>JASDDO010000006.1:208836926-210232311 GCA_030015575.1 Agapanthus africanus
AGTCAGCAACGGTTTCCTGTTTGAAACTCTTCCAACACACCGCCCCTCCATTGAGGGTAAAGACATAACCCGACATGGACTTGGAATCATCCTTGTCACTTTGGAAGCTGGAGTCAGCAAAGGCCTCGATCTGGAGGTCTTTTCCGCCATACACCAAGAACATCTCCTTAGTCCTTCTCAGGTACTTGAGAATGTTCTTTACTGCTATCCAGTGTTTCTCCCCAGGGTTTGACTGATACCGACTTACCACACTCAGTGCATAAGCTACCTCTGGTCTGGTACACAACATCGCATACATTATAGAGCCTACCGCAGAAGGGTAGGGTATAATAGACATGCGATCCCTTTCCAAATCAGTCTTGGGAGACATCTCTTTGGAAAGGGTGATCCCGTGACAAGCCGGTAGATTACCGCGCTTGGAATCTTCCATACTGAATCTTTTCAGTATGGTGTCGATGTACCGGGACTGTGAGAGTCCCAGTATCCTCTTGGATCTGTCACGATAGATCTGGATCCCCAGAATGTATGAGGCATCACCCAGGTCTTTCATGGAGAACCTGTGTGACAAGAACCCTTTGACAGATTGTAGCATAGGAATGTCATTTCCTATTAAGAGAATGTCATCCATGTATAAAACGAGGAATTCTACAGTTCTCGCTACAAATCTACTGTAGATGCATGATTCATCTAGATTTTTGATAAAGCCAAATTCTTTGACCGTCTCATCAAAACAGATGTTCCAACTCCGCGATGCCTGCTTTAGTCTGTAGATGGACTTAAGCAACTTGCACACCTTTCCGCTGCTCCCACTTTGAATGAAACCCTCCGGCTGGTCCATATAAACACACTCCTCTAAATTTCCATTTAGAAAAGCGGTATTTACGTCCATCTGCCAAATCTCATAATCTTGGAAGGCAGCAATGGCAAGAAGGATCCGAATGGATTTCAGCATAGCTACTGGAGAAAAGGTCTCGTCATAGTCCAAACCAGGTCTTTGACGAAAACCTTTTGCAACCAGTCTAGCTTTATAGGTCTCAACCTGTCAATCTACACCAATCTTCCTTTTGAAGATCCACTTGAATCCCACGGGTTTTTCCCCATCTGGAGCAACGTCCAACGTCCATACTTTGTTGGTGTACATGGACTCCATTTCGGTCTGCATTGCATCCAGCCATTTTACCGAGTCAACGCTCTGAATGGCCTGCTGGAAGCTAGTCGGCTCATCATAATCATGATGCAATCTTCTCTATCCCCATCTATGAGAAAACCGTAGTATCTCTCGGGCAGATGAGACAGCCTACTACTCCTGCGGAGCGGCGTAGGAATGTCATGTTCTTTTGAACCCTCTGGTTCTACTAAGCTTTCAGTAATAGCTCGTGGTTCTGGAATCTCTTCCAGTTCTATTGCGCTCCCACTTATTTGATTCTCCAAAAACTGAGTTTCCAAGAAGTGGGCATGCCGAGAAACAAAAACCTTTTGTTCCTCTTCGCAATAGAAGAAATATCCCTTGGAGTTCTTTGGATATCCCACAAACTTGCACTGTACTGAGCGTAGCCTCGAGCTTGTTCGCATGCTGCTTTTTAACAAAAGCTGGACATCCCCATGTCTTAATGTGATTAAGATAGGGTCTCTTCCCACACCACATCTGATATGGTGTAGTAGGCACAGTCTTAGTTGGAACTCGGTTCAAAAGGTATGCAGCTGATTCTAGTGCATATCCCCAGAATGATCGCGGTAACTCAACGTTACTCATCATGGACCGTACCATATACAATAGGGTTCGGTTCCGTCTCTCCGATACACCGTTATGTTGCGGAGTGTATGGAGGAGTAAGATGAGAGAGAATTCCATTCTCTTTTAAGTAATCCAGGAACTCGGCACTCAAGTATTCACCACCTCGATCCGATCTCAGTGTCTTGATACTTTTGCCGGTTTGTTTTTCTACTTCATTCTTATATTCCTGGAATTTTCCAAAGGCTTCGGATTTATGTTTCATTAAGAAGACATAACCGTACCTTGAAAAGTCATCCGTAAAAGTAATGAAGTAAGAATAACCGCTTCGCACATGTGTAGACATTGGACCGCACATGTCGCTGTGTACGAGTCCCAAGAGCTCGCTCGCTCTTACTCCGTGTCCAGTGAACGGAGTCTTTGTCATCTTTCCTTTGAGACAGGATTGACAAGTGGCATACGATTGATATTCGAACGGATCCAAATATCCTTCTGTATGTAACTTCGTCAACCTTCTCTCATTGATGTGATCCAGTCTACAATGCCATAAGACAGTCTGATTTATTTCCGGAGACTTTCTTTTGTGTGTATTCTGGACATTGAAAATCTGTGGTTGGTTTAATACGTATATACCATTGCTTAATGTACCTGACCCAATCAGAACTTCATTAAGGTGAATGTTTACAACATTACTTACAAACGCAAATTCATAACCTTCTTTAGAAATCAAAGATACAGAAATGATATTACAAGTTTCGTTGGGTACAAAAAAGCAATTACGTAAAACCAAAACATGTCCATCTGACATTCCCAGGTGATAGTCCCCCACGGCCTTAGCATCCATGCTAGCTCCGTTTGTAACTTTGAGGGTCATGTCACCTGCCTTCAAAAACCTACGGTTTCACAACGCATGCAAAGAATTACAGATATGAGATCCTGATCCGGTATCCAATACCCAGGAAGTAGAGTTTATTGATAGACAGTTTTCAATAACATACACACCTGAAGCTGAAGCCGCAACTTGCTTCAGATCCTGTGTTCTGGCTTTCCAAGCCCTGCAATCTTTCTTCCAGTGCCCACTCTTATGACAGTAAAAGCACTCTTCCTTCCCCACAAGTTTCCCCGCTATCTTTGTTGCTTTTGCCTTTCCCTTCGTATCCACTATACTAACACCTCCCCTTGGTTTGGCGGGGGTTTTCTTCTTCTTTCCCTTGGCTTTCGCCATGGACCTAGAAGAGGAAGATCCTCCTACAAACAAAGTGGATGTTTCCCTACCTTTCTGTAGGGTACCCTCTGCACTCCTCAGCATGTTGAGGAGTTCTGAAAGTTCAACTTCCTTTTCTTGCAAGTTGAAATTCAGGATGAACTGGGCGTAAGTGGAAGGAAGAGACAGAAGAATCAAGTCCGTATAGAGCTCATTCTCAAACGTGGTCCCAAGGTCCGCGAGCTCCTCTATGAAGCCAATCATCTTAAGCACGTGTTCCGCTACCGATGATCCGACGGCCAATCTTGCCGAAAACAACTTCTTCGACACTTCGTATCTGGCGATACGAAATTGCTCTCCATACAGTTCTTTTGTATGGAGAAATATGGATTCGAGGTCCATATTCTCGTGCCTCCTCTGATGTTCATTGTCCAGAGAGGCAAGCACGAGGCACTTGGCCTTCGCGCAATCGATTTTCCAGGTCTTATGGATTTCCCTATCCGCGACGCTGGTTTTGGGACCTGGGACAGGGGGAGCTTTGGTGGTAAGGAGATACCCCAACTTGTCATAAGTGATTGCCATTTTGACATTCCTGAGCCAATCTTTGTAGTTTGGCCCTGTCAGTATATTTTTATCTAGTAGTAACTTAAGTCCGGTCATGATGTTTGGTCGCTGCAATTAGGAGAGAGAGAAGAAACACTTAAGCATGATGCTCTTTCAAGTTTAGAGTGGTTTTTAATTTGTCTAAACAGGATGGCTCCTACTGTCTCTCGAATCCCTCCTCAAACCAAAAAGGAAGAATTAGAAAGGATCAATCTCACCGTACAATACTTGCTTAACCGTTCGGCCAGGCTGGTGTCGGTACTTCGAGGGAGGTTTTCCAACGCTTTCGCGAAGTTCCTTAATTAAATAACCTCTTTTCCCTGGGGGCGTAGCCCCGCTAACACCTTTCTAGACACCTACTTGGTTTATAGCATTGATCGTTAAGTGAGAAATTTCCCGAGAAGTAGCATATACTCACAGTAGGATCGGGATCCAAATATCATCGCGTGACAAAACAGAAGGAATCCCACCAGAATCATCACACTCCAAATGGTATGCAGTGCTAGCAAGTTTCAGTTCTTTTGAAACTCCCGATGTGGATTTTTGCCCCATGCTCTTATGACCTTGACTTTGGCCAAAATATCATAAGTCACATGTCAAGTTCTACCCGTCATTCTCCAGGTTAATTTGAGCCCACCCGCACATACCCTTGACTTTGGCCAAAATGGTAGAACGACTGCACCAAACCAACACATCTATCTATGCTGCACATGAATAACCAATAGCTACCAATCACTATGCCTTGACTTTGACCAACATACATAGCTTGAATACTTATTGACCATTCATGTGAAACGACGGAGGGCTACGAATGGTTTTGGCGAAACTGTGAACGTAGTGAACTTGATATAATCGAAGGAACGAGATAGCTTTTAAAAGGAGTGGCTTATGCTCCGCGTTTAAAAGTTATTTTTGAAAAGAAACCGAGTGGTTTTTGAAAGTGTTCCAACGACTTTTACTTGGTTTATTTTTCTTGCATTAATTCCAATGCGTCCCATCATTTAATCCTACCATTGCAGAAAACAACCAAAATATGACGTACGCTTATGCCATCCGCATTCGCCACGGGGCCCCGTCATTGCCCGTTATGTTACTTAATTAACGACAGTGCGGGGGCTGGACTAGCGCGGATGCAAAACATAAGCAACGCCTAAATAATATCATATATAGATATATTGCAATGATAGCCACTTCAGATCACAGATGAACACATTGGATATACTAGGAATCCGCAATTTGTACGAGCCTGTAACGAAAAACAGATTACACGGTCGCGATGAATAGCCAATACCCTACCCTAGACCCCTACGGGTGCGGCAAACTACCCGCCAAATATCCGAAGCGGAGCAACCTCCCTCAACGACGTGAGTAGGCCACTCGGCACTCCGAGATACCCGGTAGTTTGTGCACCCCACCTTGGGTCCATCCTAGGAGCAAAAACAATAAAAGAAATTATACAATGACGGCTACAACCTCGACCCGGTTGTGCGGCCAAAAATATTATTACATCAATTACAAATTTACATGAATTGAAAGATAAAAGGAAAAACTCTCATCTCACAACACCCCGGCTATTCATCCGCGACAATCAAATGAATTCATATACACATACCATCAACATTACAGATCACAGATATGTATAACCCCCACTAATCGACGTATAGCGATTAGCGGACGTTCAATACATATAACACATCACAGATATATACCCGTCAGCTTAAGTCTTAAGAAGTTCGATCAAAATACAGATTTTTAAGCCCCAAAACCAAATTTTGCTTTCTGGAAAATCTGGGCAGAAAAATCATATTGTAAAAATCCCAAAATACCCTACTGAACAAACTGTGAGAAAAATCGTCCACGACCGAGTCAACTCGGCCGCGGATCCACGGCGGGAGCAAGCTCCCGCCGTGGTTCCGCGGCGCGTTGATGGTTTTAGTGGACCATTTTTCTACAGCGTCTTCTAAAAACCCTGAGCCGAATTTTAAGGTAAGATTTATCAATTTTTAGAACAGAAAAAAATTCGGCACAAAGTAGACATTTCGGGCGTATTTCGCGACTTTTTCTCCGATCGAATTTCTAGTTACTTTGCTAACATGTTAGATAGTGTTTAACTAGTTTCTGATACCACTGTAAGTCCACGTTACCTCTCCCGGTACTTACAGGCTTGCGGAAATGATGAAAAACGATTTTTCAAGAGGTGGTAACATGGACTCAAAATACGGATCTTTGTTAAACAACTAACTAACAAACCTAACAAGAGTTTTACCTACTCGGTTAGGGGGTTATACCTTTCTTGAACTCCTTCATCTTCAACTCTTTCGGGTGTACGGATTGGCCTCACCTCGTCGTCTCCTTGCGCCGAAGATGCATCCACCTGAAAGCTTCTACCTTTGGCTTCTTCTTCGAACTTGAAGAAACTAGAACACTTGGTTTGCTAATCCTTGTGAACTAGGATGAGTAGAGAAGTGATATGGGTTTTCTTTTATCTCTAAGACAATGTTTCTCAACTCATGAGAGGGTGTTGCCTTGAGCTAGAGAGAGAGCAAGAGGACGAGCAAGAGGGAGAGCTCAAGCAAGAGGGAGAAATGAAATGATAGAATGAGTAAGTCTTTTGCCATCCAAGCTCTCATAATCCAAAACCATGATTACTCATAATAGTAATTGAGTATTATGTGATGGTTCAAGTCAAAATGGCCATATCATTTCATGCACTCATTTTGCAAAAACAAACAAGCAAGCAAAAGTCTTTGCCATGAAATGATAGCCATTGCAATGATGATGGTCAACTAGTCCAACCTAGTCAACCGGTCAACAAAGTCAACAAGTCAACAAAGTCAATCCCTCATCTCAACCATGACACAATAATACTTAATTAATATTATCATTAATCATATTTCTTATTCTCATTAGGGTTTAGCAAAAGTCAATGGTCAACGGTGAACAGTCAACAGTCAATAACCCTAATGAGAATCCTCTGCCTCTGTCTCTCTGTCAACTGTGCATACACACCTGCATCCGCGTTCCGAGGAACACGAATACAAACGAGATAAAACCAATCCCAAAATATACAGTAGGATCTGGCTTAAACTAAAGCCCTCTAGTGTTAACTGTCCGGACACCCAACGTGCACAAGTGCACGGATGTGACCGAACCCTGTCGCAAAACCATGCGACTTGTCGCAAAACCATGCGACCTCTACTCTTTTGCCTAATGGCGGATAGCTTTCTGTGTGGGACTCTAAAGACTCGACACTACGCTGGCAGTGGGTTTAACCATAGACCGCAAGCGGCACTAGCTGTGCGTAACGGTCCTTAGGTAGATGCCGACAAGAAGACGGACGAGGTGAAACCCATCTGAACTCCTACTGAGCCTGAATGTGACAATCTCCGTACAGTCCGGTCTGTTCGTCTGATACATCGCATGGCGGGCCTAAGGGGCGGTAAACGTCAGTCCCCTACTAGCGGTACAAGTCGTGTCGGAGTGTAGCCCAGAACACCCTGAGATAACACTGGAAACCTACCAGTATATCTCGCTTGCCCTGGCCAGGGACTACTCGTGTAATGGCTCTCCTAGACACAGCGCGATGTCAACCCCCAATACTGGGAGAGACGAATCCTGTCTAACCATCACTGCCTCCAAGTGCTTCGGGACTGCACCCAACTACTACCTGTTTGCACAACTCCTTTGAGCCGCGGTAGGGTAGTAATCTAAGTACAGTGGGAACACACTCGAGGCAAAGTGACAGTGTCAAGTCAGCGGACTAAGCTGTACTCATGTCACCTGGGAACTGATAACTGACGATAGGTATAGTACCAACCAACAGTTCCCGACGAGTCATGTCCAGTGTACTCGTAACCTAACGAGCACCCGCATACTATCTCAAGTACGACGTACTGACGGCTGTGGGACAGACCGTCCCCCACACAGGGATGAGAAGCTCATACGCTAGTCTACTCCGGAGTATCGATGCCCTGCCTCGATAGTCCTGCGACTAGGGACCTGCATAAGGATGTGCTTATAGATTACCCAGCCCCCACGAGTGTGACTGCCATCACAATGCTGGTAATCAAGCAAAGATCCTAAGGGCTCCACTAATGTGTATAGGTGATATACTAAAATAAACACATGTACACATTAAAGCAGAAACAAACTAAGAAGTATACTACTATATTGAGCAAGATTGTCTATACAAGGTGAATATCCCAAGCTTCCATTAAGTAATATACAAACTAGTATGATACAGTAATGGCCTCTAGGGCATATAAACTAACACCATCTTCATTAGGTCATGAACTTTGTGAAGAGAACACCCTAAATTAAATGGCAAGTAGTAGAGGATGAAGAAATAGGAAGTGGGTTTACTTTGGATTTTGATTTGTCACTTTTTTCTTCACTTGATAAAAATCTAGCAAGCTTTTTCTTCTTCTTGAAGAAGAAGAAGAAATAAAAGAATGAGAATTATTTTTAAAAAGAATAATCAAGTGAAGTCTATCATAATGCAACCATGGGTGAGTTAACCTTTGTAGAGAGTAAACCATAGTTAATTAGAATGGTTTGGTTAATGAATATCTTAATCAAGACAAAATGAGTGGACTTTGTCAAAGTTGCTTCAAGCCATGACAAAAGAAGCCACCATTTTGAATAATTAAGATAAATAAAAACCTAAATTATAATTAACATGGTGTATGTCACACACACACCCATGTTTGCATGTATCATCAATCATGATACAAACTAGTGCACAAACATATATTACATATACAACTTGTGCACATCAAGTGAGAAAATCAATCTTAAGTGAACCAATACTAGTTAATGTAAAGCAATATATCAAATATATAATTATACATTAAATCATTAAATCAACACTTGATTTAATGATCCGGTCATATCGCATATAACCGACTAATATCTAGTGTATCAATGTATCAAATCAACACTTGATTCGGTAACCCGGCTATATCACATATAACCGAGCGATGATACAAATCGCGAGAATAGAATACAGTATCACATACTGGTATTATTCTCGGTCCCGCACATATCTCATATGCGCTCCTATTTCGTTTCGCTTGAGCCAGGAAATCTCTGTGTAGGACTCTAAAGACTCGTCAATACGCCGACAGTAGGTGGTGATCATATCAATCACCAACAAGCCGCAAGCGATCTGCTAAACGTAACGGCCACCCGGGTATTGAGCGATCAGAAGATCAACGAGCATGCCTGCTCACACTCCTGCGAATCCAATCAGTAACACTTACCGCACAGTCCGGTCTGTTCGTCTGATATGTCGCATATCTCGCCTAGGGGTGGTTAACGTCAGACCCCAGCAGCTTGATAAGTCATGCCGATGTAAGGTCCATAACAAGCATGAAACTACTGATAACACTTACCAGTAAATCAGTGCAACCCTGGCCATGGATTTCCAGTTATGGCCAGTCGAGCATAGCGCAACATCAACCCCCAATATCGGGAGAGTCGAATCCCCTCCTATCGCTTATTGCCTCCATGTGAATCGGGACTGTACCCAAAAACCACCTGTTTGCATGACTCAGTAGAGCCGTGGTAGGGTGGAAATCAAAGCACAGTGGGAGACACACAAGACTCAATGACGATCTCGGGTCAACAGACTAAGCTGTACCAGTGTCACCAGAGAACTGCCATCTGACGTGAGGTATAATACCATCTGGGAGTTCTCGGCGAGTCCGTTCAGTGTACCCAGTCTCCACTGAGCACCCGCATACCATCTCTGATGTCAAACACCAAAGGATATGGGATCATCCATCGCCCATCACATGGGTCGAGAAGATATACGCTAGTCTACTCTGGAATATTGATGCCCCGTCTCGATATTCCCACGACTAGGAACATTGAAGGATGTACTCATGGACTACCCAGGCCCCACTAGTATGATCTGCATCATAGTCCTGGAAGTCGAGTACACATCCTAAGGGCTTTATCATCATGTAACAGAGAGACAATAAGTATACATGTTAAGATAAAGAGCAACCAGATAGCGTACAATCATGTTGAGCAAGAAAGTCCTCCCTATATATGTCCCAGCATCCACTACAATATACATCTCATGTACAGTAATGGCCTCTAGGGCATACATATAACTAACATTTAGTTTCCTCTAGATTGAGGTTGGAGCCAAAGGTAGAAGCTTTCGGGTGGATTCATCTTCGGCACAAGGAGACGTCGAGGTGAGACCGATCCGACCACCACAAGGAGTCGAATAGAAGGAGTTCAAGTTTAGGTATAACCCCTAACATAGCATCTAAACTCTTAGTTAGGTTGCTAGATAGTTTGTTTAGCAAAGATCCAATTTTTTGATTCCATGTTACCTCCACCGAAAAATCGTTTTTCACCGCTTCCGCATCCCTAAAAGAACCGGGAAGGGTAACTTGGACTTACAGAAGAGACCTTGAAATGCTCTTGTCTAAAGTCCTTAGTATAAAGGGAAATAAAATAAAAATACAAGAGTGAATAAAGAGAGAAAAAAAAATGAACACGTGTTTTTGTAATTACTTAAGGCTGCATAAATAGAAAAAAAATATTTAGCGATGGTGGTTTATCACCTAGTGCCTTAGACCAACTGGTTTGGGAGTCACTGCTAAAGCTTTAGGTGTTACAAGACTAAGAATTACGCCTTAATGAGCAAACACATTTTGTAATCGGTCGTTGGTACCTCAAGAAGTATTAACGGTCGCATTAAGAATGTGTGAGCAATTTATCTAAAAATTCACCAGTTGAAAAGTACTTTGGACGATGGACAAAAGTATAATAGCTTGATTTGAATTTCCAAGTGAAGGGGTGATATATACACACACACGTAGGGATATGTGATTGGGGTTTAGATGACAGATAGGAATGAAGAATAGGACTTATATCTTTAATAGAGATGATAAAAATTCCTAAGTTGAGATGGAACCCTAGAAGGAAAACTTAAAAGATGCCAAAAGCTAAGTAAATTCATAAGAATATATATAATCTTAAGTTAAATGATAAGGAAGCGTGAAAAATATGAGTGGATAACTTATGAGTCGAAGATAATAGAGTTTCTTGTTAGAAAACCTAATTAGAGAATAAAAGTCAATAGGCCGAATTGATAGAATTTTGTTGGTAGTATGATCTGAAAACCCTCAGGAGACAACACTCCTCCTACTAGGGACACCTAGAGCTTTAACGGCTTGTTGCACGAGCTCAATGCAATCGCGTTTCCTGCGAAAGTGAGGCTAGCTATTTTTCGAGAATAAAACTAAGTATGCCGAGGACGAGCAAAAGATAAGTTTGGGGGTATTTGTTCATACCATAATTTTGGATTATTATATTCCTCATTCTTATTTAATTTACAAATAAACTGGTGCTTTTGACCCATGTCTGCTACATAGTTGCAGGTTACAGGTTCTCGGAACAAAAACAGTGAAAAAGATGAAAAGACGACACAAAAGTGAGATTACGACCAACAAATGGAAGAATCTTGATCAAGCCTACAGTTTCGAGAATAAACGAAGATCAATGAACAAGTTCACAAGTACAAAGGCAGTGCAAGGTTCAAGAATTTGACACGAAGCAAACGGTAAAGTCCATGACATTTTGCACTGTGGAAATTTGGAAGAAAACTAGAAGACAATCTGAGAAACCAAGGAAATAAAAGCCAAGAAAAAATCAACAGAAGAATTACCAGAGAAGCAGAGCCTTTAAGCCCCCAGTACGGCCGCGGAACCGCGGCCAAACATGGATTTTAACCGTGGATCCGTGGCCGTGCGTCGCGCGTGTTGGCACGTGTCGCGCGTGTCGGTGCAGTACTTAGGTTTTTCTTAGGGTACATTTGTAAATTCAGATGTGAGTCGATTGTAACCCTAGGGTTTCTATGCTCTATAAATAGAAACCCTAAACCTCTTTTTGAGGTATGCCTATTCTTGTGCCTCATTGTATTTATCCAAATTCAGAATTCAATTCCTGTAAATGTTGGAAGAGAGTATCAAATAAAAATTAGAGTAAGTTTTCTTTTTATTGCCCTAGTTAAATTTTCTTTCCCGCCCCAGTATAGATTTTTCATTATCTGCCCTAGTATAACTTTCATTATCTGCCCTAGTTAATTAGTTTAGAACATGTTTTTCAATTCCCTAATGAGTGAGTAGTTCCTCACTTGTTAAGGTTAGGAATAGGGAAGGTTTGAGAGATGAAAATCTCTCACCCCTTTTTTTGCCCATCACATATTTTTATAGGACTCCATGCATACACACACACACCGCTCCCTACGGCACCCTATCTAACGAGGTAGCGGTGATACCGTAGTTTAAAAGACCGGTTGCGTATGTTTTCCATGGAGATTAGGGTAAGAATTAAGAAAGGAAGGACAAGAACCTAGAGTAAGAAACATCGTTTCATCCCGATGGTACTAATCCACTTTACTAATTATTACCATAACACCTCATAGATCTTAATTAGGGCATAGAAAGCGGCGAGGAATATTGACTTTCCAAATTTAACCTAAACCTAACCCTAGCAAGATTTTAATCCTAGTCTAGATAAACTTTAGTTTTTAGATTTAATCAATCCGAAAACAATCGAAATTAACTCGTTAGAACAATTTGATAATACAAAAAATCCCTGTGGACTGACCCGTACTCACCGGCTAGCTACTAAGCTACGCCGTTCTTGATTGCGGTAAAATTATTCTTTGATTCATCTTTTAAAATCACACGCATGCATTAAATCTATCATTCAATCAGGTGCAAGGAGCCCGATAGTCAGGATTACTAGTAGTGCTTGTACTTATATGCGTAGTCTCCTAGTCATTCATCTCATTGCATTGCATCATCATGAATATATATGATATTATCTCATAGGACACTTGCACCATTACCATTGGTTCATGCCACGTGCACTATGTGAGTCGATGTACAACACCCCAATACTTGTGGGGAGGCGGAAATATGAAAAATGATCTTGTTCTTTGGTTAAACATCGACTAACCGCATGAATCGTTTGCTAAACAATAAACAAAACCTATAGAGTTCTAAACTACTATGTTAAGAGATTATACCAAACGGTTCTAGTCCTTCGTCTTTATGTTATCTACGGCCTCTTTGGATCTCCACGTCCTCCTCGGCTTTCTTCCGTGATAGACGATCCACCCGAGAACCCTAATGAAAGCTATAACCTCTAAACTTGAGGTTACTTAGTTTCTCTAGTTGCTAAATAGAGTGGCTAAGGTGATGCAGAGATAGGTTATGGAGTAATTAGTCTTTCCTAATCCTTGTTCTCAACTCATGAGTGGTAGGATTAGGGTTTGGTGAAGGAGAGAGCTTGAAGAGAGAGAATGAGAAGATGATAATGATAATAATAATAATAATGAAATAGCTTCTCACTTGATATATGAAACATAATGAATTAAAAAGAAATGAATAATATGAGATTATTCATCATGTTTCATTAATGCAAGTGGGTGATTCATTATGTGAGTCATTAAGCATTTAATAATGCATTAATGACATGATGAATCACTCACAATGAGTTACTAAATCATTAAATGAAAATGCCACCTCTCCCTCCAAGTCACATCCTTCTAGAAGCTTCTCGGAAAATTACGAGAACGCCCCTCTCATCCGTGAAAACATGGAAAAACTTTAGACTGTATAAATCCAATAACCTGATACTAGAATCTGGCTTAAACCAAAGCCGGCTAGTAAAAACTATCCGAATGTCGTACGTGCGTTCAAACACGTATGCGTCCGAACCTTTATCGTAAAACCATACGACCTCTATATCTTTTCGCCTGGGTTTGGGAAATCTCTGTGTGGGACTCTAAAGACTCAACTACTACGCTGGCAGTGGGTTTAACCACAGACTGCAAGCGGCACTAGCTGTACGTAACGGTCCCCAGGTAGTTGTCGATAAGAAAGCCGATGAGATAACCCATCTGAAATCCTACTGAGCCTGTCCGTGACAATATCCGCGCAGTCCGGTCTGTTCGTCTAAGAGTATCGCATCTATGGTCTAGGGAGGTGGTGGACGTCAGACCCCTAATAACCATACAAGTCGTGTCGGTATGGCTCAAGACCATCCGAGAATCTACTGATCAGTCCATCAGGAATTCTCAATCAGCCCTGGCCAGGGACTTATGGTAATGACCAACCGACCACAGTGCGATATCAACTCCCTATACCGGGAGAGACGAATCCCTAATAGTCGCTCACTGCCTCCACGTGGCTCGAGACTGTGCCCAACTAAAACCTGTTTGCACAACTCCTTTGAGCCGTGGTAGGGTAATAATCAAAGCACAGTGGAACCTCACACGAGAAAAATGATGACTTTAAGTCAACAGACTATCTGCACACATGTCACCTGAGAACTGCTATCTGACGTTAGGTATAATACCATCCAGTCGGTTCTCGGCGAGTCCTGTTCGGTGTACTCACACCCAGTGAGCATATGTATACAATCTTAGGTGCACACCACCAATGGCTGCGGGACCAATCCATCGCCCCTCTTCAGGGTCTAGATATGTATACACTAGTCTAATCCGGAGTATCGATGCCCAGTCTCGATACTCCTGCGACTAGGGACATCTAAGGATGTGCCTATTGACTATCCAGCTCCCACTAGTATGACTGCCATCACAACGCCGGTAGTCAGGCAAACACCCTATGGGCTTTATCAACATGGATATATAAATGAATACAACACAAAATATATCATATGTTAAGATAAAGACAAACCAAATAGCGCACTATCATATCAAGCAAGACTGTCATGTACATACATATCCCAAGCTTCCTATACAATGTAGGCCTCTAGGGCATATATATCCAACAATCTCCCACTTGCACTAAGGCCTATAATTGGCGCAATAAGTACCTACTATTTGCACTAGATCCAGTTGTTGGCGTACCGCATGCCCAACATCTCAAACAGCCTCTCGAACTGGACTTGAGGGATGGCCTTGGTGAATAGATCTGCCGTGTTGTCTTTTGTATCTACTCTCCGTACCTCGATCTCCCAACGATCCATGATCTCCCTGATCAGGTGAAACCGCCTCAAGATATGCCTGGATTTCTGATGGGACCTTGGTTCCTTCGCTAATGCTACAGCCCCATTGTTATCACAATACAATGGTATTGGATTGGCAATGGACGGAACCACTTGAAGTTCAGAAATGAACTTCTTTATTCAGACGGCCTCTTTTGCAGCTTCACTAGCAGCTATATACCCAGCCTCCATAGTTGAGTCTGCGACGGTATCCTGTTTGGAACTCCTCCAACTTACCGCCCCTCCATTGAGGGTAAACACAAAACCCGAAATGGATTTAGAATCATCCTTGTCACTTTGGAAGCCGGAGTCGGTAAAAGCCTCTACTTGGAGGTCCCCATTACCGTAAATCAAGAACATCTCCTTAGTTCTTCTCAGGTACTTGAGAATGTTCTTTACCGCTATCCAATATTTCTCACCTGGGTCCGACTGATACCTGCTTACCACACTAAGTGCGTAAGCTACATCCGGCCTGATACATAACATCGCATACATTATAGATTATACCGCCGAAGCGTAGGGTATAATGCCCATGCGAGCCCTCTCTTCATCAGTCTTTGGAGACATCTCTTTGGAGAGGGTGATTCCGTGACAAGCGGGCATATTGCCGCGCTTGGAATCTTCCATACTAAATCTCTTTAGTATAGTGTCTATAAACCTGGACTGTGAAAGTCCCAACGTTCTATTAGATCTATCACGATAGATCTTAATGCCCAAAATGTATGATGCATCTCCCAAGTCTTTCATGGAGAATTTCTGTGACAAGAAGAGCTTTACTGATTGTAGTATAGGGATATCATTCCCTATCGGTAGTATGTCTTCGACGTACAAAACGAGGAAGACTACTGCTCCTTCTTCAATCTTCCTATAAATACATGGTTCATCTACATTTTTTTCAAGCGCAAAATTATATCCTTTATTAGAAAACAAAGATACTGGTATAATATTACACAACATACTGGGAATACAAAAACAGCTGTACAATACCAAAATGTGTCCACTATTCAACCCTAGGTGATATTCCCCTATTGCAACTGCATCAACATGCATTCTATTGCCCATCCGGAGAGTCATATCACCTGCCCCCAGTACTCTACTATTTCTCAGATCCTGCAAAGAATTACAGATGTGAGAACTGATTGGTAGAGATTCTGTGTGTTCAAGTTTTAGTTAATTACCGCAATCAAGACGGTTTCACACGTAGCTAGCCGGTTGAGTACGGGTCGTCCGCAGGGAGATGGGAATCTTTTTCTATGTGTTTTAACGAGTTAAGTCCGAAGGTCCAGATTTTGTTTGTGATTATCTAAGTGGTAAAATGATATGTAAAGAGAGCTTGTTAGGGTTAAGATTATGTTAGTTTGAGTTAGGAGTCTCCCACTTCTTTCGTTGCCCCTCTTAATATCGGTGTTACGGTAATCGGCAACAACGGGGATTAGCGCGACTAGGAAGGAACTTGCGAGTATAAGCTAGGCTTTCCAACGCATAAGTTCTTCCTTTTGGTGCTTGTCCGTCCGTTCTTGGCTCTTAGCCATAACCTCCGGTTAATTCAACCACAACCGGTCTCACTACGGAATCACCGCTATCATGTAGGATAGGGTGCCGTAAGGAGCGGATTGTGGTTCACTTAACGGGAGTCGATTCAAGATGTTGGGCAAGGAAAGAGTGAGAGAGATTTCCTTCTCTCAAACTTCCCTTATCCTATCCTAACAAGTATGAACTACTCACACATCATAATGAAAAGAAAACAAAACAAAAGTGGAAGATAGAAAGAAGGAGATTAGAAGATAACAACTAGCTATTTGCGACCTCACCTTGGCAAGGATCAAGCGTAAGCATCATGGTTGTTTTAATGATAAAGGAAAAGAGAAAAGAAAGAAACAACAAGAAATAACAACAACTAAGTTAACAAATTAAAATTACAAGCAATTATAAAAGAACAAGACAAGATATAATAGCAAAAGAATCTTCTTTATTCATCATTCTTCACTCACAAAGCTCAATACAAGTTTTAATGGAGAAGAGATGAGAAGAGGAAGAAGAAACAAGTATTCTAAACCTAGAAAATACAAGATTATGCACCCTTGGCTTCACAAGGTTCTGGGCTATTTATAGGCAGTGAACTGAAAATCTAGGGCAAAATCCTGCCTCAATATAAAAATACCAAAATACCCCTAAAATCCCATCCTCTGTCTCCACTGTACGGCCGTGGTTCGCGGCCTAAGCCTGCTGTTGCCGCGGAACCGCGGCCTCTAGGGGAATTGGATCATCGTATTTCTTGTGCTTCCCTGGTTCTGTGTGCCCTTTTGTCTGGTACATCTATTTTCTGATAATCTTTCCACATTTCTTCCAGAATTCTAGTGGATCAAAAGGTGATTTGGACATGGATCTTTTGTCATGATTTTCTTGAGCTCCGCGTAGATTTCTTGGACTTGGTGTTGCCATTGTGCTTTGTGCATGAAGGTGACAATTGATTTGTCATTTTGTCTCCTAAACTGGTGTGTGGCAAGAGCGGAGATCCGTGTTTTATCTGTGAATGGCAGGAACCCGGATTTTGTTGTGTTTTTCCATGGATTTTACCGTTTAGAGCCGAGAACCTGTATCCTGCAATTGACTAGCAAACACGGCTCAAGAGTACCTACCGATATGCAATGTGATAAAAATTGGGCGGTATGAAAATGCAAAAATCTGATATGAACAAATACCCCCAAACTTATCATTTGCTCGTCCCGAGCAAAGCCAGTTTATTCACAAAAAATTTCCTAACCTCACTTTCGCAGGGAACGCGATTGCACTGAGCATGTGCAACAAGCCGTTAAACCTCTAGGTGTCCCTAGTAGGAGGAGTGTTGTCTCCTGAGGGTTTTCAGCGGATACTACCCACAAAATCCGGTCAAGCTAGTTTTGTAAAATAACTAAGATTCAAACCCCTAAAGTTTTCTTTCAGAAAATAACAATTCTATGATCCTAAGCCTAGACTATCGAACCTTTATTTTTCACACCTCGCTTCTTATTTAACTACAGATTTTATATGTCTTTACGTGCAGTGCTAATAGTGTCGTTAAGTTTCCAGAAGGATCGATTTAAGTCATCATGTCACACAATAAAGCCCAGATAACTATTTTAAAAGGATCACATAAGTTTTATAAAGAGTTAAGCATTTTTCAAGTTTCGTTTTCCAGTAAAGTTTCAACTTCAGAATTTCTATCTTCCGTAACAGGAAACTAGGTCTTATTTTTCACTCCACCTTTTTCTTGTTTTCATTTCATACACACCTCTGTGAACGTGCAATAGTCTTTATCATAGAATAAAACCTTCATATCTCCGCTAAATTTTTTTATAAAAGCCTGTCTTTTATCAAGATTATTCTCACACAAAGAACCGTTAGGAATTTTAACTCGGAGAGAACACTTGCTTGATTTTGTTTTAATCTGGACTTTCTAGGCTTCTTAGCGAGCTTTGGGCCAATGCTCCCAAACCAGTTGGTTTTAGGGCATTAGGTGTAGAAACACCCCGGCGGACTTAATTACTCAAGTTACCCAGGTCCAAAAACAAAAGACAGTTGGCGTGAAAATCAGATGATTTAATACGAACAGAGATATAACCGGCAGTTCCATTATTTTTTGGATAGAAGACGTGTTTAGTGGGTTCGGTGTGTAATCATTCCAATCATGTTCCAGATGGGTTATTTTTCAGACTTAGTTCTAATTACGGTATCAATAACATTCCTTCATATTCGCTTTACTTCATAAACTATTCTTGACATTACTTATTTCAGAACAAACCTATTTGATCCTCAGAAAATCATTTATCTGTTTAAAAGTTTTTAAACATAAAAGACTTGTCATCTAATTCCCAAAAACTCACGACACGTGTAGTGTGATGTAAAGACGTATATCAGCTATAGTTAACTTCAAAGGAGAGTTATCTTTCAGGTTTTCAAAATCTAAACATAAGATTTAGTTATTCTTATTTTATCAAACAAAACCGTCGAAATGTTGAATCAGAGTCCTCCCACTAGCTAACTTGACAGAAAAGTTTTTATGTTTTTAGAAAATTTTCAGATTTTTATGGATTTTATTATGCAGATGCAAAATATACATATGAATGCGAAGGTAAGAAATGCGTACCGAGCGTACCCCCAAACTTGAACTGGACAGTGTCCTCACTGTCATTGCATGAAAAGATCATTTGAAGGGTCAAAATTGTCGGTTAGCCATACCCAAAATTTTTTTGTTTTTGTTTTTAAATAAAAGAAAAAGAAAAAGAAAAAGAATATCCACAAATATATACAAAATGGTTTATACATACCCCCAAACTTATTTGGAACAGTGTCCACTGTTCTTGGCTGGATAACCGAAATTTGGAGGTAGGCAGAGGAAGATCAGGCAGGGTAAACCGGCTCCTATAAAACCAGGTGCTCCTCTGTTGGTTCGGCGCTAAGGTACGGTTTGAGTCGGTGTCCATTCACTTTGAAAAATGAACCGTCCTTCGGATTCTCCAAATCCACAGCGCCCTGCGGATACACATTCCGCACAAAATACGGCCCTTTCCAGCGAGATCTGAGTTTTCCTGGATGGAAGTGAAGTCGGGTGTCGTAAAGCAGTACCTGCTGACCAGGTGCGAAGGTTTTGCGCAAAAGGTGTTTATCGTGAAACACCTTCGTTCGGTTTTTAACGACAACCGCGTTATCGTAAGCCTCATCCCTAAGCTCGCTCAGTTCGTTCAACTGCAGCTTCCGATGGCTGCCCGCATCTTCGAGAGACAGATTCAGCTCCTTTATCGCCCAAAATGCGCGATGCTCTATTTCGACAGGTAGGTGGCAGGCTTTTCCGTACACAAGCCGATAGGGAGACATGCCAAGGTCGGTCTTATAAGCGGTTCGAAATTCCCAGAGGGCATCAGTGAGTTTCATTGACCAATCCTTACGGTTCTTGGAAACCGTCTTCTCCAGTATCTTCTTGATTTGCCGATTTGAAACTTCGGCCTGCCCGCACGTCTGGGGGTGGTAGGGCGTGGATAGCTTATGATTAATGGAGTATTTCCGCATCAAGGCCTCGAAAGTCTTGTTGCAGAAATGACTTCCATTGTCGCTAATGATCGCTCGGGGGTGCCTAAACCGGGAGAAAATGTTTTCTTTAAGGAACCTAACGACAACCTTGTTGTCGTTAGTCCGGCTGGGCACAGCCTCGACCCATTTAGAGACGCAATCAACAGCGAGAAGGATGTACAAGTTCCCAAAAGAGCTGGGAAACGGCCCCATGAAATCTATCCCCCAAACATCGAAAATCTCCACAACCAAGATTGGTTGGAGCGGCATCTCGTTCCTCCGGGATATCCGGCCCATGTGTTGGCACCGGGAGCAAGTCTTGCAATAGTCATGAGCGTCTTTGAAGAGTTGTGGCCAGTAGAAACCACATTGCAAGATCTTCTCAGCTGTCTTTCTGGGGCCAAAATGCCCGCCACACGTTTGATCGTGGCAAAACGACAGCACACTCTTGAATTCCTCGTCAGGGACACACTGACGAATAATCTGGTCTGGACAGTTATTGAACAAATAGGGTTCGTCCTAGTAAAAGTGTTTTACTTGGGATAAGAAGCGAAGTCTGTCCTGATTTGACCATTCAGTCGGTAGTAATCCCGTGGCCAAATAGTTCACAATATCTGCGAACCAGGGTTCGCAAGATACTGTCAAGAGCTGTTCATCCGGGAAAACGTCGTTGATCGGAATTGGAAGCGAAGGCGAAGAAGGAAGTCGTGAGAGATGGTCGGCAACTACGTTTTCACATCCTCGTTTGTCCTTAATGACAAGGTCAAACTCCTGAAGCAAGAGGATCCAACGGATTAACCGAGATTTTGCATCTTTCTTCGCAAAAAGATGGCGCAGAGCAGAATGGTCTGTGTAGACAATGACTGGAGAGCCGATGAGGTAGGGCCTGAACTTTTCTAAAGCAAATACAACAGCTAAGAATTCCTTCTCAGTTGTTGTATAATTGAGTTGTGCGTCGTTCAGGGTTCGGCTCGCATAATAGATTACGTGCGGCATCTTGTTGATGTGTTGTCCAAGGACAGCACCAATGGCAAAGTCGGATGCATCGCACATAATCTCAAATGGGTGCGTCCAGTCAGGTGAAGAAAGAACGGGAGCAGAAGTGAGTGAGCGTTTTAGTGACTCGAATGCAGTCACACAGCTCGAGTTGAAGTCGAATGGCGTATCCTTAGCCAGCAAAAGAGTCAAGGGCCTAGCAATCTTGCAAAAGTCCTTGATAAACCGTCTATAGAAACCGGCATGGCCAAGGAAGGCTCGGATATCTCTGACGCATCGGGGAGGAGGCAGATTGGAAATGACCTCAATCTTTGCTTTGTCAACCTCTATGCCATTTTGCGAGATGATATGTCCTAAGACAATACCTTCGCGCACCATGAAGTGGCATTTCTCCCAATTCAAAATGAGATTCTTGTCCTTACATCGGGTAAGGACAGCGTCAAGATGCAGCAAACACTAGTTGAAGGAATCGCCGAAGATGGAGAAGTCATCCATGAAAATCTTCAGAAATTTTTCCACCATGTCTGAGAAAATTCCCATCATACACCGCTGAAAGGTAGCGGGCGCATTGCATAACCCAAAGGGCATGCGACGATATGCAAACGTGCCGAAAGGACAAGTGAATGTGGTCTTGTCCTGGTCTTTTTCGGCGATGGGAATCTGATTATAGCCGGAGTAGCCATCAAGAAAGCAGTAGTACTCGTGTCCGGCCAATCGTTCAAGCATTTGGTCAATGAATGGTAGCGGAAAGTGGTCTTTCCGTGTTGCGGCGTTGAGTTTTCTGTAATCAATGCACACTCTCCACCCAGTTTGGGTGTGAGTAGGGATTAACTCATTCGCCTCGTTAGTGATGACCGTTATACCTGATTTCTTGGGGACAACGTGGATGGGGCTAACCCACTGGCTATCAGAGATAGGGTAAATGATACCACTATCTAGACATTTTACGATCTCCTTCTTCATAGCCACTTTCATGACTGGATTGAGACGTCTCTGTGGATCCCGGGCTGGTTTGGCATCATCCATCAGATGAATGTGATGCTCAACGATCAGGGGACTAATCCCCTTGATGTCCGCCATGGACCAGCCAAAAGCTTGCATGTTGCTGTGCAAGACCACGAGAAGGGCTTTCTCTTGCTCTGGAGCTAGAGAAGCCGAAATGATGACAGGGAGGGTCTCGTTCTCACCTAAGTAAGCGTACTTAAGGTGAGACGGCAAAGGCTTGAGTTCGAGGGCTGGAGGTGAAACGATTGAAGGCAAGATTGGTGCAGAGGTCTCGAACTCAAAGGACTCCAGCAAAGGTTCAAAGCGAGTGTAGGCGACCGAGTTTCATGGTTCAGGTAACTCATCCGGAAATTCGAAGGATTCAAACTCGGGTTGCGAGCGGCTAAGATCGTTCAAGAACGTGAAACACTCGTAGTCGTTGTCGGGCGCAGAAACAGCAGCATGTTCGAGGAGGAACGCACTAGTGGCGTCAAGATTATCGTGTTCGAACAGAAACTCCTCGAATTCACACTCTTCAGGGGTGATCTCCTGGATCGAGCAGACGTCCAGTATATGAGCATTAGGTTCGGCGGGCTGATTCCCCAACCTAAAAATGTTGAGTTCAATCGTCATGTTTCCAAAAGAGAGGTTCATCGAACCATTGCGACAATTGATCACAGCATTTGAGGTTGCAAGAAATGGGCGACCGAGTATCACCGGAATTTGATTCCGGGGGTTAGCTGCAGGCTATGTATCTAATACAAGGAAGTCAACGGGGAATATGAAGTCCCCGACTTTTATTAACACATCCTCTAGCTCACCCCTAGGATGGGTGATCGATCGGTCGGCCATTTGGAGAGTGCAGTGCGTGGATTTCAGCTCTCCGACGCCTAATTGCTCGTATACTGAATACGGAAGCAGGTTAACACTGGCACCAAGATCTAATAGTGCGCGGTTGATGTTCTTATCCCCAATAGTAATAGAAATCGTAGGACAGCCAGGGTCCTTCCTTTTTTGTGGTAAAGATTGGGTAAGGGCATCACTCACAGCACTAGCCAAGAAAACTTTCTTGGGTACCTGAGACTTCCTCTTTTTCGTGCACAAGTCCTTTAAGATTTTCGCGTAGGACGGGACTTGTTGGACAACATCTAAAAGAGGAATGTTAATATTAACCTGCTTAAATAACTCCAGAATCTTCTCCATTTAAGGATTTTGTTTATTAGACCTCAACCGGTTTGGAAATGGAACATTTTTAAAATTGGTTGAGTCTAATGTTGGAGGAGGAGATTGTGGAGTTGGAACGGATCCCAGAACAGGTGTTTTCGTGGAGTGAGAAGTGGGTCCGTTCAGAGCAGAAGAAGAAGAAGAAGGAGAGCGTTTTGAAGAATAGAGAATAGGCTCAGAAGACGAAGAAGCAGGAGAAGAAGAAGAAGAAGAAGAAGAAGAAGCGGCCGGGGTGTTATCGTCGATCCTTGTGCCCATGTTGTTTTGCAGCATCCTTCCCGATCTCAATGTGGTCACGACACTCACATTATGGTTCTGTTGTTCAAGAGCAACATATGCATTATGTGGGTGACCGGGATTTGGGAGTGGTTGGGACGGGAGCTTCCCCTTCTCTCGCTCGCTTAAGGCCACGTTCAGCTGTGCAATCTGGGCCTCGATGGTCTTGATGCTTTGCCCGTGTGCGGCAGTGTGTTGCACTAAGGATTGAATGGAAGACTGGATGTTGGCGGTGGACTGAGTCGATTGTTTAACGAACGCCTCCAGACTTCGTTCGAGCGAGGAAACCTTATCGTTGTTTGATGGAACAAAGTTGTTTGGTGGAAAAGAATTGTTGGGTGCAAAGTTGTTCGTCTGATTTTGAAAAGGTTGGGGTTGGAAGGGCTGCTGATACTGAGTTTGTTGTTGCGCTTGTTGTTGCGGTGGAGGGGCCCTTTGAAAATTGTTGCCTTGGAATTGATTCTGATTCTGATTCCAGGCGAAATTGGGGTGGTTCCTCCAACCGGGATTGTAGGTGTAAGAGTATGGATCATTCCTCGGTCTTTGCTGGAATGCAGCATTAACCTGATCCTGTCCTTGCGATGGTGGATTGTAAGGACACTCTTCGTTCAAGTGAGAAGGATCGGAACAACAAGCGCAAATGGTATGAAGGGGGAGAACAGGGGCAGGAGCAGGAGAAGAAAATTTGCTCTCTATCGCTTCAAGATTTCTTGTTATTGCAGCCATTTCAGCTTTCATCGCAATAGAGACATCAAGTTGGTGAATTCCTACCCTAGACTGACCGGTAGAAGTGGAGGTAGAAGAAGAAGAAGTCGGTCTAGTGCTTTCCCATTGTAGCGTTTGCTCCGCAAGGTCGTCAAAGAACTGCCACGCTTCCTCGTCAGATTTCGATAGGAAGTGGCCATGACAGATGGTTTCCAACAACTGCTTCGTTGCTGGGTTCAGGCCCTCGTATAAGGTTTGGCAAAGTTGCCATTTCTCTATACCGTGGTGAGGACACTGAACAAGAAGGTCTTTGTACCGGTCAAAGCACTTCCAGAAGGGTTCAGAAGGAAGCTGAGAGAATTGGTTGATTTCATTGCGAATCCTTGCGGTTTTATGATTCGGATAGAACTTTTTGAGAAACGCTTTAACAAACACATCCCAACTGGTTATGGAATGGGAAGCGGTGCTATACAGCCATTTTTCAGCAAGATCGCATAAACTGAACGGAATGACCCGTAGACGTATAGCATCGTCCGACAGTTGGGTGGTTTTCATCATGGCACAGACGTTTTGAAATTTATTGATGAAGATATAGGCATCTTCTGATTCAAGCCCATGAAATCGTGGAAGCATGTTGATGAAGTGGGGCTTAATTTCAAAGTTGTCCCTATTGGCTGGTGGAAGAGAAAGGCAGGTGGGAAGTGCAGAACGGGTGGGATAGAAACGATCCTGGAGCGCGATTCGCTGCGGCGCTACAACAGGTGGTGGTGGTGGGTTATTGGTCTCCGTAGGAGGTGGAGCCAATCCAGCGGTAATCAAAGAGATGTTCGGATTAAATCCTGACATCGCGGAAGAAGAGGTTGGTGAAGGTGAAGGTGAAGATGTATGAACAGAATTCCGGTCAACGTCGGAGTTGGCCGGCAAAGGGAGGGGTGAAAGAGGAGTGGACGGAGTTTCGACTTCAGAGTCGATCGCGTAGTCGGTAGCGACTAACGTAACACGGACTAGACGGGCGCTAGTGTCCCGAGTCCAAGCGGACATACACTAAATGAGTTTAGTATAGTCAAAGCGGAGAAGGTGAGGGTAAGAAAACGTCAATGGAGAAAACGATGGGTGGAGGGTGAAAAATGGATTTGGCGACAAAGGGCAAGTTTTTATAAAAGTTTTTGATTTTTTTCCTTTTTTTGTGTTTTTAGAAAGAGCTTTACAGAAATATTGTCACGACCCGAAAGTACGGAACATGACCGGCACTTAAACCACGAACGTCTCGAGGCGTACGTAATCTAAGTAAACCGAAAACCCAGAAATCCAAACCAAGAAAAGTAGTAGAGTGCAGGAAAAACCAAATCAAAGCAAGTAGTTTCCATGGCATAAGCCGAATTATGCGGTTTTTAAAAGCATAAAAAATTTACTGAAAATTTCGGCAGAGTCTCCTTTCTAAATACTGGCCCCCAAACGGGATACAACATGAATAGTATACGAAATCAAGAAAAAAGGCATCCCCAAGCGGGAGCTAGCTCTTCGTCAATCGACGGTCACAACCACACAAGCAATATAATATACAACGCCAACGGCGAGGATCAAAACTCAAAAGGAACTCAAAACCACCAGAAATATAACGAGCGACTCTAAGGTCGAAAGAATAAACAACACTGGTCTCTATCTCAATAAAAACATGTTTGGTTGATGGAACTTCTAGATACAACTGAATAATAATATACAAGATATAAGGATGGGTGAGATACAAATAACCCACCTACTAGCAAGCCACCCGGAATGGAAATAGTGCCAGCAAAGCCATAATGAAACCTGTACGGCAAACCTGCAAGAAACTGGGGCACAACGGGGGTGAGTTGCCAACTCGTGAATAGAAAAACATCTACGCACAGAAATCGCATAAATAACGCAACCTAGGTCAATGATCATAATATATCCTCAAATATATGTATAACAGGCAGCCTATGACAAGGTCTAGGGTAATATCTAACCCGAGTGTAATTTCATGTGCCAGTGTCAGTGCCTCAGGTAGCAATATATCATATGAGTGAGGTATGAATGCATGAAAACAGCATACATGTAAATGAAGAAACTGTTTTCATAAATTAGTGAGATTTCCTTTGTATTTTTTTCAAATGAGGTATCATAACTGAAATCAACACCAACGGTGTCTAGCATCGACACAAAACATAAATCTCAATGTCTCAAAATCTCAATATCTAAATCACAAAATCTAGGGCGCCGCCAGTCCAGACCGGCCCCTACCATCCATCTCAAGACCACGACGGTATCCTCCGGATATCCGACGCGTCGGGTAATATCATCGGTAGGTAGTCTCCCCCTGCCAGGCTCATCGTCATCACCACGAGCTTCTTGCCCCGGGGTACCTTACCGGGTCCACCATGTATCCGAAACGGTTCCTCCACTCCTCGAACTCGGGTCTCACATGTCGCTCTCAGCACCGAGAAAACACATGGTGGACGCACTGAAATATCATATCCAGGGTAACTGGGTTTTTAAAACAATTACATATTCTCTTTTGAAATCTCCACGGTTCCCAAATCCCGAATATCAAGGAAATCCGAGTCCAAAACCTCAATAGCCCATAAACTAGTGAATAAAGGCATGAGAATCCATGCGTGCGGTATAACAATGAATAACAATATGCATGAAGTAGCAAGTAATAACTGAAATGTCTAATATGGCATATAAGGAAAGTACACTAATATCATGTCAAAACTACTAGCTAACAAGCTAAGTCAAGCAAATATATTCTCTAAAGTGTACGTAACATGGCAATTACCGATGAAGATGTGTGTGAGCCGGCAAGTAGGTGTACGTGGTACATACGCATCATCGGTAATGGTGCTGGTGTCCTAACAGCATGATATCAATAATGGAATATGCAGCACAATAAGTATGCGAGGCAGAGCGAACAGCAATAATGTGCGGGAGTTGAATACTAGACACAACGATAACTAATCTACAATAATCTAATATAAGTCCTTCGAATGGTGCCTTTTGAAATAACATGAATCATGGGGTTTTGAAAATAGGGGCTACGGTGTTTTTATGAAAAGATACGTCGTTTTTGAAATATCCGTAGATTCCCTTGAGCTGTCTTTAAAAATGCCCACGATTCGTTAGTTTTTGAAATAGGTAAGAAGTCTAATCTAATCTAACAACTACACTAAACTATACGGCTGAACTAACAAGCTGAACTACAGGTAAGGAAACCGCCTACTATCTGAGTCGATACATATACCTACCTGTATATGTATAGTCGGTGATCCCGCCTCAATAATATCATATCCGATACCATATCTATAATCAGACATCCCAAGTCAAGAGTGCGGATCAAATATCAAAATATAGCTCGTACGTAAATCCGTCGTACGGCATCCCAAATCTGGGTACGGGTCAATATCACATTCATCATACTATTCACCTGGTATCCTCTTTATCAAATATCATGATCGGGGTACTGATCTACGTCTAGTACCATACTGATACCGCCTACGTAAGCATGGACGTGTGTGAAACACTACGTCAAGGACCCGCTACAACGTCATGTCGTATCTAAGATATGAACCCTGCTATATCACCGATCTCACGGCCTCGATCCAATCTCATCGACTCAGCTCAACCCCAAGTATCATCCTCAATCCGTATGTGAACACATAGTCCCATACCCATGTGAACACATAACTATAAAGAATCCCATGAGCACATATCAATAGGAATGTATGCAAGTATGTATGTGTGTATGTGTGTGTAATACTACCCTAGGGTTCGCAACACTAAAGTAATCCAACACACCAATATCCATCCTAAGCAACGTTATTAATCCCAAATAACATATAATAAATGTTGGTGTGTATACGCATCCGTATACACCACCACGGACTTCGGGGGTGCTATACGCCATCCACCCGACTTGTCCCCGTAGATATAAATCTACTCACCTGAACCTCGCTCGCCGGTGCCGACGTCGCCACGCGCTTGCTTGTCGTCTTGAAGTCCACCTGGGGTACCTACATATCATAACGCACCGTATCGTATAAAAACCCAATTCGAAATCGAAACGTCATAAGAAAACCAAGTCGGCACGCGTATCACGCATGGGTCCAAACCTATCGCCTACGCATGCAAGAATAGTCAAACCAACCCTCGATGTCGATGTACAAACGTCAAAGCATCGAGGAAAATCCAATCACACTCATTTGCACATCCACGAACACTAATTTTAATATAAACTAGGTTAAAACTCACAAAAACCCCAACTTTACTTAAAAAGTCACTTTTCCGAAAATCTAGCAAGCACAATTCGCCGTTTTTGTACAAAACAGGATGTTTAAATGAATGTAGTGGCCAATAAATTTATTAAATATCTTAAATAAGTCGTATAAACAATTTCTGGAATTTAATCTCATTAAATTCCAAAAATCCTAATATTCTAGTTTACATAATACTTAAATTTTTAACAATTTCAAAGCAAAAATGCACAAACTACAATCTAGCTTAGATTCGCATGAACTAAAGTGTTAAACTACACTTAATAAAGTTAATAATATGATAAAAACCCTAACCATAATTTTAATCTCATATTTCGAATTAATCAAAAAAACCTAGTTTGCAACAAAAAGCTTAATTTGGACATTTTTCAAGTAACAACTTGTAATTAACAACTAGATTAGTTTTCTACAAAACTAAATGTGTTAATCCACATCACTAAACCATGCACAGTTAAACACAACTCATTTCCACAACAAACCCTAACTTGAAATCTTAATCAAGCAATTAAACTCGCATAAACCACATTAACACTTAATTAAATTAACTTTAAGAAACAAGTAACAAATTAAGCAAAAAAAGTTTAGAATTATACCCAAAAATATATGAAGGTCCACAAGACTCCATGGCCTCCCAAAATGCTCTCTTTTCACAAGGATCCATGCTAAACGGGCTAAGCTAAAATGGGTAGGACTTTGATTTTGATTTTGTGGGATTTTTGGTGGATTTTGATGCAATTTTTCATGAAGTTTTGAAGGGAAAAGAGAGGGGAAAATGGAGGGGGGGGGGCTGCTGATGTAGGGAGAAGGGATTTCGGCCAGAAAATGGGAGTGGGGGAGGAGAGAGACGGAGGTAGAGAAAGTGGGGCAAAGTCAAGGTCAAAGCAAAGTCAAAGTCTAACTTATTTACCCAATTCTTTTCTTTTCTTTCATTTCTTTTCCTTTGAAAATTCAAGTGGGAAATAAAATGGTGGCTGCTGAATTCAGCCATGGGGAGGAGTAAGTGGGGGTGTGTGGGTGTGGGTACGGGTGTGGGGTGATGAAAAATGATAAATACAATACCCTAGGCATCCATTTACGCTAAAAAAAGCGTTTTTTCTTCAATAATTTCTAAACCGTTTTGGCAAATGATTTCGTTCCAAAAAACATATGATAAATTTTTATTTAATGTTTTATGATGCACAAAATTTGTTTCAACTCATTCCAATTTGTAATTTTCCCTAATTAAATGTATTAGTGAAGGCTTAAAATAATAATAAAATAATATTTTTTTCAGAAAATTTGAAATTTCACCAGCGGCTCAATAAACACCAAATAATAGCAATTACATAGCTAGAATATGTATATTTAATTTTTATAATAAGATATTTGCATTTTGACTTTTTATAGAAAACCCCCTTATTTTACCGATTTTTTTCGAAATTTCACCGAAACGATTTTCAAAGCGTTACAATCTTCCCCCCTTAAAGAAATTCGGTCCCCGAATTTAAATTCAAACTCCCCCAAATACTAAAACATCTAAGAAAACCCATCAAGTCGTCGGGGCTCCGAAATTGTAAATACATAAAACAAATCGTAGCGCAGCGCATGCGCTTGAAAAATGAGTATATAACTCAAATCAAAACTCCATCAAGCATCCCGCAATCATCGGAGTCATGGAGAAGACATCAATGCCAAATCTAAATCAAACCAATATGATATAACTCGAAACTATACATGTAAACATCGAATCTATATCTGTAAGTATCTGAAGGAAATGCATGCCAAATCTCTTTAAGTCGCTGTGCAACGCGTATAACACTGCACAGTGGCGGACGTCTATCATAAGAAAATAACTATATACATATATACCTTTGTTTGAAATGTACGTTCCGCCGTTTTGGAAACAATTTAGAAGGGTCTCCTTGTTTTAAACATTTTGTGTCATATCAGACACGTAGGTAAATACTGAGGCTATAGCTCGCTTTTTGGAAATCCCTTCAATAACTATCAATTCATGCAAAATATAATCAGGTACTGTCCTCTGACTAGTCCTGCTCAGTACGAAAACACATAGCAATATCATAAAAACGTACTGCTCTATAAGAAATCAATCCCAAAATATGCACATGAATACTACGTTCGTCTGGTGCGCACGGAAATCAAAATCCATGAATGTGCCATACATGCGCACAGAAACAACATCTAAGTGCATCGGGTGTGCACGAAACATCTGTCGTAGGCAACATGTGTGCCTGACAGCAAAATCAGGTGCATCTGACATGCACGAAAAAAAATCTCGATTTAGTGCATCTGGTACGCACCAAAATCACCCTTCAAAACATGCGCCCAACATGCGCGAAAATCCAAATCAGGTGCATCCATCGTGCACGAAATCTTGAAATCCAATATCAAGCGTCGAACATGCGCAAAATCCAATCAGGTGCATAAAGTGCACAAAACAAATATCGAGTATCACAATCGAAATCGAAGTCCAGTGCATCTAAGTGCACAAAAGGCGTATCACTGCACTGCAAGCATATAATAACTATACAGAGTGCAGGAACCAAATCGTGTGCATGCATACGCACAAAACCAACTCAACTGTTTAAAACCGTAAAATCACAAACATGTGAAACTAAAGCACGAAAACGATATCAAGTGCAACACTGTGCAAAGATCGTAAATCCTCAATCATCAAAATCAAATCATATGAATAAATCACCCAAAACATCGTAATCAATAATGGAGGAACAGTACCGCTCAAGTGCATTCTCTAAGAATCTCGGCCAACTGTCGCGGTCACTAGTGGGACGTCTCGTCGATGATCATGAACTCTGTCCTGCTGGTGTGCGTAACCATGACCACTCCTGGGTCAAGGTCTTCACTGTGAATTACCAATCTTTCGGTCCATCGGCTCATCGGCCCTGTCGGTTGTGCTAACGGGGACGATTCCATTCTGGCACTTCTCTGGCCATCTCTTGGTCAATCATCGCGACTACTCGTAAGACAGCATATTACTGGCGTCGGCCTCTGGCTCTCTGAATGTACGTAACACATCTGATCCTGGGTGCAAGTATCATTGCAGCAGTGTCCTGGAAGGAATCCTGCTCACGGTCTCTTCCATGTCTCGTCTCTGCCAACTGTCCGGAAGTCGTTGTCCTTTCCTATATCTGCATCTTGCTCTGGAACGACTGCATACTCATCGCGACTCCTTCTGGAAGGTAAGTCCAAGTTCCATGCCTCGGCATGCGCATCGCCTTTCTGATGTCGGCGGAGTGGAACATCATCTCATCTAGATCTGGTGCGAACCTCTTACTCCACTTTTCTCTAATGTCGTCTGCTTTGGACTCGTCCCGTCGCGGCTGCATGGACTGAGCTCCAACGACTATCCTCGAATCTGGAGTCTCCCAAGAAATGCATCTCACCACCTAGCATCCGAATTAAGTCGAACCATCCAATCGATTGCCAAAACCTCATAATCCCCCAAGGGCTCAACATCTTGGGTACAGTTTAATAGTATCGATTACATACCACAGAATCGGTGGTCCAGCCGTAGAAGGGCAAACCCAAGCCTCACTAATGGCGCCGTAAAACTGCCGCAAACCCGAAGGTTCAAAGGCTTTCACACGGTCATTAAGTCGAGTTAGGGTTTCATTCTTCTAGAGGGACCATAGAATTGCCTGCATGTCTTTCCGACTACTTTAAACTTGGATAATTAGGTTTCTGACATTCGATCGTCTCTGTCGACTCCCAACGTCTCCGCGTGAAGTCGTCTCTTGCTGGAATCAATCTATCTGATGACCTCGCATCGGGGTAAGCGAACGAACCACCTTTCCTAGTCATTCATCATCGGGTGACTAGCGACCTTCTATCATCTATTCGTACAACTCGCCCCGCCATAGTTCCAACATATGGGGCGATATCTCATCGCTCGTAGCAACAACTGGCTCGCTCGTCTGCATGCTGAACAGTGCCTCAATCATCAGGAGTAAGCAACACACCAACGGTCATCAAAATCTGGCTGGCCTCTGTCAGTGGCTCAATCCTCTAGTGTCGATCAGCACATCCGAGTAACCTCATAAAGGCGATCCGCCAAACGCTCGTGTCGCGGAAACACAGTAAAAAGACACATCTCTGCAATCGTGTGTCGCCGGAATTTCGCCCTGGTCAGTCCTCGTTCGTGACGAGCTTGTGCTGACCGTAACTCTAGCCGTAGCTGTTAGTGTATATGCCCTAGAGGCCATTACTGTATCATACTAGTTTGTATATTACTTAATGGATGCTTGGGATATTCACCTTGTATATACAATCTTGCTCAAAATAGTAGTATGCTACTTGGTTTGTCTCTACTTCAATGTGTACTTGTGTTTATTTTACTATATCACTTATACGCATTAGTGGAGCCCTTAGGATCTTTGCTTGATTACCAGCGTTGTGATGGCAGTCACACTAGTGGGGGCTGGGTAATCTATAAGCACATCCTTATACAGGTCCCTAGTCGCAGGACTATCGAGACAGGGCATCGATACTCCGGAGTAGACTAGCGTATGCGCTTCTCATCCCAGTGTGGGAGATGGTCTGTCCCACAGCCATCAGTACGTCGTACTGGAGATAGTATACGGGTGCTCGTTGGGTTACGAGTACACTGGACAGGACTCGTCGGGAACTGACAGGTTGGTATTATACCTATCGTCAGTCATCAGTTCCCAGGTGACATGAGTACAGCTTAGTCCGCTGACTTGACACTGGCACTTCGCCTCGAGTGTGTTCCCACTGCACTTTGATCACTACCCTACCACGGCTCAAAGGAGTCGTGCAAACAGGTGGTGGTTGGGTGCAGTCCAGAAGCACTTGGAGGCAGTGACGGTTAGACAGGATTCGTCTCTCCCGGTATTGGGGGTTGACATCGCGCTGTGTCTAGGAGAGCCATTACACAAGTAGTCCCTGGCCAGGGCAAACGAGATATACTGGTAGGTTTCCAGTGTTATCTCAGGGTGTTTTGGGCTTCGCTCCGGCACGACTTGTACCGCTATTGGGGGACTGACGTTTACCGCCCCCTAGGCCCGCCATGCGATGTATCAGACGAACAGACCGGACTGTACGGAGACTGTCACATTCAGACTCAGTAGGAGTACAGATGGGGTTTCACCTCGTCAGCCTTCTTGTCGACATCTACCTGGGGACCGTTACGCACAGCTAGTGCCGCTTGCGGTCTGTGGTTAAACCCACTGCCAGCGTAGTGTCGAGTCTTTAGAGTCCCACACAGAGGGTATTCGCCTGTGGGCAAAACAGAGTAGAGGTCGCATGGTTTTGCGACAGGGTTCGTTCTCATCCGCGCACTTGTGCACGTTTGGAGTCCGGACAGATATTACCAGCGGGCTCTGGTTTGAGCCGGATACTGGTATAGTATTTGGGGTTGCTTTTATCTCTCAGTATTCATGTTCCTCGGAACAAGAATGCAGGTGTGTATGCACAGTTATTTGAGGAGGAGGAAGATGATTTCCATTAGGGTTTCGGAACGGGTACGTATGCACAGTTGACAGTCGTCTTTTTCCAAACCCTAATGGATTTGTATTATATCATTTAATAATATATAATAAAATGAAATTGTGTCATGGTTAGTTTTTGTTGACTTGTTGACCATGGTTGAACATTTGACTACCATCATTACAAATGCAAGATGCTTTTTCATTCTTGCTTTATTCATTTAATGCATGTAATGATATTAGTCATTCTAAACTATCCATCAAACCTTTTTCATTTTGATTATTGTTATTATTTGATTTTTCTTTTTCTTTTGTTATGGTTGCAAAAGGAAAAGATAGAGCTCATTCTATCATTCTCACTCTCTCTCTTCACTTCATCTTCTTCTTCCTCTAGTCAAGAGAAACCTTCTCATGAGTTGAGAATCCTTCTCTTGAAAAACAAAAGCAAACCCTAAACACTCTCTACTCACTCTAGGATCAAGGGTCTAGAAAGCCGGCGATTCTAGTTCACTCCAAGTACGAGAAAGAGCCCAAAGGTCGAGCCTTCGAGGTGGATCCATCTTCGACGGGAGAAGGCGACAAAGGAGAACCATCAACCTCTACAAAGTTTGAAGACGAAGGAGTTCAAGTCTAGGTATAACCATCTTCATCCGAGTAGCTAAACTTCTTTAGCTAGGTTGCTAGTTTTAGTTTAGGTAACGATCCCGACCTTGCACAGTCCATGTTGCCTCTTGCACTAAAAATTTGATTTTTATACCGTTTCCGCCTCCCCGTAAGAACCGGGGGTGGCAACGTGGACTTACAGTAGCTCTCCCTGCCGTAACCGTAGCAGCAAAACCAACCTGATACCGATGACGCTAGATCAGAATGAATACAATACTGAACAAGGAAATGTACATCCTAAGGCTTCATAAGTGGAGTGGCGTGTCGTAAATATGCCGCGGAACATACCAACGGTACGTCACTCTACTTTAGTCACCTATCCCATCAACCAAGGGTCATCCTACGCTCCGAAGGATAAAACCTAACGCTCTGATACCAACTTTGTCACGACCCGAAAGTACGGAACATGACCAGCACTTAAACCACGAACGTCTCGAGGCGTACGTAATCTAAGTAAACCGAAAACCCAGAAATCCAAACCAAGAAAAGTAGTAGAGTGCAGGAAAAACCAAATCAAAGCAAGTAGTTTCCATGGCATAAGCCGAATTATGCGGTTTTTAAAAGCATCAAAAATTTACTGAAAATTTCGGCAGAGTCTCCTTTGTAAATACTGGCCCCCAAACGGGATACAACATGAATATTATACGAAATCAAGAAAAAAGGCATCCCCAAGCGGGAGCTAGCTCTTCGTCAATCGACGGTCACAACCACACAAGCAATATAATATACAACGCCAACGGCGAGGATCAAAACTCAAAAGGAACTCAAAACCACCAGAAATATAACGAGCGACTCTAAGGTCGAAAGAATAAACAACACTGGTCTCTATCTCAATAAAAACATGTTAGGTTGATGGAACTTCTAGATACAACTGAATAATAATATACAAGACATAAGGATGGGTGAGATACAAATAACCCACCTACTAGCAAGCCACCCGGAATGGAAATAGTGCCAGCAAAGCCGTAATGAAACCTGTACGCCAAACCTGCAAGAAACTGGGGCACAACGGGGGTGAGTTGCCAACTCGTGAATAGAAAAACATCTACGCACAGAAATCGCATAAATAACGCAACCTAGGTCAATGATCATAATATATCCTCAAATATATGTATAACAGGCAGCCTATGACAAGGTCTAGGGTAATATCTAACCCGAGTGTAATTTCATGTGCCAGTGTCAGTGCCTCAGGTAGCAATATATCATATGAGTGAGGTATGAATGCATGAAAACAGCATACATGTAAATGAAGAAACTGTTTTCATAAATTAGTAAGATTTCCTTTGTATTTTTTTCAAATGAGGTATCATAACTGAAATCAACACCAACGGTGTCTAGCATCGACACAAAACATAAATCTCAATGTCTCAAAATCTCAATATCTAAATCACAAAATCTAGGGTGCCGCCAGTCCAGACCGGCCCCTACCATCCATCTCAAGACCACGACGGTATCCCCCGGATATCCGACGCGTCGGGTAATATCACCGGTAGGTAGTCTCCCCCTGCCAGGCTCATCGTCATCACCACGAGCTTCTTGCCTCGGGGTACCTTACCGGGTCCACCATGTACCCGAAACGGTTCCTCCACTCCTCGAACTCGGGTCTCACTTGTCGCTCTCAGCACCGAGAAAACATATGGTGGACGCACTGAAATATCATATCCAGGGTAACCGGGTTTTTAAAACAATTACATATTCTCTTTTGAAATCTCCACGGTTCCAAAATCCCGAATATCAAGGAAATCCGAGTCCAAAACCTCAATAGCACATAAACTAGTGAATAAAGGCATGAGAATCCATGCGTGCGGTATAACAATGAATAACAATATGCATGAAGTAGCAAGTAATAACTGAAATGTCTAATATGGCATATAAGGAAAGTACACTAATATCATGTCAAAACTACTAGCTAACAAGCTAAGTCAAGCAAATATATTCTCTAAAGTGTACGTGACATGGCAATTACCGATGAAGATGTGTGTGAGCCGGCAAGTAGGTGTACGTGGTACATACGCATCATCGGTAATGGTGCTGGTGTCCTAACAGCATGATATCAATAATGGAATATGCAGCACAATAAGTATGCGAGGCAGAGCGAACAGCAATTGTAGGGTTCCTAGGCACTCTAATGGAGTCTCACAAGTGATCAAACACGACCAATTTAAATTTTACGGGTGCCTACAAACCCTAATACGGATCGTTAACTAGATGAATAGGCGAATCATGCAAGTAAACGGAAATGAATGCTAAGGGAAAGTGACTACAACCTTTGTAGATCCGGTCCACCACTTCCTAAGCTCCGCGATGATCTCCCTTCGCTGTCCGAATCAAACCCTTGACTCTAGCATTGGCATCATCGAAGAATAGGCGGGCTTGATCGTCGGTTCGATGCCGAAGATGATCTACGTCGAAGCATCACAAGAACATGCTCCAACTTCACCAAGCTTTGAAAACTTGTGAAGGAAACACCCTATACTACTTGGCAAGAGGTAGAGGATAAAGAAATACGAATTGGGTAGACTTTAGTTTTGGATTTCCCACACTTTTTCATCAATCACCATTGATGTAGCAAGCTTTTTTCTCATGTTGAAGAAGAAGAAGATGATGAAAAAAAATGATAAGTATTATATAAATGATAAATAAATCAATACTTATCATTTACTAACCCTTGGTTAGTTGTAGAGAATGGACCATGGTTAACTAGAATGGTTAGGGTTAAGTATAAGACAAGGATGGTGGACTAATTCAAAGCTTCAAGAATCATCAACTAGCAAACAAAAATAGCAACCATTCTTTTCTCATCTTTTTCCAAAAAAAATAAATAAATAAATAAGAAAAAAGAAAACCCTAATCATAATCTTAACCATGGTCTAATTCTTTACACTAATCCTAGCTTGCATGTATCATCAAATATGATACAATCATGTGCACAAAATATATCACATATGCGATGTGCACAATTCAAGTGAGAAAATCCTTTTAAAGTGAACCAATACTAGTTAACGCAAAGTAATATATCAAATATATAAATATGCACTAAATCATTAAATCAACACTTGATTTAACGATCCGGTCATATCGGATATAACCGACTAGTATCATATGTATCGGCTTATCGAATCAATCCTTGATTCGATAACTAGGTTATATCGCATATAACCATTCGATACATTCATCGCGAGAATAGAATACGGTATCACATACACGCATTATTCCCGGTCCCGCCCATATCTCATATGCGCTCCTATTTCGTTTCGCTTGAGCCAGGAAACCTCTGTGTAGGACTCTAAAGACTCGTCAATACGCCGGCAGCAGATGATGATCATATCAAACACCCACAAGCCGCAAGCGGTCTGCTAAACGTAACGGCCATCCGGGTATTGAGCGATCAGAAGATCGACGAGCAAGCCGGCTCACACTCTTGTGAATCCAACCAGTAACACTTACCGTACAGTCCGGTCTGTTCGTCTGATATGTCGCATATCTCGCCTAGGGGTGGTAAACGTCAGACCCCAATAGCTCGATAAGTCATGCCGACGTAATGTCCATAACATTCGTGAAAATACTGATAACTCTTACCAGTATATCACTGCAACCCTGGCCAGGGATTTCCTGTTATGGCCAGTCGAGCATAGCACAACATCAACCCCCAATACCGGGAGAGACGAATCCCCTCCTATCGCTCATTGCCTCTATGTGAATCGGGACTGTACCCAAAAACCATCTGTTTGCACAACTCAGTAGAGCCGTGGTAGGGTGGAAATAAAAGCACAGTGGGAGACACACAAGACTCTATGACGATCTCGGGTCAACAGACTAAGCTGTACCAGTGTCACCAGAGAATTGCCATCTGACGTGAGGTATAATACCATCTGGGAGTTCTCGGCGAGTCCGTTCAGTGTACCCAGTCTCCACTGAGCACCCGCATACCAACTTCGATGTCAAACACCAATGGATATGGGATCATCCATCGCCCATCTCATAGGTCGAGAAGATATGCGCTAGTCTACTCTGGAATATCGATGCCCCGTCTCGATATTCCCTCGACTAGGAACAATGAAGTATGTACTCATTGACTACCCAGGCCCCACTAGTATGATCTGCATCATAGTCCTGGAAGTCGAGTACACATCCTAAGGGCTTTATCAACATGTAATCAGAGAGACAAAAAGTATGCATGTTAAGATAAAGAGCAACCAGATAGCGTACTATCATGTCGAGCAAGAAAGTCCTACCTATATATGTCCCAACATCCACTACAATATACATCCAATGTACAGTAATGGCCTCTAGGGCATACATATAACTAATAATCTCCCACTTGCACTAGGGCCATCTATAGCAGTGGTCGCAGTATCTAATACTTAACCATCCCATATGAGTCTCTCTCTGGGAAAAGGCCTTCGTGAGTGGATCCGCCGTGTTGTCCTCTGAGTCTTCTCTCCTAACCTCGATCACCCTGGAGATCAACTATCTCCAAGATCAGGTGATGCTGCCTCAGAATTTGTCTGGGTCATTGATGGGACCAAGGTTCCAGGGCCGAAGCCACACTTCCATTGTCATACAATGGCAGGAACCTAGTTCATCTTATGAACCAATATACACCCAAACTGCCTCTTTGGCAGTATCTTTAATAGCGATGTTACCAGCCTTTATCGTCTAGTTTGTCACGGTATATAGCTTGGAATTCTTCCAACATACCGTCCCTTTACTGAGGGTAAAGACAGTGCCTGTGACTGACATTTAGTCGTCTTTATCACCCTGTAACACTTCCAGTGATTCTCCCCAGGATCGATTGATACAATCTCACTATACCTAGTGAGAACCCTAATATCCCTTTAGATCTATCTCATAGGTCCAAATCTCAGGATTTAGGAGGTATCATCTTTATCCTATTTGGAGAATCCTTGTGATAATAGGAGATTGACCGATCGTAGTATAGGAAACTCTTTTCCTATCAAGAGTATGTTGTCTACGTACAATACGAAGATGACCACCTTACTCTCTACTACCCTTTTGTATATACAAGGTTCGTCTACCATTTTGATGAAGTCAAACACTTTGACTATAACATCAAAACAGACGTTCTAACTCCGCGATGCCTGCTTCATTATGTGAAGCAACTTGCACACGTTTCCGCTGCTCCCACTGTTTACGAAGACCTCTGGCTGTGTTCTTATAGGCGTTCTCTTCTAAATCAGTATTTAGAAAAGCAGTCATGGCACCCAACCGCCAGATATCATAGTCATGGTATGTAGCCGTGGTAAGTAGGATATGGATAGACTTAAGCATAGCTACTGGAAAAAGGTTTCATCATTATCCACGCCTGGTCGATGACGAAAACCTTTAACAAGTCTAGCTTTGAAAGTCTTAACTTTTCCATCTACACCAAGTAATCTTCTCAAGATATACTTGCTCCTGATGGGGATTTAACACTTCAGATATAGCAGCTAAAGTCCATACTTTGCTGGTGTACATGGATTCCATCTCAGATCGCTAAGCATCCAGCCATTCTTACAGAGTCCCTACTCTCGATGGCCTGCTCGAAACTAGTTGGGTCATCATCTCATGATGCAATCCTTGCTCCCACTGTCATCGAGAAACCGAGGTATCTCTTAGGCGGATGAGGAACCCTACTAGATCGGCGGAGAGGCCGAGGTTCGTCGGGGACTATAGAATCCTTTGGTTCTGTCAAATCATCAACTGCAGTTTTGTATAGCTGGAACCTTTCCAGTTCTACAGAACTGATCCTGCCTCGATCTTGTCCGGATTTTGCTTTAAACATAGGCCGGACAACCCCAAATCTTAACTCGCTTAAGAGATAGGATCTTCCCACACCATATCTTATATGGAGTGGTAGGCAGTGATTTGATTCAAACCTAATTCAATAGGTATGCAGCTTCTCAAGTGCATAATCCCTAAAAGGAAATAGGTAACTCAGTAATACTCATCATAGAGCACACCATATCTAATATTGTGCAATTACTCCGCCCTGATACACCGTTGTGCTGTGGTGTATTCAGAGGAGTAACACTGAGAGAGAATCTCATTCTCTTTTAGAATAGTCCAGGAATTCTATGCACAAGTATTCTCCTCCCTGATCTCATCATAGGACATAATACTTATACCCGTATTTTGGTTCTCTACTTCTAACTTATATTCTGTGAATACCTCAAAAGCTTCAGACTTATGTTTCAACAGGAACATATGACTGAATCTTGAGAGATTATCAGAGAATACAATGAAGTAAAAAGAACCAGTCCTGGCATGTGTAGACAGTAGACTTTACATACATCATCATGTATCAGTCCCAAGGGTTTACTAACTCTTTCTCTGTTTCTAATAAACAGAGCTATGGTCATCTAATCTTTGTGACATGACTGGCAAGTTTCACAAGATGCAAATTCAAATTGATTTAAATATGCATCTAAAATGTAATTTCAGCCAGTCGGGTCGCATTGATGTGACCTAGTCTACAATGCCTCAAGAAGGATTCGTTCATTTCTGAACTCTTCCTCTTGTGTGTGTTCTGTATACGAGGAACTGTAGTTTGATTTAGAACGTCAATGCTTTTAGATAATGTGCCTGAACCGATCAACTTTTGATATAGGAAATGTTCAAAACATTATCCAACAATACAAAATTATATCATTTCTTTACTAATAAAGAGACTGATATGATTTTGTATATCAGGTTCGGTATCTAATAGCATTTGTTCAGAATCAATGTACTGGTAATACAGGGTGACAGTGACCAACAGACTTGGCTGCAACACTTGCCCCGGTTTCTGTCTCATGAAACTTATCACCCGTTCTCAGTTTTTCTACCCTTTTGTAGCCCTATGTAACAGCTTACATATCTGGGATCTTGATCCGATATCATATACCCAGGATTCAGAGGATACTGAGAAACATTTCTTTGTAATGAACATACCCGAAGGAGATGCATCATATGCACTTTCTTCGTTTGGACGGCATAGGAAATCTGGTATTCCCCTATTTCCTGCTCTGTCTTATAACAATTATAAGTTGGAGCGGGACCAACGTTCCCCAGCTCAGTATAACAAGCGGGTTCGATCAAAATTCTGTTTTATTATCTTGATTAAGGAGTGATATGGTCGCTGCCAGGAGAGAGAGAGAAGAAAACACTCTGCGTGCGCTCTTGCAAGATCAGATTGGTTATATATTTTATCTAATCAGGATGGCTCCCACTGTTTTTATCAAATCTTCCTTCAAACCCTAAAAGGAAAGACTAGCCGGGATTAATTACACTCTACAAGTTCGCCAATCTTTCAGCCAGGCCAGTGTCGGTACTTTGAGGGAGGTTCCCCGTGCTTTCGCACGGACCTAATTACAGTAAACCTTGTTTTCCCAGAGGCGTAACCCCGTTGACACCTTTCTAGACACCTACTTGATCGGCTAATTGCAAAGTGCAAAACTCTCCCAGGAGTAACAATTACTCGCAGTGGGTATCGGGATCCAACTATCATATAGAAGGTATGCAATCTCATTGCAAATTTCAACACTTGAAACTCCCGATAATGGTTTTTACCCCTAGCACCTATGACCTTGGCTAAGGTCAACAAATCATAGGTACCAGTCAAGTTCTACCCGTAATTTCGTGATTAATTATACCCACCCATATGACCCTTGGCTAAGGTCAACAAAGCCACATGACTGTCCTAACTAATCGCATCATATGCGGTGTAGGAAGACATCACTTAGCTACCGTACACTGTGCCTTGACTATGGTCAACAAACACAGCACGAATACTAAGTACTCTACTTCCTAAAATGACGGAGGGTTGCGGCTGGTTTTTGTGAAAACCTTTAACGCTTTGAACTTGATCTCGTTGCGGAATCAAACGGTTTTTAAATGGAATGTTTTTCGGAGCTTTTCTAGTCTTGCTAAAGGGGTCACTCCCGATAAAGGGATCGTCAGCCCTTTCCTCGTCGAATGAGGTGCAGGATATATCATATATATCACTGTGCAAAGCAGAAACTATAGAAGCTATCAAAAGACAAACCGAGTGATGTAGCATCTGCCAGTTATTGCTAAAGGAGTCACTCCCGGTGAAGGGATCTCGGTCCTTTCCATATCGAATAAGGTGTAGGATGTTCTACAAAGAACACCACGATGCAAAGCAAGAACTGTAGCTACCTGTTTTATTTTGAAATTCGATTCCACAATATCAATTAGGTTTATTTTCTTTCATTAATCACATTAATGAATACCCCATCATTTAAATTACCTAAACATCACAGATAAATATGATGTACACTTATGCCATCCGCATTCGCCTCGATGTCCCCTCGTGCACCGTTAGGTTAGGTAACTGAAGGCAGAGCGTGGCAGGGCTAGCGCGGGTGTAAAACATAAGTAACGTCTATATAATATATCTTATATACTATAATATCTGAACAGAGAACAGAACATCGCATGATCACATCACAGATGAAGCACAGCAGAAGAAACAAATGAAATATTGGATATACTAGGACGTCCGTGTTTTCAATACGAGCCAGTATAAAACACGGATTCCACGGTCATGATGAATAGCCAATCCCACACCCCTAGACCCCTACGAGAGCGGCAAGCAACCCTACCAATTCTAGGGTTAGGAGACCCGGACTCGACTCCTCGAGTTGGTCTCCCACTGGACCCCAGAACCCGGTTACTTGTGCTCCCCTCCTTGGGTCTATCCTAGTGCAGAAAAGTAAATAATATACATCAACGGTGACATCTTCCGCAACCTGGAAGTGCCCCAATAAAAGAATACTACATACAAGTTTTTACATGAATGAAAATGAAAAACACTCATCTCACATAAAAACCCCCGGCTATTCAAATACGACGATCCAATATAACATATCCAGCAACACATAACATCACATGTCATCAACGTAAGTAAATATGTGCATCCCAATTGTCGTTGACATATAGCAACGAAACCGTCGACATCACATATTACACTTACGGTCACAGAAAAGAAAGTGTAAAACTACAACAGTTGGAATCCGCAACCACCTCAGACATCGCATGCCTGACCAAATGAATTCTTTTGACATCGCATGCCTAACAATTATAAACCCCGCATTTTAGTCTCATTATCGAAAACTCTTTTCAATATCAAGTCGGGCAATTCAACAGGATTCCCGACATTCTGATCGAATGCTCGTCGAAAACTTCAGTAGACGGCCGCACCCCCGACGCCGTCGACAAAGTGCACCAAGGCGGAACACCGCTACCGCGAGCACCCGAACGGATGCTTTCGGCGATGGGGTTCTCCTATGGTCACTTGGTCGGGGCTATGGGGCGAGGCTGTCTATTAAGTTTACCCGGTGAGTATCCGCGTACGCTACGTGATTGCGACGGACTTTTGATCACATCAAAATTCCGTGGCAACCGATCAAGTGAGACTAAAGTGCTATGTTTATAACATTCATCAAGTCATCTCATAACTTTTTACGAATTCCAAGTATTGTATCACATTCCGGATAAATAGAAAATGTCAAACTTTTCGATCGAATAATCGAACACCCAAGTTTTCCCGATACAGCTCAACACCTGAAATAAGTCTAAAAACATTCAGTTCGTGCCTCAGTACCAACGGTCCAGCCGTAGAAAGGTCAAGCCAACGCCTCACATGTGGCACGCCGTACTGCCCTAACCCGAAGGTTCAAAGGGCAGTTCAAGACGGTCACATAATCGAGTTAAGGTTTGTTGTCTTATAGAGGGTCCATCGCGTTACTTGCACTACTTAGAACGTCGTTAAACTACAGAAAAATCCAACACTTGGAAATTTCCCGACAGGGGAAAAAGTGGGTATTTATATCCGGTCGAACTTTTTAACATATTCTAAAATTACCCGGAAAGCCACACCGACAAAATTAGACAGTCCGATCGAATATACAGAGTTCCCAATACAAGCCAGAAAATAAAACTCTGGAATAAACATTAAAATATTCCCAGGAAAACCAACACCAGAAACTAGGAGTTACTGTGCAAACAGTATTGGGCATTGTGACTATACTGCCGCGGAACCGCCGCAGAAGCCATGCTTCTGCCGCGGTTCCACCGCACTCTTGTCGAATCATGGACACGTGTTGCACAGTAATTCTTAGGATTCCCTGCTGATTTTTCTGGATATTTTTAATTTCGAAAAATCCACATTTTACAGAAAAGTCCAAAGAGCATTTTTCAAGTCGGGTTTTGGGTCGATCGGACTTCTGATTCCGTCGGGACTTCGCCTAAGGCTCTAGCTAGGCTCTGATACCACTGTAGGTTTCCTAGGCACTCTAATGGAGTCTCACAAGTGATCAAACACGACCAATTTAAATTTTACGGGTGCCTACAAACCCTAATACAGATCGTTAACTAGATGAATAGGCGAATCAAGCAAGTAAACGGAAATGAATGCTAAGGGAAAGTGACTACAACCTTTGTAGATCCGGTCCACCACTTCCTAAGCTCCGCGATGATCTCCCTTCACTGTCCGAATCAAACCCTTGACTCTAGCATTGGCATCCTCGAAGAATAGGCGGGCTTGATCGTCGGTTCGATGCCGAAGATGATCTACGTCGAAGCATCACAAGAACAAGCTCCAACTTTACCAAGCTTTGAAAACTTGTGAAGGAAACACCCTATACTACTTGGCAAGACGTAGAGGATAAAGAAATAGGAATTGGGTAGACTTTAGTTTTGGATTTCCCACACTTTTTCATCAATCACCATTGATGTAGCAAGCTTTTTTCTCATGTTGAAGAAGAAGAAGATGATAAAAAAAAATGATAAGTATTATATAAATGATAAATAAATCAATACTTATCATTTACTAACCCTTGGTTAGTTGTAGAGAATGGACCATGGTTAACTAGAATGGTTAGGGTTAAGTATAAGACAAGGATGGTGGACTAATTCAAAGCTTCAAGAATCATCAATTAGCAAACAAAAATAGCAACTATTCTTTTCTCATCTTTTTCCAAAACAAATAAATAAATAAATAAGAAAAAAGAAAACCCTAATCATAATCTTAACCATGGTCTAATTCTTTACACTAATCCTAGCTTGCATGTATCATCAAATATGATACAATCATGTGCACAAAATATATCACATATGCGAAGTGCACAATTCAAGTGAGAAAATCCTTTTAAAGTGAACCAATACTAGTTAACGCAAAGTAATATATCAAATATATAAATATGCACTAAATCATTAAATCAACACATGATTTAACGATCCGGTCATATCGGATATAACCGACTAGTATCATATGTATCGGCTTATCGAATCAATCCTTGATTCGATAACTAGGTTATATCGCATATAACCATTCGATACATTCATCGCGAGAATAGAATACGGTATCACATACACGCATTATTCCCGGTCCCGCCCATATCTCATATGCGCTCCTATTTCGTTTCGCTTGAGCCAGGAAACCTCTGTGTAGGACTCTAAAGACTCGTCAATACGCCGGCAGCAGATGATGATCATATCAAGCACCCACAAGCCGCAAGCGGTCTGCTAAACGTAACGGCCACCCGGGTATTGAGCGATCAGAAGATCGACGAGCAAGCCCGCTCACACTCTTGTGAATCCAACCAGTAACACTTACCGTACAGTCCGGTCTGTTCGTCTGATATGTCGCATATCTCGCCTAGGGGTGGTAAACGTCAGACCCCAATAGCTCGATAAGTCATGCCGACGTAAGGTCCATAACATTCGTGAAACTACTGATAACTCTTACCAGTATATCACTGCAACCCTGGCCAGGGATTTCCTGTTATGGCCAGTCGAGCATAGCACAACATCAACCCCTAATACCGAGAGAGACGAATCCCCTCCTATCGCTCATTGCCTCTATGTGAATCGGGACTGTACCCAAAAACCACCTGTTTGCACAACTCAGTAGAGCCGTGGTAGGGTGGAAATCAAAGCACAGTGGGAGACACACAAGACTCTATGACGATCTCGGGTCAACAGACTAAGCTGTACCAGTGTCACCAGAGAACTACCATCTGACGTGAGGTATAATACCATCTGGGAGTTCTCGGCGAGTCCGTTCAGTGTACCTAGTCTTCACTGAGCACCCGCATACCATCTTCGATGTCAAACTCCAATGGATATGGGATCATCTATCGCCCATCTCATGGGTCGAGAAGATATGCGCTAGTCTACTCTGGAATATCGATGCCCCGTCTCGATATTCCCTCGACTAGGAACAATGAAGTATGTACTCATTGACTACCCAGGCCCCACTAGTATGATCTGCATTATAGTCCTGGAAGTCGAGTACACATCCTAAGGGCTTTATCAACATGTAATCAGAGAGACAGAAAGTATGCATGTTAAGATAAAGAGCAACCAGATAGCGTACTATCATGTCGAGCAAGAAAGTCCTACCTATATATTTCCCAGCATCCACTACAATATACATCCAATGTACAGTAATGGCCTCTAGGGCATACATATAACTAACAGCAATAATGTGCGGGAGCTGAATACTAGACACAACGATAACTAATCTACAATAATCTAATATAAGTCCTACGAATGGTGCCTTTTGAAATAACACGAATCATGGGGTTTTGAAAATAGGGGCTACGGTGTTTTTATGAAAAGATACGTCGTTTTTGAAATATCCGTAGATTCCCTTGAGCTGTCTTTAAAAATGCCCACGATTCGTTAGTTTTTGAAATAGGTAAGAAGTGTAATCTAATCTAACAACTACACTAAACTATACGGCTGAACTAACAAGCTGAACTACAGGTAAGGAAACCGCCTATTATCTGAGTCCATACATATACCTACCTGTATATGTATAGTCGGTGATCCCGCCTCAATAATATCATATCCGATACCATATCTATAATCAGACATCCCAAGTCAAGAGTGCGGATCAAACATCAAAATATAGCTCGTACGTAAATCCGTCGTACGGCATCCCAAATCTGGGTACGGGTCAATATCACATTCACCATACTATTCACCTGGTATCCTCTTTATCAAATATCATGATCGGGGTACTGATCTACGTCTAGTACCATACTGATACCGCCTACGTAAGCATGGACGTGTGTGAAACACTACGTCAAGGACCCGCTACAACGTCATGTCGTATCTAAGATACGAACCCTGCTATATCACCGATCTCACGGCCTCGATCCAATCTCATCGACTCAGCTCAACCCCAAGTATCATCCTCAATCCGTATGTGAACACATAGTCCCATACCCATGTGAACACATAACTATAAAAAATCCCATGAGCACATATCAATAGGAATGTATGCAAGTATGTATGTGTGTATGTGTGTGTAATACTACCCTAGGGTTCGCAACACTAAAGTAATCCAACACACCAATATCCATCCTAAGCAACGTTATTAATCCCAAATAACATATAATAAATGTTGGTGTGTATACGCATCCGTATACACCACCACGGACTGCGGGGGTGCTATACGCCATCCACCCGACTTCTCCCCGTAGATATAAATCTACTCACCTGAACCTCGCTCGCCGGTGCCGACGTCGCCAAGCGCTTGCTTGTCGTCTTGAAGTCCACCTGGGGTACCTACATATCATAACGCACCGTATCGCATAAAAACCCAATTCGAAATCGAAACGTCATAAGAAAACCAAATCGGCACGCGTATCACGCATAGGTCCAAACCTATCGCCTACGCATGCAAGAATAGTCAAACCAACCCTCTATGTCGATGTACAAACGTCAAACCATCGAGGAAAATCCAATCACACTCATTTGCACATCCACAAACACTAATTTTAATATAAACTAGGTTAAAACTCACAAAAACCCCAACTTTACTTAAAAAGTCACTTTTCCGAAAATCTAGCAAGCACAATTCGCCGTTTTTGTACAAAACAGGATGTTTAAATGAATGTAGCGGCCAATATATTTCTTAAATATCTTAAATAAGTCGTATAAACAATTTCCGGAATTTAATCTCATTAAATTCCAAAAATCCTAATATTCTAGTTTACAAAATACTTAAATTTTTAACAATTTCAAAGCAAAAATGCACAAACTACAATCTAGCTTAGATTCGCATGAACTAAAGTGTCAAACTACACTTAATAAAGTTAATAATATGATAAAAACCCTAACCATAATTTTAATCTCATATTTCGAATTAATCAAAAAAACCTAGTTTGCAACAAAAAGCTTAATTTGGACATTTTTCAAGTAACAACTTGTAATTAACAACTAGATTAGTTTTCTACAAAACTAAATGTGTTAATCCACATCACTAAACCATGCACAATTAAACAGAACTCATTTCCACAACAAACCCTAACTTGAAATCTTAATCATGCAATTAAACTCACATAAACCACATTAACACTTAATTAAATTAACTTTAAGAAACAAGTAACAAATTAAGCAAAAAAAGTTTAGAATTATACCCAAAAATATATGAAGGTCCACAAGACTCCATGGCCTCCCAAAATGCTCTCTTTTCACAAGGATCCATGCTAAACGGGCTAAGCTAAAAAGGGTAGGACTTTGATTTTGATTTTGTGGGATTTTTGGTGGATTTTGATGCAATTTTTCATGAAGTTTTGAAGGGAAAAGAGAGGGGAAAATGGAGGGGGGGGGGCTGCTGCTATAGGGAGAAGGGATTTCGGCCAGAAAATGGGAGTGGGGAGGAGAGAGAGGGAGGTAGAGAAAGTGGGGCAAAGTCAAGGTCAAAGCAAAGTCAAAGTCTAACTTATTTACCCAATTCTTTTCTTTTCTTTCATTTCTTTTCCTTTGAAAATTCAAGTGGGAAATAAAATGGTGGCTGCTGAATTCAGCCATGGGGTGGAGTAAGTGGGGGTGTGTGGGTGTGGGTACGGGTGTGTGGTGATGAAAAATGATAAATACAATACCCCAGGCATCCATTTACGCTAAAACAAAAGCCTTTTTTCTTCAATAATTTCTAAACCGTTTTGGCAAATGATTTCGTTCCAAAAACCACATGATAAATTTTTATTTAATGTTTTATGATGCACAAAATTTTTTTCAACTCATTCCAATTTGTAATTTTCCCTAATTAAATGTATTAGTGACGGCTTAAAATAATAATAAAATAATATTTTTTTCAGAAAATTTGAAATTTCACCAGCGGCTCAATAAACACCAAATAAAAGCAATTACATAGCTAGAATATGTATATTTAATTTTTATAATAAGATATTTGCATTTTGACTTTTTACAGAAAACCCCCTTATTTGACCGATTTTTTTCGAAATTTCACCGAAACGATTTTCAAAGCGTTACAAATATGTACGGACTTACGGCTTTAAGCAATCACAAATAAGATATGCACAATCTCACCTAGATCTAGGGTCACCTAGGTCTACTAGACTGCTCCTAACTGTTCCAGAGGGCTAGAAAAAGGACCTCAAACCGCCTCTTCTCCGTCTAATGCGGCCAAATAAGTGTCAGGTAAGTGGGAGGTTGTCCAACGCTTTCGCGAAGTTCCTTAATTAAATAACCACTTTCCTTCGTCACACTTGCCTAGGCACCGCAAAAGTCAGATAGGATAAACGGCCGATGCCTGTAACTAGTCCTCTGTCCTATTGAGCGCGAAGTCCTTAGGGCTGAGTCTAGTATTTTTTTAATTTTAACAATGGTCAATGTATATGATTTTTGTGATTTTTGGGGTCCTGGGAAGGGTGATGAAATCCCCACCCAATCTGAATTAGTTTCAAGCCCCTTAAGTCCGTATTAATGAATGCAAAGCGATAACAAATCAACTGCAAACAATTTTTATTTTTAGCGCGGCGCAAAGAATCCTGCACAAGAACAGTTTATTGGAAGGGGGAAGAGAGTTTGCGCAAAGAATGCTGCAGAAAACACAGTTTATTGGAGTCCAGAGGAGTGGGGAGAAGGAGAGAGACACTTACAGAAAATTTGGCACACTGACCACACCAAGTGGTCGCGGTTCCGCGGCAATAAGGCCCTAATGCCGCGGTTCTGCGGCAGTAATGATGATTTGGTTCTTCATTTTTCTGGTGTAGGCTGGTTTGGGTGTCCTCTGCTTGTATGGATTTTCTGAATTTTTACTTGCTTACTGTATCTGCTCCAGATTTCTACAGTAGACCGTTTGCTTTGTTTGATCCGTCGCGGTGTAGCCGCGAAATATGGGTCTATCTTCCCACGTCTTTGGCACTGATCTTGAAGTCCGTATTTTCCTGCACGCTTGAACAAAAACTAATCAAAAATAACAAAATGATTTTTTTTTACAAAGTATATCTTTTTTGTTTTGTTTTTCGGTTGTTTTTATATTCACAAGTTAACCCGAAATTACACAAAGAAATAAACTACCGTCTCCCCGGCAACGGCGCCATATGATTGGTAGAGATTCTGCGTGTTCAAGTTTTAGTTAATTACCGCAATCAAGACGGTTTCGCACGTAGCTAGCCGGTTGAGTACGGGTCGTCCGCAGGGAGATGGGAATCTTTTTCTATCTGTTTTAATGAGTTAAGTCCGAAGGTCCAGATTTTGTTTGTGATTATCTAAGTGGTAAAATGATATGTAAAGAGAGCTTGGTAGGGTTAGGATTAGATTAGTTTGAGTTAGGAGTCTCCCACTTCTTTCGTTGCCCCTCTTAATATCGGTGTTACGGTAATCGGCAACAACGGGGATTAGCACGACTAGGAAGGAACTTGCGAGTATAAGCTAGGCTTTCCAACGCATAAGTTCTTCCTTTTGGTGCTTGTCCGTCCGTTCTTGGCTCTTAGCCATAACCTCCGGTTAATTCAACCACAACCGGTCTCACTACAGAATCAACGCTATCATGTAGGATAGGATGCCATAAGGAGCGGATTGTGGTTCAATTAACGGGAGTCGATTCAAGATGTTGGGCAAGGAAAGAGTGAGAGAGATTTCCTTCTCTCAAACTTCCCTTATCCTACCCTAACAAGTATGAACTACTCACACATCATAATGAAAAGAAAACAAAACAAAAGAGGAAGATAGAAAGAAGGAGATTAGAAGATAACAACTAGCTATTTGCGACCTCACCTTGGCAAGGATCAAGCGTAAGCATCATGGTTGTTTTAATGATAAAGGAAAAGAGAAAAGAAAGAAACAACAAGAAATAACAACAACTAAGTTAACAAATTAAAATTACAAGCAATTATAAAAGAAGAAGACAAGATATAATAGCAAAAGAATCTTCTTTATTCATCATTCTTCACTCACAAAGCTCACTACAAGTTTTAATGGAGAAAAGATGAGAAGAGGAAGAAGAAACAAGCATTCTAAACCTAGAAAAATACAAGATTATGCACCCTTGGCTTCACAAGGTTCTGGGCTATTTATAGGCAGTGAACTGAAAATCTAGGGCAAAATCCTGCCTCAATATAAAAATACCAAAATACCCCTAAAATCACATCCTCTGTCTCCACTGTACGGTCGCGGTTCCGCGGCCTAAGCTTGCTGTTGCCGCGGAACCGTGGCACTGTAGGGGAATTGGATCATCGTATTTCTTGTGCTTCCCTGGTTCTGTGTGCCCTTTTGTCTGGTACATCTATTTTCTGATAATCTTTCCACATTTCTTCCAGAATTCTAGTGGATCAAAAGGTGATTTGGACATGGATCTTTTGTCATGATTTTCTTGAGCTCCGCGTAGATTTCTTGGACTTGGTGTTGCCATTGTGCTTTGTGCATGAAGGTGACAATTGATTTGTCATTTTGTCTCCTAAACTGGTGTGTGGCAAGAGCGGAGATCCGTGTTTTATTTGTGAATGGCAGGAACCCGGATTTTGTCGTGTTTTTCCATGGATTTTACCGTTTAGAGCCGAGAACCTGTATCCTGCAATTGACTAGCAAACACGGCTCAAGAGTACCTACCGATATGCAATGTGATAAAAATTGGGTGGTATGAAAATGCAAAAATCTGATATGAACAAGAACCAGAACCGGTATCAAGTACACATGAAGTAGAGTTTACTGAAAGACAATTTTCGATTACGAACACACCTGAAGCAGAAGCAACAGCTTACTTCATGTCCTTGGCTTTAAAGGCCAAACAGTCCTTCTTCCTGTGCCCTTGCTTGTGACAATAGAAGCACTCGTTCTTTTCTGCCTTCACCCTTCCTGCCTTGTTCGTTCCCTGCACCTTCTTGACCCCACCCTTCGGTTTGGTGGCTTTCATCTTCTTCTTCCCTTTAGCTTTCGCTTTAGATTTAGAAGAGGATGATTGGCCGACATACAGAACGGGGGTCTTCTCCTTTTTCAAGGAGGTCTCTTCTACCCTCAACATGTTGAGGAGCTTTGGAAGATCAGCTTCCATCTCGTGCATATTGAAGTTCAGCACGAACTGAGAGAAGGTGTGGGGAAGTGACTGCAAAATCAAGTCGATATACAAATCATTCTCTAGCACGCATCCCAGGTTTGCGAGTTCCTCAATGAGGGTGATCATTTTGAGGACGTGCTCTCCAACAGGCGATCCTGGAGCTAACCTCATCTGGAAGAGTTTCCTTGAGGTTTCGTACCTCGCGATACGGGAGTGTTCACTATACAATTCCTTGCAATGGAGGAATATGGATACAATATCCATACTCTCGTGCTGTTTCTGGAGTTCATTATTCATGGACGCCAGCACGATACACTTAGCTCGCTCACAGTCTAGATCCCAGGTTTTGCGAACTTCCTTGTCCGCAACTAAGGAATCTGGTCCTGGGATAAGGGGAGGAACAGCGGTGGTAACATATGAAACTTTGTCATAAGTCAGCGCAATATTGACGTTCCTTAGCCAATCTTTATAGTTCTGCCCGGTCAGTATATTCTTTTCAAGTAATAGTTTAAGTCCAGTCATGGTAGCTGCCATAGAGAGAGAAAAGAAACACTCAGCATATGCTCTTGCAAGTTTAGATTGGTTATTAATTTATCTAAACAGGATGGCTCCCACTGTTTCCTTAAATCCTTCTTCAAAACCTAAAAGAAGAACTAGTCAGGATTTAATCACACGTTACAATACTTGCTTAACCTTTCAGCCAGGCTGGTGTTGGTACTTCGAGGGAGGTTTTCCAACGCTTTCGCGAAGTTCCTTAATTAAAGAACTTCTTTTCCCTGGAGGCGTAGCCCCTCTAACACCTTTCTAGGCACCTACTTGGTTTATAGCATTGATTCTTAAGTGAGAGAAATTCCCGAGAGTAATCCTACTCATCAGTGGGATCGGGATCCAACTATCATTGCATGATGCCATAGATGGAAGCCACTCTAGTCACCACACTCTAGAAGGTATGCTAAATCTGCAAGTTTCTTTTATATTTGAAACTCCCAATGTGATTTTTACCCCAAGCTCTTATAGACCTTGACGTAGGCCAACAAGTTATAAGACGCAAGTCAAGTTCTACCCGTCGTTGTCCTGATCAATTTAAATACATCGTACAAGCCCTTGACGTAGGCCAACAAGGTGTACGTCTGTATTAAACTAATGCATCTATCTATGCAACAAATATGCACACACACTGCTACCATACACTATGCTTTGACGTAGGCCAACAAGCATAGCATGAATACGATGTGCTGTCTATCTGAAACGACAGAGGGTTACGGCTGGTTTTTGGTAAAAAACCGTTAACATAATGAACTTGATATGATCGAAGGAACAGTGATAGCTTTTATTTAAAAGGAGTGGTTTAAGCTCCGCATTTAAAATTTTCTTTTTCAAGAAAACCGAGTGGTTTTTAGAAATTGTTCCAACGATTCGGTTTAGGTTTTATTTTCTTTGCATTAATAATAATGCGTCCCATCATTAACCTATCATTACAGATAACAACGAAAATACAACGTCCTCTTATGCCATCCGCATTTGCCACGGGGTCCCGTCATCACCCGTTAGGTTACTTAACTAACGACAGAGCGGGGGCTGGGCTAGCGCGGGTGTAAAACATAAGCGACGTCTAAATAGCTATCATATATAGATATTGTACATTCTTCAGACGCAATAATAGGCATTCCAGATCACAGATAAACAATATTGGATTTGCAAGCAATCCGCATTTCTTTTGAACCTGCAGTGAAAGACGGATTACACAGTTGTGATGAATAGCCATTTTACCCCACCCCAGACACTTACGGGTACGGCAAACTACCCGCCAAGTACCAGAAGTGAAGCGGTCTACCTCAACACTTCAAAATACCCGGTAGTTTGTGTACCCTACCTTGGGTCTATCTTAGGAGCAAAAAACAGTAAAAAGAATAATACAACGGTGGCTACAACCGCAACCTGGATGTGCCCCGTAAAATAATATTACAACTTATTACAATTACATCAAATGAATTAATACAATAACCCATCACAAAACCCGGATAATCACCACAACAGTCCAATACAGTTTATATACACAAACAGTTATATTTCACATCACAGATATGTGCAACCCCCTGCCAACCGACATACTAGCAGTTAGGGGAGGTTTACGAACACATAAAACATTTCACAGATATAATCAAACATGCAAACACCGTATAATTTCGATCGATTAAACACATTTAATTTTGCTCCAAAACTTCTCTGTAAATCTGAAGCCTGAGCAAAAATTAAAAATTACCAGAAAATACCAAATATCACAGAGAACCCAAACAGGAAACTTGGGCTGAATCGTCCACAACTCGGCCACGGAATCGCGACAGATCGGTGGTATCGGCCACGGTTCCGCGGCGGTTTAAACGATTCAGAAGCCCAATTTTCTTGGGTGTTCTTATACTTTCATTTAGGTCATTCTGAAGGACCCTGAAAAATTTTTGGACCTCATTTAAAATTCGACAGAAACTCCATGATCTCGGGGTTTTTCCGGTTTGTTTTTTCGTTCGAAATTCATACAATTTTACAAGTGTGTTAATTATTGTTTAGTGAGGCTCTGATACCACTGTGAGTCGATGTACAACATCCCAATACTTGTGGGGAGGCGGAAATATGAAAAACGATCTTGTTCTTTGGTTAAACATCGAGTAACCGCATGAATCGTTTGCTAAACAATACTTAACAAAACCTATTGAGTTCTAAACTACTGTGTTAAGAGATTATACCAAACGGTTCTAGTCCTTCATCTTTATGTTATTTACGGCCTCTTTGGATCTCCACGTCCTCCTCGGCTTCCTTCCGTGATAGACGATCCACCCGAGAACCCTAATCCAAGGTATAACCTCTAAACTTAAGGTTACTTAGTTTCTCTTGTTGCTAAATAGAGTAGCTAAGGTGATGTAGAGATAGGTTATGGAGTAATTAGTCTTTCCTAATCCTTGTTCTCAACTCATGAGTGGTAGGATTAGGGTTTGGTGAAGGAGAGAGCTTGAAGAGAGAGAATGAGAAGATGATAATGATAATAATAATAATAATGAAATAGCTTCTCACTTGATATATGAAACATAATGAATTAAAAAGAAATGAATAATATGAGATTATTCATCATGTTTCATTAATGCAAGTGGGTGATTCATTATGTGAGTCATTAAGCATTTAATAATGCATTAATGACATGATGAATCACTCACAATGAGTCACTAAATCATTAAATGAAAATGCCACCTCTCCCTCCAAGTCACATCCTTCTAGAAGCTTCTCGGAAAATTACGAGAACGCCCCTCTCATCCGTGAAAACACGGAAAAACTTTAGACTGTATAAATCCAATAACCTGATACTAGAATCTGGCTTAAACCAAAGCCGGCTAGTAAAAACTGTTCGAATGTCGTACGTGCGTTCAAACACGTATGCGTCCGAACCTTTGTCGTAAAACCATACGACCTCTATATCTTTTCGCCTGGGTTTGGGAAATCTCTGTGTGGGACTCTAAAGACTCAATTACGACGCTGGCAGTGGGTTTAACCACAGACCGCAAGCGGCACTAGCTGTACGTAACGGTCCCCAGGTAGTTGTCGATAAGAAAGCCGATGAGATAACCCATCTGAAATCCTACTGAGCCTGTCCGTGACAATATCCGTGCAGTCTGGTCTGTTCGTCTAAGAGTATCACATGTATGGTCTAGGGAGGTGGTGGACGTCAGACCCCTAATAACCGTACAAGTCGTGTCGGTATGGCTCAAGACCATCCGAGAATCTACTGATCAGTCCATCAGTAATTCTCAATCAGCCCTGGCCAGGGACTTATGGTAATGACCAACCGACCACAGTGCGATATCAACTCCCTATACCGGGAGAGACGAACCCCTAACAGCCGCTCACTTCCTCCACGTAGCTCGGGACTGTGCCCAACTAAAACCTGTTTGCACGACTCCTTTGAGCGTTGGTAGGGTAATAATCAAAGCACAGTGGGAACTCACACGAGACAAATGATGGCTTTAAGTCAACAGACTATCTGCACACTTGTCACCTGAGAACTGCTATCTGACGTTAGGTATAATACCATCCAGTCAGTTCTCGGCGAGTCCTGTCCGGTGTACTCACACCCAGTGAGCATCTGTATACAATCTTAGGTGCACACCAATAATGGCTGCGGGACCAATCCATCTCCCCTCGTCAGGGTCTAGATATGTATACACTAGTCTACTCCGGAGTATCGATCCCCAGTCTCGATACTCCTGCTACTAGGGACATCTAAGGATGTGCCTATTGACTATCCAGCTCCCACTAGTATGACTGCCATCACAACGCCGGTAGTCAGGCAAACACCCTATGGGCTTTATCAACATGAATATATAAATGAATACAACACAAAATATATCATATGTTAAGATAAAGACAAACCAAATAGCGCACTATCATATCAAGCAAGACTGTCATGTACATACATATCCCAAGCTTTCTATACAATGTAGGCCTCTAGGGCATATATATCCAACACACTATTCATGCGAACACACACGCCTTTGGTAATTGTTATGTCACGAACACTATAGAACTTGCTTAGAATCGGTATCTGTGCATTGCATCATATATGATCTGTAAACCTGTACCGTGTAGTCATTTCATCAGGATGGACACGTAGGATTTTTAGTCATATATGTACATACCACATTGCATCATGTTTCATGCATAGCTTATGGCCATACTTCGCATGGTATATACTATCGTATCATAGACATCCATCATCACCGACATATTTACATATTGTGATTCTTCTTGAGGATTTCAGTAATTATGAGATTTATGGATTTGGAGAAACCGCAGGGATTTTAAGAACGTATTAAAATTTTAAAAAAATGGAAGTTGCGGTTTTTCTCGTGATATGATGTGTGTGGCGTCCACCATGGGTTTTCTCGATTCTTGAGCAGTATCATACACACAATTCGATGAGGAGGAGGAACTGTCTGCGGGTGCATGGTGGACCCAGTTCGGTACCTCGGGGCAAGATGGTCGCAAATGATGGCGTTGAGCCCGGAAGGTGAGCACTACCGACCGGTTACTTGTGACGCGGCGGATATCCGGAGCATACCGACGTAGTCATGAGATTTGATGATATGGGCCGATCCGAACTGACGGAGCCCGAGATATTGAGATATTGAGATATTGAGACATTGAGACATTGAGATATTGAGACATTGAGATATTGAGGCATTGAGATATTGGGATATATATTTTGTGTCGATGCTTGACACGGATTTTCTGTTGAATTCATTGACGATACATCAGTTTATTGCATAGAGGTTTTTCTAAGATAAGAATAAAGATTTTTCTCATACCAGACTTGTGCAGGTTTCTTATTTAATTATGCATTCATGTTGCATTCATGCTAGTACATAGTATCATTTTGAGATACGTGGGTTGTGACGCATTGGCGTGCATGCTTACGATAGCCTTATTAGATGCTACTTACTACTCATGAGTTGGCAACTCACCCCCGTTGTGCCACAGTATCTTGCAGGTCCGACCCGTCAGCACAGTTGCGACGGGCGCACTTCCTCATTTTGTTCCTTTTGCTCGGACTTGTGGTAGTGCTCGTAGGTGGGTTGCGAGGATATGTTATCCCATCATGTATTTTATTTGTATCTAGTATACTCCATCAACCCCTGTATATTTGACCAGACGGCGAGACTCGTGAAACTTGTATTTATGATGTTTGGTGTCGATGCTCGCTTGAGCCGACGTGGTGTTTATAATTTTATTACTTTCAGATGCTTATTTCGCACTTTTGATATACTTAATTTATGTGGTTGTGATTCCGCCATTGGCGAAGAGCTAGCTTTCTCTTGGGGATGCCTTATTTTATTATTTATATGTATTTTCATGTGTTGTACCCATTTGGGGGCCAGTATTTACAAAGGAGACTCTGCCGAAATTTTCGGGAAAATATGATGTCGCTTTTAAATATTTAATGCCACTTATTTATTAAAACCACATACTTTAAAACAAGTTTTACTTCACTCTAATTATTAAACGGTTTAGTTTTCTGGGCTTTGGCTTACTTAGATTATGTTACGCCTTTAGACGTTTCGTAATTTAAGTTCCGGTCACGTTCCGTACCTTCAGGTCGTGACAAGGGTGTTTTAGGCTATTCTCCGACACGACTTATTGCGCTACTAGGGGTCTGACGATTACCGCCCCCTAGGCCCGATATGCCATACTCTTAGATGAACATATTGAACTGTACAGAGATTGTCACATACTGGCTCAGTAGGATTTCGGATGAGTTAGCTCATCGGCCTTCTTATTGACACATACCTGGGTAGCCGTTACGTGCAGCTTGTATCGCTTGCGGCTTGTGGTTAAACCCACTACCACCGTAGTGTCGAGTCTTTAGAGTCCCACATAGAGAGTTTTCCTGCACTAGGCAAAAGGTGTAGAGGCCGTATGGTTTTACGGAAGTGCTTCGATCATTTACGTGTACTTATGCACGTATAATGATCAGGCGGATAATACTAGTGTGCTTTGGTTTAAACCGGATCCTAGTATTATATTGATGGATTGTTTCGTCTCTTTGTATTCGTGTTCTTCGGAATGCGGATGTGGGTATGTATATACAGATGAGGGGCATTCTCGTAATTCCTCGGGATTGGCTTCTAGAAGGGGACACCTATTAGGGTTTTATTCTTTTTGGATTAAACAAAATGAGTGGAGGAAATGAGGTGGATTTGAGCATTGAACCTAGCATGGCTACTTGGTGACTCATGGTCACGAGTCACCACAAGATATTTGTGAAGGTTTGAAGATATTTTATTGTGATATTTATCTCATAAAATATCTAATATTCTTCATTCTATCAAAAGTGGACAGCCAAGCTTTTCTTAAGCTCATTCTTCACTAGCTTTTCCTCAAGTCTTCTTCTTCTTCCTCTAAACCCTCAAAGCACTCATGTGTTGAGAATTCTAGGGTTCCAAGAGACAAATCTCTCCATCTTCTCACTTTACACAACCTAGGACTTCTAGTTTAGCGAACTAGAAGCCGTAGTTACCTCGGATTTGAGGTAGGGGCTCAGACTATAGACTCTCGGGTGGATCGTCTTTGACTTGAGGAGGCCGTCGAGATTGCTACGATCCGTTATGATCCTTGGAGCTGACGACGAACGGAGGACAACGATGAAGACCCGAAGGACTTGAATCGTGAGGTGTAATTTCATATCCGAGTAGTTAAACCTCAAGTAGTTTGCTAGCTATGGTTTATGTTCGATCCTTGGTTCTAGTAGGTGTTGCGAAGCATGTAAAAGTCATTTTTTGCAATTTACGCCTCCCCGCGAACACGTGGGGTGTGCGACATTGACTTAAAGTGGTATCAAAGTCTCTCATAAACCTTATATAGCTTGTAGCGATGTTAGAAATCCGCCGTTTTTGTCGCGCAAAAACTGCCGATAAAACCGTTTCCAAAATTAATGTTTTGAGTTGTTTGCACACCCCGCGGGCTCACGGTTTAAACCGAGAAGTTGCGGGGTGGAGCGTGTGCACCCCGGGGACCCTCTGGGGGGCCGAACGGCTGGGTGCACTCCCCAAGACCACTATAAGGCAGTCTTGGCGGTGGGGCAGTTTCGGGTCTGCCTCTCCCCTTGGCCACCTTGTGGTGGCCACAGGGGTGGGATACCCCCTCTAGCCCCCCGACTCGAAGTTAATTTCATGCTCTAACTTCCCACGAAGGTTCGGGTGCATTTCGTTTTGATTCGGACTTCCGATTGGCTTAAAACGATCAATTTTGGAACATTAGCTCACTGAATTTTTCGTGTTTTGGAAAAATTATTTTAGTTTGCTAATTGCATGGGGAATTCTAATGTCGTGGTTACTTTACAAGCTCTGTGATGTGTATATATGTTTGGAAATGTCGACTAATTGCTATACGTCGATTAGTCGGGGTTTCACATATTTGTGATGATGTAATGTTAGTTTATGTATCTGAATTTGTTGGATCGTCGTGGATGAATAACCGGGGTTGTGAGATGTGGGTTTTCATTCTTTCATTCGATGTAAATTTGTAAAGTGATGTAATATTATTTTTGCGGGGCTCATATGGGTTGAGGTTGTAGCCAGCGTTGTATTATTTCTTTTACTATTTTCTGCTCCTAGGATAGACCCAAGGTGGGGTGTACAAACAACCGGGTACTTTGAAGTGCTGAGTGGCCAACTCACTTTGTTGAGGGAGGTTGCTTCACTCTGGGTATTTGGCGGGTAGTTTGCCGCACCCATAGGGGTCTAGGGTGGGGTTTCGCTATTCATCACGACCGTGGAATCCGTCTTTCGTTACAGGCTCAAACGAAACGCGGAATTCCTAGTATATCCAATATGTTCATTTATGATCTGGAATGACTATTATTGCGTGAGACGAATGTATATATCTATATATGATATCTAGTAGGCGTTGCTTATGTTTTGCATCCGCGCTAGTCCAGCACCCGCTATGTCGTTAGTTAAGTAATCTAACGGGTGATGACGGGGCCAAGTGGCGAATGCGGATGGCATAAGTGCACGTCATATTTTCGTATTTTTCTGTGATGATAGGTGTAAATGATGGGACTGCATTACATTAATGCAAAGCAAACAAACCAAAGCTGAATCGTTGGAACAAATTTTAAAACCACTCGGTTATTTTAAAACAAGAGACTTTTATATGCGGAGCTTAAACCACTCATTTTAAAAGTTATCAGTTTCCTTCGATTATATAAAGTTCACTACGTTCACGGTTTCTCTAAAACCATTCATACCCCTCCGTCATTTCAGTTGAATATTCAGTAGTATTCAAGCTATGTATTTTGACCTTTGCCAAGGCATAGTGTTTGGTAGCTGCTGGATATTCATCTGTAGCATAGATAGATGCATTGGTTTTGGACTGTCGTACTAATATTTTGTCCTTCGTCAAGGGTATTAGGGGTGGGTTCAAATTAACCTAGACAATGATGGGTAAAACTTGACATGTGACTTATGATATGTTGGCCTTCGTCAAGGACATAAGAGCTTGGGGCAAAAATCCACATCGTGACTTTCTCAAGAAACTGAAACTTGCTAGTGATGCATACCATTTGGAGTGTGATAATGTTGGTAGGATTCCATCAGCATTATCACACAATGATATTTGGATCTCGATCCTACTGTGAGTATCCGCTACTCCTCGGGAGATTCTTCACTTAACGATCAATGCTATAAACCAAGTAGGTGTCTAGAACAGTATTAGCGGGGCTATGCCGCCAGGGAAAAGAGGTTATGTAATTAAGGAACTTTGTGAAAGCGTTGGAAAACCTCCCTCGAAGTACCGACACTAGCCTGGCTGAACGGTTAAGCAAGTATTGTACGGTGAGATTAATCCTGACTAATTCTTCTTTTATGGTTAGAGGAAGGATTCGAGAAGTATTGGGATCCATCCTGTTTAGATAAACTAAAAACCAATCTAAACATGCAAGAGCATCATGCTGAGTGTTTTCTTCTCTCTCTCCTAATTGCAGTGACTAGGTGACCAGATTAGGTTATAGATAGATAATAAAATGACTGAGTTATACTATATTGACTGGCAAAGGTTTGTCCAGATGTCCATTACCTATGACAAGCTGGACCACCTCATTACTACTCAAGCCCTCGTCGTCCCAGGTACAGTTTCAACCATCGCGGATGTTGATTTCCGTAAGACAAAGGAAAAAGACTATGCAAATGCCAAGTGCCTCATGTTGTCCTCAATTGATGGTGTATAACAGAGACAGCACGGGAACATGGACTTAGTTTCTATCTTCCTCCATAACAAAGTTTTATATGGAGAGCAATCTCGTATCGGAAGATATGATACCTCGAAGGAATTGCTTCAAGTGAGGTTGGTTGTCGAATCATCTGTAGGGGACCAAGTCCCTACAATGATTAGCTATATTAAAAAGCTCACGGACATGGAGACCATGTTGGAGAACGAGTCATATGCTACCTCCTACTTACTCCCAGGGGAAGAAAGTTATACTTCCAGTTGAGGGCACCGTGAAGGAAACCATGGAAACACCCGCTCTGCTAATTGGGGAATCTTCCTCTTCTGGATCTAAGGCGGATGCCAAGGGTGAGATGAAGAAGACCTCCACAAAGACGATAGGCGGTGTCGGCAAGGTAAAAGAAAATGGAAGGGCAAATGTTTCGGGGTTAACTGTAGGGATGGAAAGATGTTCCTATTGTTACGGGAAAGGGTATTGGGAGAAGGAATGCAGGGCTTGAAAAGCTAGAATCCAGGATCTGAAGCATGTTGTGGCTTCGACTTCGGGTGTGTTTGCAATTGAAAACAGGCTGTCAGTTAACTCTACTTCCTGGGTACAAAATACCGGATCAGGATCTCATATCTGTAATTCATTACAGGCTTTGATAAACCGTAGAGTTATCAGGGCAGGTGATATGACTCTCAGGGTTGCTAACGGAATGAGCATGGACGCTATATCCGTAGGGTATATCACCTAGAATTGACATGTGGGCAGATATTGATTCTACGTAACTGTTTGTGTGTACCAAGTCTAGTTTGTAAGCGATGTGGTTCACATCCACCTAAATCAAAGTTTGATTGGGTCAGGTACACTAGAGGACATTATATATTGAATCAAGCTCAGGTTTTCAGACGTCCAGAACACACTTAAAAGAAAGTCTCCAGAATTAAATAAAACATTCTTATAGTATTGTAGACAGGGTCACATCAATGAAACACGGTTGACGAAGTTACATAGAGAGGAATATTTGGATCCGTTCGAATATCAGTCTTATGCAACTTGTTAATCTTGTCTCATAGGAAAGATTATAAAGACTACGTTCACTGGACACTGAGTAAGAGCGAGCGAGCTCTTGGGACTCATACACAGCGACGTGTGTACTCCAATATCTACAAATGGAGGAAGTGGTTATTCCTATTTCATTACTTTTACGTATAATTTCTCTAGGTTAGGACATGCCTTCTTGATGAAGCATAAATCTGAACCTTTTGAAAAATTCCGGGAATATAAGAATGAAGTGGAAAAACAAACAGGAAAAAGTATCAAGACACTGAGATCTGATCAATGTGGTGAACACTTAATTGCAGAGTTCCTAGATTACATAAAAGAGAATGAAATTATCTCTCAGCGTACTCCTCCATACACACCACAACACAACGGTGTATAGGAAAGGCGGAACAGAACCCTATTGGATATTGTTTGTTCCATGATGAGTAACGCCGAGTTCCCGCGATCCTTCTGAAGTTATGCACTAGAATCAGCTACATATCTTTTGAATAAGGTTCTTACCAAGACTGTGCCTACCACACCATATCAGATGTGGAGTGGGAAGAAACCCTATCTTCAGTATCTGAATATATAGGGATGTCCAGCTTTTGAAAAGCAGTATGCGTACAAGCTCGAGGCACGCTCAGTACTGTATAGGTTTGTAGGATACCCAAAGAACTCCAGTGGGTATCTTTCCTATTACGCAGAGGAACAAAATGTTTTTGTTCCTCGTCATACCCATTTTTTTGAAAATCGATTTTTTGTAAAAGGAAATAGTGGGAGCGCAATAGAACTGGAAGAAATTCCAGAACCACAAACTATTACTGAAAGTATGGTAGAACCAGAGGTTTCAAAAGAACCGGACATCCCTACGCCAATCCGTAGGACTAGTAGACAGTCTCATCCGTCTGAGAGATACTACAGTTTTCTCGTAGACGGGGATGAGAAGATTGCATCATTGACAATGATGAGCCAAGTAGCTTCCAGTAAGCCATTCAGAGCGGCCACTCGGTATAATGGCTGGATGCAATACGGACCGAAATGGAGTCCATGTACACCAACAAAATATACACTTTGAACATTGCTCCAGAAGGGGTAAAACCCGTAAGGTGCAAATGGATCTTCAAAATTAAGATTGGTATAGATTGATACGTTGAAACCTATAAGGCTAGACTTGTTGCAAAAGGTTTTTCGTCAAAGACCTGGTTTGGACCATGATGAAACCTTTTCTCCAGTATCTATGCTCAAATCCATTCAGATCCTTCTTGCCATTGCTTTCTTCCAAGATTTTGAGATCCGGCAGATGGACGTAGATGCTGGCTATAGTGCCCTCAAGTCAATTATTGAATCGCAGGCACGCGATTATGATGATTGAGGGAGGACCTATACCGGTAGAACAGTTACTCAAGATGATAGTATGATGTCTTGTTTGTCTTTATTATCATGTACATGCTTCATGTGGTATTACAAATCACTATTACATGTTGATAGAGTCCATAGGATTCTTTCTTGACTACCAGCATTATGATGGCGATCATATACGTGAGAGTTGGATGGTTTATAAGCACATCCTTAAATGTCCCTAGTCGTGGGAGTTTTGAGACCGGGCATCCATACTCCAGAGTTGATTAGTGTATACATATCTAGACACTGATGAGGGGCAGTGGCCGGTCTCACAAGCCATTGGTGTCAGTTAGTCACCTAAGATAGTATAAAGGTGCTCATTGGGTTATGAGTACACCGGACGGACTCGCTGGGAACCTGCTAGTTGGTATTATACCTATTGTCAGATAGCAGTTCCCTGGTGACATGTGTACAGATTAATCTGTCGACCTAAGATCGTCATTTATCTCGTGTGAGTTCCCACTGTGCTTTGATTACTACCCTACCACGGCTCAAAGGAGTCGTGCAAAAAGGTTTTAGTTGGGTACAGTCCAGAGCCACATGGAGGCAGTGAGCGGATCGTCGGGGATTCGTCTCTCTCGGTATTGGGGGTTGATGTCGCGTTGTGCACGGGTGGCCTGTAAGTCTACGCTAGCACCCCGGCAGTCTACAGACGCCAAATGCGGAACAAAAACTTTTTAACTGGTGCTATCGTATACTTTAACCCGGATCTGCCATTATTGCTAAACTAACAAAACTGTAAAGAGTGTAGGAATGTTATACCGAACGATCCGAGTCCTTCGTTCTTCAACCATCATCCCACGCTCTGTTGCGGCTGCTCCGATCTCGTCGATCTCCGATCTCCTCGTCGAGGTGGCACCACATGATCGGTTCTTTAAACGGACTCCCGCCTCTGACTCGAGGCAACTCGATCGTCAAGTTTGCTAAAAGAGACGACCAAGAATGATGTAGAGAATGAGTAGATGACTTTGTCTCACTTCGTCCAAATCCGTGGACGATCGGTTAATGAAGTTGCCGTGGAAATCGGGTGATGGAATGAAATGAACTGTGAATTCCATACACCCCAAAACTATCATATCTTTTCTAATTGATGAAAACAACAACCATCATAGAGAGAGAGGAGGGGCCGGCCTCTTATAAAGAGAGGGGGGGAGTAGAGTGAAGGAGAGGGAGGGTGAGAATAGCATACAACCTTATCATAACCAAAAGATCAAGCATAAATATCTTAATGAAAACAAAACTTCTTTGAAATCAAAGCATGAATCACCCTCCACCTCACCAAAACTAGAATCTTCTAGAACCTTCTAGAAGCATGACTCATTCCAACTGAAGAAAAGATAAATCCGTCTTTAACCGAATGTTAAAAGACGGCTGATAGAAAACTGGAAACTGGCAACTTCCAAAAGTGATCCTGAAACGAATTTCAGGACAACCCCGAAACTGTATAAATATACCCGCATTTATATTACGACCGAATATAAATGCAACTGAGACAAAGATATTATACCTACTCAATATAATACTCGGATCCGGCTTAAACCAAAGCCGACCAGTATCATCTGTCCGAAAATCGACACGTGCGTAAACGCACGTGCATTTTCCGAACCCTGCCATAAAACCATACGGCCTCTACAACGTTTCGCCCGAACTTGGGAAACTGCCTGTGGGGGACTCTAATGACTCGTCAGTACCCTGGCAGTGGGTTTAACCACAAACCGTCAGCGGCACTAGCTATGCATAACGGCTGCCCATGGACTGACCTCAAGGGTGGCCGAGGAGCGAACTCAAGGGAGACCGATGAGCGAACTCCTCCGAAAACCCTACTGAGCCTAACAGTGACAATGTATATACAGTCCGGTCCGTTCGTCAATGAGTATCGCATATCCGCCTAGGGGGCTAGTAACGTCAGACCCCCAAGAGCAGTATAAGTCGTGTCGGAGTGAAGCCCAATAACACCCTGAGATACTACTGGAGTACCTACCAGTAAATCTCCTGCCACGGCCGTGGGCTTTGTGTAATGGCTCTCCTAGACACAGCACGATCTCGCCCCCAATACCGGGAGAGACGAATCCCCTGCCGATCCGCTCACGTGCCTCCATATGGCTCGGGACTGTACCCAAAAGCTACCTGTTTGCACGACTCCTTTGAGCCGTGGTAGGGTAGAAATCAAAGCACAGTGGGAACTCACACGAGACAAATGACGACCTCAGGTCGATGAACTAACCTGTACACATGTCACCAGGGAACTGCTATCTGACGATAGATATAATACTAACTAGCAGATTCCCGGCGAGTCCTGTCCGGTGTACTCATAACCCAATGAGCACCTGTATACATCTTAGGTGAACCAACTACACCAGTGGCTTGTGAGACCGGCCACCGCCCCTTGTCGGGGTCTCGACTGTACACACTAGTCTACTCCGGAGTATCGATGCCCTGTCTCGAAACTCCCACGACTAGGGACCACAATTAAGGATATGCATATAAACTACCCAACTCTCACGTATATGATCGCCATCATACTGTTGGTAGTAAAGCAAGATCCTAAGGGCTGTATCAAAGTGTAACATGCAATAAGTCACCACAACTGATAAAGGCAAACCAGATAGCATACTATCATCTCGAGTAAGACTGTGCTACCGGGATAGGTCCTCCGCAATCATTGCAATCACGTACCTGCGATCCAATAATTGACTATGAGGGCACTATCTCCAACAATCTCCCACTTGCACTCAAGGCTAATATTGCGATGTCGACTACTCACAGCCCGTGTGAAACCGAACATCCAACTCCTCTACTAATCAGTTTCACAAAGCCCGTTTGTAAAACTATTGTGTTCGAGAAATAGCCTCGGTGAGTGGATCCGCCTAGAAGTATCTTTCAATATCTCTCTAAATCTCAAGTTCGCGGAGAAAGCCATCTCCCGAATTGAGTAGTACCTATCTTAGAATATGTTTGGATATCTGATGGGACCTTAGTTCATAAATGAACTCCATATCCAAACTTCTTAGACTGTATCGATCACTGAACCTAATCAGTATCGGGCACCTTGCTTCCCACAGTATCCTCTTGGACCACCTGTCCAAAATACTGTCCCTCTTCGTCAGAGGGAAAAACTATAACTCTGACAATCTCTCTGTCAACCATGTCACCTTTGAAGCTTGGAATGATAACCGTCTCCCGAAGGAGGCTGCCGTCATCAAATCCGTAGAACATGTACTTATGTTCTAAAACTGCTTCCTTATGTTTCTCTAGGATTGGATTAATACAAACTTATTGCATCTAGTGCAAAACCAACATTTGGTGTGGTACTTGACATCACATGATTGACTCAATTGCCTAAGCAAGTGATCTGCCAATCATGCACATCCCTCTCCCCTTTAGTCTGTCAGACACCTTTAGAGAGGGTGACTCCATCACCTGCAGGTACACCACCATGCTAGGAGTCAACTATTCCAAAAACCATTAGAATATCTGTCAAAATACCCACATTGGGAAACTACCCAAATCCAGATCTAAAACCATAGATCTAGAAACCAGAATGTCAAATATTATATCCATATCCTGTCTGGAGAAACAACTGTGTGAAGACCACAGTACAACCGATCGTAGTATAGGAATTTTACTTCCTACTCTGTGTATGTCATTCAGATACCATGACATCACACCCTACTACCTTCTTAACTGATCCATCCCCTATTCTGATTGAAGTCAAACCCATGACTGTCACATCAAAATTAGATGATCTATCTCCGCTATAACTGCTCAAGTCTATAAATAGACATAAGCTACTTGCACACCATGCTTCCGTCGCTCCCACTGACTATGACAACCCTCCTACCGGGTCTCATATCCTGGAACAACAGTAGTGTCAAGTCTGGGTAGATAAGAACCTCCCTGTCACCGTCCCTGAGGCTACCGAAGTACCTCTCGGGCGTCTGAGGTTACCTACCATACCTGCGGAGTGGCTATTGGAATGTCAAACCTGATCGAATATATAGGTCCTATTAAATTTTCCGTAATCGTTCGCGGTTCTGGAATCTCTTCCAGTTCTACCATACTCCCACTACTGTTTTCTGAAAAAGATCCATTTTACTAAAACTGTGGCGAGTCAAGAACAATATCACTATTGATCTTGCAAATGGTAGAATATCAACCCTCGTCATAGCCAGGGTCAACCCACAAACAGCCATTACAGAACCGTGCCCTGAGTTATCCAGTGTCTGGTTTTAAGCATAAGCTGGACAACTCCCCATACCTTAGTTTCTTTTAAGGTACGATCCATTCTATATCCAATACAGAAACTTTGGCACTTATTTAATTGGAACCATATTCGAATCATGCAGCTGTCTCCAGTGCATATCAACTTTAATGAAAAGAGGCTAATCAGCATTACTCAACTTAGGAATCCATCCATTTATGAGTAACCTGAAAGAGAAACACGTTTCTCAAAACCATCACTATCATCTGAATACCAATCACAAGAATCTACATCTTCGATCTCTTTGAAGAATCCCGATACTTGTGATACTTGGTTCTCTACTTTATTCTTATACCCACAACTTCTCAAAACTTAGACCTTGTATTTCTACGAAACACTCGTCTAAATACTTAGAGAAGTTATAAGTAAACAGAACATAGTACGAGGACCTACCCCTTTATCCTGATGGACACTTGGACAATATACAATACTCTGTATAAGTCCGCTGAGTTGAACAACTCAAAACCTGTGCGTTGTCGGTGGAAAACTGTACTCTGGCGATTTCCTCAAATATCACCAATTACAACGAATTTCGATATAATGAGGATGATCACCTAATTCCCAATATCTTACTCCCACTCATCATCTGTAAAACCATACAGATATGAGAATGAAACCTGGTAAATACATACCCTTGGAGTAAGTGTCTAATCGGGAAAACAGTTTTTCCTTTAACAATGCACTGAAACATGAAAATGTTTCGTAGGGGTATCCTGGTATTCATAGCAATGCCTCTTCCATAATCCAATTCATGACTTCAACCGTATATTTTATTGCCGTCTCTCCAAATCCCTTTATTTGTCTTTAGTCGTTACCTTCTGTACACCATCGTTAGGCTAAATGGTTTTCTTCCTTCCCTACCGTTCGGCACCAGCCTATGGTTTGGAAGAAGACTATCCAGTAAGCATAATAGGTGTACCCTCCTAAACCAAGGAGTACTCGTATCTCGAGAGAAGGTGATGATAAAAGACAACTGAATAATACCTTATTCTTTTAAAGGTGAAATAGGAGTGGCGATGAAGTACGCGGTTTTGGTCGTGAATGATATCAGTCGCAATTTACTTTGCCCTCTTTCTAATCCCTTTATTTTGTCTTTACATATTACCTTCTGCACACCCTACTTAGGCTAATTGGTTTTCTTCATTCCCTACCTTTCGGCACCAGCCTATGGTTTGGAATAAGACTATCCAATAAGCGTGATAGGTGTACTCTCCTAAACCAAGGAGCTCTCGCAACCTGAGAGAAGGTGATAATAAAAGACAACTGAATAAACCAATTCTATTTCTCCTGAACCTGGATCCATCCCCGAAGAAGTCCCTTCGAGTTCGTATATAACCATACGATGGATCTATCCAATGGAAGTGGATATCCGCAGTATACGGGTGTTCTGAGAAATTCAAAGGGTAAAAGAAGGAGTGGCAATGACTTATGCAACTCAGACAATCCAAAAGCCAGTATTTTAAGAAGGTTCGGTCAACCTGGTCACTGAGTCATAGTCTAGGGTCGGTCAAAGGTCGCTGCCAAAGAGAGAGAGAGAAAAGAAACACTCTGCGTGCACTCTAACCTAGATCAGAATGGTCATCATTTTATCTAATCCGGAAACCTCCCACTGTCCTGTCAAATTCTCCTCCAAACCTAAAGAAGAATCAATCGGGATCACCCGAAGAGTAAACCAACTCATCAGTGGGAATCGGGATCCAACTCTCATCGCATGTTAACGTGATGGAATGCATCCACGTTATTCATACTCCAGAAGGTATGCGCATACTTGGCAAGTTTCAGTTTCTTTAGAAACTCCCGATATCATTTTCTTGCCCCATGCTCTTATGACCTTGGCGAAAGTCAACAAATCATAAGTCACATGTCAAGTTCTGCCCGTCATTATCTTGTTAATTTGAATCCACCCGTACATACCCTTGACGAAAGCCAACAAGGTAATACGACTGTCCCAAACCAACTCATCTATCTATGCAACAAATGAATACCCAGCAGCTACCAAACACTATGCCTTGACGAAAGCCAACAAACATAGCTTGAATACTACTGACCATCCATAAGAAACGACGGAGGGCTACGACTGGTTTTTGGCGAAAAACCTTTAACGTAGTGAACTTGATATCGCTGAAGGAACCTGATAGCTTTTTATAAAAATATAGTGGCGAAAACCTTTTGCTAAAGAGGTCATTCCCGGTGAAGGGATCTCGGCTCTTTCCTCATGGAATGAGGTGCAGGATATTCCACTGAATACCGCTATGCAAAGCAACTTGTAATCGACTATAGTGAAGTTATTACTCTGACGCAAACTTCTGTCCAAGGGGTAAGTCCCGGTGAAGGGATATCGGCCCTTGCCCCATCGAATGAGGTGCTGGATATTCCACTGAATACCGCTATGCATAACAAAAGAAAACGTCTTTGCAATAACACTTTTTAAAATTGTTCCAACAACTCAAACAGGTTTGTTTTAACTTTGCATTGATCAGAATCAACGCAGTCCCATCAAACAATCACACCAGAAAAGAACGAAAATAAAATGTACGTATATGCCATCTGCATTCGTCACTGGGTCCCGTCATCACCCGTTAGGTTACTTAACTAACGACAGAGCGGGGACTGGACTAGCGCGGGTGTAAAACATATACAACATCTAATAGTATATAAGCCAATATACATAATCGCTCCAGGCGTGATAATATGCAACATTACAGAAAAGTAATAAGCATCACAGAACAATACAGATATCTGGGATCCCCGGGTTTCACAGAGCCGCTGCTGAAACCCGACGTTCCCCTGTCGTGTGGATAGCCTGTGCAATGAAACCTAGACCCCTACGGGTGCGGCAAGTTACCCGCCAAGACCTGAAGCGAGGCAGCCCCCTACAGCATAGTGAATGGACCACCCAGCACTCCACGGAATCCGGTAAGCTTGGGCACCCCTCCTTGGTTCAACCTGTACCCCCTACGAGTGCGGCGAATAGTCTGCCAATTCTGAAGTGGGACCCCTCTGCCTCTCAAAGCCATGAGCTGCGGACCCGTTGCCCCCCAGAACCCGGCTATCCGTGCACTCCGTCTCGGGGCAAAACCTAGTACAGTAATGAAAAATAGTACAATAGGTACATCGACCGCATCCTGGTCGTGCCCCAAAAGAATATTATACAGCAGGCAGTGACGGCTGTCCACAAGTTGGACGCTCGCCCCGCAATATCAAATGTACAAATAAACTCAAACTGTACTATCATTGCACACTGCTATCCACCACGACAAATCCGCAACATTACAGCACAACACAGAACATCAACGCGAATGTCACGTTCGCAAACCCGTCTAAAAGAACTATAGCAATCAAACGCGGTTTACCGATCAAATGACATTCCCGGTCGGAGATATAATGTAAGCACTGTAAACTAACGTGTTTAAATTTCGATCGACCAAAGACCAAATTTCAAAAAGTGGGCCCCAAAGCTTACTGGTGAACAGTAACAAAATCTGGGCCAAAACTTTATATACCAAAAACCCCAAAATTCCAAACAGAACCCACTGAAAACAATTGGGGCCACGAGCTCACTGTTTGGCCGCGGAAGCGCGGTCAAACCATAGGTTTGACCGCGTTTCCGCGGCAGTCTCATCGAATCTCGTGCCCAAATTTCTACGTCGTTCTTAGAATTCCCTGCACGGATTTTTAAGACATCCAGAAATTAATTTCGACACCGTTTAAAATCAACAGAAACTGTCGTGCAAGGATTTTGTCGTTTTTGATTTTCGGTCGGATCGATGTTTTGAACGCGTTAGCACAAGTTAGTATAGCAAAATGGTTAGGCTCTGATACCACTGTAAGTCTACGCTAGCACCCCGGCAGTCTACAGACGCCAAATGCGGAACAAAAACTTTTTAACTGGTGCTATCGTATACTTTAACCCGGATCTGCCATTATTGCTAAACTAACAAAACTGTAAAGAGTGTAGGAATGTTATACCGAACGATCCGAGTCCTTCGTTCTTCAAACATCATCCCACGCTCTGTTGCGGCTGCTCCGATCTCGTCGATCTCCGATCTCCTCGTCGAGGTGGCACCACATGATCGGTTCTTTAAACGGACTCCCGCCTCTGACTCGAGGCAACTCGATCGTCAAGTTTGCTAAAAGAGACGACCAAGAATGATGTAGAGAATGAGTAGATGACTTTGTCTCACTTCGTCCAAATCCGTGGACGATCGGTTAATGAAGTTGCCGTGGAAATCGGGTGATGGAATGAAATGAATTGTGAATTCCATACACCCCAAAACTATCATATCTTTTCTAATTGATGAAAACAACAACCATCATAGAGAGAGAGGAGGGGCCGGCCTCTTATAAAGAGAGGGGGGGAGTAGAGTGAAGGAGAGGGAGGGTGAGAATAGCATACAACCTTATCATAACCAAAAGATCAAGCATAAATATCTTAATGAAAACAAAACTTCTTTGAAATCAAAGCATGAATCACCCTCCACCTCACCAAAACTAGAATCTTCTAGAACCTTCTAGAAGCATGACTCATTCCAACTGAAGAAAAGATAAATCCGTCTTTAACCGAATGTTAAAAGACGGCTGATAGAAAACTGGAAACTGGCAACTTCCAAAAGTGATCCTGAAACGAATTTCAGGACAACCCCGAAACTGTATAAATATACCCGCATTTATATTACGACCGAATATAAATGCAACTGAGACAAAGATATTATACCTACTCAATATAATACTCGGATCCGGCTTAAACCAAAGCCGACCAGTATCATCTGTCCGAAAATCGACACGTGCGTAAACGCACGTGCATTTTCCGAACCCTGCCATAAAACCATACGGCCTCTACAACGTTTCGCCCGAACTTGGGAAACTGCCTGTGGGGGACTCTAATGACTCGTCAGTACCCTGGCAGTGGGTTTAACCACAAACCGTCAGCGGCACTAGCTATGCATAACGGCTGCCCATGGACTGACCTCAAGGGTGGCCGAGGAGCGAACTCAAGGGAGACCGATGAGCGAACTCCTCCGAAAACCCTACTGAGCCTAACAGTGACAATGTATATACAGTCCGGTCCGTTCGTCAATGAGTATCGCATATCCGCCTAGGGGGCTAGTAACGTCAGACCCCCAAGAGCAGTATAAGTCGTGTCGGAGTGAAGCCCAATAACACCCTGAGATACTACTGGAGTACCTACCAGTAAATCTCCTGCCACGGCCGTGGGCTTTGTGTAATGGCTCTCCTAGACACAGCACGATCTCGCCCCCAATACCGGGAGAGACGAATCCCCTGCCGATCCGCTCACGTGCCTCCATATGGCTCGGGACTGTACCCAAAAGCTACCTGTTTGCACGACTCCTTTGAGCCGTGGTAGGGTAGAAATCAAAGCACAGTGGGAACTCACACGAGACAAATGACGACCTCAGGTCGATGAACTAACCTGTACACATGTCACCAGGGAACTGCTATCTGACGATAGATATAATACTAACTAGCAGATTCCCGGCGAGTCCTGTCCGGTGTACTCATAACCCAATGAGCACCTGTATACATCTTAGGTGAACCAACTACACCAGTGGCTTGTGAGACCGGCCACCGCCCCTTGTCGGGGTCTCGACTGTACACACTAGTCTACTCCGGAGTATCGATGCCCTGTCTCGAAACTCCCACGACTAGGGACCACAATTAAGGATATGCATATAAACTACCCAACTCTCACGTATATGATCGCCATCATACTGTTGGTAGTAAAGCAAGATCCTAAGGGCTGTATCAAAGTGTAACATGCAATAAGTCACCACAACTGATAAAGGCAAACCAGATAGCATACTATCATCTCGAGTAAGACTGTGCTACCGGGATAGGTCCTCCGCAATCATTGCAATCACGTACCTGCGATCCAATAATTGACTATGAGGGCACTATCTCCAACATGGCCATCACCAGAAATCCTCGGCCGGGATAGGCGAGAATTACCGATCTAGGATCGATAGTTTCTCAGGTGGTGATGGGTTTCATACCGACACTAAATGTCGCGTTATTAGGGGTCTGACATTATCCACCCCCTAGACTCGATATGCGATACTCTTAGACGAACAGACCGGGGTTTGGATGAGTTTTCTCGTCGGCTTTCCTTTCGTTCAATACCTGGGTAGCCGTTACATACATCTAGTGCCGCTGACATGCTTGTGGTTAAACCCACTGCCAGCGTATTGACGAGTCTTTAGAGTCCCACACAGAGGGTTTTCACGGTTCAGGGGATATGGTGTAGATAATGTATGTTGGTACATACAGGTGTCCGATTAAATATGTGTACTGGCTGCACAGATTTTAATCGGACGGTTGATAATACTAGCGGCTTAGGATTAAGCCAGATTATTAAATCAGGTTTTGATTTAATAATTTATATATGTATGCTAGTATTATTGTTCACTATTCATTTTCTCTCTTGGCTATTCGTATTTTTGTACGAATACACGTATATGTATTTCGATACGTGTACCGGGAAGTATTACGTATTTATACGAAATAACTTCTAGAAGATGGCCACCTCATTATTGATTTTCTTTTTAGAAAATCATTTTGGAAATGAGGTGGAGGGTGAGTTGGCATGAGCATGGGCTTGGCATGTTGAGAGGCATGGCACACATTTGTTTATTGGAAAATTGAGCAGATATTTTCATGGATGAAAATTATTATAGCCACAATCCTTTATATGCCATGCTACCTATTCTTTCTTCACTTGATTCATTCACTCTCATGCTTTGGACTTAGCCATTTTCCATGGTAGCTCATGCCATGGTTTTTCTCACCTCCATTCTCCTTATTTTTGGATTGCTCATTTGAACATGTCACATGAGAGAAAAAGAAAGTGAGACATTCCTACATCTCCACTCTCCATTGCTAGCAACCTTGGAGCGTCGGTTGGTCCGCTAGGCGAACCTCAAGCTTGCGTCATTTCCCTCGGGTGGATCATCGTAGATAGAGAAAGACCGGCAACCAAATTCGATCCACAACACCTCAAGGAGCTTGGAAATGGTTGAAGACCCGAAGGACTTGGTTCATTCGGTATAACCATCTAACTCCTAGTTTTACTGCCACGACCCGAAAGTTTGTTCGTGACCGGCACTTAAATCACGCCACGTCTAAAGGCATAACGTAATTCAAGTAAGCCGAAGCCCAGAAATCTAAACCTTTTTAAGAAAAAAAAGAAGTGAAGTTTTGAAATTAATGTATGATGAAATCAAAAGTTTTCTTTAAATGCATAGATAATTGAACATGAAAATGCAAGTGGATTATACTAATTGAAAACATGTTTCGTCTTTTAAAAATTTGGCAGCATCTCCTTTGTATATTTTGATCCAAAACCACATATACATGATAATATAAAAGGCATCCCCAAGTGGGAGCTAGCTCTTCGCCAATCGGCGGAATCACAACCACACAAGTCATAATATAAGTATACGACGCCCAACGGCGAAGATCAACACAAAGAATAATGTAAAGCAAAACATCAAACCCACCAAGCAAACATATAACCCATTGCTCAAATCTCGCAACTACTAGTCTTGCTAAGTTTTACTATATATACAAATACTAGTTTCTGATTGATGGAGTTAACTAGATACAACAGAATAGTAAATACAAGAGTGGTATGATCCAATATGAAACACCTACCAAAGCAAGTCACCCGAAAGCAAGCTGTGCGCCAGCGATGCCGCTACTGATTCATGCGGTCAACCTACAAGAACTGTGGTACAACGGGGGTGAGTTGCCAACTCGTGAGTAGAAAACATCATCAGGTAGAAATCGAATAAAACAACGATTCCTAAGTCAACTATATCATAAACGCAATACTATGATATCTAGGGTGACCGTATCTACATATGCCAATAATATACTCAATGCTTATATGCATATGGATATCATCCAATCATATATCAATGCCTATATGCATGTGGATCTTATCCACGTGTCAACCAATGACACAACAACATCATGCATGTAAATATCATGAAAGCATATGCATGTAAATTTGAGGATATCACTCAACGTGTGTCCAGCAACGACACATCAAAATCATGGAACCTGAGTGTCCAACATCGACACTCGAAACATCATGAAACCCGTGTCCAACATCGACACGTAAATCCTCATATCTAGGGCTCTGTCAGTCCGGATCGGCCCACGGGGTCCTTTTGTCCGGATCGGCCCATATCCATTTCTCGACTCCGGTCGGTATCCTCCAGATAACCGCCTGGTCCAACCACTCACCGGTAAGTAGTAGTCCCTCTGCCAGGCTCATCGTCTACTGCTCGACATCCCTTTCTTGCCCCGGGGTACCATACTGGGTCCACTATAAACCCGCAAACGGATCATCCAACTCCTCGAATCGGGTTTCATATATCACACGTCTCAGAACCGAGAAAACGCATGGTGGACGTCTCGAAATATCATATCAAGAGAAACTGGGTTTTTAAAACAATACATACTTTCTTTTGAAATAACCACGGTTCTCAAATCCAGAAATCTCATGAAAATAGCATATCTCAATGCGTAAAATCGTAAAGCATGATGTATGCGACATATAACAGAATGTAAGTATATCCGTATATCATGCAACATGGAATAATGATGTGAGCATGGGCATATCATCATAATGTGAGCATAGCAATATAATAACATGATGTACCAATTCTACCGTGTGAGTGACATAGTAATTATCGATGATGAAGTGTGTGAGCCGGCCATTCTGTGTAAGTGTAACATACACATCATCGATAATGGTGTAGGTGTACTAGCATAGGTATATGTAATGCAATGAGAATGACATGAACGTGGCATAAGGTACATCGTACACGAAATGCTAACAAGTATACGTATCTATAATATATCTAAGTCAGTGAATCTATCCATCGACATCCAGCCTCACAACATCACATACGGTATAATCCATCGTACGACATTCTCTAGTCAAGGGTACAGATCGATCATCATAAAACTCATCACGTACGGTAAATCATCATACGGCGGTGATTAGTCGAAAATATTGCATTTTTAACACATCAATTTCCCTATCTTTTGCAATCATCTAAAGGTGTTCGGAATGAATATAGCATATATTAGCAAATTGACTGTAAAATACTAAATAACATGTGTTATACTTTATAACCGGCACTTTGAGGGAAATTGAGTGTTTATCATTGCATGCATCATCTTTTTGTAGCGCAACACTTGTCTCGAGAATCTGTGTAGGAAATTCCAGGTAAAAGAGCCGAAACTGTGAAAAGTGCTGATATAAATACGTCAAGTCTTTGACCTGAGGTCTGGCAGAAATATAGAAAGAATAAGAAGATTCCAAGCATTCCAGAATGTGCCAAAAACCCAAAACAGAGTAGCCCAGAAAGTTCATGCACAGATACCTTCAATAGGCCACGGATCTGCGGCCAATAGGCCCTTCCCGCGGCGGATCCGCGGCGCAAGGGACACGCCACAACTTCAAATTTTCTCCACCTATCTCCTTGTAATGGCCAAGCTTCCAGAGGACTCTAAAAGACCACGTGGCTTCTTCCAGAAGGCTCGGCCTAACAATCTTATCCTAGAATATACCTTATTCTAGAATATTCCCTCCAACAAACTTCTTCTAGAAGCCTCTTTCTAACTACCTAGCTTTGGAGGGAAGATTCAAATGAGGTGGCTATAAAATGAGATCTAGATCTAGGTTTTGGAGTTTGTTGAAATTGGAGGGAAAAATTGTAGATCCAAATCAAATCTAAATCAAATTGAGTGACACAATTTGATCCAAATCAAGATCTATCGAGTGCCGAGCCAAAGCAAGCATCCATCGAACCTTTTAGAAGCGACGCCGATCTTCAACTGAGCAAGTGATCCAAGACGATCCACGACTCACGGAGACAATGCGAAGCTAATTCGACAATCGAGTTCTTTCCTCAATTCTTGTAGTTCTTGAGCGAATTGTAACTGAATTGATGAATAATAAAAGGTGAAATTTCTTTATCTTGCTTTCTTTACATTCTTGCATTGTGATTGTTAGGTTTACCTAGCACCTCAAGAAGGGTTTGGAAGCATCATATGTCTCAAAATTAAATTTTTTAGGTGCTAAGTGAACATGCAAAGAATCATCACTAGAATTTTAGGGTTTCTAAAACAACACATCATCATAAGTAGATAAAGCTAGTGTTTTGAGAGTACAACCTTTGTAGCTCCCTACGCTAGACTCCTCAGCTACTTGGTGTTTGGAAAAGGTCCGCTTGAACTCCTCTAGGTCCACGATAATCCACCCGGTGTCCGCTTTGTCCAAGCTTGTAACTTCGCAAGATCAAGAAAAGAAAATAGAAGCTAACACTCTCCACTAATGGGCAAGACTAGTGTAGAATGGTGTTGTGGTTACTTTTCTCACTTCAAAATCCTAACTTGGTGAGTATTTTGCTCACTTGAGAAATCTAGAGAGCAAAAGAGCAAGGAGGAAGAAGATGATGGCTTTTTAAAAACAAGAGAAATGATAATCTCACTTGAAAAATGGAAAATATAAGTATATATATTTTCCATTCTTCATCTCAAACCATGGTTAAATAATAAAGATATTATTGTATTTGAGTTAAAACACAAAAGGAAAGTTAACCCATGGTTAAAAAGTGGGTGAACAAGGTTAGTTCAAAGAAGAGTGTAGAAACTTAACCATGAATTAACCTTTTTCTTTTTTCTTTTGTTTTAACACAAATAAAAATAAAAATCCATATATAATCATAAGGTGTGAGTCTTATATTGCCATCATCTTCTATGTATATAAAACCATGATAGAATGAGGTATGTATGTATGTGTGCATGCACATCCATATGTGCATGAACAAGAATGAATGCATACATGCATGCATACATCTAAAAGGACAAGAAATGATTTCTAGTGAGAAAATAATGGTCAAATGATAAATCAACACTTGATTTAGCAATCCGGTCATATCACATATGACCTAAACAAAAGCAAGCTGCCCGATTAATATACGGTATCCCATACGCGCATTTTAACCGGGTTCATGGGCATATCGCATATGCGCACCACAACGTTTCGCCTGGACTAAGTAAGTCCTTTGTGGTACTCTAAGACTCGTCAATACGCCGTCAGTGGGTGATGATCATATCAAGCACCCCCAAGCCGCAAGCGGTCAGCTAAACGTAACGGCCACCCGGGTATTGAGCGATGAGAAGAAAACAAGAGAACCTGCTACAACTCCCGTCAAGCCAACCGGCAACACTACCGTACAGTCCGGTCTCTTCGTCAGATATGCTATATATCGAGTCTAGGGATGGTAACGTCGACCCCAATAACTCAATAAGTCGTGCTGATGAAAGGTCTATAACATATCAAGAAACTACTAATAACACTTATCAGCAAACCTCAACAGCCCTGGCCAGGGACTTACTGATATAGCCAGTCGAGCACAGCACAGCATCAACTCCCAATACCGGGAGAGACAAAACCCTTCCTATCGCTCATCGCCTTCGTGTGTCTCGGGACTGTACCCAACGGCCACCTGTTTGCAGGACTCAGTAGAGCCATGGTAGGGTGGTAATCAAAGTACAGTGGGAGAACACACAAGACTCTATGACGATCTCGGGTCTACAGACTAACCTGCACCAGTGTCATCTGAGAACTGCTATCCGACGATAGATATAATTCCATATAGGAGTTCTCGGCGAGTCCGTCCAGTGTACCCAGTCACCATTGAGCACCCGTATACGATCTCGATGTCAAACATCGATGAATGTGGGAACATCCATCGCCCATCATATGGGTCTAGTGTCATATACGCTAGTCTACTCCGGTATATCGATGCCCCGTCTCGATACACCTACAACTAGGGACATTCCAGGATATGCTTATAAACTACTGATGTCCCACTAGTATGATCTCTATCATAATCACAGTAGTCAAGTCAATATCCTCAGGGCTTTATCAACATGTATAAATGAATAAAAGCATGGTCAAATCAACATGTCAGATAAAGAATAACCAGAGAGCATACTATCATGTCGAGCAAGAATGCACACTGAATATATATATATATATATATATATATATATACACATGTATAAATACATCCACTATCACATAATGGCCTCTAGGGCATACATATATCCAACAATCTCCCACTTGCACTAAGGCCAGTTATTGGCGTATCTCATACCCAACATCTTAAAAAGTCGCTTATGCTGCGGCTGAGGGAGGGCCTTGGTGAGTAGATCCGCGGTGTTATTCTTTGTTTCTACTCTCTTAATCTCGATCTCGCGGCGATCTACAATCTCCCGGATCAAATGAAAGCGCCTCAGGATGTGTCTAGATCGCTGATGGGACCTGGGCTCCTTGGCTAATGCCATAGCCCCATTATTATCACAATACAATGGTATTAGATCAATAATGGTTGGACCTACTCCTAGCTCTGAGACGAACTTCCTCATCCAGACGGCTTCCTTGGCGGCATCATTTGCAGCAATGTACTCAGCCTCCATCGTAGAGTCTGCAACGGTATCATGTTTGGAACTCTTCCAACTTACCGCCCCTCCATTGAGGGTAAATACAAACCCTGAAATAGATTTGTTGTAGTCCTTATCGCTCTGGAAGCTCGAATCGGTAAAGGCCTCCATTTGGAGATCTCCATTACCATACACCAAGAACAATTCTTTAGTCCTTCGCAAGTACTTAAGAATGTTCTTCACAGCTATCCAGTGATTCTCCCCTGGGTTGGATTGATACCTGCTTACAACACTAAGTGCATAAGCCACATCTGGGAGTGTACATAACATCGCATACATTATAGATCCTACTGCCGAAGCATAGGGTATAATGCTCATGCGAGCTCTCTCTTCATCGGTCTTTGGACAAGAATCCTTGGAGAGAGTGACCCCATAGCAAGCGGGTAAGGCACCCCGCTTGGAGTCTTCCATACTAAACCTTTTTAGGATGGTGTTGATGTACTTGGTTTGGGACAATCCCAATAACTTTTTGGATAATCCCTATAGATCCTTATGCCCAGAATGTATGTGGCATCACCCAGGTCCTTCATGGAGAACCATAGTGATAAGAAAGATTTGACCGACTGTAGCATAAGAATATCATTTCCTATCAGAAGAATGTCATCCACGTACAATACGAGGAATGTGACAGATCTCCCTACAGCCTTCTTATAAACACAAGGTTCATCTGGATTTTTGATGAAATCAAACTCTTTGATAACATCATCGAAACAGATGTTCCAACTCCGTGATGCCTGCTTTAACCCATATATGGATTTAAGAAATCTACATGCTTTCCCGCTGTTCCCACTGTCAATGAAGCCCTCCGGCTGATCCATATAAACGCATTCTTCTAAATCCCCATTTAGAAATGCCGTTTTAACATCCATCTGCCAGATTTCATAGTCATAGTGAGTATCAATAGCAAGTAGGATCCGAATGGATTTAAGCATGGCTACGGGAGAAAAAGTTTCGTCATAGTCCAAACCTGGTCTCTGACGAAAACCCTTCGCCACCAATCTTGCCTTGTAGGTCTCTACCTGCCATCTACACCAATCTTTCTTTTAAAGATCCATTTGCATCCCACAGGTTTTACCCCAGGGGGTACAACGTCCAAAGTCCAAATTTTGTTGGTGTACATAGACTCCATTTCGGATCTCATGCCATCTAGCCACTTCACAGAGTCACCACTCGTGATAGCTTGCTGAAAACTGGTAGGATCATCATCCTCTATGATGCAGTCTTCTCTGTCACCATCAATGAGGAAACCGTAGTACCTCTCCGGTGGGCGAGAAGTCCTACCAGACCTACGGAGTGGCCGAGGTTCCTCAGTTTCTATTGCAACAGCCGGTTCAACCAAGTCGTCATTTGTAGTTTGTGTCTCTAGAACCTCTTCTAGATCCACCACATTGACATCATCTTTATTTGTGAAAAACTCTTTTTCTAAGAATGTGGCATACTGAGAAACAAACACCTTTTGTTCCTCTTTGTGGTAGAATAGATATCCATAAGAGTTCCTTGGATATCCAACAAAGTTACACATGACTGACCGTGTCTCGAGTTTGTCCGGATTCTGCTTTTTAACATAGGCCGGGCAACCCCAAATCTTAATTCTCTTAAGAGATGGTCTCTTCCCATGCCATATCTCATATGGCGTGGTAGATACGGTTTTGGTTGGAACCCTGTTCAAAAGAAACGCTGCAGTCTCCAATGCAGCCCCCAAAATGAGACAGGCAACTCAGCATCACTCATCATGGATCAAACCATATCTAATAGGGTCCTATTCCGTCGTTCAGACACACTGTTATGCTGTGGTGTGTAAGGAGGTGTGAGCTGAGAGAGAATCCCATTCTCTTTTAGGAAGTTTGCAAATTCTGTACTGAGGTATTCCCCACCTCGATCTGATCGAAGAATTTTGATACTCAAGCCGATTTGTTTTTCTACTTCTTGTTTATATTCAGTGAATTTCTCGAAAGCTTCGGATTTATGCTTTAATAAAAATACATGACCGAATCTCGAGAAATCGTCAGTGAAAGTAATGAGGTAAGAAAAACCGCCTCAAGCCTGTGTAGACATTGGACCACATACATCACTATGTATGAGTCCTAGGAGCTCGGTAGCTCTTTCTACGTGTCCGGTAAACGGAGTTTTGGTCATTTTACCTTTGATACAAGACTGGCAAGTCGCATAAGATTTATATTCAAAAGGGTTTAAATATCCATCTTTGTGTAACTTGTTTAGTCTTGTTTCGTTAATATTACAAAGTCTACAGTGCCAAAGAAAAGCTTCATTTATTTCTGAAAGTTTTCTTTTATTAGTGTGTTGTAGGCTGAAAACTGTGTGTTGATTTAGGACGTATATCCCGTTATTAAGTGTACCATACCCAACCAACATTTGATTTAGGTGAATGTTCATAACATTGTTCTGCAATACAAAATTATATCCTTCATTGTCTAACAAAGAAACAGATATTATATTACAAAGCATACTTGGTACAAAATAACATGGGTTCAAAACCAATATACACCCAGATGGCAACCCCAAGTGATACTCTCCCACTGCGACTGTATGTACATTGGAACCATTTCCAACGCGGAGAGTATGGTCACCTGTCTTCAAAACTTTGCTATTTCTCAGCCCCTCTATAGAATTTCAAATGTGAGAACCTGAACCGGTATCTAATACCCAGGAAGCATAGTTTATTGAAAAACAGTTTTCTGTCACAAACACACCTGAAGCGGAAGCATCCCCATGCTTTTTCTTGAGATTTAAGTACTCCGTACAGTTGCGATTCCAATGTCCTGCTTTGTGGCAATGAAAACATTCACCTTTCCCCGAGTCTCCAGCTTTGGACTTTTCCTTTCCCTTCACCTTTTAACTCCACCCTTAGGATTGGTGGGCTTCTTCTTTTCCTTTCCTTTGGCCTTAGCCTTTGGGAGAGAAGAGGAAGATTGTCCAACAGTCATAACGGGAGTTTTCACTGATTTCAGTGTGCTCTCTGCACTCCTTAACATATTAAGGAGTTCAGGTAGTTCCCTCTCCATGTTGTGCATGATGAAGTTGACTATGAACTGAGCAAAGGTGGAGGGGAGGGACTGCAGAATAATATCCGTATATTGTTCATTGTCCATCGTCCATCCAAGGTCCTCAATCTCTTCTATAAGAGCTATCATCTTCAGAACATGGTCTCCTACTGATGTGCCGTGGGCCATTCGCATTTGAAACAATTTCTTTGATGCTTCGTATCGTAATATGCGTATTGCTCTCCATACAACTCCTTTGTATATGTAAGTCGATGTACTTCACCCCAGTACTTGTGGGGAGGCGGAATTTTCAAAACTTATCAAGTTTAAACAACGAACATCGACTAACCGCTTGAATCGAAGCTAAACTATAAATAACCGTATTCTAAGAGTTTCATTTCACTTGTGATTAGGGATTATACCTAATGAAACCGGTCCTTCTTCTTTGTGTCCTCCTTTGTTCTCCTCGACCTTCTCTAGGTAGTAGACGATCCACCCGAGAGCAAAACACCAAGCTAAACCTCTAACTTGAGGTAACTAATCAACTTTGATTGCTAATCAAAGATGAAAGGATGATATAGAGTGAAGGTAATGGATGCTTAAGTCTAACTAAACCTTTGATCTCAACACATGAGAATTAAGGATTAGTATCTTGAAGATGAGAGCTTGAGGAGAGAGAATATGAGATAAATTATGAGAGGAGAGAGAGTGTATCATAATATATTATGAAGCATTCTTTTTAAGAATAATGAATAAAGGAAATGAATAAGCATGCTTCATAAAATATCTAGTGGTGATTCATTAGCATGAGTCATTAAGCAATAAATGTGCATTAATGAAATGAATAAATCACCACCATGACTCACTTTCTTATCCAAAAGAAACCTCCTTAGTCACATCTTCTAGAAGCTTCTCGTACAATTACGAGAACGCCCCTCCAATCCGCAAAAATACGGAAAAACTTTAGACTGTAAAAAATCCAATAACCGGATACCAGTAACTGGCTTAAACCAAAGCCGACTGGTAAAAACTGTCCGAAAGTCGTACGCGCGTAAACGCACGTATGCGTCCGAACCCTTTGTCGCAAAACCATGCAACCTCTATATCGTTTCGCCTGGAGTAGGAAACTCTCTGTGTGGGACTCTAGAGACTCGACTACTACGCTGGCAGTGGGTTTAATCATAGACCGCAAGCGGCACTAGCTGTACGTAACGGTCCCCAGGTAGTTGTCGATAAGAAGGCCGATGAGAAAACCCATCCGAACTCCTACTGAGTCTGATGTGAAAATCTCCATACAGTCCGGTCCGTTCGTCCAAGACTATCGCATATCGGGCCTAGGGGGGCGGCAAGCGTCAGTCCCCTAATAGTGGTATAAGTCGTGTCGGAGTAAAGCCCATTACACCCTGAGAAACTACTGGAACCTACCAGCAAATCTCGCTTGCCCTGGCCAGGGACTTTGCGTAATGGCTCTCTGACACAGCACGATATCTACTCCCAATACCGGGAGGGACGAATCCTGTCTAACCGCCACTGCCTCCAAGTGCTCGGGACTGCACCCAACTGCTACCTGTTTGCACGACTCCTTTGAGCCGTGGTAGGGTAGCAATCTAAGAACAGTGGGACACACTCGAGGCGAAGTAGCAGTGTCAAGTCTGCGGACTACGCTGTACTCATGTCACCTGGGAACTGTTCACTGACGACTGGTATCAAACCAACCAATAGTTTCCTGTGAGTCCTGTCCGGTGTACCCGTAACCTAACGAGCACCTGTATACTATCTCCAGTACGACGTACTAACGGCTGTGGGACAGACCATCTCCCCAACTGGGATGAGAAGCGTACACACCAGTCTACTCCGGAGTATCGATGCTCTGTCTCGATAATCCAACGACCAGGGACCTGAATAAGGATGTGCTTGTAGACTACCCAGCCCCCACTAGTGTGACTGCCATCACAACGCTGGTAGACAAGCAAGATCCTAAGAGCTCTATCAATACGTACACTCACATATTAAGATAGAAAAACCAAGTAGCATACTACCATGTTTAGCAAGACTGTTATATACACGTGAATATCCCAAGCTTCCATTAAGTAATATACAAGCTAGTATGATACAGTAATGGCCTTCTAGGGCATAAACACTAACAATCTCCCACTTGCACTAGGGCCATGTACTGGCATATCGTAGACCAATGATCTCGAGCAGCCTCTCGAACTGAATCTGAGGAAGGGCCTTCGTGAATGGATCAGCAATGTTCTCATCTGAAGCAACTCTCCGAACCTCGATCTCCTGACGATCAATGATCTCCCTGATCAGGTGATACCACCTCAAGATGTGTCTGGACTTCTGATGGGACCTTGGTTCCTTCGCTAAAGCTATAGCTCCGTTGTTGTCGCAATACAGAGGTATTGGATCAACTATGGTAGGAACCACCTGAAGTTCTGTTAGGAACTTCTTCATCCAGACTGCTTCTTTTGCGGCATCGCAAGCAGCTATATACTCCGCTTCCATCGTCGAGTCAGCAACGGTGTCCTGCTTGGAGCTCTTCCAGCACACCGCCCCTCCATTGAGGGTAAAGACATAACCCGACATGGACTTGGAATCGTCCTTATCACTCTGGAAGCCGGAATCAGCAAAGGCCTCCAGCCTGAGGTCTTTTCCGCCGTAAACCAAGAACATCTCCTTAGTCCTCCTCAGGTACTTGAGAATGTTCTTTACTGCTATCCAGTGTTTCTCCCCTGGGTCTGACTGATACCGGCTTACCACGCTTAGTGCGTAAGCTACATCTGGTCTGGTACACAACATCGCATACATTATAGAGCCTACCGCAGAAGCGTAGGGTATAATAGACATGCGTTCCCTTTCCAAATCAGTCTTGGGAGACATCTCTTTGGAGAGGGTGATTCCGTGACAAGCCGGTAGATTACCGCGCTTAGAATCTTCCATACTGAATCTTTTCAGTACAGTGTCGATATACCTGGACTGCGAAAGTCCCAACATCCTCTTGGATCTATCACGATAGATCCGGATCCCCAGAATGTAAGAGGCATCACCCAGGTCTTTCATGGAGAACCTGTGTGACAAGAATCCTTTGACAGATTGTAGCATAGGAATGTCATTTCCTATCAATAGAATGTCATCCACGTACAAGACGAGGAATACGACACTTCTGGACACAACTTTACTATATATGCATGGTTCATCTGGATTTTTGATAAAGTCATATTCTTTGACTGTCTCATCAAAACAGATGTTCCAACTCCGCGATGCCTGCTTTAGTCCATAAATGGACTTAAGCAGCTTGCATACTTTCCCGCTGCTCCCACTCTGATTGAAACCCTCTGGCTGATCCATATAGACGCTCTCTTCTAAATTTCCATTCAGAAAAGCCGTCTTTATGTCCATCTGCCAGATTTCATAATCATGGAAGGCAGCAATAGCAAGAAGGACCCGAATGGATTTGAGCATAGCCACTGGAGAAAAAGTTTCGTCATAGTCCAAACCAGGTCTTTGACGAAAACCCTTTGCAACAAGTATAGCCTTATAGGTTTCCACCTGTCCATCTACACCAATCTTTTTCTTGAAGATCCATTTGCATCCTATGGGTTTTACCCCATCTGGAGCAAAGTCCAAAGTCCATACTTTGTTGGTGTACATGGACTCCATTTCGGTCCGCATTGCATCTAGCCATCTTACCGAGTCGCCGCTCTGGATGGCCTGCTGGAAGTCAGTAGGTTCATCATCATCTATGATGCAATCCTCTCTATCCCCGTCTATGAGAAAACTGTAGTATCTCTCAGGCGGATGAGACGGCCTACTACTCCTGCGGAGGGGTGCGGGAATGCTCTGTTCTTCTTGAACCTCTGGTTCTACCAAACTTTCAGTAGCAGCTTGTGGTTCTGGAATTTCTTCCAGTTCTATTTCGCTCCCATTTGTATCCTTTTCTAAAACTTGTTGTTCTAAAAAATGGGCATTACGAGAAACAAAAACCTTTTGTTCCTCTGCGTAATAGAAGCAATATCCCTTGGAGTTCTTTGGATATCCTACAAGCTTACACAGTACTGATCGTGCCTCGAGCTTGTCCAAATGCTGCTTTTTTACAAAAGCTGGACATCCCCAAATCCTTACATACTGAAGATAGGGTTTCTTCCCACTCCACATCTGATATGGTGTGGTAGGCACAGTTTTGGTTGGAACTCTGTTCAAAATATATGCCGCTGATTCTAGCGCATATCCCCAGAAGGATCGCGGTAACTCAGTATTACTCATCATGGATCGTACCATATCCAATAGGGTTCGATTCCGTCTCTCCGATACACCGTTGTGCTGTGGAGTGTATGGAGGAGTAAGCTGAGAGAGAATTCCTTTCTCTTTTAGGTAACCTAGGAACTCGGCACTTAAGTATTCTCCACCTCGATCAGATCTCAGTGTCTTAATACTTTTGCCTGTTTGGTTTTCCGCTTCACTCTTGAATTCCAGGAATTTCTCAAAGGCCTCTGATTTATGCTTCATTAAGAAAACATATCCATACCTAGAGAAATCATCTGTAAAAGTAATGAAGTAGGAATAACCACCTCTCGCATGTGTAGACATTGGACCACATACATCACTGTGTATGAGTCCTAAGAGCTCGCTCGCTCTTACTCCTTGTCCAGTAAATTGAGTCTTTGTCATCATTCCTTTGAGACAGGATTGACAAGTGTCATAGGTTTGATATTCGAACGTGTCCAAATATCCTTCTCTATGCAACTTAGTCAACCTTCTCTCATTGATGTGACCCAGTCTACAATGCCATAAGAAAGCTTTATTTAAATCTGGAGACTTTCTTTTTAGTGTGTTCTGGACATTGAAAATTTGGAGTTGGTTTAACACATATATGCCGTTATTTAGAGTACCGGACCCAATCAAACCATGATTAAGGTGGATGTTGACAACATCTCTTACAAACGTGAAATCATAACCTTTATTTGATAACAAGGAAACTAATATGATATTACACGTTAAGCTGGGTACAAAATAACAGTTATGTAAAACCAAAATGTGTCCACTCGTCAATCCTAGGTGATAATCCCCGACGGACGCAGCTCCCACGCTAGCTCCGTTAGCAACCCTGAGGATCATATCACCTTCCTTCAGCACTCTACGGTTTCTCAGTGCCTGCAATGAATTGCAAATATGAGATCCTGATCCGGTATCCAATACCCAGGAAGCAGAGTTGATTGACAGACAATTCTCAATTACAAACACACCTGAAGTCGAAGCCACAGCTTGCTTCGGTTCCTGGTTCTTGGCGTTCCACGCCTTGCAATCCTTCTTCCAGTGCCCTTTCCTGTGACAATGGAAGCACTCATCCAGGCCAACTACCGGTGCTGTAAACTTTTTCTTTCCCTTCTTTCCCACCTTACTAACACCTCCTCTAGGTCTGGGTGCGGCCTTCTTCTTCCTTCCTTTGGCCCTAGCCTTGGACCCGGAAGAAGATGAACCGCCAACAAACATAGCGGGTGTTTCCCTTGCCTTCTGCAAGGTGCCCTCTGCACTCCTTAACATGTTCAGGAGTTCCGCAAGTTCAACTTCTTTTCCTTGAAGAATGAAGTTGAGGATAAACTGGGCGTAGGTGGGAGGAAGGGACTGGAGAACAAGGTCTGTATAGAGCTCATTATCCAAAGTCGTCCCAAGGTCCGTGAGCTCTTCAATATAGCCGATCATCTGTAGGACATGTTCACCTACCGATGACCCGACAGCCAACCTCGCTCGAAACAGTTTCTTAGAGGTCTCGTATCTTGCTATACGAGATTGCTCTCCATAAAGTTCCTTTGTATGGAGAAATATGCCATCTAGGGACATATCCTCGTGCCTCCTCTGATGTTCATTGTTCATCGAGGCAAGCACGATGCACTTGGCTCTCGCGCAATCTAAATCCCAGGTTTTGCGGATTTCCTTATCCGCATTGCTGGATTTGGGACCAAGGACAGCAGGTGCTGTAGCGGTGAGGACGTACCCCAGTTTGTCATAGGTCAAAGCCATCTTGACATTCCGCAGCCAATCTTTATAGTTTGGCCCCGTCAGTATATTTTTCTCTAAAAGTAACTTAAGTCCAGTCATTTTCAGGGTCGCTGCAATTAGGAGAGAGAGAAGAAAACTCTTTAGCATGATGCTCTTGCAAGTTTAGAGTGGTTTTTAGTTTATCTAAACTGGATGGCTCCCACTGTTTCTCGAATCCTTCCTCAAACCATAAAAGAAGAATTAGCCAAGACTATTCTCACCGTACAATACTTGCTTAACCGTTCAGCCAGGCTGGTGTCGATACTTCGAGGGAGGTTTTCCAACGCTTTCGCGAAGTTCCTTAATTAAATAACCTCTTTTCTCTGGGGGCGTAACCCCGCTGACACTTTTCTGGACACCTACTAGGTTTATAGCATTGATCGTTAAGTGATGAATATCCTGATAAGTATCATATACTCACAGTAGGATCGGGATCCAAATATCATCGTCTGATAATGTTGTAGGAATGCTACCAACATTCATCAAACTCAAAATGGTATGCATCTCTTTGCAAATTTCAGTTTCTTTAGAAATTCCCGATATAAGTTTTTACCCCATGCTCTTATGACCTTGGCGTTGGTCAAAATGTCATAAGTCACATGTCAAGTTCTACCCATCATTATCTTGTTAATTTGAACCCATCCGTATATATCCCTGACGTTGGCCAAATGATAATACGACTGTCCCAAACCAACTCATCTATCTATGCAACAAATGAATATCCAGCAGCTACCAAACACTATGCCATGACGTTGGCCAAAACTGCATAGCTTGAATACTACTGAATACCCAAATGAAATGACGGAGGGCTACGACTGGTTTTGGCGAAACCGTGAACGTAGTGAACTTGATATAACCGAAGGAACCTGATAGCTTTTAAAAGGAGTGGTTAAGTCTCCGCATTTTAAAAAATATCTGTTTTTAAAATTAACCGAGTGGTTTCTTTTAAATTGTTCCAACGATTTAAACTTTGGTTTGTTTTACTTTGCATTATAGATAATGCGTCCCATCATTAACCTATCATTGCAGAAAACAACGAAAATACAACGTCCTCTTATGCCATCCGCATTCGCCACGGGGTCCCGTCATCACCCGTTAGGTTACTTAACTAACGACAGAGCGGGGGCTGGGCTAGCGCGGGTGTAAAACATAAGTGGCGTCTAAATAGCTATCATAAATATAGATATTTTACATTCGTCTGACGCAATGATATTCATTCCAGAACACAGATAAACAATATTGGATTTGCAAGCAATCTGTATTTCTTTTGAGCCTGCAAGAAAAGACAGATTACACAGTTGTGATGAATAGCCGTTACCCCACCCTCGACCCCTACGGGTACGGCAAACTACCCACCCGGCAGTCTGTGTACCCCACCTTGGGTCAGTCCTAGGAGCAAAAACAGTAAAATGAAATAATACAACGGTGGCTACAACCGCAACCTGGAAGTGCCCCGCGAAAATAATATTACAACAAATTACATTTACAACTAATGAATTAATCAATAACCCATTGCGAACCCCGGCTATACACCACAACAGTCCAATACAGTTTATATGCACAAACAGATATAACCATTACAGAAATGTGCAACCCCCCTGCCAACCGACATACTAGCAGTTAGGGGAGGTTTACGAACACATTATACAATCACAGATATAATCCAATACGCAAATACTGTACAATTCGATCGAATAAACAACATCAATATTGCTCCAAAATCTGCTCTGTTAAACAGTAACCTGAGCAATAATTAAATATTCCAGAAAACCCCAAATTTCACAGGGGACCCACACAAGAAAGATGAGTCCATGACTCGGCCAAAGAGCCGCGGAAGGGCGGCGGATCCCACCGATCCGCCGCGCTTCCGCGGCCGAGTTGCCGATTCATGGGCTCGAATTTCTTGGGTGTTCTCCTGGACTCCTTTCTAGCTCTCTGAACACACCTGAAAAATTTTCTGACATCGTTTTAAATTCGACAGAAATTAGTATTTTTTAGGGTTTTCCGGTTTCGTTTTTCCGTTCGAAATTCGTACAAATTTGCGATTAAGTTATTTAGTGTTTAGCGAGGCTTTGATACCACTGTAAGTCGATGTACTTCACCCCAGTACTTGTGGGGAGGCGGAATTTTCAAAACTTATCAAGTTTAAACAACGAACATCGACTAACCGCTTGAATCGAAGCTAAACTATAAATAACCGTATTCTAAGAGTTTCATTTCACTTGTGATTAGGGATTATACCTAATGAAACCGGTCCTTCTTCTTTGTGTCCTCCTTTGTTCTCCTCGACCTTCTCTAGGTAGTAGACGATCCACCCGAGAGCAAAACACCAAGCTAAACCTCTAACTTGAGGTAACTAATCAACTTTGATTGCTAATCAAAGATGAAAGGATGATATAGAGTGAAGGTAATGGATGCTTAAGTCTAACTAAACCTTTGATCTCAACACATGAGGATTAAGGATTAGTATCTTGAAGATGAGAGCTTGAGGAGAGAGAATATGAGATAAATTATGAGAGGAGAGAGAGTGTATCATAATATATTATGAAGCATTCTTTTTAAGAATAATGAATAAAGGAAATGAATAAGCATGCTTCATAAAATATCTAGTGGTGATTCATTAGCATGAGTCATTAAGCAATAAATGTGCATTAATGAAATGAATGAATCACCACCATGACTCACTTTCTTATCCAAAAGAAACCTCCTTAGTCACATCTTCTAGAAGCTTCTCGTACAATTACGAGAACGCCCCTCCAATCCGCAAAAATACGGAAAAACTTTAGACTGTAAAAAATCCAATAACCGGATACCAGTAACTGGCTTAAACCAAAGCCGACTGGTAAAAACTGTCCGAAAGTCGTACGCGCGTAAACGCACGTATGCGTCCGAACCCTTTGTCGCAAAACCATGCAACCTCTATATCGTTTCGCCTGGAGTAGGAAACTCTCTGTGTGGGACTCTAGAGACTCGACTACTACGCTGGCAGTGGGTTTAACCACAGACCGCAAGCGGCACTAGCTGTACGTAACGGTCCCCAGGTAGTTGTCGATAAGAAGGCCGATGAGAAAACCCATCCGAACTCCTACTGAGTCTGATGTGACAATCTCCATACAGTCCGGTCCGTTCGTCCAAGACTATCGCATATCGGGCCTAGGGGGGCGGCAAGCGTCAGTCCCCTAATAGCGGTATAAGTCATGTCGGAGTAAAGCCCATTACACCCTGAGAAACTACTGGAACCTACCAGCAAATCTCGCTTGCCCTGGCCAGGGACTTTGCGTAATGGCTCTCTGACACAGCACGATATCTACTCCCAATACCGGGAGGGACGAATCCTGTCTAACCGCCACTGCCTCCAAGTGCTCGGGACTGCATCCAACTGCTACCTGTTTGCACGACTCCTTTGAGCCGTGGTAGGGTAGCAATCTAAGAACAGTGGGACACACTCGAGGCGAAGTAGCAGTGTCAAGTCTGCGGACTACGCTGTACTCATGTCACCTGGGAACTGTTCACTGACGACTGGTATCAAACCAACCAACAGTTCCCTGTGAGTCCTGTCCGGTGTACCCGTAACCTAACGAGCACCTGTATACTATCTCCAGTACGACGTACTGACGGCTGTGGGACAGACCATCTCCCCAACTGGGATGAGAAGCGTACACACCAGTCTACTCCGGAGTATCGATGCTCTGTCTCGATAATCCAACGACCAGGGACCTGAATAAGGATGTGCTTGTAGACTACCCAGCCCCCACTAGTGTGACTGCCATCACAACGCTGGTAGACAAGCAAGATCCTAAGAGCTCTATCAATACGTACACTCACATATTAAGATAGAAAAACCAAGTAGCATACTACCATGTTTAGCAAGACTGTTATATACACGTGAATATCCCAAGCTTCCATTAAGTAATATACAAGCTAGTATGATACAGTAATGGCCTTCTAGGGCATAAACACTAACAGTATAGAGGAATATGGTTTGAATGTCCATATTCTCGTGCTGCTTTTGATGTGTATTGTCCATCAATGCAAGCGCGAGGCATTTGTCCATGGCACAGTCAGCGTCCCATGTCTTGCGGACTTCAATGTCCACAACTGAGGATTTTGGACCTGGGGTGGGCGGGGCTGAAGCCGTGAGGACATATGATACTTTATCATAAGTCAAGGCTATTTCCATATTCCTCAGCCAGTCTTTATAATTGGTCTCATTCAGTTTGTTTTTATCTAGTAGAAGCTTGAGTCCAGTCATTGGTATCTGCCATTAAAAGAGAGAAAAGAATACACTCAGCGAAAGCTCTTGCAAAGATCAGATTGGTTATTATCTTGTCTAATCGATGTCTCCCACTGCTTTAATCAAGTTTTTCTTTCAAACCTTAAAAAGAAAACTAGCCAGGATTAATTACAGTCTACAACTTCGCTAACCGTTCAGCCAGGCCAGTGTCGGTACTTGAGGGAGGTTCCCCGTGCTTTCGCACGGACCTAATTAAAGTAAACCTCGTTTTCCCAGAGGCATAGCCCCGTTAACACCTTTCTAGACACCTAATGAGTTAGCTAATTATAAACTGCAAAACTCTCCTAGGAGCAACCATTGCCCACAGTGGGATCGGGATCCAACCATCAAATGGAAGGTATGCAATCTCATTACAAATCTCAACACTTGAAATTCCCGATATGATTTTTACCCCTAATACTTATGACCTTAACTATGGTCAACAAATCATAAGTACCAGTCAAGTTATACCCGTCATTTCTTGATCAATTAGACCCACCCATATGACCCTTAACTATGGTCAATAAAGTCGTATGAATGTCCTAATTAATCTGCATCATATGCAGTGTAGGAAGACATCACTTAGCTACCGTACACAACGCCTTAACTAAAGTCAACAAACGTAGCACGAATACTAGGTACTCTACTTCCTAAAATGACGGAGGGTTGCGGATGATTTTTAAGAAAATCTTTAATGTTTTGAACTTGATCGTAGAATCAAATGGTTTTCAAAAGGAGTGGCTTGTGCTCCGCAATTTTAAAATATAGCTTTTTCATAAAGAGCCGAATGGTTTTTAAATCCGATTCTACAACATCTTTTTAGGTTTATTTTCTTTACATTAATCATATTAATGTAGTCCCATCATTTAAGTCCTTAAGCCAATCACCGAAAAGAAACGAAAATACAACGTACGCTTATGCCATCCGCATTCGCCGCAATGTTCCGTTATGCAACGTTAGGTTACTTAACTAATGGCATACCGGGACGGGAGTAGCGCGGGTGTAAATCATAAGCAACGTCTACTATATATCTCATATATAATATATCATTCGTCTCAGATATCACAGAACACAGGCAGCAGAAACATATATATAATGTGGGATATACTAGGACGTCCGTATTTAGTATTTAGCCAATAATAGAAAATACGGATTTCACAGTCGCGATGAATAGCCAAGCCCACACCCTAGACCCCTACGAGAGCGGCAAGCGACCCTACCAATCCTGGAGTTTAGGAGACCCGGTCTCAACTCCTCGAGATGGCTTCCCACTGAACCCCAGAACCCGGTCACTTGTGCTCCCCTCCTTGGGTCAATCCTAATGCGGAAAAGTAAATAATATACAACACTGGTGACATCAACCTCAACCCGGAAGTGCCCTAAATAAAAGAATATTACATTACATTTGAATTTTACATGAATGAAAAGTAAAACTCTCATCTTACATAAAAAAAAACCCCTGGCTATTCGATCGCGACAATCCTGCACATCATATCTCAGCAACACATAATATCATATATCATCAACGTAAGTAAGTATGCGTACCCTGATTGTCGTTGATGTATAGCAACGAAACCGGCGATATGCGACATACTACACTTACGGTCACAGAAAAGAAAGTGTAAAACTACAATATTTGGAATCCGCATTCTCTTTAGACATCGTAAATCCGAGATATCACATACCTCGCATTTCATGCCTAACTATATGAATTCCACATATTGTATCACATTCCAGATAAATAGACAGTATTAAACTTTTCGATCGAATAATCAAATACCCAAAATTTCCTAAAGCTCAACACTTGAGCGAAGTTCAAAAAACCCGAAAGGTGTCACGGTAGTAGCGGTCCAGCCGTAGAAGGGTCAAGCCAACGCCTCACATGTGGCACGCCGTACTGCCTCAAACCCTAAGGTTCAAAAGGCAGTTCAAGATGGTCACATAATCGAGTTAAGGTTTGTTGTCTTCTAGAGGGTCCACCACAAAACTTGCACGTATTTCCGAAAGATTTAAACCCCGTGAAAAAGTGAGTTAATGATACTCGTTCGAACTTTTTAATACTTTCTAAGTTACCCGAAAAAAAAGCACGAAATTAAAATTCCGATCGAATCATAGAATCCAAAACAATCTCCAGAACATACAGCACTATATTCAGATTAAAAAGACCCAAAAATATACACAAGCAGACAATATAATTACTGTACAAAAACGACGCAACAAGTAATCTGTACGGCCGCGGAACAGCGGCCCAAGCAGGCTATGGCCGCGGTTCCGCGGTGGAAAGTGCTGTTCATGGCGTCGTTTTTCACAGTTGTGCTTAGATTTCCCTGCTGAATTTTTTGAGGATTTTTAATTCTGGAAAAGCCACAGTTTCAAAAATTGTCCAGAGAGGGTTCTAAAAGTTTGTATTTTGTTTCGATCGGAGTTTTAACTTCGTTAAAATGTTGCCTAAAGTTCTAGGTCGGCTCTGATACCAATGTTAGGTTTACCTAGCACCTCAAGAAGGGTTTGGAAGCATCACATGTCTCAAAATTGTAAGTCGATGTAGTACACCCCAGTACTTATGGGGAGGCGGAATTTTCAAAAACGATCAAGTTTAAAGAATAAACATCGACTAACCGCTTGAATCGAAGCTAAACAAATAATAACCGAACACATAGCTATACTAAACTATAGTGTTAAGGGATTATACCTAATGAAACCGGTCCTTCGTCTTTACGATCTCCTTGTTCTCCTCGGCCTTCTCTAGGTAGTAGACGATCCACCCGAGAGCGAAACTCCAAGCTAAACCTCTAAACTTGAGGTAACTAACCTTCTTGGATTGCTAATCGAAGAAGTTAGGATGAGATAGAGTGATGGTTATGGATTGTTTAGTCTAACTAATCCTTTGATCTCAACTCATGAGGTGTAAGGATTAGGGTTTGAAGATGAGAGCTTGAGGAGAGAGAATGTGAGATAAGATAATGAGAAGAGAGAGAGTGTATCATAATATATTATGAAGCATTTTCAATAATGAGAAAAGAATAAAGAGTGATGATAAATCATGCTTCATAAAATATCTAGTGGTGATTCATTAGCATGAGTCATTAAGCAAAAAATGTGCATTAATGAAATGAATGAATCACCACCATGACTCACAACCTCATCCAAAGTAACCTCCTTAGTCACATCTTCTAGAAGCTTCTCGTACAATTATGAGAACGCCCCTCCAATCCGCAAAAATACGGAAAAACTTTAGACTGTAAAAATCCAATAACCGGATACCAGTAACTGGCTTAAACCAAAGCCGACTGGTAAAAACTGTCCGAAAGTCGTACGTGCGTAAACGCACGTATGCGTCCGAACCCTTTGTCGCAAAACCATGCAACCTCTATATCGTTTCGCCTGGAGTAGGAAACTCTCTGTGTGGGACTCTAGAGACTCAACTACTACGCTGGCAGTGGGTTTAACCACAGACCGCAAGCGGCACTAGCTGTACGTAACGGTCCCCAGGTAGTTGTCGATAAGAAGGCCGATGAGAAAACCCATCCGAACTCCTACTGAGTCTGATGTGACAATCTCCATACAGTCCGGTCCGTTCGTCCAAGACTATCGCATATCGGGCCTAGGGGGCGGCAAGCGTCAGTCCCCTAATAGCGGTATAAGTCGTGTCGGAGTGAAGCCCATTACACCCTGAGAAACTACTGGAACCTACCAGCAAATCTTGCTTGCCCTGGCCAGGGACTTTGCGTAATGGCTCTCTGACACAGCACGATATCTACTCCCAATACCGGGAGGGACGAATCCTGTCTAACCGCCACTGCCTCCAAGTGCTCGGGACTGCACCCAACTGCTACCTGTTTGCACGACTCCTTTGAGTCGTGGTAGGGTAGCAATCTAAGAACAGTGGGACACACTCGAGGCGAAGTAGCAGTGTCAAGTCTGCGGACTACGCTGTACTCATGTCACCTGGGAACTGTTCACTGACGACTGGTATCAAACCAACCAACAGTTCCCTATGAGTCCTGTCCAGTGTACCCGTAACCTAACGAGCACCTATATACTATCTCTAGTACGACGTACTGACGGCTGTGGGACAGACCATCTCCCCAACTGGGATGAGAAGCGTACACACCAGTCTACTCCGGAGTATCGATGCTCTGTCTCGATAATCCAACGACCAGGGACCTGAATAAGGATGTGCTTGTAGACTACCCAGCCCCCACTAGTGTGACTGCCATCACAACGCTGGTAGACAAGCAAGATCCTAAGAGCTCTATCAATACGCACACTCACATATTAAGATAGAAAAACCAAGTAGCATACTACCATGTTTAGCAAGACTGTTATATACATGTGAATATCCCAAGCTTCCATTAAGTAATATACAAGCTAGTATGATACAGTAATGGCCTTCTAGGGCATAAACACTAACAAAAATAAAAAAATTTAGGTGCTAAGTGAACATGCAAAGAATCATCACTAGAATTTTAGGGTTTCTAAAACAACACATCATCACAAGTAGATAAAGCTAGGGTTTTGAGAGTACAACCTTTGTAGCTCCCTACGCTAGACTCCTCGGCTACTTGGGGTTTGGAAAAGGTCCTCTTGAACTCCTCTAGGTCCACGATGATCCACCCGGAGTCCGCTTTGTCCAAGCTTGTAACTTCGCAAGATCAAGAAAAGAAAATGGAAGCTAACACTCTCCACTAATGGGCAAGACTAGTGTAGAATGGTGTTGTGGTTACTTTTCTCACTTCAAAATCCTAACTTGGTGAGTATTTTGCTCACTTGAGAAATCTAGAGAGCAAAAGAGCAAGGAGGAAGAAGATGATGGCTTTTTAAAAACAAGAGAAATGATAATCTCACTTGAAAAATGGAAAATATAAGTATATATATTTTCCACTCTTCATCTCAAACCATGGTTACATAATAAAGATATTATTGTATTTGAGTTAAAATACAAAAGGAAAGTTAACCCATGGTTAAAAAGTGGGTGAACAAGGTTAGTTCAAAGTAGAGTGTAGAATCTTAACCATGAATTAACCTTTTTCTTTTTTCTTTTGTTTTAACAAAAATACAAATAAAAATCCATATATAATCATAAGGTGTGAGTCTTATATTGCCACCATCTTCTATGTATATACAACCATGATAGAATGATGTATGTATGTATGTGTGCATGCACATCCATATGTGCATGAACAAGAATGAATGCATACATGCATGCATACATCTAAAAGGACGAGAAAGGATTTCTAGTGAGAAAATAATGGTCAAATGATAAATCAACACTTGATTTAGCAATCCGGTCATATCACATACGACCTAACCAAAAGCAAGCCGCCCGATTAATATACGGTATCTCATACGCGCATTTTAACCGGGTTCATGCGCATATCACATATGCGCACCACAACGTTTCGCCTGGACTAGGTAACTCCTTTGTGGGACTCTAAGAGTCGTCAATATGCCGGCAGTGGGTGATGATCATATCAAGCACCCCCAAGCCGCAAGCGGTCAGCTAAACGTAACGGCCACCCGGGTATTGAGCGATCAGAAGAAAACAAGCGAACCTGCTACAACTCCGGTCGAGCCAACCGGCAACACTATCGTACAGTCCGGTCTCTTCATCAGATATGCTGCATATCGAGTCTAGGGATGGTAACGTCGACCCCAATAACTCAATAAGTCGTGCCGATGAAAGGTCTATAACAGATCGAGAAACTACTGATAACACTTATCAGCAAATCTCAACAGCCCTGGCAAGGGACTTACTGATATAGCCAGTCGAGCACAACACAGCATCAACTCCCAATACCGGGAGAGACGAAACCCCTCCTATCGCTCATCGCCTTCGTGTGTCTCGGGACTGTACCCAACGGCCACCTGTTTCCACGACTCAGTAGAGCCGTGGTAGGGTGGTAATCAAAGTACAGTGGGAGAACACACAAGACTCTATGACGATCTCAGGTCTACAGACTAACCTGCACCAGTGTCACCTGAGAACTGCGATCCGAAGATAGATATAATTCCATATAGGAGTTCTCGGCGAGTTCGTCCTGTGTACCCAGTCACCACTGAGCACCCGTATACGATCTCGATGTCAAACATCGATGAATGTGGGAACATCCATCGCCCATCATATGGGTCTAGTGTCATATACGCTAGTCTACTCCGGTATATCGATGCCCCGTCTCGATACACCTACGACTAGGGACATTCCAGGATATGCTTATAAACTACTAATGTCCCACTAGTATGATCTCTAATATAATCACAGTAGTCAAGTCAATATCCTCAGGGCTTTATCAACATGTATGAATGAATAAAAGCATGGTCAAATCAACATGTCAGATAAAGAATAACCAGATAGCATACTATCATGTCGAGCAAGAATGTACACTGAATATATATATATATATATATATATATATATATATATATACACATGTATAAATACATCCACTATCACATAATGGCCTCTAGGGCATACATATATCCAACAGTGATGAGATCTCAATTCTTGATTGTTTTCTTTGATATGATGCTTGAGTAAAAACTCCGCTCGTGGAGGAGTCGAGAGAATCAATAAATGATAATGATTAGATCTTGAAACGATTCTTAAGTCCTATAAGTTTTGTAAACTCTTATAAATTGAATTATTGACTACCTATTTATGAGCGAGATGCTTTCTTGAATGTTTTCGCTCTTAATTAGAGATCAACATTCGATAATTCAATTTACTAGAGGCTAGCTTTTGAATGATAATCATCGAAAGGACAACGGATGAGATGAAGAAACCCTAGTTTCTTCGATAGATCCTTAAACCTCGTTGATCATCATCGATCTAGCTTCAAATCATTAATGGATAAGAAAACGTAATCATAAGTCTTCATCAGTTCTATAGATTCGATCGATTCCTACGAGCCTCTTTTCAAATCTTGATAGTTCATTAGATTTGGACATCTTCTAGAACTTTATTGATTCTTGATCTTTAGATCTAGTTCTTTACTTTTCTTGAAACTAAATTTCAAAATTCTTGAATCAATTTTCTTGCAATTTTTCTTTTATATTTTCATTTCGACTCATCTAAAACATTAGCGAGCAAAACATACATCTTAGTGGACGATCTGTATTCATTAACACGCTACAATTGACACCGTTATTGATTGCGGTTTACAAATTTCTTTGATTGTGATCTTTACACATTTTCTAAAACACGACACACAAAGAATCATTCAATCAAATAAATTGCAATGGGTGTATAGCGGCATTAAACCATTTAGGATCCTATCAACCTATATGACAATGAGGGTACGGACCTAACGTCTCGTACGGCATATCACTCATGATTCACAACATTATATATATCTATATGCGTATATCCCAGGTCACATCCATAACAATCTCATATCAGGGGACCGACAAATGTATCAATCATCTCTTATCGACTTGCATCTGTATACCGACATATCAATCAAGTCATTATATCACATCGTATATTCTTTTCATCACATTAAGTCATCTTACATCAAGTCAATTTTATATATACATTCTACCTTATTAATCTCGTATCATGCTACTCTAAATCTCCTACTTATTCTCATGCACTACCTATCTATATATCGTGATTCACGTTCACTTATCATATCCTTATATATGTATCAAACCGAGACATCATTTCTTTCATATCATGTCAGACTAAACCTTTAATCAAATCTATAGGTTTCTAGAATAGGTTTCTACGACTGTATTCTATAGATCGGTCCCATTCATAATTTACAGGGGTGCTATACGCCATCCATCCGACTTCCCCCGTAGATATAAATCTACTCACCTGCGGAACTCCTTGTTCAGCCTTAGTCGATGTGCTTCATCGTCTCAGAATCCACACGAAGGTACCTACAATAAATACATAATTGCAATTCATATTAAAATCAAATCCGGAAAACCAATACGGCACACGGTGCGCTCATAGGTTAGAAACTATACCCTACGCATGCAAAAACAACCAAACAACCCTCGTCATTGACGTACAAACATCCAACGACCCAATACAATATCAAATACAAAAACCCAAGTTTCAGAATCGCAAAACACGAAAACAACACCATAGGAAAACCACTCCCAGATTTCATATCAGGTACAATTAGCTAATTTTGCATATATAGGAGGTCTAATTATCAGATATAGGAGCTACAGACCAAGCACGAACCCATTATCTCACACCAAGGCAGACATTTGCGGCCAGAAGGGAATTATTTGCTGCCAGGAAAATGAATTTGGGGCTCAGGGCTCTAGGGTAGCTTCAAGGTTGCCTGCACGACTCACTGTAATCGCTATATAATATTTGGGGTCTCAGGGTAGCAGCAGATCTCTAAATACCATCACTAATTCGAAAAAAACCCGATATCGACAAATCTAAAGTTCGTATCTTGATGTCTAGTCTCTGGTTTTGTCCAGAATTCTAACACTAAGGTCTTATAACAGCCACTGCACATCACCACAAGACAAATCAAACCCTAATCTTTCTCTTGGAATTTCCAAACATCACAATCTAAATCGATTTAACTTTAAACTACAATAGGATGCTAAGAAACTAAAATCTAAACTAAATGAAAGGGGTTATACCTCATTTGGGCAACTCAAGAAAAACCCCACCTTCCCAAGTCTCCAAAATCCAAGTTTGATTGGTCCAAAGTGTTGAGGATGAGGTGGGGATCAACTTTAATGAAGAGGGTGTAGGGTTTTGATGAAGATTTTGAGATGATAATTGGAGGTGGAGGTGGAGGTGGAGGTGGAGGGAGATGAAGGAAAATAATGGGGTGAATAAAATGGTGGCTGCCCCCCTCTCTCTCTTTTTCTCACCCTCTCCAAACTCAAGTCTTACTTTCTCTCTTCAATAATTGTCTTTTAAACCCTTTTCTCTTTCTTTTCATTTTCCCCCACTCATTAAAACCAAACACATAAAACAAATAAAATGAAACAACAAGCAACATGTCATGGTGCACTACCATGGAAAACTGTAGAAACACGAATTTGGCTTAATCGCGATTAGTAGTGCACTAATTAATTTTTATTCAAACTACATATAATTAATTATAAAAATGCCAAATCCAATAAATATATTTTTAAATGAATAAATCATTTTAATCTCTAATTATTTCATAAATATTGGTATATATTTATACCATTTTACGAAAAACCCCAAATTCGCATATCGGGTAATTTTCACGAAATATATTATTTTAATATTAAATTAAAAAAATAATATTTTATATTTTCTGAAATTTTACATTTACATATTCCTAGTATAGGGTTTAGGGAAGATCCGGGCATCGGGTTGTAGAAGCGCCAGTTTTTGTAAATTTTTGTTCCGTATTTGGCCACGGTTTGATGGCCGGGCGCTGCCGTAACACAACATGGTATCAGAGCCAACCCTTTAACCCCATAATAGCTTGTTTGCACAACGTTAGAATATCGATCGACAAATTTTTCCGAATCAAATTTTTATTTCATGTGCTTGCTGTCGAATTTCAAAATTGTTCAGAATTTTTTTTGGATATCTTCAAAATTTTTGCAGGCAAAACTATAGCTGTGGAAAAAATTTGGGCATGTAACTCCAAAATTCGGCGGCGGAACCGGAGCAAAATGGAACATTTTGAAGCGGTCCCGCTGCGCTTTTTGGGCTACAGTGGCCCAAATTTTTTTCATGCTTCAGTTCATGGAAATTTGATTTTTGGTATATATGGTTTTGGCCCAGATTTGTCTGAGTGCTGGTTTTACATTTGGGCCCAACTTGGAAAGATTTAGTCGATTCAAATTTTAATTGTGTGCTTACAGTACACGCATTACTATTTGCGACCGTGAATGTCATTCGAGCGGTACAATCCATCTAACTGTTATCTGTTCTTTTAGATGGGTTTGCGAACGTGACATTCACGTTGATTTTCTGTGTTATGCTGTGGTTGTGGTTGGATCGTCATATTCGATAGCCAGTGATGCAATGGTAGTACAGTTTAGATTCATTTGTAAATTTTATTTTGCGGGGCGAGCGTCCGACATGTGGACTGACGTCACTGCCAGTATGTATATTATTTGTTTGGGGCACGACCGGGTTGAGGTCGATGTCACCCTATAACATATTAGTTTCTTTTCTGTACTAAGATTACCCCGCGGTGGAGTGCACGAATAGCCGGGTTCTAGAGGGCAATGGGTCCGCATCTCATGGCATTGAGATGGAGGGGACTTTACTCTAGAATTGGCGGGCTATTCGCCGCACTCGAAGGGGGTATAGGTTGACCCAAGGAGGGGTGCCTAAGTTACCAGATTCCGTGAAGTGCTGGATGGCCCATTCACGTTGTTGATTGGGGTTGCCTCGCTTCTGGGATTGGCAGGTAACATGCCGCACTCGTAGGTGTCTAGGTTTTCTGTAATACCTTAGGATAAGGGTTAGTGAATAATTATAATTAAATAATGATTTTTAATAAAAAGTTTACCAAATTGTGTTTTAAATATTTTTCCTAATTTAATAAACATTTTTCCAAAATTTTCCTAGGCTTGCACATACATGTGCATGTAAACTAGGGTTTTTAAATAAAGTATATATATTAATTATTAACCATGGTGGGTTAATTATAGGATTAAGTCCTTTGGGTTTAAATTAAGATGATTAGTAAACTAAAAGTGGCTTTAATTTGAATTAGATTTAGTGTTCACTTGTGTGAGAGAGAGAGAGAGAGTGCATCATGGCTTAGCCCATGCTTGCCATTAATGAAGAGAGAGAGAGAGGGGTTGACCCTTGAGTGTTGATTGTTTTCCTCTCACATTTCTTTGTTCTCTCAAACACTCACACACCCACACTTACCTCTTTCCCCAGCTCCCGAACAAGCAGCAGCAGCAGCAGCAAACACAACAACAGCAACAATCTCTGAAGCAAGAGGCAGCATCAGCAGCAGAGAGCAGAAGCATCAGCAGCAGTGAGCTGCAGCAGCCCCATCACCCAGTGCAGCCCCTTCCCTTCAATTCTTCTGCTTTCTCAAGCTCCCTAGGGTTATGTATGAGGTATATTTCCTATCTTGCTTCCCTAGTTTGCCTAGTTAGTGTAGTTTTGCATCGGTTAAAGGATTTTTGTGTGTTTTAGTGCGATATGGGGTGTTTAGTGTGAACTTTGTGCTAATGAGGTGTAGATTAGTTCCAGTAGGATGCTTGAGGTTTGTTGTGACCATGTAAACCTAGTCCAACCCCTATTACACTAAAATACCACCAGATTTCATATTTGATGCAAATGTCGTATTTGGGCAAAATCTGAGTTTTCTGGAACTGCTATTGACCCGGTGAGTGCAGAATGATTTTGGGAAGACTGTAGTGTAGTGGAGTGGAGATGATACACCAGGTGAAACCCGACCCCCTAACTCCCTACTACGGCCGCCAAAACCGCCATTCTGGCCGCAATTTGCGGCCAGACAGGTGATGTTTTGGAGGTTTTTTGGGTTCTGTAGGTGTATTTTTGTGTGTAGGGCCCTTTGATATATATATTTTTGTAAGATCAATTCTGTAGGAAAATCTGGGACCAGTTACCCGTTTTGCCGTTTTTCTAAACCTTCGCGACACGCACGATACGTGAGTAGGTTTGGGTTTCTGCGTATCGCGGCGCGTCGGGGTAGTTTCGTGGCGCGTGAGTACACGTTTTAGCGTATCGCGCACACGCGCGATTGGTTTGCGACACAGGTTTCTTGTTGGATTATAATGTCTCGTTTTGTGACTTAAGCTTATGTGTGATATGTGTATGTGATTCTAGGTTCGCAGGCCAGTGAGACGGACGCTGCGAAGAAGGGCAAGCAAGTGGTTGGATACACTTAGCGCGAGACACTGTGAGTAGATTTCACATCTACGGGTATATCGCCCGGATGGCGTTATGCGTCAGGGCTGATAGGACTTATTTACTATATGTTGCATGCACCCCATAGACTATCATCGCATATTGCATTCTCTGCTGTGTTGATATATATATATTGCTTAGAACTGATAGAACACCGCACTATTACTAACGGTTTATGTTGCACGGGCACTATTACATGCTACACACACACCGTTAGTAACTACCAGGCCACACTCACTATAGAGCTGCCATGATTATATTGCTATAGTTCGCCTCATATGTGATTTGATATGACCTTCATGTATATTGGGAGCCGCATGACACCTTTTAAAACCGGAAATGAAACTACTTTAAAAAGCGGTTTTCCCCTTATACCCATACCATGGATTGATGTATATTGTACCTCGCATTGGATTTTACTATTGGTATTGGATTTTCATGTGATTTCTGTTTTGAGGACCGTGGAATTATTTAAGGAAAGATATGCTATTTTGAAAAACCCGGTACCTCGTGATATGATATTTTGGTGTGTCCACCACGCGTTTTCTCGGTGCTGAGACGTGTGCTTGAAACCCGATTCGAGGAGTGGATGTTCCGTTTGCGGGTTCGTGGTGGGCCCGGTATGGTTCCCCTCGGCGAGATGATCGATGGGATTTGCCGATTGAGCCTGGAGGCGGGCGAGTACCTACCGGTGATTGGTTGGACCTGGCAGTTGTCCGAAGGATACTGACCAGAGTCGAGTGATGGATGCCGGATGACCGTGCTGCCGGGGCCGAGGGCCGATACCGCAGACGGACCCCGTGGGGCCGGTCCGGACTGACGGCGCCCGATGTTCGAGGATTTACGTGTCGATGCTGGACACGGGTATTTTATGATATTTGGGGTGCCGATGTTGGGCACTCGTGATTCCTCCGAGATATACAGGATTTGAGGGCCGATGGGTGTGTCGGCGCCTGAGTATATGTGGGATTTGGGTGCTGTTTGAGGCACCGATTATTGCTTTCCATGTTGACATAGTCCATGTAGATATTATTTATCCCATACTCAGTATTGATTACTATACATCTCATCCTGTGGCATTTACCTGTTAGAGTACATGCATTACTACTGTATCCACTGTTGACATGCATTGGTATCATCTGCTGGCATTAGTAGAGTCATGCTATATGTGCATGCTTGCGATCACCTTTATATGTTATCTCTATTCACGAGTTGGCAACTCACCCCCGTTTTGCCACAGTGTTTGCAGGTTGCCCTTGGGAGTAGTCACGGCTGGCTGTTACCTCATCTTTTGGCACAGATACCCCTTTTGAGCAGAGATAGCCCTTTTGCTGTTTAGGTGGGTTTCGTATGGTATCTGTTATCATTTCAGTTGTATATTGATGTATCTAGTACTCTCCATCTACCTTCTGTATTGACTTAGAGACAGTTGTGAGGACGATATGTATGGTTTTCTATTCTGGTGTCGAGCTCGCATGTGAGCCGACTTTACTTTTTGCAGTCTCATCTTTTATGATATTGTCCTTGTTTTACTGTGTATTCTTCGCTACGGCGTCATATATCATATTGTGATGCTTTATTCATGTCACTTGTTATTTCCGCTACACCTTACTTTTACCCGACTTTCGGGGCTAATGTTTTAAAAAGGAAATGTTACCAAAATTATAAAATTCATAACTTTTGAACTTAAAAGGGATTTCTACTAAATAAATGGAAGTTTTTCAGACATTTACTATTGCTTTTACAAAATGTTTTAAATCACTCTATATTTATTGGTTTTGATTTCTGGGTTCGGCTTACTTAGCCGCGTTGCGCCTGTAGACGTTGCGTGGTTAAGTGCCGGTCACGAGTCGAATTCTCGGGTCGTGACAAAGTTGGTATCAGAGCGTAGGTTTTACCTTCGGAGTGTAGGATGACCCTGGTATGATGGAGTAGGTAGCTACGGCAGGGTAGCGTAGCGTGCGTATGTTCCGCGGCATACTCACGACACGGTACTCCGCTTACGCGACCTTAGGACTTGTTGATTTGATTCCTCCTTATATTCTTGTGATTCGATTTCTGTGTTCTTATCGAATCCAAATTTTCTTTCAGCCATTATGCCGCCTAAGACTACGATGGCACAGAGAGCGGCCGCGAGGGCCGAGATTCGTGTTGACTCGTCCGAGACGAGGACTGATCCGGGCAGTACGCCGGTGGTACCCGAGCAGGCTGTTCCTGCCGTGACAGAGCAGATCGCCTCGTTAGGGGCTGGTATGCAGGAGATGCGCCAGATGATAGGATCGCTAGTTGAGACGCTTCGAGCGCAGCGACCAGAGGTAGCTCCACCAGTTCCAGAGACCGCGATGGTGCCTACCGCACAGCCAGTTGCCCCTGCAGCCACGGAGGTGATTACAGTATCGCTATCAGAGTTCATGAGGCTGAAGCCTCCAGTTTTCACAGGCACCGATACAGCCGAGGACCCACAGTCTTTCATAGACAGGATGGCCAGGATATGCCGTTCCCTCAGATGTGCAGATGCGAGATGGGTTGAGTTCGCGAGCTTTCGCCTGGAAGGTCTTGCACAGAAATGGTGTGATTCAGTGGAGAAGGGCAGAGCAGCAGGTCTTCCTCCTATGACCTGGACGGAGTTCGTGACCATATTTCTAGCCCGTTTCCTTCCCCGGAGTGTTAGAGATGCCCGAGCACGCAGGTTTGAGTCTTTGCGCCAGACGCCAGGGATGACAGTGGCAGAGTATGACGTACTGTTTACAGAGCTAGCAGTCTACGCCCCACATCTAGTGGCCACCGAGGAGTTGCGAGTCCGGAGATTTGTTCGAGGCTTGATTTCACCAGTGTTCCTCGCGATCAGCGTGCAGCACTACGAGACCTATGCAGCAGCTGTAGACGCAGCCCTAGTGGTCGAGGAGCACCTTGTTGAGACTTCGGTATTTCCAGAGCCGAAGAGAGTTCGTACCAGTATTTCCGCACGGAGGCAGTCATTCAGACGCCGCGACAGGTATCGTTCCGGTACGAGGGATAGCAGAGATTCGGGAAGGGGTCGGATGTTTAGTTCGTATCCCCAGGACGGTCAGCAGTCGCCGCGGGGTTGCTACAGATGTGGCAGCCTACTTCACCTCGTTCGAGATTGTCCAGAGACACACCGGAAGGAGGCGGCAGCACCGCATGTTACCTTACCACCTTCACCACCCCAGAGGGCGTTGCCCGTTGCGCCTACCGTTGCTCCGCGCCAGACTTTTGCTCAGAGAGGTCGTGGGCGTGGAGGAGTTGCTCAGAGAGGACGTGATGACCGAGGCAGAGGTCAGTCAGTTACAGGTGGTGGACAGGCGAGGGTCTTTGCTTTGACACATCAGGACACGCAGGCGTCCAATGCAGTGGTTTCAGGTATCCTCCCTGTATGTTCGGTTGATGCACATGTATTGTTCGATCCCGGATCCACACACTCGTACGTATCCACGCACTTTGTGCCGAGTTTGGGTAGAGAGTCCGGCTTACTTGATCAGCCGCTTGTGGTGACTACTCCTGTGGGAGAGTCGTTTGTGGCTAGGCACGTTTTCCGATCCTGTATCGTCTGTATTGGCGAGAGAGAGTTACCTGTCGACTTGATCCTTCTGGAGATGTTGGACTTCGACGTTCTTTTGGGCATGGATTGGTTAGCCACGTGCTATGCTTCTGTGGACTGCCGCGAGAAGACAGTTAGATTCTGTTTCCCCGGCGAGTCGGATTTTGTTGTGTTGGGGGACCGTGGTGCCGCCCCTCACAGTGTGATTTCTTCTTTTCGCGCTGGACAGCTTTTGAGGAAGGGATGTCAGGGATTTCTCGCTTATGTTCGCGATGCTCGCGCTACAGAGGTTCCATTGGATCAGGTTCCGGTTGTTAGCGAGTTTCCTGATGTGTTCCCTGACGAGCTTCCTGGGTTGCCGCCCGAGCGCGACATTTCTTTCTGTATTGATTTGGTTCCTGGTTCGGGGCCTATTTCTATACCGCCCTATCGGATGGCCCCGGCGGAACTTAGTGAGATGAAGGGTCAGTTACAGGATTTGCTGGACAAGGGACTTATTCGACCCAGTGTTTCTCCTTGGGGTGCTCCAGTCTTGTTCGTCAAGAAGAAGGACGGCAGTTTGCGTCTATGTATCGACTACCGCCAGCTGAACAGGGTGACAGTGCGGAACAGGTATCCTTTGCCGCGTATCGACGATTTGTTCGACCAGCTTCAGGGGGCAGGGTACTTTTCGAGGATCGATTTGCGATCGGGCTATCATCAGCTGCGAGTTCGACAGGAGGACATTCCCCGGACAGCCTTCCGTACGCGCTACAGCCATTACGAGTTCTTGGTGATGTCGTTCGGACTCACCAATGCGCCAGCAGCCTTCATGGACTTGATGAACCGCATTTTCCGGCCTTATTTGGATCTGTTCATCATAGTCTTCATTGACGATATCTTGGTGTATTCCCGGAGTAGTGAGGAGCACGAGCAGCACCTGCGGGTTACATTGCAAACATTGAGGGAGCACCAGCTCTATGCGAAATTCTCCAAGTGTGCTTTTTGGTTAGATAGCGTGGACTTCTTGGGTCACGTGATTTCACGAGACGGTATATGTGTAGACCCGAGGAAGATCGAGGCCGTTCAGCGTTGGCCCAGACCCACATCGGTGACGGAGATTCGCAGCTTTTTGGGATTGGCCGGTTATTACAGGCGTTTCGTGCAGGACTTCTCACGTATTGCTACACCGTTGACCGGGTTGACCCGGAAGGGAGTTCCCTTCGATTGGACGGAGGAGTGCGAGCACAGTTTTCAGCAGTTACGGACTCAGCTGACGACGGCACCGGTGTTATCCTTACCTTCCGGATCGGGCGGATTTGTGGTCTTTTGTGATGCTTCTTGAGTGGGATTGGGATGCGTTCTGATGCAGCATGATAGGGTGATCACGTATGCCTCGCGACAATTGAAGAAGCACGAGCAGAACTACCCCACTCATGATTTGGAGATGGCAGCAGTGGTCTTCGCACTTAAGATCTGGCGACATTACTTATACGGTGAGTCGTGCCAGATATTTACGGATCACAAGAGTCTGAAATACATATTCCAGTAGCGGGACCTGAACCTTCGACAGCGTCGATGGATGGAGTTAGTGAAGGATTACGACTGCGAGATCTTATATCACCCGGGCAAGGCAAATGTGGTAGCGGATGCTTTGAGCAGGAGGCCCGGGAGTAGTTTATCTTGTTTGAGCGCAGTACAGGAGCAGTCATCCGCAGATTGGCAGATATTATGCGACAGTCGAGTACAGTTCGAGTTCACGCCGATTGGAGGACAGATAGCGCATGTCCGTGCACGCCCACAGTTGATTGATCGTATACGTGAGGCACAGCTCAGTGATGACCGATGTTCAGAGATCATGGCACAGATGGGACAGGACCGATTTTCCGAGTTCGTGATCGATGATCAGGGGATACTACGGTTTGGAGTCAGACTGTGCGTACCTGATGCTGAGGGACTGAGGCGTGAGATTCTTGAGGAGGCACATCGATCGGTGTATAGCGTACATCCCGGTTCCACCAAGATGTATCATGATATGAGAGATGTTTACTGGTTGGACGGAATGAAGAGGGACATTGCAGATTTTGTATCGAGATGCCTGACTTGTCAGCAAGTCAAGGCTGAGCACCAGAGGCCCGCGGGAGAGCTACAGCCGTTACCCATTCCGGAGTGGAAATGGGAACAGATTTCGATGGACTTCGTGGTGGGTCTACCCAGGACTAGTAGGGGGTATGACTCCATCTGGGTGATCGTGGATCGTTTGACGAAAACGGCTCACTTCTTACCGGTGAAGACGACTTTCGGATTTACTCAGTATGCCCAGATCTATATTGACGAGATAGTGCGACTACACGGAGTCCCGACGTGCATTGTGTCTGACAGAGGCACCCAGTTTACTAGTAGACTATGGCAGAGGCTTCAGGAGGCTTTGGGCACTCGCTTGAGTTTCAGCACGGCTTTTCATCCGCAGACCGACGGACAGTCAGAGCGGACCATCCAGACTCTCGAGGACATGCTCAGAGCTTGTGTACTAGATTTCGGAGGTAGCTGGGATCATCATTTGCCCTTGGTAGAGTTTTCCTACAATAACAGCTACCAGGAGACTATTCAGATGGCACCGTTTGAGGCTCTTTACGGGAGGAGATGCAGGTCACCTACTTGTTGGACAGAGCTCAGTGAGAGCAGTATCTTAGGGCCACAGATCGTTGAGGAGACGACCGCGAAGATCCAGTTGATTCGCGATAGGATGAGAGCAGCGCAGAGTAGGCAGAGGGCTTATGCAGACCGTCGACGACGCAGACTTGAGTTTTCTGTTGGTGATCATGTTTTCTTGAGGGTCTCCCCAATGAAAGGTGTGATGAGGTTTGGGAAGAAGGGGAAGCTTATCCCCAGGTATGTGGGCCCCTTCGAGATCCTCGAGCGTGTCGGTGCAGTAGCTTACCGGTTAGCCCTTCCGCCCAGCTTTCCAGACGTGCACCCCGTATTCCATGTTTCGATGCTCCGCAGATATCTACATGATCCTTCGCACGCGATTCAGCATCCGACGATCCAGCTTGAGCGTGATCATTCCTATGCAGAGCAGCCGGAGATGATCTTAGATCGACAAGTGAAGAAATTGAGATCGAAGGAGATTCCATCAGTTAAAGTACTTTGGCGTGGTCAGAACCGTGAAGAGGTCACTTGGGAGACTGAAAGCGAAATGATGAAGACGTATCCCCATCTTTTTGAAGGTAACCTTAGTTAAATTTTTGAAATTCGGGGACGAATTTCTTTAAGGGGGTGAGATTGTAACACCTTAGGATAAGGGTTAGTGAATAATTATAATTAAATAATGATTTTTAATAAAAAGTTTACCAAATTGTGTTTTAAATATTTTTCCTAATTTAATAAACATTTTTCCAAAATTTTCCTAGGCTTGCACACACATGTGCATGTAAACTAGGGTTTTTAAATAAAGTATATATATTAATTATTAACCATGGTGGGTTAATTATAGGATTAAGTCCTTTGGGTTTAAATTAAGTTGATTAGTACACTAAAAGTGGCTTTAATTTGAATTAGATTTAGTGTTGACTTGTGTGAGAGAGAGAGAGAGTGCATCATGGCTTAGCCCATGTTTGCCATTAATGAAGAGAGAGAGAGAGGGGTTGATCCTTGAGTGTTGATTGTTTTCCTCTCTCATTTCTTTGTTCTCTCAAACATTCAAACACCCACACTTACCTCTTTCCCCAGCTCCAGAACAAGCAGCAGCAGCAGCAGCAAACACAACAACAGCAACAATCTCTGAAGCAAGAGGCAGCATCAGCAGCAGAGAGCAGAAGCATCAGCAGCAGTGAGCTGCAGCAGCCCCATCACCCAGTGCAGCCCCTTCCCTTCAATTCTTCTGCTTTCTCAAGCTCCCTAGGGTTAAGTATGAGGTATATTTCCTATCTTGCTTCCCTAGTTTTCCTAGTTAGTGTAGTTTTGCATCGGTTAAAGGATTTTTGTGTGTTTTAGTGCGATATGGGGTGTTTAGTGTGAACTTTGTGCTAATGAGGTGTAGATTAGTTCCAGTAGGATGCTTGAGGTTTGTTGTGACCATGTAAACCTAGTCCAACCCCTATTACACTAAAATACCACCAGATTTCATATTTGATGCAAATGTCGTATTTGGGCAAAATCTGAGTTTTCTGGAACTGCTATTGACCCGGTGAGTGCAGAATGATTTTGGGAAGACTGTAGTGTAGTGGAGTGGAGATGATACACCAGGTGAAACCCGACCCCCTAACTCCCTACTACGGCCGCCAAAACCGCCATTCCGGCCGCAATTTGCGGCCAGACAGGTGATGTTTTGGAGGTTTTTGGGTTCTGAAGGTGAATTTTTGTGTGTAGGGCCCTTTGATATATATATTTTTGTAAGATCAATTCTGTAGGAAAATCTGGGACCAGTTACCCGTTTTGCCGTTTTTCTAAACCTTCGCGACACGCGCGATACGTGAGTAGGTTTCGGTTTCTGCGTATCGCGGCGCGTCGGGGTAGTTTCGTGGCGCGTGAGTACACGTTTTAGCGTATCGCGCACACGCGCGATTGGTTTCCGACACAGGTTTCTTGTTGGATTATAATGTCGCGTTTTGTGACTTAAGCTTATGTGTGATATGTGTATGTGATTCTAGGTTCGCAGGCCAGTGAGACGGACGCTGCGAAGAAGGGCAAGCAAGTGGTTGGATACACTTAGCGCGAGACACTGTGAGTAGATTTCACATCTACGGGGTTATCGCCCGCATGGCGTTATGCGTCAGGGCTGATAGGACTTATTTACTATATGTTGCATGCACCCCATAGACTATCATCGCATATTGCATTCTCTGCTGTGTTGATAAATATATATTGCTTAGAACTGATAGAACACCGCACTATTACTAACGGTTTATGTTGCACGGGCACTATTACATGCTACACACACACCGTTAGTAACTGCCAGGCCACACTCACTATAGAGCTGCCATGATTATATTGCTATAGTTCGCCTCATATGTGATTTGATATGACCTTCATGTATATTGGGAGCCGCATGACACCTTTTAAAACCGGAAATGAAACTACTTTAAAAAGCGGTTTTCCCCTTATACCCATACCATGGATTGATGTATATTGTACCTCGCATTGGATTTTACTATTGGTATTGGATTTTCATGTGATTTCTGTTTTGAGGACCGTGGAATTATTTAAGGAAAGATATGCTATTTTGAAAAACCCGGTACCTCGTGATATGATATTTTGGTGTGTCCACCATGTGTTTTCTCGGTGCTGAGACGTGTGCTTGAAACCCGATTCGAGGAGTGGATGTTCCGTTTGCGGGTTCGTGGTGGGCCCGGTATGGTTCCCCTCGGCGAGATGATCGATGGGATTTGCCGATTGAGCCTGGAGGCGGGCGAGTACCTACCGGTGATTGGTTGGACCTGGCAGTTGTCCGGAGGATACTGACCAGAGTCGAGTGATGGATGCGGGATGACCGTGCTGCCGGGGCCGAGGGCCGATACCGCAGACGGACCCCGTGGGGCCGGTCCGGACTGACGGCGCCCAATGTTCGAGGATTTACGTGTCGATGCTGGACACGGGTATTTTATGATGTTTGGGGTGCCGATGTTGGGCACTCGTGATTCCTCCGAGATATACAGGATTTGAGGGCCGATGGGTGTGCCGGCGCCTGAGTATATGTGGGATTTGGGTGCAGTTTGAGGCACCGATTATTGCTTTCCATGTTGACATAGTCCATATAGATATTATTTATCCCATACTCAGTATTGATTACTATACATCTCATCCTGTGGCATTTACCTGTTAGAGTAGATGCATTACTACTGTATCCACTGTTGACATGCATTGGTATCATCTGCTGGCATTAGTAGAGTCACGCTATATGTGCATGCTTGCGATCACCTTTATATGTTATCTCTATTCACGAGTTAGCAACTCACCCCCGTTGTGCCACAGTGTTTGCAGGTTGCCCTTGGGAGTAGTCACGGCTGGCTGTTACCTCATCTTTTGGCACAGATACCCCTTTTGAGCAGAGATAGCCCTTTTGCTGTTTAGGTGGGTTTCGTACGGTATCTGTTATCATTCCAGTTGTATATTGATGTATCTAGTACTCTCCATCTACCTTCTGTATTGACTTAGAGACAGTTGTGAGGACGATATGTATGGTTTTCTATTCTGGTGTCGAGCTCGCATGTGAGCCGACTTTACTTTTTGCAGTCTCATCTTTTATGATATTGTCCTTGTTTTACTGTGTATTCTTCGCTACGGCGTCGTATATCATATTGTGATGCTTTATTCATGTCACTTGTTATTTCCGCTACACCTTACTTTTACCCGACTTTCGGGGCTAATGTTTTAAAAAGGAAATGTTACCAAAATTATAAAATTCATAACTTTTGAACTTAAAAGGGATTTCTACTAAATAAATGGAAGTTTTTCAGACATTTACTATTGCTTTTACAAAATGTTTTAAATCACTCTATATTTATTGGTTTTGATTTCTGGGTTCGGCTTACTTAGCCGCGTTGCGCCTGTAGACGTTGCGTGGTTAAGTGCCGGTCACGAGTCGAATTCTCGGGTCGTGACATTTTCATTGCACAGGATATCCACACGACAGGAGAACGTCATGTCTCATCTGCGGCTCAATGGAAACCGGAGCTCCAAGTTTATCAACCACTCTGTGTTGCTTGGCTGAGATTCTGTGATGTTGCTTATATTATGCCTGGGACGAATGTTATATATATATATTTATATATACTAGTAGATGTTGTATATGTTTTGCACCCGCACTAGTCCAGCCACCGCTCTGTCGTTAATTAAGTAACCTAACGGGTGATGACGGGGCCGAGTGGCGAATGCGGATGTCATATACGTACATTTTATTTTTCGTTCTTTTCTGGTGTGATATATTTAATTGATAGGACCACATTGATTCTGATCAATGCAAGGATAAAAAAACTTATATATGATGTTGTTGGAACCAAGTTTTTTAAAAAAACTAACATTACAGACGTTCTCTTTTGCTTTGCACAGTGGTATTCGGTTAGGAATATCCTGCACCTCATTCGACGAGGCAAGGGCCGAGATCCCTTCATCGGGAGTGACCCCTTGGGAAGAAGTTTGTGTCAACGTAATAACTTTACTATAGTCGATTCGTGGTATTCAACTTAGAATATCCTGCACCTCATTCGATAAGGAAAGTGACGAGATCCCTTCGCAGGGTGTGACCTCTTTACCAAAAGTTTGCTCCATTATATATTTGAAAACCCATTTGGATTCCTTCAACGAGATCAAATTCATTACGTTAAAGCTTTTTCGCCAAAAACCAGCCGTAACCCTCTGTCATTTCGTATTAGTGGTGATTAGTATTCGTGCTACGCATTTCGATCTTTAGTTGAGGCGTAGTGTTCAATAGCTATGAAATGCTTTTCCGTTGCATGGATATGCTATTGGTTAGGATAGTCGTGCGATCATTTCGATCTTTAGTCAAGGCTCCTACGAGTGGGTCTAATGCAATAAAGATAGTGACGGGTAGAACTTGACTAGGACCTTTTGACATTTTGATCTTTAGTCATGGTCACTTGGGTCCTAGGGGTAAAAACACACATCGGGAGTTTCAAACAAACAGGAAACTGTCCAGACATGCGCATACTTTCTGGAGTGTCGTGACTTGAGTAGCTTCCATCAGGTTATCATGCGATGATAGTTGGATCCCGATTCCCACTTATGAGTAGGTTTACTCCTCGGGTGATTTTAGATGATCCCGACTAATTCTCCTTTGGGTTTGGAGGACAATTCGAGGAAACAATGGGAGACATCCTGATTAGATAAAGTGATTAACCATTCTGATCTAGCTTAGAGTGCACAATGTGTGTTTCTTTTCTATCTCTCTATGGCAGCGACCATGGCCCGACCCTAGACTAAAACTCATGAACCAAGTTAACTGAACCTTCTTAAAACACTTTGGCTTTTGGAATGCCACGGTGTCGTATATATCATTGCCACTTATATATCACCTTTGCATTTCTCTAGAACACCCCGTATCACTACGAACATCAACTCTTATTGGATATATCCATCTTATTGTTATATACGAACTCGAAAGAACTTTTTCCAGATTCGAGGATGGATTCTGGTTCTGGAGAGATAGAATAGGATTATTCAGTTGTCTTTTCCCTTTACCTTCTCTCAGGTTGCGAGGGCTCCTAGGATTAGGAGAGGGTACACCTTTTGAGCTTATTGGATAGTCTTCCTCCAGAACATAGGAAGGTGCCGAAAGGTGGGGAAGGAAGAAAACCAATTAGCCTAAAGGTGGTGTACAGAAGATAATAAGTAAAGACATATAAATTGATTAGAATAACGACAAAGAAAATTGCGACAGCTATCATTCACGACAAAACCGTGAATACCCCTGCCACTCCCACATCCACTTTGGATTACTCCAGAACAATTCGTATCACTATGAATGTCCATAATGCTTGGACATGCCATCGTATAGTTACATACGAACTCGAAGGAATTCATTCTAGATTCGAGGATGGTTTCCGGTTCAGGAGAAATAGAATAGGATTATTCAGATTTCTTTTCCCATTACCTTCTCTCAGGTTGAGAGAGCTCCTGGCATAAGGAGTGTACACCTAGTACGCTTATTGGATAGTTTTCTTCCAAACCTTAGGCTGGTGCTGAAGGGTAGGGAAGGAAGAAAACCAATTAGCCTAAAGATGGTGTACAGAAGATAATAAGTAAAGACATAATAAAGGGATTGCTGTGAGGGCGGGTAGGTATATGGTTACCGTCATGAATTAGGATAGTGGAAGAGGCGTTACTAGTTATACCAGATTACCCCTTCAAAACATTTTCATGTTTCAGATTTACTGTGCAATGTTAAGTGAAAACCGTTTTCCCAATTGGAATCTAACTCCAGGGTATGTATTTACCATATCAGTTTCTCACATCTGTATATTATTACAGATGGTGAGTGGGAGTACTATATTGGGAATTGGGTGATTAGATCCTCATTATATCAGAATTCGTTGTAATTGGTGATATTTGAGAAAATCATCTGGTTTTTGCCTAACAACAAATTTTTGGTTTTGAATATCCGTAGTTTTGCACCAGTTTTAAACTGATATATCTGTACATTTATTTTATAAAAAGAGATATAACTTTTTGAAATTATGTCCGTGACATTTACCTATATCAGTTGATTGTTAGGTAAGGTGCATTCAACAACGGTGTAATTCTTCTTAACTATAGCACAGTCATTGATAGAATTTTTGCATGCTTAGTTAATTACCGCAATCAAGACGGTTTCGCTTGTAGCTATCCGGTTGAGTATGGGTCGTCAGCAGGGAGATGGGAATCTTTTTCTATGTGCTTTAACGAGTTAAGTCCAAATGTCCAGGTTTGTTTTGAGATTAACTATGTGCTAAAATGATATATAAAGAGAGCTTGTTAGGGTTAGGATTAGGTTAGTTTGATTTAGGAGTCGCTCACTTCTTTCGTTGCCACTCTTAATATCGGTGTTACGGTAATCGGCAACAACGGGGATTAGCACGACTAGGAAGGAACTTGCGAGTATAAGCTAGGCTTTCCAACGCTTAAGTTCTTACTTTTGGTGCTTGTCCGTCCGTTCTTGGCTCTTAGCCATAACCTCCGGTTAATTCAACCACAACCGGTCTCACTAAGGAATCACCGCTATCATGTAGGATAGGGTGCCGTAGGGAGCGGATTGTGGTTCAATCAACGGGAGTCCGAATTAAGATGTTGGGCAAGGAAAGAGTGAGAGAGATTTCCTTCTCTCAAACTTTCCTTATCCTACCCTAACAAGTGAGAAAATTACTCACCCATTACAAGAAAAAGGAAAATAAAACAAAGGATGAAGATAGAAAGAAAGAGGTTAGAAGATTACAACTAGCTATTTGAGACCTCACTTTGGCAAGGATCAAGCTTAAGCATCATTGTTGTTTAAGGATAAAGAAAAAGAGAAAAAGAAAGAAATAATCAACAAATAACAACAACTAGATTAGCAAATGAAAAATACAAGCAATTATAATTAACAATCATAACAAGGCAAGTATGGTAACAAAAAGAACTCTTTTATTCATCATTTCACTCACAAAAGCTCACTACAAGGTTTTAATAGAGAAGAAATGAGAAGAGGAAGAAGAACAACATATATCCTAAAATCTAAATACAAGAATAAGCACCCTTGGCTTGGCAATGTTCTGGGCTATTTATAGGCAGGGAACTGGAAACCTAGGGCAACAATCTGCCACCATATCAAATGACCAAAATACCCCTGAAAAGTTTTCATCTAAAGAGACCATACGGCCGCGGATTCGCTGCCTAGACCCCATGTTGGCCGCGGATCCACGGCCATAATGATGAGTTGGCTCATCGTGTTTTGTGGGGTTCCCTGGTTTGATGTTGTCTGCAGTTTGGTATATGTTTTTTCTCAGAAACTCTTCACAATTTTTCCAGAATTTCAACAGAACAAAAGGTGAAGTGATGTGGATATTTTGTCATGATTTTTCTTGAGCTCCGTGTAGATATGTTGGATCTTGTGTCGACATTGAGCTTTGTGCATGAAAATGACATCGATTTGCCATTTTGTCCCTTAAACTGGTGTGCAGCAACATACGGATAGAGAGCGGAGACCCGTGTTTTATCTGTGGTTGGCAGTAATCCGGATTTTGTCATGTTTTTCCATGAATTTCATTGTTTAGAGCTGAGAACCTGTATCCTGCAAATAACTAGCAAACACGGCTCAAGAGTACCTACCGATAAGCAATGTGATAAAAATTGGGCGGTATAAAAATGCAAAAATCTGATATGAACAAATACCCCCAAACTTATCATTTGCTCTTCCCGAGCAAAGCCAATTTATTCACAAAAATTCCTAATCTCACTTTCGCAGGGAACGCGATTGCATTGAGCATGTGCAACAAGCCATTAAACCTCTAGGTGTCCCTAGTAGGAGGAGTGTTGTCTCCTGAGGGTTTTCAGCGGATACAACCCACAAAATCCGTTCAAGCTAGTTTTGCAAAATAACTACGATTCAAACCCTAAAGTTTTGTTTCAGAAAATAACAATTCTATTATCCTAAGTCTAAACTATCGAACCTTTATTTTTCACACCTCGCTTCTTATTTAACTTAATATTTTATATGTCTTTACGTGCAGTGCAAATAGTGTCGTTAAGTTCCAGAAGGATTGATTAAAGTCATCATGTCACACAATAAATCCCAGATAAAATTTTTAAAAGGATCACATAAGTTTTATAAAGAGTTAAGCATTTTTCAAGTTTCGTTTTCCAGAAAGGTTTCAACTTCAGAATTTCTATCTTCCTTAACAGGAAACTAGGTCTTATTTTTCACTCCACCTTTTTCTTGTTTTCATTTCATACACACCTCTGTGAACGTGCAAAAGTCTTTATCATAGAATAAAACCTTCATATCTCCGCTAGAAATATTTTTTTATAAAAACCTGTCTTTTGTCAAAATTATTCTCACACAAAGAACCGTTAGGAATTTTAACTCGGAGAGAACACTTGCTTGACTTTGTTTTAATCTGGACTTTCTAGGCTTCTTAACGAGCTTTGAGCCAATGCACCCAAACCAGTTGGCTTTAGGGCATTAGGTGTAGAGACACCCCAGCGGACTTAATTACTCTAGTTACCTAGGTCCAAAAACAAAAGACAATTTAGCGTGAAAATCATGATGATTCAATACGAACGGAGATATAACCGGCAGTTCAATTATTTTTTGGATAAAAGACGTGTTTAGTGGGTTCGGTGTGTAATCATTCCAATCAAGTTCCAGATGGGTTATTTTTCAGACTTAGTTCCAATTAAGGCATCAATAACATTCCTTCATATTCACTTCACTTCATAAACTATTCTTGACATTACTTATTTCAGAACAAACCTATTTGATCCTCAGAAAATCATTTATCCATTTAAAAGTTTTTAGACATAATAGACTTGTCATCTAATTTCCAAAACTCACGATACGTGTAGTGTGATGTAAAGACGTATATCAGCTATAGTTAACTTTAAAGGAGAGTTATCTTTCAGGTTTTTCAAAATCTAAAAATAAGATTTAGTTATTCTTATCTTATCAAACAAAACCGTCGAAATGTTGAATCTGAGTTCTCCCACTAGCTAACTTGACAAAAAAGTTTTAATGTTTTTAGAAAATTTTCTGATTTTTATGGATTTTAGTATGCAGATGCAAAATATACATATGAATGCGAAGGTTAGAAATGCGTACCGAGCGTACCCCCAAACTTAAACTGGACAGTGTCTGCACTGTCATTGCATGAAGAGATCATTGAAGGGTCAAAATTGTCGGTTAGATATACACAATTTTTATGTTTTTGTTTTTAAAGAAAAGAAAAATAGTAAGAATGGAAAAGAATATCCACAAATATATAGAAAAAGGTATATACATACCCCCAAACTTATTTGGAACAGTGTCCACTGTTCTTGGCTGGATAACCGAAGTTTGGTGGTAGGCAGAAGAAGATTATGCAGGGTAAACCGGCTCCAGTAAGACCAGGAGCTCCTCTGTTGGTTCGGTACTAAGGTACGGTTTTAGTCGGTGTCCGTTTACTTTGAAAAATGAACCGTCCGTTGGATTCTCCAAATCCACAGCGCCATGCGGATACACATTCCGCACAAAGTATGGCCCTTTCCAGCGAGATCTGAGCTTACCTGGATGGAAATGTAGCCGGGTGTCGTAAAGCAGTACCTGTTGACCAGGTACGAATGTTTTGCGCAAAAGGTGTTTATCGTGAAACACCTTCGTTCGGATCTTAACGACAACCGCGTTTTCGTAAGCCTCATCCCTAAGCTCGCTCAATTCGTTCAGCTGCAGCTTTCGATAGCTGCCCGCATCTTCGAGAGACAGATTCAGCTCTTTTATCGCCCAAAATGCGCGATGCTCTATTTCCACAAGGTTGTGGCAAGCCTTTCCGTACACAAGCCGATAGGGAGACATGCCAAGATCGGTATTATAAGCAGTTTGAAATGCCCAAAGGGCATCAGTGAGTTTCAACAACCAATCCTTACGGTTCTTGGAAACCGTCTTCTCCAGTATCTGCTTGATTTGCCGATTTCAAACTTCGGCTTGCCCACAGGTTTAGGAGAGGTAGGGCGTAGATAGCTTATGATTAATGGAATATTTCCGCAACAAGGCCTCGAAAGTCTTATTGCAGAAATGAGTTCCAATGTCGCTAATGATCGCTCGGGGGTGCCCAAACCGGGAGAAAATGTTTTCTTTAAGAAATCTAACGACAACCTTGTTGTCGTTAGTCCGGCTGGGCACAGCCTCGACCCACTTAGAGACGTAATCAACAACGAGAAGGATGTACAAGTTCCCAAAAGAGCTGGGAAACGGCCCCATGAAATCTATCCCCCAAACGTCGAAAATCTCCACAACCAAGATTGGTTGGAGCGGCATCTCATTCCTCCTGGATATCCGGCCCAAGTGTTGGCACCGGGAGCAAGTCTTGCAGTAGTCATGAGCGTCTTTGAAGAGTTGTGGCCAGTAGAAACCACACTGCAAGATCGTCTCAGCTGTCTTTCTGGGGCCAAAATGCCCGCCACATGCTTGATCGTGGCAAAATGACAGCACACTCTTGAATTCATCGTCAGGGACACACCGACGAATAGTCTGGTCGGGACAGTACTTGAACAGATAGGGTTCGTCCCAGTAAAAGTGTTTTACTTGGGATATGAATCGAAGTCTGTCCTGACTTGACCATTCGGTCGGTAGTAACCCTGTGGCCAAATAGTTCACAATATCTGCGAACCAAGGTTCGCAAGATACTGTCAAGAGTTGTTCATCCGGAAAAACGTCGTTGATCGGAATTTGAAGCGACGGCGAAGAAGGAAGTCGTGAGAGATGGTCGGAGACTACGTTCTCACATCCTCTTTTGTCCTTGATGACAAGGTCAAACTCTTGAAGTAAGAGGATCCAACGTATTAGCCGAGATTTTGCATCTTTCTTCGCAAAAAGATGGCGCAGAGCAGAATGGTCTGTGTAGACAATGACTGGAGAGCCGATGAGGTAGGGCCTGAACTTTTATAAAGCAAATACAACAGCCAAGAATTCCTTTTCAGTTGCTGTATAATTCAGTTGGGCGTCGTTCAGGGTTCGGCTAGCATAATAGATTACGTGCGGCATCTTGTTGATGTGTTGTCCAAGGACAGCACCGATGGCAAAGTCGGATGCATCGCACATAATCTCAAATGGGTGCGTCCAGTCAGGAGAAGAAAGAATGGGAACAAAAGTGAGTGAGCTTTTTAATGACTCGAACGCAGTCACACAGCTCGAGTTGAAGTCGAATGGCATGTTCTTGGCCAGCAAAAGAGTCAAGGGCCAAGCAATCTTGCTAAAGTCCTTGATGAACCGTCTATAGAAACCGGCATGGCCAAGGAAGGCTCGGATGTCTCTGACGCATCTGGGAGGAGGGAGATTGGAAATGACCTCAATCTTCGCTTTGTCAACCTCTATGCCATTTTGCGAAATGATATGTCATAAGACAATACCTTCGCGCACTATGAAGTGGCACTTCTCCCAATTCAAAGTGAGGTTCTTATCCTTACATCGGGTAAGGACAGCGTCGAGATGCAGCAAACACTCATTAAAGGAATCGCCGAAGATGGAGAAATCGTCCATGAAGATCTCCAGGAATTTTTTCTCCATGTCTGAGAAGATTCCCATCATACACCGCTGGAAGGTAGCGGGCGCATTGCATAACCGAAAGGGCATGCGACGATATGCGAACGTGCCGAAAGGACAAGTGAATGTGGTCTTGTCCTGGTCTTTTTCGGCGATGGGAATCTGATTATAGCCGGAGTAGCCATCAAGAAAGCAGTTGCACTCGTGCCCGGCCAATCGTTCAAGCATTTGGTCAATGAAAGGTAGCGGAAAGTGGTCCTTCCGCGTTGCGGTGTTGAGTTTTCTGTAATCGATGCATACTCGCCACCCAGTTTGGGTGCGAGTAGGGATTAACTCGTTCGCCTCGTTAGTGATGACCGTTATGCCTGATTTCTTAGGGACAACGTGAATGGGGCTAACCCACTGGCTATCAGAGATAGGGTAAATGATACCACTATCCAGACACTTTACGATTTCCTTTTTCACAGCCTCCTTCATGACTGGGTTGAGTCGCCTTTGTGGATCCCTGGCTGGTTTGGCATCATCCATCAGATGAATGTGATGTTCAACGATCAGGGGACTAATCCCCTTGATGTCCGCCATGGACCAGCCAAAAGCTTGCCTATTGTTGTGCAAGACCGCAAGAAGGGCTTTCTCTTGCTCTGGAGCTAGAGAAGCCGAGATGATAACAGGGAGGGTCTCGTTCTCACCCAAGTAAGCGTACTTAAGGTGAGACGGCAAAGGCTTGAGTTCGAGCGTTGGAGGTGAAACGATTGAACGCAAGATTGGTGAAACGGTCTCGAACTCAAAAGATTCCAGCAAAAGTTCAAAAAGAGTGTAAGCGACCGAGTTGGATGGTTCAGGTAACTCATCCGGAAATTCGAAGGATTCAAACTCGGGTGGTGAGTGGCTAAGATCGTTCGAGAAAGTGAAACACTCATAGTCATTGTCGGGCACAGAAACAGCAGCAGGTTCGAAGAGGAACACACTAGTGGCGTTAAGGTTGTCGTGATCGAACAAAAACTCCTCGAATTCACACTCTTCCGGGGTGATCTCTTGGATTGAGCAAACGTCTAGTATATGAGCATTAGGTTAGGAGGGCTGATTCCCCAACCTAAAAATGTTGAGTTCAATTATCATATTTCCAAAAGATAGGTTCATCAAACCATTTCGACAATTGATCACAGCATTTGAGGTTGCAAGGAATGGGCGACCGAGTATCACCGGAATTTGATTCCGGGGGTTAGCTACAGGCTGTGTGTCTAAAACAATGAAGTCAACGGAGAATATGAAGTCCCCAACCTTGATTAACACATCCTCTAGCTCACCCCTAGGATGGGTGATCGATCGGTCGGCCATTTGGAGAGTGAAGTGTGTGGGTTTCATCTCTCCTACACCTAGTTGCTCATATACTGAGTACGGAAGCAGGTTAACACTGGCACCAAGATCTAATAGTGCGCGGTTATTGTTCTTATCCCCAATGTTAATAGAAATCGTAGGACAGCCAGGGTCCTTCCGTTTTTGAGGTAAAGATTGGGTAAGAGCATCACTCACAGTACTAGCCAAGAAAACTTTCTTGGGTACCTGAGATTTCCTCTTTTTCGTGCATAAGTCCTTTAAGATTTTCACGTAGGACAGGACTTGTTGGACAACATCTAAAAGGGGAATGTTGATGTTAACCTGCTTAAACAACTCCAGAATCTTCTCCATTTGTGGATTTTTTTTATTGGACCTCAACCGGTTTGGAAATGGAACGTTTTTAAAATTGGTTGAGTCCAATGCTTGTGGAGGAGATTGTGGAGTTGGAACGGATCCCAGAGCTGGTGTTTTCGTGGAGTGAGAAGTGGGTCCGTTCAGAGCAGAAGAAGAAGAAGAAGAAGTGCCTTTTGACGAATGGAGAATAGGCTCAGAAGACGAAGAAGAAGAAGAAGCGGCCGGGGTGTCATCGTTGATCCGTGTGCCAACATTGTTTTGCAGCATCCTTCCCGATCTCAATGTAGTCACATCACTCACATTATGGTTCTGTTGTTCAAGAGCAACATGTACATTATGTGGGTGACCGGGATTTGGGAGTGGTTGAGATGGAAGCTTCCCCTTTTCTCGCTCGCTTAACGCCGCATTCAGCTGTGCAATCTGGGCTTCGATGGTCTTGATGCTTTGCCCGTGTGCAGCAGTGTGTTGCACCAAAGACTGAATAGACGACTGGATGTTTGCGGTGGATTGTGTCGATTGTTTAACGAACGCCTCCAGACTTCGTTCTAGTGAGGAAACCTTATCGTTCTTTGACGGAACAAAGTTGTTTTGCGGAAAAGAATTGTTGGGTGCAAGGTTGTTCGTCTGATTTTGAAAAGGTTGGGGCTGGAAGGGCTGCTGAAACTGATGTTGAGTTTGTTGTTGTGCTTGTTGTTGCGAAGGAGGGGCCCTCTGGAAATTGTTGCCTTGGAATTGATGCTGAGTCTGATTCCATGCGAAATTGGGGTGGTTCCTCTAACCGGGATTGTAAGTGGAAGAGTATGGATCATTTCTCGGTCTTTGCTGAAATTCAGCATTAACCTAATCCTGTCCTTGAGATGGTGGGTTGTAAGGACATTCTTCGGTTAAGTGGGAAGGATCGGAACAACAAGCACAAATGGTATGAAGGGGAATAACATGGGCATGAGTAGGAGATGAAAATTTGCTCTCTATCGCTTCAAGTTTTCTCGTTATTGCAGCCATTTCAGCTTTCATCGCAATAGAGACATCAAGTTGGTGAATTCCTACCCTAGACTGACCAGTAGAAGTGGAGGAAGAAGAAGAAGAAGTTAGTCTGGTGCTCTCCCATTGAAGCGTTTGTTCCGCAAGGTCGTCAAAGAATTGCCACGCTTCCTCGTCAGATTTTGATAGGAAGTGGCCCTGACAAATGGTTTCCAACAACTGCTTGGTTGCTGGGTTAAAGCCCTCGTATAAGGTTTGGCAAAGTTGCCATTTCTCAATACCATGGTGAGGGCACTGAACAAGAAGGTCTTTATACCGGTCAAAGCACTTCCAAAAGGGTTCAGTAGGAAGCTGAGAGAATTGATTGATTTCGTTACGGATCCTTGCGGTTTTATGATTCGGATAGAATTTCTTGAGAAACGCTTTCACAAACTCGTCCCAACTGGTTATGGAGTGGGAAGCAGTGCTATACAGCCACTTTTCAGCAAGATCACACAAAGTGAACGGAATGACCCGTAGCCGTATAGCATCGTCCGACAGCTGGGTAGTTTTCATCATGGCATAAACATTTTGGAACTTGTTGATGAAGATATAGGCATCTTCAGATTCAAGCCCATGAAATTTCGGAAGCATGTTAATGAAGTGGGGCTTAATTTCAAAATTATCCCCATTGGCCGGTGGAAGGGAAAGACAGGTGGGAAGTGCAGAACGGGTGGGATAGAAATGATCCTGGAGCGCGATTCGCTGTGGCGCTACAACAGGCGGTGGTGGTGGGTTATTCGCATCCATAGGAGGTGGAATCAATCTCGGGGGAGTCAAAGAGATGTTTGGATTAAACCCTGACATCGCAGAAAAAGAGGTTGGTGATGGTGAAGGTGAAGATGTATGAACAGAATTCCGGTCAATGTCGGAGTTGGCCGGCAAAGGTAACAGTGAAAGAGGCGTGGACGGAGTTTCGATGTCTGAGTCGATCGCGTAGTCGGTAGCGACTAACGTAACGCGGACTAGGCGGGCGCTAGTGTCCCGAGTCCAAGCGGACATACACTAAACGAGTTTAGTATAGTCAAAGCGGAGAAGGTGAGGGTAAGAAAACGTCAATGGAGAAATACGATGGGTGGTGGGTGAAAAAATTGGATTTTGGCGACAAAGGGCAAGTTTTTATAAAAGTTTTTGGTTTTTGTGTTTTTTTTCTTTTCTTTTTAGAAAGAGATTTACAGAAATATGTATGGACTTACGGCTTCAAACAATCACAGACAAAATATTCACAATCACACCTAGATCTAGGGTCACCTAGACAGCTCCTAACTGTTCCAAAAGGGCTAGAAATAGGACCTCAAACCGCCTCTTCTCCGCCAATTGCGGCCAGGTAAGTGCCAGGTAAGTGGGAGGCTCCCCACTACGTAAGTAGTGGTCCTAATTAAGTAACCACTTTCCTTGAACACACTTTCCTAGACACCGCAAAGTCAGGATAGGATAAACGGCTGATGCCTGTAACTAGTCCTCTGTCCTATTGAGCGCGAAGTCCTTAGGGCTGAGTCTAGTATTTTTTAATTAAACAATGGTCAATGCAAATGCTTTTTCTGATTTCTGGGGTCCTGGGAAGGGTGATGAAATCCCTACCCAATCTGGATTGGTTTCAATGTTAGTTATATATATGCCCTAGAGGCCATTACTGTACATAGGATGTATATTGTAGTGGATGCTGGGACATATATAGGGAGGACTTTCTTGCTCGACATGATAGTATGCTATCTGGTTACTCTTTACCTTAACGTGTACTCAGATTGTCTCTCTATTACATGTTGGTAAAGCCCTTAGGATGTGTACTTGACTACCTGGACTATGATGCGGATCATACTAGTGGGGACATGGTAATCCATAAGTACATCCTTCAAAGTCCCTAGTCGTGGGTATATCGAGACGGGGCATCGATATACCAGAGTAGACTAGCGTATACCTTCTCGACCCATCTAGATGGGCGATGGATGTTCCCATATCCATCGGTGTTTGACATCAGAGATGATATACGGGTGCTCAGTAGAGACTGGGTACACTGGACGGACTCGCCGAGAACTCCCAGATGGTATTATACCTTACGTCAGATAGCAGTTCTCTGGTGACACTGGTACAGAGTAGTCTGTTGACCCGAGATCGTCATAGATTCTTGTGTGGTTCCCACTATGCTTTGATTTCCATCTTACCACGTCCAAGAGGGCGTGCAAAACGGTGGTTTTTGGGTACAGTCCCGAGTCACATGGAGGCAATGAGCGATAGGAAGGGGATTCGTCTCTCCCGGTATAGGGAGTTGATGTTGCGCTGTGTTCGATTGGTTATAACAGGAAATCCCTGGCCAGGGTTGCTGAGATTTACTGGTAAGTGTTACCAGTAGTTTCTCGAAGTGTTATAGACCTCATATCGACACGACTTATCGAGCTATTGGGGTCTGACGTTTACCACCCCTAGGCGAGATATGCGACATATCAGACGATCAGACCGGACTGTACGGTGGTACCACTGGTTGGATTCACTGATGTGTGAGCGGACTTGCTCGTCGATCTTCTGATCGCTCAATACCCGGGTGGCCGTTACGTTTAGCAGACCGCTTGCGGCTTGTGGGTGTTTGATATGATCATCATCTACTACCGGCGTATTGACGAGTCTTTAGAGTCCTACACAGAGGTTTCCTGGCTCAAGAGAAACGAAATAGGAGCGCATATGAGATATGTGCGGGACCGAGAATAATGCGTGTATGTGATACCGTATTCCATTCTCGAGATGAATGTATCGAATGGTTATATGCGATATAACCTAGTTATCGAATCGAGGGTTGATTCGATAAGCCGATGCATTGGATATTAGTCGGTTATATGCGATATGACCGCATCATTGAATCAAGTGTTGATTTAATGATTTAATGCATAATTATGTATTTGATATATTACTTTGCATTAACTAGTATTGGTTCACTTTAAAATGGATTTTCTCGCTCGGATGTGCGCATTATATATGTGATATGATTTTGTGCACATGCTTGTATCATGTTTGATGGTGCATGTAAAATTGGTTAAGTATAAAGAATTAAACCTTGGTTAATGAAATGGTTAGGGTTTATTAATTGCTTATTCATTTTATTCATTTATTTATTCTTTTGGAAAAAGAAAAGGAAATGATAAAATGGTGGCATTCTTTGTTCTTTCATGAAGCTTCATGAATACTTTGACTTTGTGACCACTTTGTCTCATCCTTAAACCTAACCATTCCACTTAACCCTAATTAATTCTCTACACCTAACCATGGTTCTATTATGATAAGAATTCATTATTCTTTTCATTTTAGAATAACTTATCATATTCATTATCTTCTTCTTCTTCTTCATCTTCAATGAAGAAACCTCCACTTCATCAATGGTGATTGATGAAAATGAGTGAGAAATCCAATTCTAAAGTCTACCCAATTCCTATTTCTTCATCCTCTACCTCTTGCCAAGTAGTAGAGTGTGTTTCCTTCACAAGTTTTCAAGGCTCGGTGAAGGTGGAGCTTGATCTAGTGATGCCTCGACGTAGATCATCTTCGGCACGTTGTCGACGACCTAGCCCGGTCTTTTCTCCGATGAAACCACCGTGAGAGTCGTGGTTCGATTTGGACAGCGGAGAGGACTTCATTGCGGAGCCGTGGAGGTGGAGCACCGGATCTACAAAGGTTGTATTTCCGTTTAACTTATAGTTAAGTTGTTAACTAGTTTAATTTTCACCTAGATTTCTAGCCAACGATCTTCTTAGGGTTTCTCGGCACCTAGATTTTTTGAAATTGGCATGGATGATGCCTTGTGAGACCTCTTGAGAGTGCCTAGGAACCCTACAGTGGTATCAGAGCCTAGCTAGAGCCTTAGGCGAAGTCTAGACGGAATTTGAAACCCGAACGAACCCGAAACCCAACTCAAAAATTGCTCTCTGTCCTTTTTTCAAAATAAAACAGGTAGCTACAGTTCTTGCTTTGCACAGCGGTTTATATGATATATCCTGCACCTTATTCGATAAGGAAAGGACCGAGATCCCTTCACCGGGAGTGACTCCTTTAGCAATAACTGGCTGATGCTACACACTCGGTTTGTCTTTTGATAGCTTTTTAGTGTTTTTGCTTTGCACAGTGATATATATGATATATCCCGCACCTCATTCGACGAGGAAAGGACCGACGATCCCTTCACCCGGAGTGACTCCTTTAGCAAAACTAGAAAAGCCTCAAAGACACTCCATTTCAAAATTCATTCGATCCTACAACGATATCAAGTTCATTACGCAATAGGTTTTCAGAAAAACCTGTCGTAGCCCTCCGTCATTTCAGATAAGTCCTATTTAGTATTCGTGCTACGTTTGTTGACCTCCGTCAAGGCGTAGTGTGCGGTAGCTAACTAGTATTTATCTGCTTATGCATATGATGCAGATTGGATTAGGGTAGTCGTGCGGCCTTGTAGACCCCCGTCAAGGGTCGTGCGGGTGGGTTTAATTCGATCAAGAAATGACGGGTTGAACTTGACTAGTAGCCTATGGTTTGTTGACCTCCGTCAAGGTCATAGGGTGCTAGGGGCAAAATTATCGGGAATTTCAAGTGTTGAAATTTGCAATGAGATTGCATACCTTCTATGAGATAGTTGAATCCCGATACCCGCTGTGAGTAAGAGTTACTCCTGGGAGAGTTTTATACATTACAATTAGCCGATCAAGTAGGTGTCTAGAAAGGTGTCAACGGGGTTACGCCTCTGGGAAAACGTGGTTTACATTAATTAGGTTCGTGCGAAAGCACGGGGGACCTCCCTCAATGTACCGACACTGGCCTGGCTGAAAGATTGGCGAACTTGTAGTGTGTAATTAATCCCGGCTAGTCTTTCCTTTTAGGGTTTGAAGGAAGATTTGATAAAAAGCAGTGGGAGCCATCCTGATTAGTTAAAATAATAACCAATCTATTCTTGCAAGAGCGCATGCTGAGTGTTTTCTTCTCTCTCTCTCCTGGTAGTGACCATATCACGCCTTAATCAAGATAATAATACGGATTATTGACCGAACCCGCTTGTTATACTGAGCTGGGGAACGTTGGTCCTGCTCCACCTTATAATTGTTATAAGACAGAGCAGGAAATTGGGGAATAGCAAGATTCCCATGCCGCCCAAACGAAGAGAGTGCATGCTGATGCATCATCTTCGGGTATGTTCATTACAAAGAACTGTTTCTCAGTATCCTCCGTATCCTGGGTATTTGATACCGGATCAGGATCCCAGATATGTAAGATGTTACATAGGGCTACAAAAGGGTAGAAAAACTGAGAACGGGTGATAAGTTTCATGAGGCAGAAAACGGGGCAAGTGTTGCATCCAAGTCTGTTGGTCACTGTCACCCTGTATTGTAATACATTGATTCTGAACAAATCTTATTAGATACCGAACCTGATATACAAAATCATATCTGTCTCTTTATTAGTAAAGAAACGATAAATTTTTGTATTGTTGGATAATGTTTTGAACATTTCCTATATCAAAAGTTGATCGGTTCAGGCACGTTATCTAAAAGCGTTGATGTTCTAAATCAAACTACAGTTCTTAGTATTCGGAACACACACAAGAGGAAGAGTTCAGAAATGAACGAATTCTTCTTGAGGTATTGTAGACTAGGTCAGATCAATGTGACCTGACTGGTTGAAGTTGCATTTAGATGTATATTTAAATCAGTTTGAATTTACATCTTGTGAAACTCGCCAGTCATGTCACAAAGATAAGATGACCATAGCTCTGTTTATTGGAAACAGAGAAAGAGTTAATGAACTCTTGGGACTGATACATGATGGTGTATGCAAGGTCTCCTGTCTACACATGCCAGGACTGGTTCTTTATACTTCATTACGTTCTTTGATGATCTCTTTAGATTCAGACATATGTTCTTGTTGAAATACAAGTCCGAACCTTTTGAGATATTCACAGAATATAAGTTAGAAGTAAAGAACCAAAATACGGGTATAAGTATTATGTCCTTTGATAAGATCAAGGAGGAGAATACTTGAGCACGGAAATCCTGGACTATTCTAAAGGAGAATGAAATTCTCTCTCAGCATTACTCCTCTGTATACACCATAGCACGATGGTATATCGGGGCGGAGCAATCACACCCTATTTGATATGGTGTGCTCTATGATGAGTACTACTGAGTCACCTTTTTCCTATTGGGTGTTATGCACTTGTGAAGTTGCATACCTATTGAATAGGGTTCGAATCAAATCTGTTGCCTACCGCTTCATATGTGATATGGAAAGGGAAGAGCCCATGTCTTAAGCTAGTTAAGATTTGGGGTTGTCCGGCTGATGTCTAAAAGAAAAATCCGGATAAGCTCGAGGCAAGGTCTGTTAAGTACAACTGGAAAGGTTCCAGCTATACAAACAACAGCCTCTCCGCCGATCTAGTAGGGTTCCTCACCCACCTGAGAGATACTTCTGTTTCTCTATGACAGTGGGAGCGAGGAATGCATCATGAGATGATGACCCAACTGGCTTCGAGCTGGCCATCAGGAGTAAAACTCTGTAAGAATGGCTGGATGCTTATCGATCTGAGATGGAATCCTTATACACCAACAAAGTATGGACTTTGGTTTCTATATCTGAAGGGTTAAATCCCCATCAGGAGCAAGTATATCTTGAGAAGATTACTTGGTGTAAATGGAAAAGTTGAGACTTTCAAAGCTAGACTTGTTAAAGGTTTTCGTCATTGACCAGGCGTGGATAATGATGAATCCTTTTCAGTACCTATGCTTAAGTCCATCCAGATCCTACTTGCCACGGCTACATACCATAACTATGATATCTGGCGGTTGGGTGCCATGACTGCTTTTCTAAATGATGTTTTAGAAGAGTGCGTCTATAAGTACACAGCCAGAGGGCCTCGTAGACAGTGGGAGCAGCGGAAACATATGTAAGATGCTTTATATGATAAAGCAGGCATCGCGGAGTTGGAACATCTATTTTGATGAATTAGTTAAAGAGTTTGACATCATCAAAATGGTAGATGAACCTTGTATAAACAAAAAGATAGTAGGGAGTATGGTGGCGATCCTCGTAGAGTACGTGGATGACATGCTCATGACAGGGAAGGAGTTTCCTATGCTACGCTCAGTCAATCTCAGCTTATCACAATGATTCTCCATATAGGATCAAAATGATACCTCCTAAATCCTGAGTTTTGGATTTATGAGATAGATTTAATTGGATATTAGGATACTCACTAGTTGTAGTGAGATGGTATCAATCGATCCTGGGGAGAATCGCTGGAAGGGTTCCAGTGTGATAAAGATGACTGAATGTCAGTCGCATGCATTGTCTTTACCCTCAGTAAAGGGACGGTATGTTGGAAGAGTTCCAAGATAGATACCGTGACATACTAGACGATAAAGGCTGGATACATCGCTATTTAAGATGATACCAAAGAGAATGTTTAGGTGTATATTAGTTCATGAGGTGAACTACGTTCCTACCATTGCGAGACAATGGAGTTGTGGCTTATGCCAAGGAACGCCGGTCCCATCAGTGATCCAGACTTATTCTAAGGCAGTATCACCTGATCATGGAGATGGTTGATCTCCAGGGTGATCGAGGCAAGGAGAGCAGACTTAGAGGATAAAGCAGCGGATCCACTCACGAAGGCCTATTCCCAGAGAGAGACTTTTATGGGATGGTTGAGTATGAGATACTGCAACCACTGCTACAGATGGCCCTAGTGCAAGTGGGAGATTGTTAGTTATATGTATGCCCTAGAGGCCATTACTATACATAGGATGTATATTATAGTGGATGCTGGGACATATATAGGGAGGACTTTCTTGCTCGACATGATAGTATGCTAACTGGTTACTCTTTACCTTAACGTGTACTCAGATTGTCTCTCTATTACATGTTGGTAAAGCCCTTAGGATGTGTACTTGACTACCTGGACTATGATGCGGATCATACTAGTGGGGACATGGTAGTCCATAAGTACATCCTTCAAAGTCCCTAGTCGTGGATATATCGAGACGGGGCATCGATATACCAGAGTAGACTAGCGTATACCTTCTCGACCAATCTAGATGGGCGATGGATGTTCCCATATCCATCGGTGTTTGACATCAGAGATGATATACGGGTGCTCAGTAGAGACTGGGTACACTGGACGGACTCGCCGAGAACTCCCAGATGGTATTATACTTTACGTCAGATGGCAGTTCTCTGGTGACACTGGTACAGAGTAGTCTGTTGACCCGAGATCGTCATAGAGTCTTGTGTGGTTCCCACTGTGCTTTGATTTCCATCTTACCACGTCCAAGAGGGCGTGCAAAACGGTGGTTTTTGGGTACAGTCCCGAGTCACATGGAGTCAATGAGCGATATGAGGGGATTCGTCTCTCCCGGTATAGGGAGTTGATGTTGCGCTGTGTTCGATTGGCTATAACAGGAAATCCCTGGCCAGGGTTGCTGAGATTTACTGGTAAGTGTTACCAGTAGTTTCTCGAAGTGTTATAGACCTCATATCGACACGACTTATCGAGCTATTGGGGTCTGACGTTTACCACCCCTAGGCGAGATATGCGACATATCAGACGATCAGACCGGACTGTACGGTGGTATCACTGGTTGGATTCACTGGAGTGTGAGCGGACTTGCTCGTCGATCTTCTGATCGCTCAATACCCGGGTGGCCGTTAGGTTTAGCAGACCGCTTGCGGCTTGTGGGTGTTTGATATGATCATCATCTACTACCGGCGTATTGACGAGTCTTTAGAGTCCTACACAGAGGTTTCCTGGCTCAAGCGAAACGAAATAGGAGCGCATATGAGATATGTGCGGGACCGAGAATAATGCGTGTATGTGATACCGTATTCCATTCTTGCGATGAATGTATCGAATGTTTATATGCGATATAACCTAGTTATCGAATCGAGGGTTGATTCGATAAGCCGATGCATTGGATATTAGTCGGTTATATGCGATATGACCGGATCATTGAATCAAGTGTTGATTTAATGATTTAATGCATAATTATGTATTTGATATATTACTTTGCATTAACTAGTATTGGTTCACTTTAAAATGGATTTTCTCGCTCGGATGTGCGCATTATATATGTGATATGATTTTGTGCACATGCTTGTATCATGTTTGATGGTGCATGTAAAATTGGTTAAGTATAAAGAATTAAACCTTGGTTAATGAAATGGTTAGGGTTTATTAATTGCTTATTCATTTTATTCATTTATTTATTCTTTTGGAAAAAGAAAAGGAAATGATAAAATGATGGCATTCTTTGTTCTTTCATGAAGCTTCATGAATACTTTGACTTTGTGACCACTTTGTCTCATCCTTAAACCTAACCATTCCACTTAACCCTAATTAATTCTCTACACCTAACCATGGTTCTATTATGATAAGAATTCATTATTCTTTTCATTTTAGAATAACTTATCATATTCATTATCTTCTTCTTCTTCTTCATCTTCAATGAACAAACCTCCACTTCATCAATGGTGATTGATGAAAATGAGTGAGAAATCCAATTCTAAAGTCTACCCAATTCCTATTTCTTCATCCTCTACCTCTTGCCAAGTAGTAGAGTGTGTTTCCTTCATAAGTTTTCAAGGCTCGGTGAAGGTGGAGCTTGATCTAGTGATGATCATCTTCGGCACGTTGTCGACGACCTAGCCCGGTCTTTTCTCCGATGAAACCACCGTGAGAGTCGTGGTTCGATTTGGACAGCGGAGAGGAATTCATTGCGGAGCCGTGGAGGTGGAGCACCGGATCTACAAAGGTTGTATTTCCGTTTAACTTATAGTTAAGTTGTTAACTAGTTTAATTTTCACCTAGATTTCTAGCCAACGATCTTCTTAGGGTTTCTCGGCACCTAGATTTTTTGAAATTGGCATGGTTGATGCCTTGTGAGACCTCTTGAGAGTGCCTAGGAACCCTACATTCAAGCCCCTTAAAGTCCGTATTAATATATGCAAAGCAGTAACAATCAACTACAATCAATTTTTTATTTTTTAGCGCGGCGCAAAGAATCCTGCACAAGAACAATTTATTGGAAGGGGAAGAGATTTTGCGCAAAGAATGCTGCAGAAAACACAGTTCAGTGAAGTGGGACATAGGGTAGAGAGACTTACAGAAAAATTGAGACACTGAAGGCAGCAAACCACCGCGGTTCCGCGGCCTAAACGCGCCTATGCCGCGGTTCCGCGGCTTGAAAGTGTCCTTGGAGCTTCATTTTGCTTGTAGGTGCTGACTTGGCTGTCCTCTTCTTTTCTGGAGCACCTGAATCTTGATTTGCTCACTGGATCTGCTCCAGAATTTTACAGTAGACCGTTAGCTCCGTCTTGATCCGTCGCGGTGTAGCCGCAAAATATGGGTCTAACTTCCCACGTCTTTGGCACTGAATTCGAACTTCGTTTTATCCTGCACACTTGCACAAAACTAATCAAAAATAACAAGATGATTTTTACAATGTATATTTTTTTTTTGTTTTTCGGTTATGTTTATATTCACAAATTAACCCGAAATTACACAAAGAAATAAACTACCGTCTCCCCGGCAACGGCGCCATTTGATTGATAGAATTTTTGCGTGCTTAGTTAATTATCGCAATCCAGACGGTTTCGATTGTAGCTAGCCGGTTGAGTACGGGTCGTCCGTAGGGAGATGGGAATCTTTTTCTATGTGCTTTAACAAGTTAAGTCAAAATTTCCAGGTTTGTTTTGAGATTAACTATATGCTATAATGATATATAAAGAGAGCTTGTTAGGGTTAGGATTAGGTTAGTTTGAGTTAGGAGTCGCTCACTTCTTTCGTTGCCACTCTTAATATTGGTGTTACGGTTATCGGCAACAATGGGGATTAGCACGATTAGGAAGGAACTTGCGAGTATAAGCTAGGCTTTCCAACGCTTAAGTTCTTCCTTTTGGTGCTTGTCCGTCCGTTCTTGGCTCTTAGCCTTAACCTCCGGTTAATTCAACCACAACCTGTCTCACTAAGGAATCACCGCTATCATGTAGGATAGGGTGCCGTAGGGAGCGGATTGTGGTTGAATTAACGGGAGTCCGAATTAAGATGTTGGGCAAGGAAAGAGTGAGAGAGATTTCCTTCTCTCAAACTTTCCTTATCCTACCCTAACAAGTGAGAAAACTACTCACCCATTACAAGAAAAAGGAAAATAAAACAAAGGATGAAGATAGAAAGAAAGAGGTTAGAAGATTACAACTAGCTATTTGAGACCTCATTTTGGCAAGGATCAAGCTTAAGCATCATTGTTGTTTAAGGATAAAGAAAAAGAGAACAAGAAAGAAACAAACAACAAATAACAACAACTAGAATAGAAAATGAAAAATACAAGCAATTATAATTAACAATCATAACAAGGCAAGCATGGTAACAAAAAGAACTCTTTTATTCATCACTTCACTCACAAAAGCTCACTACAACGTTTTAATGGAGAAGAGATGAGAAGAGGAAGAAGAACAACAACATATATCCTAAAATCTAAATACAAGAATAAGTACCCTTGGCTTGGCAATGTTCTGGGCTATTTATAGGCAGGGAACTGGAAACCTAGGGCAACAATCTGCCACCATATCAAATGACCTAAACACCCCTGAAAAGTTTTCATCTGAAGAGACCATACGGCGGCGGATCCGCGGCCTAGACCCCATGTTGCCCGCGGATCCGCGGCCATAATGATGAGTTGGATCATCGTGTTTTGTGGGGTTCCCTGGTTTGATGTTGTCTGCAGTTTGGTATATGTTTTTTCTCAGAAACTCTTCACAATTTTTCCAGAATTTCAGCAGAACAAAAGGTGATGTGATGTGGATCTTTTGTCATGATTTTTCTTGAGCTCTGTGTAGATATGTTTGATCTTGTGTCGACATTGAGCTTTGTGCATGAAAATGACATCGATTTTCCATTTTGTCCCTTAAACTGGTGTGCGACAACATACGAATAGAGAGCGGAGACCCGTGTTTTATCTGTGGTTGGCTGTAATCCGGATTTTGTCGTGCTTTTCCATGAATTTCATTGTTTAGAGCTGAGAACCTGTATCCTGCAATTAACTAGCAAACACGGCTCAAGAGTACCTACCGATAAGCAATGTGATAAAAATTGGGCGGTATAAAAATGCAAAAATCTGATATGAACACACAGTTTTCAACCTACGACACACAGGGTTTGAGTTGTTAAACTCAGTGGACTTAGAGTATTGTATGTTGTCCAGTGTCCATTAGGACAAAGGGGTTGGTATTCATACTATATTCTATTTACTTTTGACTTATATAGTTTTAGACAAGTATTTCGTTGAAATACAAGGTCCAAATTTTTAGAAAGTTATAGGTATATGAATAAAGTAGAAAATCATATGTTGCAAGTATCAGGATTTTTCATGGTGATCGAAGATGTAGATACTTATGCTAGGTATTCCATTGATAGTAATGATTTGAGAACTTTCTTCTCTTTCAGGTTACTCATATATGGATGCACTCCTAGTTGAGTAATGCCTATTGGCCTCCTTCCATTTTGTTGATATGCACTGGAGACAGCTGCATGTTTTTGAACCTGGTTCCAATTAAATTAGTGCCTTTGTTTCTATATGTTATAAAGAATGGTTTCGTATCTTAACAATATTAAGGTATAAGTGTTGGCTATAGTGCCTTCAAGTCAATTATTGGATCACAGGCACGTGATTGCAATGATTGAGGGATGACCTATACCGGTAGAATAGTCTTATTCGAGATGATAATATGCTATCCGGTTTGTCTTTATAATCGTGTACATACTTCAGGTGACATTACAGATCACTATTACACGTTGATAGAGCCCATAGGATTCTTGCTTGACTACCAGCAGTATGATGACGATCATATACGTGAGAGTTGGGTAGTCTATAAGCACATCCTTAAAGTGTCCCTAGTCGTGGGAGTTTCGAGACTAGGCATCGATACTCCGGGAGTACACTAGTGTATACGGATCGAGACCCCGACGAGGGGCGATGGCCGGTCTCACAAGCCATTGGTGTCAGTTGGATCACCTAAGATAGTATACAGGTGCTCATTGGGTTATGAGTATACCGGACAGACTCGCAGGGACACTGCTGATTGGTACTATACCTATCGTCAGGAGCAGTTCCTAAGTGACATGAGTACAACTTAGTACGTTGACTTGACACTGCTATATTGCCTCAAGTGTGTTCCCACTGTTCTTTGATTGCTACCCTACCACGATGTAACGTTTCTGAAATCATTATGCGAATGTTTCCGTTTTAGGGTAAAATAGTCGGTATTTTCCGTTTTAACCCGATTGTGATCAAACCTCTGTACAGACTTGACTGCGCCTAATTTAACTATAATAGTGCTAGTGCGCGGGCTTTGGGGGTCAATGGAAAGTTTTGGTTCACATAGAATTTTTCCCTAATTAAAATATTATTTTAATGTGTTATTTAAGCACTTAATTAATAGTTTCATTTGTGCATTCTTTTTTTTTTTGGCCAAAATTTCCTTTCTTCATTGTTGGCTGAAATTATCATTCTTGATATGAGGTGGCATTGTTTTGTTTTGGATGAGTGTGGTTGCTTCTTGATTACATGAGTCATTTTAGTGAGTCACAAGTTCAATTAATGTTTTATGTATTTCTTAAGATATTATATGTTGATCATTTGTGATTATATGTGATATGGTCACCTCATTCTTTCCATATAATTACCCTCCCCAATCAAGTGACCTGTGAACAATTTCGAGCACATAAGATTAGCTGTGAGCTTTCTTTTGTGATGGCTGAATTTTGTTTTTGCATACACAAAATTTCCAAAGCAAAAATTCCATTGCTCATTTCATCAAAGTTCCAAAAAGGCAACTTTATCTACCTTGAGACAAATTGTTCTACACTCTCTCTACTTCAATCTTGGACATGCCGGTTAGCAAACTTCATGTCCGAGTTGCTTCAATTTGAAGCGAGAGCCCGTATAAAGATTCGTTGACGTGGTGCTACTTCGACGAGGAGATCGGAGAGGCCGCGAGGAGCGTGGAATGATAGCTAAAGACTGAAGGACACGGATCGATCGGTATAATTTATTATACCACCTTACAGTTTACTAGTTAGGGTTTTGATGTGTTAAATGGTTAATCATGAAGTATAGATTTGGAACACTTAACCTAGTGTGAAATGATATTTGTTAAGTTCCTATTTGTCTAATTGAGATAATTAGTAAACTAGGTTTTACTAAATCATGTTTCGGATTAGAATAAAAATATGGAATTGGGTTGGAACACTTAATTAGGCCGCTTTATGATAATTGTGATCGCTAGAATTTGTGTAAACTTTTAGCTTTATGCTAAAATGATATAAAATGATTACTAGGTTTTCGGTAAAACTTTGAAGTGAGTTTTAATGGATATGTGGAGATGATTTATATATTATTATCTACGATAATTATATGTGTTGTGAATAAGTATTGGTGCGATTGGATTTTTGGCGTGGCAGTTTTCTAGTATAGCAACCCTAGTGAGGGTTTTAGCTATGTTTTCCGGTATTTGGATTTCGGAATTTGATGTTAATAGCATTGCGATTTCATATTGATTGTAGGTACCTTCACGTGGATTTCGAGATGACAAAGCGCATCGACTACGGCTAAGCGAGGAGTTTAGCAGGTGAGTAGATTTATATCTACAGGGGAAGTCGGGTGGATGGCGTATAGCACCCCGCAACCATTGATATGGATTATCGTTTGATTATTATATCTTGATAATGATATGCGACGGACATGATTGTAGGATTTGCAAACGATAATATGTTTGAAGTTGATGCTAATGAATATTTGACTTAGGAGAAAATGAAATGATAAGTGAATCATGATAAGTACGATTTAAAAGAGAACAAGTGTGACGTTTATTTAATGTGATGCGAGATATTAATGTGATGAACGAGTATACGATGTGATATGATGACTTAGTGTGATATGTCATTTTATGGATTTGAATCGATATGAGATTGTTGATACCTTTGTAGGTCCCCTGTTACGAGTTTGACATGGATGTGACCTGATAGATGGTATATATATTTATATGGATAATAATTGCATAATGAGTGATATGTCGTACGAGACTTAGATCCGTACCCCCGATGTTGTATAGGTTGATAGAATCCCTATTTGGTTAATGCCACCATACCTTAGATTACTGTACGCGATGAGTTTTACTTTTTGATTTATCCATACCCTTGATTAGAGGATGCCCTACAATGGATTGTACCGTACGTGATGTTGTGAGGCTGGATGCCGATTGATAGATTCACCGACTCGGTCTTGTTGATATGCATACCTTATAGCCTTTGATTCACTATATGCATTGTGCTGCATTCATGCTATTCTCATTGCATTTCTTATACCTGTGCTAGTACACCTACACCAATATCGATGATGCGTATCTTACACTTACACAGATTGCCGGCTCACACACTTCATCATCGATAATTGCTATGTCACTTACACAGTAGGATTGCTACATCCTGCTATGATCTACTGCCATGTTCACATAACTTTGCTAGGTTGCATGATATACTGACATGCACACCCACATACTTTGCTACAGCTATATGTATATCATGCCTACATACTGACATGTACATCCACATATCTTGCTATATTTGCATATACCCTTAAGTGGTATTGTATTGACATGTGATATTGGAACGTTGATTATTGTGCTATTGCGATTATGAAATGCATCATACATACTTTCTTACATGTAGATACTTATACCCTGCTACAGTTACATGTACACCTCATATGATGCTGCACTTGTTTTTCGGAGAATTTGGGAACCGCATGATATATTTTAAAGCTGGATTCATTTAAAAGAGCGGTTTTCCCTTAATATGCTCATATTATTGTTTTATGTTACATATATCAGTTTTCATGGATTTACGCATTGAGATATGGATTTCATGTGATTTATGGATTTGAGAACCGTGGGGGTATTTCAAGAAATTATGTGTTGTTTGAAAACCCGGTTTCTCTTGATATGATATTTCAATGCGTCCACCATGTGATATCTTGGTTCTGAGATTGGCATGTGAAATCCGATTCGAGGAGAAGGAGGCACCGTCTGCGGGTACATGGTGGACCCGGTATGGTACCCCAGTGTGAGAGATGATATCGTGGTGTAGACGATGAGCCTGACAGAGGGACCACTACCTACCGGTGATAGTATTTAGACTCGGCGGTTATCGTGGGGATACCGACCGGAGTGATGTACAGACAGGACATCAGGGCCAGTCGTGGGGAAGGCACCTGAGTTATGAGGATTTACGTGTCGATGCTAGACACGGGTTTCATGATGTTTCGAGTGTCGAGGTTAGACACTCAGGTTTCCATGATTTTGTTATGTCGCGAGGGACACACGTTGTTTTATATCCTTATATTTACTTGCATATGTTTTTTATGATATTTACATGCAGGAGTTGTTGTGTCAGTGGTTGACACGTGGACGAGATCCACTTGTATACATGCAATGATTATATTTTTGGACGGGATCCATTAGCATACATGCATTGATTTTATTGTTGGATGATATCCACTTGCTGTTAGGCAGTTTTTTTATGTGTTTACACATTTGCAGGTACGGTCACCCTAGATATCATAGTATTACCTTTATGATATAGTTGACCTAGGAATCGTTGTTTATTTCTATTTCTACCTGATGATGTTTTTCAATTCACGAGTTGGAAACTCACCCCCGTTGTGCTACAGTTCTTGCAGGTTGACCGCATAGATTAGTTGCGGCATCGCTGGCACACAGCCGTTTTCGGGTGACTTGCTTTTGGTAGGTGGTACATGTTGGATCGTTCCCCTCTTGTATTCATTATTCGTATTGTATCTAGTCACTCCATCAAATCAGAAACTAGTAATTGTATATGTTGCAGATTTAGAGGACTTGTAGTTGCGAGACTTGAGCGATGGGTTTTATGTTCGATTTTGCGGTTGATGTCTTGCTTTACTTTATTTCCTTATGTGGATCTTCGCCGTTGGGCGTCGTATACTTGTTATTTATTCTTGTGGTGGTGGTTTCCGTTGTTGGACGTGATTTGCTCCTGTTTGGGATGCTTTATTTATATTCTGTGTTATACCCATTTTCGGGGTCAGTTTTTACAAGGGAGGTGCTGCCCAAATTTTCAAAAGGCAAAACATGATTTACTATACCTTTATTTCAAAGCGTCACCTCTTTATTTATTAAAAAGGTTTAGATTTCTTGGTTTCAGCTTACTTGAATTACGTTACGCCTGTACACGTCGCGTGATTTAAGTGCTGGTCGCGAGCTAATATTTTGGGTCGTGACACACGACTCAAAGGAGTCTTGCAAACAGGTAGTAGTTGGGTGCAGTCTTGAAGCACTTAGAGGCAGTGGCGGTTAGATAGGATTCGTCTCTCCTGGTATTGGGGGTTGATATCGCGCTGTGTCTGGAGAGCCATTACACAAAGTCCTTGGCCAAGGAAAGTGAGATTTACTGGTAGGTATTCTAATAGTTTCTCAAGGTGTTCTGGGCTACACTCCGACATGACTTATACCGCTATTGGGGGTTTGACATTTACCATCCCCGATATGCGATACTCATAGACGAACAGACCGGACTGTACGGAGATTGTCACAGATAGGCTCAGTAGGGTTTCAAGATGAGTTCGCTCGTCAGCTTCCCTTTCGCTCAATACATGGGCAGCCGTTACGTACAGCTAGTGTCACTGACGTACTTGTGGTTAAACCCACTGCCAGCGTATTGACGAGCCTTTAGATTCTCCCAAAGAAAGTTTGCCAAGTTTGAGCGAAACGTTGTAGAGGCCGTATGGTTTTATGGTAGGGTTCGATCATATACGTGCGCTTGTGAACGCATCATGATCGGACGGATCATACTAGTGGGCTTTGGTTTAAGCCGGATTCTAGTATTAGATTGTTGGATTATTTTCGTCTCGTTGTATTCGTATTCAGTCTAAATGCGGATGCATGTATGTATATACAAGTGAGGGGTATTCCTGTGATCCGTCACGAGTTTACTTTAGAAGATGCCAGTCTATTTATTATTTTAAACATTTGGATTAATGTTTATTAAGTGGAAATTGTGAGTGCAAGTCATGATCAAGAGCATTAAATATGGCATGTGCAACTTTAGTGACTCATGGTGTGTTTTTTTATGCCATGTCCATTTTCATTATTGTTTTATTGTGTGGGATTAATATGAGAGGAGAGAGGGGCAGCCACAAGGAGCTTGGCTTTGATCTTGATTAATTTCATAGAGCTCTCACATTTGATCTCAGACAATAAGCAAGCTCTTCTTCTTCACTAGCTTTTTTCTTGAGCTCACAACTTCCATCAATGGCTTCTTCTTCAACCTCCACTCTATCCCTTTCATGTTTTGAGAATCCTAGAGTGCATTGAGACAAAGTAATCACACACTATCTCTATTTCATCTTGGACATGTCGGCTAGCAAACTTCATGTCCGAGTTGCTTCGGTTTGAAGCGGGAGCCCTTATAAAAATTCCTCGACGTGGTGCTTGATCAGTCGAAAATATTGCATTTTTAACACTTCAATTTCCCTACTCTTTGTAATCATCTAAAGGTGATTGGTATAAATATAGCACATATTAGCAATTTGTCTGCAAAATACCAAAATAACATGTGCTATACATTATAACCAACATTTTGAGGGAAATTGTGTGTTTATTACTACACGCGTGATCTTTTGTGTATCAAACACTTGTCTCGAGATTGTGTGCAGGAAATTCTCCAGGTAAAAGAGCCAGAATTGATAAAAGTGCTGATAAAACGCATCAAGTCAAAGAATTGAAATCTGGCAGTAAACAAGAAAGTATAAAAATATTCCAGACATCAGGAATGTGCCATAAAGCCAACATCAGAATTACCCTGAAAAAATAATGCAGAAAGCTCCTCAAACGGCCGCGGATCCGCGGCCGAGTTGACTCGTTGGCGGTCGGTCATTTTTCTAGAGCTCTTCTTTTAATGGCCAAACTTCTTCAAGACGGCTCGATTTGTATAGATTTCTCCAGAAGCTTCTCTTCTAAACAGCCAAGCTTCTTGTGCAAGTTTCATAACTACCAAGCTTCTCATGAAAGTTAGCTAACTACCTTAATCTAGAAACTTCTCTACCCTAGCTTCCTATGCAAGCCTCATAATAACCAAGTTTCGAAGAGAAGCTAGACCTAGCTTTTAGGGGAAGCTAAAGGAAGTCTATAAAATGTGACCTAGTGCTTCCTTACAATGGTTGTTGAATATTGAGCCAAAAATTCCGCAAGTTGAGTGACATAACTTGCAACTCAAAACCCTAGCCCAAATCCAATTCCAAAGCCAAATCAAGTTTCATCGAGTACCAAATCAAGCAAGCATTCAATGAGCCTTTGAAGTAATGCCGATCTTCATCCGAGTAAGAGATCCACGACTCACGATGATCGAGCCACGCAAAGATCGACGCCAAATTCCTTCTCAATTGAGTGAGCTAGAGCTAGTCTTGTAAACTTGAGTGAGAGTTGTAATTTGAAGAAGAACTGATTAAAGGTGAAAATCTTTATTCTTGCTATCTATTCATTCTCGCGTTATGATATTTTCAGTTCTTGATTTCTTTATAATGATGCGTGAATAAATTCTCCACTTGTGGAGGAATCGAGAGAATAGGTAAATGATGATGACTAAATTCTTGAACGATTCTTAAGTCTTATGAGTTTCGTAAACTCTAGGAAATCGAATCATCGAAAACCTAATTTGAGCGAGATCGCTTTCTTGAATGTTTTCGCTCCAAATTAGAGATCAACGATCGGTGATTTGATTTGCTAGATGCTAGATTTTGAATGATAATCAATGAAAGGACAAGGGATGATGATGGAGAAAGCCTAGTTTCTTCAATAGATCCCTAAACCTCGTTGATCGTCATCGATCTAGCAATAAATCTTCAATAGATAAGAATTCGTAATTATTAGTATCACCACCACTATCAATTTGATCGATTCCTACAAGCTACTTTACAAATCTTGAAAATTCAAACGATTTGGACAATTTCTTGATCTTTAGTACTTCTTGATTTTAGATCTATTTCTTTATGATTCTTGGAACTAAATTTCATAAATCTTGAATCAATTTTCTTTTATCTTTTAATTTTCAACTCAACTAAAACGATAACGAACAAATCACACTTTCTGAGTGGACGATCCGCATTCACCGACGAAACTACAATAGACACCGTTAACTGATTGCGGTATAAATTTCTTTGGTTGTGATCTTTTACACTTTTCTAAACACGACACGGAAACGATTCAATCAATTGGCGCCGTTGCCGGGGATAGTGTGCTAATTTGTTCGTTTTTTTAAATTTGAGTTGAGAATTTTATTATTCCATCAGATTTTTTACAACAAAATTCGCACAAGCGCTTAACGATTTGTCGTGATTTGTTGCAAGGAGATCTGGAATCTGTGGAGCGAGAGGAAAAATTTTCAGAGCATCTCAGGGAGTTCAGTGAGGCAACAGAAGCATCTGTACCATTTTTTTGTGCAGAGATCTCAACATCAGACCACGCATCCGCGGCCGTAGTTAGCATATTGCAGTGGTTCTGCGGTATTCTAGCTGCTTCAGTGTACCAAAATTCTCTGGTATATTCTGTACTTTCTTATCTCCTCCCTGCTCTGTCCATTAACCAATTTCAGCAGGATTCTTTGCAAAAATTCGCAGCGCCGCTAAAAAGAAAATTGTTGCGTGTTTGATCTTGGTTGTTTGCATTTTTAATACGGAAATTAAAGGGCAAAAACCAAATTCAGATTAGGTGGGGATTTCATTACCCTTCCTAAGCCCAAAAAATCACAAACTTGCATCCGCATCACCCTCATTAACTAAAAAATATCTAGACAAGACTCTAAGGACCGTCGCGCTCACTTAGGACAGAAGGAGGTCGTGGGTAATCTATTTCTTATCCGCGTTTCTTTTGTGGTGTCTAAGGCAAGTGTGTTTAAGAAAAGTGGTTACTTAATTAGGCCCACTACTTACGTAGTGGAGAACCTCCCACTTACCTGGCCACATGAGGGGCAAAGAGGCAGTAGAGGATCTATCTTGCGACTTGTCTTCTGGATGTCTAGGAGCGGTCTAGAGTCTTGACTTAGGTGACCACTAGATTTAGGGTTGCTTGTTCATTGTTTGTGTGAATTTTTTAAAAAATCCGTCTTTTTCAACCTTACACAAAACTCATTTTTTCCTTAATTATCACAACGCCGCCACTTGTGCTAAGCCATTTAGTGCATGCTCGGCTGGACACGGGATTCTAGTGCCCGTCTTGTCCGTGTTCCTCCTATCGACTCCAAAGTCAGTAATTCTACGACTTCTTTTTCTTCACCCACTACCACACCCACTTCGATGGATGATTTTCCATCGAACTTCTTTAACACTACTCTGCCACCGCCCGCAGGTGCGCAGAATCCGCCCGCATCTCTCTCCAAGAGAGATGTTACCCAATGTGAGGTCCTCTTTCGACCTGTCTTACCATTCCACCAGCCAATGGGGAAAATTTTGAAATCAAACCACAATACATCAATCTTCTACCAAAATACCACGGTCTCGAGTCTGAAGACGCATATGTCTTTATTACCAAATTTGAAAATGTATGCGCTATGATGGGTACTTCACAGCTTTCTGTGGATGCTATGAGATTACGTCTTCTCCCATTCACTCTATGCGATATAGCTGAGAAGTGGCTTTATAACACATCCGCACATTCTATTTCAAACTGGGGAGAATTCGTGACTGCTTTCCTAAAGAAATTCTACCCTAATCATAAAACAGCTCGAGTCCGTAGCGAAATAAATCAATTTACCCAGCTTCCAAATGAACCATTCTCGAAGTGTTTTGAACGCTTCAAGGATCTATTAGTTCAATGACCTCATCACAGAATTCCTAGATGGGATCTGTGCAGAATCATATATGAGGGCATTAATCCTACAACAAAACAATCCCTTGAATCCATGTGTCAAGGCACCTTCATGAATAAAGATGATGGTGAAGCTTGGTGATTTTTAGAAGATTTCGCTCAAAGAACTTTACAGTGGGAGAGTGTAAACTAGTCATCGTCTAGGGGTGGCATTCATCAACTTAATGTTTCCAAAGGAGTTAGAGCTGAAATGGCAGCAATGCAAAAGAAACTCAAAGCTATGGAACATAAATTTTTAGCAGCCTCCCTAAATCAGATGTCACTCCCCAAAACTGTCTGTGGATGTTGTTCTGATCCATCTCATCTTACGAAAGAATGTCCATTGAATTCTCCGTTTCAAGGTCAAGAGCATACCAATGCTGCTTTCCAACAAAGACCTAGAAACGATCCATATTCTTCCACTTATAATCAGGGTTGGAGGAATCACCCTAACTTTGCTTGGAACCAATCACAAACTCAAAATACGGTTCCAAATCAAAACAATTTCCAAAGGGCTCCTCCACCACAACAGCAACCACTACAACTGACTCAGCACCCCTATCAATCACAAAAATTTCAAAATCCGGTTAACACACCTGCACCGTATAATCCTTTGCAGTTGATCGGTACTGATGAATCCTCTTCACTTGCACAAACCATGAATTTGATTCTGAAAAATTTCATGCAAGTTTCAGCTAAAATAAAGACTTCTGTCGATAAAATCCAGAAAAACTCTGACTCCCATGATAAGAGTATAAAATCGATGGAAGCACAAATTGCACAATTAAAAGCCGAAATGAGTGCTAGCGAGAAAGAGAAACTTCCGTCTCAACCTCTACCGAATCCTGGGCATTCACAACACTATAATGTGAATGCCATTACAACGTTGAGATCTGGAAGATTGTTGAATAATCAAGTTGGGGAAGTGATTGATAATCATGAAGAGTTAATCATTAACACCCCGGCTTTCACTCCCACTTTTCCTTCCAAATCTACTTCTACTTCTGATCCTTGTTCGTCTACCCCACCACCTTCTTGCGAGCCTATTCTTTGTTTTCCCAAAGGCTCGACACCTCAGCATACCTCTTCTAATCCACCAAAGATGATCCCCACTCCTATTCTGGGATCAGTTCCACACACACCACCTTCTCCAAGGTTGGACCCAGCTCTTATTGCTAAAGCTCCTTATCCTAATAGGTTAAGGGGAAACAAATCGAGTCCATATATGGAGAAGATTAAGGAAATGTTCAAACAGGTTAACATTGTAGGGTTCCTAGGCACACTTGTGAAGGTTCATAAAGCATCAAACATGCCGGAATAAAATTTTACATGTGCCGAACAACCCAAAGACGGGATCTTTGCTAGATTATTAGGGTTTAGCATGCAAGATAACATCTTTAAAGCTAAGTGTGAGGGATTACAACCTTTGTAGTCCGCTCCTTCGCTTCACAAGCTCCGAGTAGAAGTCCCTTCGCCGCGATCCACGATCTCCCGGACTCAAGAGAGGCTCCACGACTCGAACGATCCATGCTAGCTTGAAGTGTTCCGATTCTCCGATGATCTACGTCGAAGTTGCTATAACCCTAGCTTTCTCACTCTAAAGAGATGAACACCCTAATCTAATGGGTTAAATTAGATGAGGATGATGGAGTAGTATTTATTCTATCTTTTTAATTCACTTTCTCACAAGAAATCATCACAAAAGGAATTTCTAGTGAGCTCTCTCTCAAAAACTAAAGAGAGAAGAAGATGAAGAATGAAGAGAATAATCCTTTTGTGATGAATAGTAGATAAATGTATATGATTGATTATGGAATCATGGTCAAGGATGAGAGGCTAAAAGTTTGTAGAGAATAAACAAGAGTTAGGGTTTGGTTAGATTAAGGATAAGCATCAACCATAATATCTTAACCAAGACAAAATAGACTACACCAAGTTCAGTGATGAACTTCTTCATCCAGACAGCCTCTTTGGCAGCATCGTTGGCAGCGATGTATTCAGCCACCATCGTCGAGTCTGCAACGGTATCCTGTTTGGAACTCTTCCAACATACCGCCCCTCCATTGAGGGTAAAGACAAATCCCGAGTGCGACTTGGAGTCGTCCTTATCACTTTGAAAGCTGGAATCGGTAAAGGACTCCACCCGGAGTTCTCCGTTACCATACACCAAGAACATGTCTCTAGTCCTTCGCAAGTACTTGAGAATGTTCTTCACAGCTGTCCAGTGACTCTCTCCAGGATCTGCTTGATACCGACTCACTACACTTAGTGAGTATGCTACATCGGGTCTGGTACATAGCATCGCATACATGATAGAGCCTACTGCCGAAGCATAGGGTATCCCTTGCATGCGAGCTCTCTCCAAATCAGTCTTGGGAGACATCTCTTTGGAGAGAGTGAGTCCAGAGATCATGGGTTGGTTCCCACGCTTGGATTCTTCCATACTAAACCTCTTTAGTATAGTGTCAATGTACCTGGATTGGGACAATCCCAGTATCCTTTTGGATCTATCTCTATAGATCCTAATCCCCAATATGCAGGAGGCATCACCTAGATCTTTCATTGAGAATCTTTATGATAAGAAGAGCTTGACTGATTGCAGCATAGGAATATCATTTCCTATCAAGAGTATGTCATCCACGTACAATACGAGGAAGACAACCTTACTCTTTGCTACCTTCTTATAGATACAAGGTTCATCTATGTTTTTGATAAAGTCAAACTCTTTGACTACTACATCAAAACAGATGTTCCAACTCCGTGATGCTTGCTTTAACCCATAAATGGATTTAAGCAGTTTGCAGACCTTTCCGCTGCTCCCACTATCTACGAAGCCCTCTGGCTGAGTCATGTACACGCACTCTTCTAAATCACCGTTTAGAAAGGCGGTCTTAACATCCATTTGCCAGATTTCGTAGTCATGGTATGAAGCAATGGCAAGTAAGATCCGGATGGACTTAAGCATAGCTACTGGAGAAAAGGTTTCGTCAAAATCCACACCTGGTCGTTGACGAAAAGCCTTTGCTACAAGTCTAGCTTTGAAAGTCTTCTACACCTAATTTCTTTTTAAAAATCCACTTGCTCCTAATGGGTTTTACCCCTTCAGGAGCATTTTCCAAAATCCATACTTTTTTGGTGTACATGGATTCCATCTCAGATCGCATTGCATCCAGCCAGTTCACAAAGTCACCACTCATGATGGCCTGCTCGAAACTAGTCGGGTCATCATCTACCATGATGCAATCCTCGCTTCCACCATCAATGAGAAAACCATAGTATCTCTCAGGTGGACGAGAAAACCTACTAGATCGGCGGAGAGGCTGGGGTTCTTCGGGTACTACTGAATCCTCTGGTTCTACTAAATCTTCAGTTGCAATTTGTGTTTCTGGAACCTCTTCCAGCTCTACCTCTTTGCCACTAATTTCTTTTGCAAGAAATTCCTTTTCCAAAAAGGTGGCATATTGAGAAACAAACACTTTTTGTTCTTCAGCGTGGTAGAAAAAATATCCTTGGGAATTCTTAGGATATCCCACAAACTTGCAAAGAACTGACAATGCCTCGAGTTTGTCTGGATTTTGCCTTTTGACATAGGACGGACAACCCCATATCTTAACTCGTTTAAATTATGGTCTATTCCCACTCCATATCTCATATGGTGTGGTAGGCACAGATTTAGACGGAACTTGATTCAATAGGTATGCTGCTGTCTCAAGCGCATAACCCCAGAAGGAAATAGGCAACTCAGCCTCGCTCATCATAGAGCGCACCATATCTAATAGGGTGCGATTCCTTCGTTCCGATACACCATTGTGCTATGGTGTATAAGGAGGAGTAAGCTGAGAGAGAATCCCATTCTCTTTTAGATAATCTAGGAACTCATTGCTTAAGTATTCACCTCCTCGATCAGATCGAAGAATCTTAATATTTTTGCCCGTTTGATTCTCCACTTCGTGCTTATATTCTCTGAATTTCTCAAAAGCTTCAGACTTGTGTTTCATTAGGAACACATGTACGAATCTAGAGAGATCGTCAGTGAATGTAATGAAGTAGGAAGAACCGTTCCTGGCATGCGTAGACAAGGGACCGCATACATCACTATGTACCAGTCCTAAGAGTTTTGTAACTCTTTCTCCGTGTCCACTAAACGGAGCTTTGGTCATTTTTCCTTTGAGACATGAATGGCAAGTATCATAAGATGATAATTCGAACGGATTCAAATAACCATCGTTATGTAACTTAGCCAGTCGTGTCGCATTGATATGACCAAGTCTACAATGCCACAAGTAGGATTCGTTCATTTCTGAACTTTTCCTCTTGTGTGTGTTTTGTATATTGAGGATTGTATTCTGATTTAGAATGAATATGCCATTATGTAACGAGCCTGATGCAATCAACTTTTGATCTAGGAATATGTTCATAACATTATCCTTTACTACAAAATTATATCCTTCTTTACTTAATAAAGAAACTGATATAATGTTGCACATCATGTTCGGTATATAATAGCACTCATTTAGAATCAGTGTATTACGACTTGGCAATACTAGGTGATATTCGCCAACTGCTTTGGCTGCAATATTTGCACCGTTCCCAACTTGAACGGAATGGTCACCTTTTCCCAGTTCTCTACCTTTACGTAGCCCATGTAACAATTTACATATGTGGGATCCTGATCCGGTATCCAATACCCAGGACGTAGGGTGAACTGAGAAATAGTTCTCAATAACTAACACACCTGAAGAAGATGCATCAACATGCATGTTCTTTTGGGCGGCTTGAGAATCCAGATATTCTTCTATTCCCTGTGCAGTCTTATAACTCTTATAAGAAAGAACGGGTCCAACGTTCCCCTGCTCAGTATAATAAGCGGGTTCAGTCAATACATCCATATTATTATCTTGATTATGGCCTGACATGGTCGCTACCTGGAGAGAGAGAGAAGAAAACACTTTAGTGTATGCTCTTGCAAGATTAGATTGGTTATTATCTTATCTAATCAGGATGTCTCCCACTGTTTTTATCAAATCCACCTTCAAACCCTAAAAGGTAAGATTAGCCGGGATTAATTACACCCCACAATTTCGTCAATCTTTCAGCCAGATCAGTGTCGGTACTTTGAGGGAGGTTCCCCGTGCTTTCGCACGGACCTAATTAAAGTAAACCTCGTTTTCCCAGAGGCGTAACCTCGTTAACACTTTTCTAGACACCTACTTGATCGGCTAATTGTCCTGTGTAAAACTCTCCCAGGAGTAACTCTTATTCGAAGCAGGTATCGGGATCCAACTATCTCATAGAAGGTATGCAATCTCATTGCAAATTTCAACACTTGAAATTCCCGATAATATTTTGCCCCTAGCAATTTATGACCTTAACATAGTTAACAAATCATAATTGCTAGCCAAGTTCAACCCGTCATTTCCCGATTGAATTAAACTCACCTGCATGACCCTTAACATAGTCAACAAAGTCGTACAACTACCCTAATCCAATCACATCTCATGTTTTAACAGATAAGTACTAATTAGCTACCGCACACTACGCCTTAACATAGTCAACAAATGTAGCACGAATACTAACTAGTCTTTATCTGAAATGACGGAGGGCTACGCAGGTTTTTTCAGAAAACCATGAGCGTAATGAACTTGATATCGTCGTAGAATCATGTGAAATTTTGAAATGGAGTGTTTTTTAGGCTTTCATTAGTTTTGCTAAAGAGGTCACTCCCGGTGAAGGGATCTCGGCTCTTTCCTCATCGAATAAGGTGCAGGACATATCATATATATCACTATGCAAAGCAAAATTCTAAAAGCAGTCAAAAGACAAACCGAGTTTTCTAGCATCTTCCCGTTTCGCTAAAAAGGTCACTCCCGGTGAAGGGATCTCGGCTCTTTCCTCATCGAATAAGGTGCAGGGTATATCATATATACCGCTATGCAAAGCAAAACTGTAGCTACCCTTTTTATAAAGTTTTAATTCTACAACATCTTTTAGGATTCTTTTCTTTTTATTAATCCCATTAATAAAAAATCCCATCAGCTTATGCTTACTAAGCATCACAGATAAATACGACGTACACTTATGCCATCCACATTCGCCTCGATGTCCCCTCGTGCACCGTTAGGTTAGGTAACTAACGACAGAGCAGGGCAGGGCTAGTGCGGGTGTAAAACATAAGTAACGTCTATATAATATATCATATATACTATATACTGTATCCATCACAACATATCAAATGATCACATCACAGATATCGCAGCAGAAACATGGATATAATGTGGGATATACTAGGACGTCCGAATTTAGTATTTAGCCAACAATAGAAAGTACGGATTCCACAGTCGTGATGAATAGCCAAGCCCACACCCTGGACCCCTACGAGAGCGGCAAGCGACCCTACCAATTCTGGAGTTTAGGAGACCCGGTCTCGACTCCTTGAGATGGCCTCCCACAGAACCCCAGAACCCGGTCACCTGTGCTCCCCTCCTTGGGTCCATCCTAATGCGGAAAAGTAAATAATATACAACACTGGTGGCATCAACCTCAACCCGGAAGTGCCCCAAATAAAAGAATATTACATTACATTTGAATTTACATGAATGAAAATATAAAACTCTCATCTCACATAAAACCCCCCGGCTATTCAATCGCGACAATCCTGCACATCATATCTCAGCAACACATAATATCTCATATCATCAACGTAAGTAAGTATGCATACATCGATCGTCGTCGATGTATAGCAACGACAACCGGCAATACAACTACATACTACACTTACGGTCACAGAAAAGAAATTATAAAACTACAATATTTGGAATCCATAATCACTTTAGACATCGTAAATCCGAAATATCACATACTTCGCATTTCATGCCTAACTCTATGAATTCCACATATTGTATCACATTCCAGATAAATAGACAATATTAAACTTTTCGAACAGATAATCAAATACCCAAAATTTCCCAAATAGCTCAACACTTGAGCGGAGTTCAAATAATCCCAGAATATGTCACAGTAGTAGCGGTCCGGCCGTAGAAGGGTCAAGCCAACGCCTCGCATGTGGCACGCCGTACTGTCCCAAACCCGAAGGTTCAAAAATCAGTTCAAGACGGTCACATAATCGAGTTAAGGTTTGTTGTCTTCTAGAGGGTCCACCACAAAACTTGCACGCATTTGCGAAAGATTTAAACTCGAGAAAAGATTCAACACTTGAAAATTTTTCGTGTTGGGAAAAATTGAGTTAATGATATCCGTTCGAACATTTTAACAGATTCTAAATATCCGGAAAAAATAACGAATTTAAATTTTTCGATCGAATCTACGATTACAAAATAAACCCCAGAATTCTCAACACTTGAGTCAGATTAAAAATACCCATAAAAATTAAATCACAGAAAGAGGAATAAATGTGCAAAAACTAGTCCTTGATTCCTCAATACTGCCGCGGTTCCGCGGCCCAAGCGAGGCACGGCCGCGGTTCCGCGGCGGTTTGTACGGAACAGGGGATCATTTTTCACAGAAGTGCTTATGTTTCCCTGATGATATTTTTAGGTATTTTTAATTCAGAAAAATCCCAAATTTTGAAAAATATCCAGAGTGGGGGTTAACTTTGTCGGTTCGGGTTCGATCGGAGTTTTAACTTCGTAAACACGTCGCCTAATGCTCTAGCTAGGCTCTGATACCACTGTTGGGTTCCTAGGCACACTTATGAAGGATCATAAAGAATCAAACATGCCCGAATAAAATTTTACATGTGCCGAACAACCCAAAGACGGGATCTTTGCTAGATTATTAGGGTTTAGCATGCAAGATAACATATTTAAAGCTAAGTGTGAGGGATTACAACCTTTGTAGTCCGCTCCTTCGCTTCACAAGCTCCGAGTAGAAGTCCTTTCGCCGCGATCCACGATCTTCCGGACTCAAGAGAGGCTCCACGACTCGAACGATCCATGCTAGCTTGAAGTGTTCCGATTCTTCGATGATCTACGTCGAAGTTGCTATAACCCAAGCTTTCTCACTCTGAAGAGATGAACACCCTAATCTAATGGGCTAGATTAGATGAGGATGATGGAGTAGTATTTATGCTATCTTTTTAATTCACTTTCTCACAAGAAATCATCACAAAAGGAATTTCTAGTGAGCTCTCTCTCAAAAACTAAAGAGAGAAGAAGATGAAGAATGAAGAGAATAATCCTTTTGTGATGAATAGTACATAAATGTATATGATTGATTATGGAACCATGGTCAAGGATGAGAGACTAAAAGTTTGTAGAGAATAAACTAGAGTTAGGGTTTGGTTAGGTTAAGGATAAGCATCAACCATAATATCTTAACCAAGAAAAAATAGAATCCTTCTAGAATGAACAAGAATGAGTTAACCCTAATCAAACCCTAATCCCTTTTTATCATCCTTAAACTTGTTTCATAATAAATCATTACATGTCACAATAATATATATCACATATATATTATATATTTGCTACAAAAGAAAATAATACAATTAACATATATCGCATATATATCAATGTATTAATCCAGTAAGAAAATGAAATAATAAAGCGAGCCAATATTAGATAATGTAATACAATATATCATTATACATTAAATCATCGAATCAACACTTGATCAAACGATCCGGCAATATCGAATATAACCAACTAATATATCATGTACCGATTCATCGAATCAACACTTGATTTGATATCCCGGTTCATATCTAAATATCGCGAGAATATAATACGGTATCTCATATCGCATTATCCTCGGTCCTGCACATATCACATATGTACCTACACTCCGTTTTGCCTGAGCCAAGAAACCTCTGTGTAGGACTCTAAAGAATCGTCAATACGCCGGTAGCAGGTGATGATCATATCAAACACCCACAAGCTGCAAGCGGTCAGCTAAACGTAACAGCCATCCAAGTATTGAGCGATCAGAAGATCAACAAGCTAGCCTGTCCGTTCTCCTGTGAATCCAATCAGTAACACTCCCGTACAGTCCGGTCTGTTCGTCAGATATGTCGCATATCAAGTCTAGGGGTGGTATACGTCAGACCCCAGTAACCGATAAGTCGTGTCGATGTGAGGCTCATAACAGGTCGAGAAACTACTAGTAACACTTACCAGTATATCTCTATATCAGCCCTTGCCAAGGACTTCCAGTTATAGCCAATCGAACACAGCACAACATCAACTCCCTATACCGGGAGAGACAAATCCCCTCCTATCGCTCATTGCCTCCATGTGATTCGGGACTGTACCCAAAATCCACCGTTTTGCACGCCCTCTTGGACGTGGTAAGGTGGAAATCAAAGCACAGTGGGAATCACACAAGACTCTATGACGATCTCGGGTCTACAGACTACCCTGTACCAGTGTCACCGGAGAACTGCCATCTGACTGTGGTATATCACCATCTGGGAGTTCTCGGCGAGTCCGTCCAGTGTACCCAGTCTCCACTGAGCACCCGTACACTATCTCTGATGTCAAACACCGATGGATATGGGATCATCCATCGCCCATCATATGGGTCAAGATGCGTATACGCTAGTCTACTCTGGTGTATCGATGCCCTGTCTCGATATACCCTCGACTAGGAACAGTTATAGGATGTACTCATCGACTACTATGGCCCCACTAGTATGATCTCATCATAGTCCCAGTAGTCGAGTACAGATCCTAAGGGCTTTATCAACATGTGAGAGTAAGACAGTAAACCAATACAAGTCAACATGTTAAGATAAAGTGAAACCAAATAGCATACTATCATGACGAGCAAGAAAGTCCTCTCTGTATATATCCAAGCATCCATCATAATATACATCATATGTACAACAATGGCCTCTAGGGTATATACATAACTTACAAACATTAACATCCCTCTCCTAGATACTATCCAACAAGTCCCTGCTTATGCGAAAATTCTCAAAGACTTGTGCACTAGGAAGAGAAAGACTCAAATGCCCAAAAAGGTTTTCATGACTAATAATGTTAGCAATGCGTTTACCCCACAGTTACCAAAGAAACGTAAGGACTCAGGATGTCCTACGATATCGATTTCTATTGGGGGTAAAAATATTAACCGTGCTTTACTTGACCTGGGCGCAAGTGTTAACCTGCTTCCATATTCTGTCTATGAGCAGTTAGGGATTGGAGAGTTAAAACCAGCTCACTGCACTCTCCAAATGGCAGACCGTTCAATAACCAAACCTAGGGGTGAACTGGAGGATGTGTTGATAAAAGTCAGGGAATTTATATTCCCTGTGGACTTTATTGTTCTCGATACACAACCTGTAGCAAACCCACAGAACCAAATTCCGGTGATTTTGGGTCGACCATTCCTTGCCACTTCCAATGCTTTCATTAATTGTCGAAACGGTTCAATGAACCTATCTTTTCGAAAAATGACAATTGAACTGAACATCTATAAAATTGGAAGTCAGCCGTCTGAACCCTCTGCTCACATACTTGATGTTTGTTCTATCCACGAGATTGCTCTTGAGAGTTGCGGAGTTGATGAACTTTTCTTTGAAGATCTCGACGACACTAGCACATCAATTTTTGATCTTGCACATCTTAGTGATGACACTTTTTCCACTCTTGAGTCTGAAACTCTTGACTCATCACTTTCCGAGTTTGCATCATTTGCAGGCTACGAGCTTCTTCGTGACTTTGAATGTTATTCTTTTACCCCACCTTCTATAGTTCCTCCGCCAGCATTAGATCTCAAACTTTTACCTTCTCATCTTAAATATGCATATTTAAGTGAGAATGAGTCTTTACCCGTGATCATATCTGCTTTTCTAGCCTCAGAGCAAGAGAATGCGCTTTTGACGGTATTGAGATCTAATAGGAAGGCGTTTGGTTGGACTATGGCTGACATCAAAAGGATTAGTCCCTTGATTGTTGAACATCATATACATTTGATGGATGAAGCCAAGCCAACCCGAGAACCACAGAGACGGTTAAACCACGTCATGAAGGATGCGGTGAAGAAAGAAATCATCAAATGCCTTGACAGTGGTATCATTTACCCAATCTTCGATAGCCAATGGGTAAGTCCAATTCATGTAGTCCCTAAGAAATCTGGGATCACGGTCATAACAAATGAGGCTAATGAGTTAATCCAGACACGAGCTCAAACTGGGTGGCGTGTATGTATTGATTATAGAAAACTCAATGCCGCAACGAGGAAAGACCACTTTCCTTTACCTTTCATTGACCAGATGCTAGAACGCTTAGCTGGACGTGAATACTACTGCTTCATGGACGGATACTCTGGCTATAACGAGGTCTCTATTGCCAAAAAGGATCAAGACAAAACCACATTTACTTGTCCTTTTGGTACTTTTGCTTATAGACGCATGCCTTTTGGGTTATGCAATGCTCCCGCTACATTTCAGCGGTGTATGATGGGGATATTCTCGGACATGGTCGAGAATTTTCTGGAGATTTTCATGGACGATTTCTCGATATTCAGAGATTCTTTTGCTGACTGCCTATCACATCTTGACACGGTTCTTACTCGTTGTAAAGAGAAGAACTTAACCTTGAATTGGGAAAAATGCCATTTCATGGTCTAAAAGGGAATTGTGCTTGGACATGTGATTTCACGGAAAGGCATCGAGGTTTACAAAGCCAATATAGATGTCATTCAAAACCTTCCTCATCCCAAATGCGTCAAGGATATACGATCTTTTCTTGGCCATGCAGGCTTTTATCGGAGATTCATTAAGGATTTTAGCAAAATTGCTAGACCTTTAACTCTTCTCTTGGCCAAGGACACAACTTTTCACTTTGACTCGGAATATGAGGCAGCATTTGACTCACTCAAACACTCTCTCACTACAGGCCCCGTTCTATCATCTCCAGATTGGAACCACCCTTTTGAGCTTATGTGTGATGCATCAGATTTTGTAGTTGGTGCAGTCTTAGGATAACACATTGAAAAGATGCCACACGTGATCTATTATGCAAGTAAGACCCTGAATGATGCTCAAATTAACTATACAACTACCGAAAAAGAACTTTTGGCAGTTGTATTCGCATTATAAAAATTCAGGCCTTACTTGATTGGCTCACCTATTGTTGTGTACACTGACCACTCCACCTTGAAACATCTTTTGGCGAAGAAGGATGCTAACGGTAGGCAAATACGTTGGATCCTTCTATTAAAAGAATTTGATCTTTTTATTAAAGATAAGAAAGGATGTGAAAACGTTGTAGCCGACCATCTTTCACGCATCTCTTCTTCACCTATGACCCTTCCGATCATTGATTCTTTTCCAGACGAACAACTCTTGAATGTATCTGACGAACCTTGGTTCAGGGATATTGTGAATTATCTTGCTACGGGACCTATTCCCCATGAATGGTCAAAACTGGACAAATATCGATTTCTATCCCAAGTAAAACATTTTTACTGGGATGAACCATATCTGTTTAAGTATTGTCCTGACCAGATCATTCGCAGGTGTGTTCCCAACGATGAATTCAAGAGTGTTCTATCTCTTTGTCATGACCAGGCATGTGGGGGTCATTTCGGTCCTTAAAAGACGACGGAGAAGGTTTTGCAATGTGGATTTTACTGGCCGACTTTGTTCAAAGACTCATTTGATCATTGCAAAACCTGTGCACAGTATCAACACACGGGTAGGATTTCGCGGAGAAATGAGATTCCACTTCAACCCATCTTGGTGGTTGAAATTTTTGACGTTTGGGGTATTGACTTTTTGGGTCCTTTTCCCAACTCTTTTGGGAATTTGTACATATTGCTTGCGGTTGATTACGTCTCGAAGTGGGTTGAAGCTATTCCTTGTCGCACAAATGACAAAAAGGTTGTCATTAGGTTCCTTAAAGAAAATATCTTTTTGCGATTTGGACACCCACGTGCTATCATTAGCGATAACGGGACACATTTCTGTAATCGGTCTTTCGAGACTTTGATGCAGAAATATGCAATTAAGGACAAACTTTCCACACCCTATCATCCCCAAACGAGCGGACAAGCTGAGGTTTCAAACAGACAAATCAAACAAATTTTGGAGAAAATAGTTTCTAAAAATCGAAAATATTGGTCAACCAAAGTGTCGGATGCTCGTTGGTCATTCCGAACTGCATATAAAACCGATCTAGCTATGTCTCCTTACAGACTAGTGTTTGAAAAGGCTTGTCACCTTCCGGTCGAGATTGAGCACAAAGCAATGTGGGCCATTAGAGAACTTAACTTTGACTTCAATAAAGCCTGCAACTTTCGGAAGCTGCAATTAAACGAGCTAAGTGAACTCCGCGATGAAGCTTACGATAATGCTGTGATTGTAAAGAATCGGACTAAGGAATTTAATGATAAAAATATTTTGAGAAAAACTTTTACACCTGGTCAACATGTCCTTCTTTATGATTCATGACTCCATATTCATACAGGTAAGCTACGATCTCGGTGTAAAGGACCTTTTGTTGTGCGGTATGTATACCCGCACGGGGCAGTTGAGCTTGAAAATGTTGAAAACGGTATATTTTTCAAAATAAATGGACATAGACTAAAACCGTATTTTTCCACTGACCCCTCGGAGGAGCTCCTGTTTTTACAGGAGCCGCTTTATAATGACTGATTTTCCTCCACCTCACCTCCATGATTTGGTAATTTTGTCACATCTTTAGAATGGAGGTGAGTCAACTTGTACATACATCTTAGAAAAAAATACAATTAAAAACAATAAAAATTCTTGTATATAAATAAAAGAATAAGTTTTGGGGAGATTTTCACGATCATATTTCATGTTCCCGTTAATAAATTTCCGCTCAAGCTTACAGGTTTTTGTGATCCAGCAGATGGCAACAGTAAGGACACTGCTGTAAACAAGTTTGGGGGAGGTTTGTGCTTATTTGCGCATCATTTTGCATCACACTTTGCATAAGCACAAAACATTCAAAACATACAAAAAGTTTTTTAAAAAAATAATTTTTTTTAAAAGATAAAAATATTTAATATTTAATTTTATAATAAAAGATTAGATAGTGAAAAATTACATCCAAAAGATTGGAAAAATTTAAGAAAACCAACAAAGTTAGAAGTTTTCTTAAACGAACTAGTAATAAGTAGTTATGAGCCGTTGTCCCAAGGGTTAGTAAGATGAAAGAAGTCACTAATCTGAGGATAAAAATAAGTCTGAAAAATAGTTCCTATTCTGGAAACCAAACATTTGAATGTTGATACCCTATTATATGCACTTACACACGTCTTGAAACTCGGGATAGTAGAAGATACCTTGAAATGCTATTGTCTAAAAGCCAAAGTATGAAGAAAATTATAAATGAATAAAAGATAAATGGTATAGAAAAATGAACACTGGTTTCGTTATCACCAAGGCAGCAATAAAAAATATAGTGAGGGTGCTTCATCACCTAGTGCCTTAGACCAACTGGTTTGGGAGTCATTGCTAAGCCTTAGGTGGTGCAAGACGAGGAAAATACTAATACACCTAATCAGCAAGCACATGAGTAATCAGTCGGTTAGTACCTCAAGAAGTATTAACGGTCGCATTAAAAATATGTGAGCAATCTCAACTAGATATTCACTAACTAAAAAGTACTGAGGTAGATGGACAAGAGTATGATAGCTTGAATTGAATTCTCCGAGTGTAGGGATGTCTTTTACACACACGTAGGGGTATATGATCGATGTTTTTGAAGAAAGGTACGGATGAAGAATAAGGACGATGTTTTATTGAGGGATGATGTGATTTCTAACATCTTTTCATGACTATTAAGATAGGGCTCATGACAACTGAAAAGCTAGTGTAGTTGGAAACTCTGATTTTCAAAGTCTTTCTTTTACAATTCTTATCTTTATATGTAACTTTCATGGTCTTTCTTTTATTATTGGATTTTGTGGGTGCAATCCGCTGAAAACCCTCAGGAGAAAACACTCCTCCTACTAGGGACACCTAGAGGTTTAAAGGCTTGTTGCATGTGCTCAGTGCAATCGTGTTGCCTACGAAAGTGTGCTAGCTAGTTTTTCTTTTTCTTTATATCTTCTCCTTCTCTTAAATAAAAATAAAAATGTTTGCTCGAGAAGACCAAAATTAAGTTTGGGGGAATTTGATCAGTCGAAAATATTGTATTTTTAACACATCAATTTCCCAACTCTTTGTAATCATCTAAAGCTGATTAGTATAAATATAGCACATTTAAGAAATTTGTCTGTAAAATACCAAAATAACATGTGTTATACATTATAACCGGCATTTTGAGGGATATTGTGTGTTTATTACTACACGCGTGATCTTTTGTGTATCAAACACTTGTCTTGAGATTGTGTGCAGGAAATTCTCCAGGTAAAAGAGCCAGAATTGATAAAAGTGCTGATAAAACGCATCAAGTCAAAGAATTAAAATCTGGCAGTAAACAAGAAAGCATAAAAATATTCCAGACATCAGGAAAGTGCCATAAATCCAACATCAGAATTAGCCCGAAAAAATAATGCAGAAAGCTCCTCAAACGGCCGCGGATCCGCGGCCAAGTCAGGCCGATCCGCCGCGGATCCGCGGCCGAGTTGACTCGTCGGCGGTTGGTCATTTTTGGAGAGCTCTTCTTTTAACGGCCAAACTAATTCAAGACTGCTTGATTTGTGTAGATTTCTCTAGAAGCTTCCCTTCTAAACAGCCAAGCTTCTTGTGCAAGTTTCATAACTACCAAGCTTCTCATGCAAGTTAGCTAACTACCTTAATCTAGAAACTTCTCTACCCTAGCTTGCTATGAAAGCCTCATAACAACCAAGCTTCCAAAGGATGCTAAAGGAAATCTATAAAAAGTGACCTAGTGCTTCATTAAAAAGGTTGTTGAATATTGAGCCAAAAATTCCTCAAGTTGAGTGACACAACTTGCAACTCAAAACCCTAGCCCAAATCCAATTCCAAAGCTAAATCAAGATTCATCGAGTACCAAATCAAGCAAGAATTCAATAAGCCTTTGAAGCAACACCGATCTTCATCCGAGCAAGAGATCCACGACGATCCGCGACTCACGACGATCGAGCCAGCAAAGATCGACGCCAAATTCCTTCTCAATTGAGTGAGCTAGAGCTAGTCTTGTAAACTTGAGTGAGAGTTGTAATTTGAAGAACATCTAAATAAAGGTGAAAATCTTTATTCTTGCTTTCTATTCATTCTCGCATTATGATATTCTCAGTTCTTGATTGCTTTATAATGACGCGTGAATAAATTCTCCGCTTGTGGAGGAATCGAGAGAATAGGTAGATGATGATGACTAAATTCTTGAACAATTCTTAAGTCTTATGAGTTTTGTAAACTCTAGGAAATCGAATCATCGAAAACCTAATTTGAGCGAGATCGCTTTCTTGAATGTTTTCGCTCCAAATTAGAGATCAACGATCGGTGATTTGATTTGCTAGAGGCTAGAATTTGAATGATAATCAATGAAAGGACAAGGGATGATGATGGAGAAACCCTAGTTTCTTCAATAGATCCCTAAACCTCGTTGATCGTCATCGATCTAGCAACAAATCTTCAATAGATAAGAATTCGTAATTATTAGTATTCATCATCACTATCAATTTGATCGATTCCTATAAGATACTTTACAAATCTTGATAATTCAAATGATTTGGACAATTTCTTGATCTTTAGTACTTCTTGATTTTAGATATATTTCTTTATGATTCTTGAAACTAAATTTCATAAATCTTGAATCAATTTTCTTTTATCTTTTAATTTTCTACTCAACTAAAACGATAACGAACAAATCACACTTTCTCAGTGGACGATCCGCATTCACCGTCAAAACTACAATAGACACCATCAATTGATTGCGGTGTAAATTTCTTTGGTTATGATCTTTTACAATTTTCTAAACACGACAAGGAAACGTTTCAATCAGTGCCACTTCGACAAGCGAGACCGGAGAGCGAACTTCGTCGGGGCAGCCGCGACAAGCATGGGACGGAGATTGAAGACCGAAGGACACGGATCGATCGGTATAATCTCTGAACACTTTACAGTAGTTGCTAGTTAACGGTTAATGGTTCGATCCGGGTGATAGGTTGCGGTAGCGCCAAGTTTGAAAAGTTTTTGTTCTGCATTTGGCCTCGGATTGATGGCCGGGGCACTGCCGTAACCCAACATGGTATCAGAGCCAACCTATTAACCCTTAGCTAGCTTGTTTAGACAATATTAAGCTATCGAATTCGAAACAAACCCGATACACTGCACTGCTGATTTCAGTTTTTGTTGATTTCAAAGGTGTCTTCAAAAAATTTTTAAACACCTGCAGAAGACTACTAACATGACCACTTGACTACACACCAAATACGAACAAATTCCCTCATGAAAAAACCGAGCACATTGCTCATTTGGCCGGCCTGCTTGGCCAGTTCAAAGAATTTGGACTTCGTATTTGGGTGCTGGTCTGGTCTCTGGAATTTTGGTTTAGTGGAATTGTTTGTTTAGCCCAATTTTGATATGGTGTTATCTAGTTGTTTGGATCAATTCGGGGGTTATTTCGAAGTCGGTATTTTCTAACGTTGTTTAAAGTTTGCAGTACATACATTTCTATCTGCGACCGTGAATGTCATTCAAGCGGTAAATCTTGTCTAATTGTTATAGCTCTTTTAGACGGGTTTGCGAACGTGACATTCACATTGATGTTCTGTGTTGTGTTGTGATGTTGCGGATTGTCGTGGTGGATAGCTTGGATGCAATGGTAGTACAATTTAGTATTATTTGTACATTTGATATCGCGGGGCGAGCGTCCGACATGTGGACTGCCATCACTGCCTATTTGTATATTATTCTTTTGGGTCACGACCGGGTTGAGGTCGATGTACCCGTTGTACATATTTTCTTTTATGTACTAGGATTACCCCACGGTGGAGTGCACGGATAGCCGGATTCTAGAGAGCAACGGGCCCACATCTCATGGTTTTGAGACGGAGGGGGCTTCACACTAAAATTTGCGGGCTATTCGCCGCACTCGTAGGGGGTACAGGTTGACCCAAGGAGGGGTGCTCAAGTTACCGGATTCCGTGAAGTGCTGAGTACTCCATTCACTTTGCTGAAGGGGCTGCCTCGCTTCAGGTTTTGGCGGGTAACTTGCCGCACTCGTAGGGGTCTAGGTTTTCATTGCACAAGCTATCCACACGACCAGGAGAATGTCGGGTTTCAGTTGCGGCTCAAAGGAAATTCGGGGCTCCCAGATTATCTCTATTGTTCTGTGATGCTTATTACTTTTCTGTGATGTTGCATTTATCACGCCTGGAGCGATTATTATATATTGATATATATACTAGTAGATGTTGTATATATTTTACACCCGCGCTGGTCCAGTCCCCGCTCTGTCGTTAGTTAAGTAACCTAACGGGTGATGACGGGACCCAGTGGTGAATGCGGATGGCATATACGTACATCATATTTTCGTTCTTTTCTAGTGTGATTAATTGATGGTACTCAGTTGGTTTAGATCAATGAAAGAAAAATAAACCTATTCGATGTTGTTGGAACATTTTTCAAAAAGCTGTTGTTACAAGGACGTTCCCTTTTGCTTTGCACAGCGGTATTCGGTTATGAATATCCAGCACCTCATTCGACGAGGCAAGGGCGGAGATCCCTTCATCGGGAGTGACCTCTTGGGCAGAGGTTTGCGTCGGGGTAATAACTTCACTATAGTCATTACTTTTTTCTTTGCACAGTGGTATTAGGTTATGAATATCCTGCACCTCATTCTACGGGGGAAAAGCCGAGATCCCTTCACCGGGAGTGACCTCTTTAGCAAAGGTTTTCGCTACTATATATTTATAAAAAGCTATGTGGTTCCTTCAACGATATCAAGTTCATTACATTAATGGTTTTTCGCCAAAAACTAGCCGTAGCCCTCCGTCATTTCAGCTTAGTATTGCTTAGTATTCGTGCTACGTATGTCATGCATTGCCGAGGCGTAATGTTCGGTAGCTCTGTAATGCATTTCTGTCGCATGGATATATAGATTGGTTAGGACAGTCGTACGGTTATGTTGGCATTATCAAGGACTTGTACGGGTGGGTTTAACGCAATCAAGATAATGACGGGTTCAACTTGACTAGGACTCTTTGATATGTTGGCATTGTCAAGGTCACTATGGTCCTAGGGGTAAAAACATACATCGGAAGTTTCAAACATATAGGAAACTTGCCAGGAATTTGCATACCATCTGGAGTGTGATAACTTGAATAGATTCCATCAGGTTATCATGCTATGATAGTTGGATCCCGATTCCTACTGATGAGTTGGTTTACTCCTCGGGTGATCCGGACTAATTCTTCTTTTAGGTTTGGAGGAGAATTTGAGGATACAGTGGGAGACATCCTGATTAGATAAAGTGATTAACCATTCTGATCTATGTTAGAGTGCACTCTGAGTGTTTCTTTTCTCTCTCTTTGGCTGCGACCATGACCCGACCCTAGACCATGAATCAGTAACCAAGTTAACCGAACTTTCTTAAAACACTGGATTTTGAATTGTCTGAGTTGCATACATCATTGCCACTCCTTCTTTTACCCTTTGGATTTCTCCAGATCATTACGTATCACTACGTAGATCCACTTCCATTGGATAAATCCATCGTATGTTTATATACGAACTTGAAAGAACTTGTTCCAGATTCTGTCACGACCCGAAATAGCACGTGACTGGCACTTGAATCATATGAAGTCTATAGGACCCTATCTAATTCAAGTAAGCCAAAAATCCCAGAAATTTAAACCATTTGAAAGAAGGAAAACTTGTTTTAATATTTGCATATAATCACTTCGAAAGTCATAGTAAACATTTTAAAACACCAAGTCTTTTCCGAAAATTTCGGTAGAGTTTCCTTTGTAAAAACTGCAGGGTTCCTATCGACGACAGCAAGCTTTCGGGAGGCATCGTCCATGCCATTTTCAAAAATTTGCCGTTAAAAGGAACTCTAAACTAGAATCGCTAGCTATAATACAATACGGAAACATATAGTAAACCATTTATTATCTAAGTGAAGAAGAAAATGTCGCTGATTTTTTTTCGCATCCCGGAAGTCGATTACGACTTGCCGGGGCGATAAAAAAGGCTTCGCCATGGGTTCACTTGACTTTTCGAGTAGCTAGAAGTCCCGTTATGGGACTTCCCAGGCCCACTAGCAGCAAGAGACGTTTGTGCTTGCCTACTGGGAAACCACTCACCGGTCGAGCTCACCTGCCGAGCTCACCGAGCTCACCGGGCAGGCCTTACTCTTTATTGGCCTCACTCTTCTAGACGATGGCATTTGGCGATCAACAGACCGCAAACCGGGTCGAGAAGCCCGAGTTGCTGGAGCAACAGACGTTCGTGGTCGCCGACTCGGCAACCACTCTCTGTTCGAGCTCACCGGCCGGGCTCGCCGGACAATTCAACCTTTGTAGATTGGTCCTTCACTTCATTATCTCCTTGTTGAAGTCCCTTAGCTGCGATCGTGATTCTCCCGGACTCTTGCAAGGCTTCACGAGGCTAAAGGAGCGTTCTTGCTTGAAGTCTTCGAGGCCTAAGATGATTTACGTCGAGGGGATGCCATCTCAAGCTTCTACTTCACTAACTAGAGAATTAGTGAAGCAAACACCCTAAACTAAAGTTCTAGTGTAGTAGAGGATGGAGAAATAGGAAGTGTGTTCACTTTAGAATTTCTTTTCTCACAATATTTCTCACTTTGGATCAAACCCTAGAGTGCTTTTGAGCTCAAGGAAGAAGATGAACAAAATGAGATGAAGATAATGATCAAGTGAGTGAGCTAACCATGGGTGAGTGGGTATCATATACTAACTCATGTAGAGACATAACCATGGCTAATTATCATGATTAGGTTACTAAATATCTCAAGTAAAACAAATCTAGTGGACTTAGTCAAAGCATCCACAAGCTTCCACTAGCTTCATACTTGTGCTAATTATCCACTAATTTTAGAATTACTTTAAATATCAAAACCCAACATCATAATTAGCATGGTGTAAGTCTCATACACCCATGTAGTGTATATCAACAACCATGATACAAAACAATACACAATTTAAAATATATCACATATATATTAAGTTGTGCACATGTGAGAAAAACAAATGCTTAAGTGAACCAATGTTAGTTAATGTAAATTAGTATATCAAGTATACAATTATACACTAAATTATCAAGTCAACTTTTGACTTAATAATCCGGCTATATAACATATAACCGACTAACATCCAATGTATCGACTTATCGAATCAACACTTGATTCGAAAACATGGCTATATCACATATAACCGACCGATACAAAAGTCGTGAGAATAGAATACGGTATCACATACATGCATTATTCTCGGTCCCGTACATATCACATATGTGCTCCTATTTCGTTTTTGCCTGAGCCAGTAAAACCTCTGTATAGGACTCTAAAGACTCGTCATTACGTCGGCAGTAGGTGATGATCACATCAAGCACCTACAAGCCGTCAGCGGTACTAGCTGGACGTAACTGTAGGGATCCTAGGAACTCTAATAAGGTTCTACAAGGTATCAACCTTGCCCAGTTAAAATTTTAGCCGTGCCGAACAACCCTAAACAAGATCTTTGAACTAGAGATTAGGCGAAAACTAGCATGTTAAAGACTTTAACACTAAATGAAAGGGATTACAACCTTTGTAGATCCGGTCCTTCACTTCTAAAGTTCCGTGTTGACGTCCCTTCGCTGCGATCATCATGATCCCGGACTCTAGCGATGGTTTCCTCGGAGAAATGAACGTGCTAGGTCGTTGACTTCGAGGCCGAAAATGATCTACGTCGAGGAGACTCATACTCAAGCTCCATCTTCACTAGGTCAAGAACTTTGTGAAGAGAACACTCTAAACTAAATGGAAAGTAGTATAGGATGATGAAATAGGAAGTGGGTTCACTTTGGATTTTGATTTCTCACTTTATTTCTTCACTTGATAAAAATCTAGTAAGCTTTTCTTCTTCTTGAAGAAGAAGAAGAAGAAAGAAAAGAATAAGAATAAAATGAATTATGTAAAAAGAATAATCAAGTGAAGTATATCATAATGCAACCATGGGTGAGTTTACCTTTGTAGAGACTAAACCATAGTTTGAGGTAATGGTTAGGTTAATGAAAATCTTATGCAAAACAAAATGAGTGGACTTTGTCAAAGATGCTTAAAAGCTTCATGAAGCTTCATGCCAAGACAAAGAAAACCACCATTTTGTTATACAAGAATAATTAAAAATCCAAACCATTATCTTAAATATGGTGTAAGTCATACACACACCCAAGTTTGCATGTATTATCAATCATGATACAAACTAGTGCACAAACATGTATCACATATACAACTTGTGCACATCAAGTGAGAAAATCACTAACACTATGTACATGGCAAAAGTAATATATCACATATATAATTATACATTAAATCATTAAATCAACACTTGATTTAATGATCCGGTCATATCGCATATAACCGACTAATATCAAGTGTATCGATATATCGAACCAACACTTGATTCGGTAACACGGCTATATCTCATATAACCGACCGATGACACAAATCACAAGAATAGAATACAGTATCACATACTGGTATTATTCTCGGTCCCGCACATATCTCATATGCGCTCCTATTTCGTTTCGCTTGAGCTAGGAAACCACTGTGTAGGACTCTAATGACTCGTCAATATGCCGGCAGTAGGTGGTGATCATATCAATCACCCACAAGCCGCAAGCGGTCTGCTAAACATAACGGCCACTCGGGTATTGAGTGATCAGATGATCAACGAGCAAGCCTGCTCACACTCCTGCGAATCCAATCAGTAACACTTACCGCACAATCCGGTCTGTTCGTCTGATATGTCGCATATCTCGCCTAGGGGTGGTAAACGTCAGACCCCAGTAGCTTGATAAGTCATGCCGATGTAAGGTCCATAACAAGTGTGAAATTACTGACAACACTTACCATTAAATCACTGCAACCCTGGCCAGGGATTTCCAGTTATGGCCAGTCGAGCATAGCGCAACATCAACCCCCAATACCGGGAGAGACGAATCCCCTCCTATCGCTCATTGCCTCCATGTGAATCGGGACTGTACCCAAAAACCACCTGTTTGCAAGACTCAGTAGAGCCGTGGTAGGGTGGAAATCAAAGCACAGTGGGAGACACAGAAGACTCTATGACGATCTCGGGTCAACAGACTAAGTTGTACCAGTGTCACCAGAGAACTGCCATCTGACGTGAGGTATAATACCATCTGGGAGTTCTCAACGAGTCCGTTCAGTGTACCCAGTCTCCACTGAGCACCCGCATACCATCTCTGATGTCAAACCCCAGTGGATATGGGATCATCCATCGTCCATCACATGGGTCGAGAAGATATACGCTAGTCTACTCTTGAATATTGATGCCCCGTCTCGATATTCCCACGACTAGGAACATTGAAAGATGTACTCTTGGACTACCCAGGCCCTACTAGTATGATCTGCATCATAGTCCTGGGAGTCGAGCACACATCCTAAGGGCTTTAGCAACATGTAATAGAGAGACAGCAAGTATACATGTTAAGATAAAGAGCAACCAGATAGCGTACTATCATGTCGAGCAAGAAAGTCCTACCTATATATGTCCCAGCATCCACTACAATATACATCTCATGTACAGTAATGGCCTCTAGGGCATACATATAACTAACAATCTCCACCTTGCACTAGGGCCATCTGTAGCAGTGGTTGCAGTATCACATACTCAACCATCCCATATAAGTCTCTCTCTGGGAAAAGGCCTTTATGAGTGGATCCGCCGTGTTGTCCTCTGAGTCTACTCTCCTAACCTCGATCACGCTGGAGATCAACTATCTCCATGATCAGGTGATACTGCCTTGGAATATGTCTGGGTCACTGATGGGACCGTGGTTCCTGGGTCAAAACCACACTTCCATTGTCACACAATGGTAGGAACCTAGTTCATCTCATGAACTAATATACACCCAAACTGCCTTTTTGGTAGTATCTTTGATAGCGATGTCACCAGCCTTTATCGTCTAGTCTGCCACGGTATCTAGCTTGGAACTCTTCCAACATACCGCACCTCCACTGAGGGTAAAGACAATGCCTGTGACTGACATTCAGTCAACCTTACCACCCTGGAAGATGTCCAGTGATTCTCCCCAGGATCGATTGATACCATCTCACTACACCTAATGAGAATCCTAATATCCATTTAGATCTATCTCATAGATCCAAAACCCAGGATTTAGGAGGTATCACTTTTATCCTTTTTGGAGAATCCTTGTGATAAGAGGAGATTGACCGTGCGTAGCATAGGAAACTCTTTTCCTATCAAGAGTATGTTGTCCACATATAATACGAGGATGACCACCTTACTCTGTACTATCTTTTTGTATGTACAAGGTTCATCTACTATTTTGATGAAGTCAAACTCTTTGACTACAACATCAAAACAGATGTTCCAACTCCGCGATGCTTGCTTTATCACATAAAGCATTTTGCACACGTTTCCGCTGCTCCCATTGTTTACGAAGCCCTCTGGCTGTGTTCTTATAAACGTTCTCTTCTAAATCAATATTTAGAAAAGTAGTCATGACACCCAACCACCAGATATCGTAGTCATGGTATGTAGCAATGGCAAGTAGGATCCGGATGGACTTAAGCACAGCCACTGGAAAAGGTTTCATCATTATCCACGCCTGGTCGATGATGAAAACCTTTAACAAGTCTAGCTTCGAAAGTCTCAACTTTTCCATCAACAGCAAGTAATCTTCTCAAGATATACTTGTAAGTCGATGTAGTACACCCCAGTACTTGTGGGGAGGCGGAATTTTCAAAAACAATCAAGTTTAAACAACGAACATCGACTAACCGCTTGAATCGAAGCTAAACTATAAATAACCGTATCTTATGAGTTTCTTTTCACAAGTGATTAGGGATTATACCTAATGAAACCGGTCCTTCTTCTTTACGTCCTCCTTTGTTCTCCTCGACCTTCTCTAGGTAGTAGACGATCCACCCGAGAGCGAAACTCCAAGCTAAACCTCTAACTTGAGGTAACTAATCAACTTTGATTGCTAATCAAAGATGAGAGGATGATATAGAGTGAAGGTTATGGATTGTTTAGTCTAACTAATCCTTTGATCTCAACACATGAGGATTAAGGATTAGGGTTTGAAGATGAGAGCTTGAGGAGAGAGAATGTGTGATAAGATAATGAGAGAAGAGAGAGAGTGTATCATAATATTATGAAGCATTCTTATTTTAGAATAATCAATAAAGGAAATGAATAAGCATGCTTCATAAAATATCTTGTGATGATTCATTAGCATGAGTCATTAAGCAATAAATGTGCATTAATGAAGTGAATGAATCACCACCAAGACTCACTCTCTTATCCAAAAGAAACCTCCTTAGTCACATCTTCTAGAAGCTTCTCGAGTAATTACGATAACGCCCCTCCGATCCGTAAAAATACGGAAAAACTTTAGACTGAAAAAATCCAATAACCGGATACCAGTAACTGGCTTAAACCAAAGCCGACTGGTAAAAACTGTCCGAAAGTCGTACGCGCGTAAACGCACGTATGCGTCCGAACCCTTTGTCGCAAAACCATGCAACCTCTATATCGTTTCGCCTGGAGTAGGAAACTCTCTGTGTGGGACTCTAGAGACTCGACTACTACGCTGGCAGTGGGTTTAACCACAGACCGCAAGCGGCACTAGCTGTACGTAACGGTCCCCAGGTAGTTGTCGATAAGAAGGCCGATGAGTAAACCCATCCGAACTCCTACTGAGTCTGATGTGACAATCTCCATACAGTCCGGTCCGTTCGTCCATGACTATCGCATATCGGGCCTAGGGGGGCGGCAAGCGTCAGTCCCCTAATAGCGGTATAAGTCGTGTCGGAGTGAAGCCCATTACACCCTGAGAAACTGCTGGAACCTACCAGCAAATCTCGCTTGCCCTGGCCAGGGACTTTGCGTAATGGCTCTATGACACAGCACGATATCTACTCCCAATACCGGGAGGGACGAATCCTGTCTAACCGCCACTGCCTCCAAGTGCTCGGGACTGCACCCAACTGCCACCTGTTTGCACGACTCCTTTGAGCCGTGGTATGGTAGCAATCTAAGAACAGTGGGACACACTCGAGGCGAAGTAGCAGTGTCAAGTCTGCGGATTACGCTGTACTCATGTCACCTGGGAACTGTTCACTGACGACTGGTATCAAACCAACCAACAGTTCCCTGTGAGTCCTGTCCGGTATACCCGTAACCTAACGAGCACCTGTATACTATCTCCAGTACGACGTACTGACGGCTGTGGGACAGACCATCTCCCCAACTGGGATGAGAAGCGTACACACCAGTCTACTCCGGAGTATCGATGCTCTGTCTCGATAATCCAACGACCAGGGACCTGAATAAGGATGTGCTTGTAGACTACCCAGCCCCCACTAGTGTGACTGCCATCACAACGCTGGTAGACAAGCAAGATCCTAAGAGCTCTATCAATACGTATACTCACATATTAAGATAGAAAAACCAAGTAGCATACTACCATGTTTAGCAAGACTGTTATATACATGTGAATATCCCAAGCTTCCATTAAGTAATATACAAGCTAGTATGATACAGTAATGGCCTTCTAGGGCATAAACACTAACAATCTCCCACTTGCACTAGGGCCATGTACTGGCATATCGTAGACCAATGATCTCGAGTAGCCTCTCGAACTGAATCTGAGGAAGGGCCTTCGTGAATGGATCAGCAATGTTCTCTTCTGAAGCAACTCTCCGAACCTCGATCTCCTGACGATCAATGATCTCCCTGATCAGGTGATACCGCCTTAAGATGTGTCTGGACTTCTGATGGGACCTTGGTTCCTTCGCTAAAGCTATAGCTCCGTTTTTGTCGCAATACAGAGGTATTGGATCAACTATGGTAGGAACCACCTGAAGTTCTGTTAGGAACTTCTTCATCTAGACTGCTTCTTTTGCGGCATCGCAAGCAGCTATATACTCCGCTTCCATCGTCGAGTCAGCAACGGTGTCCTGCTTGGAGCTCTTCCAGCACACCGCCCCTCCATTGAGGGTAAAGACATAACCCGACATGGACTTGGAATCGTCCTTATCACTCTGGAAGCCGGAATCAGCAAAGGCCTCCAACCTGAGGTCTTTTCTGCCGTAAACCAAGAACATCTCCTTAGTCCTCCTCAGGTACTTGAGAATGTTCTTTACTGCTATCCAGTGTTTCTCCCCTGGGTCTGACTGATACCGGCTTACCACGCTTAGTGCGTAAGCTACATCTGGTCTGGTACACAACATCGCATACATTATAGAGCCTACCGCAGAAGCGTAGGGTATAATAGACATGCGTTCCCTTTCCAAATCAGTCTTGGGAGACATCTCTTTGGAGAGGGTGATTCCGTGACAAGCCGGTAGATTACCGCGCTTAGAATCTTCCATACTGAATCTTTTCAGTACAGTGTCGATATACCTGGACTGCGAAAGTCCCAACATCCTCTTGGATCTATCACGATAGATCCGGATCCCCAGAATGTAAGAGGCATCACCCAGGTCTTTCATGGAGAACCTGTGTGACAAGAATCCTTTGACAGATTGTAGCATAGGAATGTCATTTCCTATCAATAGAATGTCATCCACGTACAAGACGAGGAATACGACACTTCTGGCCACAACTTTACTATATATGCACGGTTCATCTGGATTTTTGATAAAGTCATATTCTTTGACTGTCTCATCAAAACAGATGTTCCAACTCCGCGATGCCTGCTTTAGTCCGTAAATGGACTTAAGCAGCTTGCATACTTTCCCGCTGCTCCCACTCTGATTGAAACCCTCTGGCTGATCCATATAGACGCTCTCCTCTAAATTTCCATTCAGAAAAGCCGTCTTTACGTCCATCTGCCAGATTTCATAATCATGGAAGGCAGCAATAGCAAGAAGGACCCGAATGGATTTGAGCATAGCTACTGGAAAAAAAGTTTCGTCATAGTCCAAACCAGGTCTTTGACGAAAACCCTTTGCAACAAGTCTAGCCTTATAGGTTTCCACCTGTCCATCTACACCAATCTTTTTCTTGAAGATCCATTTGCATCCTATGGGTTTTACCCCATCTGGAGCAAAGTCCAAAGTCCATACTTTGTTGGTGTACATGGACTCCATCTCGGTCCGCATTGCATCTAGCCATCGTACCGAGTCGCCGCTCTGGATGGCCTGCTGGAAGTCAGTAGGTTCATCATCATCTATGATGCAATCCTCTCTATCCCCGTCTATGAGAAAACCGTAGTATCTCTCAGGCGGATGAGACGGCCTACTACTCCTGCGGAGGGGTGCGGGAATGTTCTGTTCTTCTTGAACCTCTGGTTCTACCAAAATTTCAGTAGCAGTTTGTGGTTCTGGAATTTCTTCCAGTTCTATTTCGCTCCCACTCTTCTGATTTTCCAAAAATTCAGTTTCTAAGAAGCGGGCATGACGAGAAACAAAAACCTTTTGTTCCTCTGCGTAATAGAAGCAATATCCATGAGAGTTCTTTGGATATCCCACAAACTTACACTCTACTGAGCGTGCCTCGAGCTTGTCCGGATGCTGCTTTTTTACAAAAGCTGGACATCCCCACGTCTTCAGGTACTGAAGATAGTGTTTCTTCCCACTCCACATCTGATATGGTGTGGTAGGCACAGTTTTGGTTGGAACTCTGTTCAAAAGATGTATCGCTGATTCTAGCGCATACCCCCAGAAAGATCGCGGTAACTCAGCATTACTCATCATGGATCGTACCATATCTAATAGGGTTCGATTCCGTCTCTCCGATACACCGTTGTGCTGTGGAGTGTACGGAGGAGTAAGCTGAGAGAGAATTCCTTTCTCTTTTAGGTAACCTAGGAACTCGGCACTTAAGTATTCTCCACCTCGATCAGATCTTAATGTCTTAATACTTTTGCCTGTTTGGTTTTCCGCTTCATTCTTGAATTCCAGGAATTTCTCAAAGGCCTCTGATTTATGCTTCATTAAGAAAACATATCCATACCTAGAGAAATCATCTGTAAAAGTAATGAAGTAGGAATAACCACCTCTCGCATGTGTAGACATTGGACCGCATACATCACTATGTATGAGTCCTAAGAGCTCGCTCGCTCTTACTCCTTGTCCAGTGAATGGAGTCTTTGTCATCTTTCCTTTGAGACAAGATTGACAAGTGTCATAAGTTTGATATTCGAACGTGTCCAAATATCCTTCTCTATGCAACTTAGTCAACCTTCTCTCATTGATGTGACCCAGTCTACAATGCCATTAGAAATCTTTATTTAAATCTGGAGACTTTCTTTTTAGTGTGTTTTGGACATTGAAAATTTGGAGTTGGTTTAAAACATATATGCCGTTATTTAGAGTACCGGACCCAATCAAACCATGATTAAGGTGGATGTTGACAACATCTCTTACAAACGTGAAATCATAACCTTTATTTGATAACAAGGAAACTGATATGATATTACACGTTAAGCTGGGTACAAAATAACAGTTATGTAAAACCAAAATGTGTCCACTCGTCAATCCTAGGTGATAATCCCCGACGGACGCAGCTCCCACGCTAGCTCCGTTAGCAACCCTGAGGATCATATCACCTTCCTTCAGCACTCTACGGTTTCTCAGTGCCTGCAATGAATTGCAAATATGAGATCCTGACCCGGTATCCAATACCCAGGAAGTAGAGTTGATCGACAGACAATTCTCAATTACAAACACACCTGAAGTCGAAGCCACAGCCTGCTTCGGTTCCTGGTTCTTGGCGTTCCACGCCTTGCAATCCTTCTTCCAGTGCCCTTTCCTGTGACAATGGAAGCACTCATCCAGGCCAACTACCGGTGCTGCTTTCTTTTTCTTTCCCTTCCCTCCCACCTTACTAACACCTCCTCTAGGTCTGGGTGCGGCCTTCTTCTTCCTTCCTTTGGCCCTAGCCTTGGACCCGGAAGAAGATGAACCGCCAACAAACATAGCGGGTGTTTCCCTTGCCTTCTGCAAGGTGCCCTCTGCACTCCTTAACATGTTCAGGAGTTCCGCAAGTTCAACTTCTTTTCCTTGAAGATTGAAGTTGAGGATAAACTGGGCGTAGGTGGGAGGAAGGGACTGGAGAACAAGGTCTGTATAGAGCTCATTATCCAAAGTCGTCCCAAGGTCTGCGAGCTCTTCTATATAGCCAATCATCTGTAGGACATGTTCACCTACCGATGACCCGACAGCCAACCTCGCTCGAAACAATTTCTTAGAGGTCTCGTATCTTGCTATACGAGATTGCTCTCCATAAAGTTCCTTTGTATGGAGAAATATGCCATCTAGGGACATATCCTCGTGCCTCCTCTGATGTTCATTGTTCATCGAGGCAAGCACGATGCACTTGGCTCTCGCGCAATCTAAATCCCAGGTTTTGCGGATTTCCTTATCCGCATTACTGGATTTGGGACCAGGGACAGCAGGTGCCGTAGCGGTGAGGACGTACCCCAGTTTGTCATAGGTCAAAGCCATCTTGACATTCCGCAGCCAATCTTTATAGTTTGGCCCCGTCAGTATATTTTTCTCTAAAAGTAACTTAAGTCCAGTCATTTTCAGGGTCGCTGCAATTAGGAGAGAGAGAAGAAAACTCTTTAGCATGATGCTCTTGCAAGTTTAGAGTGGTTTTTAGTTTATCTAAACTGGATGGCTCCCACTGTTTCTCGAATCCTTCCTCAAACCATAAAAGAAGAATTAGCCAAGACTATTCTCACCGTACAATACTTGCTTAACCGTTCAGCCAGGCCGGTGTCGATACTTCGAGGGAGGTTTTCCAACGCTTTCGCGAAGTTCCTTAATTAAGTAACCTCTTTTCTCTGGGGGCGTAACCCCGCTGACACTTTTCTGGACACCTACTAGGTTTATAGCATTGATCGTTAAGCGACGAATATCCTGATAAGTAGCATATACTCACAGTAGGATCGGGATCCAAATATCATCGTATGATAATGTTGAAGGAATCCTACCAACATTCATCAAACTCCAAATGGTATGCATTTCTTTGCAAATTTCAGTTTCTTTAGAAATTCCCGATATAAGTTTTTGCCCCATGCTCTTATGACCTTGACGTATGCCAACAAATCATAAGTCACATGTCAAGTTCTGCCCATCATTATCTTGTTAATTTGAACCCACCCGTATATACCCTTGACGTATGCCAACAAGGTAATGCGACTGTCCCAAACCAACACATCTATCTATGCAACAAATGAATACCCCAGCAGCTACCAAACACTATGCCTTGACGTATGCCAACAAGCATAGCTTGAATACTACTGACCATCCATAAGAAATGACGGAGGGCTACGACTGGTTTTGGCGAAACCGTGAACGTAGTGAACTTGATATAACCGAAGGAACCTGATAGCTTTTAAAAGGAGTGGTTAAATCTCCGCATTTAAAAATATCTGTTTTAAAAATAACCGAGTGGTTTCTTTTAAATTGTTCCAACGATTTAAACTTTGGTTTGTTTTACTTTGCATTATAGATAATGCGTCCCATCATTAACCTATCATTGCAGAAAACAACGAAAATATAACGTCCTCTTATGCCATCCGCATTCGCCACGGGGTCCCGTCATCACCCGTTAGGTTACTTAACTAACGACAGAGCGGGGGCTGGGCTAGCGCGGGTGTAAAACATAAGTGACGTCTAAATAGCTATAATAAATATAGATATTTTACATTCGTCTGACGCAATGATATTCATTCCAGAACACAGATAAACAATATTGGATTTGCAAGCAATCTGTATTTCTTTTGAGCCTGCAAGAAAAGACAGATTACACAGTTGTGATGAATAGCCGTTTACCCCACCCTCGACCCCTACGGGTACGGCAAACTACCCACCCGGCAGTCTGTGTACCCCACCTTGGGTCAGTCCTAGGAGCAAAAACAGTAAAATGAAATAATACAACGGTGGCTACAACCGCAACCTGGAAGTGCCCCGCAAAAATAATATTACAACAAATTACATTTACAACATATGAATTAATCAATAACCCATTGCTAACCCCGGCTATACACCACAACAGTCCAATACAGTTTATATGCACAAACAGATATAACCATTTCAGAAATGTGCAACCCCCTGCCAACCGACATACTAGCAGTTGGGGGAGGTTTACGAACACATCAAACAATCACAGATATAATCCAATACGCAAATACTGTACAATTCGATCGAATAAACAACGTCAATATTGCTCCAAAATCTGCTCTGTTAAACAGTAACCTGAGCAATAATTAAATATTCCAGAAAACCCCAAATATCACAGGGGACCCACCCATGAAAATTGAGCTCATGACTCGGCAACTCGGCCGCGGAAGCGCGGCGGATCGGTGGGATCCGCCGCCCTTCCGCGGCGCTTTAGTCGAATCATGGGCTCGAATTTCTTGGGTGTTCTCCTGTGGTCATGTCAAGCTCTCTGAACACACCAGAAAAATTTTAGGACTTCATTTTAAGTTCGACAGAAACTAAACAGAATTAGGGTTTTCCGGCTTCGTTTTTTCGTTCGAAATTCGTACAAATTTGCGATTAAGTTATTTAGTGTTTAGCGAGGCTCTGATACCACTGTAAGTCGATGTAGTACACCCCAGTACTTGTGGGGAGGCGGAATTTTCAAAAACAATCAAGTTTAAACAACGAACATCGACTAACCGCTTGAATCGAAGCTAAACTATAAATAACCGTATCTTATGAGTTTCTTTTCACAAGTGATTAGGGATTATACCTAATGAAACCGGTCCTTCTTCTTTACGTCCTCCTTTGTTCTCCTCGACCTTCTCTAGGTAGTAGACGATCCACCCGAGAGCGAAACTCCAAGCTAAACCTCTAACTTGAGGTAACTAATCAACTTTGATTGCTAATCAAAGATGAGAGGATGATATAGAGTGAAGGTTATGGATTGTTTAGTCTAACTAATCCTTTGATCTCAACACATGAGGATTAAGGATTAGGGTTTGAAGATGAGAGCTTGAGGAGAGAGAATGTGTGATAAGATAATGAGAGAAGAGAGAGAGTGTATCATAATATTATGAAGCATTCTTATTTTAGAATAATCAATAAAGGAAATGAATAAGCATGCTTCATAAAATATCTTGTGATGATTCATTAGCATGAGTCATTAAGCAATAAATGTGCATTAATGAAGTGAATGAATCACCACCATGACTCACTCTCTTATCCAAAAGAAACCTCCTTAGTCACATCTTCTAGAAGCTTCTCGAGTAATTACGAGAACGCCCCTCCGATCCGTAAAAATACGGAAAAACTTTAGACTGTAAAAATCCAATAACCGGATACCAGTAACTGGCTTAAACCAAAGCCGACTGGTAAAAACTGTCCGAAAGTCGTACGCGCGTAAACGCACGTATGCGTCCGAACCCTTTGTCGCAAAACCATGCAACCTCTATATCGTTTCGCCTGGAGTAGGAAACTCTCTGTGTGGGACTCTAGAGACTCGACTACTACGCTGGCAGTGGGTTTAACCACAGACCGCAAGCGGCACTAGCTGTACGTAACGGTCCCCAGGTAGTTGTCGATAAGAAGGCCGATGAGTAAACCCATCCGAACTCCTACTGAGTCTGATGTGACAATCTCCATACAGTCCGGTCCGTTCGTCCATGACTATCGCATATCGGGCCTAGGGGGGCGGCAAGCGTCAGTCCCCTAATAGCGGTATAAGTCGTGTCGGAGTGAAGCCCATTACACCCTGAGAAACTGCTGGAACCTACCAGCAAATCTCGCTTGCCCTGGCCAGGGACTTTGCGTAATGGCTCTCTGACACAGCACGATATCTACTCCCAATACCGGGAGGGACGAATCCTGTCTAACCGCCACTGCCTCCAAGTGCTCGGGACTGCACCCAACTGCCACCTGTTTGCACGACTCCTTTGAGCCGTGGTAGGGTAGCAATCTAAGAACAGTGGGACACACTCGAGGCGAAGTAGCAGTGTCAAGTCTGCGGACTACGCTGTACTCATGTCACCTGGGAACTGTTCACTGACGACTGGTATCAAACCAACCAACAGTTCCCTGTGAGTCCTGTCCGGTGTACCCGTAACCTAACGAGCACCTGTATACTATCTCCAGTACGACGTACTGACGGCTGTGGGACAGACCATCTCCCCAACTGGGATGAGAAGCGTACACACCAGTCTACTCCGGAGTATCGATGCTCTGTCTCGATAATCCAACGACCAGGGACCTGAATAAGGATGTGCTTGTAGACTACCCAGCCCCCACTAGTGTGACTGCCATCACAACGCTGGTAGACAAGCAAGATCCTAAGAGCTCTATCAATACGTATACTCACATATTAAGATAGAAAAACCAAGTAGCATACTACCATGTTTAGCAAGACTGTTATATACATGTGAATATCCCAAGCTTCCATTAAGTAATATACAAGCTAGTATGATACAGTAATGGCCTTCTAGGGCATAAACACTAACAATACTTGCTCCTGATGGGGATTTAATCCTTCAGATATAGCAGCCAAAGTCCATACTTTGTTGGTGTACATGGATTCCATCTCAGATCGCTAAGTATCCAGCCATTCATACAGAGTCATCACTCTCGATGGCCTGCTCGAAACTAGTTGGGTCATCATCTCATGATGCAATCCTCTCTCCCAATGTCATCGAGAAACCGAAGTATCTCTCAGGCGGATGAGGAACCCTACTAGATCGGCGGAGAGGCTGAGATTCGTCGGGGACTATTGAACCCTTTGGTTCTATCAAATCATCAGCTGTAGTTTGTATAGCTGGAACTTTTTCTAGTTCTACAGAACTGTCCTTGCCTCGATCTTGTCAAGATTTTGCTTTTGACTTAGGCCGGGCAATCCCAAATCTTAACATACATAAGAGATAGGCTCTTCCTACACCATATCTCATATGGAGTGGTAGGCACTGATTTGATTGGAATCCAATTCAATAGGTATGCATCTTCTCAAGTGCATAACCCCCGAAAGGAAATAGGTAACTCAGTAGTACTCATCATAGAGCGCACCATATCTCATAGGGTGCGATCGCTCCACCCCGATACACCGACGTGTTGTGATGTATACGGAGGAGTAATGCTGAGAGAGAATCTCATTCTCATTTGGAATAGTCCAGGAATTCCATGCACAAGTATTCTCCTCCCTGATCTCATCATAGGACATAATACTTCTACCCTGGTTTGGTTCTCTACTTCTATCTTATATTGTTTGAATTTCTCAAAAGTTTCAGACAGGTGTTTCAACAGGAACATGTGTCCGAATCTTGAGAGATTCTCATTGAATGTAAGGAAGTACAAAGAACCAGTCCTGGCATATGTAGACTGGGGACCTTTATACATCACTATGTATCGTTCCCAAGAGTTTACTAACTCTTTCTCTGTTTCCAATAAACGGAGCTGTGGTCATCTTATCTCTGTGACATGACCGGCAAGTTTCACAAGATGTAAATTCAAACTAATTTAAATATGCATCTAAATGTAACTTAGCTAGTCGGGTCGCATTGATATGACCTAGTCTACAATGTCTCAAGAAGAATTCGTTCATTTCTGAACTTTTCCTCTTGTGTGTGTTCTGTACGTAAGGAACTGCGGTTTGATTTAGAATGTATATGCTTTTAGTTAACGTGCCTTAACCGATCAACTTTTTATATAGGAAATGTGCAAAACAATATCCAACAATACAAAATTATATCCTTCTTTAATAAAAAGAGACTGATATGATGTTGTATATCAGGTTCGGTATCTAATAACATTCGTTCAGAATCAATGTATTCTAGTAATACAGGGTGATAGTGACCAACAGACTTAGCTGCAACACTTGCACCGTTTCTATCTTAAGAAACTTATCACCCGTTCTCAGTTCTCTACCTATCTGTAGCCCATGTAACAGATTACATATGCGGGATCCTGATCCGGTATCTCATACCCAGGACGTAAAGGATACTGAGAAACAGTTCTGTGTAATGAACACACCCGAAGAAGATGCATCATCATGCACTTTCTTCATTTGGGCGGCATGGGAATCCTGGTATTCCCCTAATTCCTGCTCGGTCTTATAACAATTATAAGTTGGAGCGGGACCAACGTTTCCCAGCCCAGTATAACAAGCGGGTTCGGTCAATACATCCTTATTATTATCTTGATTAAGGCGTGACATGGTCGCTACCTGGAGAGAGAGAGAAGAAAACACTCTGCGTGAGCTCTTGCAAGATTAGATTGGTTATATATTTTATCTAATCAGGATGGCTCCCACTGTTTCTATCAAATCTTCCTTCAAACCCTAAAAGGAAAGACTAGCCGGGATTAATTACACTCTTTAAGTTCGCCAATTTTTCAGCCAGGCCACTGCCGGTACTTTGAGGGAGGTTCCCCGTGCTTTCGCACAGACCTAATTAAAATAAACCTCGTTTTCCCAGGAGCGTAACCCCGTTGACACCTACTTGATCGGCTAATTGCAAAGTGCAAAACTCTCCCTGGAGTAACAATTACTCGCAGTGGGTATCGGGATCCAACTATCTTATAAAAGTATGCAATCTCATTGCAAATTTCAACACTTGAAACTCCCGATAAAAGTTTTTACCCCTAGCACTTATGACCTTAACTATGGTCAACAAATCAAAAGCACTAGTGAAGCTCTACCCGTCATTTCGTGATTAATTAGACCCACCCACATGAACCTTAACTAAGGTCAACAAAGTCACATGACTGTCCTAACTAATCGCATCATATGCTGTGTAGGAAGACATCACTTAGCTACCGTACACTGTGCCTTGACTATGGTCAACAAACACAACATGAATACTAAGTACTCTACTTCCTAAAATGACGGAGGGTTGCGGATGGTTTTTAAGAAAACCTTTAACGCTTTGAACTTGATCTCGTTGTAGAATCAAATGGTTTTAAATGGAGTGTTTTTTAGGCTTTCGCTAGTTTCGCTAAAGAGGTCACTCCCGGTGAAGGGATCTCGGCTTTTTCCTCGTCGAATGAGGTGCAGGATATTCACAATACCACTATGCAAAGCAAGAACTAGAAAAGCAGTCAAAAGACAAACCGAAGGTTGAAGCATCTGCTAGTTATTGCTAAAGAGGTCACTCCCGGTGAAGGGATCTCGGCTCTTTCCTTATCGAATAAGGTGCTGGATGTTCTACAAGGAACACCGCTATGCAAAGCAACAACTAGAGCTACCTAATTTTCGAAATTCGATTCCACAACATCTTTTAGGTTTATTTTCTTTCATTAATCTCATTAATGAATGTCCCATCATTTAAGTCCACCTAAACATCACAGATAAATACAACGTACACTTATACCATCCGCATTCGCCTCGATGTCCCGTCTGCACCGTTAGGTTAGGTAACTAACGGCAGAGCGAGGCAGGGCTAGCGCGGGTGTAAAACATAAGCAACGTCTATATAATATATCATATATACTATATACAATATCTATCTGAACATATCACATGATCACATCACAGATAACGCAGCAGAAAACAACATATGAAATATTGGATATATTAGGACGTCCGCATTTTATTTTGAGCCTGTATAAAACACGGATTCCACGGTCATGATGAATAGCCAATCCCACACCCCTAGACACCTACGAGAGCGGCAAGCAACCCTACTAATTCTAGAGTTAGGAGACCCGGACTCGACTCCTCGAGATGGTCTCCCTCTGAACCCTAGAACCCGTTTACTTGTGCTCCCCGCCTTGGGTCTATCCTAATGCGGAAATATAAATAATATACAATGGTGACATCATCCTTAGCCCGGAAGTGCCCCAATAAAAGAATATTATATACAATGAATTTTACATGAATGAAAAAGAAAAACTCTCATCTCACATAAAAAAAAAGCCGACTATTCAAACACGATGATCCAATATAACATATCCAGCAATACATAATATCACATATCATCAACGTAAGTAAATATACGTATCCCAATTGTCATTGATGTATAGCAACGAAATCGGCGATACACCACATATTACACTTACGGTCGCAGAAAAGAAAGTGTAAAACTACAACAGTTGGAATCCGCAATTTCCTTAGACATTTCATGCCTAACCAAATGAATTCCTTAGACATCTCATGCCTAACGATTATAAACCCCGCATTTTAGTCTCGATATTGAAAACACTTTCCAATAATCAGTCGGTCAATTCAACAAGATTCCCGACATCCTGATCGAATGCTCGTCGCAAACTTTAGTAGACGGCCGCACCCCCGGATGCCGTCGACGAAGTGCACTAAGGCGAAACACCGCTGCCGCGAGCACCCGAACGGATGCTTTTGGCGACGGGGTTTTCCTACAGTCACTTGGTCGGGGCGTGGCTGTCTATTAAGTTTACCGGCGAGTATCCGGGTACGCTACGTGATTGCGACGGACTTTTGATCGCATCAAAATTCCGTGGCAACCGATCATCTGAGACTGAACTGCTAGATTTATAATATTCAAATTAGTTATCTCATAACTACCTGTGGATTCCAAATATTGTATCACATTCCAGATAAAATAGACAATATTAAACTTTCCGATCGAATAATCAAACACCCAAGTTTTCCCAAATAGTTCTCAACAATTGAGGGGAGTTTAAAAACATCCATCACATGCCACAATACCAATGGTCCAGCCGTAGAAGGGTCAAGCCAACGCCTCACATGTGGCAACGCCGTACTGCCCCAAACCCTAAGGTTAAAAAGGCAGTTCAAGACGGTCACATAATCGAGTTAAGGTTTGTTGTCTTCTAGAGGGTCCATCGCGTTACTTGCACGACTTAGATCGTTCTTAAACTACGGAAAAATCCAATACTTGGAAATTTTCCGGCAGGGGAAAAAGTGAGTTATTGATATCCGTTCGAACTTTTAACACGTTCTAAAATTACCCTGAAAAACATAAACGAAGTTAAATTATCCGATCGAATCAACGAGTCCCCAATACAACCCAGAAAACTCAACTCTTGAGTAGAATTAAAACTTCCCAGAAAAAACAGGAAACAGCTACGGGTGTAACTGTAGAAAAACGAGTCCCTAATCTCCACATACGGCAGCGGAACCGCCGCCAAAACCAGGGTACGGCCGTGGTTCCGCGGCGCTACAGTGGAGTTAGGAAGTCGTATTCTACAGTTATTCTTAGATTTCCCTGCTCAATTTTTGAGCATTTTTAATACTAAAAAATCAACATTTTAAAAAAATATCCAGGGAAGGGTATTCGTTGGGGTTTCCGGGTTCGATCGGACTTTAAACTTCATCTAGATTTCGCCTAAAGCTCTAGCTTGACTTTGATACCACTGTAGAGTTCCTAGACACTCTAATAAGGTTCTACAAGGCATCAACCATGCCCGGTTAAAATTTTAGCCATGCCGAACAACCCTAAACAAGATCTTTAAACTAGAGATTAGGCAAAAACTAGCATGTTAAAGACTTTAACACTAAGTGAAAGGGATTACAACCTTTGTAGATCCGGTCCTTCACTTCTAAAGCTCCGTGTTGACGTCCCTTCGCTGCGATCATCGTGATCCCGGACTCTAGAGATGGTTTCCTCGGGGAAATGAACGGGCTAGGTCGTTGACTTCGAGGCCGAAGATGATCTACGTCGAAGAGACTCAAACTCAAGCTCCATCATCACTAGGTCAAGAACTTTGTGAAGAGAACGCCCTAAACTAATTGGCAAGTAGTAGAAGATGATGAAATAGGAAGTGGGTTCACTTTGGATTTTGATTTCTCACTTTATTTCTTCACTTGATAAAAATCTAGTAAGCTTTTCTTCTTCATGAAGAAGAAGAAGAAGAAAGAAAAGAATAAGAACAAAATGAATTATGTAAAAAGAATAATCAAGTGAAGTCTATCATAATGCAACCATGGGTGAGTTTACCTTTGTAGAGACTAAACCATAGTTTGAGGTAATGGTTAGGTTAATGAAAATCTTATGCAAAACAAAATGAGTGAACTTTGTCAAAGATGCTTAAAAGCTTCATGAAGCTTCAAGCCAAGACAAAGAAAACCACCATTTTGTTTTACCAAAATAATTAAAAACCCAAACTATTATCTTAAATATGGTGTAAGTCATACACACACCCAAGTTTGCATGTATCATCAATCATGATACAAACTAGTGCACAAACATATATCACATATACAACTTGTGCACATCAAATGAGAAAATCAATCTTAAGTGAACCAATACTAGTTAATGTAAAGTAATATATCACATATATAATTATACATTAAATCATTAAATCAACACTTGATTTAATTATCCGGTCATATCGCATATAACCTACTAATATCAAGTGTATCAATATATCGAACCTTCACTTGATTCGGTAACCCGGCTATATCTCATATAACCGACCGATGACACAAATCACGAGAATAGAATACAGTATCACATACTGGTATTATTCTCGGTCCCGCACATATCCCATATGCGCTCCTATTTCGTTTCGCTTGAGCCAGGAAACCTCTGTGTACGACTCTAAAGACTCGTCAATACGCCGGAAGTAGGTGGTGATCATATCAATCACCCACAAGCCGCAAGCGGTCTGCGAAACGTAACGGCCACCCGGGTATTGAGCGATCAGAAGATCAATGAGCAAGCCTGCTCACACACCTGCGAATCCAACCAGTAACACTTACCGCACAGTCCGGTCTGTTCGTCTGATATGTCGCATATCTCGCCTAGGGGTGGTAAACGTCAGACCCCAGTAGCTTGATAAGTTATGCCTATGTAAGGTCCACAACAAGTGTGAAACTACTGATAACACTTACCAGTAAATCACTGCAACCCTGGCCAGGGATTTCCAGTTATGGCCAGTCGAGCATAGCGCAACATCACCCCCAAATACCGGAAGAGACGAATCCCTTCCTATCGCTCATTGCCTCCATGTGAATCGGGACTGTACCCAAAAACCACCTGTTTGCATGACTCAGTAGAGCCGTGGTAGGGTGGAAATCAAAGCACAGTGGGAGACACATAAGACTCTATGACGATCTCGGGTCAACAGACTAAGCTGTACCAGTGTCACCAGAGAACTGCCATCTGACGTGAGGTATAATACCATCTGGGAGTTCTCGGGGAGTCCGTTCAGTGTACCCAGTCTCTACTGAGCACCCGCATACCATCTCTGATGTCAAACACCAATGGATATGGGATCATCCATCGCCCATCACATGGGTCGAGAAGATATACGCTAGTCTACTCTGGAATATCGATGCCCCGTCTCGATATTCCAACGACTTGGAACATTGAAGGATGTACTCTTGGACTACCCAGGCCCCACTAGTATGATCTGCATCATAGTCCTGGTAGTTGAGCATACATCCTAAGGGCTTTATCAACATGTAATAGAGAGACAGCAAGTATACATGTTAAGATAAAAAGCAACCAGATAGCGTACTATCATGTCGAGCAAGAAAGTCCTACCTATATATGTCCCAGCATCCACTACAATATACATCTCATGTACAGTAATGGCCTTTAGGGCATACATATAACTAACAGTAATGGCTACCCGGGTATTGAGCGATCAGAAGATCAGCAAGCAAGCCCGCTCCAACTCCTGCAAAAGCCTGATGGTAACACTTGCCGTACAGTCCGGTCTCCTCGTCTGATATGTCGCATATCATGTCTAGGGGTGGTAAACGTCAGACCCCAATAACCAATAAGTCATGCCGATGTGAGGCTCATAACGGGTTGAGAAACTACTGGTAACACTTACCAGTAAATCTCTAAATCAGCCCTGGCCAGGGACTTCCCTGTTATGGCCAATCGAGCACAGCGCAACATCAAACCCCAATACCAGGAGAGATGAAACCCCTCCTATCGTTCATTGCCTCCATGTGACTCGGGGCTGTACCCAAAAACCACCATTTTGCACGCCCTCTTGGACGTGGTAAGGTGGAAATCAAAGCATAGTGGGAATCATACAAGACTCTATGACGATCTCGGGTCTACAGACTAACCTGTACAAGTGTCGCCAGAGAACCTCCATCTGACGTGAGTTATAATACCATCTGGGAGTTCTCGGCGAGTCCGTCCAGTGTATCCAGTCTCCACTGAGCACCCGTATATCATCTCTGATGTCAAACACCAATGGATATGGGATCATCCATCGCCCATCTATATGGGTCGAGAAGCTATACGCTAGTCTACTCTAGTATATCGATGCCCCATCTCAATACACCCATGACTAGGGACATTGAAGGATGTACTTATGGACTACCATGTCCCCACTAGTATGATCCGCATCATAGTCCAGGTAGTCAAGTACACATCCTAAGGGCTTTACCAACATGTAACAGAGAGACAATCAGCGTGCATGTTAAGGTAAAGAGTAACCAGATAGCATACTATCATGTCGAGCAAGAAAGTCCTCCCTATATATGTCCAAGCCTCCACTACAATATACATCTCATGTATAGTAATGGACTCTAGGGCAAACATATAACTAACAATCTCCCACTTGCACTAGGGCCATCTGATAGCAGTGGTTGTAGTATCACATACCCAACCATCCCATAAAAGACTCTCTCTGGGAAAAGGCCTTTGTGAGTGGATCCGCCGTGTTGTCCTCTGAGTCTACTCTCCTAACCTCGATCCCCTGGAGATCAACCATCTCCATAATCAGGTGATACTGCCTTAGAATATGTCTGGATCACTGATGGGACAGGTGTTCCTAGGCCTAAGCCACAACTCCATTGTCTCACAATAGTAGGAACGAAGTTCATCTCATGAACTAATATTCACCCAGACTGCCTCTTTGGTAGCATCTTTGGTAGCGATGTATCCAGCCTATATTGTCTAGTATGCCACGGTATCTAGCTTGGAACTCATCCAACAGACCGTCCCTTTACTGAGGGTAAAGACAATGCATGTAACTGACATTCAGTCGACCTTACCACCCTGGATGATATCCAGTGATTCTCCCCAGGGTCGATTGATACCATCTTACTACACCTAGTGAGGGTCCTAACAACCATTTAGATCTATCTCATAGAACCAAAACCCAGGATTTATGAGGTATCACCTTTATCCTATATGGATAATCCTTGTGATGAGATGGGATTGATCGTGCGTAGCATAGGAAAATCCTTTCCTATCAAGAGTATGTCATCCACGTACAATACGGGGATCACCACCATACTCCCTACTTCCCTTTTGTATATACAAGGTTCATCTACCATTTTGATGAAGTTAAACTCTTTGACTACCACATCAAAACAGATGTTTCAACTCCGCGATGCCTGCTTTAACCTGTAAAGCAACTTGCACGCTTTTCCGCTGCTCGCACTGTCTATGAAGCCCCTTGGCTATGTACTTATAGATGCTCCCTTCTAAATCACTATTTAGAACAGCAGTCATGATACCCAACCGTCAGATATCGTAGTCATGGTATGTAGCAGTGGCAAGTAGGGTCTGGATGGACTTAAGCATAGGCACTTAGAAAATGTTTCATCATAAGCCACATCTGGTCGATGACGTAAACCTTTAACAAGTCTAGCTTTGAAAGTCTCAACTTTTTCATGTACACCAAGTAATCTTCTCAAGATATATTTGCTCCTAATGGGGATTTAACCCTTTAGATATAGCAACCAAAGTCCATACTTCGTTGGTGTACATAGATTCCATCTCAGATCGCTTAGCATCCAGCCATTCTTATAGAGTCCCCACTCTTGATGGCCTGCTCGAAAATAGTTGGGTCATCATCTCATGATGCAATCCTCGCTCCCACTGTCATAGAGAAACCAAAGTATCTCTCAGGTGGGTGAGGAACCCTACCAGATCGGCGGAGAGGCTGAGGTTCGTTGGGAGCTATTGAATCCTCCGGTTCTACCAAATCATCAGCTACAGTTTGTATAGATGGAACTCCTTCCAGTTCTACATCATGACCACGAATTTCTTTCTAAAATAAATTCCTTTTCTAAAAAGGTAGCATGCCGAGAAACAAAACACCTTTTTTCCTCGGTGTGGTAGAAGATATTCCCTTGCGAATGCTTGGGATATCCAACAAATTTCCACAGAACAGACCTTGCCTCGAGCTTGTCCGGAATTTGCTTTTAGACATAGGCCGGACAACCCCAAATCTTAACTTCCATAAGAGATGGGATCTTCCCATACCATATCTCATATGGAGTGGTAGGCACATGATTTGGTTGGAACCCTATTCAATAGGTATGCAGCTTCACAAGTGCATAACCCCAAAAAGGAAACAGGCAACTCAGTAGTACTCATCATAGAGCGCACCATATCTCATAGGGTGCAATTGCTCGGCCCCGATACACCGACGTGCAGTGGTGTATGCGGAGGAGTAATGCTGAGAGAGAATCTCATTCTCCTTTAGAATAGTCCAGGAATTCCTGTTAGTGTATATGCCCTAGGGGCCATTATTGTATCATACTAGTTTGTATATTACTTAATGGAAGCTTGAGATATTCAAAGTTATATTAACAGTCCCGCTCAATATAGTAGTATGCTACTTGGTTTATGTCTATCTTAATATGTGTATATGTTAGCATATCGCGAATACATATTGATAGAGCCCTTAAGATCTTGCTTGACTACCAGCGTTGTGATGGCAGTCACACTAGTGGGGGCTGGGTAGTCTACAAGCACAACCTTTTTCAGGTCCCTAGTCGTAGGATTATCGAGACAGGGCATCGATACTCCAGAGTAGACAAATGTGTACGCTTCTTATCTCAGTTGGGGAGATGGTCTGTCCCACAGCCATCAGTACGTTGTACTGGAGATAGTATACAGGTGCTCGATGGGTTACGGGTACACCGGACATGACTCGCAGGGAACTGTTGGTTGGTATTATACCCATCGTCAGTTAATAGTTCCCAGGTGACATGAGTACAGCATAGTCCGCAGACTTGACACTACTGCTTCGTCTCGAGTGTGTTCCCACTATTCTTAGATTTCTACCCTACTACGGCTCAAAGGAGTCGTGCAAACAGGTAGCAGTTGGGTGCAGTCCCGAAGCACTTGGAGGCATGGCGGTTTGATAGGATTCGTCTCTCCCGGTATTGGGAGTTGATATCGCGCAGTGTTTGGAGAGACATTACGCAAAGTCCCTGGCCAGGGAAAACGAGATTGATTGGTAGAATTTCTAGTAGCTTCTCAAGGTGTAATGTGCTTCACTCCGACATGACTTATACCGCTTTTAGGGGACTGACGCTTGCCGCCCCCTAGGCCCGATATGCGATAGTCCTAAACGAATAGACCGGACTGTACGAAGATTGTCACATCAGGCTCAGTAGGAGTTCGGATGGGTTTCCTCATCGACCTTCTTATCGTCATGTACCTGCTTCAGACGAAACCATATAGAGGTCGTATGTTTTTACGAAAAGGTTCGGACACATACGTGTATTTATGCACGTACGATGTTCGGACAGTTTTTACTAGCAGGCATTAGTTTAAGCCAGATTCTAGTATTGGATTATTGGATTTATACAATCTCGGTATTTCCGTGTTTTCACGGATGGGAGGGGAATTCTCGTAATTAGTCGAGAAGCTTCTAGAACAAAGATGAGGTGGAGAGATTAGGTGTTATTTGCATTAAATGGATTAATGACTCATGAGGTGATTCATCCAAATAAGTTAATGAAGCATTTATTTCTTAATGACTCATGAGATGATTCATTGTATGTATTAAATGAAGTATGGTTATAAATATCACATAATGATTTATTTGATATTCTTTATGCTTCATCATATATAGAAAATGAGACATAATTCATATGATTCTCACTTTTTCATTCTCTCTCTTAAAGCTCTCTCTATCCAAAGACCTAACCGTAATCCTCTCATGTGTTAATATCCTAGGGTTAGCTAGACTAATAGATCCCTAATTCTCTTCTATATCTTCTAGGTTACTTTGATTAGCACTCATAGCCACCTAATTACCTCAAGTGAGAGGTTAAAGCTTGGAGAAGGAGCTCTCAGGTGGATCTTCTATCATATCGAGGAGGCCGACGAGGAAGTGAACTACAAGAACAAGAAGGGCTTGAATCTTTAGGTATAATCATCTATCATAGTAGCTAATCGCTTCTAGATAGTTTTTAGTTAGGGTTTAGTAATGATCCGTAAAGTTAGTCGATGTTAACTCAAACAAAATGATTGTTTTACCTATTACGCCTCCCCGCATCTTGTGGGTTGTCTAACGTCGACTTACAGTAGTATCAGAGCCTAGCTAAATGATTGATCATTTCTTTGTGTGTCGTTTTAGAAAATGAATAGAATCACAATCAAAGAATTATATTTGACCGCAATCAACTACGGTGTCGGATGTAGATTGTAAGTGAGTGCGGATCGTCCACAGGGATTGTGCGATTCGTTTTTATATATGCTTTGTTTGAATCGAAAAGTTAATTGAAAAGAAAAGAAAACATGATTTAAGAATTTATCAATTGATTCAAGTGTCACGAGTTTAATCAAGAATCAAGAAACTGATAAACAATCAAGAATTGGGTTTCGAGAATATTTCCAAACAAAATGTCAAGAATCTAAATGAGGCTCGTAGGAATCGATCGGATTTATAGATGTGATGTAACCTCAAGATTTCATGTTCTTGTCCTTCGAAGGATTGATACTAGATCGATGATGATCGACGAGAGTTAGGGCTTCTTCGTGAAACTAGGATTTCATCATTTAACCCTTGTTCTTTTGTCGATATCATTCACATTCTAGCCTCTAGCAATTTCAAGAAACGATCGTAACTCCCCAATTTCGAGCGATATCATTCAAGAAAGCATCGTAACGAAATGGGTTGTCGGTTCTTGAACTTGCTAGGGTTTACAAAACTTGTAGGAATCAAGAATCGTTTTAAGATATATTACATCATCATTCTATTGATCGTCTCGGCTCCTTTACGAGCGGAGTTTTACTCAAACATCATAACAAGAACAACAATTAAAAATTGAGATCTAATCATGATGCAAGAATTAAAAGAAAACAAGATAAAAGAATTTCACCTTTTATTTATATCAACAATTTGATTACAGTCGCTCAAGAACTACAAGAGGAAGAACGAAATTGTCGATTTGGCGTCCCTCGGCTCCGTGAGTCGCGTATCGTTTGGACCACTTGCTCTGTTGAAGATCGGCTCAGCTCATAAAAGGTTGCAAGGCTTCTTGATTGATGGGTACTCGGGATCTTGGCTTTTGGAGTTGGAATTAGGGTTAGGGTTTCACACAAGCCCTGTCACTAGACTTGTGGAAGAAGAAGATGAAGAAAGAGGTAGAATGGCTCTAGTTTGATACTAGATTGGGAATTGATCCATTCCTTTTACAAGTGAGCCTAGGGTCTTATTTATAAAGCACCCAAACCCTAAGCCTTTGAGTTCCCTCCAAAAGTTTGTTGAGGAACTTCTAGAAAGAGTTTGTTAGGCTTAGCTTAGGGTTTAAGCTAGGGTTTAAGAAGAAGGTTCTAGATTACAAAGCTTAGTTTAGTGTAGAAACAAGGGTTTGCTGATCTGGCAGAAGTCTCTGGAGTCTTCTAGAACTTGGAGTGTCTTTCTGAACTGTAGGAGCTGAGACAGGAGTTTTGGTGCAAAGATGAAGTGGTGACGTCATCAAGTAGCCGCGGAACCGCGGCGCAAGCAGGCTCCGGCCGCGGTTCCGCGGCCATGTAGGAGGCTTGGAGCTTGGTTCTTCTGGTGTGGTCTTTTGATGGTATTTGGGGCTTCATTTGATATGTTGATTTGTATTTTCCCTTTTGGATTGATACCAGAACTGAATTCATTGAGTTGGCGTCATGTTTGATCGGTACCATGTAAGTTTTTGGCTTTTCTTCTGGATTTTCCTGCACAGATCTCAAAACAAGTGTTGCGCAAATGTAGGGATGATGTGATGCCATGAAATGCGGTCAATTTCCTTTATAGTGTCGGTTTTAGAGTCTAATACATGCAATCTGATATTTTGCGACAGTTTTGCTAATATGTAAAATATGAATGCCGTACACTTCTAAATGAGTGCAAATGATGAGGAAATTGCCGGCTAAAATATACAATATTTTCGACTAATCAAATTCCCCCAAACTTAATTTCGATCGTCTCGAGCGAACTGTTTTATTAAAAAGAGAAGGAGAAAATAAAGAAAGAGAAAAACTAACTAGCACACTTTCGTAGGCAACACGATTGCACTGAGCACGTGCAACAAGCTTTTAAACCTTTAGGTGTCCCTAGTAGGAGGAGTGTTGTCTCCTGAGGGTTTTCAGCGGATTGCACCCACAAAATCCAATAACAAAAGGAAGATCATGAATATTACATTTAAAGAAAAGAATTGTTAAAGAAAAGTTTTGAAAATTAGGGTTTCCAACTAAACTAGCTTTTCGGTTGTCATGAGCCCTATCTTAATGGTCATGAAAAGAAGTCAGAAATCACGTCCTCCCTCAATAAAACATCGTCTTATTCTTCATTCCTATCTTTCTTCCAAACATCGATCATATAACCCTGCGTGTGTGTAAAAGACATCCCTACACACGGAGAATTCAATTCAAGCTATCATACTCTTGCCCATCAGCCTGAGTACTTTTTAATTAATGAATATTTAGATGAGATTGCTCACACACTTTCATGCGACCGTTAATACTTCTTGAGGTACTAACCGACCAATTACTCCTGTGCTTGCTTACTTGGTGTATTTTCCTCGTCTTGCCCCACCTCAGGCATAGCAGTGACTCCCAGACCAGTCGGCCTTAGGGCACTAGGTGAAGAAGCACCCTCGCTATATATTTTTTATTGCCCTCGGTGATAACAAAACCAGTGTTCATTTTTCTCACCACTTAATATTTTTATTCACTTTTTTTTATTTCCTTCATACTTTTGGCTTTAAGACAAGAGCATTTCAAGGTATCCTCTACTATCCCAGGCTTCAAGACGTGTGTAAGTGCGAATAGCAGGATAGCAACGTTCAAAATGTTTGGCTTCCAGAATAGAAACTATTTTTCAGACTTATTTTTATCCTCAGATTAGTGACGTCTTTCATCTTACGAACCCTTGGGACAACGGCTCATAACTACTTATTACTAGTTGGTATAAGAAAACTTCTAATTTTCTTGGTTTTTTTAAATTTTTCTAATCTCATGGATGTAATTTTTCACTATCTAAACTTTCATTATCTTATTTATGTACAAAAATTATTTTTATAATTTTGAAAATTTTTAAATTTTTATAGGTTTTTTAAAAAAATGTTTTGTGCTTATGCAAATGATATGCAAATGATGCGAAAATATGCACAAACCTCCCCCAAACATGTTTTCAACAATGTCCTCACTGTTGCCTTCCGCTAAATCTCGAAAAACCTGTAAGCTTGGGAGGAATTTATTAGTGGGGGCAAAATATTTAAGTGAAGAACCTCCCCCAAACTTATTTTTGGCTCAAAATTTTTGTAAAAATTTTCTTTTCAGGAGCCCGATTAAACTCCCCCAAACTTGAGTTATGCAATATTAATCTTTGAAAATCATATGAGGGGGTCAAAAATCAGTGGTCTATGCCAAGCTTTGCAAAGACCGAAATTTAACACCAACCATTCGAAAATTTTATCAATGCAGTGCTCGGGTTGGTGGAAAAAGAAGTGGGGAAAGGGTAAGTGGTGGAATAAAATGTGTGTGCTTCTCATTTTGGAGAGACGATGCAGTGAGTGTGATGGATTACTCGCATTCTTCTTATAGGTCAGAAGAAGGGGTGGAGGTTCAATTTCAATGATTGGGACATGATTCATCTCAACACCCGTGTTATTCAGAAATGCGAGTTCATCAGCGAAGATCTCCTCAAAAGTTTCATCAATACCCCGAAGAATAATGTCATCACAAAGTGCGTGGTGATCTTCAGACTCTAAAAGCAGTTCATAATCAGTGTTAATTGTTGACTCGGACATCTCGGTGGAAGAGTCCGTATATGTATGATACATTGTTGGGTCAAACAATAACGTATGAAAAGAGTCAAGATCAGTATAAAGAGGATCATCAAATTCGCTGCTGTCGACATCCATTAAGTCGACAGAACAGACCTGAGCAGTAGGTTCGGAGGGTGCACTTCCTAACTTGTAAATGTTCATCTCAATTGTCCACTTCCCGAAGGATAGGGTCATAGAACCGTTACGACAATTGATGATAGCGTTGGAAGTGGCCAAAAAGGGGCGACCTAAAATCACCGGAATTTGATTCCGTGAGTTCGCTACAGGCTGTGTATCAATTACAATAAAGTCTACAGGGAATATAAATTCCCCGATTTTTATCAACACATCCTCGAGTTCACCCCTAGGTCTGGTGATTGATCGGTCAGCCATCTGGAGAGTGCAAGGAGATGGTTTCAACTCTCCGATCCCTAACTGCTCATAAACAGAGAAAGGAAGCAGGTTAACACTTGCCCCAAGATCTAGTAGAGCACGGTTAATGTGTTTCTCCCCAATAGAGATGGAAATCGTAGGATAGCCAGGATCCTTACGTTTCCTCGGTAATTGCTGGGGGAAAGCTGTGTCTACTGTCTTTGCCATGAATATCTTCTTGGGCATTTGTTTCTTCCTCTTTCTAGTGCAAAAGTCTTTAAGAACTTTCGTATATGCAGGGACTTGTTGGATAGCATCTAGAAGAGGGATATTGATGTTAACCTGTTTAAACATCTCAGTGATCTTCTCCATATGTGGACTTGGTGTGTTAGCCCTTAACCAATTAAGATAAGGTGCTTTAGCAATAAGCGCTGGGTCCATCATAGGAGAAGGAAGTGTGTGTGGAACCGATCCCAGAATAGAAGTGGGAATCGTCCGTGGAGGGGTAAAAGAGGTGGGCTGTAGTGGCGAGCCTTTTGGGAAATGAAGAATAGGCTCGGAAGAAGGTGGTAGGGTAGAAGAACTGGGGTCAGAACTAGAAGTGTGTGGTGAGGAAAGCTCTCAGCCGGGGTATTGATATGATTTTCAGTATCATCAACTTCTTCCCCAACATGATTGTCAAGCACTCTTCCAGATCTCAACGTGGTGATTGCATTCATATGATGTGAATAACCAGGATTGGGTAAGGGTTGAGCTGGAAGTTTCCCTTTCTCTCTTGCACTCATTTCGGCTTTTAACCGTGCAATTTCTTCTTCCATCGATTTAATACTCTCGTTTTGGGACGCAGAGTTTTTCTCAATTTTATCGACAGATGACTTCATTTTAGCCGAAACTTGCATGATATTTGTTAAGACCAAATTCATGTATTGTGCAAAAGAAAAGGATTCATCAGTTCCGGTCAACTGTAAAGGACTAGACAGTGCAGGTGTGTTGACCTGATTTTGAAAATTATGTGCTTGAAAGGGGTGCTGACTCAATTGAAGTTGTGGCTGCTGTTGTGGTGGAGGGACCCTTTGGAAATGATTCGTGTTTGGAACCATGTTTTATGATTGTGATTGGTTCCAAGAAAAATTAGGGTGATTCCTCCAACCCTGATTATATGTGGAAGAAAAAGGATCGTTTCTAGGTCTTTGAAATGCGGCATTGGTATGCTCACGACCTTGAAACGGACATTCTTCTGTCAAGTGAGACGGATCAGAACAGCAACCACATACAGTTTTGGAAAGTGACATTTGATTAAGGGGGGCAGCTAAAAATTTGTTTTCCATAGTCTCGAGTTTCTTTTGTATAGCTGAAATGTCAGCTCTAACTCCTATGGAAACATCCGATTGGTTATTGCCACTCCTAAATGATGGACTTTCCCACTGTAAAGACTTTTCAGCGAACTCTTCTAAATATCGCCAAGCTTCCCCATCATCCTTGGTCATGAAGGTACCTTGACACATGTTTTCAAGGCTCTGTTTAGTGTTAGGGTTACTGCCCTCATATATGATTCGGCAAAGCTCCCATCTCAGGATGCCGTGATGAGGACACTGAACCAATAGATCCTTGAAACGTTTAAAGCATTTAGAGAATGGTTCAGTAGGGAGTTGGGCAAATTGATTCAGTTCGCTACGGATTCGAGCTGTCTTTTGGATTGGGTAAAATTTCTTAAGGAATGCAGCGACGAATTCTTCCCAATTCGTAATAGAGTGTGCGGTAGTGTTATATAGCCACTTCTCGGCTATATCGCACAATGTAAATGGAAGAAGTCGTAGACGCATAGCATCCACTGAAAGTTGTGACGTACCCATCATTGCGCATACATTTTCAAATTTGGTAATGAAAACGTAAGCGTCCTCAGTCTCGAGTCCGTGGAATTTGGGTAAAAGATTGATATACTGGGGCTTAATTTCAATGTTATCCCCATTGGCTGGTGGTGTGGATAAGCAGGTCGAAAGAGGACCTCTAAGTGGATAGCATCTCTCCTGGAGAGAGATGCGGGGTGGATTCTGCGTACCAACGGACGGCGGCAGATTAGGGTTAAAGAAGTTTGATGGATTTGGATCCATTGGTGTGGGTGTGGTAGTAGGTAAAGGAAAGGTAAATGGAGAAATATCGACTTCGGAGTCGATAAAGGGTATGCGGACTAAACGGGCACTAGAATCCCGTGTCCAGCCTATCTTGTACTAAAAAGGGTTAGTACAAGTGGCAGCGTTGGCTTTATAATTAGGGGCAAATGAATGCGGTGTTTGCTTTGAAAAAGGGACGGATTTTTGAAAAAATGATGCGACACAACAAATGCAGCACACAAACCCTAGAATCTAGTGGTCACCTAGGTCCGGCTCTAGACCGCTCCTAACTGCCAAAAGACAAGTCGCGGGATAGAATCCTCCACTGCCTCTTTGTTCCCCTGTGGCCAGGTAAGTGCCAGGTAAGTGGGAAGGTACTCTACTACGTAAGTAGTGGGCCTAATTAATAACCACTAGCCTTCGACACACTTTCCTAGGCACCACAAGAAAACGCGGATAAGCAATGAATTACCCACGGCCTTCTTCTGTCCTAAGTGAGCGCGACAATCCTTAGAGTCATCTCTAGATTTCTTTTAGTTAATGTGGGTCAATGCGGATGCAAGTTTGTGGTTTTCGGGGCCTAAGAAGGGTAATGAAATCCCCACCTAATTTGGATTTGGCCGTGCCCCTTAATATCCGTATTTAGAATGCAAACAACCAAGAAACAAAATACGCACAAATTTACTTTTGCAATTTGCGAGCTGCTATTCTTTGCAAAGAATCCTGCAGAAAATTGTCAATTGGTGCTAAAAAGAGGAGAGAGGAGAAGGTAAGAAATCACCTGAAACAAAAATTGCACAGAGAACCCTCAAGCTTGCCGCGGTTCCGCCGCAAAGTGGCCTTTATGCCGCTCTTCCGCGGTCGAAGTGTGGGAACACTGCACCAAATTTCACCAGGGAGCTTCTGTAGACTCCCTCAGCTCTCTAGAATTTTCAAAAAAATTTTCTAAATTTCCAGCAAGCTCCAGATCTCCTTGCAATGAAACACAACAAATTGTTTAGGGTTTGCACGAATTTTGATCTCAAAAATCACAATGAAATAAATCTTTCAATTCAAACTATAAAATGAAAACGAATTAGCGCGTGATCCCCGGCAACGGCGCCATTTGATTGATCATTTCTTTGTGTGTCGTTTTAGAAAATGAATAGAATCACAATCAAAGAATTATATTTGACCGCAATCAACTACGGTGTCGGATGTAGATTGTAAGTGAGTGTGGATCGTCCACAGGGATTGTGCGATTCGTTTTTATATTTACTTTGTTTGAATCGAAAAGTTAATTGAAAAGAAAAGAAAACATGATTCAAGAATTTATCAATTGATTCAAGTGTCACGAGTTTAATCAAGAATCAAGAAACTGATAAACAATCAAGAATTGGGTTTCGATAATATTTCCAAACAAAATGTCAAGAATCTAAATGAGGCTCGTAGGAATCGATCGGATTTATAGATGTGATGTAACCTCAAGATTTCGTGTTCTTGTCCTTCGAAGGATTGATACTAGATCGATGATGATTGACGAGAGTTAGGGCTTCGTCGTGAAACTAGGGTTTCATCATTTAACCCTTGTTCTTTTGTCGATATCATTCACATTCTATCCTCTAGCAATTTCAAGAAACGATCGTGACTCCCCAATTTCGAGCGATATCATTCAAGAAAGCATCGCAACGAAATGGGTTGTCGGTTCTTGAACTTCCTAGGGTTTACAAAACTTGTAGGAATCAAGAATCGTTTTAAGATATATTACATCATCATTCTATTGATCGTCTCGGCTCCTTTACGAGCGGAGTTTTACTCAAACATCATAACAAGAACAACAATTACAAATTGAGATCTAATCATGATACAAGAATTAAAAGAAAACAAGATAAAAGAATTTCACCTTTTATTTATATCAACAATTTGATTACAGTCGCTCAAGAACTACAAGAGGAAGAACGAAATTGTCGATTTGGCGTCGCTCGGCTCCGTGAGTCGCGGATCGTTTGGACCACTTGCTCTGTTGAAGATCGGCTCAGCTTATAAAAGGTTGAAAGGCTTCTTGCTTGATGGGTACTCGGGATCTTGGCTTTTGGAGTTGGAATTAGGGTTAGGGTTTCACACAAGCCCTGTCACTAGACTTGTCGAAGAAGAAGATGAAGAAAGAGGTAGAATGGCTCTAGTTTGATACTAGATTGGGAATTGATCCATTCCTTTTACAAGTGAGCCTAGGGTCTTATTTATAGAGCACCCAAACCCTAAGCCTTTGAGTTCCCTCCAAAAGTTTGTTGAGGAACTTCTAGAAAGAGTTTGTTAGGCTTAGCTTAGGGTTGAAGCTAGGGTTTAAGAAGAAGGTTCTAGATTACAAATCTTAGTTTAGTGTAGAAACAAGGGTTTGCTGATCTGGCAAAAGTCTCTGGAGTCTTCTAGAAATTGGAGTGTCTTTCTGAACTGTAGGAGCTGAGACAGGAGTTTTGGTGCAAAGATGAAGTGGTGACGTCATCAATTAGCCGCGGAACCGCGGCGCAAGCAGGCTCCGGCCGCGGTTCCGCGGCCAAGTAGGAGGCTTGGAGCTTGGTTCTTCTGGTGTAGTCTTTTGATGGTATTTGGGGCTTCATTTGATATGTTGATTTGTATTTTTGCTTTTGGATTGGTACCAGAACTGAATTCATTGAGTTGGCGTCATTTTGATCGGTACCATGTAAGTTTTTGGCTTTACTTCTGGATTTTCCTGCACAGATCTCAAAACAAGTGTTGCACAAATGTAGGGATGATGCGATGCCATGAAATACGGTCAATTTCCTTTATAGTGTCGGTTTTAGAGTCTAATACATGCAATCTGATATTTTGCGACAGTTTTGCTAATATGTAAAATATGAATGCCGTACACTTCTAAATGAGTGCAAATGATGAGGAAATTGCTGGCTAAAATATACAATATTTTCGACTAATCACTAAACCATAACTAACATGTTAGCAAAGTCGTTAGAAATTCGATCGCAAAACGAACCCGAAAAAACATCATTTTCATATAGTTTCTGCTGATTTTAAAACGGGGTTTAAAATTTTTTCAGGGACCCTTAAAAATACAAGCAGTGAATTTTAAGAATTGTGAAGAAATTTGGGACTGTGACTCGACCATAGCGCCGCAGAACCGCCGCCAATACAAGCGATTCTCCGTGGATCCGCGGCCGAGTTGACTCCGAGTCAACCCAAATTTGCTCAGTTATTCTTCTGTGTTGATGTTGTGTTTTCTGGGATGATTTGTTTCTGCTCAGGTTTTATGTGGACAGAGAATTGTTTGGAGTAGATTCATTAGTGTTGCTTGATCGAAATTCTAAGATATTTGGCTAACTTGATTATATCTGTGTTGTGTTTAATGTGTTCGTAAATCTTCCCTAACTGCTAGTATGTCGGTTAGAAGGGGGTTGCATATTTCTGTAATGGTTTTTACTGGTTTGTGATTGTGGACTTGTTGGATTGTCGTGAATGGATAGCCGGGGATGTGAGACGAGTGTTTCTTTCATTCAAATGTAAATTGTAATTTGTTGTAATATTCTTTTACGGGGCACATCCGGGTTGAGGTTGTAGCCACCGTTGTATTATTTCATTTACTATTTTCTGCTGCTAGGATAGACCCAAGATGGGGTGCACAAACTACCGGGTACTTTGAAGTGTTTAGTGGCCTACTCACATCGTTGAGGGAGACCGCTTCACTTCGGGTACTAGGCGGGTAGTTTGCCGTACCCGTAGGGGTCTACGGTGGGGTTTTGGTTATTCATCGCGACTGTGTAATCCGTCTTTCTTTGTAGGCTCAAAAGGAATTCGGATTCGTAGAAAATCCAATATGTTCATCTATGATCTGGAATGCTTATTATTGCGTCTGACGAATGTACAATATCTATATATGATATCTAGAAGGCGTTACTTATGTTTTGCACCCGCGCTAGCCCAGCCCCCGCTCTGTTGTTAGTTAAGTAACTTAACGGGTGAATGACGGGGCCCAGTGGCGAATGCGGATGGCATAAGAGGATGTTGTATTTTTTTTGTTTTCTGCAATAATAGGTTAATTGATGGGACGCATTATATTAATGCAAAGAAAATAAACCAAAGTTGAATCGTTGGAACAGTTTAAAAGAAACCACTCGGTTATTTTAAAACAGAAGATATTTTTTTAATTGCGGAGCTTAAACCACTCTTTTGAAAAGCTATCAGGTTCCTTCGATCATATCAAGTTCACTACGTTCACGGTTTCGCCAAAACCATTTGTAGCCCTCCGTCATTTCATTTGGGTATTAAGTAGTATTCAAGTTATGTATTTTGACCAACGCGAAGACATAGTGTTTGGTAGCTGCTGGATATTCATTTGTTGCATAGATAGATGAGTTGGTTTGGGACAGTCGTACTATCATTTGGCCAACGCCAGTGGTATGCACGGATGAGTTCAAATTAACAAGATAATGATGGGTTTTGTGCACTAGGTGCACGGTGTAAAAATTCTATAAAGAATCAAACAATCGTTTTTTTAGTTTAAGCGCGGCACTGCAACAAATACGGGTTAGTCAATTTTTAGCGTTTGCTAGCGAACTTGCAAAGAATCCTGCAAAGAATAGTATATTGGATGCGTCGGATTTGAGAAGAAGGTATTAGTAAAGTACGTACCGTTATGTTTTGGGTTAGGAAACCCCCGTTGAATCAAATCCGCTAAGCTTGAAAAGTTCGCTTGCGCGGGTCAAACTACCCGGATCTTTGGCACTGTACTTTGCAATCACCTTAGCTTTGAACGTACACTTTGCTCCCACAATCGCAGTTGCAAATTCGCAAAAATCTGCACTCTTGCCCACAAAAATGATCCAAAAAAAAAAAGATTATTTTTTTTATTATAAATATATACAAAAAGAATATTAACCCAAATAACAAGAAAGAAAATACGCTACCGTCTCCCCGGCAACGGCGCCATTTGATCGCACGCTTTTGGCGTGTCGGATGTTCAAAGTTCTAAAGTTTACCGCGATCAGGACGGTGTCGCTATGCAGCTAGCCGGTTGAGCACGGGTCGATCCACAGGGAGATGGTTATATTTCCGTTCTTGTCTTAGACGAGTCAATAAAGAATTTGTATGTGTTTGTTCAAACTAACCTATGTGTTTTTTATGCAAGTATGAAGTTGTTAAGAAAAAGATACGAAATTGTAAGCTAAAGAAATCCGTACTCAAAACCTTTGAGCCGAGTCTTGACCGATTGAAGCTAGAGCAATCGGCAACGACGTGGAATAGGGGATTTAAGCGCGGTATTCGTGGAATCCGGCTTATTTACCCTTGTCCTTCCGTTCTTGTCTCTTGCTTTCGCCTCCGGCCAAACCGAACGCAACCGGTCGCGGTTAGGAATCACCGTTACCTTGTTGGGGTAGGGTGCCTAACGGAGCGCTTGCGTATGGTTTGGGCAGAGTTCAATGGAAAATAACGGGAAAAGGAAATGAGAAAAGAGAATCTTAACTTACAATACCGTATTTATTCTTAACAACGATAATTACATTCATTCACAAAAAAAGAACAAAGAAGAGCAAAAGAAAAGAACAAAGAAAAGAAAAGATTACGAGTAATTAAGTGCATGAATATAAATTGCAAGAAAGTAAAGCAAGGTAATAAAAAGCAAGTAATAAATAAGCAATAAAAAGAATTAGAAACTAGAACTCAAGATAAGCATGGGATCAATAGCCAACCCTTAAACTTGCAAGCTCAATCAAGAGGTTGCAAGATCAAGAGAAGGGTAGAGAACGCATGTGAAATGAAATGCTAATTCCATAAGAAAATACGACCCTTGAGATCAATAACTAACCCTTAACCTTTCAAGCTCAATGAAGAGGTTGAAAGATCAAGAGGAAGCAAAAATCTCAAGGGGAAGTTAAACTAACAAGAAAGATACAAAAACCCTCATCTTCATTAACATCCACTCAATGCTCTCACTACATTTCCATGGAGGAAGAATGAAGAAGAAGAAGAAGAAGAACTACACTAAAACCTACAAAAGAGGAACAAAGAATGAACACCCAAAAGCTTGGTAAGTTCTGGGGTATTTATAGGAGGTGAACTGAAAACCTAGGGCAACAATCTGCCTCAATATGAAGTCCCCAAACTGCCCCCAAAATACGACAGAGAGAGGACGCCACTTGGCCGCGGTTCCGCGGCCTAAGCCTGCTTAAGCCGCGGTTCCGCGGCCATATAGGGGAGTTAGGTCAGGAGCTTTTGTGGGTTTCCCTGGTTTGTATTCCTCTTCAGTGTGGTATAGTACTTTTCTCAGAAACTCTTCACAATTATTCCAGAATTTTAGTAGAACAAAAGGTGATGTGATGTGGATCTTTTGCCATGATTTCCTCGAGCTCCGCGTAGATTTCTTGGATCTTGTGTTGACATTGAGCTTTGTGCATGACATGACAATCGATTTGCCATTTTGTCCTTTAAACTGGTATGTGGCAACACACGGATAGAGAGCGGAGACCCGTGTTTTATCAGTTGTTGGCAGTAATCCAGAATTTGTCGTACTTTTCATGGATTTCACTGTTCAGAGCCGAGAACCAGTATTCTGCAAATATGTAGCAAACACTGATCAAAAGCACCTACCTATAAACATACGAGCGTAAGATGGGCGGTATAAAATGCAATATTCTGGTATGAACAAATACCCCCAAACTTAACTTTTGCTCGTCCCGAGCAAAACCAATTATTCACAAAAATAAAATCCTAACCGCACTTTCGCAGGGAACGCGATTGCACTGAGCGTGTGCAACAAGCCGTTAAACCTCTAGGTGTCCCTAGTAGGAGGAGTGTTGTCTCCTGAGGGTTTTCAGCGGATTACACCCACAAAATCCCGTCAAATTAGTGTCATAAGTTAACAATGATTCTACTCCTACAGTTTAGTATTTACATTAGAAATTCTATCATCCTAAGTTAGAAATATCCAACCCTTATTTTTCACACATCCTATCTATTTAACCTTAGGTCCTATACGTTCCAAAAAAGTGTAGAAAGATGTTGATTCTCCTGAGTTTTCCTTCTAAAGTGCGGCCTCAAATCTGGGATTTTTATCAACTTTACAGAAAACACAAGTCTTATTCTTTATTTCTATCTTTTATCCAAACATCGATTGTATACCCCTACGTGTGTGTGTATTTGCACCCCTACACTCAAGAATTCAATTCAAGCTATAATACCCTTGCCCTAATACCTAATACTACTTCTTTTCATTAAGGATGGACGGATTTGCTCACACACCTTTCATGCGACTATTAATGCTTCTTGAGGCACTAACGACCGATTACTGAATGTGTGAACATTAAAGCGTAAATAGCAGTTTCCAGGTCTTGACTTTATTCGATTTTTTTCTTTTTCTTTTTTCTTTTTCTTTTTCTTTTTTCTTTTTTCAAGACCGGATATATTTTTCAATATGCTCTTTTGGTGTTTAGCTTTAAATACCGTTTTTTCTTTCATACTAGGATTTTAGGCAAGAGTATTTCTAGGTATCCTCTACTATCCCAAGTTTCAAGGTGCGTGTATGTGCAGTTTATAGGGTATATACTTTCTAAATTTGAACTCAAGAAAAGAAACTATTTTTCAGACTTATCCTCCAGTAAAGCTTCAATAATTTCCCTTCATCTTGACTTAACTCAAGAACTGAACTCAAGATTACCTATTTCTCAAAAAAAAACTGTAAGGACGTATACTTACCAAAGTTAGACAGAATGAGGGTTATTTTAAGGGTTTTCAATTCCTAAGTCTAGAATTTAGTTATTTCTAACATATCAACTAAACATTCAGAATAAAAATCAAAGTTACCCTATTAGCTAACTTGACGACAAAGTTTTTATATTTTTGGAAAATTTTCGATTTTTGAGGGTTTTTAATAAGGTATGCAGATGCAAAATATACAAATGAATGCGAAGGAAGAAAGCTTACCGAGCACATCCCCAAACTTAAACTTGACAGTGCCCTCACTGTCAGGCTATACCAAGAGGGTCAAAAATTGTCGGCGCTCCCCCTAAAAACAAATTATATACAAAAAGGAAAACAAAAAATATATACAAAAAAACGTGTCCCCCCAAACTTAAGTAAAACAGTGTTTCCACTGTTAAGCATTGAAGTTCAGGATTAGGGGGGAAAGAACAGTATCAAGCTATACAAGGCCTTACACAGGCCAAAAGTGAGAACCAACCATTCAAAGATCTTATCGTGATAAAGTAGTGGCTGGTGAAAGAATGCGGAGAGGTAAGAAATGGAGACTACGCGAGACCGTATGGAGATAGAAGCGGGATACGGTCTCGGTATATCAGAAGAAGAATGGCGGAAGGGAAAAAGAAGTGGAGTATGAACTTGAGGGTGCAAACGGAGTGAATAGATTAGCACAATTTGTGATGAGCGATGTGTAAACAGAGATTGGGCTAATCTATTAACCCGTCGAGAGATTGGGTCAAATCCCTCAAGATTCGTAAGAAACCATGGGTACGCCGAACTCGGTAAACCAGACATACGAAATGAAAGTGAGACGGTTTCTTGCAAGGTCAGAACGATGGAAAGGATGGAGGGAAGTGGTTGAGGAAGGTTATCGGTTAAAGGTTCAGGAGGGTGTACACAGTCAGTGGAAGGAACATGATGAATTGGAAAATCCGACTCATCAAGCAAAACTGGTTCATCCTCAAAACTATCCTCAATATTCTCCTCAAAATTTAGCACATCCAGCACTTCTCTTCAAAGTCCGGACGCATATGGGGTTCGGGAAAAACGTTTAATGACTCGGGATGATGATTTGAAGAGACAAACTCAGCTAAATCTACGGGTTCATCATCTAAAATATTCCCGGCGTCAATATCCTTAATCAAGTGAAAATCAAAATTCTCTGACACCTCAACAAAAGCATGGATATCAATCAATTCAGGTTCTAGAGTGGAGGTGTAGAGGTCAAAAGGATTGGGTGTGGTTTCACTTGGCAAGGTCCCTTCACAATCGGGTAAATCAAACACTACAAAGTCGCACAACTCATTAATCATTCTATCTTCAATTGATAAAGCATGTGGGACACTCGATAGACTTTCAAAACAAGAGTTGTGGGATTCAACTTGGGACGGGTAGGTTTGATTTGGAAGGGGGTACAGCTCACTCTCTCCACTCAAATTCACAGCCTGTCCTGCCGCCTCATCATACATTGAAAAATTAGGAGCTAGTTGAAAACAAGCTACCGGGTCAGTATGTTGTACGAGAGCGGCCATGGACGCATTCAAATCCATCATCTGTTGGCTTGACGCTACCCTAAAGTCTTCCAACGACTGTTCCAGACTAGACATGGGTTGTGAAGGGGTTTCAGTAAAAGATTCAAAGTTGTTTGGATACTGAAAACTCCTAAATGGCGGTTCTGATGCAATGTCTAGGGAAGGTGCAAAAGTAGGGTAGGATTGGTAGGAATTGAATGGTTGGAAAGGGGTAGGATCAACATTTGGATAAGAAGGTGAATGAAATTGTTGATCCCAAGAATTTGAAGTGGTGACAAGAGTGAAAGATCGGTTACGAGATTGTTCAATACGTTCTGCAATAGACATAGGTCTTGGAGTTGCAACATGACTCGAAGAAGGGGTATCAACGTAAGAAGGGGTGAATGTTTGAAATGGTTGATACGAAGTGGATTGCGGAGTCAAATTGTTTGTCCTAGACGCGTCTATCCGATCTTTCAATGAAATTTTTGGCATGGATGGATCGTTTGAAGTTCTGCCAAAGCAAGAACCGTAAGAAGTAATGTCTGGTTGTGGGTACCAAAGTTCGGCAAGAGTTTTGCGAGGTGGAGTACCCATGATATGAAGAGAGAAAGAAAGAAAGGCAGAGAAAAGGAGGGGAAAAAGAATGTGATATTTTTTTTGTATATATTAACAGAAGAATGAAATATACACACAAAAAGAATATGGACAAAAACAATCACGACACAAAAATACCACACACCTAATCGTTCTAGGGTTCACCTAGGTCAACTAGACCTGCTCCAGAACTTGATTGTCGAAGTAAAACTGTGTCGAGAAACGGGCTCAAGATACACTGATCACGAGGCCAGGTAAGTGCAGAGATAAGGGGAGGTTTTCCAACGCTTTCGCGAAGTTCCTTAATTAAATAACCCTTTCTCTTTTGGCGGTTGCGCCGTTAACACTTTCCTAGACACCCCGTAAACAATATACCGTTAAGCGAGGTTCTAAACACAGTTAACTTCTCCTAGTGAGCGCGAAGTCCTTAAGGCTTAAAGTCTAATTTCTTTTAGAATTTGTGCGGGTAAACGTTATGCTCAAGTTCGTGATTTGTGGGCCACGGAAAAGGTGATGAAATCCTTTACCGTATATGGTGGGGTTCGCTTGCCCTTAAGTCCGTATTAATGTATGCAATGCGCAATTCAATAAAAATTCTATAAAGAATCAAACAATCGTTTTTTTAGTTTAAGCGCGGCACTGCAACAAATACGGGTTAGTCAATTTTTAGCGTTTGCTAGCAAACTTGCAAAGAATCCTGCAAAGAATAGTATATTGGATGCGTCGGATTTGAGAAGAAGGTGTTAGTAAAGTACGTACCGTTAAGTTTTGGGTTAGGAAACCCCCGTTGAATCAAATTCGGTAAGCTTGAAAAGTTCGCTTGCGCGGGTCAAACTACCCGGATCTTTGGCACTGTACTTTGCAATAACCTTAGCTTTGAACGTACACTTTGCTCCCACAATCGCAGTTGCAAATTCGCAAAAATCTGCACTCTTGCCCACAAAAATGATCAAAAAAAAAGATTTTTTTTTATTATAAATATATACAAAAAGAATATTAACCCAAATAACAAGAAAGAAAATACGCTACCGTCTCCCCGGCAATGGCGCCATTTGATCACACGCTTTTGGCGTGTCGGATGTTCAAAGTTCTAAAGTTTACCGCGATCAGGACGGTGTCGCTATGCAGCTAGCCGGTTGAGCATGGATCGATCCACAGGGAGATGGTTGTATTTCCGTTCTTGTCTTAGACGAGTCAATAAAGAATTTGTATGTGTTTGTTCAAACTAACCTATGTGTTTTTTATGCAAGTATGAAGTTGTTAAGAAAAAGATACGAAATTGTAAGCTAAAGAAATCCGTACTCAAAACCTTTAAGCCGAGTCTTGACCGATTGATGCTAGAGCAATCGGCAACAACGTGGATTAGGGGATTTAAGCGCGGTATTCGTGGAATCCGGCTTATTTACCCTTGTCCTTCCGTTCTTGTCTCTTGCTTTCGCCTCCGGCCAAACCGAACGCAACCGGTCGCGGTTAGGAATCACCATTACCTTGTTGGGGTAGGGTGCCTAACGGAGCGCTTGCGTATGGTTTGGGCGGAGTTCAATGAAAAATAACGGGAAAAGGAAATGAGAAAAGAGAATCTTAACTTACAATACCGTATTTATTCTTAACAACGATAATTACATTCATTCACAAAAAAAGAACAAAGAAGAGCAAAAGAAAAGAAAAGATTACGAGTAATTAAGTGCATGAATATAAATTGCAAAAAGTAAAGCAAGGTAATAAAAAGCAAGTAATAAATAAGCAATAAAAAGAATTAGAAACTAGAACTCAAGGCAAGCATGGGATCAATAGCCAACCCTTAAACTTGCAAGCTCAATCAAGAGGTTGCAAGATCAAGAGAAGGGTAGAGAACGCATGTGAAATGAAATGCTAATTCCATAAGAAAATACGACCCTTGAGATCAATAACTAACCCTTAACCTTTCAAGCTCAATGAAGAGGTTGAAAGAACAAGAGGAAGCAAAAATCTCAAGGGGAAGTTAAACTAACAAGAAAGATACAAAAACCCTCATCTTCATTAACATCCACTCAATGCTCTCACTACATTTCTATGGAGGAAGAATGAAGAAGAAGAAGAAGAACTACACTAAAACCTACAAAAGAGGAACAAAGAATGAACACCCAAAAGCTTGGTAAGTTCTGGGGTATTTATAGGAGGTGAACTGAAAACCTAGGGCAACAATCTGCCTCAATATGAAGTCCCCAAACGGCCCCCAAAATACGACAGAGAGAGGACACCACTTGGACGCGGTTCCGCGGCCTAAGCCTGCTTAGGCCGCGGTTCCGCGGCCATATAGGGGAGTTGGGTCAGGAGCTTTTGTGGGTTTCCCTGGTTTGTAGTCCTCTTCAGTGTGGTATAGTACTTTTCTCAGAAACTCTTCACAATTATTCCAGAATTTTAGTAGAACAAAAGGTGATGTGATGTGGATCTTTTGCCATGATTTCCTCAAGCTCCGCGTAGATTTCTTGGATCTTGTGTTGACATTGAGCTTTGTGCATGACATGACAATCGATTTGCCATTTTGTCCCTTAAACTGGTATGTGGCAACACACGGATAGAGAGCGGAGACCCGTGTTTTATCAGTTGTTGGCAGTAATCCAGAATTTGTCGTACTTTTCATGGATTTCACTGTTCACAGCCGAGAACCTGTATTCTGCAAATATGTAGCAAACACTGATCAAAAGCACCTACCTATAAACACACGAGCGTAAGAATGGGCAGTATAAAATGCAATATTCTGGTATGAACATACGTGGCCTGGCAATTACCGATGAAGATGTGTGTGAGCCGGCAAGTAAGTGTACGTGGTACATACGCATCATCGGTAATGGTGCTGGTGTCCTAACAATATGATATCAACATTGCAATAAGAAATTATAACATAAGTATGCGATCCGAAGCGAACCACAATAATAAGCGGGAGCTGAATACTAGACGCAACTGTAACTAACCTGCATTAATCTAATATAAGTCCTACAAATGGTGCCTTTTGAAATAACACGAATCAAGGGGTTTTGAAAATAGGGGCTACGGTGTTTTTATGAAAAGATACGTCTTTTGAAATATCCGTAGGATCCCTTGGGCTGTCTTTACAAATACCCACGATTCTTTAGTTTTTGAAATAGGTAAGAATCGAATCTAATCTAACAACTAAACTAAACTAAATGGCTAAGCTAACAAGCTGGACTACAGGTAAGGAAACCGCCTAACATCTGAGTCGATCCATATACATACCTGTATATATATTAGTCGGTGATCCCGCCTCAATAATATCATATCCGATACCATATCTACAATCAGCCATCCCAAGTCAAGAGTGCAAATCAATCATCAAGATATAGCTCGTACGTAAATCCATCGTACGGCATCCCCAAATCTGGGTACGGGTCAATGTCGTATTCCTCACACCATTCCTTTGGTATCCTCTTTATTCAAGATCATAGTCTAGGGTACTGACCTATGTCTAGTACAATACTAATATTCTCAATATACTCATGATCTGACAACAGATCGACAATCTCGTACAAACCGATACCGTCAGCACATAGCATCATCAAGGGTATACATCGCCCGATACGGCCTAATATCAATATCCTAGCATATCATGCCTCATATCACGATCACATGTCGACCATTTTATTTATAACACTATTCACCCGTATCGCCGCCCCAAGATCCGCTATAACACCAGGGCGTACCTTAAGTACGAATCCTGCCATATCACCGATATTGCAACCACAAAACAAATCTCATCGACTCAGCTCAATCCCAAGTATCATCCTCAAATCCGTATGTGAACACATAGTCCCATACCCATGTGATCACATAACTATAAAGAATTCCATGAGCACATATAAATAGGAATGTATGCAAGTATGTAGGTGTGTATGTGTAGTGCAACACTACCCTAGGGTTCGCAACACTAAAATAATCCAACACACCAATATCCATCCTAAACATCGTTATTAATCCTAAATAACATATAATAAATTGTTGGTGTGTATACGCATCCGTATACACCACCACGGACTGCGGGGGTGCTATACGCCATCCACCCGACTTCTCCCCGTAGATATAAATCTACTCACCTGATCCTCATTCGCCGGTACCGACGCCGCCACGTGCTTGCTTATCGTCTCGAAGTCCACATGGGGTACCTACATATCATAACGCACCATACCGCATTAAAATCCGACTCATGACCAAAACGACGCACGAATCCCACATAGGTCAAAACCTATGGTTGCTTTCGCAAATCGACCCAAAAACCCTCGACGTCGGCGTACAAACGCCAAACCATCGAGAAAACTCCCAACACACTCATTTGTACAATTACAAGCACTAATTATAATATAAAATAGCTTAAAATTCACAAAAAACCCCAATTTCACTTAAAAAGTCATTTTTCCAAAAATCTAGCAAGCACAAATCACCGTTTTAGTACAAAACTCGATGTATAAACGAACCTAGCATCCACAATATTCACTAAATATCATAACAAAGTCATATAAACCATTCCTATAATTTATTCTCATCAATTTGCATAAATTCCAAAATCCTAGTTTGCAAAAATATCAATTTTTAACACCTTTTAAAGCAAAATTCACAATTCAACAATTAAGCTTGGTTTTGCATAACCTAAGATATTAAACCACTCATAATAATGTTAATGATGTCATAAAAACATAATTACATTTTAAACCCAATTATTTAACCAATTTTAAATAGCTAGTTAGCAAATTAGCGTAATTATTATAATTTTTAAACTAACAATTAACAACTAGCTACTAACTTTGTTTTAACAAGTCATAAGAGCCTAATACATTACACAACCATACACCAATTTCACAAAACCCTAACTTGCATTCAAACCCTTTCTTGAATTTTATAACTAACAAAATCCAACCCAAACTATACATGAAACACTAAATTAGCACTAATTTGAAGCCCAAAAAGCAAATTAAACTCTTAGATTTGGTTTGTATAAAACACTAGATAGCAAAATAGAATAATTAACTTAATAATGGTGTGCTAAAAACCCTAGTTTAACTCAAACCATTCTCTTGAAGATCCTAGATGAAAATAGCACCAATATTAACACTAAAACAACTCATTAAAAAAAATCTAACCATAAGAATTTAAATGGGTAAGAATTATACCTCTAGATCTAGAGGTCTAGCAAGAAATTTTGACTCCAAAGATGGCCTCCTAGCATCCAAAATCCATGCAAGAAAGGTTAAGAAGAATGGATGAAGGATGGGCATGAAATTGTGAAGTTTAAATGGAATTTTGATGAGTTTAGAAGAAAAATGAGAGGGGAAATTTTGGGCTGTTTATTGCAGGAATTACGGCTGAGGAGGGAGTGGGGAGAGGTGTGGGGGAGTTGTGGAAAAGAATCCAAGTCAAAGCCCCTCCCAAATTACCATAATACCCCCACCTACTTTACTATATATAAAAACCTTATTTTAACCCATTTCTCACATGATTTAAGGTCAAAAAGAGGGAAATAAAATTCTTGGGCTGCTACAATAGTGTGGGGCCGGCCAAGGGGAGTGAGGGTGAGTGTGAGACACTTTACAAAAAAATTCTATGCAAAAAGACCCCCCACAATACCATATTTGCAAGTTTTAGTTCAAAATAACTATATTTTTGTTTTCCATAAAATAAATCAATTAAAACTTGAAATAAAATACTAAAAAATTATATTACAACTAGATTTTAATTAACATGATTTTAAAGATTAAAATTAGCCCATTTAAATTTGTATTTATCGCTAATTTAATATATTTTCTTACCGGCTTAAAATAATATTAAAATAATTAATTTCGGAAAAATTTTCAGAAAATTTGAAATTTCAGCAGTGGCTCAATAAACACCAAATACTAGCAATTACATAGCTAGAATATGTATATATAATTTTATAATAAAGATATTTGCATTTTGACTTTTTATATAAAACCCCCTTATTTTACCGTTTTTTCGAAATTTCACCGAAATGATTTTCAAAACGTTACACCACGGCTCAAAGGAGTCGTGCAAACAGGTAGCAGTTGAGTGCAGTCCCGAAGCACTTGGAGGCAGTGGCGATTAAATAGGATTTGTCTCTCCCGGTATTGGGAGTTGATATCGCGCTGTGTTTGGAGAGCCATTACGCAAAGTCCCTGGCCAGGGTAAACGAGATTTACCGGTAGGATTTCCAGTAGCTTCTCAAGGTGTAATGGGCTTCACTCCGACACGACTTATACCGCTTTTAGGGGACTGACGCTTGCCGCCCCCTAGGCCCGATATGCGATAGTCCAAGACGAACAGACCGGACTGTACGGAGATTGTCACATCAGGCCCAATAGGAGTTCGGATGGGTTTCCTCATCGGCCTTCTTATCGACATCTACCTAGGACCGTTACGTACAACTACTACCGCTTGTGGCCTGTGGTTAAACCCACTGCCAGCGTAGTGTCGAGTCTTTAGAGTCCCACACAGAGAGTTTCCCTGCTTCAGGCGAAACGATATATAGGACGTATGGTTTTACGATAAGATTCGGACAAATACGTGCATTTATGCACGTACGATGTTCGGACAGTTTTTACTAGCAGGCTTTAGTTTAAGCCAGATTCTAGTATTGGATTATTGGATTTATACAGTCTCAGTATTTCCGTGTTTTCACGGATGGGAGGGGAATTCTCGTAATTAGTCGAGAAGCTTCTAAAAGAAAGATGAGGTGGAGAGCTTAGGTGTTATTTGCATTAAATGGATTAGTGACTCATGAGATGATTCATCCAAATAAGTTAATGAAGCATATATTGCTTAATGACTCATGAGATGATTCATTGTATGTATTAAATGAAGCATGGTTGTAAATATCACATAATGATTTATTTTATATTCTTTATGCTTCATCATATATAGAAAATGAGACATAATTCATATGATTCTCACTTTTCATTCTCTCTCCTCAGCTCTCTCTCTTCAAAGACCTAACCCTAATCCTCTCATGTGTTGAGATCCTAAGGTTAGCAAGACTAATAGATCCCTTTTCCTCTTCTATATCCTCTAGGTTACTTTGATTAGCACTCATAGCCACTTAGTTACCTCAAATGAGAGGTTAAAGCTTGGAGATAGAGCTCGCGGGTGGATCTTCTATCATATCGAGGAGGCCGACGAGGAAGTGAACTACAAGAACAAGAAGGACTTGAATCTTTAGGTATAATCATCTATCATAGTAGCTAATCACTTCTAGATAGTTATTAGTTAGGGTTTAGCAAAGATCCGTAAAGTTAGTCGATGTTAACTCAAACAAAATGATTGTTTTACCTATTCCGCCTCCCCGCATCTTGTGGGGTGTCTAACATCGACTTACAATTCCGTGCTCAAGTATTCTCCTCCCTGATCTCATCAAAGGACATAATACATATACCTGCTTTTGTTCGCTACTTCTAGCTTATATTCATTGAATATCTCAAAAGGTTCAGACTTGTGTTTCAACAGGTACATATGTCTGAATCTTGAGAGATCATCAGTGAATGTAATGAAGTACAAAGAACCAGATCTGGCATGTGTAGACTGGGGACCTACATACATCTTCATGTATCAATCCCGAGAGTTCACCAACTCTTTCTTTGTTTCCATTAAACAGAGCTATGGTCATCTTATCTTTGTGACATGACTGGCAAGTTTTACAAGATGTAAATTCAAATTGATTTAAATATGCATCTTTATGTAACTTCAGCTAGTCGGGTCGCATTGATATGACCTAGTCTATAATGCCTCAAGAAGGATTCGTTCATTTCTGAACTCTTCCTCTTGTACGTTAAGAACTGTGGTTTGATTTAGAACGTATATGGTTTTAGATAACGTGCCTGAACCGATCAACACTTGATATAGGAAATGTTCAAAACATTCTCCAACAATACAAAATTATATCCATTTTTACTAAATAAAGAGACTGATATGATATTGTATATCAGGCTCGGTATCTAATAACATTCGTTCAGAATCAATGTATTCGATAATACAGGGTGATAACTGCCAACACCTTGGCTGCAACAATTGCATCGTTTCCAACTCTTGAAATTTTATCACCCGTTCTCAGTTCTCTACCTATCTGTAGCCCATATAACAGATTACATATGTGGGATCCTGATCCGGTATCTCATACCCAGGACGTAGAAGATACTGAGAAACAGTTCTCGGTAATGAACACACCCGAAGAAGATGCATCATTATACACTTTCTTCATTTGGGCAACACGGGAATCCTGGTAATCCGCTATTTCCTGCTCGGTCTTATAACAATTATATGTTGGAGAGGGACCAACGTTCCCAGCACAGTATAACAAGCGGGTTCGGTCAATACATCCATATTATTATCTTGATTAAGGCGTGACATGGTCGCTACCTGGAGGGAGAGAGAAGAAAACACTCTGTGTGCGCTATTGCAAGATTAGATTGGTTATTATTTTATCTAATCAGGATGGCTCCCACTGTTTTTATCAAATCTTCCTTCAAAACCTAAAAGGAAAGACTAGCCAGGATTAATTACACCTTACAATTTCGACAATCTTTCAGCCAGGCCAGTGTCGGTACTTTGAGGGAGGTTCCCCGTGCTTTCGCACGGACCTAATTAAAATAAACCTCGTTTTCTCAAGGACGTAACCCCGTTGACACATTTCTAGACACCTACTTGATCGGCTAATTGTAAAGTGCAAAACACTCCCAGGAGTAACAATTACTCACAGTGGGTATCGGGATCCAACTATCTCATAAAAGGCATGCAATCTCATTGCAAATTTCAACACTTAAAATTCCCGATAATTTTTCCCCTAGCACCCTATGACCTTCACGGAGGTCAACAAACCATAGGCTACTAGTCAAGTTCAACCCGTCATTTCTTGATTGAATCAAACCCACCCGCACGACCCTTGACGGAGGTCAACAAGGTCGTACGACTACCCTAATCCAATCTGCATCATATGCATAAGCAGATAAATACTGGTTAGCTACCGCACACTACGCCTTGACGGAGGTCAACAAACGTAGCACGAATACTAAGTAGGACTTATCTGAAATGACGGAGGGCTACGACAGGTTTTAAGAAAACCTTTTGCGTAATGAACTTGATATCGTTGTAGAATCAAATGATTTAAAATGGAATGTTTTTTAGGCCTTTGCTAGTTTTGCTAAAGAGGTCACTCCCGGTGAAGGGATCTCGGCTCTTTCCTCGTCGAATGAGGTGCAGGATATTCACAATACCACTATGCAAAGCAAGAACTAGAAAAACAATCAAAAGACAAAACCGTGGGTTGTAGCATCTGCCAGTTATTGCTAAAGGGGTCACTCCTGGTGAAGGGATCTCAGCCCTTTCCTTATCGAATAAGGTGCAGGATGTTCTACAAGGAACACCGCAATGCAAAGCAAGAACTGTAGCTACCTGATTTTGAAAATTCTATTCCACAACATCTTTTAGGTTTCTTTTCTTTTATTAATCACATTAATGAAGTCCCATCATTTAAGTCACTTAAACATCACAGATAAATACAACGTACGCTTATGCCATCCGCATTCGCCTCAAAGTCCCCTCGTGCACCGTTAGGTTAGGTAACTAACGGCAGAGCGGGGCAGTGCTAGCGCGGGTGTAAAACATAAGCAACGTCTATATAATATATCATATATACAATATACAGTATCCATCTGAACATATCAAATTATCACATCACAGATATCGCAGCAGAAGAAACATATGAAATAATGGATATACTAGGAGGTTCATGTTTTATTTTGAGCTTCTATAAAACACGGATTCCACGGTCGCGATGAATAGCCAAACCCACACCCCTAGGCCCCTATGAGAGTGGCAAAAAACCCTACCAATTCTAGAGTTAGGAGACCCGAACTCAACTCCTCAAGTTGGTCTCCCTCTGGACTCTAGAACCCGGTTACTTGTGCTCTCCTCCTTGGGTCTATCCTAGTGCGGAAAAGTAAATAATATACATATGGTGACATCAACCTCAACCCGGAAGTACCCCAATAAAAGAATATTACATACATTTAATTTACCTGAATGAAAAATAAAAACTCTCATCTCACATAAAACCCCCGGCTATTCAAAACGCGACGATCTAATAAAACATATCCAGCAACACATAACATCACATGTCATCAACGTATGTAAATATCACATATTACACTTACGGTCGCAGAAAAGAAAGTGTAAAACTACAACATTTGGAATCCACAGACTCCTTAGACATCATAAATCCGAAATATCACATATTTCGCATTTCATGCCTAACAGTATGAATTCCACATAGTATCACATTACAGAAAAAGCTATACGATGTTAAACATTCCAATTGAATCATTAAACACCTAAAATTACCCAGAAAGCTCAACACTTGAGTGTAGTTTTAAAGTTTTTCAGCACATGACACAGTACCAATAAACCAGCCGTAGAATGGCCAAACCAACGCCTCACATGTGGCACCGCTGAACCACCATAAACCCGAGGGTTCAGTGGCGGTTTTGACGGTCACATAATCGAGTTAAGGTTTTGTTCTTCTAGAGGGTCCATCGAATAACTTGCATGATCTTTGAAAGCTTTTTAACCACGGGAAAAATCCAATACTTGGAAAATTTTCCGGCAAGGGAAAAAGTGGGTATTTGATATCCGATTGAACTTTTTAATATCGTCTAAAATATCCCGAAAACAGTTAAAATACGACTACAAAACACTCCGATTTGTTATTATAGTAAATTAACATCACATGACAATTTAGCAAAAATAAACAACACCTGAAGCACCAAAACCCATGTAACATAACACTGGAAAAATTTAGAGGGGGGCTCGGATTGGATCGGTATGGGGGGTCTCGCCGGCCCAAACTGAACAGAATGCCTCCAAATTTCATCTGTGTTCATATTATCACATATATATGACTCTGTACTTGTTTAAAAAAATTTTAGGGCTCGTTTTAAAATCGACAGAAACATGGATTTTAGGGTTTCAAGTTCGGAGTTTGTTTCGTGTTCGTAATCTAACAATATCCGTATTATTTCCTAGCTAGTCTCTGATACCACTGTAAGGTTCCTATCGACGACAGCAAATTTTCGGGAGGCATCGTCCATGCCATTTTCAAAAATTTACCGTTAAAAGGAACTCTATACTAGAATCGTTAGCTGGAATAAAATACGGAAACATATAGTAAACCATTTACTATCTAAGTGAAGAAGAGAATACAGCCTTTGTAGATCGGTCCTTCACTTCATTAGCTCCTTGTTGAAGTCCCTTCGCTGCGATCGTGGTTCTCCCGGACTCTTGCATGGCTTCACAAGGCTAAAGGAGCGTCCTTGCTTTAAGTCTTCGAGGCCGAAGATGATCTACGTCGAGGGGATGCCAACTCAAGCTTCTACTTCACTAACTAGAGAATTAGTGAAGCAAACACCATAAACTAAAGTGCTAGTCTAGTAGAGGATGGAGAAATAGGAAGTGGGTTCACTTTAGAATTTCTTTTCTCACAATATTTCTCACTTTGGATCAAACCCTAGAGAGCTTTCGAGCTCAAAGAAGAAGATGAACAAAATGAGATGAAGATAATGATCAAGTGAGTGAGCTAACCATGGGTGAGTGGGTATCATATACTAACTCATGTAGAGACATAACCATGGCTAATTATCATGGTTAGGTTACTAAATATCTCATGTAAAACAAATCTAGTGGACTTAGTCAAAACATCCACAAGCTTCCACTAGCTTCTTGCTTGTGCTAATTATCCACTAATTTTAGAATTACTTTAAATATGAAAACCCAACATCATAATTAGCATGGTGTAAGTCTCATACACCCATGTAGTGTGTATCAACAACCATGATACAATACAATACACAATTTAATATATATCACATATATATTAAGTTGTGCACATGTGAGAAGAACAAATGCTTAAGTAAACCAATGTTAGTTAATGTAAATTAGTATATCAAATATAAAATTATACACTAAATTATCAAGTCAACTTTTGACTTAATAATCCGGCTATATCACATATAACCGACTAACATCCAATGTATCGACTTATCGAATCAACACTTGATTCGACAACCCGGCTATATCACATATAACCGACCGATACAAAAGTCGCGAGAATAGAATACGGTATCACATACATGCATTATTCTCGGTCCCGCACATATCACATATGTGCTCCTATTTCGTTTTGTCTGAGCCAGTACAACCACTGCGTAGGACTCTAAAGACTCGTCAATACGCCGGCAGTAGGCGATGATCACATCAAGCATCCACAAGCCGTCAGCGGTACTAGCTGGAGGTAATGGCTACCCGGGTATTGAGCGATCAGAAGATCAGCAAGAAAGCCCGCTCCAACTCCTGTAAAAGCCTGACGGTAACACTTGCCATACAATCCGGTCTCCTCGTCTGATATATCGCATATCAAGTCTAGGGGTGGTAAACGTCAGACCCCAATAACCAATATGTCATGCCGATGTGAGGCTCATAACGGGTCGAGAAACTACTGGTAATACTTACCAGTAAATCTCTAAATCAGCCCTGGCCAGGGACTTCCCTGTTATGGCCAATCGAGCACAACGCAACATCAACCCCTAATACCGGGAGAGACGAAACCCCTCCTATCGCTCATTGCCTCCATGTGACTCGGGGCTGTACCCAAAAACCACCATTTTGCACGCCCTCTTGGACGTGGTAAGGTGGAAATCAAAGCACAGTGGGAATCACACAAGACTCTATGACGATCTCGGGTCTACAGACTAACCTGTACAAGTGTCACCAGGGAACTGCCATCTGACGTGGGGTATAATACCATTTGGGAGTTCTCGGCGAGTCCGTCCAGTGTATCCAGTCTCCACTGAGCACCCGTATATCATCTCTGATGACAAACACCAATGGATATAGGATCATCCATCGCCCATCTATATGGGTCGAGAAGCTATACGCTAGTCTACTCTGGTATATCGATGCCCCGTCTCGATACACCCACGACTAGGGACCTTGAAGGATGTACTTATCGACTACCATGTCCCCACTAGTATGATCTGCGTCATAGTCCAGGTAGTCAAGTACACATCCTAAGGGCTTTACCAATATGTAACAGAGAGACAATCATGGTGCACGTTAAGGTAGAGAGTAACCAGATAGCATACTATCATGTCGAGCAAGAAATTCCTCCCTATATATATCCAAGCATCCACTACAATATACATCTCATGTATAGTAATGGCCTCTAGGGTATACATATTACTAACAAAAACTGACCCCAAACGGTTATAAACCTAAAAAGGCATATATAATGAAATAAGACATCCCCAAGCGGGAGCTAGCTCTTCACCAAAAGGCGGTCACAACCACGCTAGCAATATAATATACAATGCCGAAGGGCGAGGATCAAAATCCAGAAGAAAACCAATGGAAACCACAATAATACGAGCGCGACTCTAAGGTCGAACAATAAACACTGGTCTTCTAAGTAAAAAAAAATATACAAGTATGGTTGATGGAGTTTACTAGATACAACTGAAATAAATAAATATACAATAGTGGTCACGATGCAAGTGAACCCACCTACCAAAGCAATCACCGGGAATGAAAGCAGTGTGCCAACAAAGCCGCAACGAAACCTATACGGCAAAACCTGCAAGAACTGTGGCATAACGGGGGTGAGTTGCCAACTCGTGAGTAGAAAACATCACAGAGCAGAAATCGAATGTATGACTCAATCTTAGGTTATAAGATCAGTAATATCCTCAAATAATGTGGCCTGAAACATGATAAAATGGCTAGGTAAACATCTATACAAAGTGTAATACCAAGTGCTCGTGTCAGTGCCTCAGATAGCAACATATCATAATTATGAGGTATGAATGCAATATAATGAAAACATAATGCATCATGTATGAGAAAATTGTTTTCTTAATTTAGTGAGATTTATATATATGTGTATATATATATATATATATATATAAACCAAACTATCATCAATGAAATCATCAGAGAATCAGTTTCAAGCATCGATACAAAATAAATATCTCAATATCTCAGGCTCTGGCTATCCGGACTGGCCTGTATCAGAATTCTCAAGACCACGTCGAAATCCTCCGGATATCCGGCGCGTCACAATGAAATCACCGGTCAGTAGTGCTCCCCTGTCTCATGCTCAACGCCATCATCTGCGACCTTCACGTCCCGGGGTACCGCACTGGGTCCACCATGCACCCACAGACGGTTCCTCCTCCTCTTCAAATCGGGTGGATGATATCGCTCAAGAGCCGAGAAAACTCATAGTGGACATATCTCAAATCATATCATGAGAAAACCGCAATTTTCTGTCTTTTGAAAGTGATAATCAGTTTATAAATCTTTGTGGTTTCTCCAAATCCAGAAATCTCATGGAAATCCGAAATAACAATATCAAGAGTAAATAATACTGATTACCGGGCTCCGGCAATCCGTACTTGTAACGTTTTAGAAATCGTTATGCGAATTTTCCGTTTTAGGGTAAAATAGTCGGTGTTTCCCGTTTTAACCCGGTAGTGATCAAATTTCAGTTTAGACTTGACTGCACCTAGTTTAACTAGAATAGTTCTAGTTTGCGGGTTTTGGGGGTCACATGAAAGTTTTGGTTCACATTGATTTTTTCCCCTAATTAAAATATTATTTTAAGTCATTAATTATGCACATAATTAGTGGTAATTACAATTTTGGTTTGGATTAATTACTTCTAATGTGAATCCAAACGAATCTAATAACAAGTTTAACTTAAATCCATCCATCCAAAATATCTAGATATTTGTGTTAAAAGAAAATTTTTAAAAAGGAAAAGAATGAGGTGGCTTTGGATAATATTGCATTAATGAGCATTTATTGTCATTTTTAGCTAGATATTTCCATTCTTTTCACAAAACCCCCCTCACCTTGCATCACGGTCGAGCCCCCCTATTTCTGCCCTTTCCTTTCTCTTGGTCATTTTCATATTCTTCAAGCTCATTTAAATCATCACAAATCCTTAAATAATCCCACAAACTCATAAACAAATCATAAACCATCATTCTTCATCTATAAACTTTCTTAGATCTTCATGAAAGACTTCAATTTGGAAGGTTAAAGTTGGAGTTTGTTGCTAATTTGTGTTCTTGAGGAGGTATAATTTCTAACCCTAATCTCTAATTGTTGTGGTTAAATCATTAAGCTAGCTATTTAATTGTTTAATATAGCTTTAATTTCATGTTTAGTTGATTCATGATAATTTTTGTGATAATCAAGTTAGGGTTAAGTGGTTGATATGGTTAATTGTTAATTGAAGACTAAGAACACTTAACCTGGTGAGAAAATGATAATTGTTTAATTCCTAATTTGTCTAATTGAGTTTTTAGCAAACTAGGTTTTAACAAAACATATTTGGGTGAGATTAAAATTATGGTAATGGTTTGGATAGCTTAGTTAAGCTACTTTGCGAGGTTTGTGGTCGCTAGAATTGTATTAGCTTTAGACTTGTGCTAATTTTCGATAAAGTTGCTTACTAGGTTTCGGTAAGGTTTGGACGTAGGTTCTAATGGGCGTTGTGATATTATGTATATTATTTTCCACGCGAGATATTGTGTTGTGAATGTGAGATCGGTACGATCGGAGTCTATTCTTGGTGGTTGCGTAGTTTAGCGATCATAGCAAGGGTTTTGCCGATATCGTGCGAGTTTTGTGCACTAGGTGCACGGTGTAATTTCCTTTTTTTGAAATGGGTTAGTCTCGTTGGAGCTTTTCGCCTTGTTCTAGAATAGTTGTCCTGGCGTTATCCTTGCATTTCATTATCTTCGTGTCGGCGTAGGATATTTAGCCTTATGTGATGTGTTTGTTAAATTTTAGGATCGCAAGCGGGGATTTCAGACGCTGCGAAGAAAGGGAAGCAGGTGGTCGGATTTTCGTATCTCGAGATCATCGTTGAGTAGATTTAACATCTATGGGGAAATCGCCCATATGGCATTATGCGTCAGGGCATGATATGATATGATAGCTATATGTTATTCACATATGAGTTGATGGCGCATGGGCGTCATTGCATATTATTACCTGTTGTACCTTGACTTGTACCTATTGGACACAACACCATTACTGACTGTTCATATTGCACGAGCACTGATTTGTATGATACACACACACCGTCGGTAGTTGCCATGACACGCACATCCCATATACATACGTGATATTGTAACGGATAGGGATAATTGAGATAGTGACTCTTATTCCATTGTGCATATGAGATAGAGCTGACACATATACATACATGATATTGTATTGGATTGGGATACTTGAGGTAGTGACTCTTATTCCATTTCACGTATACCTTGCTATAGCTACATGTACATCATGCATACATACTGACATGTACACCTACATACCTTGCTACAGCTACATGTACATCATGCATACATACTGACATGTACAACCTTATATCTTTCTATATCTGCATATACCCCTAAATGGTATTGTATTGACATGTGATGTTGAGGCGTTTGTTATTTTGCTATTGCACTTATGAAATGCATCATACATACTTGTTTACATGTAGTTACTTATATCTTGCTACAGTTACATGTACACTTCATATGATGCTGCACTTGATTTTGGAGGATTTGGGAACCGCATGATATATTTTAAAAAGCTGGATTTACTAAAAAGAGTGGTTTTCCCTTAATATGCTCATATTGCTGTTTTATGTTGCATATATCAGTTTTCATGGATTTACGCATTGAGATATGGATTTCATGTGATTTATGGATTTGAGAACCGTGGGGGGTATTTCAAGAAATTTTATGTATTATTTGAAAACCCGGTTTCTCGTGATATGATATTTCAGTGCGTCCACCATGAGATTTCTTGGTTCTGAGATTTGTGATATATACCCAATACGAGGAGTGGAGTGGGATGTGTACGGGTATATGGTGGAGCCCGATATGGTACCCCGGGGCAAGAAAGGTATGCCGATGAGCCTGGCAGGGGGTGTGCACTGCCTACCGGTGACAGTATTTGGACTCGACGGTTATCTGGAGGATACCGACCGGAGTCATGAGATGGATTTAGGTCGACCCATTTTGCAGGAGCCCGTGGGCCGATCCTGGATTTATGTGTCGATGCTAGACACGGGTTTCATGATATTTCGAGTGCCGGTGTTAGACACTCAGGTTTCCATGATTTTTATGTATCGTCGATGGACATACGTGATTGATATCCTCGTGTGTGTGTGTGTGTATATATATATATATATATATATATTTCCATACAAGTATATGTTTTCATGAGTTTTCGGGTGTCGAGGTTTGACACTCAGGTTCTATGAGCCTTACAGGATATGAGGGCCGATCTGAGGATGCGGTGCCTGAGAATTTTGGGATTTGATGTGCCAGTGAGGGCACTGGGATTTTTCCTTGCTAATAATTTTGCATGAGGTTTTATTATATCATCCCACACTCAGGATTATTTTGATACGCATTGCTTCATGTAGTTGTAATACCCTAATGATGTACCTTTACATGATTGTTGCATATTCATATTGCCATACTTATGCTATCAGATTACAAGTTATAGATTTATCGTTGTTCGTGCATACTTGCGATTACAGTATGATGTTATTTACTATTCACGAGTTAGAAACTCACCTCCGTTGTGCCACAGTGTTTTGCAGGACTTAGCCTCAGAGTAGTCGTGGCAGGGCGCCTTATTATCTCTACTTTTGCGGATACCGCTACGTTTGGCTGTGAGGCCTTTTGCTATAGGTGGGTTTTGCGGTTATCCGACGATGTTCATTATTTACCTTTTGTATCTAGTACTCTCCATCTACCACTTCATGTATTTAACTTAGAGACGAGTTTTGAGGATTCGGTGTTGTATTATTTTTTGTGACTTTGGGGTGCCGTGCTTGTGGGAGCCGGTCTTGTTGTAAAGTTTTGCCTCCTTTTGCTGTTTTTATTTATATTCTTCGCTACGGAGTCGTATATATGCTTGTGGTGGTTGTCTCCGCCGTTGGGTGTGAGTTACTCCCGTTTGGGATGCTTTATTTATATTCTATGCTGTACCCGTTTTCGGGGCTAGTTTTTACAAATGAGGTGATGCCGAAATTTTCATGAAAGAAAATTAAAGTTAAAGATTTTACTCGAGATTTTTCGAATGTTTTAAACTATGTTTTTCTCCGCTTATCCAGTTTTGGGTGGTTTAGATTTCTGGGTTTTCGGCTTACTTAAGTTGCGTACGCCTATTGACGTTACGTAGTTTAAGTGCCGGTTACGGGCCTAAATTTTGGATCATGACAAAGTTGGTATCAGAGCGCTAGGTTTTTACCTTTCGGAGTGTAGGATGACGTTGGTATGATAGAGTAGGTAGCTTAAGCAGAGTAACGTAGCGTGTGTATGTTCCACGACATACTTACGACACAGTACTCTGCCTAAGTGACCTTAAGACTTATTGATTGAAATTCCTTCCATGATTATATACATCCTTGTGATTCGATTTCTGTGTCCTTATCGAATCTTGTTTCAATTTCTAGCCTTTATGCCGACGAAGACTACGAGGGCACAAAGAGCGGCCACGAGGGCCGAGGTCAGAGTTGGCTCGTCTGAAACGAGGAATGACCAGGGCGGTACGCCTGTTGTACCGGAGCAGATTGCTATGCTTGGGGTTGGTATGCAGGACTTGCGCCAGATGATGGGTTCGTTAGTTGAGGCCATTCGAGCGCAGAGGCAGGAGGTCGTTCCACCTGTTGTGGGGACCGCGATGGTACCTATTGTTCCGGCAGTCGCAGCTACAACTACGGAGGTTATCACCGTGTCACTGTCAGAGATCATGAGGCTGAGGCCTCCGGTTTTCACCGTCACGGATGCGGTAGAGGATCCACAGTCGTTTATCGACCGGATGGCCAGGATATGTCGTTCTCTCCGATGCTCCGACGCGAGATGGGTAGATGTCACGACCCGAAATTGGCATGTGACGACCATTATACTACACAACGTCCACAGGCGTAACGCAATTTAAGTAATCCGAAAACCCAGCAATATAAACCATCAAAAGTAGTAAGAAATAATAGCATTTTAAAACCTTTGAAATCTTAACCCAAATTCTCTAAAAGTCCAACTTTATTTCCTTTAAAATTTTGGCTGCACCCCCTTTGTAAAAGCCAGCCCCAAAAATGGGTACAACATAAATATAAGTAAAGCATCCCCAAACGGGAGCAAAAACACGCCCAAAGAAGGAAAACAACCACCACAACAGATATATGACGCCGTAGCGAAGAAATAAAAGAAGATATAAATAAAACTGCATAAAAGACCTCCAAGTCACAAAATAATATACAATATCATCCTCACATCAAGTCTCTAAGTCATACATGATAGTGGTAGATGGAGAGTACATGGATACAATAAATATACAATAAACATGAACGGATAACCACAAAACCCACCTAAAGCAAAACTCCACACTATGAGCCGAAGCGGTATCCGCAGCAAAAGATGATATGATAGATGAATAGCCTGCATCGACTACTCTAGGGAACAACTTGCAAAACACTGTGGCACAACGGGGGTGAGTTTCCAACTCGTGAATAATAAATAACATATGCAGGAAATCGCAAGTATGAACGTACAACGCGAATCTAACATAAGTAAGCTAATAGCAATAAAAGATCATATGAATGCAACAGTCATGAAAGGTACACTAGCAGGTACAAATAATACATGAAGCAATAACATGACAATATGTATGCAACAGTCATGTAATGTACTCTATCAGGTACTACTAATACATGAACAATAAATGGCAATATGTATGCAATAGTCATGTAAGGTACTCTATCAGGTACTACTAATACATGAACAATGATATGACAATGTATATATGTAGCAGTCATGAAAGGTACTCTAGCAGGTACAACTAATATATGAAGCAATGCATATAAAATAAAGTATGTAAATGCAACAGTCATTGAAGGTACTTTATCAGGTACTACTAATACATGAAGCAGTGCATAAACAATAAATGTGGAGTATGGGATGAAGCATGTCATTTCCACGGAATCCTGACATAGTGGTAGAACCAAAGTCCATTAAGACAATCCAAATCCCAATTTCATCAAATCAGCTCTTATATCATGTAAGTCTCATAAATTCTGAATGTACAATATCAAGTAAATCTCATATATCCTGAATGTACAAAATTAAGTAAATCTCATATATCCTGTATCCAATATCAAGTGAATCTTATATATCCTGAATCCAATATCAAGTGAATCTCATATATCCTGAATTCAATATCAAGTGAATCTCATATATCCTGAATAAGTATATTTGCATGAATAATTTTGATGATGTATATAAATTGATATGTATACATATATATTAGTGTCCCATTCCATATATATATATATATATATATATATATATGCATATGCATATATAACAGCGTCCCATTCCACTTTTATATATACTTAGGAGTAATAATATCATGAAAACCTGTGCCAAGCATCGACACATAAAGGCTGGTCTATCAGGTGCTGTCGCCACGACTGGCACCTTGATAGGTACTTAACATACGCTATCCGAAAACCCGGGTGCCCAGCTGTTGGATATATATGCCCTAGAGTCCTTCATTGTATAGGTTGCTAGGGATATGTATGTATATGACAGTCTTGCTTAATATAATAGTACGCTATTTGGTTTGTCTTTATCTTAACATATGATATATTTTGCGTAGTATTCATATATATACATGTTGATAAAGCCCATAGGGTGTTTGCCTGACTACCGGCGTTGTGATGGCAGTCATACTAGTGGGAGCTGGATAGTCAATAAGCACATCCTTAGATGTCCCTGGTCGCAGGAGTATTGAGACTGGGCATCGATACTCCGGAGTAGACTGGTGTATACATATCTAGACCTTGAGGAGGGGCGATGGATTGGTCCCGCAGCCATTGGTGGAGTGCACCTAAGATTGTATACAGATGCTCACTGGGTGTGAGTACGCCGGACAGGACTCGCCGAGGACTGACTGGATGGTATTTATACCTAACGTCAGATAGCAGTTCTCAGGTGACATGTGTGCAGATAGTCCGTTGACTTAAAGTCGTCATTTGTCTCGTGTGAGTTCCCACTGTACTTTGATTACTACCCTACCATGGTTCAAAGGAGTCGTGCAAACAGGTTTCAGTTGGGCACAGTCCCGAGCCACGTGGAGACAGTGAGTGACTGTTAGGGATTCGTCTCTCCCAGTATAGGGAGTTGATATCGCACAGTGATCGGTTGGTCCTTACCATAAGTCCCTGGCCAGGGCTGATTGAGAATTACTGATAGATTGATCAGTAGATTCTCGGATGGTGATAGAGCCATACCGACACGACTTGTACGGTTATTAGGGGTCTGACGTTTACCACCTCCCTAGACCATACATGAGATACTCTTAGACGAACAGACCGAACTGCACGGATATTGTCACACACATGCTCAGTAGGAGTTCGGTTGGGTATCCTCATCGGCCTTCTTATCGACATCTACCTAGGGACCGTTACGTACAGCTAGTGCCGGTTGCGGTCTGTGGTTAAACCCACTGCCAGCGTAGTAGTCGAGTCTTTAGAGTCCCACACAGAGTTTTCCCAACTCTAGGCGAAACCATATAGAGGTCGTACGTTTTTACGACAAGGGTTAGGACGAATACGTGTTTAAACGCACGTACGACATTCGGACAGTTTTTACTAGACGGCTTTGGTTTAAGCCAAATTCTAGTATCAGGTTATTGGATTTATACAGTCTAAAGTTTTTCCGTGTTTTCACAGATGAGAGGGGCGTTCTCGTAATTCCGGGAAGCTTCTAGAAGCATGGTGACTTGAGGGGTTAAGGTGGTATTGCCATTAATGTAAATTGTGACTCATTATGTGTGATTCACTATGTCATTAATGCATCATTAATTTCTTAATGACTCACATAGTGAATCACTCATGTTCATTTATGAAGCATGATGAATAATCTATTATTATTCATTTTATTGATATTTCATTATGCTTGATATATTAAGTGAGAAGCAATTTTCATTTCATTATTCTAGTTCACCTTCTCTCTCCTCAAGCTCTCTCTTTCTTCAAGCTCTAATCCTACCACTCATGAGTTGAGTACAAGGGTTAGAAAAGACTTAACATCCCATAACCTAACTCTATATGACCTAAGTCCCTTTGGTTAGCAACTAGAGAAACTTAGTTACCTCAAGTCTTGAGGTAAAGCTTGGACTCGGGTGGATCATCTATCACTTGGAGGAGGCCAAGGAGGACGAAGAGATCGTGAGGACGAAGAGATCGTGAGGACGAAGACGAAGGACACATATCACTAGGTATAATCTCTTTGCATAGTAGTTTAAAACTTCTATGGTAGTTGTTAATTATCGTCTAGCAAAGATCTTCGGTTAGTCGATGTATTCTTCAAGAACAAGATTGTTTTTCATATTTCCGCCTCCCCTCAACTCGTGGGGTGTTGCACATCGACTTACAGTGGTATCAGAGCCTCACTAAACAATAATTAACTCACTTGCAAAGTCGTATGAATTTCGAACGCAAAACGAACCGGAAAATACCCCGATATCACATAGTTTCTGTCGATTTTAAAATGAGGTCCTAAAAATTTTCATGTTCCTCCAGAACACCCTACATGAAATTATAAGAACACACAGAAAAAATGGGCTCCTGAATCGGCCACAGAGCCGCGGAACCGCGGCCGATCCCACCGATCCGCCGCGGACCCGCGGCCGAGTTGGGGCCGATTCAGCCCAATTTTTCTCTGTGCATCTTCTGTGATATGTTGTAATTTCTGGTGTGGTTTATTTTTTGCCCAGGTCTCAGGTTTACAGAGAAGTATTGGAGCAGAATCTAATGGGTTTGATCGATCGAAATTATACGATGTTTGCTTGTTTGATTATATCTGTGAACTGTATTATGTGTTCGTAAACCTCCCCTAACTGCTAGTATGTCGGTTGGCAGGGGGTTGCACATATCTGTAATGTTTTAACTATTTATGATTATGAACTCTATTGGACTGCTGTGATGATTAGTCAGGGTTTTGTGATGGGTTATTATATTAATTCATTCGATGTAATTGTAATAAGTTGTAATATTATTTTGCGGGGAACATCCAGATTGCGGTTGTAGCCACCGTTGTATTATTTCTTTTTACTGTTTTTGCTCCTATGATAGACCCAAGGTGGGGTGCACAAACTACAGGGTATTTCGAAGTGCTTAGTGGCCTACTCACGTTGTTGAGGGAGACCGCTTCACTTCGGGTATTTGACGGGTAGTTTGCCGTACCCGTAGGGGTCTATGGTGGGGTAATGGCTATTCATCACAACTGTGTAATCCGGCTTTTCTTATACGCTCAAAAGAAACGCGGATTGCTTGCATATCCAATAAAGTTTATCTGTTATCTGGAATACCTATTATTGCGTCTGACGAATGTACAATATCTATATATGATAGCTATTTAGACGTCACTTTTGTTTTACACCCGCGCTAGCCCAGCCCCCGCTCTGCCGTTAGTTAAGTAACCTAACGGGTGATGACGGGACCCCGTGGCGAATGTAGATGGCATAAGAGGACGTTGTATTTTCGTTGTTATCTGTAATGATAGGTTAAAAGATGGGACGCATTATTTTTAATGAAAAGAAAAATAAAACCTAAACTGAATCGTTGGAGAAATTTCTAAAACCACTCGGTTTTCTTGAAAAAGCAATTTTTAAATGCGGAGCTTAAACCACTCCTTTTAATAAAAAGCTATCTTGGTTCCTTCGATCAAATCAAGTTCACTACGTTAACGGTTTTTTGCCAAAAAACCAGCCGTAACCCTCCGTCGTTTCAAATAGACAGCACATCGTATTCATGCTATGCTTGTTGGCCTACGTCAAGGCATAGTGGATGGTAGCAGTGCGGTCTGCTTATTTGTTGCATAGATAGATGCATTAGTATAGGACAGACGTACAGCCTTGTTAGCCTACGTCAAGGGCATGTACGATGTACCTAAATTAATCAGGACAACGACGGGTAGAACTTAACTTGCGTCTTATGACTTGTTGGCCTCCGTCAAGGTCAATAAGAGCTTGGGGTAAAAATCACATCGGGAGTTTCAAACATAAAGGAAACTTGCAGATTTAGCATACCTTCTGGAGTGTGGTGACTAGAGTGGCTTCCATCTAGTACATTATGCAATGATAGTTGGATCCCGATCCTACTGATGAGTAGAATTACTCTCAGGAAACATTCTCACTTAACAATCAATGCTATAAACCAAGTAGGTGTCCAGAAAGGTGTTAGAGGGGCTACGCCTCTAGGGAAAAGTGGTTATTTAATTAAGGAACTTCGCGAAAGCGTTGGAAAACCTCCCTCGAAGTACCAACACCAGCCTGGCTGAAAGGTTAAGCAAGTATTGTCACGTGTGATTAAATCCTGACTAGTTCTTCTTTTAGGTTTTGAAGAAGGATCTGAGGAAACAGTGGGAGCCATCCTGTTTAGATAAACTAATAACCAATCTAAACTTGCAAGAAGCATATGCTGAGTGTTTTATTTTCTCTCTCTCTAGCAGCTATCATGACAGGACTAAAACTATTACTTGAAAAAAATATACTGACCGGGCAGAACTATAAAGATTGGCTAAAGAACGTCGACATTGCACTGACTTATGACAAAGTAGCATATGTTACCACCGCTGTTCCTCCCCTTATCCCTGGACCAGATTCCTCAGTTGTAGACAAGGAAGTTCGCAAAACCTAAGATCTAGATTGTGAGCGAGCTAAGTGTATTGTGCTGGCGTCCATGAACAATGAACTCCAGAAACAGCACGAGAGTATGGATATTGTATCCATCTTTCTCCATGTTAAGGAATTATATGGAGAGCACTCCCGTATCGCGAGGTATGAGATCTCAAGGAAACTATTCCAGATGAGGTTAGCTCCAGGATCGCCTGTAGGAAAGCACGTCCTCAAAATGATCAGCCTCATTGAGGAACTCGCAAACCTGGGATGCATGCTAGAGAATGATTTGTATATCGACTTGATTTTGCAGTCCCTTCCCCACACCTTCTCTCAGTTCGTGCTTAGCTTCAACATGCATGAAATGGAAGATGATCTTCCAAAGCTCCTCAACATGTTGAGGGTAGCAGAGACCTTCTTGAAAAAGGAGAAGACCCCCGTTCTGTATAATGGACAATCATCTTCTTCTAAATCTAAAGCGAAAGCTAAAGGGAAAAAGAAGATGAAAGCCACCAAACCGAAGGGAGGGGTCAAGAAGGTGCAGGGAAAGAACAAGGCAGGAAGGGTGAAAGCGGATATAAACGAATGCCATTATTGTCACAAGCAAGGGCACTGGAAGAAGGACTGTATGGCCTTCAAGGCAAGGGACACGAAGCAAGCGGTTGCTTCTGCTTCAGGTGTGTTCGTAATCGAAAATTGTCTTTCAGTAAACTCTACATCATGGATACTTGATACCGGTTCTGGTTCTCACATCTGTAATTCATTGCAGGATCTGAGAAATATTAGAGTATTGGGGGCAGGTGATATGACTCTCCGGATGGGCAATGGAATGCATGTAGATGCTATTGCAATAGGGGAGTATCACCTAGGGTTGACTAGTGGACACGTTTTGGTGTTGTACAGCTGTTTTTGTATTCCCGGTATGCTGTATAATATTATATCAGTATCTTTGTTGTCTAATAAAGGATATAATTTTGCGCTTGAAAGTAATGTCATGAACATTCTCCTAAATCAAGAACTGATTGGGTATGGCACACTGGAAAACGGCATATACATACTTAATCAACCTCGAATTTTCAATATTCAAAACACACTTAAAAGAAAGGCTCCAGATTCAAATCAAGCCTTCCTATGGCATTATAGACTTGGTCATATAAACGAAACAAGGTTGACTAAGTTACATAAAGATAGATATCTAGATCCGTTTGAATATTCATCATATGCAACTTGTCAATCATGTATCAAAGGAAAAATGACCAAATCTCCGTTCACAGGATACGGAGCAAGAGCAACAGAACTCTTGGGACTAATACACAGTGATGTATGTGGTCCAATGTCTACGCATGCGAGAAGCGGTCACTCCTACTTCATCACTTTTACTGATGACTTCTCTAGGTATGGACATGTGTTCTTAATGAAACATAAATCCGAGGCTTTTGAGAAGTTTAACGAGTATAGAAATGAAGTAGAGAAACAAACTGGTAAAAGCATCAAGACACTTCGATCTGATCGAGGTGGAGAATACTTAAGTACCAGTTTCCTTGAATACTTAAAAGAGAATGGAATTCTCTCTCAGCTTACTCCGCCTTATACACCTCAGTATAATGGTGTATCAGAAAGGAGGAATCACACGCTATTAGATATGGTGCGTTCAATGATGAGTAGTGCTGAGTTGCTACTTTCCTTCTGGGGATTTGCTCTAGAATCATCAGCATACTTATTAAATAGAGTTCCAACTAAGTCTGTGCCTACCACTCCATATGAAATGTGGAGCGGGAAGAGACCATATCTTAAGTACATCAAGATATGGGGGTGTTCGGCATATGTTAAAAGCATAGACCGGACAAGCTCGAGTCACGATCGGTTTTGTGCAAGTTTGTAGGATACCCCAAACATTCAAGGGGCTACATGGTCTACCACACTGAAGAACAAAAGGTCTTTGTCGCTGGCCACATTGTCTTCTTAGAAAGCGAATTTCTTGCAAAAGAAATTAGTGGGAGCGCGGTAGAGCTGGAAGAAATTCCAGAACCTCAATCTGCTACCAAGGACTTAGAAGAACCTCAGATTTCAATAGAACATGACGAACCAAAGCCACTCCGCAGATCTAGTAGGCTTTCTCATCCTCCTGAGAGATACTATGGTTTTCTTCTAGATGGGGCTCGAGAGGATTGCATCATCGATGATAATGAGCCTACTAGTTTTCAGCAGGCTATCACGAGTATTGACTCGATGAAGTGGCTGGATGCTATGAGATCCGAAATGGAATCCATGTACACCAATAAAGTATGGACTTTAGAAGTTGCTCCTCCTGGGGTGAAACCAGTTGGATGCAAATGGATCTTCAAAAAGAAGATTGGTGCACTTGGACAAGTGGAAACCTACAAAGCTAGACTCGTTGCAAAAGGTTTTCGTCAAAGATCAGGATTGGACTATGATGAAACCTTTTCACCTATAGCTATGCTTAAATCCATTCGGATCCTGCTTGCCATTGCTGCCTTCCATGACTATGAAATCTGGCAAATGGATGTAAAAACAGCTTTTCTAAATGGACATTTAGAAGAGAGTGTTTACATGGATCAACCAGAAGGTTTCTTAGACAGTGGGAGCAGCGGAAGAGTGTGCAGGTTGCTTAAATCCATCTATGGATTAAAGCAAGCATCGTGAAGTTGGAACATCTGCTTGGATGAGACAGTCAAAGAATTTGACTTTATCAAAAGTATAGATGAACCATGTATTTATAGGAAGATTGTAGAAGGAGCAGTAGTCTTCCTCGTTTTGTACGTCGACGACATACTACTGATATGGAATGATGTCCCTATGCTACAATCAGTAAAGCTCTTCTTGTCACAGAAATTCTCCATGAAAGACTTGGGTGATGCAACCTACATTTTGGGCATTAAGATCTATCGTGATAGATCTAATAGAATGTTAGGACTTTCACAGTCCAGGTATATTGACACTATACTAAAGAGATTTAGTATGGAAGATTCCAAGCGCGGTAATATGCCCGCTTTTCACGGGATCACCCTCTCCAAAGAGATGTCTTCAAAGACCGATGAAGAGAGGGATCGCATGGGCATTATACCTTACGCTTCGGCAGTAGGATTTATAATGTATGCGATGTTATGTACGAGACCGGATGTAGCTTACGCACTTGGTGTGGTATGCAGGTATCAGTCTGACCCAGGTGAGAAGCATTGGATAGCGGTAAAGAACATTCTCATGTACCTGAGAAGGACTAAGGAGATATTCTTGATTTACGGTAATGGGGACCTCCAGGTAGAGGTTTTTACCGACTCCGGCTTCCAAAGTGACAAAGATGATTCTAAATCTATTTTGGGTTTTGTGTTTACCCTCAGTGGAGGGGCGGTATGTTGGAAGAGTTCCAAACAGGATACCGTCGCAGACTCAACTATGGAGGCTGAGTATATAGCTGCTAGTGAAGCCGCAAAAGAGGCTGTCTGGATGAGGAAGTTCATCTTTGAACTTCAGGTGGTTCCGTCCATTGCCAATCCAATACCTTTGTATTGTGATAACAAAGGGGCTGTAGCATTAGCAAAGGAACCCAGGTCTCATCAGAAATCCAGGCATATCTTAAGGCGTTTTCACCTGATCAGGGAGATCGTTGATCTTCGGGGGATCGAGGTACGGAGAGTGGATACAAAAGACAACACGGCAGATCCATTCACAAAAGCCATCCCTCAAGTTCAGTTCGAGAGGCTGTTTGAGATGTTGGGAATGAGGTACTCCAGCAACTGGATCTAGTGAAGACGGTGGGTACTCATTGCGCCAATTATATGCCCTAGTGCAAGTGGGAGATTGTTGGATATATATGCCCTAGAGGCCTTCATTGTATAGGATGCTAGGGATATGTATGTACATGACAGTCTTGCTTAATATAATAGTACGCTATTTGGTTTGTCTTTATCTTAACATATGATATATTTTGTGTAGTATTCATATATATATATGTTGATAAAGCCCATAGGGTGTTTGCCTGACTACCGGCGTTGTGATGGCAGTCATACTAGTGGGAGCTGGATAGTCAATAGGCACATCCTTAGAAGTCCCTGGTCGAAGGAGTATTGAGACTGGGCATCGATACTCCGGAGTAGACTGGTGTATACATATCTAGACCTTGAGGAGGGGCGATGGATTGGTCCCGTAGCCATTGGTGAAGTGCACCTAAGATTGTATACAGATGGTCACTGGGTGTGAGTACACCGGACATGACTCGACGAGAACTGAATGGATGGTATTTATACCTAACGTCAGATAGCAGTTCTCAGGTGACATGTGTACAGATATTCCGTTGACTTAGAGTCGTCATTTGTCTCGTGTGAGTTCCCACTGTGCTTTGATTAGTACCCTACCACGGTTCAAAGGAGTCGTGCAAAGAGGTTTTAGTTGGGCACAGTCCCGAGCCACGTGGAGGCAGTGAGTAGCTGTTAGGGATTCGTCTCTCCCGATATAGGGAGTTGATATCGCACAGTGATCATTTGGTCCTTACCATAAGTCCCTGGCCAGGGCTGATTGAGAATTACTGATAGATTGATTAGTAGATTCACGGATGGTGATAGAGCCATACCGACACGACTTGTACGGTTATTAGGGGTCTGACATTTACCACCTCCCTAGACCATACATGCGACACTCTTAGAAGAACAGACCGGACTCCACGGATATTGTCACACACAGGCTCAGTAGGAGTTCGGATGGGTATCCTCATCGACCTTCTTATCGACATCTACCTAGGGACCGTTACGTACAGCTAGTGCCGCTTGCGGTCTGTGGTTAAACCCACTGCCAGCGTAGTAGTCAAGTCTTTAGAGTCCCACACAGAGTTTTCCCAACTCTAGGCGAAACCATATAGAGGTCGTACGGTTTTACGACAAGGGTTCGGACGAATACGTGTTTAAACGCACGTACGACATTCGGACAGTTTTTACTAGACGGCGTTGGTTTAAGCCAGATTCTAGTATCAGGTTATTGGATTTATACAGTCTAAAGTTTTTCCGTGTTTTCATGGATGAGAGGTGTGTTCTCGTAATTTCCAGGAAGCTTCTAGAAGCATGGTGACTTGAGGGGTTAAGGTGGCATTGTCATTAATGTAAATTGTGACTCATTATGTGTGATTCTCTATGTCATTAATGCATCATTAATTGCTTAATGACTCACATAGTGAATCACTCATATTCATTTATGAAGCATGATGAATAATCTATTATTATTCATTTTAGTGATATTTCATTATGCTTGATATATTAAGTGAGAAGCAATTTTCATTTCATTATTCTAGTTCACCTTCTCTCTCCTCAAGCTCTCTCTTTCTTCAAGCTCTAATCCTACCACTCTTGAGTTGAGTACAAGGGTTAGAAAAGACTAAACATCCCATAACCTAACTCTATATGACCTAAGTCCCTTTGGTTAGCAACTAGAGAAACTTAGTTACCTCAAGTCTTGAGGTAAAGCTTGGATTAGGGTGTTCTCGGGTGGATCATCTATCACTTGGAGGAGGCGAGGAGGACGAAGAGATCGTAAAGACGAAGGACACATATCACTAGGTATAATCTCTTTGCATAGTAGTTTAGAACTTCTATGGTAGTTGTTAATTATCGTTTAGCAAAGATCTTCGCTTAGTCGATGTATGCTTCAAGAACAAGATCGTTTTTCATATTTCCGCCTCCCCGCAACTCGTGGGGTGTTGCACATCGACTTACACCAGCTTCGACCCTCGTCCTTCGACGTATCCATACGTACATGACTCCCGTCAGTATCCCCACGATAACCGCCGAGTCATAGGTACTATCACCGGAAGGTATGGTTCCTCTGTCAGGCCTCATCGGCATGTTACATCGACATCCCTTTCTTGCCCCGCAGTATCTCCAAGCCCCACCATGTACCCTCATACGGCCCACGACGCTCCTCGCATGAGGTATGTATATCAGAACCGATAAAACACATGGTGACTGCTGAAGTATCATATCAAGAGAAACCGAGTTTTTCAAATAATGCATAATTTCATGAAACTACCACGGTCCTCAAATCCCGAAAACATCATGAAAAATCCATATCTCAATGCAAAAATGCATGAATATAATATAGGCAACATAAAACTGAAATGCGAGCATATAAAGGAAAAGCCGATATTTAACTACAACAAGTTAATATATATATCATGCGGTTCCTAATTTCTCCAAGTCTATATAATATCAAATAAAGGTAAACATATAGCTATAGCTAGATATATGTGTAAATATAATGGTATAGCAAGGTATAGGTATCTACCTATCAGTAATGATATAATATACCTTCCAGGTATAAGTTAAGTATGTATGCAAGGTATACATGTAGCTATGTCATTATGTGTGAAATATACATATCACTAATTATACAATACCGTATAGGTATATAGGTAACTAACATGTAAGCATGTCAAGTTATATGTGTAAGCATGTAGGTATACAGGTGTGCTATATGTCATATGCAATAAGGAACATGAATCAAAGTCTCAATGTCCCTAACCAAACAATATCATATATGTATATGTGTGGTGCATGTCATAGCAATTATTGACGGTGTGTGTGGCATACAATCAGTGCTCGTGCAACATGAGCCGTCAATAATAGTGCAGTGTCCTAAGGGTAAAAGTCCAAGCACAACAAGTAACTAAGTAATAAGGTAAATGCGCAACTCTATATATGCAATAGAAAGTGCGACAATATCATAACATCTCTAGCCCTGACGCATAACGCCATGCGGGTGATTGATTCGATTTCTCGATGTGTCGTGTTTTAGAAATGATGTTTCACAATCAAAGAAATTTTTGACCGCAATCTATAACGGTGTCGATTGTAGCGCGTTAGCGAGTGCGGATCGTCTACAGGGAAAGTGAGATCCGTTCGAATTTGAATTGGATGAATTGAAAATTAAAGAAAAGAAAAGAAAATTCAATTGAAGTTTATAAAGTGAATTTCAAGAATTATTAAAATCTAATATCAAGAAAACATTAAAAATCAAGAATCAAGAATTTATGATATCCAATCGAATGAGGTTTCAAGAATCGAAGTGAGGCTCGTAGGAATCGATCGAATCTATAGACGTGATGAAAACTCGTGATTACGTTTTCTTATCTATTAATGATTTGACACTAGATCGATGACGATCAATGAGAATTAGGGATTTCTTGCGGAAACTAGGGTTTCATCATATATCCTTTGTCCTTTCGTTGATTTCATTCACATTATAGCCTCTAGTAATTCAAGAATCGATCGTGGATCACTAATTAAGAGCGAACACAATCAAGAAAGCATCGCTCGAAACTAGGTTGTCGATTCTTCAATTTACTAATGTTTACAAAACTTATAGGACTTAAGAATCGTTTCAAGATTTGTAACATCATCATCTATTGATTCTCTCGACTCCTTCACGAGCGGAGTTTTTACTCAAACATCATTTCAAAGAACATAATCAAGAATCGAGATCTAATCATGATGCAAGAATGTAAAGAAAGCAAGATAAAGAATTTCACCTTTTATTTATCAACAATTTTGTTACAATTCTCTTAAGATCTACAATGAGGAAAGAACTCGATCGTCGATTTGGCTTCGCTCGTCTTCGTGAGTCGCGGATCGTCTTGGACCACTTGCTCGGATGAAGATCGGCTTCGCTCCTAAAAGGTTGAAGGCTTCTTCCTTGAATTGTACTCGGAGATCTTGAATTTAGCTTTAGTGATTGGATTAGGGTTAGGGTTACAAGTTGTGTCACTCAACTTGTGTTGGAAATTGGAGAACAACCTTGAGAGTGAAGCCTTAGGGTCCCTTTTATAGCCTTGATTAGGATTAGCTTCCTTTAGAAGCTAGGTTTAGTTTAGCTTCCCTTGTAAGTTTGGTAGTAAGGTAGAAGGTTCTAGAGTTAGTTAGTTAGGGTTAGCTTCCATCATAAGCTTGGAGGTTAGGGAGAAACTTCTAGGCTTAGGTAGTTAAGTAGCTTACTTTGGAAGCTTGAAGATGTTTAGCTTGAACCATATGCCTTGCTGTTCTGACAGAAACTTCTAGAGATCTATGGACTTTGGAGTGGCTTGAATGAGTGTACACCTTGAATTGAGAAACATGCAACAGAAATAGGCTGACGTCATACCGACGTGGCCGCGGATCCGCCGCCAATAGGGCCTTACGGCCGTGGATCCACGGCCCTTTGGAGGTATTGGCTTCTGGAAATTCCATGGTAGTTTGGTGCTGGATTTAGTGAAGCTTCCTGATGTGTGGAATCTCATATTTCTTTCTTGCTCACTGCCAGATCACAGGTCTTGGACTTGGCGTATTTTTAACAACACTTTTAACTGTTTCGGCTCTTTTCCTGGAATTTCCTGCACAGATTCTCGAGAAAAGTGTTGCGCTACACAAAGATTATGCGATGCAATGATAAACACTCAATTTCCCTCAAAAATGCCTGTTTTAGTATACAACACAAGTTATTTGATATTTTACAGATGTTTTGCTACTATGTGCTATACTAATACCGAACACCTTTAGATGAGTGCAAATAGTAGGGAAATTATCGTGTTAAAAATGCAATATTTTCGACTGATCAAATTCCCCCAAACTTATTTTCGGTCGTCTCGAGTGAACTGTTTTATTAAAAAGAGAAGGAGAAAATAAAGAAAGAGAAAAACTAACTAGCACACTTTCGTAGGCAACACGATTGCACTGAGCACGTGCAACAAGCCTTTAAACCTCTAGGTGTCCCTAGTAGGAGGAGTGTTGTCTCCTGAGGGTTTTCATCGGATTGCACCCACAAAATCCAATAATAAAAGGAAGACCATGAAAGTTACATATAAAGATAAGAATCGTAAAAGAAAGACTTTGAAAATTAGAGTTTCCAACATACTAGTTTTTCGGTTGTCATGAGCCCTATCTTAATAGTCCTGAAAAGATGTTAGAAATCACATCATCCCTCAATAAAACATCGTCTTTATTCTTCATTCCTATCTTTCTTCCAAACATCGATCATATAACCCTACGTGTGTGTAAAGAACATCCCTACACTCGGAGAATTCAATTCAAGCTATCATACTCTTGTCCATCTTCCTAAGTACTTTTTAATTAATGAATATTTAGATGAGATTGCTCACACATTTTCATGCGACCGTTAATACTTCTTGAGGTACTAACCGACCGATTACTCATGTGCTTGCTTGTACGGTGTATTTCCTCGTCTTGCACCACCTAAGGCTTGCAGTGACTCCCAGACCAGTTGGTCTAAGGCACTAGGTGAAGAAGCACCCTCGCTATATTTTTTATTGCTGCATTGGCGATAAAAAAAACCAATGTTCATTTTTCTCACAATTATATATATTTTTTTATTCATTTTTTTATTTCCTTCATACTTTGGCTTTAAGACAAGAGCATTTCAAGGTATCCTCTACTATCCCGAGCTTCAAGACGTATGTAAGTGCAAATAGTAGGGTATCAACGTTCAAATGTTTGGCTTCCAGAATAGAAACTATTTTTCAGACTTATTTTTATCCTCCGATTAGTGACTTCTTTCATCTTACTAACCCTTGGGACAACGGCTCATAACTACTTATTACTAGTTCGTTTAAGAAAACTTCTAATTTTCTTGGTTTTCTTAGATTTTTCCAATCTTTTGGATGTAATTTTTCACTATCTAATCTTGTATTATCTTATTTATGTACAAAAATTATTTATTATTTTTATCTTTTGAATTTTTTTTAAAATTTTTATAGGTTTTTAGAAAATGTTTTGTGCTTATGCAAAGTGATATGCAAATGATGCGTAAATAAGCACAAACCTCCCCCAAACTTGTTTTCAACAGTGTCCTCACTGTTGCCATGCGCTAAATCACAAAAAACCTGTAAGCCTGGGAGAAAATTTATTAATGGGGGCGATAAATATGATCATGAAAATCCTCCCCCAAACTTATTCTTTTCACTCACCTCCATTCAAAAGATGATACAGTAATTTACAGGACATGGAGGTGAGACGGGGGAATTTTAATCATGATAAAATGGCTCCTGTAAGAACAGGAGCTCCTTCGTGGGGTCAGTGGAAAAATACGGCTTTAATCTATGTCCATTCACTTTGAAAAATGTACCGTTTTTAACATTTTCTACCTCAACTGCCCCTTGCGGGTATACAGACGGCATAACAAAAGGTCCTTTCCACCGAGATCGTAGCTTACCCGCGTGAAGGTGTAGTCGTGAATCATAAAGAAGGACTTGTTGACCAGGTGTGAATGTTTTCCTCAAAATGTTTTTATCGTGATATACCTTAGTCCGGTTCTTTACTATTACAGCGTTATCATAAGTTTCATCGCGGAGTTCGCTTAACTCGTTTAATTGCAGCTTCCGAAAGTTGCAGGCTTGATTTAAGTCAAAGTTGATTTCTTTAATAGCCCACGTTGCTTTGTGCTCTATCTTGACCGGTAGGTGACAAGTCTTACCAAACACTAACCTATAAGGAGACATCCCTAGATCGGTTTTATATGCAGTTCGGAATTTCCAAAGTGCATCCGTCAATTTGGTCGACCAATCTTTTCTATTCTTAGCAACAGTTTTCTCCAGAATTTGTTTGATCTGTCTATTTGAAATCTCAGCCTACCCGCTCGTTTGGGGATGATAGGGTGTGGAAAGTTTGTGGTTGATTGTGTATTTCCGCATCAAATTCTTGAAAGAACTGTTGCAGAAATGCGTCCCGTTATCGCTAATGATAGCACGTGGGTGTCCAAATCGCGAAAAGATGTTTTCTTTTAAGAACTTAATGACAACTTTTTTGTTATTAGTGCGACATGGAATAGCTTCAACCCACTTTGAAACGTAATCAACCGTAAGCAGTATGTACAGATTCCCAAAGGAGTTAGGAAAGGGACCCATAAAGTCAATACCCCAAACGTCGAAAATTTCAACCACTAAGATGGGTTGCTGTGGCATCTCATTTCTCCGGGAAATCCTACCCGTGTGTTGACAATGTGTACAGGTTTTGCAATGATCAAATGCGTCTTTGAACAAGGTCGGCGAATAAAAACCGCATTGCAAAACCTTCTCCACCGTCTTTCTAGGACCGAAGTGACCCCCACATTCCTGATCATGACAAAACGATAGAACATTCTTGAATTCCTCATTCGGGACACACCGGCGAATGATCTGGTCAGGACAATACTTGAACAGATACGGTTCATCCCAGTAAAAGTGTTTTACTTGGGATAGAAATCGATGTTTGTCCTGTTTTGACCAATCGCTGGGATCAGTCCCGTGACAAGATAGTTCACAATATCCCTGAACCAAGGTTCATCAGATACGTTCAAGAGTTGTTTGTCCGGGAAAGAATCATTGATCGGCAGGGTCATAGGTGAAGAAGAGATGCGCGACAGATGGTCGGCTACAACGTTTTCACATCCTTTCTTATCTTTAATAACAAGATCAAATTCTTGTAATAGAAGGATCCAACGTATTAGCCTACCTTTAGCATCCTTCTTCGCCAAAAGATGTTTCAAGGCGGAGTGGTCAGTGTATACAACAATTGGTGAGCCAATCAAGTAAGGCCTGAATTTTTCTAATCCAAGTACAACCGCAAAAGTTCTTTTTCGGTAGTTGTATAGTTAATTTGAGCATCGTTCATGGTCTTACTTGCATAATAGATCACGTGTGGCATCTTTTCAATGTGCTGTCCTAAGACTGCACCAACTGCAAAATCTGATGCATCACACATAAGCTCAAAAGGGTGGTTCCAATCTGGAGAAGATAAAACGGGGGCTGTAGTGAGAGAGTGTTTGAGTGTGTCGAATGCTGCCTCACAATCCGAGTCAAAGTGGAAGGTCGTATCCTTGGCCAAGAGAAGAGTTAAAGGTCTAGCAATTTTGCTAAAATCCTTAATGAATCTCCTGTAAAAGCCTGCATGGCCAAGAAAAGATCGGATATCCTTGACGCTTTTGGGATGAGGAAGGTTTTGAATGACATCAATTTTAGCTTTGTCAACCTCAATGCATTTTCATGAAATAACATGTCCAAGCACAATTCCCTTTTGGACCATGAAATGGCATTTTTCCCAATTCAAGGTTAAGTTCTTCTCTTTACAACGAGTAAGAACTGCGTCAAGATTCGATAGGCAGTCAGAAAAAGAATCTCCGAAAATCGAGAAATCGTCCATGAAAATCTCCAAAAAATTCTCGACCATGTCCGAGAATATCCCCATCATACACCGCTGAAATGTAGCGGGAGTATTGCATAACCCAAAGGGCATGCGTCTATAAGCAAAGGTACCAAAACGACAAGTAAATGTGGTTTTATCTTGATCCTATTTGGCAATGGGGACCTGATTATAGCCAGAGTATCCGTCCATAAAGCAATAAAATTCACGTCCAGCTAAGCGTTCTAGCATCTGGTCAATGAAAGGTAGAGGAAAGTGGTCTTTCCTCGTAGCGGCATTGAGTTTTCTTTAATCAATACATACACGCCACCCAGTTTGGGCACGTGTCTGAATTAACTCATTAGCCTCATTGGTAATGACTGTGATGCAAGATTTCTTAGGGACGACATGAATTGGACTTACCCATTGGCTATCGGAGATTGGGTAAATGATACCATTGTCAAGGCATTTGACGATCTCTTTCTTCACCACATCCTTCATGACGGGGTTCAAACGTCTCTGTGGTTCTCGGGTTGGTTTGGCTTCATCCATCAAGTGTATATGATGTTCTACAATCAAGGGGCTAATCCCTTTGATGTCAGCCATGGTCCAACCAAACGCTTGCCTATTAGATCTCAATACCGTCAAAAGTGCATTCCCTTGCTCTGATGCTAGAGAAGCGTATATGATAACCGGTAAAGACTCATTCTCACCTAAATATGCATATTTAAGATGAGAAGGTAAAAGTTTGAGATCTAATGCTGGCAGAGAAATAATAGAATGTGGGATCATCGAATGATATTCGGGGTCACAAAGAAGCTCATAGCCTGTGAAAGATACAGAATCGGATGGTGATGAGTAAAGAGTGTTGGACTCAAGCGTGGAAAGAGTGTCCTCACTAGGATGTGCAAGATCAAACATTGATGTGGTAGTGTCGTCTAGATCATCAAAACAAAGTTCATCAACTCCGCAACTTTCGGGAGCAATCTCATGGACAGAGCACACATCAAGTATATGAGCAGAGGGTTCAGATGGCTGACTTCCAATTTTGTATATATTCAGTTCAATTGTCATTTTTCTAAAAGATAGGTTCATTGAACCGTTTCTACAGTTAATGACAGCATTGGAAGTGGTAAGGAATGGTCGACCCAAAATCACCGGAATTTGGCTCTGTGGGTTTGCTACAGGTTGTGTATCGAGAACAATGAAGTCCACAGGGAATACAAATTCCCCGACTTTTATCAACACATCCTCTAGTTCACCCCTAGGTTTGGTGATTGAACGGTCTGCCATTTGGAGAGTGTAGTGAGCTGGTTTCAACTCTCCAATCCCTAGCTGCTCGTATAAAGAATATGGAAGCAGGTTAACACTTGCGCCAAGGTCTAGAAGAGCACGGTTGATTTTTTTACCCCCAATAGAAATCGATATCGTAGCATATCCTGGGTCCTTACGTTTCTTTGGTAGCTGTGGGGTAAAAGCAGTGCTAACATGATTAGTCATGAAGACCTTTTTGGGCACTTGCGTCTTCCTCTTCCTAGTGCACAAGTCTTTAAGAATTTTCGCATAAGCGGGGACTTGTTGAATAGAATCTAGGAGAGGGATGTTGATGTTAACCTGTTTGAACATTTCCATAATCTTCTCTATATATGGACTCGATTTGTTACCCCTTAACCGATTAGGATAAGGAGCTTTAGCAATAAGAGCTGGGTCCATCATTGGAGAAGGTGGTGTGTGTGGAGGTTATCCCAGAATAGGAGTGGGGATCGTCTTTGGTGGACTAGAAGAAGTTTGCTGAGGTGTCGAGCCGTGGTGAAAACGGAGAATAGGCTCGGAAGAAAATGGTGGGGTAGACAAACTGGGGTCAGAATTAGAAGTAGAAGTGGAAGGAAAGGTCTCAGCCGGGGTATCATCGATAGATTTTTCTGTATCATCAATCTCTTCCCCAACGTGATTGTCAAGAACTCTTCCAGATCTCAACGTGGTGATTGCATTCACATGATATGAATAGCCAGGATTGGGTAAAGGTTGAGCTGGAAGTTTCCTTTTCTCTCTTGCACTCAATTCAGCTTTTAATCGTGAAATTTCTTCTTCCATCGATTTTATACTCTCCGCTTGAGAAGTGGAGTTTCTCTTTATATCATCGACGGAAGACTTTATTGTCCAAAGCAAGTTCATGAATGAAGAGGATTCATCAGTCCCAATCAACTGCAAAGAATTATTTGGTGCAAATGTGTTGACCGGATTTTGAAAGTTTTGTGATTGGAAGGGGTGCTGACTCAATTGAAGTGGTTGCTGTTGTGGTGGAGGAGCCCTTTGGAAATTGTTATGGGTTGGATCCGTGTTTTGATTTTGTGATTGGTTCCAAGCAAAATTAGGGTGATTCCTCCAACCCTGATTATATGTGGAAGAAAATGGATCATTTCTCGCTCTTTGAAAAGAAGCATTGGTATGCTCGTGACCTTGAAATGGAGAATTTAGTGGACATTCTTCCGTCAAATGAGAAGGATCAGAACAGCATCCACATACAGTTTTGGAAAGTGGCATTTGATTTAGGGCGGCGGCTAAAAATTTGTTTTCCATAGTCTCGAGTTTCTTTTGCATTGCTGACATTTCAGCTCTAACTCCTATGGAACATCAGATTGGTTATTGCCCCCCATAGACGATTGACTCACCCTCCTACTGTAAAGATTTTTCAGCGAAATCTTCTAGGAATTTCCATGCTTCCCCGTCATCTTTGGCCATGAAGGTGCCTTGACACATGGATTCAAAGGTCTCTTTTGTGTTAGGATTAATGCCCTCATATATGATTCTGTACAGATCCCATCTAGGAATTTCGTGATGTGGACATTGAACTAACAGATCCTTGAAGAGTTCAAGACACTTCGAGAATGGTTCATCCGGATGCTGGGTGAATTGATTTATTTCGCTACGGACTCGAGCTGTCTTATGATTGGGGTAGAATTTCTTTAGGAATGCTTCTACGAATTCTTCCCAGTTTGAAATGGAATATGCGCTTGTGTTATAAAGCCACTTCTCGGCTATATCGCACAAGGTAAATGGAAGAAGACGGAGACGCATAGCATCCACAGAAAGCTGTGAAGTACCCATCATTGCGCATACATTTTCAAATTTTGTAATAAAGACATATGCGTCTTCAGACTCGAGACCATGATATTTGGGTAGAAGGTTGATGTATTGGGGTTTTATTTCAAAATTATCCCCGTTGGCTGGTGGAATGGAGAGACAGGTCAAAAGAGGACCTCGCATAGAATAACATCTCTCCTGGAGAGAGATGCGGGGTGGATTCTGCGCACCTGCGTACGGCGTCAGAGTAGTGGTAAAGAAGTTCGATGGAGAAGCGTCCATCGATGTGGGTGTGGTGGTGGGTAAAGAATAAGTAAATGTAGAATTACCGACTTCGGAGTCGATCGGGGGAACGCGGACAAGACGGGCACTAGAATCCCGTGTCCAGCCTATCTTGCACTAAAGGGTTTAGTACAAGTGGCAGCGTTATGATAATTAGGAGAAATGATGAAGCGGTGTTTGTTTTGAAAAAGATACGGATTTTTGAAAAAATGATGCAAATCACAACAAATGCACAAGCAAAATCCTAAGTCTAATGGTCACCTAGGTCAAGTCTCTAGACCGCTCCTAACTGCCAGAAGACAAGTCGCAAGATCAATCCTCTACTGCCTCTTTGTCTCTCCTGTGGCCAGGTAAGTGCCAGGTAAGTTGGAGTTTCTCCATTACGTAAGCAGTGGGCCTAATTAAGTAACCACTTGCCTTAGACACACTTTCCTTAGACACCACAAAAGAAACGCGGATAAGCAAAAGATTACCCACGACCTTCTCTTGTCTTAAGTGAGCGCGACGGTCCATAGAGTCTTGTCAAGATCTATTTTAGTTAATGAGGGTAATGCGGATGCAGTTTTGTGATTTTCGGGGCTTAAGAAAGGTAATGAACTCCCCACCTAATCTGAATTTGGTCTTTGCCCCTTAATTTCCGTATTAAAAATGCAAACAACCAAGATCAAACACGCACAATTTTTATTATTTTTGCGGCGTTGCGAATTTTTGCAAAGAAACCTGCAGAAAATTGTTATTGGAGCAGATTGAGGAAGAGATAAGAAAGTGAGGAAGTTACTGAGTAATTTCCGTACAGAGACGCTACAGTGCCGCCGCGTTTCCGCCGCAGTAATGCTATCAAGACCGCGGTTCCGCCTCAGTTCAACAAGAACCCTGCACAAAAATTTTACAGAATGCCTCTATTCACTCCTTGAGCTCTGTGGACTATTCAGAAATTTTTTCTCAAGCTCCACTGATTCCATATTTCCTCGCAAAAATCACAACAAATTGTTTAGTGTTTGTGCGAATTTTGATCTAAAAATTTTGATGGAATAAATTTTTCAACTCAAATTTAAAAAACGAACAAATTAGCACACTATCCCCGGCAACGGCGCCATTTGATCGATTCGATTTCTCGATGTGTCGTGTTTTAGAAATGATGTTTCATAATCAAAGAAATTTTTGACCGCAATCAATAACGGTGTCGATTGTAGCGCGTTAGCGAGTGCGGATCGTCCACAGGGAAAGTAAGATCCGTTCGAATTTTAATTGGATGAATTGAAAATTAAAGAAAAGAAAAGAAAAGAAAATTCAATTCAAGATTATAAAGTGAATTTCAAGAATTATTAAAATATAATATCAAGAAAACATTAAAAATCAAGAATCAAGAATTGATGATATCCAATAGAATTAGGTTTCAAGAATCGAAGTGAGGCTCGTAGGAATCGATCGAATCTATAGACGTGATGAAAACTAGTGATTGCGTTTTCTTATCCATTAATGATTTGACACTAGATCGATGACGATCAACGAGAATTAGGGATTTCTTGCGGAAACTGGGATTTCATCATCTATCCCTTGTCCTTTCGTTGATTTCATTCACATTCTAGCCTCTAGTAAAATCAAGAATCGATCGTGGATCACTAATTAAGAGCGAACACAATCAAGAAAGCATCGCTCGAAACTAGGTTGTCGATTTTTCAATTTACTAAAGTTTACAAAACTTATAGGACTTAAGAATCGTTTCAAGATTTGTAACATCACCATCTATTGATTCTCTCGACTCCTTCATGAGCGGAGTTTTTACTCAAACATCATTTCAAAGAACACAATCAAGAATCGAGATCTAATCATGATGCAAGAATGTAAAGAAAGCAAGATAAAGAATTTCACCTTTTATTTATCAACAATTTTGTTACAATTCTCTCAAGATCTACAATGAGGAAAGAACTCGATCGTCGATTTGGCTTCGCTCGTTTTCGTGAGTCGCGGATCGTCTTGGACCACTTGCTCGGACGAAGATCGGCTTCGCTCCTAAAAGGTTGAAGTCTTTTTGCTTGAATTGTACTCGGAGATCTTGAATTTTGCTTTGGTGATTGGATTAGGGTTAGGGTTACAAGTTGTGTCACTCAACTTGTGTTTGAAATTGGAGAACAACCTTGAGAGTGAAGCCTTAGGGTCCCTTTTATAGCCTTGATTAGGATTAGCTTCCTTTAGAAGCTAGGTTTAGTTTAGCTTCCCTTATAAGATTGGTAGTTAGGTAGAAGGTTCTAGAGTTAGTTAGTTAGTGTTAGCTTCCTTCATAAGATTGGAGGTTAGGGAGAAGCTTCTAGGCTTAGGTAGTTAAGTAGCTTGCTTTGGAAGCTTGAAGATGTTTAGCTTGAACCATAAGCCCTACTGTTCTGACAGAAACTTCTAGAGATCTCTGGACTTTGGAGTGGCTTGAATGAGTGTACACCTTGAATTGAGAAACCTGCAACTGAAATAGGCCGACGTCATACCAACGTGGCCGCGGATCCGCCGCCAATAGGGCCTTACGGCCGCAGATCCGCGGCCCTTTGGAGGTATTGGCTTCTGGAAATTCCATGGTAGTTTGGTGCTAGATTTAGTGATGCTTCCTGATGTGTGGAATCTCATAATTCTTTCTTGCTCACTGCCAGATCACATGTCTTGGACTTGGCTTATTTTTAACAGCACTTTTAACTGTTTCGGCTCTTTTCCTGGAATTTCCTGCACAGATTCTCGAGACAAGTGTTGCGCTACACAAAGATTATGCGATGCAATGATAAACACTCAATTTCCCTCAAAAATGACGGTTTTAGTATACAACACAAGTTATTTGATATTTTACAGATGTTTTGCTACTATGTGCTATATTAATACCGAACACCTTTAGATGAGTGCAAATAGTAGGGAAATCGTCGTGTTAAAAATGCAATATTTTCGACTGATCAGTGGGCGATTCCCCTATAGATGTTAAATCTATTCACCAATGCTCCTGGCTAAGCAAAGCCTACCACCTGTTTTCCCTTCTTCGCGGCGTCCGAAGTCCCCGCCTGCGAACCTAAAACATAACACAACAACGTAAGTATATATTAGCAATAGACCCAAAACACATACAAACTACTTTGACCAACGCGACAACACCAAACTTACTCTCAACTGTTCGTATTGTGGCTAACGTGCATAGCGACACAACGAAACCGACTCAGAGCAACAGCAACACAGAACACGAACCATATCGGATAACGTAACGTGTGAAACGAAACACAAGAAACACGCAAAGTGGTCCTAGATTTTGCTATAATAACAATGTGTAAAAGTTGCAAGTACCATGAGACCACATACAACCCCAGAGACCCCTACACCAAAACCCACACCCTAACTCCCTAGTCTGGCCGCAAATTGCGGCCAGAAGCAATATAATTGCGGCCGTAACAAAAGGAAATGGGCTCGTATTTTGAGGGTAGCTTCTAGGTCACTACACTAGGTCACTGTGATGGGAACTTTTGCAACAAATACATAGTTTGATAGCAGATCATCCGAGACCCAAAACAACACTAAAAATACGATATTTACCCGAAACGATACTATACACGATCTAAACTAAAACGAATAAGCTATGCAACACAATAAACACTTAATTAACAGAAAGAGATCATTACCTAACCAAAAGAACTCAAAGATCCTAGCTTTCCAAGCTCCGAGGCATCCAAGAGGCAAAAGATGGCAAAAGATATGATTTTTGTGAGTTTTTGTGAATAATTGAAATGGATTTGTGAAGGAATGATGAAGTGTTCAGTTGAGATGAGTGAGGAATGAGAAAATAAAAAGAGATAGAGAAAAAGAGAGAGTGTGAGGATAATGAAAGAGGGAGGTGAGTGTAGGGTGACAGTGAGGTGAGTGTACCCTTTGCATTAAACCACCATTAAATGCATTCACACACCACCATGCCACCTCCTCACTTCCAAAAGAAATATCTCTCTTCTCACACAAAATATCATCGATTAGGGTTAAGGCAAAGCAAGGGAATAGACTAAAGCAAAGGATTAGGTTAAGGGTTAAGTTGTCATGTTTGCTAAGAACAAGATTAACACAAAACAAACCCTCACATTAACGTGCACACATGCGTGCATGCCATAACAAATAATAATAAATTATTAATTGAATGTTATAAAATATGAGGAACCCGAATTGGTAAACTTTTTACCAAAAACCCGCATTAACGTCTAAACTAACACTAACCGAAATCTAAGGCGTTACAATCTCTCCCTTATAAAAATTCGTTCCTGAATTTAAAATTCTCACTAAGCGTACCTTCAAAGAGATGAGTAAAAAACTCCCAAATCTCGCTCGCAGCCTTCCAAATGATCTCCTCACTATATGGCTATGCCCAAGAAAACCCTCCACAGATTGCAAGACCCTTGACCGAGGTTTCTCCATCTGCCGAACCGCTAACACAATTGGCTGCCAGTGAACGAAAAAATCACGTCCAAACTAAATGGTCTGGTGGTGAATCATGTAAGAAAGGTCATGAAGGTATTTTCAAAGTATCGACACAAGGAATACAGGGTGAATACTCAATAATCTGGGCGGAAGTTCCAAATTATAGGAAACGGAACTAACTCGCTTTAAGGATCTCAAAGGGACCTACAATCCTGGGACAAGCTTCCCAAAACACAACACGTCATTGATCGGAAAAATCCTTAAGAATACATGATCTCCCACTGCGAAATCAAATCTGCGACCACTACGTTCGGCATAAGACCTCTGTCTGCACTAGGCTGTTCTCATCCTAACCTGAACCAAATGGATCATCTCCGAAGTTTCTAGACTAGAAGGGGTCCGAAAATCCTACTCTCGCGGAATCAGAAAAACAGACTGGCGATCGACACCACCTAACAACAAGCCTAAAGGTTGCCAATTGGACTGTCTCCTGATAACAGCTCTCGAAGGAGAACCCTAACAATGGCAAGTGATGATCCTAACTGCCGAAAACAATTAGTACGTACGCACAAGCATATCCTCCAGAGTCTGTATTGCCCGCTCTAACAAACTGTTATCCTGCGGATGGAAAAAGCGAAGCTAAAGCTCAACCAGTACCCAAGGCTTCCTGAAACTTCTGCCCAAGAAGGCAAGCGAATAGGGAGCCTCCATAGGATACAATAAATGAAGGAACTCCATGCAAACGCACAACTTAACAAAAAACAACTGAGCAAACTGAGCATAACCGAACAACAAACACCCGAATGGAGTCACACCCTGACTAGACCTAGGTAGACACCATAACGAAATTCGTGGAGATCTGCTCCCATTCCTACTCCGGAACGGTTAAAGGTTGCAACTCTCCAGCCGGTCTCAGATGCTCAACCTTAGCTCGCAACAAGACAGACACATCGAAACGAAATCCGAAACTTCACTTTACATCCCTGCCCACCCGTAACTATCTCACAAGTCACGTCACAAATTGGTGGAACTTGAATGAACATTAAAGCTGACTGGTGTGCCTGCTCTAGGATTTCACGTCTCTACCCATCAGCAGCAGGTCCACACAAACGCGTCCCTAAACGTAGCACATCCTGGTCACAAATCAAGGACTCCGAATCTTTACCCAGCCGAGTATGCTTAGGAATCTCTGACAAATGAGCATCGGCGAGTGATTGATAGATTTTTGCGTGTTCAAGTTTATTACCACAATCAAGATGGTTTCGCTTGTAGCTAGCCGGTTGAGTACGGGTCGTCCGCAGGGAGATGAGAATCTTTTTCTATGTGCTTTAACGAGTTAAGTCTAAATGTCCAGGTTTGTTTGAGATTAACTATGTGCTAAAATGTTATATAAAGAGAGCTTGTTAGGGTTAGGATTAGGTTAGTTTGAGTTAGGAGTCGCTCACTTCTTTTGTTTCCACTCTGAATATCGGTGTTACGGTAATCGGCAACAACGGGGATTAGCACGACTAGGAAGGAACTTGCGAGTATAAGCTAGGCTTTCCAACGCTTAAGTTCTTCCTTTTGGTGCGTGTCCGTCCGTTCTTGGCTCTTAACCTTAACCTCCGGTTAATTCAACCACAACTGGTCTCACTAAGGAATCACCGCTATCATGTAGGATAGGGTGCCGTAGGGAGCGGATTGTGGTTCAATTAACGGGGGTCCGAATTATGATGTTGGGCAAGAAAAGAGTTAGAGAGATTTCCTTCTCTCAAACTTTCCTTATCCTACCCTAACAAGTAAAAAAACTACTCACCCATTACACAAAAAAGAAAAAATACAACAAAAGGAGGAAGATAGAAAGAAAGAGATTAGGAGATTACAACTAGCTATTTGAGACCTCACCTTGGCAAGGATCAAGCTTAAGTATCATTGTTGTTAAGGATAAAGAAAAAGAGAACAAGAACGTAACAAACAACAAATAACAAAAACTAGATTAGCAAATGAAAAATACAAGCAATTATAATTAACAACATAACAAGACAAGCGTGATAACAAAAAGAACTCTTTTATTCATCACTTCACTCATGAAACCTCACTACAAGATTTTAATGGAGAAAAGATGAAAAGAGGAGGAATAACAACAAGGTATATCTAAAACCTAATACAAGAATAAGCACCTTTTGGCTTGGCATGTTCTGGGCTATTTATAGGCAGGAAACAGAGAACCTAGGGCAACTTTCAGGACCAACATGAATGTACCAAACTGCCCCTGAAAAATAATCCACTGTCGAGCTATATAGGCCGCGGATCCGCGGCCTAGACGCCATGTTGGCCACGGATCCGCGACCATTTAGAGGAATTAGGTCCTCAAATTTTGTGGTTTTCCCTGGTTTTTTGTACTCTTCATTGTGGTTTATGTTGTTTCTCAGAAGCTCTTCACAATTTTTCCAGAATTTCAGCAGATCAAAAGGTGATGTGATGTAGATCTTTTGCCATGATTTTTCTTGAGCTCCGCATAGACATGTGGAATCTTGTGTTGACATTGTGTTTTGTGCATGAAAATGACATCGATTTTCCATTTTGTCCCTTAAACTGGTGTGCGGCAACATACGAATAGAGAGCGGAGACCCGTTATTTATCTGTGGTTGGCAGTAATACAGTATTTGTCGTGCTTTTCCATGAATTTCACTGTTTAGAGCTGAGAACATGTATCCTGCAATTAACTAGCAAACACGGCTCAAGAGTACCTACCGATAAGTAATGTGATAAAAAGTGGGCGGTATAAAAATGAAAAAATTGTTAGTGTATATGCCCTAGAGGCCATTACTGTATCATACTAGTTTGTATATTACTTAATGGAAGCTTGGGATATTCACCTTGTATAAACAATCTTGCTCAATATAGTAGTATGCTACTTGGTTTGTTTCTACTTCAATGTGTACTTGTGTTTATTTTACTATATCACTTATACGCATTAGTGGAGCCCTTAGGATCTTTGCTTGATTACCAGCGTTGTGATGGCAGTCACACTAGTGGGGGCTGGGTAATCTATAAGCACATCCTTATACAGGTCCCTAGTCGCAGGACTATCGAGACAGGGCATCGATACTCCGGAGTAGACTAGCGTATGCGCTTCTCATCCCAGTGTGGGAGATGGTCTGTCCCACAGCCATCAGTACGTCGTACTGGAGATAGTATACGGGTGCTCGTTAGGTTACGAGTACACTGGACAGGACTCGTCGGGAACTGACAGGTTGGTATTATACCTATCGTCAGTCATCAGTTCCCAGGTGACATGAGTACAGCTTAGTCCGCTGACTTGACACTGGCACTTCGCCTCGAGTGTGTTCCCACTGCACTTTGATCACTACCCTACCACGGCTCAAAGGAGTCGTGCAAACAGGTGGTGGTTGGGTGCAGTCCCGAAGCACTTGGAGGCAGTGCCGGTTAGACAGGATTCGTCTCTCCCGGTATTGGGGGTTGACATCGCGCTGTGTCTAGGAGAGCCATTACACGAGTAGTCCCTGGCCAGGGCAAGCGAGATATACTGGTAGGTTCCAGTGTTATCTCAGGGTGTTTTGGGCTTCACTCCGACACGACTTGTACCGCTATTGGGGGACTGACGTTTTACCGCCCCCTAGGCCCGACATGCGATGTATCAGACGAACAGACCGGACTGTACGGAGACTGTCACATTCAGACTCAGTAGGAGTTCAGATGGGGTTCACCTCGTCAGCCTTCTTGTCGGCATCTACCTGGGGACCGTTACGCACAGCTAGTGCCGCTTGCGGTCTATGGTTAAACCCACTGCCAGCGTAGTGTCGAGTCTTTAAAGTCCCACACAGAGGGTATTCGCCTCTGGGCAAAACAGAGTAGAGGTCGCATGGTTTTGCGACAGGGTTCGTTCTCATCCGCGCACTTGTGCACGTTTGGAGTCCGGACGGATATTGTCAGCTGGCTCTGGTTTGAGCCGGATACTGGTATATGTTTTGGGTTTGCTTTTATCTCTCAGTATTCATGTTCCTCAGAACAAGAATGCAGGTGTGTATGCACAGTTGTTTGAGGCGGAAGAAGAGGTTTTTCATTAGGGTTTCGGAACGGGTGCGCATGCACAGTTGACAGTCGTCTTTTTTCCAAACCCTAATGAATTAGTGAGATATCTATTAATAATAGTAATTAAATGAAAATATGTTATGGTTGGTTTTGTTGACTTGTTGACCATGGTTGACTTGTTGACCATGGTTGAATTTTTGACCATCATCATTATTTAGCAAGGATGCTCCTTGATTCTTGCCAACATTCATTTAATGAAGTATGATAGTGGTCATTCCAAAACAACCATCAACTATTCTCATTTGAATTATTATTGTTATTTAGATAATTCTTTTTCTTTTGATATGGTTGTAAAAAGGAAAAAAGAAAGCTCATTCTTTCATAGCCATTCTCTCTCCTCACTTCATCTTCTTCTTCCTCTAGCTAAAGAGAACCCTTCTCATGTGTTGAGAATCCTTCTCTTTAAAAAGAAAAGCACCCCTTAGACACTCTCTACTCATTCTAGGTTCAAGGTTTAGCAAGCCGGAAACCCTAGTTCACTCAAAGCACGAGGAAGAGCCCAAAGGTTGAACCCTCGAGGTGGATCCATCTTCGACGGAAGAAGGCGACAAGAAGAGAACCATCAACCTCTACAAAGTTTGAAGAAGAAGGAGTTCAAGTTTAGGTATAACCATCTCCATCCGAGTAGCTAACTCTCTTTAGCAAAGTATGCTAGTTTTAGTTTAGTTAAAGATCCCGACTTTGCTTAGTCCATGTTGCCCCTTGCGCTAAAAATTTGATTTTTATACCGTTTCCGCCTCCCCGTAAGAACCGGGGGTCGCAACGTGGACTTACAGTGGTATCAGAGCCTAACTAAACTTAAACTAGCTTGGTAGTGAAGTGTAACGAAGTTCGGAACCGAAAAAAAATCACAAAACCGGAAAAACAAAACCCTAAGTTTCTGTTGAAAATTTTTCTGCTCTAAATGAAAAACTTTATACTTGTAAATTCGGCTCAGGGTTTTGTGTGAACACCCAAGAAAAACGTTGCCCTAATTCATTCAAACCGCCGCGCTTTCGCCGCACGAGGTAGGCATGTGCCGCGGAAGCGCCGTCGTTTGTCGTCTTCTGTGCATCGTTTTTCGTGCAGTGTGTATCTGTGTTGGTTTTGGGATTTTTGAAATATATTATATGTGCCCAGATTTTCCAGAAAAGAAATTTACTTTTGGGGTCCTATAATTCCGTATTTTTTCCGAACTTCACTGCACTTTGACTATGATGGTTATATCTGTGATGTTTGCATGTATTGAACGTCGGCTAATCGCTATAAGTCGATTAGTCGGGGTTATACATGATCTGTATTTGATATTGGAATGTGTATATGAATGTGTTGGACTGTCGCGGGTGAATAGCCGGGGTGGATGTGAGATGAGCTTTTGTTTTTCTTTCATTCATTGTAAATGTAAATTGATGTAATAATTATTATTTGTTTGGCCGCACAACCGGGTCGGGGTTGTAGCCGTCATTGTATAATTCTTTTTACTGTTTTTGCTCCTAGGATAGACCCATGGAGGGGGTGCACAAACTGCCGAGTACTTGGCGGGTAGTTTGCCGCACCCGTAGGGGTCTTGGGTGGGGTATTTGGCTATTCACCGCGACCGTGTTATCCGCTTTTCGTTCCAGGCTCGAAAGGATTGCGGATTGCTAGTATATCCAATGTATTCATCTATGATCTGTAATGTCTATCATTGCTTTCTATTTAGGCGTTGCTTATGTTTTACAGCCGCGCTAGCCCAAGCCCCGCTCTGTCGTTAGTTAAGTAACCTAACGGGTGATGACGGGGCCCCGTAGCGAATGCATATGGCATAAGCGTACGTCATATTTTGGTTGTTTTCTGCAATGGTAGGATTAAATGATGGGACGCATTAAAAGAACTAATGCAAGAATATCACGCATTAAAAGAACTAATGCAAGATAATAAACCAAGCTAAAGTCGTTGGAACACTTTCGAAAAACCACTCGGTTCTTTTCAAAACTAACTTTAAATGCGGAGCTCGAGCCACTCCTTCTAAAAGCTATCTCGTTCCATCGATTATATCAAGTTCACTACGTTCACGGTTTCGCCAAAACCATTCGTAGCCCTCCATCATTTCAGTTAAATATACGGTAGTATTCAAGCTATGTATTTTGACCTCACGCCATGGCATAGTGATTGGTAGCTGCCGGATATTTATCTGTTGCATAGATAGAATGCGTTGGTTTGAGACAGTCGTACTGCCATTTTGGCCTACGTCAAGGGTAGGTACGGGTGGGTTCAAATTAACCAGGATAATGATGGGAAGAACTTGACATGTGACTTATGACATTTTGACCTCACGCCAAGGTCATAAGAGCATGGGGCAAAAATCCACATCGGGAGTTTCATAAGTACTGAAACTTGCTAGATTTGCATACCATTTGGAGTGTGGTGATTCTGGTAGGATTCCTTCAGTTTCATCACGCGATGATATTTGGATCCCGATCCTACTGTGAGTATATGCTACTCCTCGGGAAATTTTTCACTAAACGATCAATGCTATAAACCTAGTAGGTGCCTAGAAAGGTGTTAGCGGGGCTACGCCCCCAGGGAAAAGAGGTTATTTAATTAAGGAACTTCGCGAAAGCGTTGGAAAACCTCCCTCGAAGTACCGACACTGGCCTGGCTGAACGGTTAAGCAAGTATTATGCGGTGGGATTGATCCTGACTAATTCTTCCTTTATGGTTTGAGGAGGGATTCGAGAGACAGTGGGAGCCATCCTGTTTAGACAAATTAAAAACCATTCTAAACTTGCAAGAGCATCGTGCTAAAGTGTTTCTTCTCTCCCCCCTGCAGCGACCAAATCGAAATGACTGGGCTTAAGTTACTTCTAGATAAAAACATATTGACAGGGCCAAACTACAAAGATTGGCTCAGGAATGTCAAGTTGGCAATCACTTACGACAAGCTGGGGTATCTTCTTACCACCAAAGCTCCCCCCGTCCCAGGTCCCACCTCCAGCGTCGCGGATAAGGAAATCCGTAAGACTTGGGAGATTGACAGCGTGAAGGCCAGGTGCCTCGTACTTTCCTCGATGGACAACGATCATCAGAGGAGGCACGAGAATATGGATTTGGAATCCATATTTCTCCATACAAAAGAACTGTATGGAGAGCAGTCTCGTATCGCAAGATACGAAGTGTCGAAGAAGTTATTTTCGACAAAGTTGGCCGTCGGATCATCGGTAGCGGACCACGTGCTTAAGATGATTGGCTACACTGAGGAGCTCGCGGAACTTGGGACCATGTTGGACAGTGAACTCTATACGGATATAATTCTCCAGTCCCTTCCATCCACTTACGCCCAGTTCATACTGAATTTCAACTTGCAAGAAAAGGAAGTTGAACTTTCAGAACTCCTCAACATGCTGAGGAGCGCAGAGGGCACCCTACAGAAGGGTAGGGATACACCCGCTTTGTTTGTAGGAGGATCTTCTTCCTCCAGGTCTAAGGCGAAAGCCAAGGGAAAGAGGAAGAAAGCCCCCGCCAAACCAAGAGGCGGTGTTAGTAAAGTGGGTACGAAGGGAAAGGAAAAGGCAACAAAGATTGCGGGGAAGCTTGTGGGTAAAGAGGAATGCTTCTATTGTCATAAGAGTGGACACTGGAAGAAAGATTGCAAGGCCTGGATGGCCAGGACACAGGAACTGAAGAAGGTTGCGGCTTCAGCTTCAGGTGTGTATGTTATTGAAAACTGTCTTTCTATAAATTCTACTTCCTGGGTATTGGATACCGGATCAGGATCTCATATCTGTAATTCTTTGCAGGCGTTGAGAAACCGTAGGGTTTTGAAGGCAGGTGACATGACCCTCAGAGTTGCGAACGGAGCTAGCATGGATGCTAAAGCCGTGGGGGACTATCACCTGGGAATGTCAGATGGGCATGTTTTGGTTTTGCGTAATTGCTTTTTTGTACCCAACGCAACTTGTAATATCATTTCTGTATCTTTAGTTTCTAAAGAAGGTTATGAATTTGCGTTTGTAAGTAATGTTGTAAACATTCACCTTAATCAAGTTCTGATTGGGTCAGGTACACTGAGCAATGGTATATACGTATTAAACCAACCACAGATTTTTAATGTCCAGAATACACACAAAAGAAAGTCTCCAGATATCAATCAGGCTTTCTTATGGCATTGTAGACTGGGTCACATCAATGAGAGAAGGTTGACTAAGTTACATACAGAAGGGTATTTGAATCCGTTCGAATATCAATCGTATGCCACTTGTCAATCCTGTCTCAAAGGAAAGATGACAAAGACTCCGTTCACTGGACACGGAGTAAGAGCGAGCGAGCTCTTGGGACTCGTACACAGCGACGTGTGCGGTCCAATGTCTACACATGCGCGAAGCGGTTTTTCTTACTTCATTACTTTTACGGATGATTTTTCAAGGTTCGGACATGTCTTCTTGATGAAACATAAATCCGAAGCCTTTGGAAAATTCCAGGAATATAAGAATGAGGTAGAAAAACAAACCGGCAAAAGTATCAAGATTCTAAGATCGGATCGAGGTGGAGAATACTTGAGTGCCGAGTTCCTGAACTACTTAAAAGAGAATGGAATTCTCTCTCAGCTTACTCCTCCATACACTCCGCAACATAACGGTGTATCGGAGAGACGGAACCGCACCCTATTGGATATGGTACGGTCCATGATGAGTAACGCTGAGTTACCGCGATCATTCTGAGGGTATGCACTAGAATCAGCTGCGTACCTTTTGAACCGAGTTCCCACTAAGACTGTGCCTACCACACCATATGAGTTATGGAGTGGGAAGAAACCCTATCTTCAATATCTGAAGATCTGGGGATGTCCGGCTTTTGTCAAAAAGCAGCATGCGGACAAACTCGAGGCACGCTCAGTACTGTACAAGTTTGTGGGATACCCAAAGAGCACCACGGGGTATCTTTTCTACTACGCAGAAGAACAAAAAGTCCTTGTTTCTCGTAATGCCCACTTTCTAGAACACCAGTTCTTAGAAAAGGAGATTAGTGGGAGCGCAGTAGAACTGGAAGAAATTCCAGAACCACAGACTATTACTGAAAGCTTAGTGGAACCAGAGGGTTCAAATGAACAGGACATTCCTACGCCGCTCCGCAAGAGTAGTAGGCAGTCTCATCCGCCCGAGAGATACTACGGTTTTCTCATAGACGGGGATAGAGAGGATTGCATCATAGATTATGATGAGCCTACTAGCTTCCAGCAGGCCGTTCAGAGCGTTGACTCGGTAAAATGGCTGGATGCAATGCGGACCGAAATGGAGTCTATGTACACCAACAAAGTATGGACGTTGGACATTGCTCCAGACGGGGTAAAACCCGTAGGATGCAAGTGGATCTTCAAAAGGAAGATTGGTGTAGATGGACAGGTTGAGACCTATAAAGCTAGACTTGTAGCAAAAGGTTTCCGTCAAAGACCTGGCTTGGACTATGACGAAACCTTTTCTCCAGTGGCTATGCTGAAATCCATTCGGATCCTTCTTGCCATTGCTGCCTTCCACGATTATGAGATTTGGCAGATGGACGTAAAGACCGCTTTTCTAAATGGAAATTTAGAGGAGTGTGTCTATATGGATCAGCCAGAGGGTTTCATTCAGAGTGGGAGCAGCGGAAAGGTGTGCAAGTTGCTTAAGTCCATCTATGGACTAAAGCAGGCATCGCGGAGTTGGAACATCTGTTTTGATGAGACGGTCAAGGAATTTGGCTTTATCAAAAATCCAGATGAACCATGCATCTATAGTAGATTTGTAGCGAGAACTGCAGTATTCCTCGTTTTGTACATGGATGACATTCTCTTAATAGGAAATGACATTCCTATGCTACAATCTGTCAAGGGGTTCTTGTCACACAGGTTCTCCATGAAAGACCTGGGTGATGCCTCATACATCCTGGGGATCCGGATCCATCGTGATAGATCCAAGAGGATATTAGGACTTTCTCAGTCCAGGTACATCGACACCATAGTGAAGAGATTCAGTATGGAAGATTCCAAGCGCGGTAACCTACCGGCTTGTCACGGGATCACCCTCTCTAAAGAGATGTCTCCCAAGACTGATTTGGAGAGGGATCGCATGTCTATTATACCCTACGCTTCTGCGGTAGGCTCTATAATGTATGCGATGTTGTGTACCAGACCGGATGTAGCTTATGCACTGAGTGTGGTAAGCCGGTATCAGTCAAACCCTGGGGAGAAACACTGGATAGCGGTAAAGAACATTCTCAAGTACCTGAGAAGGACTAAGGAGATGTTCTTGGTGTATGGCGGAAAAGACCTCCAGATCGAGGCCTTTGCTGACTCCAGCTTCCAGAGTGACAAGGATGATTCCAAGTCCATGTCGGGTTTTGTCTTCACCCTCAATGGAGGGGCGGTGTGTTGGAAGAGCTCCAAACAGGAAACCGTTGCAGACTCGACTATGGAAGCGGAATACATTGCTGCATCTGATGCCGCAAAAGAAGCTGTCTAGATGAGGAAGTTCTTAAAAGAACTTCAGGTGGTTCCGTCCATTGTTGACCCAATACCTCTGTATTGCGACAACAACGGGGCTATAGCTTTAGCGAAGGAACCCAGGTCCCATCAGAGATCCAGGCACATCTTGAGGCGGTATCACCTGATCAGGGAGATCGTGGATCGCAAGGAGATCGAGGTTCGGAGGGTTGCTTCAGAAGAGAACACTGCAGATCCATTCACCAAGGCCCTACCCCAGACTCAGTTCGAGCGGCTGATCGAGATGATAGGTCTTCGATACGCCAGTACATGGCCTTAGTGCAAGTGGGAGATTGTTAGTGTATATGCCCTAGAGGCCATTACTGTATCATACTAGTTTGTATATTACTTAATGGAAGCTTGGGATATTCACCTTGTATAAACAATCTTGCTCAATATAGTAGTATGCTACTTGGTTTGTTTCTACTTCAATGTGTACTTGTGTTTATTTTACTATATCACTTATACGCATTAGTGGAGCCCTTAGGATCTTTGCTTGATTACCAGCGTTGTGATGGCAGTCACACTAGTGGGGGCTGGGTAATCTATAAGCACATCCTTATACAGGTCCCTAGTCGCAGGACTATCGAGACAGGGCATCGATACTCCGGAGTAGACTAGCGTATGCGCTTCTCATCCCAGTGTGGGAGATGGTCTGTCCCACAGCCATCAGTACGTCGTACTGGAGATAGTATACGGGTGCTCGTTAGGTTACGAGTACACTGGACAGGACTCGTCGGGAACTGACAGGTTGGTATTATACCTATCGTCAGTCATCAGTTCCCAGGTGACATGAGTACAGCTTAGTCCGCTGACTTGACACTGGCACTTCGCCTCGAGTGTGTTCCCACTGCACTTTGATCACTACCCTACCACGGCTCAAAGGAGTCGTGCAAACAGGTGGTGGTTGGGTGCAGTCCCGAAGCACTTGGAGGCAGTGCCGGTTAGACAGGATTCGTCTCTCCCGGTATTGGGGGTTGACATCGCGTTGTGTCTAGGAGAGCCATTACACGAGTAGTCCCTGGCCAGGGCAAGCGAGATATACTGGTAGGTTCCAGTGTTATCTCAGGGTGTTTTGGGCTTCACTCCGACACGACTTGTACCGCTATTGGGGGACTGACGTTTTACCGCCCCCTAGGCCCGACATGCGATGTATCAGACGAACAGACCGGACTGTACGGAGACTGTCACATTCAGACTCAGTAGGAGTTCAGATGGGGTTCACCTCGTCAGCCTTCTTGTCGGCATCTACCTGGGGACCGTTACGTACAGCTAGTGCCGCTTGCGGTCTGTGGTTAAATCCACTGCCAGCGTAGTGTCGAGTCTTTAGAGTCCCACACAGAGGGTATTCGCCTCTGGGCAAAACAGAGTAGAGGTCGCATGGTTTTGCGACAGGGTTCGTTCTCATCCGCGCACTTGTGCACGTTTGGAGTCCGGACGGATATTGCCAGCTGGCTCTGGTTTGAGCCGGATACTGGTATATGTTTTGGGGTTGCTTTTATCTCTCAGTATTCATGTTCCTCGGAACAAGAATGCAGGTGTGTATGCACAGTTGTTTGAGGCGGAAGAAGAGGTTTTTCATTAGGGTTTCGGAACAGGTGCGCATGCACAGTTGACAGTCGTCTTTTTTCCAAACCCTAATGAATTAGTGAGATATCTATTAATAATAGTAATTAAATGAAAATATGTTATGGTTGGTTTTGTTGACTTGTTGACCATGGTTGACTTGTTGACCATGGTTGAATTTTTGACCATCATCATTATTTAGCAAGGATGCTCCTTGATTCTTGCCAACATTCATTTAATGAAGTATGATAGTGGTCATTCCAAAACAACCATCAACTATTCTCATTTGAATTATTATTGTTATTTAGATAATTCTTTTTCTTTTGATATGGTTGCAAAAAGGGAAAAAGAAAGCTCATTCTTTCATAACCATTCTCTCTCCTCACTTCATCTTCTTCTTCCTCTAGCTAAAGAGAACCCTTCTCATGTGTTGAGAATCCTTCTCTTTAAAAAGAAAAGCACCCCTTAGACACTCTCTACTCATTCTAGGTTCAAGGTTTAGCAAGCCGGAAACCCTAGTTCACTCAAAGCACGAGGAAGAGCCCAAAGGTTGAACCCTCGAGGTGGATCCATCTTCGACGGAAGAAGGCGACAAGAAGAGAACCATCAACCTCTACAAAGTTTGATGAAGAAGGAGTTCAAGTTTAGGTATAACCATCTCCATCCGAGTAGCTAACTCTCTTTAGCAAAGTATGCTAGTTTTAGTTTAGTTAAAGATCCCGACTTTGCTTAGTCCATGTTGCCCCTTGCGCTAAAAATTTGATTTTTATACCGTTTCCGCCTCCCCGTAAGAACCGGGGGTCGCAACGTGGACTTACAAAAATCTGTTATGAACAAATACCCCCAAACTTATCATTTGCCCGTCCCGAGCAAAGCCAATTTATTCACAAAAATTCCTAACCTCACTTTCGCAGGGAACGCGATTGCACTGAGCATGTGCAACAAGCCGTTAAACCTCTAGGTGTCCCTAGTAGGAGGAGTGTTGTCTCCTGAGGGTTTTCAGCGGATACCACCCACAAAATCTGGTCAAGCTAGTTTTGCAAAATAACTATGATTCAAAGCCTAAGGTTTTGTTTTAAAAATAACAATTCTATTATCCTAATTCTAGACTATCGAACCTTTAATTTTCACACCTCGCTTCTTATTTAACTTAAGATTTTATATGTCTTTACGTGCAGTGCAAATAGTGGCGTTAAGTTCCAGAAGGATCGATTAAAGTCATTATGTCACAAAATAATGCTCAAATAAAATTTTTAAAAGAATCACATAAGTTTTATAAAGAGTTAAGTATTTTTCAATTTTCGTTTTCCAGTAAGGTTTCAATTTCAGAATTTATATCTTCCTTAACAGGAAACTATGTCTTATTTTTCACTCCACCTTTTTCTTGTTTTCATTCCATACACACCTTCGTGAACGTGCAATAGTCTTTATCATAGAATAAAACCTTCATATCTCCGCTAGAAATATTTTTTTTTTAAAAACCTGTCTTTTGTCAAGATTATTCTCACACAAAGAACCGTTAGGAATTTTAACTCGAAGAGAACACTTGCTTGACTTTGTTTTAATCTGGACTTTCTAGGCTTCTTAACGAGCTTTGGGCCAATGCACCCAAACCAGTTGGCTTTAGGGCATTAGGTGTAGAGACACCCCAGCGGACTTAATTACTCAAGTTACCTAGGCCCAAAAACAAAAGACAATTTAGCGTGAAAATCATGATGATTCAACGCGAACGGAGATATAACCGGCAGTTCAATTATTTTTTTGGATAAAAGACATGTTTAGTGGGTTCGGTGTGTAATCATTCCAATCAAGTTCCATATGGGTTATTTTTCAGAATTAGTTCCAATTAAGGCATCAATAACATTCCTTCATATTTGCTTCACTTCATAAACTATTCTTGATATTACTTATTTCAGAACAAATATATTTGATCCTCAGAAAATAATTTATCCATTTAAAAGTTTTTAGACACAATAGACTTGTCATCTAATTTTCAAAAACTTACGACACGTGTAGTGTGATGTAAAGACGTATATCATCTATAGTTAACTTCAAAGGAGAGTTATCTATCAGGTTCTCAAAATCTAAAAATAAGATTTAGTTATTCTTATCTTATCAAACAAAACCGTTGAAATGTTGAATCTGAGTTCTCCCACTAGCTAACTTGACGAAAAAGTTTTTATGTTTTTAGAAAATTTTCTGATTTTTATGAATTTTATGGATTTTAGTATGCAGATGCAAAATATACATATGAATGCGAAGGTTAGAAATTCGTACCGAGCGAACCCCCAAACTTAAACTGGACAGTGTCCTCACTGTCATTGCATGAAGAAATCATTGAAGGGCCAAAATTGTCGGTTAAATATACACAATTTTTTTTTTGTTTTTAAAGAAAATAATAAAAATGGACATGCACCGGGCAAGAATATCCACATATATACAAAATGGTGTATACATACCCCCAAACTTATTTGAAACAGTGTCCACTGTTTTTGGCTGGATAACCGAAGTTTGGTGGCAGGCAGAGGAAGATTATGCAGGGTAAACCGGCTCCTGTAAGACCAGGAGCTCCTCTGTTGGTTCGGCGCTAAGGTACGGTTTTAGTCGGTGTCCGTTTACTTTGAAAAATGAACCGTTCTTTGGATTCTCCAAATCCACAGCGCCATGCGGATACACATTCCGCACAAAATATGGCCCTTTCCAGCGAGATCTGAGCTTACCTGGATGGAAATGTAGCCGGGTGTCGTAAAGCAGTACCTGTTGACCAGGTGCGAATGTTTTGCGCAAAAGGTGTTTATCGTGAAACACCTTCGTTCGGTTCTTAACGACAACCACGTTTTCGTAAGCCTCATCCCGAAGCTCGCTCAATTCGTTCAACTGCAGCTTCCGATGGCTGCCCGCATCTTCGAGAGACAGATTCATCTCATTTATCGCCTAAAATGCGCGATGCTCTATATCCACAGGAAGGTGGCAAGCCTTTCCGTAAACAAGCCGATAGGGAGACATGCCAAGATTAGTCTTATAAGCAGTTCGAAATGCCCAAAGGGCATGAGTGAGTTTTAACGACCAATCCTTACGGTTCTTAGAAACCGTCTTCTCCAGTATCTGCTTGATTTGACGATTTGAAACTTCGGCTTGCCCACAGGTTTGGGGGTGGTAGGGCGTAGATAGCTTATGATGAATGGAATATTGACGCATCAAGGCCTCGAAAGTCTTATTCCAGAAATGAGTTCCATTGTCGCTAATGATCGCTCGGGGGTGCCCAAACCGGGAGAAAATGTTTTCCTTAAGAAATCTAACGACAACCTTGTTGTCGTTAGTCCGGCTGGGCACAGCCTCGACCCTCTTAGAGACATAACCAACAGCTAGAAAGATGTACAAGTTCCCAAAAGAGCTGGGAAATGGCCCCATGAAATCGATCCCCCAAACGTCGAAAATCTCCACAACAAGATTGGTTGGAGCGGCATCTCGTTCCTCCTGGATATCCGGCGCAAGTGTTGGCACCGGGAGCAAGTCTTGCAGTAGTCATGAGCGTCTTTGAAGAGTTATGGCCAGTAGAAACCACACTGCAAGATCTTCTCAGCTGTCTTTCTAGGGCCACAATGCCCGCCACACGCTTGATCATGGCAAAATGACAGCACACTCTTGAATTCATTGTCAGGGACACACCGACGAATAATCTGGTCGGGATAGTACTTGAACAGATAGGGTTCGTCCTAGTAAAAGTGTTTTACTTGGGATAAGAATCGAAGTTTGTCCTGACTTGACCATTCAGTCGGTAGTAATCCTATGGCCAAATAGTTCACAATATCTGCGAACCAGGGTTCGCAAGATACTGTCAAGAGCTGTTCATCCGGAAAAACGTCGTTGATCGGAATTTGAAGCGACGGCGAAGAAGGAAGTCATGAGAGATGGTCGGCGACTACATTTTCACATCCTCTTTTGTCCTTGATGACAAGTTCAAACTCTTAAAGCAAGAGGATCCAACGTATCAGCCGAGATTTTGCATCTTTCTTCGTAAAAAGATGGCGCAGAGCAGAATAGTCCGTATAAACGATGACTGGAGAGCCGATGAGGTAGGGCCTGAACTTTTCTAAGGAATATACAACGGCCAAGAATTCCTTCTCAGTTGTTGTATAATTCAGTTGGGCGTCGTTCAGGGTTCGGCTAGCATAATAGATTACGTGCGGCATCTTATAGATGTGTTGTCCAAGGACAGCACCGATGGCTAAGTCGGATGCATCACACATAATCTCAAATGGGTGCGTCCAGTCAGGAGAAGAAAGAACGAGAGCAGAAGTGAGTGAGCTTTTTAATGACTCGAACGCAGTCATACAGCTCGAGTTGAAGTCGAACGTCGTGTCCTTGGCCAGCAAAAGAGTCAAGGGCCTAGCAATCTTGCTAAAGTCCTTGATGAACCGTCTATAGAAACCGACATGGCCAAGGATGGCTCGGATATCTCTGACGCATCGGGGAGGAGGGAGATTGGAAATGACTTCAATCTTTGCTTTATCTACCTCAATACCATTTTCCGAGATGATATGTCTTAAGACAATACCTTCACACACCATGAAGTGGCACTTCTCCCAGTTCAAAGTGAGATTCTTGTCCTTACATCAGGTAAGGACAGCGTCGAGATGCAGCAAACACTCATCAAAGGAATCGATGAAAATGGAGAAATCGTCCATGACGTTCTCCAAGAATTTTTCCACCATGTCTGAGAAGATTCCCATCATACACCGCTGGAAGGTAGCGGGCGCATTGCATAACCCAAAGGGCATGTGACGATTTGCAAATGTGCCGAAAGGACAAGTGAATGTGGTCTTGTCCTGGTCTTTTTCGGCGATGGGAATCTGATTATAGCCGGAGTAGCCATCAAGAAAGAAGTAATACTCGTGTCCGGCGAATCGTTCAAGTATCTGGTCAATGAAAGGTAGCGGAAAGTGGTCCTTCCGTGTTGCGGCGTTGAGTTTTCTGTAATCGATGCATACTCGCCACCGAGTCTGGGTGCGAGTAGGGATTAACTCATTCGCCTCGTTGGTTATGACCGTTATGCCCGATTTCTTGGGGACAACGTGAATGGGGCTGACCCACTGGCTATCAGAGATAGGGTAAATGATACCACTATCCATACACTTTACGATCTCTTTTTTTACAGCCTCCTTCATGACTGGGTTGAGTCGCCTTTGTGGATCCCTGGCTGGTTTGGCATCATCCATCAGATGAATGTGATGTTCAACGATCAGGGGACTAATCCCCTTGATGTTCGCCATTGATAAGCCAAAGGCTTGCCTATTGCTGTGCAAGACCGCAAGATGGGCTCTCTCTTGCTCTGGAGCTAGAGAAGCCGAGATGATTACAGGAAGAGTCTCGTTCTCACCCAAGTAAGCGTACTTAAGGTGAGACGGCAATGGCTTGAGTTTGAGCATTGGAGGTGAAACGACTGAAGGCAAGATTGGTGAAAAGGTCTCGAACTCAAAGGATTCCAGCAGAGGTTCAAAACGAGTGTAAGCGACCGAGTTGGATGGTTCAGGTAACTCATCCGGAAATTCGAAGGATTCAAACTCGGGTGGTGAGTGGCTAAAATCGTTCGAGAAAGTGAAACACTCGTAGTCATTGTCTTGCGCAGAAGCAGTAGCAGGTTCGAAAAGGAACGCACTAGTGGCGTTATGGTTGTCGTGATCGAACAAAAACTCCTCGAATTCACACTCCCATGGGGTGATCTCCTGGATTGAGCAAACGTCTAGTATATGAGCAGTAGGTTCGGAGGGCTGATTCCCCAACCTAAAAATGTTGAGTTCAATTGTCATGTTTCCAAAAGATAGGTTCATCGAACCATTTCGACAATTGATCACAGCATTTGACGTTGCAAGGAATGGGCGACCGAGTATCCACGGAATTTGATTCCGGGGGTTAGCTACAGGCTGTGTGTCTAAAACAATGAAGTCAACGGGGAATATGAAGTCGCCAACCCTGATTAACACATCCTCTAGCTCACCCCTAGGATGGGTGATCGATCGGTCGGCCATTTGGAGAGTGTAGTGTGTGGGTTTCAGCTCTCCTACACCTAGTTGCTCATATGCTGAGTACAAAAGCAGGTTAACACTGGCACCAAGATCCAAAAGTGCGCGGTTGATGTTCTTATCCCCAATGGTAATTGAAATCGTAGGACAGCCAGGGTCCTTCCGTTTTTGAGGTAAAGATTGGGTAAGAGCATCACTCACAGTACTAGCCAAGAAAACTTTCTTAGGTACCTGAGATTTCCTCTTTTTCGTACACAAGTCCTTTAAGATTTTAGCGTAGGAAGGGACTTGTTGGACAACATCTAAAAGGGGAATGTTGATGTTAACCTGCTTAAACAACTCCAGAATCTTCTCCATTTGTGGATTTTGTTTGTTGGACCTCAACCGGTTTGGAAATGGAACATTTTTAAAATTGGTTGAGTCCAATGCTTGTGGAGGAGATTGTGGAGTTGGAACGGATCCCAGAGCTGGTGTTTTTGTGGAGTAAGAAATGGATCCGTTTAGAGCAGAAGAAGAGGAAGAGCCTTTTGAAGAATGGAGAATAGGCTCAGAAGACGAAGAAGAAGAAGAGTCGGCCGGGGTGTCGTCGTCGATCCGTGTGCCAATGTTGTTTTGCAGCATCCATCCCGATCTCAATGTAGTCACGGCACTCACATTATGGTTCTGTTGTTAAAGAGCAACATGTACATTTTGTGGGTGACCGGGATTTGGGAGTGGCTGGGACGGAAGCTTCCCCTTTTCTCGCTCGCTTAACGCCGCATTCAGCTGTGCAATCTGGGCCTCGATGGTCTTGATGCTTTGCCCGTGTGCAGCAGTGTGTTGCACCAAAGACTGAATAGACGACTGGATGTTTGCGGTGGATTGTGTCGATTGTTTAACGAACGCCTCTAGACTTCGTTCTAGCGAGGAAACCTTATCGTTGTTTGACGGAACAAAGTTGTTTTGAGGAAAAGAATTGTTGGGTGCAAAGTTGTTCGTCTGATTTTGAAAAGGTTTGGGTTGGAAGGGATGCTGAAATAGATGTTGAGTTTGTTGTTGCGCTTGTTGTTGCGGCGGAGGGGGCCTTTGGAAATTGTTGCCTTGGAATTGATGCTGGTTCTGATTCCAGGCGAAGTTGGGGTGGTTCCTCCAACCGGGATTGTAGGTGGAAGAGTATGGATCGTTTCTTGGTCTTTGCTGATATGCAGTATTAACCTGATCCTGTCCTTGAGATGGTGGATTGTACGGACACTCTTCGGTTAAGTGAGATGGATCGGAACAACAAGAACAAATGGTACGAAGGGGAAGAACAGGAGCAGGAGATGAAAATTTTCTCTCTATCGCTTCAAGTTTTCTCGTTATTGCAGCCATTTCAGCTTTCATTGCAATAGAGACATCGAGTTGGTGAATTCCTACCCTAGACTGACCAGTAGAAGTGGAGGAAGAAGAAGAAGAAGTTGGTCTGGTGCTCTCCCATTGAAGCGTTTGTTCCGCAAGGTCGCCAAAGAATTGCCATGCTTTCTCGTCAGATTTCGATAGGAAGTGGCCCTGACAAATGGTTTCCAATAACTGCTTGGTTGCTGGGTTCAGGCACTCATATAAGGTTTGGCAATGTTGCCATTTCTCAATATCGTGGTGAGGGCACTGAACAAGAAGGTCTTTATACCGGTCAAAGCACTTCCAAAAGGGTTCAGTAGGAAGCTGGGAGAATTGGTTGATTTCGTTACGGATCCTAGCAGTTTTATGATTCGGATAGAATTTCTTGAGAAACGCTTTCACAAACTCATCCCAACTGGTTATGGAGTGGGAAGCAGTGCTATACAGCCACTTTTCAGCAAGATTGCATAAAGTGAACGGAATGACCCGTAGCCGTATAGCATCGTCTGACAGCTAGGTAGTTTTCATCATGGCACAAACATTTTAGAACTTGTTGATGAAGATATAGGCATCTTCAGATTCAAGCCCATGAAATTTCGGAAGCTTGTTAATGAAGTGGGGCTTAATTTCAAAATTATCCCCATTGGCTGGTGGAAGGGAAAGACAGGTGGGAAGTGCAGAGCGGGTGGGATAGAAACGATCCTGGAGCGCGATTCGCTGTGGCGCTACAACAGGCGGTGGTGGTGGGTTATTCGCATCCATAGGAGGTGGAATCAATCCCGGGGGAGTCAAAGGGATGTTTGGATTAAATCCTGACATCGTGGAAGAAGAGGTTGGTGAAGGTGAAGGTGAGGATGTATGAACAGAATTCCGGTCAACGTCGGAGTTTGCCGGCAAAGGTAAGGGTGAAAGAAGCGTGGATGGAGTTTCGACGTCTAAGTCGATCGCGTAGTCGGCAGCGACTAACGTAACGCGGACTAGGAGGGCGCTAGTGTCCCAAGTCCAAGCGGACATGCACTAAACGAGTGAGGGTAAGAAAATGTCAATGGAGAAATACGATGGGAGGTGGGTGAAAAAAAAATGGGATTCTGGCGACAAAGGGCAAGTTTTTATAAAAGTTTTGTGTTTTTTTTAGAAAGATCTTTACAGAAATATGTACGGACTTACGGATTCAAACAATCACAGACAAAATATGCACATTCACACCTAGATCTAGGGTCACCTAGGTCAGCTAGACAGCTCTTAACTGTTCCAAAAGGCTAGAAATAGGACCTCAAACCGCCTCTTCTCCGCCAATTGCGGCCAGGTAAGTGCCAGGTATGTGGGAGGCTCCCCACTACGTAAGTAGTGGTCCTAATTAAGTAACCACTTGCCTTCGACACACTTGCCTAGACACCGCAAAGTCAGGATAGGATAAACGGCCGATGCTTACAACCAGTCCTCTGTCCTATTGAGCGCAACGTCCTTAGGGCTGAGTCTAGTATTTTTTAATTAAATAATGGTCAATGCATATGCTTTTTGTGATTTCTGGGGTCCTGGGAAGGGCGATAAAATCCCCACCCAATCTGGATTGGTTTCAATCCCCTTAAAGTCCGATTAGAATATGAAAAGCAGTAACAATCAACAGTAATCAATTTTTTTATTTTTTTAGCGCCGCGCAAAGAATCCTGCACAAGAACAATTTATTGGAAAGGGGAAGAGAGTTTGGGCAAAAAATGCTGCAGAAAACACAGTTCATTGGAGTTCAGAGGAGTGGGGAAGATGACAGAAAGACTCATAGGGAATTTGGGTTGCGGATGCCAGCAAGCCGCCGCGGTTTCGCGGCCTAAGAGCTCTTATGCCGCGATTCCGCTGCCACACAGTGGACTTGGGCCTCTGGATTTCTTGTGTGTGCTTCCTGGGGTGTACTCTTCTTGTCTGGAGCTCCCGAATCTTGATGTGCTCACTGGATCTGGTCCAGAATCTTTCAGTAGACCATTTGCTCCGTCTTGATCACCCGCGGTGTAGCCGCAAGATATGGGTCTACCTTGCCACGTCTTTGGCACTGAACTCGACCTTTCCTTTTCTCCTGCACACTTGCACAAAAACTAATCAAAAATAACAAGAAGATTTTTACAATGTATTTTTTGTTTTTTTTTCGGTTATATTCACAAATTAACCCGAAATTACATAAAGAAATAAACTACCGTCTCCCCGGCAACGGCGCTATTTGATTGATAGATTTTTCGTGTTCAAGTTTATTACTGCAATCAAGACGGTTTCGCTTGTAGCTAGCCGGTTGAGTTCTTGTCGTCCGCTGGGAGATGGGAATCTTTTTCTATGTGCTTTAACGAGTTAAGTCTAAATGTCCAGGTTTGTTTGAGATTAACTATGTGCTAAAATGTTATATAAAGAGAGCTTGTTAGGGTTAGGATTAGGTTGGTTTGAGTTTGGAGTCGCTCACTTCTTTTGTTGCCACTCTTAATATCGGTGTTACGGTAATCGGCAACAACGGGGATTAGCACGACTAGGAAGGAACTTGCGAGTATAAGCTAGGTTTTCCAACGCTTAAGTTCTTCCTTTTGGTGCTTGTCCGTCCGTTCTTGGCTCTTAGCCTAAACCTCCGGTTAATTCAACCACAACCGGTCTCACTAAGGAATCACCGCTATCATGTAGGATAGGGTGCCGTAGGGAGCGGGTTGTGGTTCAATTAACGGGAGTCCGAATTAAGATGTTGGGCAAGAAAAGAGTGAGAGAGATTTCCTTCTCTCAAACTTTCCTTATCCTAACCTAACAAGTAAGAAAACTACTCACCCATTACACAAAAAAGAAAAAATACAATAAAAGGAGGAAGATAGAAAGAAAGAAGTTAGGAGATTACAACTAGCTATTTGAGACCTCACCTTGGCAAGGATCAAGCTTAAGCATCATTGTTGTTAAGGATAAAGAAAAGGAGAACAAGAGAGAAACAAACAACAAATAACAACAACTAGATTAGCAAATGAAAAATACAAGCAATTATAATTAACAACATAACAAGACAAGCATGATAACAAAAAGAACTCTTTTATTCATCACTTCACTCATGAAACCTCACTACAATATTTTAATGGAGAAAAGATGAAAAGAGGAAGAAGAACAACAAGGTATATCTAAAACCTAATACAAGAATAAGCACCTTTTGGCTTGGCATGTTCTGGGCTATTTATAGGCTGAAAACAGAGAACCTAGGGCAACTTTCAGGACCAACATGAATGTACCAAACTGCCCCTGAAAAATAATCCACTGTCGAGCTATATAGGCCGCGGATCCGCGGCCTAGACGCCATGTTGGCCGCGGATCCGCGGCCATTTAGGGGAATTAGGTCCTCAAATTTTTGGGTTTTCCCTGGTTTTCTGTACTCTTCAGTGTGGTATATGTTGTTTCTCAGAAGCTCTACATAATTTTTCCAGAATTTCAGTAGATCAAAAGGTGATGTGATGTGGATCTTTTGCCATGATTTTTCTTGAGCTCCGCGTAGACATGTTGGATCTTGTGTTGACATTGTGCTTTGTGCATGAAAATGACATCGATTTGCCATTTTTTCCCTTAAACTGGTGTGGGGCAACATACGGATAGAGAGTGGAGACCCGTGTTTTATCTGTGGTTGGCAGTAATCCAGTATTTGTCTTGCTTTTCCATGAATTTCACTGTTTAGAGCCGAGAACCTGTATCCTGCAATTAACTAGCAAACACGGCTCAAGAGTACCTACCGATAAGCAATATGATAAAAAGTGGGCGGTATAAAAATGCAAAAATCTGTTATGAACAGCGGGTAGTGCCTCGCGAAAACGATTAAGGAAAAATGGACGGGCGTGGACATGAGCAAGCTATCCCCTCAGTAGAGGCGAACTTAAGCTGTACTCAATGATCGCACAAGAACTGTATATCTGCAGAAGACTGTCTCAGAACTGCGCACGGCTGGAACAAGCTAACCCCGGCCTACAACTCCAGCATCAGGTACTACAATCTCCTTACCACGGTTAACGAGGATCTCACAAACACAATCCTTCACAAGCCTCATCCAACGGCGCTGTCTCAACAATCAAAACCCGCTGCAGGAAGATGTACATTAAGCTCTGGTGGTCAGTGAAAATCTGACACGACTTTCTGAACATGTAGTGTCTCCAAATCTCCAAGGCACGACCACCGCGGCCATCTCCAGATCATGTGTGGGATATCCTGCTCATACTTCCTCCAAATGTCGGGAAGCAAAAGTGAAACTCTATAGAGCCACATCAGTACACAATCGAGCCTCACTCGTGAAACATCACAGTTAAACAACAAAGTTGCCCGAACCAGGAAACAAAGAAAGAACTGGTGCAGTTGTCAACCGAGTCTTCAACTGCCGAAAAATCCGCACGCATGCCTCAGTTTAAGAAAAGGAACCTCCTTTCCGGTCAGTTCAGTCAACCGTGCTGCGATACACTAACAATCCTGCAAGAAACGGCGGTAAAAACGTGCTAAGCCCAGAGATCTGCGGACCTCCGTCCCGTATGTAAGACTACGGTAGCGCCCCGGCCGTCTTTGCGAGGCCAAAATGCGGAAACAAAAATTTTTCTGAACTTGAAAACCGGCGCTATCGTATGCTTAAAACCCGGAACGAACCATTAATCTACAAGTAGCTATCTAAAGAGAGGGTTGGAAGGCTATACCGATCGAACCGTGTCCTTCGGTCTTTGGCCACGATCCTAAGCTCCTCGCGGCATCTCCGGTCTCGATCTCCTCGTCGGAAAGGGCACCACATCTACGATTCTTTTTATGGGCTCCCGCTTCATCCGAAGCAACTCGGGCACGAAGTGTGCTAGCCGACGTGTCCAAGGTGATGTAGAGAATGTTTCTGACCACTTTGTCTCTTGCATCCGTTTATTTGGATGGAGGTTAGAGGTGTTGCCATTGATGGAGATAATGAGCTAGAGGAAGAAGAAGAAGAGGAGAAGGCTTTCTTTTCTTGCTTTTGTGATGGAATGAGAGTGAGAGTGGAAACAATAATATGAGAGCTCACTCCCTCATGGAAGCCCCTCTCTCTCTCTCCTCTTATCATATCATCATGAAACCATCATATAATGTGACATTTACACACTAAAAGAGACCATGAGTCACCATATATGTCTATGTCACATTTAATGCATTTCATGATGAAATCTAGCTCATTATTTCCATAAACAAACATTAATCCAAATGTTTGCCACAACAAAAAGATAGGGCAACATCTAAAGTAAACTCGTGATGGATCACAAGGATACCCCTCACCTGTATATACATACCTGCATCCGCAATTCGACTGAATGCGAATGCGACGAGACTAAAGTAATCCAACAAATCTAATACTAGGATCCGGCTTAAACCAAAGCCCACTAGTATGATCCGTCCGATCATGATCCGTGCAATACCGCACGTATATGATCGAACCCTGCCATATATCATACGGCCTCTACAACGTTTCTCCCGAAACTTGAGAAACTGTCTGTGGGGGACTCTAAAGACTCGTCAATACTTTGGCTGTGGATTTAACCACTAGCACGTCAGAGGTATTAGCCGTACGTAACGAGCTACCAGGTATTGACTAAAAGAGAGGTCGATGAGCGAACTCATCCTGACACCCTACTGAGCCTGTCAGTGACAATATCTGTACAGTCCGGTCCGTTCGTCTATGAGCATCGTATGGCGGGACTAGGGGGTTGGTAAAAGTCAGACCCCCAAAAGCGGTACAAGTCGTGTCGGAGTGTAGCCCAGTACACCCTGAGATACTACTGTAAAACCTACCAGTAAATCTCCTATCTCGGCCGAGGGCTTTGTGTAATGGCTCTCTTAGACACAGCGCGATCTCACCCCCAATACCGGGAGAGACGAATCCCCTGCTGATCCGCTCACATGCCTCCATGTGGCTCGGGACTGTATCCAACTAAAACCTGTTGGCACGACTCCTTTGAGCCGTGGTTGGGTAGTAATCAAAGCACAGTGGGAACTCACACGAGACAAATGACGACCTCAGGTCGATGAACTAACCTGTACACATGTCACCAGGGAACTGCTATCTGACGTCAGGTATACTACCAACTAGCATGTTCCCAGCGAGTCATGTCCGGTGTACTCATAACCAAATGAGCACCTGAATATATCTTAGGTGATCCAACTGATACCAATGGCTTCTGAGACCGGGCACCACCGCTCGTCGGGGTCTCGACTGTATACACTAGTCTACTCCGGAGTATCGATGCCCAGTCTCGAAAACTCCCACGACTAGGGACCACTTTAAGGATGTGCTTATAGACCCCAGCTCCCACGTATATGATCGCCATCATACTGCTGGATGTCAAGCAAGAATCCTATGTGCTCTATCAACGTGTAATAGTGACCGGTAAGGTCACCTAAAGCTTTACACGATGATAAAGATAAACCAGATAGCATACTATCATCTTGAGTAAGACTGTCCTACCGGTATAGGTCCTCCCTAAATCATTGCAATCACGTGCCTGTGATCCAATAATTGACTCCGAGGGCACTATATCCTACAATCTACCACTTGAACTCAAGGCTAATTATTGCGATGTCGCATTCGCACAGCCCGTGTGATACCGAATACCCAACTCCTCTACTAATCAGTCTCACAAAACCCGTTTACGAAACCATTGCATTCGAGCAATAGCCTTAGTGAGTGGATCCTCCTTGATGTTTCTTTCTAAGTCTTTCTTTATCTCAAGTTCGCGGAGAAAGCCATCTCCCGAAATGAGCAATACCTGTCTTAGAATATGTCCGGATATCTGATGGTACCTAGTTCATAAATGAACTCCAAATCCAAACTTCTTAGACTGTATCGTCAACTGAAATTAATCAGTATCCTGCGCCACACCTGTCACGACCCGAAATAGCCCATGACTGGCACTTGAATCATATGAAGTCTATAGGACCCCATCTAATCCAAGTAAGCCAAAAGCCCAGAAATCTAAAACCATTTTAAGGAGTAAATAAAGAAAACTAGTTTAAAGGAGTGAAGAAAACATGTTTTGAAATCAAGGTTTTTAAATAACTAAGCCGAATATGCATTTTTATAATGTATAGTCTTTTCTGAAAATTTCGGCAGAGTTCCCTTTGTAAAAACTTGCCCCGAACGGGGTACAACAAGGATAATATATAAGCAATGATAAAAGGCATCCCCAAGCGAGAGCTAGCTCTTCGTCAATTGACGGTCACAACCACGCAAGCAATATAATATACAACGCCGAAAGGCGAGGATCAAAACTCAGAAAGAAACTCAAAATCAACATGAAAACCATAATACTGCTACGCGTGACTCTAAGGTCGAAATAATACAGAACTGATTTCTAAGTCTGAAACAATACACAAGTTTTGGTTGATGGAATTTTTAGATACAATGAATAATACATGTACAATGGTGGTTCTGATGCAAATGAACCCACCTACCAAAGCAAGTCACCCGTAATGGAAGCAATGTGCCAGAAAAGCCGCAATGAAACCTGTACGGCAAAACCTGCAAGAACTGTGGCACAACGGGGGTGAGTTGCCAACTCGTGAATAGAAAATATCTTCAAGCAAAAATCGTATGTATGACTCATCCTAGGTCAATACGATCAGATATATATATAACCTCAATATGAACAAGTCTGAAGCATGCTAAAGTGGCAGTATAAACTCTATACATGAGTGTAGTGCCAAGTGATCGTGCCAGTGCATCAGGTAATAACATATCATAAATATGAGGTATGATCAATGTAATCAAATCTGCATATATGAGGATCCCGTCCACTCGTCACCCAATGACAATAACCATCATGCATGTAAATATCATAAAGCATATGCATGGAAATATGAGGATATAAACCATCTGTGTCCCTCGCGACATGTCAAAATCATGGAACCGGAGTGTCCAGCATCGACACTCGAAAACATCATAAAAGCTGTGCCCAGCATCGGCACGTAAATCCTCATATATCGGGCTCCGTCAGTCCGGATCAGCCCACGGGCTCCGTCTGCGGAATCGGCCCTCGGCCCCAGCAGTACGCCCATATCCATCTATCGACTCTGGTCAGTATCCTCCGGATAACCGCCAGGTCCAACCAATCACCGGTAGGTTGTAGTCCCTCTGCCAGGCTCACCGTCTACTACACAGCGATCCGTTCTCGCCCCGGGGTACCATATCGGGTCCACCATGTACCCGCAATCGGCCTCATCCGCCTCCTCGAATCGGGTTTCACATGTCGCTCTCAGCACCGAGAAAACACATGGTGGACTCACTGAAATATCATATCAAGGATAACCGGGTTTTTAAAACAATTACATATTCTCTTTTGAAATCCCACGGTTCCCAAATCTAGAAATATCAGGGAAACAACATATCTCAATGCGTATAATCAGAAAGCATGATGTATGCGACATGTAAAAGAAATGTAAGCATATCAGTATGTCATGCAACAGTACTACAGTGTAGTGGCATGGCAATTATCGATGATGAAGTGTGTGATCCGGCAAGCAAGTGTACGTGGCAATCATCGATAATGGTGCTGGTGTCCTAACAGCATGGTTGTAATATGTCAATAAACACAAGCAATGCAAATAGCAGGAATATGCGGAATCGAATAATCAACGCAACAGTAAAGAATCTACCTCAATAAATATATCAAGCAGCTTTGCAATTTGAAATAAGACAAATCGGGGTTTTTGGTAAAATAAGGGCTACGGTGTTTCAAGAACAGATGCTACGTTTGAAAATATCCGTAGAGTCCCTTTTTGCCTATCTTTAAAATAACCCCGATTCATCAGTTTTGAAATAGGCTTGACTCGGGTCTGGTCTAATGCCTACTATGCGAACTACGGATCCAACTATCAAGTCAATCGGGAGGGGTATGGAAACCACCTAAATCTGAGTCCATATATACAATAGTCGGTGATCCCACCTCAATAGTATCATGTATGATACAGTACATCATATAACATCCTCGAGTAGAGTGCGGATCTATCATCAATATAAAGCTCGTACGGTAAATCGTCGTACGGCATCCCAATAGCTGGGTACGGGTCAATATCACATTAATCTCATCAATTATCAGGTATCCTCATCATCACATCACATGATCAGGGGTACTGACCTAAGTCAAGTACAATCGACACCATCTATGTATGCATGCACATGTATGAAACACTTTGTCAAAGAACCCGCTAAATCATCATGTCGTATCTCAAATACGAACCATGTCATATCGCCGATCTCACGGCCTCTAATCAAATCTCATCGACTCATCTCAATCCCACGTATCATCCTCAAATCCAGTATATGAACACATAGTCCCATACCCATGTGTAGATATACACACTTCCATGTGTGCACAGGTAAAAGAAAGAATGCATGCAAGTATATGTGTGCGTGTATGTGTGGGTGCAACCATTACTCTAGGGTTTCGCACTATACTAAACCAAACATCCTTATCATCAATAACCCATTTTTACCATCAATAATCTTAAACCATAAAATAAATATATGTGTGTATACGTATTCGTATACATCACCACAGACTGCGGGGGTGCTATACGCCATCCACCCGACTTCCCCCGTAGATATAATCTACTCACCTCGCTTCTCGTGTGCCGATGCCGATGTCGCCATCTTCATCTTCTTCGCCTCAACAACACGTAGGGTACCTACAAGTATATCACAAACGCTAAAGCTAATGAAAATCACATCCGAAAACCAAAACAGCACACGCTACTCGCATAGGTAAAAACCTATCGTCTCGCATGCAAACATAATCAATATCCACTTGTCGTTGACGTCCAAACGCCACCCGACAGAAACGAATCACCAAACATCAAAATCCATGATAAAACAAGTAGTAAATCATGCGCCAACTCATGAAAATCAACCCAGATTTTACCCTAAATGGAATCAGACAAAATTGCACATGCCAGTGGTCAAGTTTACGGGGTATAAGGCTACATAACAAAAACGAGACGATTCCCTCCTGCTCTGGCCGCAATTTAGGGCCAGAAGGAATAAACTGGCGGCCTGGAATAGGTGGTGGGGGCTAGGGTTTTGTGTGGTGGTTCTAGGATGCCTGAACATCTCACTGTCCAATCAATTTTATTTTAGGATGTCTCGGGTGATAGCAGATTCCCAAAAACAGTAACAAATTTCACAATTTTTCCGATATCAATTTCGTATCCGTATTCTAGGTTAAAGCTTCATGTTAAGGTCCAATAAAACATCACACCAGGATTCTAAGGTCACAACAAGTCTCAATTTCACTTCACAACTCAACTCAAAACCTAACCCTAACTAGAAATTCCTAAGATCCATCAAAACTACACATATCGACATGAAACTAGTATGGATGCATAAGAAAATTGAAATACTACTCTAGGGTGCAGAAATTACCTCCTTTGGCAACTTAAGAATTTTCTTGAGTTGCCCCTAGTGGCCAAAGTACTTGCTTTCTTGGTCCAATGTGTAGATCTTGAGCTTGTGCACACTTTTAATGAAATGGAGATAGGGTTTTGGTGTAGTTTTAGAGATGATTTGGGGCTATTTGAAGAGGGGGAGAATGAGGAGTAGGAGCAGCAGCAGCAAAGAAGGAGAGGGAGAGAGGAAATGAGTTGGAGAAAATGAGAGGATATGGCTAGGTCAACACCCTCACCTACCCTCTCTCTCACCATACCTATTTTCTTTTCTTTTTCTTATTCTTATTTTCTTTTCTTCACTAAATCCCTTCTCACTTGAATAGTAAACCCAAAAGAAAAGCAATGGTAGAAATGCACAAGTGTAAAGAAAAAGATATGTGCATGTTTTGCACAAAATTGCTAAAACCCGATTAGCGATTTTTAATCGCGATTAGCACTAAATTAGCATATAAATGATCACAAAAACTAAAAAATGGCATAATTCCAATAAATACCCCATTTTAGAATTTTCCATAATTATTCCCATTTATCGGTATTTAATTATACCGAAATATTAAAATATTCAATAAAATAATATTAAATTATAAAAATTCCCAAAACTAATATTTTATTATTTTGAAATGTTACAATCCCCCCTTAAATAAATTCGGTCCCCGAATTTAAATTTAAACCCCCAAATTCTAAAACATTTCGATACAAAATCCAAGTCTTCGGGGTTCCGAAATCATCAATACATAAAACGCATTATAGCGCAATGCATGAGTATAAGTAATGAGTAGATAACTCAAAATCGAAAATCCGTCAAGCATCCAGCAATCATCGGAGTTATGGTAAAGACACAAATGTCAAATCCAAATAAAACCAATATGCTATAAATCAGAACTATGCATGTAAATATCGAATCTATACATGTAAATAGCCGAAGTATATGCATGCCAAATCAATTTAAGTCGTTGTGCGATGTGCATAACACTGCACAGTGGCGGACATCTTTCTTAAGAAATTAACTATATACGTATATATATCTTTTTTTTAATATGTACGTTCCGCCGTTTTGAAAACAATTTAGAAGGGTTCCCTTATTTAAACGTTTCGTGTCATATCGAACACGTAGGCAAATACTGAGACTATAGCTCGCTTTTTGGAAATCCCTTCGATAACTATCAATGCATGCAAAATATATCCAGGTACTGTCCTCTGACTAGTCCTGCTCAGTACGAAAACACATAGCAAATATCATAAGACGTACTGCTCCATAAAAATCAATCCCAAAATGTATATAAGAATACCCTATGCGTCTGGTGCGCACGGAATCAAAATCCATATATGTGCCATACATGTGCACAGAAACAACATCTAGGTGCAATGGGTGTGCACGAAGCATCTGTCATAGGCAACGTGTGTGCCTGACAGCAAAATCAGGTGCATCTGACATGCACGAAGAATTCCGATTTAGTGCACCTGGTGTGCACCAAAATCGTATCTCAAAACATGCGCCCAACATGCGCGAAAACCCAAATCGGTGCATCCATCATGCACGAAATCACGAAATCAATCATCAAAATCAGAATCGAAGTCGACGGTATACAATACGGCTCAATCCAAATCAGGTATACCGCGGTGTATAAGCTCACAACCATGTGCATCAGCGTGCAAAAATCAACTCAAAACACTAAAAGTGCATGAAAACGATGCTGGAAGCATAAATCAAATCACAGGCATACTATAGGCATGAAATCACGATCAATACCTCAAGCGTAATAACTACGCGCAAAAAATAAATACCCAGTAAGTGCAACCATGGTGCCGAAAATAGAAATCATGGAACTCAGCCATCAAGACCAAATCATGCAAATAGATCGCCAAAAATACCGAAATCCAAGGTGATGGATACGTGATAGTCAAAACACAAAATCACAACTCATAATTTCTGTCGTCGGTATATCCAATGCTAACAGCGCAAGATATCTACTTGTCCCTTGCTTACGGTTTGGCGTCCTCATCTTCTCTGTGGATTACCAATCCCGCAATCTATCGGCTGATCGGCCCTGTCAGGTGTGCTAACGGAAACGATTCCGTCCTGACACTTTTCTGGTCATCTCTCGATCAATCCTCATGACCACTCGTAAAGCAGCACGTCACTGGCGCCGACCTCTGGTCCTCCGAATACACGTCACCCATCTGTTCCTGGTGCAAATCTTATTGCAGCAGTGTCCGGGAAAGAATCCTGCTTAAGGTCTCTTCCAATCTCGCCTAAGCCGAACTGTACGGAGGCTGGTACTCATACACAATCTCTTCTCGCTCTCTGGACAATCTGCATTCTCAGTACAGCATTTCCTCCGAAGCTGGTCGCATCCTGACGCCTCTGTAGACACATAGTATCTCTGATGTCAGCGGAGTGGAACGTCATCACCTCGAAATCTCGTGCGAACTCTTACTCCACTTTGTTCCAATGTCGACTGATTCGGACTCGTCCCATAGCGGCTGCATGGACGGTGCTCCAACGGCTATGCTCGTATCTGGAGTCTCCCGAGCAATGTGTCCCATCACATGATATACGAATGATGTCGAACCATCCGATCGACTCGTCAAAACCTCATAATCCCCTAAGAGCTCAACATCTTGGGTACAGTTTAATAGTATCGAGTACATACCACAGCATCGGTGGTCCAGCTGTAGAAGGGAAAACCCAAGCCTCACTAATGGCACCGCGGAACTGCCGCAAACCCTAAGGTTTAAAGGCTTTCACACGGTCATTATGTTAAGTTATGGTTTAATTCTTCTAGAGGGTCCATAGAATCTCTTGCATGTCTTTCCGAATACTTTAAACTTGGAATATGGGTTTCTGATACTCGATCGTCGCTATCGACTCTCAACGAATCTGCGTGAAGTCGTCTCTAGCTGGAATCAATCTATCTGATGACCTCGCATCGGGGTAAGCGAGCGAACCATATGTCCTAGTCATTCATCCTCGGGTGACTAGTGACTCACCATCATATCTCTAAGTATATACTCCTGCTGCAGTAGCTCCAATCATCTGGGCGATATCTCGTCATTTGCAGCAACAACTGGCTCATTCGTCCGTATGCTAAACAGCGCCTCAATCATCATGAATAAGCGATATATCAATGGTCATCATATCCTGGCCGGCCTCTATCAGTGGCTCAATCCTCTGGTACCGATCGGCACGTCCGATAAATCTCGTAAAAGCGATCTGTCAAACGCTCAAGGCACGAAAACACGATAAAACGAAGCCTCTATATGCAATCGTATGTCTCTGGAATCACGCCCTGGTCAGTCCTCGTCCACGACGAGCTCATGCTGACCCAACTCGAGCCGTAGATCACTCTGCCCGTGCAATCGTGGCAGCAAAATCATAACCAGTATCGATGAGGATAGATCATAGGAATGAATATAATACTGTGCAAGAAAATGTACGTCCTAAGGTTTCTTAAGCGGAGTGGCGTGTCGTAAATATGCCGCGGAACATACGTACGGTACGTCCCTCTACTCAAGCTACCTACTCCATCAACCAAGGATCATCCCACGCGACGAAAGTTCGGGTATAATACCCCCTCGACTAAGTCTAAGTTCCGTAAGGACAAGCCTAAATTCCGTATATATATATAAATGCCCTAGGCTCCGCATAGTCAAACTTAGACTCGAACCAAGGTTAACCTAGCGCTCTAGTACCAACTTTGTCTCGACCCGAAATAGCCCGTAACTGGCACTTGAATCATATGAAGTCTATAGGACCCCATCTAATCCAAGTAAGCCAAAAGTCCAGAAATCTAAAACCATTTTAAAGAGTAAATAAAGAAAACTAGCTCAAAGGAGTGAAGAAAACATGTTTTGAAATCATGGTTTTTAAATAACTAAGCCGAATATGCATTTCTAAAATGTATAGTCTCTTCTGAAAATTTCGGCAAAGTTTCCTTTGTAAAAACTGGCCCCGAACGGGGTACAACAAGGATAATATATAAGCAATGATAAAAGGCATCCCCAAGCGGGAGCTAGCTCTTCATCAATTGACGGTCAGAACCATGCAAGCAATATAATATACAACGCCGAAAGGCGAGGATCAAAACTCAGAAAGAAACTCAAAATCAACATGAAAACCATAATACTGCTACGCGCGACTCTAAGGTCGAAATAATACAGAACTGATTTCTAAGTCTGAAACAATATACAAGTTTTGGTTGATGGAATTTCTAGATACAATGAATAATACATGTATAATGGTGGTTCTGATGCAAAAGAACCCACCTACCAAAGCAAGTCACCCGTAATGGAAGCAATGTGCCAGAAAAGCCGCAATGAAACCTGTACGGCAAAACCTGCAAGAACTGTGGCATAACGGGGGTGAGTTGCCAACTCATGAATAGAAAATATCTACACGCAGAAATCGTATGTATGACTCATCCTAGGTCAATACGATCAGATATATATATAACCTCAATATAAACAATTCTGAAGCATGCTAAAGTGGCAGTATAACCTCTATACATGAGTGTAGTACCAAGTGATCGTGCCAGTGCCTCAGGTAATAACATATCATAAATATGAGGTATGATCAATGTAATCAAATCAGCATATATGAGGATCCCGTCCACTCGTCACCCAATGACAATAACCATCATGCATGTAAATATCATAAAGCATATGCATGGAAATATAAGGATATAAACCATCTGTGACCCTCGCGACATGTCAAAATCATAGGACCGGAGTGTCCAGCATCGACACTCGAAAACATCATAAAAGTTGTGCCCAGCATCGGCATGTAAATCCTCAAATATCGGGCTCCGTCCGTCCGGATCAGCCCACGGGCTCCGTCTGCGGAATCGGCCCTTGGCCCCAGCAGTACGCTCATATCCATCTATCGACTCTGGTCAGTATCCTCCGGATAACCGCCAGGTCCAACCAATCACCGGTAGGTAGTAGTCCCTCTGCCAGGCTCACCGTCTACTGCACAGCGATCCGTTCTCGCCCCGGGGTACCATACCGGGTCCACCATGTACCCGCAATTGGCCTCATCCGCCTACTCGAATCGGGTTTCACATGTCGCTCTCAGCACAGAGGAAACACATGGTGGACGCACTGAAATATCATATCAAGGATAACCGGGTTTTTAAAACAATAACATATTCTCTTTTGAAATACCCACGGTTCCCAAATCCAGAAATATCATGGAAACAACATATCTCAATGCGTATAATCAGAAAGCATGATGTATGCGACATGTAAAAGAAATGTAAGCATATCAGTATGTCATGCAACAGTACTACAGTGTAGTGGCATGGCAATTATCGTGATGAAGTGTGTGAGCCGGCAAGCAAGTGTACATGGAACATATGCATCATCGATAATGGTGCTGGTGTCCTAACAGCATGGTTGTAATATGTCAATAAACACAAGCAATGCAATGCAAATAGCAGGAATATGCGGAATCGAATAATCAACGCAACAGTAAAGAATCTATCTCAATAAATATATCATGCAGTCTTGCCATTTGAAATAAGACGAATCGGGCTTTTTGGTAAAATAAGGGCTACAGTGTTTCAAGAACAGATGCTACGTTTGAAAATATCCGTAGAGTCCCTTTTTGCCTATCTTTAAAATATCCCCGATTCGTCAGTTTTGAAATAGGTATGACTCGGGTCTGGTCTAATGCCTACCATGCGAACTACGGATCCAACTATCAAGTCAATCGGGAGGGGTATGGAAACCACCTAAATCTGAGTCCATATATACAATAGTCGGTGATCCCGCCTCAATAGTATCACGTACGATACAGTACATCATATAACATCCTCGAGTAGAGTGCGGATCTATCATCAATATAAAGCTCGTACGGTAAATCGTCGTACGGCATCCCAATAGCTGGGTACGGGTCAATATCGCATTCATCTCATCAATTATCAGGTATCCTTATCATCACATCACATGATCAGAGGTACTGACCTAATACAATCGACACCATCTATGTATGCATGCACGTGTATGAAACACTTTGTCAAAGGACCCGCTAAATCATCATGTCGTATCTCAAATACGAACCATGTCATATCGCCGATCTTACGGCCTCTAATCAAATCTCATTGACCCATCTCAATCCCACGTATCATCCTTAAATCCAGTATATGAACACATAGTCCCATACCCATGTGTAGATATACACACTTCCTTGTGCGCACAGGTAAAAGAAAGAATGTATGCAAGTATATGTGTGCGTGTATGTGTGGGTGCAACCACTACTCTAGGGTTTCGCACTATAGTAAACCAAACATCCTTATCATCAATAACCCATTTTTACCATCAACAATCTTAAACCTTAAAATAAATATATGTGTGTATACGTATTCTTATACATCACCACGGACTGCGGGGGTGCTATATGCCATCCACCCGACTTCCCCCGTAGATATAATCTACTCACCTCGCTTCTCGTGGGCCGATGCCGATGTCGCCATCTTCATCTTCTTCGCCACAACATCACGTAGGGTACCTACAAGTATATCACAAACGCTAAAGCACATGAAAATCACATCGGAAAACCAAAACAGCACATGCTACTCGCATAGGTAAAAACCTATCGTCTCGCATGCAAACACGGTCAATATCCACTTGTCGTTGACCTCCAAACGCCACCCGACAGAAACGAATCACCAAACATAAAAATCCATGCTAAAACAAGTCGTAAATCATGCGCCAACTCAAGAAAATAAACCCAGATTTTACCCTAAATGGAATCAGACAAAATTGCACATGCCAGGGGTCAAGTTTACAGGGTATAAGGCTACATAACAAAAACGAGACGATTCCCTCCTGCTCTGAACGCAATTTGCTGCCAGAAGGAATAAACTGGCGGCCTGGAATAGGAGGTGGGGGCTAGGGTTTTGTGTGGTGGTTCTAGGGTGCCTGAACAGCTCAGTGTCCAATCAATTTTATTTTAGGATGTCTCGGGTGATAGCAGATTCCCAAAAACAGTAACAGATTTCACAATTTTTTCGATATCGTTTTCATAAATCCATATTCTGGGATAAAGCTTCAGGTTAAGGTCCAATAAAACATCACACCAGGATTCTAAGGTCACAACAAGTCTCAATTTCACTTCACAACTCAACTCAAAACCTAACCCTAACTAGAAATTCCCAAGATCCATCAAAACTACACATATCGACATGAAACTAGTATGGATGCATAAGAAAATTGAAATACTACTCTAGGGTGCAGAAATTACCTCTTTTGGCAACTCAAGAATTTTCTTGAGTTGCCCCTAGTGGCCAAAGTCCTTGCTTTCTTGGTCCAATGTGTAGATATTAAGCTTGTGCACACTTTTAATGAAATGGAGATAGGGTTTTGGTGTAGTTTTAGAGATGATTTGGGGCTATCTGAAGAGGGGTAGAATGAGGAGCAGGAGCAGCAGCAGCAAAGAAGGAGAGGGAGAGAGGAAATGAGTTGGAGAAAATGAGAGGAAATGGCTAGGTCAACACCCTCACCTACCTTCTCTCTCACCATACCTATTTTCTTTTCTTTTTCTTATTTTCTTTTCTTCACTAAATCCCTTCTCACTTGAATAGTAAACCCAAAAGAAAAGCCATGGTAGAAATGCATAAGTGTAGAGAAAAAGATATGTGCATGTTTTGCACAAAATTGCTAAAACCCGATTAGCGATTTTTAATTGCGATTAGCACTAAATTAGCATATAAATGATCACAAAAACTAAAAAATGGCATAATTCCAATAAATACCCCATTTTTGAATTTTCCATAATTTTTCTCATTTATCGGTATTTAATTATACCGAAATATTAAAATATTCAATAAAATAATATTAAATTATAAAAATTCCCAAAAATAATATTTTATTTTTTTGAAATGTTGTAACACCTCCCTCATTATCCGCTTGGACCACTTGTCCAAAATACTGCCCCTCGTCAGAGTAATAACTATAACTCTGACAGCCACTTTGTCATCAAGGTCACCTTGGAAGCCTAGAATGATAACTGTCTCTCGAAGGAGGCTGCCGTTATCATATCCTTAGAACATCCACTTATGTTCTAAAACTTCTTCCGAATGTTTCTCCAAGATTGGATCAATATCAACTTATTGCATCTACTGCAAAAACAACATCTGGTGTGGTACTTGACATCTCATGATTGATTCAATTGCCTAAGCAAGTGATCTGCCAGTCATGCACATCCCTCTCCCCTTTAGTCTGTAAGACACCTTTAGAGAGGGTGACTCTATCACCTGCAGGTACACTACCATGCCTGGAGTCATCCATTCTAAAACACGTATAGAATGCTGTCTAAGTACCCAGATTGGGATACTACCCAAATCCAGATCTAAAACCATAGATCTAGTAACCAGAATGTCTGATATTATTTCTACATCCTATGTGGAGAAACCACTGTGTGAAAACCAAAGTATAACCGATCGTAGTATAGGAATTTCACTTCCTACTCTGTGTATGTCATCCAAATACCAGGACATCACCCCCTACTACCTTCTTAATAGATCCATCCCCTATTCTGATGAAGTCAAACCTATGACGGTCACATCAGAAATAGATGATCTATCTCCACTATATCTACTTAGTCCATAAATAGACATAAGCTACTTGTCCACTATGCTTCCACTGCTCCCACTGACTACGACAACCCTCTGGCAGAGTCATATACACGTGCACTTCTAAAGCTAGTTTGGAATGACGTTATACTCATCCTCCTGCCGGGTCTCACAGTCTAGAACAACAACAATGGCAAGTCTGGATAAACAAGAACCTCCTTGTCACCGTCTTTGAGCATACCGAAGTACCTCTCGAGTGCCTGAGGTTACCCACCATATCTGTGGGGTGGCCAATGGAATGACAATCCTGATTGAATCTTTAGGTTCTTATCAAATTTTCAGTAATCGTTTGCGGTTCTGGAATCACTTCCAGTTCTACCATACTCCCACTGTTGTTTTCTGAAAAAATCCATTTTACTAAAACTGTGGCGAGTCAAGAACAATATCACTATTGATCTTCCAGATGGTAGAAAATCAGCCCTCGTCATAGCCCGGTTCAACCCACAATCAACCATTACAGAAACGTGCCTTGAGTTATCCAGAGTCTGGTTTTAAGCATAAGCCGGACAACAACCCGTACCTTAACATCGTTAAGATATGAACCGTTCTATATCCAATATAGAAACGGAGGCACTAATTTAATTGGAACCGGATTCAAATCATGCAGCTGTCTCCAGTGCATGTCAACTAAATGGAGAGAGGACGATCAACATTACTCAACTTAGGAGTGCATCCATATATGAGTAACCTGAAAGAGAAACAAGTTTCTCAAAAGCCATTACTATCAACTGAATATCATACACAAGTATCTACATCTTCGATCACCTTGAAGAATCCCGATACTTGCAACACCTGGTTCTCTACTTTATACCTATAACTTCTCAAAACTTGGACCTTGTGTTTCTACGAAACACTTGTCTAAGAACTAGAAGAGTCATAAGTAAACAGAATATAGTACGAGTACCAACCCCTGTGTCCTCATAGACACTGGACAACATACAATACTCTGTATAAGTCCCCTGAGTCTAATAACTCAATCCATGTGTGTCGTAGGTTAAAAACTGTACTTATGGTTAAGAAGAATTACACCGCTGTTTAATGCTCCTTACCTAACCATCTACTGATATAGGTAAATGTCATAGACATAATTTCAAAAAGTTATATCTCACTCTATAAAAATAAACGTACAGATATATCAATTTGAAATTGGTGCATAATAAAGGACATTCAAAAACCAAATATTTGACGTCCGGCAAACAACCCAGGCGATTTTCTCAAATATCACCAATTACAACGAATCCCGATATAATGAGGATGATCATCTAATTCCCAATAACTTACTCCCACTCATCATCTGTAAAACCATACAGTTGTGAGAATCAAACCTGGTAAATACATACCCTGGAGCAAGGACTAATTGGGAAATCAGTTTTCTATTAACAATACACAGTGAAACTGAAACATATAAATGTTTCGAAGGGGTATCCGGGTATTCCTAGTAATGCCTCTTCTGTTATCAGATTCATAACTGTAACCGTATATTTATTTTCCATCTCTCCAAATCCCTTTATATGTCTTTAATCATTACCTTCTGTACACTCCTTTAGACCAAATGTTTTCTTCCTTCCCTACCGTTCGGCACCGGCCTATGGCTTGGAAGAAGACTATCCAATAAGCATAATGGGTGTACTCTCCTAATCCTAGGAGTACTCGTAACCTGAGAGAAGATGAAGATAAAAGACAACTGAATAAAACCTTATTCCTATTTCTCCTGAACCAGAATTCATCCCCGAACTGGAACAAGTTCCTTCTAGTTCGTATATAACCATACGATGGAGTATCCAAATAACTGTGGATCTTCGTAGTGATACGGAGTGTTCTGGAGAAATGAAAAGGTGAAGTAGGAGTGGCGATGAAATACTTGGTTTGGTCGTGAATAGCAGTCGCAGTTTACTTTTCCTTCTTACTAATCCCTTTATTTGTCTTTACTTAATACCTTCTGTACACCTTTTAGGCTAAAAGGTTATCTTCTTTCCCTACCGTTCGGCACCTGCCTATGGTTTGGATGATGACTATCCAATAAGCGTAATGGGTGTACTGTCCTAATCCAAGGAACACTCGTAACCTGAGAGAAGGTAAAAGGAAAAGACAACTAAATAGTCCTATTCGTTTTCTCCAGAACCGGAAACCATCCTCGAATAAGTTCCTTCGAGTTCGTATATAACCATACGATGGTTTTATCCAATGGAAGTGGATGTTCGTAATAATACAGGATGTCCTGGAGAAAAGGGTAAAAGTAGGAGTGGTAATGAGTTATGCAACTCAGACAATCCAAAAGCCAGTGTTTTAAGAAGGTTCGGTTAACTTGGTTACTGAGTCATAGTCAAGGGTCGGGTCCTGGTTGCTGCCAAAGAGAGAGAGAAAAGAAACACTCTGCGTGCACTCTAACCTAGATCAGAATGGTTATCACTTTATCTAATCAGGAAACCTCCCACCGTAACCTCAAATTCTCCTCCAAACCTAAAAGAAGAATTAGTCGGGATCACCCGAGGAGTAAACCAACTCATCAGTGGGAATCGGGATCCAACTATCATCGCATGATAACGTGATGGAATCCACTCACGTTATCACACTCCAGAAGGTATGCGCATATCTGGCAAGTTTCAGTTTCTTTAGAAACTCCCGATGTATGTTTTTACCCCTAGGACCTAAGTGACCTTGACAATGCCAACATATCAAAGAGTCCTAGTCAAGTTCAACCCGTCATTATCTTGATTGCGTTAAACCCACCCGTACAAGTCCTTGACAATGCCAACATAACCGTACGGCTGTCGTAACCAATCCGCATATCCATGCGACAGAAAAGCATTACAGAGCTACCGAACACTACGCCTCGGCAATGCACGACATACGCAGCACGAATACTAAGCAATACTAATCTGAAATGACGGAGGGCTACGACAGGTTTTTGGCGAAAAACCTTTAACGTAATGAACTTGATATCGTTGAAGGAATCGGATAACTTTTTATAAAAATAAAGTGGTGAAAACCTTTGCTAAAGAGGTCACTCCTGGTGAAGGGATCTCGGCTCTTCCCCGTAGAATGAGGAGCAGGATATTACAACTGAATATCACGATGCAAAGCAAAAAGTAATCGACTATAGTGAAGTTATTACCCTGACGCAAACTTCTGTCCAAGGGGTCACTCCCGGTGAAGGGATCTCGGCCCTTGCCTCGTCGACTGAGGTGCTGGATATTCATAACCGAATACCGCTGTGCAAAACAAAAGAAAACGTCCTTGCAATAACAGCTTTTTGAAAAATGTTCCAACAACATCAGAATAGGTTTGTTTAGCTTGCATTGATCCGAATCAATGCAGTCCCATCAATTAATCACACCACAAAAGAACGAAAATACGATGTATGTATATACCATCCGCATTCGCCACTGGGTCCCGTCATCATCCGTTAGGTTACTTAACTAACGACAGAGCGGGGAATGGACTAGCGCGGGTGTAAAACATATACAACATCTACTAGTATATATATAAACATATAATATTCGCTCAAGGCGTGATAAAATGCAACATTACAGAAATGTAATAAGCATCACAGAACAATACAGATAATCTGGAAGACCCGGGTTTCACAGAGCCGCTGCTGAAACCCGACGTTCCCCTGGTCGTGTGGATAGCCTGTGCAATGAAATCCTAGACCCCTACGGGCGCGGCAAGTTACTCGCTAAAACCTGAAGCGAGGCAGCCCCCTTCAACAACGTGAATGGACCACCCAGCACTTCACGGAATCCGGTAACTTGAGCACCCCTCCTTGGGTCAACCTGTACCCCCTCCGAGTGCGGCGAATAGCCCGCCAATTCTAGAGTGAAGCCCCCTCCGTCTCAAAGCCATGAGATGCGGGCCCGTTTCCCTCTAGAACCCGGCTATCCGTGCATCCCACCGCAGGGTAATCCTAGTACAGAAAGTAAAATATACATACAACGGGTACATCAACCTCAGCCTGGTCGTGCCCCAAAAGAATAATATACAAACAGGCAGTGACGGCAGCCCACATGTCGGACGCTCTCTCCGCAATATCAAATGTACAAATACAACCAAACATTACTAACATTGCAGCCAGGCTATCCACCACGACAAATCCGCAACATCACAGCACAACACAGAACATCAACGTGAATGTCACGTTTGCAAATCCGTCTAAAAAGGCAATCGCAATTAGACAGGATTTACTGATCAAATGACATTCACGGTCGTAGATATAATGTAAATATTGTGAACCAACATATTTAAATTTTCGTTCGACAAAATTTCCCAAAGTGGGCCCCAAGTACAATACCCAGCACTCAAATAAATCTGGGCCCAAAATAAAATTACCAGAAACCCCTTTTCCAAGTCAGAGACCTACTGAAGAAATTTGGTGCAGTGAAGCCTCAGAATGGCGGCGGAACCACGACCAAAAGGGGGTAGGGTCGTGGTTCCGCGGCGTTACTGTTGGTTCTGTAAGTGCACGGCGGCGCCCCGGCCGTCAATCCGACGGCCAAATGCGGAAACGGTGATAAACTTTTATTTTTGCGGACTAAGCAAACCGGCACCACCGCGCACTAAACACCCGGATCGTAACCATTAACAAGTCTAAGCTACTAACAAGAAAGGGAAGAGATATACCGACTGATCCGAGTCCTCCGGTCTTCATCTCCTCTCCGATCTCCTCGCCGGATCTCCGGTCGTCGCCTCCTCGCCGGAAGGGCACCACGTCGCCTGCATCTTTTACGGGCTCCCGCCTCTATACCGAGGCAACTTGGGCATGAAGCCGGCAACTCGACATGCCCAAGACTTGCTGTAGGATGTGTAGAGTCTATGTCTCATTGGGGTTTTGGTTGCCAAGAAGGATGAAGAGAATCATGAACTTTGGAGAGGGTTTTTGAGAATTTGGCAAGCATGAAAAATGAGATGTGAATTAATCCCTCATCCAAAGTTTTGGACCTCTCATTTTCCTCTCCTCTAAAATGTTGTGGCCGGCCAATTCCAAGCTAGGAAATGGTGGAGGGATCAAAGCAAATCATGAAGGGAGGTAAGTGTAGGATAAAGCAAGTGGTGACCTTAAACAAACATCAACCATACTTCATTCACATCCAAATCAAATCCTTTCCAATCTCATTAATGCAAGTGATGGAGGGAATCAAAGATGCTATCATAATCTCCACAATTGCAAGAAACCCCCTCCACAAGAGTTATTTGCACAATTGCAAATAACCCCCTCCATCGGAAAAGTCCGGCCGGGAAAGAACAAAGGAAAACCGGCCGGAACGGAATGCAAACTGGCAACTCCAGAAAACTGGTCCCGTAATAAATTACAGGAAAACCCCGATATTGTGCATACACACCCGCATCTGTATTCCGTCCGGATACAAATGCAAAAAGACAAAATCTACACTGCACTATACTAGGATCCGGCTTAAACCAAAGCCGGCTAGTAATATCCGTCCGATCCTGATCCGTGCAATACCGCACGTATCTGATCGAACCCTGCCATATAACTATACAGCCACTAGTACAAAACTGTCCGATCCTGATCCGTGCAATACCGCACGTATCTGATCGGACCCTGCCATATCTTCATACGGCCTCTACAGCGTTTCGCCCGAAAGCTTGAGTAACTGAAAGTGTGGTGGACTCTAAAGACTCGTCAATAGTATGGCTGTGGATTTAACCACTAGCACGTCAGAGGTATAAGCCAATACGTAACGGGCCACCAGCTATTGACTAAAAGGGACGTCGATGAGCGAACTCATCCTGACACCCTACTGAGCCTGTCAGTGACAATATCCGTACAGTCCGGTCCGTTCGTCTATGAGCATCGCATGTCGGGCCTAGGGGGTTGGTAAAAGTCAGACCCCCAAAAGCGGTACAAGTCGTGTCGGAGTGTAGCCCAGAACACCTTGAGATACTACTGGAATACCTACCAGTAAATCTCCTGCCTTGGCCAAGGACTTCGTGTAATGGCTCTCCTAGACACAGCGCGACCTCACCCCCAATACCGGGAGAGACGAACCCCCGAAGATCCGCTCACTGCCTCCATGTGGCTCGGGACTGTACCCAACTAAAACCTGTTTGCACGACTCCTTTGAGCCGTGGTAGGGTAGTAATCAAAGCACAGTGGGAACTCACACGAGACAAATGACGATCCCCAGGTCGATGAACTAACCTGTACACATGTCACTAGGGAACTGCTATCTGACGTCAGGTATAAGACCAACTTGCATGTTCCCGGCGAGTCCTGTCCGGTGTACTCATAACCCAATGAGCACCTGTATACATCTTAGGTGAACCAACTGACACCAGTGGCTTGTGAGACCGGCCACCGCCCCTCGTCGGGGTCTCGACTGTATACACTAGTCTACTCTGGAGAATCGATGCCCTGTCTCGAAACTCCTACGACTAGGGACCTTTTAAGGATGCGCTTATAGACTCCAGCTCTCACTTATATGATCGCCCTCATACTGCTGGCAGTCAAGCAAGAATCCTAGGGGCTCTATCAACGTGCAATAGTGACATGTCAGGTCACCTAAAGCAGTACACGATGATAAAGGTAAACCAGATAGCAAACTATCATCTCGAGTAAGACTGTCGTACCGGGATAGGTCCTCCCTTAATCATTGCAGTCACGTGCCTGTGATCCAATAATTGACTCTGAGGGCACTATCTCCAACAATCTCCCACTTGCACTCAAGGCTAATTATTGCGATGTCGCATACTCACAGCCTGTGTGATACCGAACACCCAACTTCCCTACTAGTCAGTCTCACAAAATCCGTTTGCGAAACTATTGCGTTCGAGGAATAGCCTCGGTGAGTGGATCCGCTTGGATGCTTCTTTCTATGTCTCTCTATATCTCAAGTTCGCGGAGAAAGCCATCTCCCGAAATAAGCAATACCTGTCTTAGAATGTCTGGATGTCTGATGGGACCTAGCTCATAAATGAACTCCAAATCCAAACTTCTTTAGACTGTATCGTCAACTGAGCTTAATCAGTATCCTGCGCCATGCCACCCTCAGTATTTCCATGGACCACCTGTCCAAAATACTGCCCCTCGTCAGAAGGAAAACTATAATTCTGACGATCACCCTGTCGTCCATGTCACCTTGGAAGCCTGGAATGATAACTGTCTCCTTAATGAGGCTGTCGTTATCATATCCCTAGAACATCCACTTATGTTCTAAAACTGCTTCCGACTGTTTCTCCAGGATTGGATCAATGTCAACTTATTGCATCTAGTGCAAGAACAACATCTGGTGTGGTACTTGACATCTCATGATTGACTCAATTGCCTAAGCAAGTGATCTGCCAATCATGCACTTCCCCTCTACTTTAGTCTATAAGACACCTTTAGAGAGGGTGACTCCATCACCTGCAGGTATACTACCGTGCCAGGAGTCGTCCATTCTAAATACTCTTAGAATGCTGTCTAAGTACCCAGATTGGGAAACCACCCAAATCTAGATCTAAAACCATAGATCTAGTAACCAGTATGTCTGATATAATGTCCAAGTCCTTTGTGGAGAAACCACTGTGTGACGACCAAAGTATAACCTATCGTAGTATAGGAATATCACTTCCTACTACCTTCTCAACAGATCCATCCCCTATTCTGATGACGTCAAACCTATGACTGTCACATCAGAAATAGATGATCCATCTCCGCTACATCTGCTTTAGTCTATAAATAGACATAAGCCTGATGTCCACCAATGCTTCCGCTGCTCCCACTGACTACGACAACCCTCTGCCAGAGTCATATAGACGTGCACTTCTAAAACTAGTTTAGAACGACGCTATACTCATCCTCCTGCCGGGTCTCGCAGCCTGGAACAACAACAATGGCAAGTGTGGGTAAACAAGAACTTCCCTGTCACCGTCCTTGAGGCTACCGGAGTACCTCTCGGGTGCCTGAAGTTACCCACCTTATCTGCGGAGTGGCCAATGGAATGTCAAATCAGATTGAATCTTTAGGTTCCTTATCAAATCTTCAGTAATCGTTTGCGGTTCTGGAATCACTTCCAGTTCTACCATACTCCCACTGCTGTTTTTGAAAAAATCCATTTTTAATAAAACTGTGGCGAGTCTAGAACAATATTACTATTGATCTCCCAGATGGTAGAAAGTCAACCCTCGTCATAGCCTGGGTCAACCCACAAACTGCCATTACAGAAACGTGCCTTGAGTTATCCAGAGTCTGGTTTTAATCATAAGCCGGACAACTCCCCGTACCTTAACAACGTTAAGATATGAACTGTTCTATATCCAATATAGAACCAGAGGCACTGATTTAATTTAACCAGATTCAAATCATGCAGCTGTCTCCAGTGCATTCAACTAAATGGAGAGAGGCCGATCAGCGTTACTCAACTTAGGAAAGCTTCCAATTATGAGTAACCTGAAAGAGAAGCAATTTCTCTTTATCATTGCTATCAACTGAATACCATACACAAGTATCTACATCTTCGATCACTTTGAAGAATCCCGATACTTGCTACACCTGGTTCTCTACTCTATTCAAATACCTATAACTCCTCAAAACTTAGACCCTGTGTTTCTACGAAACACATGTCTAAGAACTAGAGAAGTTAAAAGTAAACAGAATATAGTATGAGTACCAACCCCTCTGTCCTAATGGACACTGGACAACATACAATACTCTGTATAAGTCCGCTGAGTCTAACAACTCTTTCACTGTGTATCGTAGGTTGAAAACTGTACTTATGGTTAAGAAGAATTACACCGCTGTTTAATGCTCCTTACCTAACCATCCACTGATATAGGTAAATGTCATCGACATAATATCAAAAGGTATATCTCACTCTATGAAAATAGACGTACAGATATATCAATTTGAAATTGGTGCACAACAGCGGATATTCAAAACCAAATATTTGCCAACCGGCAAACAGCCCAGGTGATTTCCTCAAATATCACCAATTACAACGAATCCCGATATAATGAGGATGGTCACCTAATTCCCAATAACTTACTCCCACTCATCATCTGTAAAACCATACAGATATGAGAATCATACCTGGTAAATACATATCCTGGAGCAAGTGTCTAATCGGGAAATCAGTTTTCTTTTAACAGTACACAGTGAAACTGAAACATTGAAATGTTTCGATGGGGTATCCTGGTATTCCTAGTAATGCCTCTTCCATTATCCAGATTCACAATTATAACCGTATAATTCTTTGCCACCTCTCCAAATCCCTTTATATGTCTTTAGTCATTACCTTCTGCACACCCCTTAGGCCAAATGGTTTTCTTCCTTCCCTACCGTTCGGCACCAGCCTATGGTTTGGAAGAAGACTATCCAATAAGCATAATGGGTGTACTGTCCTAATCCTAGGAGCACTCGCAATGTGAGAGAAGGTGAAGATAAAAGACAACCGAATAAACCTTATTCCTATCTCTCCTGGACCAGAATCCATCCCCGAACTGGAACAAGTTCCTTTCGAGTTCGTATATAACCATACGATGGAGTATCCAAATAAACTGTGGATCTTCGTAGTGATACGGAGTGTCCTGGAGAAATACAAAGGTGATTTAGGATTGGCGAAGAAATACTTGGTTTGGTCGTGAATATCAGTCGCAATTTACTTTGCCCTCTTACTAATCCCTTGCTTTGTCTTAATCTTAATGCCTTCTGCACACCGTTTAGGCTAATTGGTTTTCTTCATTCCCTACCGGTCGGCACCAGCCTAAGGTTTAGAAGAAGACTATCCAATTTGCGTAATAGGTGTACTATCTCCTAAACCAAGGAGTACTCACAACTTGAGAGAAGGTAAAAGGGAAAAGACAACTGAATAATCCTATCCGTTTTCTCCAGAACCGGAAACCATCCTCGAATTCCTTCGAGTTCGTATCTAACCATACGATGATTTTGTCCAATGGAAGTGGACGTTCGTAGTAATACGGGGTGTCCTGGAGAAAAGGGTAAAAGTAGGAGTGGCAATGAGGTTCGCAACTCTGACAATCCAAAAGCCAGTGTTAAGAAGGTTCGGTCAACTTGGTCACTGAGTCATAGTCTAGGGTCGGGTCAATGGTCGCTGCCAGAGAGAGAGAGAAAAGAAACACTCAGCGTGCACTCTATCCTAGATCAGAATGGTTACCAATTTATCTAATCTGGAAACCTCCCACTGTAGCTCAAACTCTCCTCCAAACCTGAAAGAAGAATTAGTCGGGGTCACCCGAGGAGTAAACCAACTCATCAGTGGGAATCGGGATCCAACTCTCATCGCATGATAACGTGACGGAATCCGCTCTCGGTATCACACTCCAGAAGGTATGCGCATATCTGGCAAGTTTCAGTTCTTTTGAAACTCCCGATGTGATTTCTGCCCCATGCTCTTATGACCTTGACTAAGGCCAACAAATCATAAGTCACATGTCAAGTTCTACCCGTCATTGTCCAGGTTGATTTGAACCCACCCGTACAAGCCCTTGACTAAGGCCAACAAGGCTATACGACTGTCCCAAACCAACACATCTATCTATGCATCATATGAATACCCAATAGCTACCAAACACTGTGCCTTGACTAAGGCCAACAAACACAGCTTGAATACTATTGACTACCCATATGAAACGACGGAGGGCTACGAATGGTTTCTGGCGAAAACCTTTAACGTAATGAACTTGATATCGTTGAAGGAACGGATAGCTTTTTAGAAAATATAGTGACGAAAACCTTTACTAAAGAGGTCACTCCCGGTGAAGGGATCTCGGCTCTTTTCCCGTAGAATGGGGTGCAGGATATTCCAACTGAATACCACGGTGCAAAGCAAAAGTAATCGGCTATAGTGAAGGTATTGCCCTGACGCAAACTTCTGTCCAAGGGGTCACTCCCGGTGAAGGGATCTCGGCCCTTGCCTCGTCGACTGAGGAGCAGGATATTCCAAATGAATACCACGATGCAAAACAAAAGTGAACGTCCTTGCAATAACAGCTTTTTATAAAAGTGTTCCAACAACATCAGAATAGGTTTGTTTAACTTGCATTGATCCGAATCAACGCAGTCCCATCAATTAATCACACCACAAAGAACGAAAATATACTGACGTACGTATATGCCATCCGCATTCGCCACTGGGTCCCGTCATCACCCGTTAGGTTAGCTAACTAACGGCAGAGCGGGGACTGGACTAGCGCGGATGAAAAGCATATACAACATCTATTAATATATATACCAATATATTATATTCGCTCAAGGCGTGATAAAAATGCAACATCACAGAAATGTACAGCATCACAGAACAATACAGATATCTGGGATCTCCGGGTTTCACAGAGCCACTACTGAAACCCGACGTTCCCCTGGTCGTGTGGATAGCCTGTGCAATGAAATCCTAGACCCCTACGGGCGCGGCAAGTTACCCGCCAAAACCTGAAGCGAGGCAGCCCCTTTCATCGACGTGAATGGACCACCCGGCACTCCACGGATCCGGCAACTTGGGCACCCCTCCTGGGTCAAACTGTACCCCCTAAGAGTGCGGCGAATAGCCCGCCAATCCCAGAGTGAAGCCCCCTCCGTCCCAATGCCATTAGATGCGGGCTTGTTGCCCTCCAGAACCCGGCTATCCATGCACCCCACCGCGGGGTAATCCTAGTACAGAATGTAAAATATACATACACCGGGTACATCGACCGCAACCAGGTCGTGCCCCAAAAGAATAATACAAACAGGCAGTGACGGCAGTCCACATGTCGGACGCTCGCCCCGCAATATCAAATGTACATAATACATCAGCACTGTACTAGTATTGCATCCAGGCTATCCCCCACGACCGATCCGCAACATCACAGCAAATACATAGAACATCAACGTGAAAGTCACGTTCGCAAATCCGTCTAACCGGGCTATAGCAGTTAGACGGGATTTACCGATCGAGTGACATTCACGGTCGCAGATATAATGTAAATACTGTGAAAAATGTGTTTAAAATTTTCCGATTGACCAAAAATTAACAAGTGGGCCCCCAATCAAAACTGTAGCACTCACAGAAAACCTGGGCCCAATTTTAATATTCCAAAACACCCAAAATAAGCCCATAAGCCCACTGGAGAAAAATGATATGGTGACGTCACCAATGTGCGGCGGAACCGCGGCCCAAGGGGGGGTTTGGCCGCGGTCCCGCGCTCTGTTGGACGACTGAACGAATCGAATTTTTCCAGTAGTCTTATAAATCCCTGCACATCATTCTGAGACCACCTGAAAAATTTTTCGACACCAAAAAATCTTAACAGAAAACTGATGTGAACACAAATTGGGTTTTCGGGATTTTGGTCGATCGGAACTGAAAAACACATCAAACAAAGCTAGACGAAGTTAATGGCGAGGTTCTGATACCACTGTAAGTGCACGGCGGCGCCCCGGCCGTCAATCCGACGGCCAAATGCGGAAACGGTGATAAACTTTTATTTTTGCGGACTAAGCAAACCGGCACCACCGCGCCCTAAACACCCGGATCGTAACCATTAACAAGTCTAAGCTACTAACAAGAAAGGGAAGAGATATACCGACTGATCCGAGTCCTCCGGTCTTCATCTCCTCTCCGATCTCCTCGCGGGATCTCCGGTCGTCGCCTCCTCGCCGGAAGGGCACCACGTCGCCTGCATCTTTTACGGGCTCCCGCCTCTATACCGAGGCAACTCGGGCATGAAGCCGGCAACTCGACATGCCCAAGACTTGCTGTAGGATGTGTAGAGTCTATGTCTCATTGGGGTTTTGGTTGCCAAGAAGGATGAAGAGAATCATGAACTTTGGAGAGGGTTTTTGAGAATTTGGCAAGCATGAAAAATGAGATGTGAATTAATCCCTCATCCAAAGTTTTGGACCTCTCATTTTCCTCTCCTCTAAAATGTTGTGGCCGGCCAATTCCAAGCTAGGAAATGGTGGAGGGATCAAAGCAAATCATGAAGGGAGGTAAGTGTAGGATAAAGCAAGTGGTGACCTTAAACAAACATCAACCATACTTCATTCACATCCAAATCAAATCCTTTCCAATCTCATTAATGCAAGTGATGGAGGGAATCAAAGATGCTATCATAATCTCCACAATTGCAAGAAACCCCCTCCACAAGAGTTATTTGCACAATTGCAAATAACCCCCTCCATCGGAAAAGTCCGGCCGGGAAAGAACAAAGGAAAACCGGCCGGAACGGAATGCAAACTGGCAACTCCAAAAAACTGGTCCCGTAATAAATTACAGGAAAACCCCGATACTGTGCATACACACCCGCATCTGTATTCCGTCCGGATACAAATGCAAAAAGACAAAATCTACACTGCACTATACTAGGATCCGGCTTAAACCAAAGCCGGCTAGTAATATCCGTCCGATCCTGATCCGTGCAATACCGCACGTATCTGATCGAACCCTGCCATATAACTATACGGCCACTAGTACAAAACTGTCCGATCCTGATCCGTGCAATACCGCACGTATCTGATCGGACCCTGCCATATCTTCATACGGCCTCTACAGCGTTTCGCCCGAAAGCTTGAGTAACTGAAAGTGTGGTGGACTCTAAAGACTCGTCAATAGTATGGCTGTAGATTTAACCACTAGCACGTCAGAGGTATAAGCCAATACGTAACGGGCCACCAGCTATTGACTAAAAGGGACGTCGATGAGCGAACTCATCCTGACACCCTACTGAGCTTGTCAGTGACAATATCCGTACAGTCCGGTCCGTTCGTCTATGAGCATCGCATGTCGGGCCTAGGGGGTTGGTAAAAGTCAGACCCCCAAAAGCGGTACAAGTCGTGTCGGAGTGTAGCCCAGAACACCCTGAGATACTACTGGAATACCTACCAGTAAATCTCCTGCCTTGGCCAAGGACTTCGTGTAATGGCTCTCCTAGACACAGCGCGACCTCACCCCCAATACCGGGAGAGACGAACCCCCGAAGATCCGCTCACTGCCTCCATGTGGCTCGGGACTGTACCCAACTAAAACCTGTTTGCACGACTCCTTTGAGCCGTGGTAGGGTAGTAATCAAAGCACAGTGGGAACTCACACGAGACAAATGACGATCCCCAGGTCGATGAACTAACATGTACACATGTCACCAGGGAACTGCTATCTGACGTCAGGTATAAGACCAACTTGCATGTTCCCGGCGAGTCCTGTCCGGTGTACTCATAACCCAATGAGCACCTGTATACATCTTAGGTGAACCAACTGACACCAGTGGCTTGTGAGACCGGCCACCGCCCCTCGTCGGGGTCTCGACTGTATACACTAGTCTACTCTGGAGAATCGATGCCCTGTCTCGAAACTCCTATGACTAGGGACCTTTTAAGGATGCGCTTATAGACTCCAGCTCTCACTTATATGATCGCCCTCATACTGCTGGCAGTCAAGCAAGAATCCTAGGGTCTCTATCAACGTGCAATAGTGACATGTCAGGTCACCTAAAGCAGTACACGATGATAAAGGTAAACCAGATAGCAAACTATCATCTCGAGTAAGACTGTCGTACCGGGATAGGTCTTCCCTTAATCATTGCAGTCACGTGCCTGTGATCCAATAATTGACTCTGAGGGCACTATCTCCAACAGGTTCATATTACCAAATTTCTACAGTGCTCTTAAAAAACCCTGCCTGATTTTCTGCAGCACACCAAATAATTTTTTGACCACAGGAAAAATTCGACAGAAACTGATGGCTTGGAAATCGCGGTTTTTGAAAATTCGTTCGATCGAAGTTCTAAACACGTTAGAGAAAGCTAGTAAAGGTTAGTGGCGTGGCTCTGATACAATGTAAGACTACGGTAGTGCCCCGGCCGTCTTTGCGAGGCCAAAATGCGGAAACGAAAATTTTTCTGAACTTGAAAACTGGCGCTATCGTATGCTTAAAACCCGGATCGAACCATTAACCAACAACTAGCTATCTAGAGAGAGGGTTGGAAGGGTATACCGATCGATCCGTGTTCTTCGGTCTTTGGCCACCATCCAAAGCTCCTCACGGCATCTCCGGTCTCGATCTCCTCATCGGAAAGGGCACCACATCTTCGAGTCTTTTTACGGGCCCCCGCTTCATCCGAAGCAACTCGGGCGCGAATTGTACTAGCCGACGTGTCCAAGGTGATGTAGAGAATGTTTGTGACCACTTTGTCTCTTGCATTCATTGATTTGGATGGAGGTTGTTAGTGTATATGCCCTAGAGGCCATTACTGTATCATACTAGTTTGTATATTACTTAATGGAAGCTTGGGATATTCACCTTGTATAAACAATCTTGCTCAATATAGTAGTATGCTACTTGGTTTGTCTCTACTTCAATGTGTACATGTGTTTATATTAGTATATCACCTATACGCATTAGTGGAGCCCTTAGGATCTTTGCTTGATTACCAGCGTTGTGATGGCAGTCACACTAGTGGGGGCTGGGTAATCTATAAGCACATCCTTATACAGGTCCCTAGTCGCAGGACTATCGAGACAGGGCATCGATACTCCGGAGTAGACTAGCGTATGCGGTTCTCATCCCAGTGTGGGAGATGGTCTGTCCCACAGCCATCAGTACGTCGTACTGGAGATAGTATACGGGTGCTCGTTGGGTTACGAGTACACTGGACAGGACTCGTCGGGAACTGACAGGTTGGTATTATACCTATCGTCAGTTATCAGTTCCCAGGTGAGATGAGTACAGCTTAGTCCGCTGACTTGACACTGCCACTTCGCCTCGAGTGTGTTCCCACTGCACTTTGATCACTACCCTACCACGGCTCAAAGGAGTCGTGCAAACAGGTGGTGGTTGGGTGCAGTCCCGAAGCACTTGGAGGCAATGACGGTTAGACAGGATTCGTCTCTCCCGGTATTGGGGGTTGACATCGCGCTGTGTCTAGGAGAGCCATTACACGAGTAGTCCCTGGCCAGGGCAAGCGAGATATACTGGTAGGCTTCCAGTGTTATCTCAGGGTGTTTTGGGCTTCACTCCGACAGGACTTGTACCGCTATTAGGCGACTGACGTTTTACCGCCCCCTAGGCCCGACATGCGATGTATTAGACGAACAGACCGGACTGTACGGAGACTGTCATATTCAGACTCAGTAGGAATTCAGATGGGGTTTCACCTCGTCAGCCTTCTTGTCGGCGTCTACCTGGGGACCGTTACGCACAGCTAGTGCCGCTTGCGGTCTGTGGTTAAACCCACTGCCAGCATAGTGTCGAGTCTTTAGAGTCCCACACAGAGGGTATTCTCCTCTGGGCAAAACAGAGTAGAGGTCGCATGGTTTTGCGGCAGGGTTCGTTCTCATCCGCGCACTTGTGCACGTTTGGAGTCCGGACGGATTATACTGGCGGGCTCTCGTTTGAGCCAGATACTGGTATATGTTTTGGGGTTGCTTTTATCTCTCGGTATTCTTGTTCCTCGGAACGAGAATACAGGTGTGTATGCACAGTTGCTTGAGGCGGAGGATGAGGTTTTTCTTTAGGGTTTCGGAACGGGTGCGTATGCACAGTTGACAGTCGTCATTTTCCAAACCCTAATAGATTTATGAAATATCAATTAATAATAGTAGTTAAATGAAATATTGTTATGGTTGATTTTGTTGACTTGTTTACCATGTCTGACTTGTTGACCATGGTTGAATGTTGACCACCATCATTGCTTTGCAAGGATACTCCTTGATTCTAGCTTACACTCATTTAATGAAGTGATGATAGTGGTCATTCCAAATACAACCATCAACTATTTTCATTTTCAATTATTATTATTAATTAGATAATTCCTTTTCTTTTAGTTATGGTTGCAAAAGAAAAGAGCTCATTCTATCATAATCATTCTCTCTCCTCATTTCATCTTCTTCTTCCTCAAGCTCAAGGTGAATCCTTCTCATGTGTTGAGAATCCCTCACCTTAAAAGAAAACCACCCCTTAGATACTTTCTACTCTCTCTAGGGTTCAAGGTTTAGCAAGCCGGAGATCCTAGTTCACTCAAAGTTCGAGTAAGAGCCCGAAGGTTGAACCCTCAGGTGGATCCATCTTCGACGGAAGAAGGCTACGAGGCAAGAACCATCAACCTCTACAAAGTTTGAAGAAGAAGGAGTTCAAGTTAGGTATAACTTTTCATCCGAGTAGCTAACGCTCCTTTGTATGCTTGCTAGTTTAGTTTAGACACGATCCCGACCTTGTTTAGTCCATGTTGCTCCTCATGAAAAAATTTGATTGTTATACCGTTTCCGCCTCCTCGTAAGTACCGGGGATGGCAACGTGGACTTACAGTGGTATCAGAGCCTAACTAAACTAAAACTAGCTTGGTAGCGAAGTGTATGGAACTTCGAAACGGAAAAATCGCAAAACCGAAAAAACCAAAACCCTAAGTTTCTGTTGAAATTTTTTGTGCTCAAAATGTAAAAATTTATACACCTAAAATCGGCTCAGGGTTTTGTGAGAACACCCACCAAAAACGATCCCATGAATCCTTCAAACCGCCGCGCTACCGCGGCCCCAGCTATTCTTCTCGCCGCGGATCCGCCGCCTTTTGGGATCTTCATGTGATCGTGTTTTGTGCAGTGTTCTTCTGGTAGGGTTTTGGGATTTTTCAAATATGTTATATGTGCCCAGATTTTCCAGAACAGAAATTTACTTTTGGGGTCCTATAAATCCGTATTTTTTTTCGAACTTCGCTACACTTTGGCTATATTGGTTATATCTGTAATGTTTGAATGTATTGAACGTCGGCTAATCGCTATAAGTCGATTAGTCGGGGTTATACATCTCTGTGATCTGTGTTTGATATTGGAATGTGTATAAGAATCCGTTGGACTGTCGCGGGTGAATAGCCGGGATGGATGTGAGATGAGTGTTTCTTTTCTTTCATTCATTGTAAATGTAAATTGATGTAATAATATTATTTGTATGGCCGCACAACCGGGTCGGGGTTGTAGCCGTCATTGTATAATTCGTTTTACTGTTTTTGCTCCTAGGATAGACCCGTGGAGGGGTGCACAAACTACCGGGTATCTCGAAGTGCCGAGTGACCTACTCACAGCGTTAAGGGAGGTTGCTCCACTTCGGATATTTGGCGGGTAGTTTGCCGCACCCGTAGGGGTCTTGGGTGGGGTATTTGGCTATTCACCGCGACCGTGTAATCCGCTTTTCGTTGCAGGCTCGAAAGGATTGCGGATTGCTAGTATATCCAATGTATTTATCTGTGATCTGTAATGTCTATCATTGCTTTCTATTTAGGCGTTGCTTATGTTTTACAGCCGCGCTAGCCCAGCCCCCGCTCTGTCGTTAGTTAAGTAACCTAACGGGTGATGACGGGGCCCCGTGGCGAATGCATATGGCATAAGCGTACGTCATATTTTGGTTGTTTTCTGCAATGGTAGGATTAAATGATGGGACACATTAAAAGAACTAATGCAAGAATATCACGCATTAAAAGAACTGATGCAAGAAAATAAACCAAGCTAAAGTCGTTGGAACACTTTCGAAAAACACTCGGTTCTTTTCAAAACTAACTTTTAAATGCGGAGCTTGAGCCACTCCTTCTAAAAGCTATCTCGTTCCATCGATTATATCAAGTTCACTACGTTCACGGTTTTACCAAAACCATTCGTAGCCCTCCGTCGTTTCGCATGAATAGGCAATAGTATTCAAGCTGTGTATGTTGGCCAAAGTCAAGGCATAGTGATTGGTAGCTATTGGGTGTTCATGTGTAGCATAGATAGATGCGTTGGTTTGGGACAGTCGTACTGCCATTTTGGCCAAAGTCAAGGGTAGGTACGGGTGGATCCAAATTAACCTGGATAGTGACGGGTAGAACTTGACATGTGACTTATGATATTTTGGCCAAAGTCAAGGTCATAAGAGCATGGGGCAAAAATCCACATCGGGAGTTTCATAAGTACTGAAACTTGCTAGATTTGCATACCATTTGGAGTGTGGTGATTCTGGTAGGATTCCTTCAGTTTCGTCACACGATGATATTTGGATCCCAATCCTACTGTGAGTATATGCTACTCCTCGGGAAATTTTTCACTAAACGATCAATGCTATAAACCTAGTAGGTGTCTAGAAAGGTGTTAGCGGGGCTACGCCCCTAGGGAAAAGAGGTTATCTAATTAAGGAATTTCGCGAAAGCGTTGGAAAACCTCCCTCGAAGTACCGACACTGGCCTAGCTGAACGGTTAAGCAAGTATTGTGCGGTGGGATTGATCACGACTAATTCTTCCTTTATGGTTTGAGGAGGGATTCGAGAGACAGTGGGAGCCATCCTGTTTAGACAAATTAAAAACCATTCTAAACTTGCAAGAGCATCGTGCTAAAGTGTTCCTTCTCTCCCCCCTGCAGCAACCAAATCGAAATGACTGGACTTAAGTTACTTCTAGATAAAAACATACTGACAGGGCCAAACTACAAAGATTGGCTCAGGAATGTCAAAATGGCAATCACTTACGACAAGCTGGGGTATCTTCTTACCACCAAAGCTCCCCCCGTCTCAGGTCCCACCTCCAGCGTCGCGGATAAGGAAATCCGTAAGACTTGGGAGATTGATTGCGCGAAGGCCAAGTGCCTCGTGCTTGCCTCTATGGACAACGAACACCAGAGGAGGCACGAGAATATGGATTTGGAATCCATATTTCTTCATACAAAAGAACTGTATGGAGAGCAGTCTCGTATCGCAAGATACGAAGTGTCGAAGAAGTTATTTTCGGCAAAGCTGGCCGTCGGATCATCGGTAGCGGACCACGTGCTTAAGATGATTGGCTACATTGAGGAGCTCGCGGAACTTGGGACCACGTTGGAAAGTGAACTCTATACGGATTTAGTTCTCCAGTCCCTTCCATCCACTTACGCCCAGTTTATACTGAACTTCAACTTACAAGAAAAGGAAGTTGAACTTTCAGAACTCCTCAACATGCTGAGGAGCGCAGAGGGCACCCTACAGAAAGGTAGGGAAACACCCGCTTTGTTTGTAGGAGGATCTTCTTCCTCTAGGTCCAAGGAGAAAGCCAAGGGAAAGAGGAAGAAAGCCCCCGCCAAACCAAGAGGCGGTGTTAGTAAAGTGGGTACGAAGGGAAAAGAAAAGGCAACAAAGATTGCGGGGAAGCTTGTGGGAAAGAAGGAATGCTTCTATTGTCATAAGAGTGGACACTGGAAGAAAGATTGCAGGGCTTGGAAGGCCAGGACACAGGAACTGAAGCAGGTTGCGGCTTCAGCTTCAGGTGTGTATGTTATTGAAAACTGTCTTTCTATAAACTCTACTTCCTGGGTATTGGATACCGGATCAGGATCTCATATCTGTAATTCTTTGCAGGCATTGAGAAACCGTATGTTTTTGAAGGCTGGTGACATGACCCTCAGAGTTGCAAACGGAGCTAGCATGGATGCTAAAGCCGTGGGGGACTATCACCTGGGAATGACAGATGGGCATGTTTTGGTTTTGCGTAATTGCTTTTTTGTACCCAACGCAACTTGTAATATCATTTCTGTATCTTTGGTTTCTAAAGAAGGTTATGAATTTGCGTTTGTAAGTAATGTTGTAAACATTCATCTTAATCAAGTTCTGATTGGGTCAGGTACACTGAGCAATGGTATATACGTATTAAACCAACCACAGATTTTCAATGTCCAGAATACACACAAAAGAAAGTCTCCAGAAATCAATCAGACTTTCTTATGGCATTGTAGACTGGGTCACATCAATGAGAGAAGGTTGACTAAGTTACATACAGAAGGATATTTGGATTCGTTCGAATATCAATCGTATGCCACTTGTCAATCCTGTCTCAAAGGAAAGATGACAAAGACTCCGTTCACTGGACACGGAGTAAGAGCGAGCGAGCTCTTGGGGCTCGTACACAGCGACGTGTGCGGTCCAATGTCTACACATGCGCGAAGCGGTTACTCTTACTTCATTACTTTTACGGATGATTTCTCAAGGTACGGTTATGTCTTCTTAATGAAACATAAGTCCGAAGCCTTTGAAAAGTTCCAGGAATATAAGAATGAGGTAGAGAAACAGACCGGCAAAAGTATCAAGATTCTAAGATCGGATCGAGGTGGAGAATACTTAAGTGCCGAGTTCCTGAATTATTTAAAAGAGAACGGAATTCTCTCTCAGCTTACTCCTCCATACACTCCGCAACACAACGGTGTATCGGAGAGACGGAACCGAACCCTATTGGATATGGTACGGTCCATGATGAGTAACGATGAGTTACCGCGATCATTCTGGGGGTATGCGCTAGAATCAGCTACGTACCTTTTGAACCGAGTTCCTACTAAGACTGTGCCTACTACACCGTATGAGATGTGGTGTGGGAAGAGGCCCCATCTCAGTCACATTAAGACTTGGGGAAGTCCAGCTTTTGTTAAAAAGCAGCATGCGGACAAGCTCGAGGCGCGCTCAGTACTGTGTAAGTTTGTGGGATATCCAAAGAACTCCAAGGGATATCTCTTCTACTACGTAGAGGAACAAAAAGTTCTTGTTTCTCGTCATGCCCACTTTCAAGAACACCAGTTCTTAGAAAAAGAAATAAGTGGGAGAGAAGTAGAACTGGAAGAAATTCCAGAAGCACAGACTATTACTGAAAGCATAGTGGAACCAGAGGGTTCAAATGAACAGGACATTCCTATGCCGCTCCGCAGGAGTAGTAGGCAGTCTCATCCGTCCGAGAGATACTACGGTTTTCTCATAGACGGGGATAGAGAGGATTGCATCATAGATTATGATGAGCCTACTAGCTTCCAGCAAGCCGTTCAGAGCGTTGACTCGGTAAAATGGCTGGATGCAATGCGGACCGAAATAGAGTCCATGTACACCAACAAAGTATGGACGTTGGACATTGCTCCAGACGGGGTAAAACCCGTAGGATGCAAGTGGATCTTCAAAAGGAAGATTGGTGTAGATGGACAGGTTGAGACCTATAAAGCTAGACTTGTAGCAAAGGGTTTCCGTCAAAGACCTGGCTTGGACTATGACGAAACCTTTTCTCCAGTGGCTATGCTGAAATCCATTCGGATCCTTCTTGCCATTGCTGCCTTCCACGATTATGAGATTTGGCAGATGGACGTAAAGACAGCTTTTCTAAATGGAAATTTAGAGGAGTGTGTCTATATGGATCAGCCAGAGGGTTTCATTCAGAGTGGGAGCAGCGGAAAGGTGTGCAAGTTGCTTAAGTCCATCTATGGACTAAAGCAAGCATCGCGGAGTTGGAACATCTGTTTTGATGAGACGGTCAAGGAATTTGGCTTTATCAAAAATCCAGATGAACCATGCATCTATAGTAGATTTGTAGCGAGAACTGTAGTATTCCTCGTTTTATACGTGGATGACATTCTCTTAATAGGAAATGACATTCCTATGCTACAATCTGTCAAGGGGTTCTTGTCACACAGGTTCTCCATGAAAGACCTGGGTGATGCCTCATACATCCTAGGGATCCGGATCCATCGTGATAGATCCAAGAGGATATTAGGACTTTCACAGTCCAGGTACATCGACACCGTACTAAAAAGGTTCAGTATGGAAGATTCCAAACGCGGTAACCTACCGGCTTGTCACGGGATCGCCCTCTCTAAAGAGATGTCCCCCAAAACTGATTTGGAGAGGGATCGCATGTCTGTTATACCCTACGCTTCTGCGGTAGGCTCTATAATGTTTGCGATGTTGTGTACCAGACCGGATGTAGCTTATGCACTGAGTGTGGTAAGCCGGTATCAGTCAAACCCTGGGAAGAAACACTGGATAGCGGTAAAGAACATTCTCAAGTACCTGAGAAGGACTAAGGAGATGTTCTTGGTGTATAGCAGAAAAGACCTCCAGATCGAGGCCTTTGCTGACTTTAGCTTCCAGAGTGACAAGGATGATTCCAAGTCCATGTCGGGTTTTTTCTTTACCCTCAATGGAGGGGCGGTGTGTTGGAAGAGTTCCAAACAGGAAACCGTTGCAGACTCGACTATGGAAGCGGAATACATCGCTGCTTCTGATGCCGCAAAAGAAGCTGTCTGGATGAGGAAGTTCTTGAAAGAACTTCAGGTGGTTCCGTCCATTGTTGATCCAATACCTCTGTATTGCGACAACAACGGGGCTATAGCTTTAGCGAAAGAACCCAGGTCCCATCAGAGATCCAGGCACATCTTGAGGCGGTATCACCTGATCAGGGAGATCGTGGATCGTAAGGAGATCGAGGTTCGGAGGGTTGCTTCAGAAGAGAACACTGCAGATCCATTCACCAAGGCCCTGCCCCAGACTCAGTTCGAGCGGCTGATCGAGATGATAGGTCTTCGATACGCCAGTACATGGCCTTAGTGCAAGTGGGAGATTGTTAGTGTATATGCCCTAGAGGCCATTACTGTATCATACTAGTTTGTATATTACTTAATGGAAGCTTGGGATATTCACCTTGTATAAACAATCTTGCTCAATATAGTAGTATGCTACTTGGTTTGTCTCTACTTCAATGTGTACATGTGTTTATATTAGTATATCACCTATACGCATTAGTGGAGCCCTTAGGATCTTTGCTTGATTACCAGCGTTGTGATGGCAGTCACACTAGTGGGGGCTGGGTAATCTATAAGCACATCCTTATACAGGTCCCTAGTCGCAGGACTATCGAGACAGGGCATCGATACTCCGGAGTAGACTAGCGTATGCGGTTCTCATCCCAGTGTGGGAGATGGTCTGTCCCACAGCCATCAGTACGTCGTACTGGAGATAGTATACGGGTGCTCGTTGGGTTACGAGTACACTGGACAGGACTCGTCAGGAACTGACAGGTTGGTATTATACCTATCGTCAGTTATCAGTTCCCAGGTGACATGAGTACAGCTTAGTCCGCTGACTTGACACTGCCGCTTCGCCTCGAGTGTGTTCCCACTGCACTTTGATCACTACCCTACCACGGCTCAAAGGAGTCGTGCAAACAGGTGGTGGTTGGGTGCAGTCCCGAAGCACTTGGAGGCAGTGACGGTTAGACAGGATTCGTCTCTCCCGGTATTGGGGGTTGACATCGCGCTGTGTCTAGGAGAGCCATTACACGAGTAGTCCCTGGCCAGGGCAAGCGAGATATACTGGTAGGCTTCCAGTGTTATCTCAGGGTGTTTTGGGCTTCACTCCGACACGACTTGTACCGCTATTAGGGGACTGACGTTTTACCGCCCCCTAGGCCCGACATGCGATGTATTAGACGAACAGACCGGACTGTACGGAGACTGTCACATTCAGACTCAGTAGGAGTTCAGATGGGGTTTCACCTCGTCAGCCTTCTTGTCGGCGTCTACTTGGGGACCGTTACGCACAGCTAGTGCCGCTTGCGGTCTGTGGTTAAACCCACTGCCAGCGTAGTGTCGAGTCTTTAGATTCCCACACAGAGGGTATTCTCCTCTGGGCAAAACAGAGTAGAGGTCGCATGGTTTTGCGGCAGGTCGCATGGTTTTGCGACAGGGTTCGGTCACATCCGTGCACTTGTGCACGTACAGTGTCCGGACAGTAAACACTAGCGGGCTTTGGTTTAAACCAGATCCTAGTGTATGTATTGGGATTGGATTTATCCAGTTTGTATTCGTGTTCCTCGGAACGCGGATGCGGGTGTGTATGCACAGTTGACGGAGAGACAGAGGCGGAGGATTCTCATTAGGGTTGTTGACCATTGACAGTTGACCATTGACTTTTTGCTCAACCCTAATGAGAATATGATATGTGATTAACAATTATATTAATTAGGTATTATGGTGACATGGTTGTTGGGTTGTTGACTTTGTTGACTTGTTGACTTTTGTTGACTTGTTGACTTTGTGGACCGGTTGACTAGGCTTGACTAGTTGACCATCATGATAACTATAGCTATCATTTCATGGCAAAGACTTTTGCTTGCTTGCTCTTTTGTGCAAAATGAGTGCATGAAATGATATGGCTATGGTTGCTTAAACCATCACATAATACTTGATTGATATGATGTGTTATGATTGTTTTGGATTATGAGAGCCAAATGAGAAAAGTCTTCTCTCATTCTTTCATACTCATTCTCTCTCTTGTTCTTGAGCTCTCATCTCCTTCCTCTTGCTCTCCCTCTCTTGACTCTATGGTTCACTTGTCTCATGATTTGAGAACCAAGAACCATAGATAAAATCCCATACAAACTCTTCTCTACTCACTCTAGTTCACAAGGTTTAGCAAACCGAGTGAACTAGTTTCTTCAAAGTTCGAAGAAGGAGCCAAAGGTTGAGGCTTTCAGATGGATCTATCTTCGGCGCAAGGAGACGACGGGGAGAAGCCGATTCGGACGACCATCAAAACTTGAAGACGAAGGAGTTCGAGAAATAGAAAGGTATAACCCCCTAACCGAGTAGTTAGCAACTCGTAGTTAGGTTGTTAATTAGATGTTTAACAAAGATCCGGGTTTTAAGTCCATGGTACCACCTCTAAGAAAATTGTTTTTCACCAAATTCCGCATGCCCGAAAGTACTGGGATAGGTAGCATGGACTTACACCCACGTACGCAAAACCAAAAAATTACCCGTAGTCGTTGATGTACAAACATGCAACAACTAAATACAAATCCAAATATCAAAACTAAACATTTCAAAATACGGAAAACATATTCAAAAATCACACTAATGTGTTCCCAGATTTCGACTCAGGCCAAAGGGAGTTGCACAAACAAGTCTAGGGTGCTGTATATGATGTATATGAGCTACTGGACCAACCCCGACACCACATGCCACCAAGTGGCCGGCCACCTACCCCCAAAATCAGGCCTCCTCGGCCCCCTTGCTCTGTTAGGCCTCGTTTGGTCATGGTGGTCTCCTATGGTCTAAAATGGGTCTTTGGTATTGTCAGCTAAACTCAGAAAGTCCCCGGGTTGCTCCAGATTTCCATGCAAACCCTATATACTCACAAAACCGACATGGATCAATTCTAAAGTTTGTATTCTCTGTTCTAAACTCAGTTCCAGGTCTATAATTGGTCTCTAGGGTCTTATAACAGCCACTAGTCACCCCCCAATCCACACAACACTCAAACCCCTATCTAGAATTTTCCAAGTTCACAAATCCACATCTTAAACCCATTTCTAACTAATTAGAATATAAAAAAACTTAAAACTATCTAAATTGTAGAAATTATACCTTATGGATGCAACTCAAGAAAAAACCTAGTTTGCCAATGTTGTCAAAATTCCACTTTTCTTGGTCCAATGTGTACAGGAGAAGGAAGGGATAAACTTTTTTGAAGGGAGTATAGGGTTTAGGTAAATGTTTGGAGATAGATCTTGGGGTAGAGATGGAGGGAAGTGAGTTGAGGAAGATAAAGAAGGAAAAATAATGGGGGAAATGAAGTAACATGGCTGCCCTCTCTCTCCTCCTCTTATTCTCACTCACTCTCTCATCTATTTACCTTTTTACCCTTTTCTCTTTTCTTTTAAAACCAAACCATAAAATACCCAAAACAACACAAGAAAACAACATGTAACCAAAATGCAACATGACGTGGTGCACTAGCCACGGAAAACTGTAGAAACATGGACTTGGCTTAATCGCGATTACCAGTGCACTAATCGGGTGTTTACCCAAACTGCATATAATAAATTTTAAAATTGCCAAATCATTTAAATATATTTTTAAATGAATAAATCATTTTAATTTCCATTTATTTCACAATTATTGGTATATATTTATACTCTTTTCGAAAAACCCCAATTTCGCAAATCGGACAGTTTTCGGGAAATATATTATTTTAATATTAAATTCCAAAAATAATATTTTATATTTTCTGAAATGTTACAGTACCGTTCTTGCTCCTTTCCCGTATGCCTCGAGACACGTCATCTGCCACGTGTCGTGATCTGGGGAGTTCTCAGTACTGAGCATCATCACGCCGTAACGGTGGAGAGCCACTAGTTTCTCAACGCGGTGATACGAATTACCTTGAAGAACTCGAGATGCCTATGCCACAGTCAACGGTTTCACCAACCTCAATTTGTCTATTTTTTATTTATTTCATTTTGTAAATATTTATAATATTTTTTACAATTTGATTTAATTTTGGTTCCATTGTAAACCATCTAGGAGCAACAGGGAGTAAGAAGATTAAGAGTAGCAGGTACAGATGAGGGTTTTATGGATATTTAGTAAATAACTATGTACAAAACAATGGTAAATGTACTTTAGTGATCTTAGTATATGAAATATATGTTTTAGAGAGTTTTTTGGCCAGTTTTTTTTGAGACCAGGAACATTTTCCCTATTGCTTATGAGCGCTTATGAGCCAAGTATTTCCCAAAGTTTTTATTACGCTTGTGAACCACACACAGGGGCTTCTATTTGTGGTTCCTTTTCAATTAACTGTTCAATCAATGTAATTTTTTCCAGACATTTATATAAGATAAGAGAAGCATTTTTGGAGCCAAATTACAACAAATTTGATTACAAATCTTACAATAACAATAATTTTATAACAATTTCAATTGGCAAAATTTGCCAAATTAATTACTTGCAGCAGCAACATTCACAGGTCTCGTAGCAGCAGCAGCAGCAGAACATGGTGAAAAGGCTGCAAATTTAAATATTCATTACGTGTTAATTTTATTTTCAAACAATCTTTTAGGATGCAAAAATTCTGAACTTAACATCTCTAAATCATATATATATCTTTTTTTTTACTAGTTTACATTGTTTCTTCCACATTTCTTACTTCTTGGAAAAAAAATTTCCAGATATTCTGGTGTAATGGGATACTCAACAATGATTGTGCTCCTTCATCAACATAAAAATTTAAAAATAAAATAAAATTTTGCTCAATGGCTTTTTTCCTTTATTAAACAAAACGGAAAGGATAAGATTGATAGCAAAAGTTCATGTTGTCTGGTATAAAATAGAGATGCATACAATAATTGTTACATAAAGTTTGTGTTTTTCGTATTTTTTAAGAAACACAAAGCAAAATGAAGCTTCCAAAACAGTGATATTTCAAATTTTCACCTCCAAAATTTTGAGATTTCTTGTTTCACTTCCAAAACTTGAACCTTCTCATTCCATTAGAATGTAGTCATGGTTGGCTTAACTTTATCCAAAATTTCGAAAACAAATGGAAAATGGGTATCAAACTTACTTTTCCCTCTTCTTCTCTCATCTCCACCCATTGCAGACACAAAAAAGGTGGTGAGAAAGTTTGAGATATGGGAAAAACCCTAGCCCGTAGACAAGCCTAACTTGGGGGCTGAAGTTGACCATTTGGAAATAAAACGTTGATTAAATACCCTTTAATGGTTAATTTTCCCATTAAAGAATATTCTGTCACAAAGATAACAATGGGGTGAAATTAGAATATCTTAAGAGTTATTTGTGTGTGAAATATGGAATTTCAAAGTTTTTAGGGGTAAACTATAGAAATATCAAAGTTTTAGGGTCGGGATAAAAATAACCACCCTTAAAATTAAATCCCTTCCAAGCATAGCTGTCCAATTGAACTTCAAATTCCAACTCATGATGTTTCATCATCATAGTTTAACCAAGTATAATTATGAGAGAAAAAGGGCGTGTGTGTGTGAGAGAGAGAGAGAGGAGAGAGAGAGACCAAGCATAGAGACAACCCCTTTCCTCCATCCTTTTCTGGACATGATCATAGTAGCTCATTTGCTGGGCATTTGGTGGTGCATACATCTTCTTCCTCAAACTTCAATATCTCCCTGTTGTTTCTTATGTCCCTTCTCTCTCTTTTAGATCTCCAATTTTTTTTAATTTAATTATGCCTAGCTAATTGTGACAACGTACACATTTATAGCTATATAATTAAAAGAAGAAGAAGATGGAAGTTAGTTGAGGATATCATTTAATGCTGGGAGGTTGGAAGAGCAGCGTTGGGGGGTAAATGCTCTTTACTAACAGTTGGGTCTGCCCCTTTTAAATTGAACACAACATCATTGGCAAATGCTCTTAACTAATAATCATCGAGTAAACGAGGCCTAGGATATCGTCGTAGGCTGCATGGGCAACACTAATGAGGATGATACCGATAAGCTCCTAACTATTTGCAAATGAGTAATTGATGATGCTCAATATTGGAGACCCCTAAAATCAGGACACGTGGCGGATAGCACGTCCCAGAACTCAGAAGGAAGGGTCCATAAAGGCCGACCATGCCACCCCTGTACCCGACCTGCCAGCGCAAGCCAGCCCTCCTCGGGGCTCCCAGCAGATTGGCATCCTCGGCCCCTCAGCTCGCCCTGAGCTGCCACAAGACCAAATCTCCTCGGCCTTCTCGCTCGTCCATGAGCCCCCCGACCAAGGTCGTCTTCCTCGGTCCTCCGCCCAGCTCCACCGCTCACAGGCGTAACCGCCGCTTCGCGAATCTCGCCATGCACGGATTCTCCGCCCGCAACATCCCACGTTCCACGCCTCCACGATCCTCAATAATGGGCGATCCGTTCCCTACGCGGACGTGACGTCGGGAACGTAACCGCCGGCGAGATTCTCGCGCCTGCTGCTGCGTGCCTCCACCACAATATAAACTCCCATCACAGAGGGGTCAAGTAAGCCATTTTTGACTCCACGTAGCCGTTACGCTGCTCGGATCCAGTACTAACTTGATCGTCCGAGGATCCTCGGTGGTATCCAACCACCCTGGGACTTCTTTGCAGGTACTTGGCGCCAACTCCTCCAATCACCGAATTTCCTCTACACCCATTGAGACCCACACACAACAGGGAATCTCCTCCAGAATCTACCAGGAGATCGACTAAAGACAGCATCTAAGGGAGATCTGAAAAGGACCTCCATCAGTTGGCGCCGTCTGTGGGAAACGCAAACTCCACAAAAACAAAATTGGTCTTCCGATCTCCGTCCACATGGCAAGCGACCATCCAGAAGATTCGGGTACCAGCCGCCACCTCCCCCTCACCGGAGGCGCGGATGAACCACCTCCGGCGACCATCATCCACGCGCTCGCCAGCCGAATAGATCGGCTGTAAGTCGATGTACAACACCCCACGACTTGCGGGAAGGCGGAATAATGAAAAACGATCTTGTTCTTTGCATAAACATCGACTAAACGAGAATCTTTGCTAAACTATAACTAACAAGAATTATAGAAGTTATCAACTAGTATGAAAAGTGATTATACCTAAAGAACCGTGTCCTTCGTCTTTTCGTTCTCCACCTCCTCTCCGGTCTTCTCTATGTAGTAGATGATCCACCCGATTGCTTTACTTCAAGCTTCACCTCTAACTTGAGGTAACTAGGTTTCTTAAAGTGCTAATCTAAGCAACCTAGGTGATATAGAGAAGTGTTATGGATTAAGTAGTCTATTCTAATCCTTGGTCTCAACACATGAGAGGAGAGGATTAGGGTTTGAAGAGAGAGAGCTTGAAGAGAGAGAAGATGAGCAAGAGAATGAGAATGAGATAATGATCTCTCATGATATATATGAAGCATTATATTTATCAAATAAATAAAATAAAGGATTTAACAACCATACTTCATAAATACAAATGAGTGATTCATCTACATGAGTCATTAAGCATTTATGATGCATTAATGACAAGGATGAATCACACAAATGAGTCACTAATCTCATTTAATACTTATGCCACCTAAACCACCAAGTCACCAACTTCTAGAAGCTTCTCGCGAAATTACGAGAACGCCCCTCCTATCCGTGAAAACACGGAAAAACTTTAGACTGTATAAATCCAATAACCGGATACTAGAAACTGGCTTAAATCAAAGCCGGCTAGTAAAAACTGTCCGGATGTCGTACGTGCGTAAACTCACGTATGCGTCCGAACCCTTGTCGTAAAACCATACGACCTCTATATCGTTTCGCCTGGAGTAGGGAAACTCTCTGTGTGGGACTCTAAAGACTCGACTACTACGCTGGCAGTGGGTTTAACCATAGACCGCAAGCGGCACTAGCTGTACGTAACGGTCCCCAGGTAGATGTCGATAAGAAGGCCGATGAGGAAACCCATCCGAACTCCTACTGAGTCTGATGTGACAATCTCCGTACAGTCCGGTCTGTTCGTCTAAGACTATCGCATATCGGGCCTAGGGGGCGGCAAGCGTCAGTCCCCTAATAGCGGTATAAGTCGTGTCGGAGCGTAACCCATTACACCCTGAGAAAACAACTGGAATCTACCAGTAAATCTCACTTGCCCTGGCCAGGGACTTTGCGTAATGGCTCTCTGACACAGCACGATATCAACTCCCAATACCGGGAGAGACGAATCATGTCTAACCGCCACTGCCTCCAAGTGCTCTGGACTGCAACCAACTGCTACCTGTTTGCACGACTCCTTTGAGCTGTGGTAGGGTAACAATCTAAGAACAGTGGGACACACTCGAGGCGAAGTAGCAGTGTCAAGTCTGCGGACTATGCTGTACTCATGTCACCTGGAAACTGTTAACTGACGATGGGTATAATACCAACTAACAGTTCCCCGTGAGTCCTGTCCGGTGTACCCGTAACCTAACGAACACCTGCATACTATCTCCAGTACGACGTACTGAAGGCTGTGGGACAGACCATCTCCCCAACTGGGATGAAAAACGTACACACTAGTCTACTCCGGAGTATCGATGCCCTGTCTCGATAATCGTATGACTAGGGACCTGAAAAAGGATGTGCTTGTAAACTACCCAGCCCCCACTAGTGTGACTGCCATCACAACGCTGGTAGTCAAGCAAGATCCTAAGAGCTCTATCAATACGTATGTAACATTTCAAAATAATAAAATATTATTTTTGGGAATTTTTATAATTTAATATTATTTTATTGATTATTTTAATATTAAATTTATAATTAAATACCGATAAACGAGAAAAAATTTTGGAAAATTCTAAAATATGGTATTTTATGGAATTATGTCATTTTTAAGTTTCTATGATTAATTATATGCTAATTTAGTGCTAATCGGTTTTTTAGCATTTTTGTGCAAAACATACACATATCATTTTTTTTGTTTTACACTTATGCATTTCTACCATGTTACTTTGGGTTTACTATTGGTGTGAGAAGGATTTGGGTTAATGAAATTGGAAAAGAAAAGAAAAGAAAGGGAAAAAGGATTTTGATTAAAGAAAAGAGGTATGGTAAGAGAGAGGGGGTAGGTGAGGGTGTTGACTTGGCCTTTCTCTTCATCTCTTCCTCTCATTTTCTCTCCCCTCTCCCTCTTAGTGCTGCTGCTGCTACTGCCCCCATTCTCCCCTCCACAAATCCCCTCACTTCATCTCAAAAATAAACTCAAAACCTCACCCCCCCCCCTTTCACAAAAAATGTGCACAAGCTCACAAGCTTTAGAATGGACCAAGAAAGTTGGTGTTTTGGTGCTGTGGGAAGATTCTTAAGTCTCTATTGAGGTAATTCCTTCACAAATATGGTAGTATTTCAAGTGATTTAGCCTCTTTTAAAGTTTAGTGTCGTTTTGTCGAGGTTTTATACACTTTGGAAAACCCTAGAGAGGGTTAGGGTAAACTTGAGTTGTGGCTATGCAATTGGACTTAAATGGTGACCTTAGATCCTATATTGACCAAAACACTGGCCTAGCACAACCTGAAACCCAAAAATACGGAATTACGGAACTCTTCATGTCGGTTTGTGTGATCTGTGGAGGTGTTCTGGAATCTGGAGCAACCCGGGGGCACCAAAAATAAAATTGAGCTGACAGTGAGTCGTGCAGGCACCTAGGAAGCTACCACCAAGACCCGAGCCCCTAACTCAAACCTACGGCCGTAGATTTAATCATTCTGGCCGCAATTTGCGGCCAGAGTAGAAGAGAATCGGTCCATTTTTGTTCCAAGGCTCATTTTGCACTAAATTAGACCCCTCCTATATGCAGTTTTGGCTAATTGTCATCTGGGGAAAATCTGGGAGCATTTTGGTGTGTTTTAGGCGATGTTTTCCGTATTTTTAAATGCACTTTTTTGATATTTGGATTTGTATTTGGTTGTCGGGTGTTCGTACGTCGACAACAGGGGTTGTTTGTTGGATTTGCATGTTTGGGCCATAGGTTCCAACCTATGAGCACACTGTGCGCTGTATCGGTTTTCTGCCTTGATTTTCATATGCATTGCTATGGTTGATCATTGTAGGTACCTTCACATGGATTCCGAGATGACGGAGCATGGCGTTATCGACACCGACACGCAGGATACAGGTGAGTATATATATGTATCGACTCAGATGTTAGGCGGTTTCCTTACCTGTAGTTCAGCTTGTTAGTTCAGCCGTATAGTTTAGTGTAGTTGTTAGATTAGATTAGACTTCTTACCTATTTCAAAAAACTAACGAATCGTGGGTATTTTAAAAGACAGCCCAAGGGATCCTACGGATATTTCAAAAGACGTATCTTTTCATAAAAACACCGTAGCCCCTATTTTCAAAACCCCATGATTCGTGTTATTTCAAAAGGCACCATTTGTAGGACTTATATTAGATTAATGCAGGTTAGTTACAGTTGCGTCTAGTATTCAGCTCCCGCTTATTATTGTGGTTCGCTTCGCATCGCATACTTATGTTATAATTTCTTATTGCAATGTTGATATCATATTGTTAGGACACCAGCACCATTACCGATGATGCGTATGTACCACGTACACTTACTTGCCGGCTCACACACATCTTCATCGGTAATTGCCATGTCACGTACACCTTAGAAAATATTATTGCTTGACTTAACTTGTTAGTTAGTAATTTGACATGATATTAGTGTACCCGCCTTATATGCCAGCTTAATATTGTAGTTATTACTTGTCACTTCATGTATATTGTTATTCATTGTTATGCCTATATTCATGGTTTTACATGCTATTGATGATTTGGATTCGGATTTCCATGAGATTTTCTGGATTTGGGGGGGGGACCGCAAAACTTATATAAACTAATTTCTCTCTTTTTAAATAAAAAGTGTGGTTTTTCCCATGATGTATGAGTCGTCCACCATGAGTTTGCTGATGGATTTCGAGACCCGATTCGAGGAGACGGATGAACCGTTTCGGGTACATGGTGGACCCGGTAAGGTACCCGGGGGCAAGAAGCGCGTGATGATGACGATGTGAGCCTGGCAGGGGAGCACTACCTACCGGTGATTTTACCCGACGCGTCGGATATCCGGAGGATACCGTCGTGGTCTTGAGATGGATGGTAGGGGCCGGTCTGGACTGACGGTGCCCTAGATATTGTGATTGAGACATTGAGATTTCGAGATATTGAGGTACATAGACTGTGATACAGAGATATCGAGATATTGGGATTACGTTTTGTGCCGATGCTAGGCACTGTTTTATGCTGATTTCATTATGATACCTCATTTTAAAAATACAAAGGAAATCTCACTAAATTATGAAAACAGTTCTTCATTTACATGTATTCTGTTTTCATGCATTCATACCTCATTCATATGATGTATTGCTACCTGAGGCACTGACACGGGCACATGAGATTACACTCAGGTTAGATATTTACCCTAGCCATTGTTATAGGCTGCATGTTATATACATATTTGAGGATATATTATGATCATTGACCTAGGATTGCGTTATTTATGCGATTTCTGTGCGTAGATATTTTTTCTACTCACGAGTTGGCAACTCACCCCCGTTGTGCCACAGTTCTTGCAGGTTTCGCCGTACAGGTTTCATTACGGCTTGCTGGCACTCTTTCCATTTCCGGGTGACTTGCTAGTAGGTGGGTTTATTTGTATCGCACCCATCATTATATCTTGTATATCATTATTCTGTTGTATCTAGAAGTTTCATCAACCAAACATGTATTTATTTGAGATAGAGACCAGTGATGTTATTCCTTCGACCTTAGAGTCGCGCGTTATATTTCTATGGTTTTCTTGTGGTTTTGAGTTTCCTTTTGATTTTTGATCCTCGCCGTTGGCGTTGTATATTATATTGCTTGTGTGGTTGTGACCGTCGATTGACGAAGAGCTAGCTCCCGCTTGGGGATGCCTTTTTAGTGATTTCGTATACTATTCATGTTGTATCCCGTTTGGGGGCCAGTATTTACAAAGGAGACTCTGCCGAAATTTTCAGGAAATATTTGATGTTTTTATAAAATGCATAATTCGGCTTATGCTATTAAAACTTCTTGATTTAAATTGATTTTCCTACACTCTACTACTTTTCTTGGTTTGGGTTTCTGGGTTTTCGGCTTACTTAGGTTACGTACGCCTCGAGACGTTCGTAGTTTAAGTGCCGGTCATATTCCGTACTTTCGGGACGTGACAACGTATACTCACATATTAAGATAGATAAAACCAAGTAGCATACTTCCATGTTTAGCAAGACTGTTATATAACTGTGAATATCCCAAGCTTCCATTAAGTAATATACAAACTAGTATGATACAATAATGGCCCCTAGGGCATATACACTAACAATCTCCCACTTGCACTAGGGCCATGTACCGGCATATCGAAGACCGATGATCTCGAGTAGCCTCTCGAACTGAATCTGAGGTAGGGCCTTCGTGAATGGATCAGCAATGTTCTCTTCAGTAGCAACTCTCCGGACCTCGAACTCCCGATGATCAATGATCTCCCTGATCAGGTGATACCGCCTTAAGATATGTCTAGACTTCTGATGGGACCTTGGTTCCTTCGCTAAAGCTATAGCTCCGTTGTTGTCTCAATACAGAGGTATTGGATCAACAATGGTAGGAACCACCTGAAGTTTTGTTAGGAACTTCTTCATCCAGACCGATTCTTTTGCGGCATCGCAAGCAGCAATATACTCCGCTTCCATCGTCGAGTCAGCAATGGTGTCCTGCTTGGAACTCTTCCAGCACACCGCCCCTCCATTGAGGGTAAAGACATAACCTGACATGGACTTGGAATCGTCCTTATCACTCTGGAAGCCGGAATCAGCAAAGGCCTCCATCTTGAGGTCTTTTCCGCCGTAAACCAAGAACATCTCCTTAGTCCTTCTCAGGTACTTGAGAATGTTCTTTACTGCTATCCAGTGCTTCTCCCCCGGGTCTGACTGATATCGGCTTACCACGCTCAGTGCGTAAGCTACATCTGGGCTGGTGCACAACATCGCATACATTATAGAGCCTACCGCAGAAGCGTAGGGTATAATATGTTGGTGTATATGCCCTAGAGGCCATTACTGTATCATACTAGTTTGTATATTACTTGATGGAAGCTTGGGATATTCACAGTTGTACAGACAATCTTGCTCAAAATGGTAGTATGCTACTTGGTTTGTTTCTACTTCAATATGTGCATGTGTTTCTTTTAGCATATCGCTTATACATATTAGTAGAGCCCTTAAGATCTTTGCTTGATTACCAGCGTTGTGATGGCAGTCACACTCGTGGGGGCTGGGTAATCTATAAGCACATCCTTATACAGGACCCTAGTCGTAGGACTATCGAGACAGGGCATCGATACTCCGGAGTAGACTTGCGTATGCGCTTCTCATCCCAGCATGGGAAGGTGGTCTGTCCCACAGCCATCAGTACGTCGTACTGGAGATAGTATGCGGGTGCTCGTTAGGTTACGAGTACACTGGACAGGACTCGTCGAGAACTGATGGTTGGTATTATACCTATCGTCGGTTATCAGTTTCCAGGTGACATGAGTACAGCTTAGTCCGCTGACTTGACACTGTCACTTCGCCTCGAGTGTGTTCCCACTGTACTTAGATTACTACCCTACCACGGCTCAAAGGAGTCGTGCAAACAGGTAGTAGTTGGGTGCAGTCCCGAAGCACTTGGAGGCAGTGGCGGTTAGACAGGATTCGTCTCTCCCGGTATTGGGGGTTGACATCGCGTTGTGTCTAGGAGAACCATTACACGAGTAGTCCCTGGCCAGGGCAAGAGAGATATACTGGTAGGTTACCAGTGCTATCTCAGGGTGTTCTGGGCTACACTCCGACACGACTTGTACCGCTATTAGGGGACTGACGTTCACCACCACCCCTAGGCCCGCCATGCGATGTATCAGACGAACAGACTGGACTGTACGGAGATTGTCACATACAGGCTCAGTAGGAGTTCGGATGAGTTTACCTCATCGGCCTTCTTATCGACATCTACCTGGGGACCGTTACGTATAGCTAGTGCCGCTTGCGGTCTGTGGTTAAACCCACTGCCGGCGTAGTGTCGAGTCTTTAGAGTCCCACACAGAGAGTTTCCCTGCACTGAGCGAAACGTGTAGAGGCCGTATGGTTTTACGGCAGGGCTGCGATCACTTATGTGCACTTGTGTGCTTATGCTGTTCGGGCAGGCAATACTAGTGGGCTTTGGTTTAAGCCGGATCCTAGTATTGCACGGATGGATTTGTTTTGTCTTCTGTGCATTCGCATTCTACGGAATGCGGATGCGGGTGTATATGCACAGTTTTGAGGAGCGATAAAGGAGGAGGTGCCCCATTAGGGTTTTGGCAGTTGGTTCAGCCAAAACCGTTATGTGGCGGGCTCATTAGGGTTTTGACAATTCGTTCGGTCAAAACCATTATGAGCCGGAGACATAATTTTACTAATCCTTTTGTGATAATTTGTTGATGGCTAATTGCATTGACCATTTGACCACCTTGACCCGTTGACCGTTATTGACCCGTTGACCGAAGTTGACCGTTGACCTTCATGAGAGGTCTACACTCTTCTTTGGATTTCTTTTTCATTTTGGATTATGAAAATGGTCAATTCAATTAGTAGCCATCAACTTTATCATGAAAGGATTGGTAATGATGATAGTTTTGCATTATTGCAACCATGGTTCATTTCTTTTGCTCATAATTCATTATCATTTCTCTCTCTTGTTCTTGTGAGAAGAAAAGAAAAGCTCTCATGGTTGCTAGCTCCTCCTTCTTCCTCCTCTTGATTTCTTCTTTTGATCTCATGTGTTGAGAGAAAAAGATTCCACAAAGACAAACACTTTCATATATCTCTACTACACAACCTAGGGCATCTAGACTAGCGATCTCGTTGCCCTAGTTGCCTCGGCTCGAGGTGGAGCTCGGTGTACAACTCTCGGGTGGATCGTCTTCGACTCAAGGAGGCCGCGGAGGTGACCAAGATCCGGATGCTTCCTTGGAGCTTGGATGGACGAGCGGGACAGCGGAATGAAGACCCGAAGGACCGGTTTCGTGAGGTATAATTTCTATGGCATAGTAGTTAAAGCCTTTAGAAGTTTGCTAGTTTCTAGTTTAGCAAAGATCCGGCTTTTAGTCCAGTTGCCTTTGCGCCAAAAAATTGTTTTTCGCCGTTTCTGCCTCCCCATAAGAACCGGGGTGAGCAACGTGGACTTACAGTGGTATCAGAGCCTAGCTAAACATAAACTAGCAAGTTAGCAAAGTGTTAAAAATATCGATCGAAAAAAATCACAAAACAAGTCCCGGAAAATTTTCACTTTCTGTCGATTTTTTATACTGTTCAAAAAATTATTTGACATACATGAAAAATCGGCTCAGGCTTTTGTTAGAACACCCAGCAAAATTGAGCCGCTGACTCGGCCTACTCACCGCGGAACCGCGGCCAAACCATGTGTTTGGCCGCGGATCCGCGGCCGAGTTGACTCGGCCGCGACTCCGTTTTGCTGCAGTGTTCTTATATGGTTGTTTTGGGATTTTAATACAGTTTGTTTCTGCCCAGATTTTCCAGAGAACAAATTTGTTTTTGGGGTGGTTACAAATCCGTATTTTGATCGATATTCCGTAGACTTTGGCTAATGGATATTATATGTGATGTGATATATGTATTGAATGTCTGCTAATCGCTATACGTCGATTAGTGGGGGTTATACATATCTGTGATCTGTAATGTTGATGGTTTGTGTATATGAACTCGTTGGATTGTCACGAATGAATAGCCGGGATGGATGTGAGATGAGAGTTTCTTTTTCTTTCATTCATGTAAAATTTGTAAATTGATGTAATATTATTTGTTTGGCCGTACATCCGGGATGAGGTTGTAGCCGCCATTGTATAATTTCTTTTTACTGTTTTTGCTCCTAGGATAGACCCAAGGTGGGGTGCACAAACTACCGGGTATCTCGAAGTGCCGAGTGGCCTACTCACGGGTTGAGGGAGGTTGCTTCGTTTCGGGTACTTGGCGGGTAGTTTGCCGCATTCGTAGGGGTCTAGGGTGGGGTTTGGCAATTCATCGCGACCGTGTAATCCGCCTTTCGTTGCAGGCTCGAACGAATCGCGAATTCCTAGTATATCCAAAGTGTTCATCTGTGATCTGGATTGGCTACCATTGCTATATATCTATATATGATATCTATTTAGGTGTTGCTTGTGTTTTGCATCCGCGCTAGTCCAGCCCCCACTCTGTCGTTAGTTAAGTAACCTAACGGGTGATGACGGGACCCCGTGGAGAATGCGGATGGCATAAGCGTACGCCATATTTTGGTTGTTTTCTGCAATGGTAGGATTAAATGATGGGACGCATTGGAATTAATGCAAGAAAATAAACCAAGTAAAAGTCGTTGGAACACTTTCAAAACCACTCGGTTCTTTTCAAAAACCAACTTTTAAACGCGGAGCTTGAACCACTCCTTTTAAAAGCTATCTCGTTCCATCAATTATATCAAGTTCACTACGTTCACGGTTTCGCCAAAACCATTCGTAGCCCTCCGTCATTTCGTATGGATAGTCAATAGTATTCAAGCTGTGTTTGTTGGCCAAAGTCAAGGCACAGTGTTTGGTAGCTATTGGGTATTCATATGTAGCATAGATAGATGCGTTGGTTTGGGACAGTCGTATTGCCTTGTTCGCCAAAGTCAAGGGTATGTGCGGGTGGGTTCAAATTAACCTGGATAATGATGGGTAGAACTTGACATGTGACTTATGATTTGTTGGCCAAAGTCAAGGTCATAAGAGCATGGGGCAAAAATCCACATCGGGAGTTTCAAAAGAACTGAAACTTGCTAGCGCTGCATACTATTTGGAGTATGATGATTCTGGTAGGATTCCTTCAGTTTTGTCACGCGATGATATTTGGATCCCGATCCTACTGTGAGTATATGCTACTCTTCCGGAACTTTCTCACTTAACGATCAATGCTATAAATCAAGTAGGTGTCTAGAAAGGTGTTAGCGGGGCTACGCCCATAGGGAAAAGAGGCTCCTCATTAAGGAACTTCGCGAAAGCGTTGGAAAACCTCCCTCGAAGTACCGACACCAGCCTGGCTGAACGGTTAAGCAAGTATTGTACGGTGAGATTGATCCCGACTAATTCTTCCTTTATGGTTTGAGGAGGGATTCGAGAGACAGTGGGAGCCATCCTGTTTAGATAAATTAAAAACCAATCTAAACTTGCAAGAGCATCATGCTAAAGTGTTTTTTTCTCTCTCTCTTAATTGCAGCGACCCAGTGACCAGACATAGGTTACATCTAGATAATAAAATGACTGAATCTGACTGTTATGACTGGCAAAGGTCTGTCCAGATGTCCATTGCCCATGACAAGCTGGGACACCTCTTGACTGATCCAACCCCTGCTGTCTCAGGTCCAGTTTCCCCTGTCACGGATATTCATATCCGCGAGACATCGGAAGAAGACTGTGCGAAAGCCAAGTGCCTCGTGTTAGCCTCAGTTGATGGTGCAAACCAGAGGCAGCACGAGAAGATGGACTCAGTTTCTATCTTCCTCCATAACAAAGATTTATATGGAGAGCAATCTCGTATCGCAAGATATGAGACCTCGAACGAATTGCTTCAAGCGAGGTTGGCTATCGGGTCATCTGTAGAGGGCAACGTCCTTACAGAGACCAGCTCTTTTGAGCTCACGGACCTGAAGACCACGTTGAAGAACGGGTCAGATGCAGACTTAGTTCAACATTCTCTACCTACTACCCTGAAGGAAACCAGGGAAGTAGAAAGAAAGGGAAGGGCAGAAGTTTCGGGACTGGATGTAGTAAAAGAAGGATGTTCCTATTGTTATAGGAATGAACATTGGCAGAAGGATTGCAGGGCTTGTATAGCCAGTAGCCAGAATTCGAAGCATGTTGTGGCTTCGGCTTCGGGTGTGTTTTTGATAGAGAACTGTATGTCAGTTAACCCTACTTCCTGGGTATTGGATACCGGATCAAGATCTCATATCTGTAATTCATTACAGGCTCTGAGAAACTGTTGGGTTATCAAGAAAGGTGATATGACTCTCAGGGTTGCTAACGGAATGAGCATGTATGCTGAATCCGTAGGGGAATATCATCTAGGACTGACAACTGGGCAGATATTGATTCTGCGTGACTGTTTTTATGTACCAGGTGCGACTTGTAATATCATATTTGTATCCTTACTTCCTAAGGAAGGATATGATTTTACTTTTGTAAGCGATGTAGTAAACATCCACCTAAATCAAGTGCTGATTGGGTCAGGTGCATTGAAGAACGGAATATACGTACTAAATCAAGCTCAGGTTTTCAGTGTCCAGAACACACTTAAAAGAAAGTCTCCGGAATTAAATCAGGCTTTCTTATGGCATTGTAGACTGGGTCACATTAATGAGACACGGTTGACAAAGTTACATAAAGAAGGATACTTGGATCCGTTCGAGTACCAGTCTTATGCCACTTATGAATCTTGTCTCATGGGAAAGATGACAAAGTCTCCGTTCACTGGACACGGAGAAAGAGCGAGCGAGCTCTTGGGACTCATACACAGTGATGTGTGTGGTCCAATGTCTACACATGCGCGAAATGGTTATTCATACTTCATTACTTTCACAGATGATTTCTCTAGGTATGGGCATGTCTTCTTGATGAAGCACAAATCCTAGGCCTTTGAGAAATTTTAGGAATACAAGATTGAAGTTGAAAAACAAACAGGCAAAAGTATCAAGACACTGAGATCTGATCGAGGTGGTGAATACTTGAGTGCCGAGTTTCTGGGCTACTTAAAAGAGAATGGAATTCTCTCTCATCTTACTCCGACATACACACCACAACACAATGGTGTATCGGAAAGGCGGAATCGAACCCTATTGGATATGGTTCGTTCCATGATGAGTAAGGCTGAGTTACCGCGATCTTTCTGGGGTTATACATGTTAGTTATATGTATGCCCTAGAGGCCATTACTGTACATTGGATGTATATTGTAGTGGATGCTGGGACATATATAGGAAGGACTTTCTTGCTCGACATGATAGTACGCTATCTGGTTGCTCTTTATCTTAACATGTATACTTTCTGTCTCTATGATTACATGTTGATAAAACCCATAGGATGTGTACTCGACTTCCAGGACTATGATGTAGATCATACTAGTGGGGCCTGGGTAATCCATGAGTACATCCTTGAATGGTTCCTAGTCGAGGGAATATCGAGACGGGGCATCGATATTCCAGAGTAGACTAGCGCATATCTTCTCGACCCATGCGATGGGCGATGGATGATCCCATATCCATTGGTGTTTGACATCGGAGATGGTATGCGGGTGCTCAGTGGAGACTGGGTACACTGAACGGACTCGCCGAGAACTCCCAGATGGTATTATACCTCACGTCAGATGGCAGTTCTCTGGTGACACTGGTACAGCTTAGTCTGTTGACCCGAGATCGTCATAGAGTCTTGTGTGTCTCCCACTGTGCTTTGATTTCCACCCTACCACGGCTCTACTGAGTTGTGCAAACAGGTGGTTTTTGGGTACAGTCCCGATTCACATGGAGGCAATGAGCGATAGGAGGGGATTCGTCTCTCCCGGTATTGGGGGTTGATGTTGTGCTATGCTCGACTGGCCATAACAGGAAATCCCTGGCCAGGGTTGCAGTGATATACTGGTAAGAGTTATCAGTAGTTTCACGAATGTTATGGACCTCAAGTCGGCATGACTTATCGAGCTATTGGGGTCTGACGTTTACCACCCCTAGGCGAGATATGCGACATATCAGACGAACAGACCGGACTATACGGTAGTGTTACTGGTCGGATTCACTGGAGTGTGAGCGGGCTTGCTCGTCGATCTTCAGATCGCTCAATACCCGGGTGGCCGTTACGTTTAGCAGACCGCTTGCGGCTTGTGGATGTTTGATATGATCATCATCCGCTGCCGGCGTATTGACGAGTCTTTAGAGTCCTACACAGAGGTTTCCTGGCTCAAGCGAAACGAAATAGGAGCGCATATGAGATATGTGCGGGACCGAGAATAATACGAGTATGTGATACTGTATTCGATTCTCGCGATGTGACATTGACCGGTTATATGAGATATAGCCGGGTTATTGGATCAAGTGTTGATTCGATAAGATGTTACTAAAGATACCAGTCGGTTATGTGCGCATGACCGGATCATTGAATCAAGTGTTGATTTAATGATTTAATGCATAATTATATATTTGATATATTACTTTGCATTAACTAATATCGGTTCACTTTAGACGGATTTTCTCACTTGGTTCGTGCGCATTGCATATGCGATATGTTTTTGTGCACTTGTATGTATCATGTTAGATGATACATGATTACTTGGTTAAGTACAAAGAATAAACCATGGTTAAAAGAATGGTTAGGGTTTCATTTCCTTTATTTATTCATTTATTTATTTGTTTATTTATTTTGGAAAAGAGGAGAAAAGAATGGTGGCTTAATTTGGATTGTAGTTGAAGATTCATGAACCTTTGACTTTGTCCACCATTCTTATCTCATGCTTAACCTAACCATTTGTTTTAACCCTAGTTTAATCTCTACACCTAACCATGGTTCACTTATGATAAGAATGGATTATTCTTTTTCATTTTTAAATTATTCTTATCATAACAATTTCCTTCTTCTTCTTCCTTCTTCCTTGCTTCAAGTGAAGAAGCTTGAGGTCATCAATGGTGATTGATGTTTTAGAGTGAGAAATCCAAATCTAAAGTCTACCCACTTCCTATCTCTTCATCCTCTACCTCTTGCCAAGTAGTAGAGTGTGTTTCCTTCACAAGATTTTAGGGTTTGGTGAAGGTCGAGCTTGATTTAGCGATGCCTCGACGTAGATCATCTTCGGCATGGACATCGACGACCTAGCTCGCTTTCTCTCCGACGAAGCCGACTCTAGAGCCCGGATTTGTTTTGGACAGCGGAGAGCACTTCGTTGCGGAGCTATGGAGGTGGACAAACGGATCTACAAAGGTTGTAATTCCGTATTCTCATTAGCTAAGTTGTTAGCTTGTTTTTGTTTCGCCTAGATATCTAGCAAACGATCCGTACACTAGGGTTTGTAGGCACCATATTTTTTGAAATTGCCATGGTTGATGGCTTGGGAGACCTCACTAGGGTGCCTAGGAACCCTACAGTGGTATCAGAGCCTAGCTAGAGCATTAGGCGATCCCCGGACGGAATTAGAAACCCGATCGAACCAAAATCCCATTGCAAAATTGCTCTCTGTACTTTTTTCAAAACTGTTGATTTTTGGCAATTAAAAATATCCAGAAAAACAAGCAGGCTTTTCTGAGAATAACTGTGAAATTTGACCACACGATTCCACCAAAGCGCGGCGGAAGCGCCGCACAAAGGGGGTTTGTGCAGCGGAAGGGCCGCCAATAAGATCGCGACACGTGTCAAATTTCACAGTAACTCGTAAAATTCAATGCTCATTTTCCTGGAATATTTAAACTGAACTCAAGAGTTGAGTTGTTCTGAGTTGTTTTGGGAATCATTGTTTCGATCGGAAAGTCTAATTCTGTCCATGTGTTTTCCGGATAAATTTTAGAATATGTTAAAAAGTTCGACCGGATATAAATACCCGATTTTTCCCATGTCGGGAAATTTCCAAGTGTTGGATTTTTCCGTAGTTTAACGACGTTCTAAGTAGTGCAAGTAACGCGATGGACCCTCTAGAAGACAACAAACCTTAACTCGATTATGTGACCGTCTTGAACTGCCCTTTGAACCTTCGGGTTTGGGGCAGTACGGCGTGCCACATGTGAGGCGTTGGCTTGACCCTTCTACGGCTGGACCGTTGGTACTGAGGCACGAACGGAATGTTGTTAGACTTGTTTCATGTGTTGATCTGTATCGGGAAAACTTGGGTGTTCGATTGTTCGATCGAAAAGTTTAACATTTTCTGTTTATCTGGAATGGGATACAATAATTGGAATTCACAATAGTTATATGATAACTGAATGAATGTTATAAACGTAGCAGTTTAGTCTCACTTGATCGGTTGCCACGGAATTTTGATGTGATCAGAAGTCCGTCGCAATCACGTAGCGTACGCGGATATTCGCCGGTAAACTTAATAGACAGCCTCACTCCATAGCCCCGACCAAGTGACTGTAGGAGAACCCCGTCGCCGAAAGCATCCGTTCGGGTGCTCGCGGTAGCGGTGTTCCGCCTTGGTGCACTTTGTCGACGGCGTCGGGGGTGCGGCCGTCTACTGAAGTTTGCGACGAGTATTCGATCAGGATGTCGGGAATCTTGTTGAATTGCCCGACTTGATATTGAAAAGAGTTTTCGATTTTGAGACTAAAATGCGGGGTTTATAATTATTAGGCATGCGATGTCTAAAGAATTCATTTGGTCAGGCATGTGATGTCTGAGGTGGTTGCGGATTCCAACTGTTGTAGTTTTACACTTTCTTTTCTGTGACCGTAAGTGTAATATATGATATCGCCGGTTTCGTTGCTATATGTCAACGACAATTGGGATGGGCATATTTACTTACGTTGATGACATGAGATGTTATGTGTTGCTGGATATGTTATATTGGATCGTCGTGTTGAATAGCCGGGGGTTTTTATGTGAGATGAGTGTTTTTCATTTTCATTCATATAAAAACTTGTATGTAATATTCTTTTATTGGGGCACTTCCAGGTTGCGGAAGTTGTCACCGTTGATGTATATTATTTTCTTTTCTGCACTAGGATAGACCCAAGGAGGGGAGCACAAGTAACCGGGTTCTGGGGTCCAGTGGGAGACCAACTCGAGGAGTCGAGTCCGGGTCTCCTAACCCTAGAATTGGTAGGGTTGCTTGCCGCTCTCGTAGGGGTCTAGGGGTGTGGGATTGGCTATTCATCGCGACCGTGGAATCCGTGTTTTATACTGGCTCGTATTGAAAACACGGACGTCCTAGTATATCCAATATTTCATATGTTTCTTCTGCTGTGTTTTATCTGAGATCATGCGATGTTCTGTGACAGGTATTATATATAGTATATATGATATTTTATATAGACGTTGCTTATGTTTTACACCCGCGCTAGCCCTGCCCCGCTCTGCCGTTAGTTACCTAACCTAACGGTGCACGAGGGGACATCGAGGCGAATGCGGATGGCATAAGTGTACGTCATATCTATCTGTGATGTTTAGGTAATTTAAATGATGGGATATTCATTAATGAGATTAATGAAAGAAAATAAACCTAATTGATGTTGTGGAATCGAATTTCAAAATAAAACAGGTAGCTACAGTTCTTGCTTTGCATCGTGGTGTTCCTTGTAGAACATCCTGCACCTTATTCGATAGGGAAAGGACCGAGATCCCTTTACCGGGAGTGACTCCTTTAGCAATAACTGGCAGATGCTACGTCTCGGTTTGTCTTTTGATCGCTTCTATAGTTTCCGTTTTGCACAGTGATATATATGATATATCCCGCACCTCATTCGACGAGGAAAGGGCCGACGATCCCTTCACCGGGAGTGACCCCTTTAGCAAAACTAGAAAAGCTTCGAAAAGCATTCCATTTAAAAACCGTTTGATTCCGCGACGAGATCAAGTTCAAAGCGTTAAAGGTTTCCACAAAAACCAGTCGCAACCCTCCGTCATTTTAGGAAGTAGAGTACTTAGTATTCGTGCTGTGTTTGTTGACCATAGTCAAGGCACAGTGTACGGTAGCTAAGTGATGTCTTCCTACACCGCATATGATGCGATTAGTTAGGACAGTCGCGTGACTTTGTTGACCTTAGTTAAGGGTCATGTGGGTGGGTCTAATTAATCACGAAATGACGGGTAGAACTTGACTAGTACTTATGATTTGTTGACCATAGTTAAGGTCATAGGTGCTAGGGGTAAAAACCATTATCGGGAGTTTCAAGTGTTGGAATTTGCAATGAGATTGCATACCTTCTATGTGATAGTTGGATCCCGATACCCACTGCGAGTAAGAGTTACTCCTGGGAGAGTTTTATACATTACAATTAGCCGATCAAGTAGGTGTCTAGAAAGGTGTCAACGGGGTTACGCCTCTGGGAAAACGAGGTTTACATTAATTAGGTTCGTGCGAAAGCACGGGGGACCTCCCTCAAAGTACCGACACTGGCCTGGCTGAAAGATTGGCGAACCTGTAGTGTGTAATTAATCCCGGCTAGTCTTTCCTTTTAGGGTTTGAAGGAAGATTTGATAAAAAGCAGTGGGAGCCATCCTGATTAGATAAAATAAAAACCAATCTATTCTTGAAAGAGCGCACGCCGAGTGTTTTCTTCTCTCTCTCTCCTGGTAGCGACCATATCACGCCTTAATCAAGATATTAAAATGGAATATTGACCGAACCCGCTTGTTTTACTGAGCTGGGGAACGTTGGTCCCGCTCCAACTTATAATTGTTATAAGACAGAGCAGGAAATTGGGGAATACCAGATTTCCCGTGCCGCCCAAACGAAGAGAGTGCATGCTGATGCATCATCTTCGGGTATGTTCATTATACAGAACTGTTTCTCAGTATCCTCCGCATCCCTGGTATATGATACCGGATCAGGATCCCAGATATGTAAGATGTTACATAGGGCTACAAAAGGGTAGAAAAACTGAGAACGGGTGATAAGTTTCATGAGACAGAAAACGGGGCAAGTGTTGCAGCCAAGTCTGTTGGTCACTGTCACCCTGTATTGTAATACATTGATTCTGAACGAATGTTATTAGATACCGAACCTGATATACAAAATCGTATTTGTCTCTTTATTAGTAAAGAAACGATAAAATTTTGTATTGTTGGATAATGTTTTGAACATTTCCTATATCAAAAGTTGATCGGTTCAGGCACGTTATCTAAAAGCATTGATGTTCTAAATCAAACTACAGTTCTAAGTATAGGGAACACACACAAGAAGAATAGTTCAGAAATGAACGAATCCTTCTTGAGGTATTGTAGACTAGGTCAGATCGCTGCGACCCGACTGGCTAGAGTTACATATAAATGCATATTTAAATCAGTTTGAATTTACATCTTGTGAAACTCGCCAGTCATGTCACAAAGATAAAATGACCATAGCTCTATTTATTAGAAACAGAGAAAGAGTTAGTAAACTCTTGGGACTGATACATGATGATGTATGTAAAGTCTCCTGTCTACACATGCCAGGATTGGTTCTTTATACTTCATTATATTCTCTGATAATCTCTCAAGATTCAGTCATATGTTCCTGTTGAAACATAAGTCCGAACCTTTTGAGGTATTCACAGAATATAAGTAAGAAGTAGAGAACCAAAATACGGGTATAAGTATTATGTCCTATGATGAGATCAAGGAGGAGAATACTTGAGCACGGAATTCCTGGATTATTCTAAAGGAGAATGAGATTCTCTCTCAGCATTACTCCTCCGGATATACCATAGCGAGATGGTATATCGGGGCGGAGCAGATACACCCTATTTGATATGGTGTGCTCTATGATGAGTAATACTGAGTTACCTTTTTCCTTTTGGGGGTTATGCACTTGAGAAGTTGCATACCTATTGAATAGGGTTCGAATCAAATCAGTGCCTACCACTTCATATGTGATATAGAAGGGGAAGAGTCCATATCTTAAGTTAGTTAAGATTTGGGGTTGTCCGGCCTATGTCTAAAAGCAAAATCCGGACAAGCTCGAGGCAACTTCTGTTATGTACAACTGGAAATGTTCCAGCCATACAAATTGCAGCTGATGATTTGATAGAACCAAAGGATTCAGTAGATGCCAACGAACCTCAGCCTCTCCGCCGATCTAGTAGGGTTCCTCACCCACCTGAGAGACACTTCCGTTTCTCTATGACAGTGGGAGCGAGGATTGCATCATGAGATGATGACCCAACTAGTTTCGAGCTGGCCATCAGGAGTAAGACTCTGTAAGAATGGCTGGATGTTTAGCGATCTGAGATGGAATCCATGTACACCAGCAAAGTATGGACTTTGGCTGCTATATCTGAAGGGTTAAATCCCCATCAGGAGCAAGTATATCTTGAGAAGATTACTTGGTGTAGATGGAAAAGTTGAGACTTTCAAAGCTAAACTTGTTAAAAGTTTGCGTCATTGACCAGGCGTGGATAATGATGAAACCTTTTTCAAGTAGCTATGCTTAAGTCCATCCAGATCCTACTTGCCACGGCTACATACCATGACTACGATATCTGGTGGTTGGGTGTCATGACAGCTCTTCTAAAATGAGTTTTGGAAGAGAGTGTCTATAAGTACACAGCCAGAAGGCCTCGTAGACAGTGGAAGCAGCGGAAACGTGTGCAAGATGCTTTATAGGATAAAGCAGGCATCGCGGAGTTGGAACGTCTGTTTTGATGTGTTTGTCAAGGAAGTTGACATCATCAAAATGGTAGATGAACCTTGTATATACAAAAAGGTAGTAGGGAGTATGGTGGTGATCCTCGTAGAGTACATGGATGACATACTCTTGATAAGAAAGGAGTTTCCTATGCTACGCTCGATCAATCTCCGTTTATCATAAAGATTCTCCATACAGGATCAAAGTGATACCTCCTAAATCCTGAATTTTGGATCTATGAGATAGATTTAATTGGATGTTAGAATTCTCACTAGTTGTAGTGAGATGGTATCAATCGATCCTGGGGAGAATCACTGGAAGTGTTCCAGGGTGATAAAGACGACTGAATGTCAGTCGCAGGCATTGTCTTTACCCTTAGTAAAGGGACGGTATGTTGGAAGAGTTCCAAGCTAGATACCGTGACATACTAGACGATAAAGGCAGGATACATCGCTACTTAAGATGCTACCAAAGAGGCTGTTTGGATGTATAATGGTTCATGAGATGAACTATGTTCCTACCATTGTGAGACAATGGAGTTGTGGCTTATGCCAAGGAACGTCCGTCCCATCAGTGATCCAGACTTATTCTAAGGCAGTATCACCTGATCAAGGAGATGGTTGATCTCCAAGGTGATCAAGAAAAGGAGAGTAGACTCAGAGGACAACACGGCGGATCCACTCACGAAGGCCTTTTTCCCAAAGAGAGACTTTTAGGGGATGGTTGAGTATGTGATACTGCAACCAATGCTACAGATGGCCCTAGTGCAAGTGGGAGATTGTTAGTTATATGTATGCCCTAGAGGCCATTACTGTACATTGGATGTATATTGTAGTGGATGCTGGGACATATATAGGAAGGACTTTCTTGCTCGACATGATAGTACGCTATCTGGTTGCTCTTTATCTTAACATGTATACTTTCTGTCTCTCTGATTACATGTTGATAAAGCCCATAGGATGTGTACTCGACTTCCAGGACTATGATGTAGATCATACTAGTGGGGCCTGGGTAATCCATGAGTACATCCTTGAATGGTTCCTAGTCGAGGGAATATCGAGACGGGGCATCGATATTCCAGAGTAGACTAGCGCATATCTTCTCGACCCATGCGATGGGCGATGGATGATCCCATATCCATTGGTGTTTGACATCGGAGATGGTATGCGGGTGCTCAGTGGAGACTGGGTACACTGAACGGACTCGCCGAGAACTCCCAGATGGTATTATACCTCACGTCAGATGGCAGTTCTCTGGTGACACTGGTACAGCTTAGTCTGTTGACCCGAGATCGTCATAGAGTCTTGTGTGTCTCCCACTGTGCTTTGATTTCCACCCTACCACGGCTCTACTGAGTTGTGCAAACAGGTGGTTTTTGGGTACAGTCCCGATTCACATGGAGGCAATGAGCGATAGGAGGGGATTCGTCTCTCCCGGTATTGGGGGTTGATGTTGTGCTATGCTCGACTGGCCATAACAGGAAATCCCTGGCCAGGGTTGCAGTGATATACTGGTAAGAGTTATCAGTAGTTTCACGAATGTTATGGACCTCAAGTCGGCATGACTTATCGAGCTATTGGGGTCTGACGTTTACCACCCCTAGGCGAGATATGCGACATATCAGACGAACAGACCGGACTATACGGTAGTGTTACTGGTCGGATTCACTGGAGTGTGAGCGGGCTTGCTCGTCGATCTTCAGATCGCTCAATACCCGGGTGGCCGTTACGTTTAGCAGACCGCTTGCGGCTTGTGGATGTTTGATATGATCATCATCCGCTGCCGGCGTATTGACGAGTCTTTAGAGTCCTACACAGAGGTTTCCTGGCTCAAGCGAAACGAAATAGGAGCGCATATGAGATATGTGCGGGACCGAGAATAATACGAGTATGTGATACTGTATTCGATTCTCGCGATGTGACATTGACCGGTTATATGAGATATAGCCGGGTTATTGGATCAAGTGTTGATTCGATAAGATGTTACTAAAGATACCAGTCGGTTATGTACGCATGACCGGATCATTGAATCAAGTGTTGATTTAATGATTTAATGCATAATTATATATTTGATATATTACTTTGCATTAACTAATATCGGTTCACTTTAGACGGATTTTCTCACTTGGTTCGTGCGCATTGCATATGCGATATGTTTTTGTGCACTTGTATGTATCATGTTAGATGATACATGATTACTTGGTTAAGTACAAAGAATAAACCATGGTTAAAAGAATGGTTAGGGTTTCATTTCCTTTATTTATTCATTTATTTATTTGTTTATTTATTTTGGAAAAGAGGAGAAAAGAATGGTGGCTTAATTTGGATTGTAGTTGAAGATTCATGAACCTTTGACTTTGTCCACCATTCTTATCTCATGCTTAACCTAACCATTTGTTTTAACCCTAGTTTAATCTCTACACCTAACCATGGTTCACTTATGATAAGAATGGATTATTCTTTTTCATTTTTAAATTATTCTTATCATAACAATTTCCTTCTTCTTCTTCCTTCTTCCTTGCTTCAAGTGAAGAAGCTTGAGGTCATCAATGGTGATTGATGTTTTAGAGTGAGAAATCCAAATCTAAAGTCTACACACTTCCTATCTCTTCATCCTCTACCTCTTGCCAAGTAGTAGAGTGTGTTTCCTTCACAAGATTTTAGGGTTTGGTGAAGGTCGAGCTTGATTTAGCGATGCCTCGACGTAGATCATCTTCGGCATGGACATCGACGACCTAGCTCGCTTTCTCTCCGACGAAGCCGACTCTAGAGCCCGGATTTGTTTTGGACAGCGGAGAGCACTTCGTTGCGGAGCTATGGAGGTGGACAAACGGATCTACAAAGGTTGTAATTCCGTATTCTCATTAGCTAAGTTGTTAGCTTGTTTTTGTTTCGCCTAGATATCTAGCAAACGATCCGTACACTAGGGTTTGTAGGCACCATATTTTTTGAAATTGCCATGGTTGATGGCTTGGGAGACCTCACTAGGGTGCCTAGGAACCCTACAGTACACTAGAAACAGCTGCAAATCTTTTGAACCAAGTTCCAACTAAGACTGTGCCTACTACACCATATCAGATGTGGTGTGGGAAGAAACCCTATCTTAATCACATTAAGATATGGGGATGTCCAGCTTTTGTCAAAAAGCAGCATGCGGACAAGCTCGAGGCACGCTCAGTACAGTGTAAGTTTGTGGGATACCCAAAGAACTCCAAGGGGTATCTTTTCTATTACGCAGAGGAACAACAGGTTTTTGTTTCTCGTCATGCCCGCTTCTTGGAAACTGAGTTTTTGGAAAACCAGATAAGTGGGAGCGCAATAGAACTGGAAGAAATTCCAGAACCACGAGCTATTACTGAAAGCTTAGTAGAACCAGAGGGTTCGAAAGAACATGACATCCCAGCGCCACTCCGCAGGAGTAGTAGGCCGTCTCATACGCCCGAGAGATACTACGGTTTTCTCATAGACGGGGATATAGAGGATTGCACAATAGATTATAGTGAGACTACTAGCTTCCAGCAAGCCATTCAGAGCGGTGACTCGGTAAAATGGTTGGATGCAATGCGGACCGAGATGGAGTCCATGTACACCAACAAAGTTTGGACTTTGGACTTTGCTCCAGAAGGGGTAAAACCCGTAGGCTGCAAATGGATCTTCAGAAAGAAGATTGGTGTAGATGGGCAGGTTGAAACCTATAAAGCTAGACTTGTAGCAAAGGGTTTTCGTCAAAGACCTGGTTTGGACTATGACGAGACCTTTTCTCCAGTGGCTATGCTCAAATCCATTCGGATCCTCCTTGCCATTGCTGCCTTCCACCGATTATGAGATCTGGCAGATGGACGTAAAGACGGCTTTCCTAAATGGAAATTTGGAAGAGTGCGTCTTTATGGATCAGCCGGAGGGATTCATTCAGAGTGGGAGCAGCGGTAAAGTGTGCAAGTTGCTCAAGTCCATCTATGGACTGAAGCAGGTATCGCGGAGTTGGAACATCTGCTTTGATGATACTGTCAAGGAATTCGACTTTATCAAAAACCTAGATGAACCATGCATTTACAGTAAGATTGTAGGGAGAACTGTGGTATTCTTCGTCTTGTACGTGGATGACATTCTCCTAATTGGAAATGATATTCCTATGCTACAGTCAGTCAAAGGATTCTTGTCATAGAGGTTCTCCATGAAGGACCTGGGCGATGCCAACTACATTCTGGGGATCCAGATCTATCGTGATAGATCTAAGAGGATGTTGGGACTTTCACAGTCAAGGTACATCGACACCATACTGAAAAGGTTCAGTATGGAAGATTCCAAGCGCGGTAATCTACTGGCTTGTCACGGAATCACCCTCTCCAAAGAGATGTCTCCCAAGACTGATTTGGAAAGGGCTCGCATGTCATCTATACCCTACGCATCTGCGGTATGCTCTATAATGTATGCGATGTTATGTACCAGACCAGATGTAGCATACGCATTGAGCGTTGTAAGCCAGTATCGGTCGGACCCAGGGGAGAAACACTGGATAGCGGTAAACAACATTCTTAAGTACCTGAGAAGGACTAAGGAGATGTTCTTGGTGTATGGCGGAAAAGACCTCCAGATCGAGGCCTTTGCTGACTCCAGCTTCCAGAGTGACAAGGATGACTCCAAGTCCATGTCGGGTTATGTCTTTACCCTCAATGGAGGGGCGGTTTGCTGGAAGAGTTCCAAGCAGGAGACCGTTGCTGACTCAACTATGGAAGCGGAGTACATAGCTGCTTGCGATGCCGCAAAGAAAGCTGTCTGGATGAAGAAGTTTCTCACGGAGCTTCAGGTGGTTCCTACCATTGTTGATCCAATACCGCTGTATTGCGACAACAACGGCGCTATAGCTTTAGCGAAGGAAACCAGGTCCCATCAGAAGTCCAGGCACATTTTGAGGCGGTACCACCTGATCAGGGAGATCGTAGATCACCGGGAGATCGAGGTGAAGAGAGTAGATTCGGAGAATAACACTGCAGATCAACTCACGAAGGCCCTACCCCAGACTCAGTTCGAGCGACTGATCGAGATGATAGGTCTTCGATACGCCAGTACATGGCCTTAGTGCAAGTGGGAGATTGTTAGTGTATATGCCCTAGAGGCCATTACTATATCATACAAGTTTGTATATTACTTGATGGAAGCTTGGGATTTTCAAAGTTGTACAGACAATCTTGCTCAAAATGGTAGTATGCTACTTGGTTTGTTTCTACTTCAATATATGCATGTGTTTCTTTTAGCATATCGCTTATACATATTAGTAGAGCCCTTAGGATCTTTGCTTGATTACCAGCGTTGTGATGGCAGTCACACTCGTGGGGGCTGGGTAATCTATAAGCACAACCTTATACAGGTCCCTAGTCGTAGGACTATCGAGACAGGGCATCGATACTCCGGAGTAGACTTGCGTATGCGCTTCTCATCCCAGCTTGGGGAGGTGGTCTGTCCCACAGCCATCAGTACGTCGTACTGGAGATAGTATGCGGGTGCTCGTTAGGTTACGAGTACACTGGACAGGACTCGTCGGGAACTGATGGTTGGTATTATACCTATCGTCGGTTATCAGTTCCCAGGTGACATGAGTACAGCTTAGTCCGCTGACTTGACACTGTCACTTCTCCTCGAGTGTGTTCCCACTGTACTTAGATTACTACCCTACCACGGCTCAAAGGATTCGTGCAAACAGGTAGTAGTTGGGTGCAGTCCCGAAGCACTTGGAGGCAGTGACGGTTAGACAGGATTCGTCTCTCCCGGTATTGGGGGTTGACATCGCGCTGTGTCTAGGAGAGCCATTACACGAGTAGTCCCTGGGATATACTGGTAGGTTTCCAGTGTTATCTCAGGGTGTTCTGGGCTACACTCCGACACGACTTGTACCGCTATTAGGGGACTGACGTTCACCACCCCTTAGGCCCGCCATGCGATGTATCAGACGAACAGACCGGACTGTACGGAGATTGTCACATACAGGCTCAGTAGGAGTTCGGATGAGTTTACCTCATCGGCCTTCTTATCGACATCTACCTGGGGACCGTTACGTACAGCTAGTGCCGCTTGCGATCTGTGGTTAAACCCACTGCCAGCGTAGTGTCGAGTCTTTAGAGTCCCACACAGAGAGTTTCCCTGCACTGAGCGAAACGTGTAGAGGCCGTATGGTTTTACGGCAGGGCTGCGATCACTTACGTGCACTTGTGTGCGTATGCTGTTCGGGAAGGCAATACTAGTGGGCTTTGGTTTAAGCCGGATCTTAGTATTGCACGGATGGATTTGTTTTGTCTTCTGTGCATTCGCATTCTACGGAATGCGGATGTGGGTGTGTATGCACAGTTTTGAGGAGCGATAAAGGAGGAGGTGCCCCATTAGGGTTTTGGCAGTTGGTTCGGCCAAAACCGTTATGTGGCGGGCTCATTAGGGTTTTGACAATTCGTTCGGTCAAAACCATTATGAGCCGGAGACATAATTTTACTAATCCTTTTGTGATAATTTGTTGATGGCTAATTGCATTGACCATTTGACCACCTTGACCCGTTGACCGTTGTTGACCCGTTGACCGAAGTTGACCGTTGACCTTCATGAGAGGTCTACACTCTTCTTTGGATTTCTTTTTCATTTTGGATTATGAAAATGGTCGATTCAATTAGTAGCCATCAACTTTATCATGAAAGGATTGGTAATGATGATAGTTTTGCATTATTGCAACCATGGTTCATTTCTTTTGCTCATAATTCATTTTCATTTCTCTCTCTTGTTCTTGTGAGAAGAAAAGAAAAGCTCTCATGGTTGCTAGCTCCTCCTTCCTCCTCTTGATTTCTTCTTTTGATCTCATGTGTTGAGAGAAAAAGATTCCACAAAGACAAACACTTCCATATATCTCTACTACACAACCTAGGGCATCTAGACTAGCGATCTCGTTGCCCTAGTTGCCTCGGCTCGAGGTGGAGCTCGGTGTACAACTCTCGGGTGGATCGTCTTCGACTCAAGGAGGCCGCGGAGGTGACCAAGATCCGGATGGTTCCTTGGAGCTTGGATGGACGAGCGGGATAGCGGAATGAAGACCCGAAGGACCGGTTTTGTGAGGTATAATTTCTACGGCATAGTAGTTAAAGCCTCTAGAAGTTTGCTAGTTTCTAGTTTAGCAAAGATCCGGCTTTTAGTCCATGTTGCCTTTGCGCCAAAAAAATGTCTTTCGCCGTTTCCGCCTCCCCGTAAGAACCGGAGTGAGAAACGTGGACTTACATATTAGACATGCGTTCCCTTTCCAAATCAGTCTTGGGAGACATCTCTTTGGATAGGGTGATTCTGTGACAAGCCGGTAGATTACCGTGCTTAGAATCTTCCAGGCTGAATCTTTTCAGTACAGTGTCGATATACCTGGACTGCGAAAGTCCCAACATCCTCTTGGATCTATCACGATAGATCCGGATCTCCAGAATGTAAGAGGCATCACCCAGGTATTTCATGGAGAACCTGTGTGACAAGAATCCTTTGACAGATTGTAGCATAGGAATGTCATTTCCTATCAATAGAATGTCATCCACGTACAAGACGAGGAATACGACAGTTCTTGCTACAACTTTACTATATATACATGGTTCATCTGGATTTTTGATAAAGTCATATTCTTTGACTGTTTCATCAAAACAGATGTTCCAACTCTGCGATGCCTGCTTTAATCCATAAATGGATTTAAGAAACTTGCATACTTTCCTGCTGCTCCCACTCTGATTGAAACCTTCTGGCTGATCCATATAGACGCACTCTTCTAAATTACCATTCAGAAAAGCCGTATTTACGTCCATCTGCCAGATTTCATAATCATGGAAGGCAGCAATAACAAGAAGGACCCGAATGGATTTGAGCATAGCCACTGGAGAAAAAGTTTCGTCATAGTCCAAACCAGGTCTTTGACGAAAACCCTTTGCAACAAGTCTAGCCTTATAGGTTTCCACCTGTCCATCTACACCAATCTTTTTCTTGAAGATCCATTTGCATCCTATGGGTTTTACCCCATCTGGAGCAAAGTCTAAAGTCTATACTTTGTTGGTATACATGGACTCCATTTCGGTCCGCATTGCATTTATCCATCGTACCGAGTCGCCGCTCTGGATGGCCTGCTGGAAGCTAGTAGGTTCATCATCATCGATGATGCAATCCTCTCTATCCCCATCTATGAGAAAACCATAGTATCTCTCAGGCAGATGAGACGGCCTACTACTCCTGCGGAGGGGTGCGGGAATGTCCTGTTCTTCTTGAACTACTGGTTCTACCAAACTTTCAGTAGTAGTTTGTGGTTCTGGAATTTCTTCCAGTTCTATTTCGCTCCCACTTGTTTTCTTTTCTAAAAACTGATGTTCTAGAAAATGGGCATTACGAGAAACAAATACCTTTTGTTCCTCTGCGTAATAGAATAGATATCCCCTGGAGTTCTTTGGATATCCCACAAACTTACACTTTACTGATCGTGCCTCGAGCTTGTCCATATGCTGCTTTTTAACAAAAGCTGGACATCCCCAAATTTTCAGATACTGAATATAGGGTTTCTTCCCACTCCACATCTGATATGGTGTGGTAGGCACAGTCTTGGTAGGAACTATTGTAACATTTCAAAAAAATAAAGTATTATTTTTGGGAATTTTCATAAATTAATATTAATTTTTAATGAATATTTTAATAGTCGGTATAATTAAATACCGATAAATGGGGAAATTCCGGAGAAAAATTTTGGAAATTCTAAAATAGATTATTTTGTGGAAATATTCCATTTACAGTTTTTATGATTGAATTATATACGACTTTAGTGTTAATCGCGATCAAAAATCGCTATTTGGATTTTTGGCTTTTTGTGCAAAATTGTGCACATAACATTTTCCACACTTGTCTCATGTTATGGACTCATGATGGCTTAGGGATGAACCCTGTATAGATAACCATGATGGGTTAACCATTTGGTTAAAATAGTTGGGGTTAATTAAGGGTCTTTAGCTTTGTTTAATGGTGTTTAGGGTTGGGGTTGACTTGTGGCTAGAGAGAGAGGGGGGCATGATGGATGTGCCTTGACAAGCATCTAGTGAGAGAGAGGATGATGGGGGTTAACTCATCTCATTTCAAACTTTTGTTTGCCTCTCAAACACTCACATCTCTCTCACCCTCACACATCACACCCTTAAAGAAATTCCAGCAGCAGCAGCTGCTGAATCATTTCATCAGCCAACCCTACCCAGCTACATGACACCATATCAATACATCAGCTGCATCAGCAGCCACCCCAGCCCCTAACACCATAGCCCAATACCTACACACTCAGATCAGCACCTTTTCAGCCACCAGAACAGCAACTACATCAGCAACAGCTGCAATAACAGCCCCCATATCAACACTTCAACCCCAATTGTTATCACATCAGCTGATAACACCCATCAGCCACCCCTACACCTGCTGATACTACAGCCACAGCAGCAGAAAACATCATTAAAAGCAACACCACTACACCACCACAACCCTTCCCACAACACCAAGCAACAACAACAATAGCCACTGTTGTAGCAACAGCAACAGCTCACAGCAGCAGCAGCAGCCTGAGCAACATCAGCATCAACACCAGGAGCACAGCAGCAGCAACTCACTCCTCTTCACTTCCTCCTCCTTCCCTTTCCCTTCATCCTAGGATTCCCTTGAGGTATAATCTCATAACCCAACTCCTAACTTGCAAAGCTATAGTTGTTTAACTGAAACTTAGTGTTATTATATGGATTAGTGCTAGTTTAGGCAAATTTGAGTGAGAGTTGACCAAGGGTTGGTTTTGATCGTTAGTATAACCTTATTAGGTGTATTTGAGACCATTGCAACCAAGATTACTCCAGATTTCCAGTTAGTTACCCGAAAGTTTCGACTTGGCGTATTTTAGAGATTGTGTCGATTTTGTGACCTTTATGGATTCTGCTAAAACCCGGGGCCTCCTAAAATAAAATTGACTTGGCAGTGAGACATACAGGCAAATAGGAACCAACACCCAAAGCCCTAGCCCCCAACTCCTATTTCAGGCCGCCATTTTATTCCTTCTGGCTGCAATTTGCGGCCAGAGCAGGAGGAAACCCCCTCGTTTTGCGTGCACGGCTCTTTTACCTGTAAACTTGACCCCTGGTATATCTAGTTTTGTCTGATTCCAATCAGGGTAGGATCTGGGTTGATTTTCTTGAGTTGGCGCGTGATTTACGACTTGTTTTCGTATGGATTTTGGTATTCGATGATTCGTAACTGTCGGGTGGCGTTTGATGCCAACGGCAGCAGGTTGTTGGCCGTGTTTGCACGCAAGGCTACAGGTTTTTACCTATGAGCATAGCGCGCACCATTTTGGTTTCCGACATGGTTTTCATGTATTTTAGCGTGTGATATCCATGTAGGTACTCCACGTGGCGTCGAAGTGTTGGAGATGCAAATGGCGACATCGGCACCGGCATACATAAGAAAGGTGAGTAAATTTATATCTACGGGGAGAAGTCGGGTGGATGGCGTATAGCACCCCCGCAATTCGTCGTGATGTATATGGATGCGTATACACACTTACAAATATTATATGTCATTTGGGATCAAAAATAATGTTAAAATGGATATTGGTGTGTTGGATTGGTGAAAGGTTACGAACCTAGGGTAGTGGGTGCACTACACATACATATTCACACATACATACTTGCATACATCCTTATTACATATGTGGTTATGGGGTTCTATATAGATATGTGTTCACGTGGGTATGGGACTATGTGTTCACATACGGATTTGAGGATGATACTTGGGATTGAGATGAGTCAATAAGAGTTGATCTGAGATTATGATATCGGTGATTGGCAGGATTCGTACTTGATATACGTCCCGATATGATAGCGGGTCTTGGATGATAATGCCATAGGAATAGTGATATATATAAAGTGAGCAACATGTGATTATGATACGAGATAGGATAGGATATGATATGAGATGACAAGATATTTATTATAGGCCGCCTTGGGCGTTGTTTACTCCTTGAGATGATATGTGCTGATGATATCGTTTTGCTAGAGGCTGTCAATCGGAAGCCGGATTATGATTATATTGACGATATATGATGATGATATCGATTTATACAAGACTGTCGATCAGTAGTCAGGTCATGACTATAGTGATGATATTAGCATTGTACTAGACGTAGGTCAGTACCCCAGATGATGATCTTGATAAGAGGATGCCAGATGAGTAATATAATGAATATGATTTTGACCCGTACCCAGATTTGGGGATATCGTACGACGGATTTACGTACGAGCTGTAATTTGATGTTTGATCCGCACTCTTGACTTGGGAATAACCGATTATAGCAATATGGTATCGGATGTGATATTATCGAGGCGGGATCACCGACTATATGTATATATATGTATCGACTCAGAGGTTAGGCGGTTTCCCATACCTACTGTTAGCTTTAGCCCAGTCTTATAGTGGTGTAGCTATATGACTCTTATGACATTAGATGCAGTTTATCTATCATTGTGTTTAGTATTCAGCTCCCGCACATTATTATTGTTGCTCTGCATCGCATACTTATTATGATTCATATTCTATTGTTGACATTATGCTGTTAGGACACCAGCACCATTACCGATGATGCGTATGTACCACGTACACTTACTTGCCAGTTCACACACATCTTTATCGGTAATTGCCATGTCACTACACAGTAGTATTATTGCTGCAGGATATGACCCTTGTATTTGCATACTATTATTCCATGTTGCATGATATACTGTTATACTTGCACTTCATTGATATGTCACATACATCATGTTTTCTGATTATGCGCATTGAGATATGTTGTTCTATGATATTTCTGGATTTGGGAACCGTGGGTATTTCAAAGAGATTATATAATTGTTGTAAAAACCCGGTTACCCCTGATATGATATTTCAGTGCGTCCACCATGTGTTTTCTCGGTGCTGAGAGCGACATGTGAAACCCGATTCGAGGAGGCGGATGAGGCCGATTGCGGGTACATGGTGGGCCGGTGCGGTACCCCGGGGCAAGAAGATCGCAGGAGATGGCGTTGAGCTGGCGAGGGAGCACTACCGACCGGTGATTTTACCCGACACGTCGGATATCCGGAGGATACCGTCGTGGTCTTGAGATTGATGGTAGGGCCGGTCTGGATTGACGGCGCCCTAGATAGTGAAAACTTATCAGAGATATTGAGATTGAGGCTATGTTTTGTGCCGATGCTGGGCACAGGTTTCATGATGTGTTTCCATGATTTTGACTATATCCTCATATTTACATGCATGATGCTTATTGTCATTGGGTGACACGTGGACGGGATCCACCTATATACAGACATTGATCACATACAGACATGATTACATTGATTATACTTTTCATGCATTCATACATCATTCATATGATACATTGCTACCTTAGGCACTGACATTGACACGGGTACATGGGATTACATTTGGGTTAGATAGTTACCCTAGTCTTGGTTATAGAATGCTGGTTATATAATTGAGGATTATATATTATGATCATATGACCTAGGATTGCGTCATACATACGATTTTCTGTTCGTAGATGTTTTCTATTCACGAGTTGGCAACTCACCCCCGTTGTGCCCCAGTTTCTTGCAGGTTTTGCCGTACGGGTTCCATTACGGCTTTGCGGGCACAGCTTCTTCAGGTGACTTGCTAGTAGGTGGGTTATTTGTATCATACCCATCATTATACTTTGTATATTATATTTCAGTTGTATCTAGAAGTTCCATCAACCAAACATGTACTTAAATGAGATAGAGACCAGTGATGTTTATTCTTTCGACCTTAGAGTCGCGCGTTATATTTCTGTGGATCTCGTGCTGTTGAGTTTCCTTTCTGTTGTGATCCTCGCCTTTAGGCGTTGTATATTTTGTTGCAAACTGGTTGATTTACATATGGTTTTCCTTCACTCCACTACTTTTCTTGGTTTGGATTTCTGGGCTCGGCTTACTTAGAGCACGTACGCCTTGAGTTATTCGTAGCCTAAGTGTCGGTCATGTTCCGCACTTTCGGGTCGTGACAAAGTTGGTATCAAAGCGTTAGGTTTTACCTTCGGAGCATAGGATGACCCTTGGTTGATGGAATAGGTGACTAAAGTAGAGTGACGTACCGTGGGTATGTTCCGCGGCATATTTACGACACGCCACTCCACTTAAGAAGCCTTAGGATGTACATTTCTTGTTCAGTATTATATCCCTTCCTGATCTAGCCTCATCGGTACCAGTTATGGTTTTGCTGCCACGATTACGGGCAGGGAGAGCTACGGCTAGAGTTGCGGTCAGCATGAGCTCGTTACAAACGAGGATTGACCAGGGCGTGATTCTGGTGACACTCGATTGTAGAGATGTGTCTTTTGATTGTGTTTTACGCCACGAGCGTTAGGTTGATCGCTGTATGAGATTACTCGGACGTGCAGATTAGCACCAGAGGATTGAGCCACTGATAAAGGCCGGCCAGATTTTGATGACCGTTGATGTATGGCTTATTCATGATGACTGAGGCACTGTTCAGCGTGCAGACGAGTGAGCCGGTTATTGCTACGAACGACGAGATATCGCCCCAGATGTTGGAGCTATTGTGGTACGAGTGTACTAAGAGATGATAGAAGGCCGCTAGTCACCAAGGATGAATGACTAGGACATGTGGATCGTTCGCTACCCCGATGCGAGGTCATCTGATAGATTGATGCCAGCTAGAGACGACTTCACGCGGAGACGTTGAGAGTCGACAGAGACGATCGAATGTCAGAAACCTATTATTCTAAGTTTAAAGTATTCGGAAAGACAGGCAGGCAATTCTATGGTCCCTCTAGAAGAATGAAACCCTAACTCGACTTAATGACCGTATGAAAGCCCTTGAACCTTAGGGTTTGCGGAAGTTCTGCGGCGCCATTAGCGAGGCTTGGGTTTGCCCTTCCACGGCTGGACCACCGATGCTGTGGTACGTACTCGATACTATTATACTGTACCAAGATGTTGAGCTCTTGGGGGATTATGAGGTTTTGACAAATCGATCGTATGGCTCGAATTAATTCGGATGCTAGATGGTGAAATGCACTTCTTGGGAGACTCCAGATACGAGAATAGCCGTTGGAGCTCAGTCCATGCAGCCACGATGGGACGAGTCCGAAGCAGTCGACATTAGAGAAAAGTGGAGTAAGAGGTTCATACAAGATCTGGATATGATGACGTTCCACTCCACCGACATCAGAGATGCGATACGCATGCCGAGGCATAGTACTAGATATACCTTCCAGAAGGAGTCGCGATGAGTATGCAGCCACTCCGGAACAAGAAGCAGATATAGTAAAGGACGGTGATTTCCGGACAGTTCGGCAGAGATAAGACTTGGAAAATACTTTGAGCAGGATGCATTCCAGGACACTGCTGCAATGATACTTACACCCAGGATCAGATGTGTCACGTGCATTCAGAGAGCCAGAGGCCGACGCCAGTGACATGCTTCTTTACGAGTGGTCGCGAGGATAGACCGAGAGATGACCAGAGGAGTGCCAAACGGAATCGTCCCCGTTAGCACGTCTGACAGGGCCGATGAGCTGATGGATCGTGAGATTGGTAATCCTCAGAGAAGACTTGGACCCAGGAGTGGTCATGATACGCATACCAGCAGGCCAGATTTCAGGATCGTCGGCGAGACATGCTAGGAGTGATCACGACTGTTGGCCAGAGATTCTTGGAGGATGTTCTTGAGCGGAACTAGTCCGCCATACTTGATTTCGGTATTTTGGGCGATTTATTCGCATGAGTTGATTTTGATGATTGAGGGTTACGATTTTCGGACAGTTGTTGCACTTGATATCATTTTCGTGCCTTGGTTTCACATGTTTGTGATTTTATGGGTTTTAGACATTTGAGATGATTTTGTGCGTATGCACACACATGATTTGGTTTTTGCACTCTGTATAGTTACATATGCTTGCAGTGCAGTGACAGGTATTTTGCGCACTTGGATGCACTGGACTTCGATTTCGAGGGTGATGCTCGATATTTGTTTTGTGCATTTTATGCACCTGATTGGATTTGCGCGTGTTCGGCACTTGATATTGGATTACATGATTTCGTGCATGATGGATGCACCGGATTTGGATTTTTGCGTATGTTGGGCGCATGTTATGAGATGCGATTTTGGTGCACGCCAGATGCACTAAATCGAGATTCTTCGTGCATGTCAGATGCACCTGTTTTTGCTGTCAGGCACACACGTGGCCCATGATAGATGCTTCGTGCACACCCGATGCACTTAGATGTTGTTTTTGTGCGCATGTATGGCACATTTATGGATTTTGATTTCCGTGCGCACCAGACGCACGTAGTATTCTTATGCACATTTTGGGATTGATTTCTTATGGAGTAGTACGTTTATGATATTGCGATTTGTTTTCGCACTGAGCAAGACTAGTCAGAGGACAGTGCATGGATATATTTTTCATGCAAAGATAGATTTCAAGGGATTTCCAAAAGCGAGCTATAGTCTCATTATTTACATACGTGTCTGGTACGACACGAAACGTTTGAAAAGAGGGAATCCTTCTAAATTGTTTTCAAAACGGCGGATCGTGCATACTAAACAAAAGATATATACGTATATGGCTATTTTTCTTATAGAAACGTCCGCCACGGTGCAGTGTTATGCGCATTGCACATCGACTTTAAAGAATTTGGCATGCATCCCCTTCAAGATATTTACATGTACGGATTTGGTATTAACATGTATAGTTCCGATTTCTAGCATATCGGTTTTGCCTTGGATTTGGCATTCGTGTTTCACCTTGGCTCCGATGATTGCGAGATGCTTGACGGAGTTTTGTTTTCGAGTTATCTGCTCGTTACGCATACGCATGTATTGCGCTACGATGCGTTCTATGGATTGATGATTTCGGAGCCCCGTTGACTTGGACATTTTATTGAAATGTTTTAGAATTTGGAGGTTTAAATTTAAATTCGGGGACCGAATTTCTTTAAGGGGAAAAGACTGTAACATTTCAAAAAAATAAAGTATTATTTTTGGAAATTTTCATAATTTAATATTAATTTTTAATGAATATTTTAATAGTCGGTATAATTAAATACCGATAAATGGGGAAATTCCGGAGAAAAATTGATTATTTTGTGGAAATATGCCTTTTACAGTTTTTATGATGAATTATATGCGACTTTAGTGTTAATCGCGATCAAAAATTGCTATTTGGATTTTTGCCTTTTTGTGCAAAATTGTGCACATAACATTTTCCACACTTGTCTCATGTTATGGACTCATGATGGCTTAGGGATGAACCATGTTTAGATAACCATGATGGGTTAACCATTTGGTTAAAATAGTTGGGGTTAATTATGGGTCTTTAGCTTTGTTTAATGGTGTTTAGGGATGGGGTTGACTTGTGGCAAGAGAGAGAGGGGGGCATGATGGATGTGCCTTGACAAGCATCTAATGAGAGAGAGGATGATGGGGGTTAACTCATCTCATTTCAAAATTTTGTTTGCCTCTCAAACACTCACATCTCTCTCACCCTCACACATCACACCCTTAAAGAAATTCCAGCAGCAGCAGCTGCTGAATCATTTCATCAGCCAACCCTACCCAGCTACATGACACCATATCAACACATCAGCTGCATCAGCAGCCACCCCAGCCCCTAACACCATAGCCCAATACCTACACACTCACATCAGCACCTTTTCAGCCACCAGAACAGCAACTACATCAGCAACAACAGCAATAACAGCCCCATATCAACACTTCAGCCCCAATTGTTATCACATCAGCTAACAACACCCATCAGCCACCCCGACACCTGCTGATACTATAGCCACAGCAGCAAAAAACATCATTAAAAGAAACACCACCACACCACCACAACCCTTCCCACAACACCAAGCAACAACAACAATAGCCACTGCTGTAACAACAGCAGCAGCAGCAGCCTGAGCAACATCAGCAGCAACACCAGGAGCACAGCAGCAGCAACTCACTCCTCTTCACTTCCTCCTCCTTCCCTTTCTCTTCATCCTAGGATTCCTTTGAGGTATAATCTCACAACCCAACTCCTAACCTGCAAAGTTATAGTTATTTAACTGAAACTTAGTGTTATTATACGGATTAGTGCTAGTTTAGGCAAATTTGAGTGAGACTTGACCAAGGGTTGGTTTTGATCGTTAGTATAATCTTATTAGGTGTATTTGAGACCATTGCAACCAAGATTACTCCAGATTTCCAGTTAGTTACCTGAAAGTTTCGACTTGGCGTATTTTAGCGATTGTGTCGATTTTGTGACCTTTATGGATTCTGCTAAAACCCGGGGCCTCCTAAAATAAAATTGACTTGGCAGTGAGACATGCAGGCAGATAGGAACCAACACCCAAAGCCCTAACTCCCAACTCCCATTTCAGGCCGCCATTTTATTCCTTCTGGCCGCAATTTGCGGCCAGAGCAGGAGGAAACCCCCTCGTTTTGCGTGCACGGCTCTTTTACCTGTAAACTTGACCCCTGGTATATCTAGTTTTGTCTGATTCCAATCAGGGTAGGATCTGGGTTGATTTTCTTGAGTTGGCGCGTGATTTACGACTTGTTTTCGTATGGATTTTGGTATTCGATGATTCATAACTGTCGGGTGGCGTTTGAACGCCAACGGCAGCAAGTTGTTAACTGTGTTTGCACGCAAGGCTACATGTTTTTACCTATGAGCGTAGCGCGCACCATTTTGGTTTTCGACATGGTTTTCATGTGTTTTAGCGTGTGATATCCTTGTAGGTACCCCACGTGGCGTCGAAGCGTTGGAGATGCAAATGGCGACATCGGCACCGGCACACATAAGAAAGGAGAGTAGATTTATATCTACGGGGAGAAGTCGGGTGGATGGCGTATAGCACCCCCGCAATTCGTCGTGATGTATACGGATGCGTATACACACTTACAAATATTATGTCATTTGGGATCAATAATAATGTTAAAATGGATATTGGTGTGTTGGATTGGAGAAAGGTTACGAACCCTAAGGTAGTGGGTGCACTACACATACATATTCACACATACATACTTGCATACATCCTTATTACATATGTGGTTATGGGATTCTATATAGATATGTGTTCACATGGTTATGGGAATATGTGTTCACATAAGGATTTGAGGATGATACTTGGAATTGAGATGAGTCAATGAGAGTTGATCTGAGATTATGATATCGGTGATTGGCAGGATTCGTACTTGATATACGTCCCGATATGATAACGGGTCTTGGATGATAATGCCATAGGAATAGTGATATATATAAAGTGAGCAACATGTGATTATGATACGAGATAGGATAGGATATGATATGAGATGACAAGATATTTATTATAGGCCGCCTTGGGCGTTGTTTACTCCTTGAGATGATATGTGCTGATGATATTGTTTTGCTAGAGGCTGTCAATCGGAAGCCGGATTATGATTATATTGACGATATATGATGATATCGATTTATACGAGACTGCGATCAGTAGTCAGGTCATGACTATAGTGATGATATTAGCATTGTACTAGACGTAGGTCAGTACCTCAGATGATGTTCTTGATAAGAGGATGCCAGATGAGTAATATAATGAATATGATTTTGACCCGTACCCAGATTTGGGGTTGCCGTACGACGGATTTACGTACGAGCTGTAATTTGATGTTTGATCCGCACTCTTGACTTGGGATCAACCGATTGTAGCAATATGGTATCGGATGTGATATTATCGAGACGGGATCACCGACTATATGTATATATATGTATCGACTCAGAGGTTAGGTGGTTTCCCTTAGCTACTGTTAGCTTTAGCTCAGCCTTATAGTGGTGTAGCTATATGACTGTTATGCCAGTAGATGCAGTTTAGCTATCATTGCGTTTGGTATTCAGCTCCCGCACATTATTATTGTTGCTCTGCATCGCATACTTATTGTGATTCATATTCTATTGTTGACATTATGCTGTTAGGACACCAGCACCATTACCGATGATGCGTATGTACCACGTACACTTACTTGCCAGTTCACACACATCTTCATCGGTAATTGCCATGTCACTACATAGTAGTATTATTGCTGTAGGATATGACCCTTGTATGTGCATACTATTATTCCGTGTTGCATGATATACTGTTATACTTGCACTTCATTGATATGTCACATACATCATGTTTTCTGATTATGCGCATTGAGATATGTTGTTCTATGATATTTCTGGATTTGGGAACCGTGGGTATTTCAAAGAGATTATGTAATTGTTGTAAAAACCCGGTTACCCCTGATATGATATTTCAGTGCGTCCACCATGTGTTTTCTCGGTGCTGAGAGCGACATGTGGAACCCGATTCGAGGAGGCGGATGAGGCCGATTGCGGGTATATGGTGGGCCCGGTGCGGTACCCCGGGGCAAGAAGATCGCAGGAGATGGCGTTGAGCCTGGCAGGGGAGCACTACTGACCGGTGATTTTACTCGACACGTCGGATATCCGGAGGATACCTTCGTGGTCTTGAGATTGATGGTAGGGGCTGGTCTGGATTGACGGTGCCCTAGATAGTGATACTTATCAGAGATATTGAGATATTGAGATTGAGGCTATGTTTTGTGCCGATGCTGGGCATAGGTTTCATGATGTGTTTCCATGATTTTGACTATATCCTCATATTTACATGCATGATGATTATTGTCATTGGGTGACACGTGGACGGGATCCACCTATATACAGACATTGATCACATACAGACTTGATTACATTGATTATACTTTTCATGCATTCATACATCATTCATATTATACATTGCTACCTGAGGCACTGACATTGACACGGGTACATGGGATTACATTTGGGTTAGATAGTTACCCTAGTCATGGTTATAGAATGCTGGTTATATAATTGAGGATTATGTATTATGATCGTATGACCTAGGATTGCGTCATACATACGATTTTCTGTTCGTAGATGTTTTCTATTCACGAGTTAGCAACTCACCCCCGTTGTGCCCCAGTTTCTTGTAGGTTTTGCCGTACGGGTTCCATTACGGCTTTGCGGGCACAGCTTCTTCAGGTGACTTGCTAGTAGGTGGGTTATTTGTATCATACCCATCATTATACTTTGTATATTATATTTCAGTTGTATCTAGAAGTTCCATCAACCAAACATGTACTTAAATGAGATAGAGACCAGTGATATTTATTCTTTCGACTTTAGAGTCGCGCGTTATATTTCTGTGGATCTCGTGCTCTTGAGTTTCCTTTCTGTTGTGATCCTCGCCTTTAGGCGTTGTATATTATGTTGCAAACTGGTTGATTTACATATGGTTTTCCTTCACTCCACTACTTTTCTTGGTTTGGATTTCTGGGCTCGGCTTACTTAGAGCACGTACGCCTTGAGACTTTCGTAGCCTAAGTGCCGGTCATGTTCCGTACTTTCGGGTCGTGACAACTATGTTCAAAAGATATGCCGCTGATTCTAGCGCATAACCCCAGAAAGATCACGGTAACTCAGTATTACTCATCATGGAACGTACCGTATCCAATAATAGGATTCGATTCTGTCTCTACGATACACCGTTATTTTGTGGAGTGTATGGAGGAGTAAGCTGAGAGAGAATTCCTTTCTCTTTTAGGTAACCTAGGAACTCGGCACTCAAGTATTCACCACCTCGATCAGATCTTAGTGTCTTGATACTTTTTCCTGTTTGGTTTTCTACTTCATTCTTATACTCTTGGAATTTCTTAAAAGCCTCGGATTTATGTTTCATCAGATAAATGAATCCGTACCTTGAGTAATCATCCGTAAAAGTAATGAAATAGGAAAAACCACCTCTTGCATGTGTAGACATTGGACCACATACATCGCTGTGTATGAGTCCTAAGAGCTCGCTCGCTCTTACTCCATATCCAGTAAATGGAGTCTTTGTCATCTTTCCTTTGAGACAAGATTGACAAGTGGCATAAGTTTGATATTCGAACGAGTCCAAATATCCTTCTCTATGTAACTTAGTCAACCTTCTCTTATTGATGTGACCCAGTCTACAATGCCATAAGAAAGCTTTATTTAAATCTGGAGACTTTCTTTTTAGTGTGTTCTGGACATTGAAAATTTGGAGTTGGTTTAAGACATATATACCGTTATCCAGTGTACCGGACCCAATCAAACTATGATTAAGGTGGATGTTAACAACATCACTTACAAACGTGAAATCATAACCTTTATTTGATAACAAGGAAACCGATATGATATTACACGTTAAGCTGGGTACACAAAAACAGTTATGTAAAACCAAAATGTGTCCACTCGTCAATCCCAGGTGATAATCCCGTACGGACACAAATCCCACGCTAGCTCCGTTAGCAACCATCAGGGTCATATCACCGTCCTTCAGCACTCTACGATTTCTCAGTGCCTGCAATGAATTGCATATATGAGATCCTGATCCGGTATCCAATACCCAGGAAGTAGAGTTGATTGACAGACAATTCTCAATTACAAACACACCTGAAGTCGAAGCCATAGCTTGCTTCGGTTCCTGGTTCTTGGCATTCAACGCCTTGCAATCTTTCTTCCAGTGCCCTTTCCTATGACAATGGAAACACTCATCCTGGGCCACTACTGGTACTGCAAACTTTTTTTTTCCCTTCGCTCCCACCTTACTAACACCTCCTCTAGGTTTGGTGGCGGCCTTCTTTTTCCTTCCTTTGGCCCTAGCCTTGGACCCGGAAGAAGAAGCACCGTTAACAAACATAGCGGGTGTTTCCCTTGCCTTCTGCAAGGTGCCCTCTGCACTCCTCAACATGTTAAGGAGTTCCGGAAGTTCAACTTCTTTTCTTTGAATGTTGAAGTTCAGAATAAACTGGACGTAGGTGGAAGGAAGGGACTGGAGAATAAGGTCTGTATAGAGCTCATTATCCAAAGTCGTCCCAAGATCTGCGAGCTCTTCTATATAGCCAATCATCTTTAGGACATGTTCTCCTACCGATGATCCGACGGCCAACCTCGCTCGAAACAAGTTCTTAGAGGTCTCGTATCTTGCTATACGAGATTGCTCTCCATAAAGTTCTTTTGTATGGAGAAATATGGCATCAAGATCCATATCCTCATGCCTCCTCTGATGTTCATTGTTCATCGAGGCAAGCACGATGCACTTGGCCTTCACGCAATCATACTCCCAGGTTTGCGGATTTCCTTATTCGCATTACTGGATTTGGGACCTGGGACTGCAGGTGCCTTAGCGGTGAGGACGTACCCCAATTTGTCATAGGTCAAAGCCATTTTGACATTCCGCAGCCAATCTTTATAGTTTGGCCCTGTCAGTATATTTTTCTCTAAAAGTAACATTTTCAGGGTCGCTGCAAGTAGGAGAGAGAGAAGAAACACTTTAGCTTGATGCTCTTGCAAGTTTAGAGTGGTTTTTAATTTATCTAAACTGGATGGCTCCCACTATTTCTCGAATCCTTCCTCAAACCATAAAAGAAGAATTAGCCAGGACTATTCTCACCGTACAATACTTGCTTAACCGTTCAGCCAGGCTGGTGTCGGTACTTCGATGGAGATTTTCCAACGCTTTCGCGAAGTTCCTTAATTAAATAAGCTCTTTTCTCTGGGGGCGTAACCCCGCTGACACCTTTCTTGACACCTACTTGGTTTATAGCATTGATCGTTAAGTGACGAATCTCCTGATGATAACATATACTCACAGTAAGATCGAGATCCAAATATCATTGTATGATAATGTTGAAGGAATCCTACCAATATTCATCAAACTCCAAATGGTATGCATCTCTTTGCAAATTTCAGTTTCTTTAGAAATTCCCGATATAAATTTTTTGCCCCATGCTCTTATGACCTTGGCGTTAGGTCAAAATGTCATAAGTCACATGTCAAGTTCTACCCATCATTATCTTGTTAATTTGAACCCATCCGTACATATCCTTGACGTTCGGCCAAAATGATAATACGACTGTCCCAAACTAACTCATCTATCTATGCAACAAATGAATACCCAGCAGCTACCAAACACTATGCCTTGGCGTTAGGTCAAAATACATAGCTTGAATACTACTGAATACCCAAATGAAATGACGGAGGGCTACGAATGGTTTTGGTGAAACTGTGAACGTAGTGAACTTGATATGACCGAAGGAACCTGATAGCTTTTAAAATGAGTGGTTAAAGCTCCGCAATTAAAAATATCATCTGTTTTAAAATAACCGAGTGGATTATTTTAAATTGTTCCAACGATTCAACTTTTGGTTTATTTTCTTTGCATTAATAATAATGCGTCCCATCATTAACCTATCATTTCAGAAAACAACGAAAATACAACGTCCTCTTATGCCATCCGCATTCGCCACTGGGTCCCGTCCTCACCCGTTAGGTTACTTAACTAACGGCAGAGCGGGGGCTGGGCTAGCGCGGGTGTAAAACATAAGTGACGTCTAAATAGCTATCATATATAGATATTGTATATTCGTCTGACGCAATAATAAGCATTCCAGATCACATATGAACATTATTGGATTTGCAAGCAATCCGCGTTTGTTTAGAGCCTGCAACAAAAGACGGATTATACAGTTGTGATGAATAGCCATTACCCCACCCTAGACCCCTACGGGTACGGCAAACTACCCGCCAAATACCCGAAGTGAAGCGGTCTCCCTCAACAACATGAGTAGGCCACTAAACACTTCAAAGTACCCGGTAGTTTGTGCACCCCATCTTGGGTCTATCCTAGGAGCAAAAACAGTAAAATGAAATAATACAACGGTGGCTACAACCGCAAACTGGATGTGCCCCGCAAAATAATATTACAACATATTACAATTTCTTTGAATGAATGAATATAACAACCCATCACAAACCCAGGCTAATCATCACAACAGTCCAATACAGTTCATAACCACAAACAGTAAAAACCATTACAGAAATGTGCAACCCCCTGCCAACCGACATACTAGCAGTTAGGGAAGGTTTACGAACACATTATACAATCACAGATATAATCAAATTAGCAAACATCGTAAAATTTCGATCGAGCAAACACTTAAGATTCTACTCCAAAACTTCTCTGTGCACCTGAGACTTGAGCAGAAAAATAAACATCCCAGAAAATACAAAAATATCACAGAAGAGTTACTGGAGCAAACTGGGTTGAATCGGCTTCAACTCGGCCGCGGATCTGCGGCGGATCGGTGAGATCCGCGGTCGTTTGGCCGATTCACGAACCCATTTTTCTCCAGTAACCTTATAATTCTCTTCTTGTTATTCTGCAGGTCCCTGAAAAATTTTGGACCTCATTTTAAAATCGACAGAAACTATGTGATATCGATGTCTTTTCCGGTTCGTTTCGCGTTCGAAATTGTAACAACTTTGCTAATGAGTTAATTATTGTTTAGCGGGGCTCTGATACCACTGTAAGTCGATGTACAACACTCCACGACTTGCGGGGAGGCGGAATAATGAAAAACGATCTTGTTCTTTGCATAAACAACGACTAACCGAGAATCTTTGCTAAACTATAACTAACAAGAATCATAGAAGTTATCAACTACTATGAAAAGTGATTATACCTAAAGAACCGTGTCCTTCGTCTTTTCGTTCTCCACCTCCTCTCCGGCCTTCTCTATGTAGTAGATGATCCACCCGAGAGCTTTACTTCAAGCTTCACCTCTAACTTGAGGTAACTAGGTTTCTTAAAGTGCTAATCTAAGTAACCTAGGTGATATAGAGAAGTGTTATGGATTAAGCAGTCTATTCTAATCCTTGGTCTCAACACATGAGAGGGGAGGATTAGGGTTTGAAAAGAGAGAGCTTGAGGAGAGAGAAGGTGAGCAAGAGAATGAGAATGAGAATGAGATAATGATCTCTCATGATATATATGAAGCATTATATTTATCAAATAAATAAAATAAAGGATTTAACAACCATGCTTCATAAATACAAATGAGTGGTTCATCTACATGAGTCATTAAGCATTTATGATGCATTAATAACAAGGATGAATCACACAAATGAGTTACTAATCTCATTTAGTACTTATGCCGCCTAAACCCCCAAGTCACCAACCTTCTGGAAGCTTCTCGTGAAATTACGAGAACGCCCCTCCTATCCGTGAAAACACGGAAAAACTTTAGACTGTATAAATCCAATATCCGGATACTAGAAACTGGCTTAAACCAAAGCCGGCTAGTAAAAACTGTCCGGATGTCGTACGTGCGTAAACACACGTATGGGTCCGAACCCTTGTCGTAAAACCATACGACCTCTATATCGTTTCGCCTGGAGTAGGGAAACTCTTTGTGTGGGACTCTAAAGACTCGACTACTACGCTGGCAGTGGGTTTAACCACAGACTGCAAGCGGCACTAGCTGTACGTAACGGTCCCTAGGTAGATGTCGATAAGAAGGACGATGAGGAAACCCATCCGAACTCCTACTGAGTCTGATGTGACAATCTCCGTACAGTCCGGACTAGCCCATTACACCCTGAGAAAACAACTGGAACCTACCAGTAAATATCGCTTGCCCTGGCCAGGGACTTTGCGTAATGGCTCTCTGACACGGCACGATATCAACTCCCAATACCGGGAGAGACGAATCATGTCTAACCGCCACTGTCTCCAAGTGCTCGGGACTGCACCCAACTGCTACCTGTTTGCACGACTCCTTTGAGCCGTGGCAGGGTAGCAATCTAAGAACAGTGGGACACACTCGAGGCGAAGTAGCAGAGTCAAGTCTGCGGACTATGCTGTACTCATGTCACCTGGAAACTGTTAACCGACGATGGGTATAATACCAACTAACAGTTCCCCGTGAGTCCTGTCCGGTGTACCCGTAACCTAACCAGCACCTGCATACTATCTCCAGTATGACGTACCGACGGCTGTGGGACAGACCATCTCCCCAACTGGGATGAGAAGCGTACACACTAGTCTACTCCGGAGTATCGATGCCCTGTCTCGATAATCCTACGACTAGGGACCTGAAAAAGGATGTGCTTGTAGACTACCCAGCCCCCACTAGTGTGACTGCCATCACAACGCTGGTAGTCAAGTAAGATCCTAAGAGCTCTATCAATACGTATACTCACATATTAAGATAGATAAAACCAAGTAGCATACTACCATGTTTAGCAAGACTGTTATATAACTGTGAATATCCCAAGCTTCCATTAAGTAATATACAAACTAGTATGATACAATAATGGCCCCTAGGGCATATACACTAACATCGGCTACATTCCATTGTGGAGGCGCTCGTCCGTGCCCAAACGGCCGGGCTTTGGCCTCATATCGCCGCCCCTCCGCCTCCGGAATGCTCTGCCCCCGTCGGCGCGGCCGACCACCAGCGGGCTGCGACTCCCGACCATTGATCCCACGGACCGATACTCCCTGAGGCCCGCTGGGCGCCTCGCGGCTCCACTCCCAGGCCTGCCGCCGGAGCACCACGCCTCAAACCTTTTAGCGACCCTTGCCCCCCTGAGGAGATGTCGGTCACCTCGCCTGCCTACAGGCATGACCGACACCCACTCCCCCGACGGGGTCGCACAGAAGGGGCTCGCCACGACGACTCGAGAGCCACCGCGCCCAGGGATCTGAGGAACCTCATCGAGAGGAACCAAAGCCGTGCCCAGGCGCAGGTCTCCCACAACAGAGACCAGGGATCACGAGGCGCCGAGTCCTCGGGGTTCCACGGCCGACTCGATGCCCTCGAGAAGAAGATCGAGGGCATGCGCCGGGAAGGGCACCTCTCGGCCGACGGGGCCGAGTACGTCGCCGGCACGCTCACCAAACCGTTCACCATGGAACTGCTCGCTGTCCACGTCTCCTCGCGCAACAAACCCCCGAAGGTCTCTCTGTTCGACGGGAAAACCGACCCCAAAGACCATTTGGATGCTTTCACCGCGGGAATGAGCTTCCAGGACCATTCCGATGCTGCCCAGTGCAGGGCCTTCCCTGCCACCTTCATCCGTTCTGGTCAGAACTGGTTCCGAGGACTCGAGCCTCGCTCGATCTCGACCTTCGATGAGCTGGCTACTCAGTTCCTCGGCCACTTCGTTGGGAACCGTCGGCAGAAGCGCACTGTCGACTACCTCTTCACAATTAAGAGTGGAGATAAGGAGACGTTCAAGGCTTACATCACTAGCTTTTACAACGCCCTCCTCGAGGTTCCTGAGCACCGGGACGAGACCGTCATCACGGCGCTCAGATCTGGTCTAAGGCACAAGGAGTGGCTGCGCTCCTTTGCGTTGGCACAGCTTAAGACCATGGCCGAGGTTAAGGCGTGGACCGAGCGCGAGGTTCAGCTAGAATCCGAGGTGAACGCGAACCTCCCCCGGGCAGAACGACCCGACCAGAAGAAAAGGGCTCGGGAGGAGAGGCCGGAGCGTTAGCAGCCCTATCACCCGAAGTTCCAGGGGTACACCCTGCTTAATGTCTCCCTCGCGGTGTTACTAGAGGAGGTCCAGGGCGAAGGGTTCTTCAAGTTCCCTCCAATCCCGCGTCAGGCCTCAAAGCGAACCCGGGGCCCTTACCGCGCCTTCCACCGGACGCTGGGCCACGCCACCGAGGATTGCAAGCAACTCCGGGACTACATCGAGGAGCTCATCCGATCGGGGCACCTCGCTGCCTACTTAAGGGATAAGCGGCAGGCCGACCGCGAGCAGGAGCAGCGTCATCCTCCCGTCGAGCTGACCATCGGCCAGATCATGCTTGCCTCTGCGGAGGACCAGTCCGGCGCCCGGAGTGCCCCGTACCCGGTGCCAGGCATGGAGACCAGCAAGCCTCTAGGAAGCTCGGGCCACGCTGATAGGGTCATCTATTAGCCTGTACTTTTCTTTTGGGGCAATGTAAACTCTCCCTAAGGCTATTGTCAATTTAATAAAGATCAACAGAACATTGCAAGGAAAGTAGAAAAGTTCTTATTTATTCAAAAAGGGGGGGGGTATTATGGGCTCCTCAGCCGTACATACAAAAAGAAAAAATTATTATTACGACAGTGAGGAAAGGGGATGCAAAGAGCACAGCTCGTGATACTCGGTAAAGATCTCCGCCAGCCGAGGCCTCGCGAGATCCAACCTCTCCTCTCGGTTCCCCCCGCGCTCGTTAATCCCAAGCCTCAACTCGTAGCACTCGCGGACGAGCTCCTCCAAGCGAGCCAGCCGGTTCGCGGAGATCAGGCCAAAGCGCCTCAGAGACCGAAGTTTGACCACGGCATCATCATAGAGATGCTCGGACAGGGGGTTGTAAAGCCCCGACGACACTCTCCAGATGGAGTACATCAGCAGATGCAGCGGGGAGGAACGTCGGGGGAGCAGCCGGCCGAAGTGGTCCTCGATGCTCCCATACACCAACTGCACCGTGTCCTTGGTGCAGTTCTGATCGTATAGGTACACATCTTTAAAGTGGATGATGTCAGGGATGGTGAACGGGAAGTCTTGCATTCTCGATCTTCTGTTTGTGAAGGAAGGAAGGACCGGTACTCATTCAGCCTTATATAGCCCACTGCGTTCCGGAGAAGCTCAACAGTCGCCCGCTTTCGCCCAAGAGGTCGCTGACACGCGGCAATCGTCAAGCCTTCTCTGGCGGAATCGAAGCGACGCAACCCTGGCGCTTCACCTCCCCCCGCATTCAACGCGCATGCTAACCGTTCGTGTTCCCTAAATGTTTGGTCGGGCGAAACCTCTTGAAGATCCGACCTAGCAGCTGCCCTGCTCGTTCACCCCAGCGGGTAGCTTCCCAGCCGCAATGCCAGGGACCAAATCCCTCATCAAGAGGCAACCTAGCAGCTTCCCTGCTCGGTCATCCCTGGCGGGTATCTCCCCTACCGCAACGCCGGGGATCAGAAAGTCCTCCCAGAGGCAGTCGGGACCAACCATCGCTCGGCTATCCCTGGCGGGTAGCTTCCCTACCGCAACGCCAGGGATCAGAAAGTCCTCCTAGAGGCAGTCGAGCACAACCATCACTCCGCCATCCCTGATGGGTAGCTCCCTTACCGCAACGCCGGGGATCAGAAAGTTCTCCCAGAGGCAGTCGGGCCCAACCATCGCTCGGCTATCCCTGGCGGGTAGCTTCCCTACCGCAACGCCAAGGATCAGAAAGCCCTCCCAGAGACGGTCGAGCACAACCATCGCTCGGCTATCCCTGGCGGGTAGCTTTCCTACCTCAACGCCAAGGATCAGAAAGCCCTCCCAGAGGCGGTCGAGCCCGAGGATCCCTCGCTCGGCTATCCTTCAGGACAAAAGCCCTCGCCAAGAGGCACCGGGCAGTGACCCTACCCGGCCAAAGGTCCTTGGTAGGCTTCTACAGCCCCTCCCGCGCAAGGGACCAAAGTCCTCCTAGAGGCAATCGAGTCCTTGCTCGGCTATCCCCAGCTGGTAGCATCCTACCACAACCGACAGGGATCAAAGTCCTGGCCAAGAAGCACTGGGCAGTAACCCTGATCGGTGCCCGTCCTGAAGGATCAAAACCCTCACAAGAGGCAACCAGGCAGCTACCCTGCTTGGTCATCTTCGACTGGTAGCTCCCTACCCACGACGCCAGGGATCGGAACCCTCGCAAGAGGCATCCGAGCGGCTACTCCTCTCGGTCGTCCCAGGCTGGTAGTTGCCTACCCACGACCCCAGAGATCAAAAACCCTCGCAAGGGGAAACCGGGCAACTACCCTGCTCGGTCATCTTCGGCTGGTAGCTCCCTACCCATGAAGCCAGGGATCGGACCCCTCGCAAGATGTTGGGCCACGGCAGCACCCCTGCTGTCAAACCGAGGCCAAATGCGGAACAAAAACTTTTTACGAAACCGGCGCTACCGCAACCCAAATACTCAGATCGTTACATTAACCGTAAACTAAGAAACTGTAAAGAGTTTGAAAAGATTATACCGATCGATCCGTGTCCTTCGGTCTTCAATCTCTGCGCCAAACTCCTCGCTGCTGCGCTGACGAAGTCCGCTCCCGGTCTCGCTCGTCAAAATGGCATCACGTCAATGAATCTTTATACGGGCTCCTGCATCAAACCGAGGCAACTCGGACATGAAGTTTGCTAGCCGACATGTCCAAGAATGAAGTAAAGAGAGTGTAGAATATTTTGTCTCAAGACACCCAGGTGTTTGGGTGAAGGTAAATTGAAATTGCCAAGGAGGGAAATTTTTGAGCTTGAGATTTTGGGTACACAAGAAGAACAAGCACCAATGAAGGGCTCGGCCTTCACCGGAAAAAATGTGGCTCTGGGGATCTAAAAAATTGGCAATGGATTAATCTACAAGTGGGTGAGTCCACATTTGAAATGGTGAGTGTGAATACATTAATCAACCCCAATCTCAACAACCCCCATTGTTTCCCATGCCCTTTTAAAAGACCATGCCTCATAAATGAAGCAAGCCCAATCATGCTCACTTCCAGCACACGCCCACTCAAACAATTCCTTTTCCCACTCTGAATTTTCAGCCACCCTTCACCACAGAAAAACCCCTTCAAAAAAAAACTTTCGAAATTTCCAAGGAACCCACTCCAGCAAAAATCGGGAAATTTCCAAAGAATTGACAAAGTCAAGGTCAGATGGTCACAATGAATAAACAAGGAACAAGGTGTTAAAGACGGAAAAGGAAAAGTAATCCCGTAACGAATTACAAGATTACCCATACACTGTATATACATGCCCACATTTGTATTCCGACCGAATACGAATGCAATGAGACGAAAATATCCTACAATACAATACTAGGATCCGGCTTAAACCAAAGCCCGCTAGTATTAACTTTCGATCCTGATCCGTGCACAAGTGCACGAATATGATCGAACCCTGCCATAAAACCATACGGCATCTACAACATTTCGCCCGAACTTGGGAAACTTTCTGTGGGGGACTCTAATGACTCATCAATACACTGGCACTGGGTATAACCATTAGCACGTCAGAGGTACTAGCTCTACGTAACGGTTGCCTATGTATTGAAAGAAGGGGAAGCTGATGAGCGAACTCATCCTGAAACCCTACTGAGCCTGACAGTGACAATATCCGTACAGTCCGGTCTGTTCGTCTATGAGTATCGCATATAGGGCCTAGAAGGCTGGTAAACGTCAGACCCCCAATAGCAGTATAAGTCGTTGTCACGCCCCGCTTCCCAGAGTACACTAAGATAGACACGTGACAGAGCCAACCATGCTACCTGTGGATAGAAAAAATCCTTCCACAGTCACATTACGGCTGTAGAGATATCAAGAACAGGAAAGTAAATAAACTATCTAGTACATGTCCATGAGCCAGAATAAACGAGTCAGGAAATAATATGCTGAAGCAATAAATCCAAGTAACAATAACATCTAGAAAGTAAGGAAATAACTAACTGGATACTAACAGGATCCTCACTGCTCGGCCTGACGGCGGAAATACTCTTGATCAGCCTGCGACAAAGGTAGAGGATCTGGGCCATGCAAAACCCATAGGTCAGTGCGTCATAATATCAACAATAATATAATCAGGGGGTAACAAGTCATGCAGGCATGAGTATGAACAGTAACAAGTCATCAATAACAAGTAACATTAACATGAATATAAATCAGTGAATATGATATAAACAGGTGAAGTGCAGTGAGTAGTCTAAACTGTGCTATAGGGTGATCTACTCTAAAGTTATTCGAAATCAATGAATGTAATCCTCATCGTAACCCATCGGTCTATGCCCCGTTCATTCTCCACGGGACCACGGTAAAATGATGTAATAGACTGTGAGTCTATGTCCTGTTCATTTCCCACGGGACCACGGTAAAATGATATAATAGCCCTTTGAGTTACGTTCAACTACATTCTTGATTTCCCCATCCCCCAAGTTATGTGTGTAAATCAGGTATTTATAAATCTGAGACTAATGCCAATACAGGATCAAGCAGGAACAGGTTTGTCTGTACAGACAACAGGATATGTCCATCGGGACAACATGTCAGGATTGTCGGCATTAGAAACAGGATCAGGTAACATGTCAAGTAGTGATATATCAGGTCATGTCAGGTAGTGTACATGTATCAAGTCATGTCAAGTAGTGCTGTATCAGGTATCAAGTCAAGCAGTAGTATATCAGGTCATGACAGGTAGTGCACATGTGTTAAGCGGATACTCATACTAAAACTGTAGCAAGTACGGATGCACGGTAAAGTATGAATGCACAAATATTTTGTCAGGGGTTACATCATGATTCTGTAGGATGCTCAATTATCAAGCATGGTGCACTAATACAATAATAACATAAAATAATATGGTCTCGGTGTGCAACTAGATATGTGATAAACCGTACGGATACAGACGGATACTATAAAACTGTAAATCGGTAAAATTTGCTGAATATTAAAACACAAGCACTATTATTTATTAAATAGATATTGATATAATAATATTAATATGGATAACAAATTCAAACCGATTAATAACTATAAAAGTGGTATTGATTAACCATGCACAAGAAAGTTCCGTTCAGAAATTCAGCGTCATCCTGATTTGTAAAATAGCTTAAAAATAACAAACGTTCTCCAAAAGGGACTTGTTGTATACCAAAACAAAGATAATTCAATAAGGTTTTCATTTTTATAAGTATAAGCATCTCAGGTTGTCCCTACAAAAAGCTATGAACATTCGAAATTAAAAGTTTGCTGCTGGAATTTCCCTGGACAGAAGTTTAGAAACATTTTCATTTGCATTTTATGTTATTTTAATAATTTATTTTGCAAGTAAATATTTTATTGAGTTATAGTATTCTGAGTTAGCTTCGTAACGAACTAAAGAATGTATACTAATGATTTTTCTATGATTTATAATGAATTTTATAAGGTAAGGTGTACAGTAAATTTCAGATTTGTCGTATCCACTTTGCGACGACGTTTCATGCGTAAAGTATAATATTTTCAAATGTATAAAATTATAAAATGCAGATTATAAACTAATTAAAGATAATAATAAGAAATATTACGACGATATATATTTTAAATGATATGGATGCAAACGGGTATCACATAATCGTAAAATGATAAACTAACAAGTGCAGAACATATAACTAAGCAATATGAAATGTAACTATTCAATTTGATGCAGTATATGATAGTATAGTATGTAACAAGATAAGTTTCCATGACCTAGATCTGAAATGATATGAATGGATGCAAACGGAACATCGAAAAGTCATAAGACTAAATATGGGGTGCATGATTTTAAATACAGGTATTCCACTGTCAAAATAGATGCGTCTAAAGTAATGTAGCATATAATTAAGATTGGTTTGCATGCCCTAGATCCGAAATGCACTATACAAATGTAAACGGAACGTCGAAAGGCTGTAATATGAAACATGCGATGCTTGATTTAAAATACATGTGTGATATTTATTTAAATAGGTATATAATGAGTTATATAGTATGTAGCAAGATTAACTTGCCTAGACGGAAAAAAGATGTAACATTTCAAAAAAATAAAATATTATTTTGGGAAATTTTTATAATTTAATAATAAAATATTGAATATTTTAATAAAGCGGTATAATTAAATACCGATAAATGGGGAAAAATTTTAAAAATTATAGAAATTACTAAAAGAGGGTGTTTTATATGAATTATGCAATTTTTAAGTTTTTATGATTAATTATATGCTAATTTAGTGCTAATCGCGATTAAAAATCGCTAATCGCGCTTTAAACATGTTTTGTGCAAACATGCACCATATCTTTTGTCACTTGTTATATTTTCTTATGGCTTTCCTACATGTTTTATGTCATGCTTATTGAATTTTAGAACGGGGGGGGGGGGGGGAAAGAAAAAGAAAAGAAAAGAAAAAGAATATAATAATTGGTATGGGTGAGAGAGAGAAGGTGAGGGTTGCCTTTGACCTAGTCTTGAGCCATTCCTTCTCCATTTCCTCACTCATTTCTCATCCCTCCTCTCTCTTTGCTGCTGCTGCTGCTGCCTCCTCCCCCTCCATCTTCAACCCCCTCAAAATCACTTCAATAAACACCTCAAAACCCCATCTCCTTTTCATCAAAAATGTTCACAAGCTCAAGGGAAGCACATTGGACCAAGAAAAATCAAATTTTGAGAACTTTGAGCAACTCAAGAAAATTCTTGAGTTGCCAAATGAGGTATTTTCTGAACATTTAGCTTAGAATTTCCTTTGCTTTTACCCTCATGTGAGATTAGAATCGATATCGTGTGGTTTGGGTGAACTTTGAAAACTCTAGTTAGGGTTTAGGGAAACTTTGGGTTGTATTGTGTAATTGAGCTCAGTAGAAGCCACACAAACCCCCTAGTACAAGAATTCAGGCCTAAACTAGAGACTAGAACCCCGGAATACGGATTTAGAAAAGCCGATATCGGAAAATTGTGGATTCTGTGAGGGTTAATTGAAATCTGCTAACACTCGGAGACTCTCAAATTTTTTTTGCAAGGACAGTGATACATGCAGGTGATTTAGAACATACCCTAAAAATCCTAGCCCCTAACTCCCCAACTCGGCCGCAGATTTATTCCCTCTGGCCGCAATTTGTGGCCATACCTGGAGCTTTGTGGCTCATTCTTCTTCTGTAGCTCCTACATCTATAAATTAGACCCATGGCATATGCAAAATTGACCAATTTGACCTAGGATAAAATCTGTGGCCTTTTTCCTGAGTTGTTGTTTTGATTCGGGTTTCTTATTGCGTATTTTAAATTCTGGATTTGCGTATTTGTGTTTTACCTCGATCACTTGGCGTTTGTACGAAGATATCGAGGGTTGTTTGATGGTTTTGAAAGCGTAGTCCATAGGTTTTAACCTATAGGCCTTAGCGTGTCGTTTTGGTTTTCCGATGTGATTTTAATGTGCGTTTGCGATTGTGTTATCTTTGTAGGTATCTTCACGAGGGCTTCATATGACGAAGAAGATGAAGGCGACATCGACACCGACACACAGGAAGCAGGTGAGTAGATTATATCTACGGAGGAAGTCGGGTGGATGGCGTATAGAACCCCCGCAGTTGGATGTTTAGTATACTATATATATACTACATAAATAAGTATGATAGCATTTTGTGTGACATGGATATTCTAGATGTGATTAGGTGTACTATGGATAAATTAGGGTTTAGAAGTAAACTAGTATAGTTTCCTAGTTGCGAACCCTAGAATAGGTTTACACCCACCCACACACACATGCTTATCTGTTATACTTATACCTGGATGATGAGGATAGTGGATGATATTTGGAGATGAGTCGATGAGATTGGGCCTAGTGGCATGAGATCGGTGATATGATGTGATACATATTTGGGATACGACATGAGTTTTTAGCGGGCCTTTGGACGTGTGTTTCACACACACATTTATATTTATATAGATGGTATCGATTTGTACTAGACTTTGATCAGTACCCCAGATCATGAGATATGATGATAAGGATACCAGATAATTGATGAGATGAATGTGATATTGACCCGTACCCAGCTTTTGGGATGTCGTACGATGATTTACCGTACGAGCTTTATATTGATGATAGATCTGCACTCATGACTTGAGAATGTCATATGATATTGTATCGTACGCGGTACCTTTGAGGCAGAATCACCGACTATTATATTTATATTTATATATATATATATATATATCGACTCAGATTTAGGTGGTTTCCATACCCCTCCTGATTGACTTGTTAGTTAGAGCTGTAGTTTTGCTAGTAGATGTTAGGCTAGGCCGATGTCATACCGATTTCAAAAACTAACGAATCGGAAGTAGTTAAAGACAGGCAAGGGATTCTACGGACATTTTCAAAAGACGCATCTTTTCTTAAAATCACTGTAGCCCTTATTTTTCTAAAAAACCCCGATTCGTCTTCTTTCAAATGGCAAAACAGTATGACATGGATACATTGATGTAGATTCTACATTGTTGTGTTTATTATTCATTTGCCGCATATTCTTACTGTTTGCATTGCATTGCATGTTAAATATGTTTATTGTACACTCATACTTGTGCACCTACATATTGTATACTCATATTTGTGTACTTACATATTGTACACTCATACTTGTACACATACCTATTGTACATTCATACTTGTGTACTTACATATTGTACACTCATACTTGTGCACATACCTATTGTACATTCATACTTGTGTACTCACATATTGTATACTCATACTTGTGTACATACATATTGTACACCCATTCTTGCATACATACGTATTTGCACATACATAGATGATTCTGGCTTGATTTGAGATTTGGGAACCGCAAGATACTTTTAAAACTGATTCATTTCAAAAGAACGGTCTTCCCTCGCTATGTGCATATTACTGTTTTATGTCGCATGATATACTGATATGCTTACATTCTTTTATGTGTCGCATACATCATGCTTTATGATTATACGCATTGAGATATGTTGTTTCCATGATATTTCTGGATTTGGGAACCGTGGGTATTTCAAAAGAGAGTATGTATTGTTTTAGAAACTCGGTTACCCTTGATATGATATTTCAGTGCGTCCACCATGTGTTTTCTCGGTTCTGAGAGCGACATGTGAAACCCGATTCGATGAGAGGTAGGCACCGTCTGCGGGTACATGGTGGACCCGGTGAGGTACCCAGGGGCAAGAAGACTCGTATATGTTAGACGGTGAGCCTGGCAGGGGAGTACTACCTACCGGTGATTGTTTTTGAGCTCGGCGGATATCTGGGGGATACCGACCGGAGTTGAGAGAGGAGACGGGCCGATCCGAACTGACAGAGCCCTATGTATATGAGGATTTACGTGCCGATGCTAGGCACAGGTTTCATGATGTTTTCGAGTCTCGATGCTTGACACTCAGGTTCTATGATTTGATATGTCGCGAGCGACACATGTTGATTTACATCCTCATACTTCCATGCATATGCTTTATGACATTTACATGCATGATGCTTATTGTCATTGGGTGACACGTGGACGATTTCCACATACATATAGTTGACATTGATGATATTGATCACATAGTTGGATGATATCCACATATTCATAGACTTCATGATATAGTCGACATTGATCAAACATCATATTTATGATATGTTATTACCTGAGGCACTGGCACAAGCACTTGGCACTACACTCATGTATAGATGTTACATTGCCACCTTGTTATGCTTCAGACTTATTCATTTGAGGTTTATATATATATATATATATATATATCTGATCGTATTGACCTAGGATTGTGTCATACATACAATTTCTGCTCTGTGATGTTTTCTATTCACGAGTTGGCAACTCACCCCCGTTGTGCCACAGTTCTTGCAGATTTTTCCGTACAGGTTCCATTGCGGCTTTCTGGCACACTGCTTCCCTTACGGGTGATTTTCTTTGGTAAATGGGTTCTTTTGAATCAGAACCACCATTGTATCTGTATTATTCAGTTGTATCTAGTAATTTCATCAACCAAACTTGTATATTGTTTCAGACTTAGAAAACCAGTTATGTATTATTTCGACCTTAAAGTCGCGCGATGTAGTATTATGGTTTTCTTGATATTTTGAGTTTCTTTTGAGTTTTGATCATCGCCTTTCGGCGTTGTATATTACTGCTTGCATGGTTGTGACCGTCGATTGACGAAGAGCTAGCTCCCGCTTGGGGATGCCTTTTATCATTGTATATATGTTTTTATCATGTTGTACCCCGTTCGGGGCTAGTATTTACAAAGGAAACTCTGCCGAAATTTTCAGAAAAGACTATAGATTTTAAAAATGCATATTCAGCTTACTTATTTAAAAACCTTGTTTTTAAAACATGTTTTCTTCACTTCTTTAAACTATTTTCCTTCATTTATTATTTAAAATGGTTTTAAATTGATGGGCTTTTGGCTTACTTGAATTAGATGAGGTCCTATAGACTTCATATGATTCAAGGGCCAGTCACGGACTATTTCGGGTCGTGACAAAGTTGGTATCAGAGTGCTAGGTTAACCTTGGTTCGAGTCTAAGTTTGACTATGCAGAGCCTAGAGCGTTTATATATATACGGAACTTAGGCTTGACCTTATAGAACTTAGACTTAGTCGAGGGGGTATTATACCCTAACTTTCGTCGCGTAGGATGGCCCTTGGTTGATGGAGTAGGTAGCTTTAGTTGAGTGACGTACCGTATGTATGTTCCGCGGCATACCAACGATACGCTACTCCGCTTAAGAAACCTTAGGATGTATATTTCTTTGCACAGTACGATATTATTCCTATGATCTATCCTCATCGATTTTGGTTATGATTTTGCTGCCACGATTACACGAGCAGAGAGAGCTATGGCTAGAGTTGCGTCAGCATAAGCTCGTCACGGATGAGGACTGACCAGGGCGTGATCCCAGAAACGTACGATTGTATAGAGGCTTCGTTATATTGTGTTTTCGCGCCATGAGCGTTTGACAGATCGCTTCCACGAGATTTCTCGGACGTGCAGATCAGCACCAGAGGATCAGGCTACTGTTAGAGGCCAGCCAAAATGTGATGACCATTGATATATCGCTTATTCATGATGATTGAGGCGCTGTTCAGCGTACAGATGAATGAGCCAGTTGCTGCTGCAAATGACGAGATATCGCCCAGATGTTGGAGCTACTGCAGCATGAGTATATACATAGAGATATAATGGAAGGTAGCTAGTCACCCGAGGATGAATGACTGGGACATGTGGTTTGTTCGCTTATCCCGATGCGAGGTCATCAGATAGATTGATTCCAGCTAGAGATGACTTCACGCAGATTCGTTGAGATTCGATAGAGACGATCGAATGTCAGGAACCCATTTCCAAGTTTAAAGTATTCAGAAGACAATGCAAGTAATGCTATGGACCCTCTAGAAGAATGAAACCCTAACTCGACGTAATGACCATGGAACGCCTTCGAGCCTTAGGGTTTGCGGCAGTTTAGCGGTTCCATTTGTGAGGCTTGGGTTTGCCCTTCTACGATTGGTCCACAGGTGCTGTGGTATGTACTGGAATACTATTAAACTGTACTCAAGATGTTGATCTCTTGGGGGATTTTGAGGTTTTGACAAATCGATCGGATGGTTCGACATCTTTCGGATATCATGTGATGGGACACATTGCTTGGGACACTCCAGATACGAGTATAGCCGTTGGAGCGCAGTCCATGCAGCCGCAAGAAGACGAGTCCTAATCAGTCGACATTGAAACAAAGTGGAGTAAAGAGTTCGCACGAGATTTCGACGAGATGACGTTCCACTCCGCTGACATCAGAGATGCGATACGCATGCAGAGGAGTTATACATGGATATACCTTCCAGAAGGAGTCGCGATGAGCATACAGCCGTTCCGGAATGAGAAACGGATATAGTAAAGATGATAACTTCCGGGCAATTCAGCAGAAACGAGATTTGAGAGAGACCTCGACAGGACCTTTCTGAAATACTATACGAGAAGACTTGGACCCAGGAGTGGTCATATTGCGCACACCCAGCAGACCAGAGTTCGGCATCGTCGACGAGATAGTTGATCAGGTTCGGATAGAGGACCTCAACCAGATGCGTTGTGAATGGATCAAGAACGGACGGGTATTGAGTATATCTCCGCAGGTTGGGATGAGTTTCTGAGGACGTGTTCAGCTAGATATCTTCCACGGAGTGATGAAGATACCGAGTTCGTGATTTCGAGTCCGTGTAAGAGACTTCGGAACGTCGAAGTAGACGATGATACAGACAAGCGGGATAAGAGGTTCGTGCGAGATGCTGACGAGCTGTTGTTACTCCCCGTTAGGATTAAAGGTCGGATATGCCTATAGAGGCGTTGGGATGCGACCAGTTTCCGAGGAAAATGCTGTGCTGAGGACACAACTGCAATAAGATTTGCACCTAGGATCAGATGTGCAATGTGTATTCAGAGGACCAGAGGTCGGCACCAGTGACGTGCTGCTTTAAGAGTGGTCGTGACAAAGTGATGACCAGAGAAGTGCCAGAACGGAATCGTCCCCGTTAGCATACCTGACAGGGCCGATGAGCCTATGGATCGCGAGATTGGCAATCCACAGAGAAGATAAGGGCCCAGAGACAGAGGATGCCAGACCGTGAGCAAGAGGCAAGTAGATATCTTGCGCTATTAGCATTGGATGCACCGACACCTTCTCGACTTCTGATCGCACGCTTTTGGCGTGTCGGAGTTCAAAGTTCTAAAGTTATAACCGTGATCAGGACAGTGTCGCTATGCAGCTAACCGGTTGAGCACGGGTCGATCCACAGGGAGATGGTTGTATGTCCGTTCGAGTTTTAGACGAGTCAATAAAGAATGTGTATATGTTTGTTCAGTTCTATCCTAAGTGTTCGTATTTATGTTCAAGTAAGCTTGTTGAGGTTAAGGTTGGTTAGTAGAGTTAGGATTAGTCTTGTACTTATCTTTTGCCATTCTTAAAACGATGTTGGGATAATCGAAAGTAGCGGGGATTAGGATGGCATAAGAATGGGATTTGAGAGTTTAAGCAAGCTTTCCAACGCTAAATCCATTCCTAGTGCCCCTTGTCCGTGTGCTAAATACGGTTATTTCCAACCCTCGGTCAAACACCCGCAACCATGTATCCAATTAAGTCACAACTACATGTCACGTTGTAGTGCGCTTAAAGGACTTCTCGACTTAGGTCGCGGTTATATGTCACGTATAGCACGCCTAAGTGAGGGGGTTGCGTTTGTTTGGTCGGGGTTCGTTTCAAGATGTTTGGCGAAGAGAAGCACAAGGGATTTCTCCGTCCCTCATACCACCTTCCTTAGCCTTAACAAGTGGGAAATTATTCACACATTATAAAAGAAAAGAAAACAAAACAAGAAGGAAGAAAAGAGAGAAAAGGAAAATACGGTTTTACAAGTGAAGCAAGCTAACTCTTGGGTCCTCACCTTAGCAAGGAACTCCGTTAAGTATCATCACTTGAAAATACGGATAAAAGAAGAAAAGAAAAAAAAACAAGAAAGGAAATAACAAGTAATTAACAAAAAATAATAAAGTTACACTAGAAATTAAATTACAATGCAATGAAATAAAAATACAAGATAAGAAAAACAACCCTCATCTTCATTTCATCATCCACTCAATACTCTCACTACATTTTAATGGAGGAGGACATGAAGAAGAAGAAGCTGAACTAAACTACACTAAAAGAGATGGGAGAAGAAGACCATTGGCTTGGCACAAAACTGAGCTATTTATAGGCTGCGTGCTGAAACCCTAGGGCAACATTCTGGCCCCAAATGAAATGACAAAGCTACCCCCAAAATTTGGTCAGATGATGACACGAAACCGCGGCGGATCCGCCGCGAAAACCCATATTTGGTAGCGGTTCCGCCGCGGTTTTGTGGAATTGTGGTCTCGAATTTTCTGGGTTTCCTTGTGTTGCCATCCTATGTTGTTCTACATGTTCCAAATTGCAAATTGCTTCCACAATTTTTTCAGATCTGCAACAGTCCAAAATGGCATCAAAAATAATACTTTTGACCTTTTCTCCTTCGAGCTCCGTGCACCCATTGATTCTTGTGCTGCCCCTCTTGTGCTTTGTGCTTGTCCCAGACACGAATGACCACAGTCACATGTCTTGTCTCTGGAACTGGTACGCGGCACTGGACGGATACGGATGATCGAAACCCGGCTTTTATCTATTGTCAACAGATGTTCTGTATTTTGGCGTAACTGTGGAGATTTTGTATCAATTGCGTTATTTTGGAATAGGAACCTGTAACCTGTAAATATGTAGCAAACACGGATTAAAAGCACCTACCTATAAACAAACGAGCAAAAGAATGGGCGGTAGTAAATGCAATATTCTGGTGTGAACAAATACCCCCCAAACTTAACTTTTGCTCGTCCCGAGCAAAACTAATTATTCACAAAAAAAGTCTTAACCTCACTTTCGCAGGGAACGCGATTGCACTGAGCTCGTGCAACAAGCCGTTAAACCTCTAGGTGTCTCTAATAGGAGGAGTGTTGTCTCCTGAGGGTTTTCAGCGGATACTACCCACAAAATCCCGTCAAGCCAGTTTCATAAGCTAACATCGACTCTACTCCTACATGTTAGTATTTACGTTAGAAATTCTATTATCCTAAATTAGAAATATCCAACCCTAATGCGTCACACCTCCTTTCTATTTAACCCTAGATTATATACGTTCCAAAAAAGTTTAGAAAGATCTCGGTATCTCCTGAGTTTTCCTTCTAAAGCGTGTTCTCAAATCAGGGATTTTTTTATCAATTTTACAGAAAACATAAGTCTTATTCTTCATTTCTATCTTTTATCCAAACATCTATTGTATACCCCTACGTGTGTGTAAATTTTTGCACCCCTACACTTAAGAATTCAATTCAAGCTATAATACCCTTGCCCTAATGCCTAATACTACTTCTTTTCATTAAATGATGGACGGTGATGCTCACACACCTTTCATGCGACTAGTAATGCTTCTTGAGGCACTAACGGCCGATTAATGAATGTGTGAGCTTAAAGCGTAAATAGCAGTTTTCATGTCTTGATTTTATTTATTTTTTCGTTTCTTTATTTTTCTTTTTTAAGACCGGATATATTTTTCAATACGCTCTTTTGGTGTTTAGATTTAATTACCGTTTTTTCTTTCATACTAAGCTTTCAGGCAAGAGTATTTCTAGGTATTCTCTACTATCCCAAGTTTCAAGGTGCGTGTAAGTGCAGTTTGTAGGGTATATACTTTCTAAATTTGAACTCAAGAATAAAGACTATTTTTCAGACTTATCCTTCAGTAAAGCCTCAATACTTTCCCCTCATCTTGACTTAACTCAAGTACTGAACTCAAGATTACCTATTTCTCAAAAAAACTGTAAGGACGTATAATCACCAAGGTTAAACAGAATGAGGGTTATTTTTAGGGTTTTCAATTCCTAAGCCTGGAATTTAATTATTTTTAACGTATTAACTAATCTTTCGGAATAAAATCTAAGTTACCCTATTAGCTAACTTGACGACAAAGTTTTTATATTTTTGAGAAATTTTTTTATTTTTTTGTGGGCTTTTAATAAGGTATGAAAATGCAGAATATACAAATGAATGCGAAGGAAGAAAACTTACCGAGCACACCCCCAAACTTAAACTTGACAGTGCCCTCACTGTCAGGCTATACCAAGAGGGTCAAAATTGTCGGCGCTCCCCAAAAACAAATTATATACAAAACAAAAAGAAAAGTCAAAAATATATACACAAAAAGAGTCCCCCCCAAACTTAAGTAAAACAGTGTTTCCACTGTTAAGCGTTGAAGTTCAGGATTAGGGGGGAAAGAACAATATTAATCTATACAAGGCCTTACACAGGCCAAAAGTTAACACCAACCATTCAAAGAATTTATCGTTATAATGTGGCGGTTGGTGAAAGAATGCAGAGAGGTAAGAAATGGAGAATACGCGAGACCGTATGTGGATAGAAGTGGTATACAGTCCCGGTATATGAGAAGAAGAATGGAGGAAGGGAAAAAGAAATGGAGTACGAACTTGAGGGTGGAAATAGAGTGAATAGATTATCACAATTTGTGATGACTGATGTGTAAGAAGCGTTTGTGCTAATCTATTAACCCGTCGAGAAATGGGGTCAAATCCATGAAGATTCGTGAGAAACCATGGGTACGCCGAACTTGGTAAACCAGACATATGAAATGAAAGTAATACGGTTTCTTGAATGATCGGAACGATGGAAAGGATGGGGGGAAGTGATTGAGGAAGGGTATCGGTTAAGGGTTCTGGAGGGTGTACACAGTCAATGACAGGGACAGGGTGAATTGGAAAATCCGACTCATCAAGCAAAACTGGTTCTGTTAGTGTATATGCCCTAGATGCGATTACTGTATCATACTAGCTTGTATATTACTTGATGGAAGCTTGGGATATTCACAGTTGTATAGACAATCTTGCTCAAAATAGTAGTATGCTACTTGGTTTGTTTCTACTTCAATATGTGCATGCGTTTCTTTTAGCATATCGCTTATACATATTAGTAGAGCCCTTAGGATCTTTGCTTGATTACCAGCGTTGTGATGGCAGTCATACTCGTGGGGGCTGGGTAATCCATAAGCACATCCTTATACAGGTCCCTAGTCGTAGGACTATCGAGACATGGCATCGATACTCCGGAGTAGACTAGCATATGCGCTTATCATCCCAGCGGGGGAGACGCTCTGTCCCACAGCCGTCAGTACGTCGTACTTGAGATAGTATGCGGGTGCTCGTTAGGTTACGAGTACACTGGACAGGACTCATCGGGAACTGTTGGTTGGTATTATACCTATCGTCAGTTATCAGTTCCCAGGTGACATGAGTACAGCTTAGTCCGCCGACTTGACACTGTCACTTCGCCTCGAGTGTGTTCCCACTGTACTTAGATTACTACCCTACCACGGCTCAAAGGAGTCGTGCAAACAGGTAGTAGTTGGATGCAGTCCCGAAGCACTTGGAGGCAGTGACGGTTAGACAGGATTCGTCTCTCCCGGTATTGGAGGTTGACATCGCGCTGTGTCTAGGAGAGCCATTACACAAGTAGTCCCTGGCCAGGGCAAGCGAGATATACTGGTAGGTTTCCAGTGTTATCTCAGGGTGTTCTGGGCTACACTCCGACACGACTTGTACCGCTATTAGGGGACTGACGTTCACCACCCCCTAGGCCCGCCATGCGATGTATCAGACGAACAGACTGGACTGTACGGAGATTGTCACATACAGGCTCAGTAGGAGTTCTGATGGGTTTACCTCATCGGCCTTCTTATCGACATCTACCTGGGGACCGTTACGTACAGCTAGTGCCGCTTGCGGTCTATGGTTAAACCCACTGCCAGCATAGTGTCGAGTCTTTAGAGTCCCACACAGAGAGTTTCCCTGCACTGAGCGAAACGTGTAGAGGCCGTATGGTTTTACGGCAAGGCTACGATCACTTACGTGCACTGGTGTGCGTATGCTGTTCGGGCAGGCAATACTAGTGGGCTTGGGTTTAAGCCAGATCCTAGTATTGCACAGATCGATTTGTTTTTGTCTTCTGTGCATTCGCATTCTATGGAATGCGGATGCGGGTGTGTATGCACAGTTTTGAGGAGCGATAAAGGAGGAGGTGCCCCATTAGGGTTTTGGCAGTTGGTTCGGCCAAAACCGTAATGTGGCAAACTCATTAGCGTTTTGACAATTCGTTTGGTCAAAACCATTATAAGCCGGAGACATTGTTTACTAATCCTTTTAGTGATAGATTAGTGATGGCTAATTGCATTGACCATTTGACCACTTAGACCTCTCTTGACTTTGTTGACCCATTGAACGTGTTGACCATTGACCTTCAAGAGAGGTCTACACTCTTTTTTGATTTTCTTTTTAATTCTTGAGTTATGAAAATGGTCAATTCAATGTAGCATCAACTTTATCATGATAGGATTAGTAATGATGGTTTTAGTGTATTATTGCAACCATGGTTCATTTTCCTTTAGTTAATCTTCTCATAATTCTCTTCTCATCCTGTCTCTTGAAGTGAGAAGAAAAGAAAAGCTCCATGGTTGCTAGGTTTTCTCTTTCATCTTCCTCCTCTTGATAATTCTTTTGATCTCATGTGTTGAGAGAAAAAGAATCCACATAGACAAACACTTCCATCTTTCTCTTCTACACAACCTACGGTATCTAGATTAGCGATCTCGTTGCCCTAGTTGCCTCGGCTCGAGGTGGAGCTCGGTGTACAACTCTCTGGTGGATCGTCTTCGACTCAAGGAGGCCGCAGAGGTGACCTAGATCCGGATGGTTCCTTGGAGCTTGGACGGACGGGCGGGACAGCGGAATGAAGACCCGAAAGACCGGTTCCGTGAGGTATATTTTCTACAGCATAGTAGTTAAAGCCTCTTCTTGTTTGCTAGTTTCTAGTTTAGCCCAGATCCTTGCTTTTGAGTCCATGTTGCCTTGCGCCAAAATTTATTGTTTTTCGCCGTTTCCGCCTCCCCGTAAGAACCGGGGTGAGCAACATGGACTTACAGTGGTATCAGAGCCTAGCTAAACATAAACTAGCAAGTTAGCAAAGTGTTAAGAATATCGATCGGAAAAAAATCACAAAACACGTCCGGGAAAAACCATGTTTCTGTCGAATTTTTATACTGCTGTAAAAATAATTTAACATACATTAAAATTCGGCTCAGGGTTTTCTAAAACCACAGCAGAAAACCAGTCCACTGAACCGATCAAACCGCGGCGGTTCCGCGGCAAGAACATGCTTCTTACCGCGGTTTCGCGGCCGATTTGATTCGGTCGTGGACCGGGTTTTTTGCAGTGTTTTTATTTGACTGTTTTGGGATTTTTAGTACATGTTTTTTCTACCCAGATTTTCCAGAGAGCAAATTGACTTTTGGGGTGGTTAAAAATCCGTATTTTGATCGATATTCCGTACACTTTGGCAAATGAATATTTTCTGTGATGTGATATATGTATTGAACGTCCGCTAATCGCTATACGTCGATTAGTGGGGGTTATACATATCTGTGATCTGTAATGTTGATGGTTTGTGGATATGAACTCGTTGGATTATCGCGGATGAATAGCCGGGAATGGATGTGAGATGAGAGTTTCTTTTTCTTTCATTCATTGTAAAAGTTGTAAATTGATGTAATATTATTTGTTTGGCCGCACAACCGGGTCGGGGTTGTAGCCGTCATTGTATAATTTCTTTTTACTATTTTTGCTCCTAGGATAGACCCAAGGTGGGGTGCACAAACTACCGGGTATCTCGAAGTGCCGAGTGGCCTACTCACGGTGTTGAGTGAGGTTGCTTCGCTTCGGGTACTTGGCGGGTAGTTTGCCGCACCCGTAGGGGTCTAGGATGGGGTTTGGCTATTCATCGCGACGGTGTAATCCGCTTTTCGTTGCAGGCTCGAACGAATCGCGGGTTCCTAGTGTTGGAGATAGTGCCCTCAGATTCAATTATTCGATCACAGGCACGTGATTACAATGATTGATGGAGGACCTATCCCGATAGGACAGTCTTACTCGAGACGATAGTATGCTATCTGGTTTATCTTTATCATCGTGTACTGCTTTAAGTGACCTGACAAGTCGCTATTACACGTTGGTAGAGCCCCTAGGATTCTTGCTTGACCACCAGCAGTATGAGGGCGATCATATACGTGGGAGCTAGTAGTCTATAAGCACATCCTTAAATGGTCCCTAGTCGTATGAGTTTCGAGATAGGGCATCGATACTCCAGAGTAGACTAGTGTGTACATTCGAGACCCCGACGAGGGGCGGTGGCCGGTCTCACAAGCCACTGGTGTCAGTTGGTTCACCTAAGATGTATACAGGTGCTCATTGGGTTATGAGTACACCGGACAGGACTCGCCGGGAACATGCCAGTTGGTCATATACCAGACGTCAGAAGGCAGTTCCCTAGTGACATGTGTGCAGGTTAGTTCATCGACCTGGGGATCGTCATTTGTCTTGTGTGAGTTCCCACTGTACTTTGATTACTACCCTACCACGGCTCAAAGGAGTCGTGCAAACAGGTTTTAGTTGGGTACAGTCCCGAGCCACATGGAGGCAGTGAGCGTATCTTCAGGGGTTCGTCTCTCCCGGTATTGGGGGTGAGGTCGTGCTGTGTCTAGGAGAGCCATTACACGAAGCCCTCGGCCGAGGCAAGGAGATTTAATGGTAGGTATTCCAGTAGTATCTCAGGGTGTTCTGGGCTACACTCCGACACGACTTGTACCGCTTTTGGAGGTCTGACTTTTACCAACCCCCTAGGACCGCCATGCGATACTCATAGACGAACGGACCGGACTGTACGGATATTGTCACTGACAGGCTCAGTAGGGTTGTCGGGCTGAGTTCGCTCACAGACGTCCCTTTTAGTCAATACCTGGTAGCCCGTTATGTATTGGCTTATACCTCTGACGTGCTAGTTGTAAGTCTACGCTAGCGCCCCGGCAGTCTACAGACGCCAAAATGCGGAACAAAACTTTTAAACTGGCGCTATCGTATACTTTAACCCGGATCTTCCATTATTGCTAAACTAACAAACTGTAAAGAGTGTAGGAATGTTGTACCGAACGATCCGAGTCCTTCGTTCTTCAACCATCATCCCACGCTCCGTTGCGGCTGCTCCGATCTCGTCGATCTCCGATCTCCTCGTCGAGGTGGCACCACATGATCGATTCTTTAAACGGGCTCCCGCCTCTGACTTGAGGCAACTCGATCGTCAAGTTTGCTAAAAGAGACGACCAAGAATGATGTAGAGAATGAGTAGATGACTTTGTCTCACTTCGTCCAAATCCGTGGACGATCGGTTAATGAAGTTGCCGAAGGAATCGGGTGATGGAATGAAATGGACTGTGAAATTCCATACACCGATAAAAACCTATCATAATCTTTTCTAACCAAAATGAAACATCAGGTGAAGTGAGGAGGAGAGAGAAGGCCGGCCACTTATATATGATGGAGGGAGGTGACCGTAGGAGCAAGTGGTGACCATAAGCAAAAAGCTTCTCACTTCAAAATATCTTAAGCAATCCAAAAGGTATTAATAACAAAGCATGAGTCATTAGGCTAGTCATCAAAAAACAATTAATGCACTAATGAGTCATGAAGCCTAGTCATCATCTAGAACCTTCTAGAAGCACTGACTCACCACATCCAAGAAAAGATAAATCCGTCTTTAACCGAATGTTAAAAGACGGCTGATAGAAAACTGGAAACTGGCAACTTCCAAAAGTGATCCTGAAACGAATTTCAGGACAACCCCGAAACTGTATAAATATACCCGCATTTGTATTACGACCGAATACAAATGCAACTGAGACAAAGATATTATACCTACTCAATATAATACTTGGATCCGGCTTAAACCAAAGCCGACCAGTATTATCTGCCCGAAAAATAACACGTGCGTAAACGCACGTGCATTTTCCGAACCATGCCATAAAACCATACGGCCTCTACAACGTTTCGCCCGAACTTGGGAAACTGTCTGTGGGGGACTCTAATGACTCGTCAGTACCCTGGCAGTGGGTTTAACCACAAACCGTCAGCGGCACTAGCAATGCGTAACTGCTGCCCACGGACTGACCTCAAGGGAGGCTGATGAGCAAACTCAAGGGAGGCCGATGAGCGAACTCATCCAGAAACCCTACTGAGCCTAACAGTGACAATGTATATACAGTCCGGTCCGTTCGTCAATGAGTATCGCATATCTGCCTAGGGGGCTAGTAACGTCAGACCCCCAATAGCAGTATAAGTCGTGTCGGAGTGAAGCCTCAATACACCCTGAGATACTACTGGAGTACCTACCAGTAAATCTCCTACCATGGCCATGGATTTGTGTAATGGCTCTCCTAGACAAATCACGACCTCGCCCCCAATACCGGGAGAGACGAATCCCCTGCCGATCCGCTCACGTGCCTCCATGTGGCTCGGGACTGTACCCAAAAGCTACCTGTTTGCACGACTCCTTTGAGCCGTGGTAGGGTATAAATCAAAGCACAGTGGGAACTCACACGAGACAAATGACGACCTCAGGTCGATGAACTAACCTATACACATGTCACCAGGGAACTGCTATCTGACGGTAGATATAATACTAACTAGCAGATTCCCGGCGAGTCCTGTCCGGTGTACTCATAACCCAATGAGCACCTGTATACATCTTAGGTGATCCAACTGACACCAGTGGCTTGTGAGACCGGCCACCGCCCCTCGTCGGGGTCTCGACTGTACACACTAGTCTACTCCGGAGTATCGATGCCCTGTCTCGAAACTCCCACGACTAGGGACCACAATTAAGGATATGCGTATAAACCACCCAACTCTCACGTATATTATCGCCATCATACTGTTGGTGGTAAAGCAAGATCCTAAGGGCTCTATCAAAGTGTAACATGTAATCAGTCACCTGATCATGTATACGACTGATAAAGGCAAACCAGATAGCATACTATCATCTTGAGTAAGACTGTCCTACCGGTATAGGTCCTCCGCAATCATTGCAATCACGTACCTGTGATCCAATAATTGACTATGAGGGCACTATCTCCAACAATCTCCCACTTGCACTCAAGGCTAATTATTGCGATGTCGACTACTCACAGCCCGTGTGAAACCGAACATCCAACTCCTCTACTAATCAGTATCACAAAGCCCGTTTGTAAAACTATTGTGTTCGAGAAATAGCCTCAGTGAGTGGATCCGCCTAGAAGTATCTTTCTATGTCTCTCTTAATCTCAAGTTCGTGGAGAAAACCATCTCCCGAATTGAGTAATACCTGTCTTAGAACATGTCTGGATATCTGATGGGACCTTAGTTCATAAATGAACTCCATATCCAAACTTCTTAGACTGAATCGATCACTGAACCTAATCAGTATCGGGCACCTTGCTTCCCACAGTATCCTCTTGGACCACCTGTCCATATTACTGTCCCTCTTCGTCAGAGGGAAAAACTAAAACTCTGACAGTCACTCTGTCATCCACGTCACCTTTGAAGCCTGGAATGATAATCGTCTCCCGAAGGAGGCTACCGTCATCAAATCCGTAGAACATGTACTTATGTTCTAAAACTGCGTCCTTTTGTTTCTCCAGGATTGGATTAATACAAACTTATTGCATCTAGTGCAAATACAACATCTGGTGTGGTACTTGACATTTCATGATTGACTCAGTTGCCTAAGCAAGTGATCTGCCAATCATGCACAACCCTCTCCCCTTTAGTCTGTAAGACACCTTTAGAGAGGGTGACTCCATCACCTGCAGGTACACCACCATGCTAGGAGTCAACTATTCTAAAAACCATTAGAATATATGTCAAAGTACCCACATTGGGAAACTACCCAAATCCAGATCTAAAACCATAGATCTAGAAACCAGAATGTCAAATATTATATCCATATCCTGTCTGGAGAAACAACTGTGTGACGACCACAGTACAACCGATCGTAGTATAGGAATTTTACTTCCTACTCTGTGTATGTCATCCAGATACCATGACATCACACCCTACTACCTTCTTAACTGATCCATCCCTTATTCTGATTGAAGTCAAACCCATGACTGTCACATCAAAATTAGATGATCTATCTCCGCTATAACTGCTCAAGTCTATAAATAGATATAAGCATCTTGCCCACTATGCTTCCGCTGCTCCCACTGACTACGACAACCCTCCTACCGGGTCTCATATCCTAGAACAACAGTAGTGTCAAGTCTGGGTAGATAAGAACCTCCCTGTCACCGTCTCTGAGGCTACCGAAGTACCTCTCGGGCGTCTGAGGTTACCTACCATACCTGTGGAGTGGCTTATTGGAATGTCAAACCTGATTGAATATATAGGTCCTATTAAATTTTCCGTAATCGTTCGCGGTTCTGGAATCACTTCCAGTTCTACCATACTCCCACTACTGTTTTCTGAAAAAGATCCATTTTTACTAAAACTGTGGCGAGTCAAGAACAATATCACTATTGATCTTCCAAATGGTAGAATATCAACCCTCGTCATTGCCAGGGACAACCCACAAACAGCCATTACAGAAACGTGCCCTGAGTTATCCAGAGTCTGGTTTTTAAGCATAAGCTGGACAACTCCCCGTACCTTAATATCTTTTAAGGTACGATCCATTCTATATCCAATACAGAAACTTTGGCACTTATTTAATTGGCACCATATTCAAATCATGCAGCTGTCTCCAGTGCATATCAACTTAATGGAAAGAGGCTAATCAGCATTACTCAACTTAGGAATCCATCCAATTAAGAGTAACCTGAAAGAGAAACACGTTTCTCAAAACCATCACTATCATCTGAATACCAATCACAAGAATCTACATCTTCGATCTCTTTGAAGAATCCCGATACTTGTGATACCTGGTTCTCTACTTTATTCTTATACCCACAACTTCTCAAAACTTAGACCTTGTATTTCTACGAAACACTCGTCTAAATACTAGAGAAGTTATAAGTAAACAGAACATAGTACGAGGACCTACCCCTTTGTCCTGATGGACACTGGACAACATACAATACTCTGTATAAGTCCGCTGAGTTTAAACAACTCAAAACCTGTGCGTCGTAGGTTGAAAACTGTACCCTGGCAATTTCCTCAAATATCACCAATTACAACGAATTCCGATATAATGAGGATGATCACCTAATTCCCAATATCTTACTCCCACTCATCATCTGTAAAACCATACAGATATGAGAATGAAACCTGGTAAATACATACCCTTGGAGTAAGTGTCTAATCGGGAAAACAGTTTTTCTTTTAACAATGCACTGAAACATGAAAATGTTTCGTAAGGGTATCCTGGTATTCATAGCAATGCCTCTTCCATAATCCAATTCATGACTTCAACCGTATACTTTATTGCCGTCTCTCCAAATCCCTTTATTTGTCTTTAGTCGTTACTTTCTGTACACCATTGTTAGGCTAACTGGTTTTCTTCCTTCCCTACCGTTCGGCACCAGCCTATGGTTTGGAAGAAGACTATCCAGTAAGCATAATAGGTGTACCCTCCTAAACCAAGGAGTACTCGCAACTGAGAGAAGGTGATGATAAAAGACAACTGAATAATACCTTATTCTTTTAAAGGTGAAATAGGAGTGGCGATGAAGTACGCGGTTTTGGTCGTGAATGATATCAGTCGCAATTTACTTTGCCCTCTTTCGAATCCCTTTATTTTGTCTTTACATATTACCTTCTGCACACCCTACTTAGGCTAATTAGTTTTCTTCATTCCCTACCTTTCGGCACCAGCCTATGGTTTGGAATAAGACTATCCAATAGGCGTAACAGGTGTACTCTCCTAAACCAAGGAGCTCTCGCAACCTGAGAGAAGGTGATAATAAAAGACAACTGAATAAACCAATTCTATTTCTCCTGAACCTGGATCCATCCCCGAAGAAGTCCTTTCGAGTTCGTATATAACCATACGATGGATCTATCCAATGGAAGTGGATATCCGTAGTAATACGGGTGTTCTGAGAAATGCAAAGGGTAAAAGAAGGAGTGGCAATGACTTATGCAACTCAGACAATCCAAAAGCCAGTATTTTAAGAAGGTTCGGTCAACCTGGTCACTGAGTCATAGTCTAGGGTCGGTCAAAGGTCGCTGCCTAAGAGAGAGAGAGAAAAGAAACACTCTGCGTGCACTCTATCCTAGATCAGAATGGTCATCACTTTATCTAATCCGGAAACCTCCCACTGTCCTGTCAAATTCTCCCCAAACCTAAAGAAGAATCAATCGGGATCACCCGAAGAGTAAACCAGCTCATCAGTGGGAATCGGGATCCAACTCTCATCGCATGATAACGTGATGGAATGCATCCACGTTACTCATACTCCAGATGGTATGCGCATACTTGGCAAGTTTCAGTTTCTTTAGAAACTCCCGATATGATTTTTGCCCCATGCTCTTATAACCTTGGCTTTGGTCAAAGTGTCATAAGCCACATGCCAAGTTCTACCCGTCACTATCTTGTCAATTTGAACCCACCCGCACATGCCCCTGACTTTGGCCAATCGGCAGAACGACTGTCCCAAACTAACTCATCTATCTATGCAACAATTGAATACCCAGCAGCTACCAAACACTATGCCTTAACTTTGGCTAAAATGCATAGCTTGAATACTACTGAATACCCAAAAGAAGTGACGGAGGGCTACGGCTGGTTTTTGGCGAAAAACCTTTAGCGTAGTGAACTTGATATCGCTGAAGGAACCTGATAGCTTTTTAAAATATAGTGGCGAAAACCTTTTGCTAAAGAGGTCACTCCCGGTAAAGGGATCTCGGCTCTTTCCTCGTGGAATGAGGTCCAGGATATTCCACTGAATACCGCTATACAAAGCAACTTGTAATCGACTATAGTAAAGTTATTACTCTGACGCAAACTTCTGTCCAAGGGGTCAGTCCCGGTGAAGGGATATCGGCCCTTGCCCCGTCGAATGAGGTGCAGGATATTCCACTGAATACAGCTATGCATAACAAAAGGAAACGTCTTTGTAACAACACTTTTTAAATTTGTTCCAACAACTGTAAACAGGTTTGTTTTACTTTGCGTTGATCAGAATCAACGCAGTCCCATCAATAATCACACCAGAAAAGAACGAAAATAAAATGTACGTATATGCCATCCGCATTCGTCACTGGGTCCCGTCATCACCCGTTAGGTTACTTAACTAACGACAGAGCGGGGACTGGACTAGCGCGGGTGTAAAACATATACAACATCTAATAGTATATAAACCAATATACAATAATCGCTCCAGGCGTGATAGTATGCAACATTACAGAAAAGTAATAAGCATCACAGAACAATACAGATATCTGGGATCCCCGAGTTTCACAGAGCCGCTGCTGAAACTCGACGTTCCCCTGTCGTGTGGATAGCCTGTGCAATGAAACCTAGACCCCTACGGGTGCGGCAAGTTACCCACCAAAACCTGAAGCGAGGCAGCCCCCTACAGCATAGTGAATGGACCACCCGGCACTCCACGGAATCCGGTAATCTTGGGCACCCCTCCTTGGGTCAACCTGTACCCTACGAGTGCGGCGAATAGTCATCCAATTCTAAAGTGGGACCCCTCTGCCTCCCAAAGCCATGAGATGCGGACCCGTTGCCCTCCAGAACCCGGCTATCCGTGCACTCCGTCTCGGGGCAAAACCCAGTACAGTAATGAAAAAATAGTACAATAGGTATATCGACCGCAACCTGGTCATGCCCCAAAAAGAATATTATACAACAGGCAGTGACGGCAGTCCATAAGTTGGACGCTCGCCCCGCAATATCAAATGTACAAATAAACACAAACTGTACTACCATTGCACACTGCTATCCACCACGACAAATCCGCAACATCACAGCACAACACAGAACATCAACGCGAATGTCACGTTCGCAAACCCGTCTAAAAGAACTATAGCAATTAAACGCGGTTTACCGATCAAATGACATTCCCGGTCGGAGATATAATGTAAGCACAGTAAACTAACGTGTTTAAATTTCGATCGACCAAAGACCAAATATCAAAAAGTGGGCCCCACTGCTTACTGGTGAACAGTAACAAAATCTGGGCCAAAACGATATTAACCAAAAACCCCAAAATCTAACCAAGAACCCACTGTAAAAAGTTGGGGCCACGAGCTCACTGTTTGGCCGCGGATGCGCGGTCAAACCATAGGTTTGACCGCGTTTCCGCGGCTGCCTCATCGAATCACGTGCCCAAATTTCTACGTCGTTCTTAGAAAAGCCTGCACACATTTCTGAGACATGTAGAATTTAATTTTGAGACCATTTAAAATTAACAGAAACTGTCGGGCAAGGATTTTGCAATTTTCGATTTTCTGGTTCGATCGATGTTTTAAACGCGTTAGCACAAGTTAGTATAGAAAAATGGCGAGGCTCTGATACCACTGTAAGTCTACGCTAGCGCCCCGGCAGTCTACAGACTCCAAAATGCGGAACAAAACTTTTAAACTGGCGCTATCGTATACTTTAACCCGGATCTTCCATTATTGCTAAACTAACAAACTGTAAAGAGTGTAGGAATGTTGTACCGAACGATCCGAGTCTTTCGTTCTTCAACCATCATCCCACGCTCCGTTGCGGCTGCTCCGATCTCGTCGATCTCCGATCTCCTCGTCGAGGTGGCACCACATGATCGATTCTTTAAACGGGCTCCCGCCTCTGACTTGAGGCAAATCGATCGTCAAGTTTGCTAAAAGAGACGACCAAGAATGATGTAGAGAATGAGTAGATGACTTTGTCTCACTTCGTCCAAATCTGTGGACGATCGGTTAATGAAGTTGCCGAAGGAATCGGGTGATGGAATGAAATGGACTGTGAAATTCCATACACCGATAAAAACCTATCATAATCTTTTCTAACCAAAATGAAACATCAAGTGAAGTGAGGAGGAGAGAGAAGGCCGGCCACTTATATATGATGGAGGGAGGTGACCGTAGGAGCAAGTGGTGACCATAAGCAAAAAGCTTCTCACTTCAAAATATCTTAAGCAATCCAAAAGGTATTAATAACAAAGCATGAGTCATTAGGCTAGTCATCAAAAAACCATTAATGCACTAATGAGTCATGAAGCCTAGTCATCATCTAGAACCTTCTAGAAGCACTGACTCACCACATCCAAGAAAAGATAAATCCGTCTTTAACCGAATATTAAAAGACGGCTGATAGAAAACTGGAAACTGGCAACTTCCAAAAGTGATCCTGAAACGAATTTCAGGACAACCCCGAAACTGTATAAATATACCCGCATTTGTATTACGACCGAATACAAATGCAATTGAGACAAAGATATTATACCTACTCAATATAATACTTGGATCCGGCTTAAACCAAAGCCGACCAGTATTATCTGCCCGAAAAATAACACGTGCGTAAACGCACGTGCATTTTCCGAACCCTGCCATAAAACCATACGGCCTCTACAACGTTTCGCCCGAACTTGGGAAACTGTCTGTGGGGGACTCTAATGACTCGTCAGTACCCTGACAGTGGGTTTAACCACAAACCGTCAGCGGCACTAGCAATGCGTAACGGCTGCCCACGGACTGACCTCAAGGGAGGCTGATGAGCAAACTCAAGGGAGGCCGATGAGCGAACTCATCCAGAAACCCTACTGAGCCTAACAGTGACAATGTATATACAGTCCGGTCCGTTCGTCAAAGAGTATCACATATCTGCCTAGGAGGCTAGTAACGTCAGACCCCCAATAGCAGTATAAGTCGTGTCGGAGTGAAGCCTCAATACACCCTGAGATACTACTGGAGTACCAACCAGTAAATCTCCTACCATGGCCATGGATTTGTGTAATGGCTCTCCTAGACACATCACGACCTCGCCCCCAATACCGGGAGAGACGAATCCCCTGCCGATCCGCTCACGTGCCTCCATGTGGCTCAGGACTGTACCCAAAAGCTACCTGTTTGCACGACTCCTTTGAGCCGTGGTAGGGTAGAAATCAAAGCACAGTGGGAACTCACACGAGACAAATGACGACCTCAGGTCGATGAACTAACCTGTACACATGTCACCAGGGAACTGCTATCTGACGGTAGATATAATACTAACTAGCAGATTCCCGGCGAGTCCTGTCCGGTGTACTCATAACCCAATGAGCACCTGTATACATCTTAGGTGATCCAACTGACACCAGTGGCTTGTGAGATGATTAGTGTCAAAAATTGTAATTACCGCAATCATAAACGGCGTCGCTTCGCAGCTAGCCGGTGAGTGCGGGTCGATCCACAGAGACGGGTAAATTTCTTTATTGTATTTTAACGAGTTGATTATATTTCGATGTCGACTACTCACAGCCCGTGTGAAACCGAACATCCAACTCCTCTACTAATCAGTATCACAAAGCCCGTTTGTAAAACTATTGTGTTCGAGAAATAGCCTCAGTGAGTGGATCCGCCTAGAAGTATCTTTCTATGTCTCTCTTAATCTCAAGTTCGCGGAGAAAACCATCTCCCGAATTGAGTAATACCTGTCTTAGAACATGTCTGGATATCTGATGGGACCTTAGTTCATAAATGAACTCCATATCCAAACTTCTTAGACTGAATCGATCACTGAACCTAATCAGTATCGGGCACCTTGCTTCCCACAGTATCCTCTTGGACCACCTGTCCATAATACTGTCCCTCTTCGTCAGAGGGAAAAACTAAAACTCTGACAGTCACTCTGTCATCCACGTCACCTTTGAAGCCTGGAATGATAATCGTCTCCCGAAGGAGGCTACCGTCATCAAATCCGTAGAACATGTACTTATGTTCTAAAACTGCGTCCTTTTGTTTCTCCAGGATTGGATTAATACAAACTTATTGCATCTAGTGCAAATACAACATCTGGTGTGGTACTTGACATTTCATGACTGACTCAGTTGCCTAAGCAAGTGATCTGCCAATCATGCACAACCCTCTCCCCTTTAGTCTGTAAGACACCTTTAGAGAGGGTGACTCCATCACCTGCAGGTACACCACCATGCTAGGAGTCAACTATTCTAAAAACCATTAGAATATCTGTCAAAGTACCCACATTGGGAAACTACCCAAATCCAGATCTAAAACCATAGATCTAGAAACCAGAATGTCAAATATTATATCCATATCCTGTCTGGAGAAACAACTGTGTGACGACCACAGTACAACCGATCGTAGTATAGGAATTTTACTTCCTACTCTGTTTATGTCATCCAGATACCATGACATCACACCCTACTACCTTCTTAACTGATCCATCCCTTATTCTGATTGAAGTCAAACCCATGACTGTCACATCAAAATTAGATGATCTATCTCCGCTATAACTGCTCAAGTCTATAAATAGATATAAGCATCTTGCCCACTATGCTTCCGCTGCTCCCACTGACTACGACAACCCTCCTACCGGGTCTCATATCCTGGAACAACAGTAGTGTCAAGTCTGGGTAGATAAGAACCTTCCTGTCACCGTCTCTGAGGCTACCGAAGTACCTCTCGGGCGTCTGAGGTTACCTACCATACCTGCGGAGTGGCTTATTGGAATGTCAAACCTGATTGAATATATAGGTCCTATTAAATTTTCCGTAATCGTTCGCGGTTCTGGAATCACTTCCAGTTCTACCATACTCCCACTACTGTTTTCTGAAAAAGATCCATTTTTACTAAAACTGTGGCGAGTCAAGAACAATATCACTATTGATCTTCCAAATGGTAGAATATCAACCCTCGTCATTGCCAGGGTCAACCCACAAACAGCCATTACAGAAACGTGCCCTGAGTTATCCAGAGTCTGGTTTTTAAGCATAAGCTGGACAACTCCCCGTACCTTAATATCTTTTAAGGTACGATCCATTCTATATCCAATACAGAAACTTTGGCACTTATTTAATTAGAACCATATTCAAATCATGCAGCTGTCTCCAGTGCATATCAACTTAATGGAAAGAGGCTAATCAGCATTACTCAACTTAGGAATCCATCCAATTAAGAGTAACCTGAAAGAGAAACACGTTTCTCAAAACCATCACTATCATCTGAATACCAATCACAAGAATCTACATCTTCGATCTCTTTGAAGAATCCCGATACTTGTGATACCTGGTTCTCTACTTTATTCTTATACCCACAACTTCTCAAAACTTAGACCTTGTATTTCTACGAAACACTCGTCTAAATACTAGAGAAGTTATAAGTAAACAGAACATAGTACGAGGACCTACCCCTTTGTCCTGATGGACACTGGACAACATACAATACTCTGTATAAGTCCGCTGAGTTTAAACAACTCAAAACCTGTGCGTCGTAGGTTGAAAACTGTACCCTGGCAATTTCCTCAAATATCACCAATTACAACGAATTCCGATATAATGAGGATGATCACCTAATTCCCAATATCTTACTCCCACTCATCATCTGTAAAACCATACAGATATGAGAATGAAACCTGGTAAATACATACCCTTGGAGTAAGTGTCTAATCGGGAAAACAGTTTTTCTTTTAACAATGCACTGAAACATGAAAATGTTTCGTAAGGGTATCCTGGTATTCATAGCAATGCCTCTTCCATAATCCAATTCATGACTTCAACCGTATACTTTATTGCCGTCTCTCCAAATCCCTTTATTTGTCTTTAGTCGTTACCTTCTGTACACCATTGTTAGGCTAACTGGTTTTCTTCCTTCCCTACCGTTCGGCACCAGCCTATGGTTTGGAAGAAGACTATCCAGTAAGCATAAAAGGTGTACCCTCCTAAACCAAGGAGTACTCGCAACTGAGAGAAGGTGATGATAAAAGACAACTGAATAATACCTTATTCTTTTAAAGGTGAAATAGGAGTGGCGATGAAGTACGCGGTTTTGTTCGTGAATGATATCAGTCGCAATTTACTTTGCCCTCTTTCGAATCCCTTTATTTTGTCTTTACATATTACCTTCTGCACACCCTACTTAGGCTAATTGGTTTTCTTCATTCCCTACCTTTCGGCACCAGCCTATGGTTTGGAATAAGACTATCCAATAGGCGTAACAGGTGTACTCTCCTAAACCAAGGAGCTCTCGCAACCTGAGAGAAGGTGATAATAAAAGACAACTGAATAAACCAATTCTATTTCTCCTGAACCTGGATCCATCCCCGAAGAAGTCCCTTCGAGTTCGTATATAACCATACGATGGATCTATCCAATGGAAGTGGATATCCGTAGTAATACGGGTGTTCTGAGAAATGCAAAGGGTAAAAGAAGGAGTGGCAATGACTTATGCAACTCAGACAATCCAAAAGCCAGTATTTTAAGAAGGTTCGGTCAACCTGGTCACTGAGTCATTGTCTAGGGTCGGTCAAAGGTCGCTGCCAAAGAGAGTGTAACACCTTAGAATGTGTTTTGTAGCTAATTATATTTTAAAATGTGGTTTTTAATAAAAAGTTTACCAAATTAAGTTTTAAATATTTTATCTTATTTAATGTGTATTTTATTAGAATTTTATTAGGCACACACACACTTGTGCATGTTAACTTGGGTTGTTTTTGGGGTTAAGCCATGATTGGTAACCATGGTTAACCAACCATTTCTTCCCTAATCTAGTTTAATATTTGTTTAAGTGTTATGGTTGTTATTAGTATGTGTTAAAGTGTCATGATAGTTTTAAATTTAAAAATGAATTTAAAAAGGGTTTTTAAATTGAAATGGTTGTTCATGGTTGACCTTGGTGAGAGAGAGAAGTGTTGCATGATGGGCATTATGGCCTTTGCCATGCCTCATTTATGAGGAGAGAGAGAGAGGAGGGGGTTGACTTGTGAGTTCTCTCATTCCCTCACTCCCATTCTCTCACCCCCATTCTCTCTCACAACACACACACACACTCACTGCAGAGAGAGAGAGAGAGAAGAAGCAGCAGCAGCTGCCCCAGCAGCAACATCAACAACAACAACACTACAACAACAGCATCAACTACAATAACAAAGACAATAGCAACAGCAATAGAAGTAGCAGCAAGCATCATCATCATCAACATTATCATCATCGTTATCATCAGCAGCAGGAGCAACAGGAGGCAACAGCAGCAGCAGCCATCAGCATCACCATCATCATCTCAGCAACAACAACAAGAACAACAGCAGCAGCAGAAGCAGAAGCAGCAACAGGAGCAGAGGCAGCAGCAGAGCAGCATCAGGAGCCCCAGCAGCAGTAGCAGCTCCTCTCCACTTCTCCTCCTGCTTCTTGGGATCCAATAGGGTATATTTTCAGAACCCTATTGTTTGATTGTGCAGCTTGTGTGCTAATTAGCTAGTTTAGTGCTAGTTTTGGTGATTTGTGAGGTATTGTGGTAATTTGTTGGATGTGTTGGATACCCTAGTTTACTTAAGTGCTAATAGGGACATTGCAACTGAGAAATCCCCAGATTACACTAAAATACCATATAGTTTGTGATTTGTGCAATTTGTGACTTTTGAGGTGATATTTGTGACTTTTGTGATCTGCTATAGACCCGATGCCTACAGAATAAAACTAGAGATGACTGGAGCATGTACACTAGGTATAGATAACACCCCCAGAAGACGAGCCCCTACCCCCTTTGTCTGGCCGCCAATTTCTCCATTCTGGCCGCAATTTGCGGCCAGGAAGAGGAATTGGGTGTTGAGGTTTTGTGTGGAGCTTTATTCTGGGTTGTATAGGTCCTTGGTATGTCTAGTTTTGTAATATTGTACCTGTAGGAAAATCTGGGACTATATGTCGCTTTTGTGTTTAGTTGTGTTTGCGCGATACGCGCGATACGTGTGTGGGTTCTGTGATCCAGCGTATCGCGGCGTGTCGCGATGGTTTTTAGACGCGTACACACACGATTCAGCGTATCGTGCACACGCGCGTTTAGTTCGCGACGCGAGTTTCTCGTTTCGTTTCGATATCGCGTTTCGCGAGATTTTTAGCCTATATGTGATTTCTTGTCGTATTTGCAGGTGTGCAGGCAGGAGCTACGGACACAGCTACAGGGGGAGCAGGTGATAGGATTCACCCAGTGTGGAGTTAGGTGAGTAGATATAACATCTACAGGGGAATCGCCCGCATGGCGTTATGCGTCTGGGCTAGGATTCAATTTCCTGTCGCACTTTCTACGTCATTGTAGAATTGCGCATTTACTGCATTTCCTAGATATAGCTATATACTGTGACTAGCAGCCGTAGGACACTGCACACATTATTGACGGTTCAGGTTGCACGAGCACGGATTGCATGCCACACACACACCGTCAATAATTGCCATGTCACACACTACCCCTTATAGCTACCATTGCTTACCACACTTGACATCTAGTTATCGGTATACCTATAGTGTATCATACCTTTAGTGATAGGTATATTTTCACTTGAGATACAGCTACAGGTATACCTCCTACATATTTTACCTATACTGGGAGGGATTTCCTACATATGTTACTATACCCAGGGGGGTATACGACATCAGTTCCTATAGGTAGATACCTATACTTTGCTACACCTGTGTGTTAGATGCATATTTAGTTGTTGTCGCATATTCACATTTACTGATGTTACTTAGCTGTACCTTATCATGATTTCGCATACATCTGGTTCAGCTATATACTTGCGTTTACCTGCTCGTATTCAGATATATCGCATACATCTATTCCTGTATTTATGCATTGTTTATCTGGTTTTCATATGATGTTTTCGGGATTTGGGAACCGCGGGAGTTCATGAAATTATGCATACATGAGCAACCCGGTTTCCTTGATATGATATTTCGAGCGTCCCCCATGAGTTTTATCGGTGCTGATTACCTACTCCATACGAGGTGTGGTTGCCGTATGAGAGTACATGGCGGGGCCCGGTATGGTTCCCCTCGGCAAGAAGATCGATGGGTTTGCCGATTGAGCCTGGAGGCGGGCGAGTACCTACCGGTGATTGTTTGGACCTGGCAGTTGTCTGGAGGCTACTGGCCAGAGCAGAGAGAGATGGATGCGGGATGACCTGTACTGTCGAGGCCGAGGGCCGACACTGCAGACGGACCCCGTGGGCTGTCCGGACTGACGGAGCCCCATATACGAGGATTTCTGTGTCGATGCTTGGCACACGGTTTCATGATATTTCTTTAACCCCTTTTTGTATATATAACAGGGGACTTAGCCGTTGTTATATATACCCTTACACCAATATTAGTGGAATGGGACGCTAATATATGTGTATTGCCCCCATCATATTTATTTCTGTACATGTATATATATCTTTAGGATGTTAGATTCATATTGAGATTGGACTTGGGATACTAGGTGATTCATTGGGATTTGGACATTGGATATACCTATGTGATTGGTGACTTGTACATTCGGATATAGGAGATTACCTGATATTGTACATACGAGATATGTGAGATCCACTTGATGTTGTACATGTGATATATGTGAGATACACTGATATTGTACACACTAGATATGTGGGATATACTCGACATTGTACATTGAGGAGATGTGAGACTTATTTGATGTGAGTGCCCAATGTGGGGCCTGGTTTGAGGATTTGGGATTGGAGTATCTTAGTGGATTGTGATCCTGCCACGACGTCAGGTTTCCGTGGAAAGTGACATATTCCACCCTACACGTCACCATTACCTATTTTATGCACAGATTCATATATTGGTAGTACTTGTGGTGTACCCTTATGATAGTTGCATATTTGCTTTCTCATATCTCTATTGCACTGACAGTGCATACCACTATCATGCCATCATTGCTTCACTTATTGATCGTACCTGCTAGTGTACTCTCTTTATCTCAGCATTTCATGACATATTGTTACTACTGTAATCGCATATCTTAGATTCATGCTGTACGTGCATTCCTGCGATTACCTGCATATGTTTTATACTATTCACGAGTTGGCAACTCACCCCCGTTGTGCCACAGGTGTTTCAGGTTATTCCCCAGAGTAGTCGAGGCAGGCTATTCCCCTATCCAGCTATCCAGCTACCATCTTTTGCTACAGATACCGCATCAGCTCACAGTACCATTTTGCATAGGTGGGTTAGACGGTTATCTGTATTATATTTTGTACCTTCGTTGTATTGTACTCTCCATCTACTGTTGTATTATTGACATAGAGACTTGGTGAGGACGTTATGTGTATTATGGTGGATTTGGTGTCTTTATATATGCAGCTTTTTCTTTACTGTCCTTATTCTTCTGTTGTATTCATATTGACTAGTCTTTATAGAAAAAATGGGGTGTTGCTAAAATTTTAAAGAAAGAAAGTGAGACTTTTAAAGAATTTGGGTTGCGATTTCAATTGTTTCTAAACTTGTATTATCTTTTCCGTATTTTTCTTGGTTTAGATTTCTGGGTTTTGGCTTTCTTTTACTACGTTGCGTCTTTAGGCGTTGCGTAGTATTAGGGCCGTCACGGGCCATTCTTGGGTCGTGACAAAGTTGGTATCAGAGCGTTAGGTTTTACCTTTCGGAGTGTAGGATGACCTTAGTATGATGGAGAAGGTAGCTTAAGCAGAGTAACGTAGTGTGTGTATGTCTGCAGCATACTCACAGCGCGGTACCTTGCATTAAGTGACCTAAGTACAAAATTGCTTGACATTCCTTCCTTGATGATTCATATCCTTGAGATCCGATTTCCTCATTCTTATCGAATCTCATCTTATATCTATTTATAGCCTTGCCGCCGATGACTATGGGGACTCAGAGCGATGCAGCGAGGGCCGAGGTCAGGGTTAGCTCGGGTGAGCCGAGCACTGACCAGGATGGCACTCTAGTTGCACAGGTGCAGACGGATCAGCCTACAATCTATACTATGGATAGACTTTTGGTAGAGATGCAGGAGTTCCGCCAGACGATGAGTTCCTTGGTCGATGTCGTTCGGGAGCTACGACAGGAGGTTGTCGCCCCTGTTACTCTGCTGTCCCTTACGATCAGCATGCAGCAGTCCGTCACTTACATAGCACCAGTGGTTGCAGCTCCAGTTGACGAGGCACATATTTCAGAGGCTTAGAGAGTTCCAGGACAGTGGAGGACTCGTACCAGCGTACCAGCCCAGAGGCAGAGGTTTGGTCGTCGAGACAGATTTCGTGGCCGTCGCGGGAGTAGCAGAGGCTTGGGACGAGGACAGTCGTTCAGCTCTCATCCCCAGGATGGTCAGCAGTCAGCACGTGGATGTTTTTGATGCGGAAGCCTTCAGCACTTCGTCAGGGATTGTTCCTTAGCACCGCGTCATGATCGCTTCCAGAGAGGCCGTGGACATGGAAGGTTTGCTCAGAGGGCTCAGGCTACCAGAGGAGTTCATCCAGCTGCGAGTAGAGGGCAGACACAGGAGTTTGCTTCTACTCATCGGGACGCGCAGACGTCCAATGTGGAGTTTTCAGGTACCCTTGAGTTATATTTTCTCTTGGTGTATCTGTTTGTTTCTTGCTTGTACCGTGGTTGGGTAGATTAGTCGTAGTTGTTTTAACTTCTGTCAGTGATTCTTTGGTTGCGCGACACGTATTCAGTTTTGTGCCAATCGGATAGGAGATAGAGTTTCGTCCGTCGTTTTGATCCATCTAGAGATGTTGGATTTGACGTTCTCCTGGGCACGGATTGGTTAACTACGTGTTAGGCGTCTGTGGACTACCGTGTGGGAACAAGTTAGGTTTTGTTTTCCCCGGCAAGTCAGTTCTTGTTGTGCAGGTGGATAGTTGTACCGCCTCTCACAGCTTGAATTCAGCCTTTTTCGCTAGTCGGCTACTGAGGAGATGGCGTAGATTCTTAGCGTTCATTCGTGATACCGGAGCCGCCGTGGGATTGCTGGACCGGGTTCTTTTCGTGCGAGAGTTTTTCCGACGTTGTTCCAGATGAGCCGGCGAAACTGAGGGAGCTTAAGGATCAGCTGCAGAGTTTTGGTTTGGGGAGTTTTATGCGTCTGAGTGTTTCGCTTTTGGAAACTCCTATTTCTGTTCGTCGAGGGGGAAAGACGGCAGTTTAGGGTTGTGTATCGACGGATCGTCAATTGAACCGGCTTACGGTGCGGATAGGTATCCTTCACCTTGCCGTGGCGATTTCTTCGATCAGCTCCAGAGTGCGAGACATTTCTCTAAGTGTGCTTGGGATCAGGTCATCATTATTGCGGATTCGGAGTGACGGCATTCCGAAGAATGCCTTGTGCGTGCTACGGGCCTTGTGTGTTTTGTGAGTCGTTGGATTCACTGTCGCCCTAGCAGCATTCGTAGATATGATGAACCAGATTTCTGCAGGCCGTTCCTCGACCAGTTTTTGTTGTGTTATTTACGACACTTTGGTCTACTTAATGTGTTTTGAGGGACAGGAGTAACACTTGAGGATTGTTATGCAGATGATGGGAGAGCGCCAGCAGTTTGCGAAATTCTCGGAGTGTTTCTTCAGGCTTGGTTGTGTTGACTCCTAGGTCTTGTAGTCGCGGGAGAAGGTTCCGTATGGTTTCGAGGGAGATCGTGGCCGTACAGCTTAAGCCCAGACTTGTGTGCAGGACGAAGATCCACAAATTGTTGGGCTTAGCAGGTTTTGCCGCCGTTTCATGCAGGATTGCTAGAGTAGTGCTGCACCGTCGACTGAATTGACCAAAAAGGAGGTTTCTTTTCTTTGAACTGAGGCACGTGTACAGAGTCTTCAGCAGTTGAAGATTCAGTTAACAGCTGCATCAGTTCTTCCTTTGCTTTTGGTTCGGGCGACTTTGTTGTTTAACTGTAATGTTTCTTGAGTGGGCTCGAGTGTGTACTGAGGTGACACTATAGAGTTATCGCTTTTGCTTCCCTACATTTGGAGGAAGTACGAGGAGGATATTCCACTCATGATCTGGAGATGGCCGCGGTGGTTTTGCGTTGGAGAATTGGAGACACTACTTGCTTGAGAGTCGTGTCAGATTTTCCACGGACCACTAGAGCTTAGTGTACATCTTCCTGCAGCAGATTTGGATTGTTGTGATGGTCTCCTGCAGATTTACAGTTCTTGTGTGATCGTTGAGTATAGCTTAGTTCGTCTCTACGGAGGGGACAGCTTGCTCATGTTCGCGCCCGACCACTTTCCTTAAATCGCTTTCGCGAGACACTGCCCGTCGAAGCTCGTACGTCAGAAGTACTTGAGCATATTCGGCTGGGTAATGATTCGAAAACCTTGATTGTGACAATGATGTGCTAAGTTAGGGATACGTTTGTGTACCTGCCATTATCAGGTAGAGGCGTGTAATCCTAAAGCATGCACATCTGTCAACTCTCTTTATGCATTCAAGCTCCACCAGCTTTGGCGTGACTTGTGAGATAGTTACAAGTGGACAGGAATGCAAGGAGAAGTTTCAGGTTTCGTTTCAAGTGTCTGTCTTGTTGTGTGCTTTGGGTCGAGCATCTGAGGCCGGCTGGAGATTTGCAATCTTTTACCTTTCCGAAGCAGGAATGGGAGCAGATCTCCACGAATTTCGTTATGGTTTCCACCTAATTTTGGTTAGGGTGTGACTCCATTCGGATTCTTGTCGTCCGGTTTTTACTCAGTGTGCTCAGTTGTTTTTGTTAAGTTTGTGTGTTTGTTGTTTTGTCTGGTCGTCAGCAGCTTAGGATCGTCACTCGCCATCGTTAGGGTTCTCCTTCGATAGCTGTTATCAAGAAACGCTCTAATTGGCCACCCTTAGGCTTAGGGGTTAGGTCGTGTCGATCGCCAGCCTGTTGTTTTCTGACTCTGCGTAGGTAGGATTTTGGACCCCAGCTATGTCTAGAGAATTCGGAGATAGTCCAGTTGTGTTCAGGTCAGGATGAGAACTATCCATTGCAAACAGATGTTTTATGCGACTGTGTTGGTCGCAGGCTTGAGTGCGCAGTGGCAAGTCATGGATTCCTATGGACTTTCCGATGAATGACGTGTTGGATTTTGGGGAAGCTTATTCCAGGATTTAGGTCCTTCTGAGATCCTATAAGCGAGTTAGTTTCGTTGCCTTCAATTTGGCACTTCCGCCCAGATTATTGGATTTTCACCCCGTATTCCTTGTGATGATACTTTACAATTACCTTCATGACCTTTCTCACAAGTTTTGGCACCAGACCATTTAGCTTGACGCGATCTTTCGTTCACCCGCAGCCATGTGTGTTAATGGCTCGACAGGTGGAGAAACATCGGTCAAGAGTCTTGCCATCTGTAAAGGGTTTCCTTAGACGTAGCCGTATAGTGAGTTAGTCACTTGGGAGGCTGCGAACGAGATTTGAGGATTTTAATCTTCTCTTTGAAGGTACATGTAAAGGTATAATTTTTAAATTCGGGGACGAATTTCTTTTAAGGGGGGGAGATTGTAACACCTTAGAATGTGTTTTGTAGCTAATTATATTTTAAAATGTGGTTTTTAATAAAAAGTTTACCAAATTAAGTTTTAAATATTTTATCTTATTTAATGTGTATTTTATTAGAATTTTATTAGGCACACACACACTTGTGCATGTTAACTTGGGTTGTTTTTGGGGTTAAGCCATGATTGGTAACCATGGTTAACCAACCATTTCTTCCCTAATCTAGTTTAATATTTGTTTAAGTGTTATGGTTGTTATTAGTATGTGTTAAAGTGTCATGATAGTTTTAAATTTAAAAATGAATTTAAAAAGGGTTTTTAAATTGAAATGGTTGTTCATGGTTGACCTTGGTGAGAGAGAGAAGTGTTGCATGATGGGCATTATGGCCTTTGCCATGCCTCATTTATGAGGAGAGAGAGAGAGGAGGGGGTTGACTTGTGAGTTCTCTCATTCCCTCACTCCCATTCTCTCACCCCCATTCTCTCTCACAACACACACACACACTCACTGCAGAGAGAGAGAGAGAGAAGAAGCAGCAGCAGCTGCCCCAGCAGCAACATCAACAACAACAACACTACAACAACAGCATCAACTACAATAACAAAGACAATAGCAACAGCAATAGAAGTAGCAGCAAGCATCATCATCATCAACATTATCATCATCGTTATCATCAGCAGCAGGAGCAACAGGAGGCAACAGCAGCAGCAGCCATCAGCATCACCATCATCATCTCAGCAACAACAACAAGAACAACAGCAGCAGCAGAAGCAGAAGCAGCAACAGGAGCAGAGGCAGCAGCAGAGCAGCATCAGGAGCCCCAGCAGCAGTAGCAGCTCCTCTCCACTTCTCCTCCTGCTTCTTGGGATCCAATAGGGTATATTTTCAGAACCCTATTGTTTGATTGTGCAGCTTGTGTGCTAATTAGCTAGTTTAGTGCTAGTTTTGGTGATTTGTGAGGTATTGTGGTAATTTGTTGGATGTGTTGGATACCCTAGTTTACTTAAGTGCTAATAGGGACATTGCAACTGAGAAATCCCCAGATTACACTAAAATACCATAAAGTTTGTGATTTGTGCAATTTGTGACTTTTGAGGTGATATTTGTGACTTTTGTGATCTGCTATAGACCCGATGCCTACAGAATAAAACTAGAGATGACTGGAGCATGTACACTAGGTATAGATAACACCCCCAGAAGACGAGCCCCTACCCCCTTTGTCTGGCCGCCAATTTCTCCATTCTGGCCGCAATTTGCGGCCAGGAAGAGGAATTGGGTGTTGAGGTTTTGTGTGGAGCTTTATTCTGGGTTGTATAGGTCCTTGGTATGTCTAGTTTTGTAATATTGTACCTGTAGGAAAATCTGGGACTATATGTCGCTTTTGTGTTTAGTTGTGTTTGCGCGATACGCGCGATACGTGTGTGGGTTCTGTGATCCAGCGTATCGCGGCGTGTCGCGATGGTTTTTAGACGCGTACACACACGATTCAGCGTATCGTGCACACGCGCGTTTAGTTCGCGACGCGAGTTTCTCGTTTCGTTTCGATATCGCGTTTCGCGAGATTTTTAGCCTATATGTGATTTCTTGTCGTATTTACAGGTGTGCAGGCAGGAGCTACGGACACAGCTACAGGGGGAGCAGGTGATAGGATTCACCCAGTGTGGAGTTAGGTGAGTAGATATAACATCTACAGGGGAATCGCCCGCATGGCGTTCTGCGTCTGGGCTAGGATTCAATTTCCTGTCGCACTTTCTACGTCATTGTAGAATTGCGCATTTACTGCATTTCCTAGATATAGCTATATACTGTGACTAGCAGCCGTAGGACACTGCACACATTATTGACGGTTCAGGTTGCACGAGCACGGATTGCATGCCACACACACACCGTCAATAATTGCCATGTCACACACTACCCCTTATAGCTACCATTGCTTACCACACTTGACATCTAGTTATCGGTATACCTATAGTGTATCATACCTTTAGTGATAGGTATATTTTCACTTGAGATACAGCTACAGGTATACCTCCTACATATTTTACCTATACTGGGAGGGATTTCCTACATATGTTACTATACCCAGGGGGGTATACGACATCAGTTCCTATAGGTAGATACCTATACTTTGCTACACCTGTGTGTTAGATGCATATTTAGTTGTTGTCGCATATTCACATTTACTGATGTTACTTAGCTGTACCTTATCATGATTTCGCATACATCTGGTTCAGCTATATACTTGCGTTTACCTGCTCGTATTCAGATATATCGCATACATCTATTCCTGTATTTATGCATTGTTTATCTGGTTTTCATATGATGTTTTCGGGATTTGGGAACCGCGGGAGTTCATGAAATTATGCATACATGAGCAACCCGGTTTCCTTGATATGATATTTCGAGCGTCCCCCATGAGTTTTATCGGTGCTGATTACCTACTCCATACGAGGTGTGGTTGCCGTATGAGAGTACATGGCGGGGCCCGGTATGGTTCCCCTCGGCAAGAAGATCGATGGGTTTGCCGATTGAGCCTGGAGGCGGGCGAGTACCTACCGGTGATTGTTTGGACCTGGCAGTTGTCTGGAGGCTACTGGCCAGAGCAGAGAGAGATGGATGCGGGATGACCTGTACTGTCGAGGCCGAGGGCCGACACTGCAGACGGACCCCGTGGGCTGTCCGGACTGACGGAGCCCCATATACGAGGATTTCTGTGTCGATGCTTGGCACACGGTTTCATGATATTTCTTTAACCCCTTTTTGTATATATAACAGGGGACTTAGCCGTTGTTATATATACCCTTACACCAATATTAGTGGAATGGGACGCTAATATATGTGTATTGCCCCCATCATATTTATTTCTGTACATGTATATATATCTTTAGGATGTTAGATTCATATTGAGATTGGACTTGGGATACTAGGTGATTCATTGGGATTTGGACATTGGATATACCTATGTGATTGGTGACTTGTACATTCGGATATAGGAGATTACCTGATATTGTACATACGAGATATGTGAGATCCACTTGATGTTGTACATGTGATATATATGAGATACACTGATATTGTACACACTAGATATGTGGGATATACTCGACATTGTACATTGAGGAGATGTGAGACTTATTTGATGTGAGTGCCCAATGTGGGGCCTGGTTTGAGGATTTGGGATTGGAGTATCTTAGTGGATTGTGATCCTGCCACGACGTCAGGTTTCCGTGGAAAGTGACATATTCCACCCTACACCTCACCATTACCTATTTTATGCACAGATTCATATATTGGTAGTACTTGTGGTGTACCCTTATGATAGTTGCATATTTGCTTTCTCATATCTCTATTGCACTGACAGTGCATACCACTATCATGCCATCATTGCTTCACTTATTGATCGTACCTGCTAGTGTACTCTCTTTATCTCAGCATTTCATGACATATTGTTACTACTGTAATCGCATATCTTAGATTCATGCTGTACGTGCATTCCTGCGATTACCTGCATATGTTTTATACTATTCACGAGTTGGCAACTCACCCCCGTTGTGCCACAGGTGTTTCAGGTTATTCCCCAGAGTAGTCGAGGCAGGCTATTCCCCTATCCAGCTATCCAGCTACCATCTTTTGCTACAGATACCGCATCAGCTCACAGTACCATTTTGCATAGGTGGGTTAGACGGTTATCTGTATTATATTTTGTACCTTCGTTGTATTGTACTCTCCATCTACTGTTGTATTATTGACATAGAGACTTGGTGAGGACGTTATGTGTATTATGGTGGATTTGGTGTCTTTATATATGCAGCTTTTTCTCTACTGTCCTTATTCTTCTGTTGTATTCATATTGACTAGTCTTTATAGAAAAAATGGGGTGTTGCTAAAATTTTAAAGAAAGAAAGTGAGACTTTTAAAGAATTTGGGTTGCGATTTCAATTGTTTCTAAACTTGTATTATCTTTTCCGTATTTTTCTTGGTTTAGATTTCTGGGTTTTGGCTTTCTTTTACTACGTTGCGTCTTTAGGCGTTGCGTAGTATTAGGGCCGTCACGGGCCATTCTTGGGTCGTGACAAAGTTGGTATCAGAGCGTTAGGTTTTACCTTTCGGAGTGTAGGATGACCTTAGTATGATGGAGAAGGTAGCTTAAGCAGAGTAACGTAGTGTGTGTATGTCTGCAGCATACTCACAGCGCGGTACCTTGCATTAAGTGACCTAAGTACAAAATTGCTTGACATTCCTTCCTTGATGATTCATATCCTTGAGATCCGATTTCCTCATTCTTATCGAATCTCATCTTATATCTATTTATAGCCTTGCCGCCGATGACTATGGGGACTCAGAGCGATGCAGCGAGGGCCGAGGTCAGGGTTAGCTCGGGTGAGCCGAGCACTGACCAGGATGGCACTCTAGTTGCACAGGTGCAGACGGATCAGCCTACAATCTATACTATGGATAGACTTTTGGTAGAGATGCAGGAGTTCCGCCAGACGATGAGTTCCTTGGTCGATGTCGTTCGGGAGCTACGACAGGAGGTTGTCGCCCCTGTTACTCTGCTGTCCCTTACGATCAGCATGCAGCAGTCCGTCACTTACATAGCACCAGTGGTTGCAGCTCCAGTTGACGAGGCACATATTTCAGAGGCTTAGAGAGTTCCAGGACAGTGGAGGACTCGTACCAGCGTACCAGCCCAGAGGCAGAGGTTTGGTCGTCGAGACAGATTTCGTGGCCGTCGCGGGAGTAGCAGAGGCTTGGGACGAGGACAGTCGTTCAGCTCTCATCCCCAGGATGGTCAGCAGTCAGCACGTGGATGTTTTTGATGCGGAAGCCTTCAGCACTTCGTCAGGGATTGTTCCTTAGCACCGCGTCATGATCGCTTCCAGAGAGGCCGTGGACATGGAAGGTTTGCTCAGAGGGCTCAGGCTACCAGAGGTGTTCATCCAGCTGCGAGTAGAGGGCAGACACAGGAGTTTGCTTCTACTCATCGGGACGCGCAGACGTCCAATGTGGAGTTTTCAGGTACCCTTGAGTTATATTTTCTCTTGGTGTATCTGTTTGTTTCTTGCTTGTACCGTGGTTGGGTAGATTAGTCGTAGTTGTTTTAACTTCTGTCAGTGATTCTTTGGTTGCGCGACACGTATTCAGTTTTGTGCCAATCGGATAGGAGATAGAGTTTCGTCCGTCGTTTTGATCCATCTAGAGATGTTGGATTTGACGTTCTCCTGGGCACGGATTGGTTAACTACGTGTTAGGCGTCTGTGGACTACCGTGTGGGAACAAGTTAGGTTTTGTTTTCCCCGGCAAGTCAGTTCTTGTTGTGCAGGTGGATAGTTGTACCGCCTCTCACAGCTTGAATTCAGCCTTTTTCGCTAGTCGGCTACTGAGGAGATGGCGTAGATTCTTAGCGTTCATTCGTGATACCGGAGCCGCCGTGGGATTGCTGGACCGGGTTCTTTTCGTGCGAGAGTTTTTCCGACGTTGTTCCAGATGAGCCGGCGAAACTGAGGGAGCTTAAGGATCAGCTGCAGAGTTTTGGTTTGGGGAGTTTTATGCGTCTGAGTGTTTCGCTTTTGGAAACTCCTATTTCTGTTCGTCGAGGGGGAAAGACGGCAGTTTAGGGTTGTGTATCGACGGATCGTCAATTGAACCGGCTTACGGTGCGGATAGGTATCCTTCACCTTGCCGTGGCGATTTCTTCGATCAGCTCCAGAGTGCGAGACATTTCTCTAAGTGTGCTTGGGATCAGGTCATCATTATTGCGGATTCGGAGTGACGGCATTCCGAAGAATGCCTTGTGCGTGCTACGGGCCTTGTGTGTTTTGTGAGTCGTTGGATTCACTGTCGCCCTAGCAGCATTCGTAGATATGATGAACCAGATTTCTGCAGGCCGTTCCTCGACCAGTTTTTGTTGTGTTATTTACGACACTTTGGTCTACTTAATGTGTTTTGAGGGACAGGAGTAACACTTGAGGATTGTTATGCAGATGATGGGAGAGCGCCAGCAGTTTGCGAAATTCTCGGAGTGTTTCTTCAGGCTTGGTTGTGTTGACTCCTAGGTCTTGTAGTCGCGGGAGAAGGTTCCGTATGGTTTCGAGGGAGATCGTGGCCGTACAGCTTAAGCCCAGACTTGTGTGCAGGACGAAGATCCACAAATTGTTGGGCTTAGCAGGTTTTGCCGCCGTTTCATGCAGGATTGCTAGAGTAGTGCTGCACCGTCGACTGAATTGACCAAAAAGGAGGTTTCTTTTCTTTGAACTGAGGCACGTGTACAGAGTCTTCAGCAGTTGAAGATTCAGTTAACAGCTGCATCAGTTCTTCCTTTGCTTTTGGTTCGGGCGACTTTGTTGTTTAACTGTAATGTTTCTTGAGTGGGCTCGAGTGTGTACTGAGGTGACACTATAGAGTTATCGCTTTTGCTTCCCTACATTTGGAGGAAGTACGAGGAGGATATTCCACTCATGATCTGGAGATGGCCGCGGTGGTTTTGCGTTGGAGAATTGGAGACACTACTTGCTTGAGAGTCGTGTCAGATTTTCCACGGACCACTAGAGCTTAGTGTACATCTTCCTGCAGCAGATTTGGATTGTTGTGATGGTCTCCTGCAGATTTACAGTTCTTGTGTGATCGTTGAGTATAGCTTAGTTCGTCTCTACGGAGGGGACAGCTTGCTCATGTTCGCGCCCGACCACTTTCCTTAAATCGCTTTCGCGAGACACTGCCCGTCGAAGCTCGTACGTCAGAAGTACTTGAGCATATTCGGCTGGGTAATGATTCGAAAACCTTGATTGTGACAATGATGTGCTAAGTTAGGGATACGTTTGTGTACCTGCCATTATCAGGTAGAGGCGTGTAATCCTAAAGCATGCACATCTGTCAACTCTCTTTATGCATTCAAGCTCCACCAGCTTTGGCGTGACTTGTGAGATAGTTACAAGTGGACAGGAATGCAAGGAGAAGTTTCAGGTTTCGTTTCAAGTGTCTGTCTTGTTGTGTGCTTTGGGTCGAGCATCTGAGGCCGGCTGGAGATTTGCAATCTTTTACCTTTCCGAAGCAGGAATGGGAGCAGATCTCCACGAATTTCGTTATGGTTTCCACCTAATTTTGGTTAGTGTAACACCTTAGGATAAGGGTTAGTGAATAATTATAATTAAACAATGATTTTTAATTAAAAGTTTACCAAATTGTGTTTTAAATATTTTTCCTAATCTAATAAATATTTTTCCAAAATTTTCCTAGGCTTGCACACACATGTGCATGTAAACTAGGGTTTTTAAATCAAGCAAATACAATAATTATTAACCATGGTGGGTTAATTGGGGGATTAATTCTTTTGGGTTATAAGCAAGTTTAATTAATTAGCTAATTAAAAGGGTTGCTTTAATTTGAATTATGGAATTAGTGTTGACTTGTGTGAGAGAGAGAGAATGCATCATGGCTTTAGGCCATGCTTGCATTAAATGAGGAGAGAGAGAGAGAGGGGTGACTTTTGTTGGAATGATTGTGGTGGCTCTCATTTCTCTTTGGTTTTCTCTCAAGTCTCACACCAACACACACTCACACACACACTCACCTCTTCAAGCAGCAGCAGCAGAAGCACAAGCAGCAGCAGAAGCACAAGCAGCAGCAGCAACATTCAGCAACAGCAGCAGCAGCAGAGGCAGTGAGCAGCAGCAGCAGCCCCAGATCCCTGTGCAGCGACTCCCCTTCACTTCTTCTCCTTCCTGCAGCTCCCTTGGGTCGAGAGTGAGGTATAATCCCTAGCTTGCTTCACTGGTTTGCCTTGTTAGTGTAGCTTTGCATCGGTTTTTAGAAATTAGTGTGTTTTAGTGCGATATGGGGTGATTAGCAAGAACTTTGTGCTAATGAGGTGAGATTTGGTTTCAGTAGGATGATTGTGGTCTGTTGAGGCCATTGTGACTTAGTCGAACCCCGATTACACTAAAATACCACCAGTTTTCTTATGTGATGCAAAATGTCGTTTTTGTGCAAAAGTGAACTTTTCTGGATCTGCTATTGACCCGATGAGTGCAGAATGAAATTGAGGAGACTGTAGTGTAGTGGAGTAGAGATGATGCACCAGGTGAAACCCGACCCCCATACAGCTACAGTAGGCCGCCAATTTCCTCATTCTGGCCGCCAATTGCGGCCAGATGGGTAGGGTTTGGGTTGGGGTTGGTCCAGTGGGTGTCTGCTACTGTGGGTAGTGTTTTGGTATATATATATTTTTAAGATCTTTTCTGTAGGAAAATCTGGGACCAAATACCTGCTTTGCCGTTTTTCTAAACCTTCGCGACACGCGTGATACGTGAGTAGGTTTGGGTTCTGCGTATCGCGGCGCGTCGGGGTAGTTTCGTGGCGCGTGAGTACACGTTTTAGCGTATCGCGCACACGCGCGATTGGTTTGCGACACGGGTTTCTTGTTGGATTATAATGTCGCGTTTTGTGACTTAAGCTTATGTGTGATATGTGTATGTGATTCTAGGTTCGCAGGCCAGTGAGACGGACGCTGCGAAGAAGGGCAAGCAAGTGGTTGGATACACTTAGCGCGAGACACGGTGAGTAGATTTCACATCTACGGGGATATCGCCCGCATGGCGTTATGCGTCAGGGCTGATAAGATCTTAGTATTACATATTGCATTTCCCTGCTATGTGTTATTGATATATGCTAGAACTGATAGAACACCACACTATTACTAACGGTTTATGTTGCACGAGCACTATTTACATGCTACACACACACCGTTAGTAATTGCCATGCCACACTCACTGTAGAACTGCCATGATTATACTGTTGTATTACTGCTGTAGTTCATTTTACATGTGATTGATGTATATTGTACCTCGCATTGGATTTTACTATTGGTATTGGATTTTCATGTGATTTCTGTTTTGAGGACCGTGGAACTATTTAAGGAAAGATATGTTATTTTGAAAAACCCGGTACCTCGTGATATGATATTTTGGTGTGTCCACCACGCGTTTTCTCGGTGCTGAGACGTGTGCTTGAAACCCGATTCGAGGAGTGGATGTTCCGTTTGCGGGTTCGTGGTGGGCCCGGTATGGTTCCCCTCGGCGAGATGATCGATGGGATTTGCCGATTGAGCCTGGAGGCGGGCGAGTACCTACCGGTGATTGGTTGGACCTGGCAGTTGTCCGGAGGATACTGACCAGAGTCGAGTGATGGATGCGGGATGACCGTGCTGCCGGGGCCGAGGGCCGATACCGCAGACGGACCCCGTGGGGCCGGTCCAGATTGACGGCGCCCGATATTTGAGGATTTACGTGTCGATGCTGGACACGGGTATTTTATGATGTTTTGGGTGCCGATGTTGGGCACTCGTGATTCCTCCGAGATATACAGGATTTGAGGGCCGATGGGTGTGCCGGCGCCTGAGTATATGTGGGATTTGGGTGCAGTTTGAGGCACCGATCATTGCTTTCCATGTTGACATAGTCCATGTAGATATTATTTACCCCATACTCAGTATTGATTACTATTCATCTCATCCTGTGGCAATTACCTGTTAGAGTACATGCATTACTATTGTATCCCCTGTTGACATGCATTGATATCATCTGCTGGCATTAGTAGAGCCACGCTATATGTGCATGCCTGCGATCACCTTTATATGTTATCTCTATTCACGAGTTGGCAACTCACCCACGTTGTGCCACAGTGTTTGCAGGTTGCCCTTTGGAGTAGTCACGGCTGGCTGTTATCTCATCTTTTGGCACAGATACCCCTTTTGAGCAAAGATAGCCCTTTTGCTGTTTAGGTGGGTTTTGTACGGTATCTGTTATATTTCAGTTGTATATTGATGTATCTAGTATTCTCCATCTACCTTCTGTATTGACTTAGAAACAGTTGTGAGGACGATATGTATGGTTTTATGTTCTGGTGTCGAGCTCGCATGTGGGCCGACGTTACTTTATGCAGTCTTACCTTTTATGATATTGTCCTTGTTTTACTGCGTATTCTTCGCTACGGCGTCGTATATCTATTGTGATGCTTTATTCATGTCACTTGTTATTTCCGCTACACCTTACTTTTACCCGACTTTCGGGGCTATTGTTTTAAAAAGGGAAATGTTACCAAAATTATAAAACTCATAACTTGCGAACTTAAAAAGGGATTTCTACTAAATAAATGGAAGTTTTTCAGACCTTTACTATTGTTTTTACAAAACGTTTTAAAATCACTCTATTTATTGGTTTTGATTGGTTCGGCTTACTTAGCCGCGTTACGCCTGTAGACGTTGCGTGGTTAAGTGCCGGTCACGAGTCGAATTCTCGGGTCGTGACAAAGTTGGTATCAGAGCGTAGGTTTTACCTTCGGAGTGTAGGATGACCCTGGTATGATGGAGTAGGTAGCTGCGGCAGGGTAGCGTAGCGTGCGTATGTTCCGCGGCATACTCACGACACGGTACTCCGCTTACGCGACCTTAGGACTTGTTGATTTGATTCCTCCTTATATTCTCGTGATTCGATTTCCGTGTTCTTATCGAATCCAAATTTTCTTTCAGCCAATATGCCGCCTAAGACTACGAGGGCACAGAGAGCGGCCGCGAGGGCCGAGATTCGTGTTGACTCGTCCGAGACGAGGACTGATCCGGGCAGTACGCCGGTGGTAACCGAGCAGGCTGTTCCTGCCGTGGCAGAGCAGATCGCCTCGTTAGGGGCTGGTATGCAGGAGATGCGCCAGATGATAGGATCGCTAGTTGAGACGCTTCGAGCGCAGCGACCAGAGGTAGCTCCACCAGTTCCAGAGACCGCGATGGTGCCTACCGCACAGCCAGTTGCCCCTGCAGCCACGGAGGTGATTACAGTATCGCTATCAGAGTTCATGAGGCTGAAGCCTCCGGTTTTCACAGGCACCGATACAGCCGAGGACCCACAGTCTTTCATCGACAGGATGGCCAGGATATGCCGTTCCCTCAGATGTGCAGATGCGAGATGGGTTGAGTTCGCGAGCTTTCGCCTGGAAGGTCTTGCGCAGAAATGGTGTGATTCAGTGGAGAAGGGCAGAGCAGCAGGTCTTCCTCCTATGACCTGGACGGAGTTCGTGACTATATTTCTAGCCCGTTTCCTTCCCCGGAGTGTTAGAGATGCCCGAGCACGCAGGTTTGAGTCTTTGCGCCAGACGCCAGGGATGACAGTGGCAGAGTATGACGTACTGTTTACAGAGCTAGCAGTCTACGCCCCACATTTAGTGGCCACCGAGGAGTTGCGAGTCCGGAGATTTGTTCGAGGCTTGATTTCACCAGTGTTCCTCGCGATCAGCGCGCAGCACTACGAGACCTATGCAGCAGCTGTAGACGCAGCCCTAGTGGTCGAGGAGCACCTTGTTGAGACTTCGGTATTTCCAGAGCCGAAGAGAGTCCGTACCAGTATTTCCGCACGGAGGCAGTCATTCAGACGCCGCGACAGGTATCGTTCCGGTACGAGGGGTAGCAGAGATTCGGGACGGGGTCGGATGTTTAGTTCGTATCCCCAGGACGGTCAGCAGTCGCCGCGAGGTTGCTACAGATGTGGCAGCCTACTTCACCTCGTTCGAGATTGTCCAGAGACACACCGGAGGGAGGCGGCAGCACCGCATGTTACCTTACCACCTTCACCACCCCAGAGGACGTTGCCCGTTGTGCCTACCGTTGCTCCGCGCCAGACTTATGCACAGAGAGGTCGTGGACGTGGAGGAGTTGCTCAGATGGGACGAGATGACCGAGGCAGAGGTCAGTCAGTTACGGGTGGTGGACAGGCGAGGGTCTTTGCTTTGACACATCAGGACGCGCAGGCGTCCAATGCAGTGGTTTCAGGTATCCTTCCTGTATGTTCAGTTGATGCACATGTACTGTTCGATCCCGGATCCACACACTCGTACGTATCCACACACTTTGTGCCGACTTTGGGTAGAGAGTCCGGCTTACTTGATCAGCCGCTTGTGGTGACTACTCCTGTGGGAGAGTCGTTTGTGGCTAGGCACGTGTTCCGATCCTGTATCGTCTGTATTGGCGAGAGAGAGTTGCCTGTCGACTTGATCCTTCTGGAGATGTTGGACTTCGACGTTCTTTTGGGCATGGATTGGTTAGCCACGTGCTATGCTTCTGTGGACTGCCGCGAGAAGACAGTTAGATTCTGTTTTCCCGGCGAGTCGGTTTTTGTTGTGTTGGGGGACCGTAGTGCCGCCCCTCACAGTGTGATTTCTTCTTTTCGCGCTGGACAGCTTTTGAGGAAGGGATGTCAGGGATTTCTAGCTTATGTTCGCGATGCTCGCGCTACAGAGGTTCCGTTGGATCAGGTTCCGGTTGTTAGCGAGTTTCCTGATGTGTTCCCTGACGAGCTTCCTGGGTTGCCGCCCGAGCGCGATATTTCTTTCTGTATTGATCTGGTTCCTGGTTCGGGGCCTATTTCTATACCGCCCTATCGGATGGCCCCGGCAGAACTTCGTGAGCTGAAGGGTCAGTTGCAGGATTTGCTGGACAAGGGACTTATTCGACCCAGTGTTTCTCCTTGGGGTGCTCCAGTCCTGTTCGTCAGGAAGAAGGACGGCAGCTTGCGTCTTTGTATCGACTACCGCCAGCTGAACAGGGTGACAGTGCGGAACAGGTATCCTTTGCCGCGTATCGACGATTTGTTCGACCAGCTTCAGGGGGCAGGGTACTTTTCGAGGATCGATTTACGATCGGGCTATCATCAGCTGCGGGTTCGACATGAGGACATTCCCCGGACGGCTTTCCGTACGCGCTATGGCCATTACGAGTTTTTGGTGATGTCGTTCGGACTCACCAATGCGCCAGCAGCCTTCATGGATTTGATGAACCGTATTTTCCGGCCTTATTTGGATCTGTTCATCATAGTCTTCATTGACGATATCTTGGTGTATTCCCGGAGTAGTGAGGAGCACGAGCAGCACCTGCGGGTTACATTGCAGACATTGAGGGAGCACCAGCTTTATGCGAAATTCTCCAAGTGTGCTTTTTGGCTAGACAGCGTGGACTTCTTGGGTCACGTGATTTCACGAGACGGTATATGTGTTGACCCGAGGAAGATCGAGGCCGTTCAGCGTTGGCCCAGACCCACATCGGTGACGGAGATTCGCAGCTTTTTGGGATTGGCCGGTTATTACAGGCGTTTTGTGCAGGACTTCTCACGTATTGCTACACCGTTGACCGGGTTGACCCGGAAGGGAGTTCCCTTCGATTGGACGGAGGAGTGCGAGCACAGCTTTCAGCAGTTACGGACACGGCTGACGACGGCACCGGTGTTATCTTTACCTTCTGGATCGGGCGGATTTGTGGTCTTTTGTGATGCTTCTCGAGTGGGATTGGGATGCGTTCTGATGCAGCATGATAGGGTGATCGCGTATGCCTCGCGACAATTGAAGAAGCACGAGCAGAACTACCCCACTCATGATTTGGAGATGGCAGCAGTGGTCTTCGCACTTAAGATCTGGCGACATTACTTATACGGTGAGTCGTGCCAGATATTTACGGATCACAAGAGTCTGAAATACATATTCCAGCAGCGGGACCTGAACCTTCGACAGCGTCGATGGATGGAGTTAGTGAAGGATTACGACTGCGAGATCTTATATCACCCGGGCAAGGCAAATGTGGTGGCGGATGCTTTGAGTAGGAGGCCCGGGAGTAGTTTATCTTGTTTGAGCGCAGTACAGGAGCAGTCATCCGCAGATTGGCAGATATTATGCGACAGTCGAGTACAGTTCGAGTTCACGCCGATTGGAGGACAGATAGCGCATGTCCGTGCACGCCCACAGTTGATTGATCGTATACGAGAGGCACAGCTCAGTGATGACCGATGTTCAGAGATCATGGCACAGATGGGACAGGACCGATTTTCCGAGTTCGTGATCGATGATCAGGGGATACTACGGTTTGGAGTCAGACTGTGCGTACCTGATGCTGAGGGACTGAGGCGTGAGATTCTTGAGGAGGCACATCGATCGGTATTTAGCGTCCATCCCGGTTCCACCAAGATGTATCATGATATGAGAGATGTTTACTGGTGGGACGGAATGAAGAGGGACATTGCAGATTTTGTATCGAGATGCCTGACTTGTCAGCAAGTCAAGGCTGAGCACCAGAGGCCCGCGGGAGAGCTCCAGCCGTTACCCATTCCGGAGTGGAAATGGGAACAGATTTCGATGGATTTCGTGGTGGGTCTACCCAGGACTAGTAGGGGGTATGACTCCATCTGGGTGATCGTGGATCGTTTGACGAAAGCGGCTCACTTCCTACCGGTGAAGACGACTTTCGGATTTACTCAGTATGCCCAGATCTATATTGACGAGATAGTACGACTACACGGAGTCCCGACGTGCATTGTGTCCGACAGAGGCACCCAGTTTACTAGTAGACTATGGCAGAGGCTTCAGGAGGCTTTGGGCACTCGTTTGAGTTTCAGCACGGCTTTTCATCCACAGACCGACGGACAGTCAGAGCGGACCATCCAGACTCTCGAGGACATGCTCAGAGCTTGTGTACTAGATTTCGGAGGTAGCTGGGATCATCATTTGCCCTTGGTAGAGTTCTCCTACAATAACAGCTACCAGGAGACTATTCAGATGGCACCGTTTGAGGCTCTTTACGGGAGGAGATGCAGGTCACCTACTTGTTGGACAGAGCTCAGTGAGAGCAGTATCTTAGGGCCACAGATCGTTGAGGAGACGACCGCGAAGATCCAGTTGATTCGCGATAGGATGAGAGCAGCGCAGAGTAGGCAGAGGGCTTATGCAGACCGTCGACGACGCAGACTTGAGTTTTCTGTTGGTGATCATGTTTTCTTGAGGGTCTCCCCAATGAAAGGTGTGATGAGGTTTGGGAAGAAGGGGAAGCTTAGCCCCAGGTATGTGGGCCCCTTCGAGATCCTCGAGCGTGTCGGTGCAGTGGCTTACCGGTTAGCCCTTCCACCCAGCTTTCCAGACGTGCACCCCGTATTCCATATTTCGATGCTCCGCAGATATCTACATGATCCTTCGCACGCGATTCAGCATCCGACGATCCAGCTTGAGCGTGATCTTTCCTATGCAGAGCAGCCGGTGATGATCTTGGATCGACAAGTGAAGAAATTGAGATCGAAGGAGATTCCATCAGTTAAAGTGCTTTGGCGTGGTCAGAACCGTGAAGAGGTCACTTGGGAGACCGAAAGCGAGATGATGAAGACGTATCCCCATCTTTTTGAAGGTAACCTTAGTTAGATTTTTGAAATTCGGGGACGAATTTCTTTAAGGGGGAGAGATTGTAACACCTTAGGATAAGGGTTAGTGAATAATTATAATTAAACAATGATTTTTAATTAAAAGTTTACCAAATTGTGTTTTAAATATTTTTCCTAATCTAATAAATATTTTTCCAAAATTTTCCTAGGCTTGCACACACATGTGCATGTAAACTAGGGTTTTTAAATCAAGCAAATACAATAATTATTAACCATGGTGGGTTAATTGGGGGATTAATTCTTTTGGGTTATAAGCAAGTTTAATTAATTAGCTAATTAAAAGGGTTGCTTTAATTTGAATTATGGAATTAGTGTTGACTTGTGTGAGAGAGAGAGAATGCATCATGGCTTTAGGCCATGCTTGCATTAAATGAGGAGAGAGAGAGAGAGGGGTGACTTTTGTTGGAATGATTGTGGTGGCTCTCATTTCTCTTTGGTTTTCTCTCAAGTCTCACACCAACACACACTCACACACACACTCACCTCTTCAAGCAGCAGCAGCAGAAGCACAAGCAGCAGCAGAAGCACAAGCAGCAGCAGCAACATTCAGCAACAGCAGCAGCAGCAGAGGCAGTGAGCAGCAGCAGCAGCCCCAGATCCCTGTGCAGCGACTCCCCTTCACTTCTTCTCCTTCCTGCAGCTCCCTTGGGTCGAGAGTGAGGTATAATCCCTAGCTTGCTTCACTGGTTTGCCTTGTTAGTGTAGCTTTGCATCGGTTTTTAGAAATTAGTGTGTTTTAGTGCGATATGGGGTGATTAGCAAGAACTTTGTGCTAATGAGGTGAGATTTGGTTTCAGTAGGATGATTGTGGTCTGTTGAGGCCATTGTGACTTAGTCGAACCCCGATTACACTAAAATACCACCAGTTTTCTTATGTGATGCAAAATGTCGTTTTTGTGCAAAAGTGAACTTTTCTGGATCTGCTATTGACCCGATGAGTGCAGAATGAAATTGAGGAGACTGTAGTGTAGTGGAGTAGAGATGATGCACCAGGTGAAACCCGACCCCCATACAGCTACAGTAGGCCGCCAATTTCCTCATTCTGGCCGCCAATTGCGGCCAGATGGGTAGGGTTTGGGTTGGGGTTGGTCCAGTGGGTGTCTGCTACTGTGGGTAGTGTTTTGGTATATATATATTTTTAAGATCTTTTCTGTAGGAAAATCTGGGACCAAATACCTGCTTTGCCGTTTTTCTAAACCTTCGCGACACGCGTGATACGTGAGTAGGTTTGGGTTCTGCGTATCGCGGCGCGTCGGGGTAGTTTCGTGGCGCGTGAGTACACGTTTTAGCGTATCGCGCACACGCGCGATTGGTTTGCGACACGGGTTTCTTGTTGGATTATAATGTCGCGTTTTGTGACTTAAGCTTATGTGTGATATGTGTATGTGATTCTAGGTTCGCAGGCCAGTGAGACGGACGCTGCGAAGAAGGGCAAGCAAGTGGTTGGATACACTTAGCGCGAGACACGGTGAGTAGATTTCACATCTACGGGGATATCGCCCGCATGGCGTTATGCGTCAGGGCTGATAAGATCTTAGTATTACATATTGCATTTCCCTGCTATGTGTTATTGATATATGCTAGAACTGATAGAACACCACACTATTACTAACGGTTTATGTTGCACGAGCACTATTTACATGCTACACACACACCGTTAGTAATTGCCATGCCACACTCACTGTAGAACTGCCATGATTATACTGTTGTATTACTGCTGTAGTTCATTTTACATGTGATTGATGTATATTGTACCTCGCATTGGATTTTACTATTGGTATTGGATTTTCATGTGATTTCTGTTTTGAGGACCGTGGAACTATTTAAGGAAAGATATGTTATTTTGAAAAACCCGGTACCTCGTGATATGATATTTTGGTGTGTCCACCACGCGTTTTCTCGGTGCTGAGACGTGTGCTTGAAACCCGATTCGAGGAGTGGATGTTCCGTTTGCGGGTTCGTGGTGGGCCCGGTATGGTTCCCCTCGGCGAGATGATCGATGGGATTTGCCGATTGAGCCTGGAGGCGGGCGAGTACCTACCGGTGATTGGTTGGACCTGGCAGTTGTCCGGAGGATACTGACCAGAGTCGAGTGATGGATGCGGGATGACCGTGCTGCCGGGGCCGAGGGCCGATACCGCAGACGGACCCCGTGGGGCCGGTCCAGATTGACGGCGCCCGATATTTGAGGATTTACGTGTCGATGCTGGACACGGGTATTTTATGATGTTTTGGGTGCCGATGTTGGGCACTCGTGATTCCTCCGAGATATACAGGATTTGAGGGCCGATGGGTGTGCCGGCGCCTGAGTATATGTGGGATTTGGGTGCAGTTTGAGGCACCGATCATTGCTTTCCATGTTGACATAGTCCATGTAGATATTATTTACCCCATACTCAGTATTGATTACTATTCATCTCATCCTGTGGCAATTACCTGTTAGAGTACATGCATTACTATTGTATCCCCTGTTGACATGCATTGATATCATCTGCTGGCATTAGTAGAGCCACGCTATATGTGCATGCCTGCGATCACCTTTATATGTTATCTCTATTCACGAGTTGGCAACTCACCCACGTTGTGCCACAGTGTTTGCAGGTTGCCCTTTGGAGTAGTCACGGCTGGCTGTTATCTCATCTTTTGGCACAGATACCCCTTTTGAGCAAAGATAGCCCTTTTGCTGTTTAGGTGGGTTTTGTACGGTATCTGTTATATTTCAGTTGTATATTGATGTATCTAGTATTCTCCATCTACCTTCTGTATTGACTTAGAAACAGTTGTGAGGACGATATGTATGGTTTTATGTTCTGGTGTCGAGCTCGCATGTGGGCCGACGTTACTTTATGCAGTCTTACCTTTTATGATATTGTCCTTGTTTTACTGCGTATTCTTCGCTACGGCGTCGTATATCTATTGTGATGCTTTATTCATGTCACTTGTTATTTCCGCTACACCTTACTTTTACCCGACTTTCGGGGCTATTGTTTTAAAAAGGGAAATGTTACCAAAATTATAAAACTCATAACTTGCGAACTTAAAAAGGGATTTCTACTAAATAAATGGAAGTTTTTCAGACCTTTACTATTGTTTTTACAAAACGTTTTAAAATCACTCTATTTATTGGTTTTGATTTCTGGGTTCGGCTTACTTAGCCGCGTTACGCCTGTAGACGTTGCGTGGTTAAGTGCCGGTCACGAGTCGAATTCTCGGGTCGTGACAGTTAGGGTGTGACTCCATTCGGATTCTTGTCGTCCGGTTTTTACTCAGTGTGCTCAGTTGTTTTTGTTAAGTTTGTGTGTTTGTTGTTTTGTCTGGTCGTCAGCAGCTTAGGATCGTCACTCGCCATCGTTAGGGTTCTCCTTCGATAGCTGTTATCAAGAAACGCTCTAATTGGCCACCCTTAGGCTTAGGGGTTAGGTCGTGTCGATCGCCAGCCTGTTGTTTTCTGACTCTGCGTAGGTAGGATTTTGGACCCCAGCTATGTCTAGAGAATTCGGAGATAGTCCAGTTGTGTTCAGGTCAGGATGAGAACTATCCATTGCAAACAGATGTTTTATGCGACTGTGTTGGTCGCAGGCTTGAGTGCGCAGTGGCAAGTCATGGATTCCTATGGACTTTCCGATGAATGACGTGTTGGATTTTGGGGAAGCTTATTCCAGGATTTAGGTCCTTCTGAGATCCTATAAGCGAGTTAGTTTCGTTGCCTTCAATTTGGCACTTCCGCCCAGATTATTGGATTTTCACCCCGTATTCCTTGTGATGATACTTTACAATTACCTTCATGACCTTTCTCACAAGTTTTGGCACCAGACCATTTAGCTTGACGCGATCTTTCGTTCACCCGCAGCCATGTGTGTTAATGGCTCGACAGGTGGAGAAACATCGGTCAAGAGTCTTGCCATCTGTAAAGGGTTTCCTTAGACGTAGCCGTATAGTGAGTTAGTCACTTGGGAGGCTGCGAACGAGATTTGAGGATTTTAATCTTCTCTTTGAAGGTACATGTAAAGGTATAATTTTTAAATTCGGGGACGAATTTCTTTTAAGGGGGGGAGATTGTAACACCTTAGAATGTGTTTTGTAGCTAATTATATTTTAAAATGTGGTTTTTAATAAAAAGTTTACCAAATTAAGTTTTAAATATTTTATCTTATTTAATGTGTATTTTATTAGAATTTTATTAGGCACACACACACTTGTGCATGTTAACTTGGGTTGTTTTTGGGGTTAAGCCATGATTGGTAACCATGGTTAACCAACCATTTCTTCCCTAATCTAGTTTAATATTTGTTTAAGTGTTATGGTTGTTATTAGTATGTGTTAAAGTGTCATGATAGTTTTAAATTTAAAAATGAATTTAAAAAGGGTTTTTAAATTGAAATGGTTGTTCATGGTTGACCTTGGTGAGAGAGAGAAGTGTTGCATGATGGGCATTATGGCCTTTGCCATGCCTCATTTATGAGGAGAGAGAGAGAGGAGGGGGTTGACTTGTGAGTTCTCTCATTCCCTCACTCCCATTCTCTCACCCCCATTCTCTCTCACAACACACACACACACTCACTGCAGAGAGAGAGAGAGAGAAGAAGCAGCAGCAGCTGCCCCAGCAGCAACATCAACAACAACAACACTACAACAACAGCATCAACTACAATAACAAAGACAATAGCAACAGCAATAGAAGTAGCAGCAAGCATCATCATCATCAACATTATCATCATCGTTATCATCAGCAGCAGGAGCAACAGGAGGCAACAGCAGCAGCAGCCATCAGCATCACCATCATCATCTCAGCAACAACAACAAGAACAACAGCAGCAGCAGAAGCAGAAGCAGCAACAGGAGCAGAGGCAGCAGCAGAGCAGCATCAGGAGCCCCAGCAGCAGTAGCAGCTCCTCTCCACTTCTCCTCCTGCTTCTTGGGATCCAATAGGGTATATTTTCAGAACCCTATTGTTTGATTGTGCAGCTTGTGTGCTAATTAGCTAGTTTAGTGCTAGTTTTGGTGATTTGTGAGGTATTGTGGTAATTTGTTGGATGTGTTGGATACCCTAGTTTACTTAAGTGCTAATAGGGACATTGCAACTGAGAAATCCCCAGATTACACTAAAATACCATAAAGTTTGTGATTTGTGCAATTTGTGACTTTTGAGGTGATATTTGTGACTTTTGTGATCTGCTATAGACCCGATGCCTACAGAATAAAACTAGAGATGACTGGAGCATGTACACTAGGTATAGATAACACCCCCAGAAGACGAGCCCCTACCCCCTTTGTCTGGCCGCCAATTTCTCCATTCTGGCCGCAATTTGCGGCCAGGAAGAGGAATTGGGTGTTGAGGTTTTGTGTGGAGCTTTATTCTGGGTTGTATAGGTCCTTGGTATGTCTAGTTTTGTAATATTGTACCTGTAGGAAAATCTGGGACTATATGTCGCTTTTGTGTTTAGTTGTGTTTGCGCGATACGCGCGATACGTGTGTGGGTTCTGTGATCCAGCGTATCGCGGCGTGTCGCGATGGTTTTTAGACGCGTACACACACGATTCAGCGTATCGTGCACACGCGCGTTTAGTTCGCGACGCGAGTTTCTCGTTTCGTTTCGATATCGCGTTTCGCGAGATTTTTAGCCTATATGTGATTTCTTGTCGTATTTACAGGTGTGCAGGCAGGAGCTACGGACACAGCTACAGGGGGAGCAGGTGATAGGATTCACCCAGTGTGGAGTTAGGTGAGTAGATATAACATCTACAGGGGAATCGCCCGCATGGCGTTCTGCGTCTGGGCTAGGATTCAATTTCCTGTCGCACTTTCTACGTCATTGTAGAATTGCGCATTTACTGCATTTCCTAGATATAGCTATATACTGTGACTAGCAGCCGTAGGACACTGCACACATTATTGACGGTTCAGGTTGCACGAGCACGGATTGCATGCCACACACACACCGTCAATAATTGCCATGTCACACACTACCCCTTATAGCTACCATTGCTTACCACACTTGACATCTAGTTATCGGTATACCTATAGTGTATCATACCTTTAGTGATAGGTATATTTTCACTTGAGATACAGCTACAGGTATACCTCCTACATATTTTACCTATACTGGGAGGGATTTCCTACATATGTTACTATACCCAGGGGGGTATACGACATCAGTTCCTATAGGTAGATACCTATACTTTGCTACACCTGTGTGTTAGATGCATATTTAGTTGTTGTCGCATATTCACATTTACTGATGTTACTTAGCTGTACCTTATCATGATTTCGCATACATCTGGTTCAGCTATATACTTGCGTTTACCTGCTCGTATTCAGATATATCGCATACATCTATTCCTGTATTTATGCATTGTTTATCTGGTTTTCATATGTTGTTTTCGGGATTTGGGAACCGCGGGAGTTCATGAAATTATGCATACATGAGCAACCCGGTTTCCTTGATATGATATTTCGAGCGTCCCCCATGAGTTTTATCGGTGCTGATTACCTACTCCATACGAGGTGTGGTTGCCGTATGAGAGTACATGGCGGGGCCCGGTATGGTTCCCCTCGGCAAGAAGATCGATGGGTTTGCCGATTGAGCCTGGAGGCGGGCGAGTACCTACCGGTGATTGTTTGGACCTGGCAGTTGTCTGGAGGCTACTGGCCAGAGCAGAGAGAGATGGATGCGGGATGACCTGTACTGTCGAGGCCGAGGGCCGACACTGCAGACGGACCCCGTGGGCTGTCCGGACTGACGGAGCCCCATATACGAGGATTTCTGTGTCGATGCTTGGCATACGGTTTCATGATATTTCTTTAACCCCTTTTTGTATATATAACAGGGGACTTAGCCGTTGTTATATATACCCTTACACCAATATTAGTGGAATGGGACGCTAATATATGTGTATTGCCCCCATCATATTTATTTCTGTACATGTATATATATCTTTAGGATGTTAGATTCATATTGAGATTGGACTTGGGATACTAGGTGATTCATTGGGATTTGGACATTGGATATACCTATGTGATTGGTGACTTGTACATTCGGATATAGGAGATTACCTGATATTGTACATACGAGATATGTGAGATCCACTTGATGTTGTACATGTGATATATATGAGATACACTGATATTGTACACACTAGATATGTGGGATATACTCGACATTGTACATTGAGGAGATGTGAGACTTATTTGATGTGAGTGCCCAATGTGGGGCCTGGTTTGAGGATTTGGGATTGGAGTATCTTAGTGGATTGTGATCCTGCCACGACGTCAGGTTTCCGTGGAAAGTGACATATTCCACCCTACACCTCACCATTACCTATTTTATGCACAGATTCATATATTGGTAGTACTTGTGGTGTACCCTTATGATAGTTGCATATTTGCTTTCTCATATCTCTATTGCACTGACAGTGCATACCACTATCATGCCATCATTGCTTCACTTATTGATCGTACCTGCTAGTGTACTCTCTTTATCTCAGCATTTCATGACATATTGTTACTACTGTAATCGCATATCTTAGATTCATGCTGTACGTGCATTCCTGCGATTACCTGCATATGTTTTATACTATTCACGAGTTGGCAACCCACCCCCGTTGTGCCACAGGTGTTTCAGGTTATTCCCCAGAGTAGTCGAGGCAGGCTATTCCCCTATCCAGCTATCCAGCTACCATCTTTTGCTACAGATACCGCATCAGCTCACAGTACCATTTTGCATAGGTGGGTTAGACGGTTATCTGTATTATATTTTGTACCTTCGTTGTATTGTACTCTCCATCTACTGTTGTATTATTGACATAGAGACTTGGTGAGGACGTTATGTGTATTATGGTGGATTTGGTGTCTTTATATATGCAGCTTTTTCTCTACTGTCCTTATTCTTCTGTTGTATTCATATTGACTAGTCTTTATAGAAAAAATGGGGTGTTGCTAAAATTTTAAAGAAAGAAAGTGAGACTTTTAAAGAATTTGGGTTGCGATTTCAATTGTTTCTAAACTTGTATTATCTTTTCCGTATTTTTCTTGGTTTAGATTTCTGGGTTTTGGCTTTCTTTTACTACGTTGCGTCTTTAGGCGTTGCGTAGTATTAGGGCCGTCACGGGCCATTCTTGGGTCGTGACAGAGAGAGAGAGAAAAGAAACACTCTGCGTGCACTCTATCCTAGATCAGAATGGTCATCACTTTATCTAATTCGGAAACCTCCCACTGTCCTGTCAAATTCTCCCCAAACCTAAAGAAGAATCAATCGGGATCACCCGAAGAGTAAACCAGCTCATCAGTGGGAATCGGGATCCAACTCTCATCGCATGATAACGTGATGGAATGCATCCATGTTACTCATACTCCAGATGGTATGCGCATACTTGGCAAGTTTCAGTTTCTTTAGAAACTCCCGATATGATTTTTGCCCCATGCTCTTATAACCTTGGCTTTGGTCAAAGTGTCATAAGTCACATGCCAAGTTCTACCCGTCACTATCTTGTCAATTTGAACCCACCCGCACATGCCCCTGACTTTGGCCAATCGGCAGAACGACTGTCCCAAACTAACTCATCTATCTATGCAATAATTGAATACCCAGCAGCTACCAAACACTATGCCTTAACTTTGGCTAAAATGCATAGCTTGAATACTACTGAATACCCAAAAGAAGTGACGGAGGGCTACGGCTGGTTTTTGGCGAAAAACCTTTAGCGTAGTGAACTTGATATCGCTGAAGGAACCTGATAGCTTTTTAAAATATAGTGGCGAAAACCTTTTGCTAAAGAGGTCACTCCCGGTAAAGGGATCTCGGCTCTTTCCTCGTGGAATGAGGTGCAGGATATTCCACTGAATACCGCTATGCAAAGCAACTTGTAATCGACTATAGTAAAGTTATTACTCTGACGCAAACTTCTGTCCAAGGGGTCAGTCCCGGTGAAGGGATATCGGCCCTTGCCCCGTCGAATGAGGTGCAGGATATTCCACTGAATACCGCTATGCATAACAAAAGGAAACGTCTTTGTAACAACACTTTTTAAATTTGTTCCAACAACTGTAAACAGGTTTGTTTTACTTTGCGTTGATCAGAATCAACGCAGTCCTATCAATAATCACACCAGAAAAGAACGAAAATAAAATGTACGTATATGCCATCCGCATTCGTCACTGGGTCCCGTCAATACCCGTTAGGTTACTTAACTAACGACAGAGCGGGGACTGGGCTAGCGCGGGTGTAAAACATATACAACATCTAATAGTATATAAACCAATATACAATAATCGCTCCAGGCGTGATAGTTTGCAACATTACAGAAAAGTAATAAGCATCATAGAACAATACAGATATCTGGGATCCCCGAGTTTCACAGAGCCGCTGCTGAAACTCGACGTTCCCCTGTCGTGTGGATAGCCTGTGCAATGAAACCTAGACCCCTACGGGTGCGGCAAGTTACCCGCCAAAACCTGAAGCGAGGCAGCCCCCTACAGCATATTGAATGGACCACCCGGCACTCCACGGAATCCGGTAATCTTAGGCACCCCTCCTTGGGTCAACCTGTACCCCTACGAGTGCGGCGAATAGTCTTCCAATTCTAGAGTGGGACCCCTCTGCCTCCCAAAGCCATGAGATGCGGACCCGTTGCCCTCCAGAACCCGGCTATCCGTGCACTCCGTCTCAGGGCAAAACCCAGTACGGTAATGAAAAAATAGAACAATAGGTACATCGACCGCAACCTGGTCGTGCCCCAAAAAGAATATTATACAACAGGCAGTGACGGCAGTCCACAAGTTGGACGCTCGCCCCGCAATATCAAATGTACAAATAAACACAAACTGTACTACCATTGCACACTACTATCCACCACGACAAATCCGCAACATCACAGCACAACACAGAACATCAACGCGAATGTCACGTTCGCAAACCCGTCTAAAAGAACTATAGCAATTAAACGCGGTTTACCGATCAAATGACATTCCCGGTCGGAGATATAATGTAAGCACAGTAAACTAACGTGTTTAAATTTCGATCGACCAAAAGACCAAATATCAAAAAGTGGGCCCCACTGCTTACTGGTGAACAGTAACAAAATCTCGGCCAAAACGATATTAACCAAAAACCCCAAAATCTAACCAAGAACCCACTGTAAAAAGTTGGGGCCACGAGCTCACTGTTTGGCCGCGAATGCGCGGTCAAACCATAGGTTTGACCGCGTTTCCGCGGCTGCCTCATCGAATCACGTGCCTAAATTTCTACGTCGTTCTTAGAAAAGCCTGCACACATTTCTGAGACATGTAGAATTTAATTTTGAGACCATTTAAAATTAACAGAAACTGTCGGGCATGGATTTTGCAATTTTCGATTTTCCGGTTCGATCGATGTTTTAAACGCGTTAGCACAAGTTAGTATAGCAAAATGGTGAGGCTCTGATACCACTGTAAGTCTACGCTAGCGCCCCGGCAGTCTACAGACGCCAAAATGCGGAACAAAACTTTTAAACTGGCGCTATCGTATACTTTAACCCGGATCTTCCATTATTGCTAAACTAACAAACTGTAAAGAGTGTAGGAATGTTGTACCGAAGGATCCGAGTCCTTCGTTCTTCAACCATCATCCCACGCTCCGTTGCGGCTGTTCCGATCTCGTCGATCTCCGATCTCCTCGTCGAGGTGGCACCACATGATCGATTCTTTAAACGGGCTCCCGCCTCTGACTTGAGGCAACTCGATCGTCAAGTTTGCTAAAAGAGACGACCAAGAATGATGTAGAGAATGAGTAGATGACTTTGTCTCACTTCGTCCAAATCCGTGGACGATCGGTTAATGAAGTTGCCGAAGGAATCGGGTGATGGAATGAAATGGACTGTGAAATTCCATACACCGATAAAAACCTATCATAATCTTTTCTAACCAAAATGAAACATCATGTGAAGTGAGGAGGAGGGAGAAGGCCGGCCACTTATATATGATGGAGGGAGGTGACCGTAGGAGCAAGTGGTGACCATAAGCAAAAAGCTTCTCACTTCAAAATATCTTAAGCAATCCAAAAGGTATTAATAACAAAGCATGAGTCATTAGGCTAGTCATCAAAAAACCATTAATGCACTAATGAGTCATGAAGCCTAGTCATCATCTAGAACCTTCTAGAAGCTTCTAGAAGCACTGACTCACCACATCCAAGAAAAGATAAATCCGTCTTTAACCGAATGTTAAAAGACGGCTGATAGAAAACTGGAAACTGGCAACTTCCAAAAGTGATCCTGAAACGAATTTCAGGACAACCCCGAAACTGTATAAATATACCCGCATTTGTATTACGACCGAACACAAATGCAACTGAGACAAAGATATTATACCTACTCAATATAATACTTGGATCCGGCTTAAACCAAAGCCGACCAGTATTATCTGCCCGAAAAATAACACATGCGTAAACGCACGTGCATTTTCCGAACCCTGCCATAAAACCATACGGCCTCTACAACGTTTCGCCCGAACTTGGGAAACTGTCTGTGAGGGACTCTAATGACTCGTCAGTACCCTGGCAGTGGGTTTAACCACAAACCGTCAGCGGCACTAGCAATGCGTAACGGCTGCCCACGGACTGACCCCAATGAGCAAACTCAAGGGAGGTCGATGAGCGAACTCATCCAGAAACCCTACTAAGCCTAACAGTGACAATGTATATACAGTCCGGTCTATTCGTCAATGAGTATCGTATATCTGCCTAGGGGGCTAGTAACGTCAGACCCCCAATAGCAGTATAAGTCGTGTCGGAGTGAAGCCTCAATACACCCTGAGATACTGCTGGAGTACCTACCAGTAAATCTCCTACCATGGCCATGGATTTGTGTAATGGCTCTCCTAGACACATCACGACCTCGCCCCCAATACCGGGAGAGACGAATCCCCTGCCGATCCGCTCACGTGCCTCCATATGGCTCGGGACTGTACCCAAAAGCTACCTGTTTGCACGACTCCTTTGAGCCGTGGTAGGGTAGAAATCAAAGCACAGTGGGAACTCACACGAGACAAATGACGACCTCAGGTCGATGAACTAACCTGTACACATGTCACCAGGGAACTGCTATCTGACGGTAGATATAATACTAACTAGCAGATTCCCGACGAGTCCTGTCCGGTGTACTCATAACCCAATGAGCACCTGTATACATCTTAGGTGATCCAACTGATACCAGTGGCTTGTGAGATGATTAGTGTCAAAAATTGTAATTACCGCAATCAGAAACGGCGTCGCTTCGCAGCTTGCCGGTGAGTGCGGGTCGATCCACAGAGACGGGTAAATTTCTTTATTGTGTTTTAACGAGTTGATTATATTTGTAGTTTTGGTTGGTTTATAGAAATCTAAAATACTGGATCTAATTAATCTAATTTAAGAATCTTGCTAGGGTTAGGCTTAGGGGAAGTTTTGGAGATTAAAGTTTTTCATCACCGCTTTCAATGCCTACTTTGTTTTAGATCTATCAGATGTTAAGTTAATTATCAATAAAGCGGATACAAATCTTTTGGGAAGATGTTTCTTCCTCTAGATTTGTACCCTACCTTTGTTGATAATTATCCTAACCCTCACGGAAAACGCGCGGAACCGGCCCTTTATACTACGGTTCATCGTTACCTCGAAGGGTAGGATGCCGCAGGGAGCGGTTGTGCGCATATGCGTGAAGTTCTAATTCATTAGGTGAAGATGGCATTGAAAGGGGCGAGAGATTTCTTCTCTCAACCCTTTCCCTAGGGCTAACCCTAACAAGCGAGGAGACTACTCGCTCATTAGGGGATGAGAAGACATTATAATTAAAAGAAAAGACTTACTAGATTGACGGCTCCCTCCAAACAAGAAGAACAGATCTGAAATGTCACCTCCAGAAATTCTGAATTTTATTGATTGAAAAGAGGCATACAATTTTTAGATCTAAAATTACAATTTATAGGAAAATAGGAAACCTAGGGTTACAGACTCTCGCACATGCAAAATTACAGATTTGCCCACTTAAAATCCTAACATCTGCACCGACGCAACAATATACCAAAACTCCACCGACACGGGCTCTGTATGGCCGCGGAACCGCGGCGCCAGCATGGGTTTGGCCGCGGTTCCGCGGCCAAACTGTGGAATTGGGCTTTTGGACTTCTGGGGTTTCTTCAATGGTTCTTGGGCTCTGGATTTTTATATGTATTTTCTCTGTTGGGCATTTGGATCTTCTCCAGATTTTTAGTGAAGACTTGTATTGGGATTTTTAACCGTTTCACTTGACTTTTTGGACCTTGCACTGTTCTTCGACTAGGCTTGACTAGGATCCGTCTACTTGTTGGTCAAAAGTCCCCTTTTCTGTTGTTTTGTGTCTTTTTCACTGTATTTGCTCCAGAAACCTGTAACCTGTAATATGCAACAAACGTGCGTCAAGAGTACCTGTTTATTTATAAAAAGGGTAAGAATAGGGAAATGATAAATGCAATATTATGGTCTGAACATGAGACCGGCCACCGCCCCTCGTCGGGGTCTCGACTGTACACACTAGTCTACTCCAGAGTATCGATACCCTGTCTCGAAACTCCCACGACTAGGGACCACAATTAAGGATATGCGTATAAACCACCCAACTCTCACGTATATGATCGCCATCATACTGTTGGTGGTAAAGCAAGATCCTAAGGGCTCTATCAAAGTGTAACATGTAATCAGTCACCTGATCATGTACACGACTGATAAAGGCAAACCAGATAGCATACTATCATCTTGAGTAAGACTGTCCTACCGGTATAGGTCCTCCGCAATCATTGCAATCACGTACCTGTGATCCAATAATTGACTATGAGGGCACTATCTCCAACACTAGTGGTTAAATCCACAACCAAGGTGTTGACGAGTCTTTAGAGTCCCCCACATTCAGTTACTCAGCTTTCGGGCGAAAAGTTGTAGAGGCCGTATGGAGATATGGCAAGGTCCGATCAGATACGTGCGGTATTGCACGGATCAGGATCGGACAGTTTGTACTATAGGCCGTATAGATATATGGCAGGGTTCGATCAGATACGTGCGGTATTGCACGGATCAGGATCGAACGGATATTACTAGCCGGCTTTGGTTTAAGCCGGATCCTAGTATAGTACAGTGTAGATTTTGTCTCATTACATTTGTATTTCGGTCGGAATACAAATGCGGGTGTGTATGCACAGTATCGGGGTTTTCCTGTAATTTATTACGGGACCAGTTTTCTGGAGTTGCCAGTTTGCTTTCCGTTTCGGCCAATTTCCTTTGTATCGTTCTTTGGCCGAAGATTGGTGGAGGAGGGCTTATTTGCATTGTTGAAAATAAGCATTTGTGGAGGGGGTCTTTGCACTTTGTGACATCATGATTATTGCACCATACCTTGACTTTCTTTAGTTGATCATGGCTTGACTTTTGCTATCATGGTTGTTGGTTGAGTGTTGGAATTGTGGTGATCATTTGATTGTTTCATCATCACTTGCTTTCCACCCACCCCCTTGTCTTTGCTCTCTCTTTCCAATCACCTAAGGGGGCCGGCCACTTTTGGAAAGGCATGAGTGAAATGCTTCTCTTTTGGTTGGGAAAGAGATGATACTCTCATTCTTTGTATATCACATTTTTCTTCACCTCTCTCCAAGTTCTTTTTCCTCCACCACAAAGGCATCTCCATGAACCCCAATTGAGACTTCTTCTCTACACATTCTACAGCGAATCTTGGGCACGTCGACTAGCCAGCTTCGTGCCCGAGTTGCCTCGGCATTGAGGTGGGAGCCCGTAAAAGAAGTAGGCGATGTGGTGCACTTCCGGCGACGAGGTGGAGACCGGAGCTTCCGCAGGAGATCGGGACGACGACGAGAAGACCGGAGGACTTGGATCAGTCGGTATATCACTCTTCCCATCTTGTAGTTAGCTAGGACTAATTAATGGTTCGATCCGAGTATTAGTGCGCGGCGGTTTTCCAGTTCAAGAAAATTTAAAGTTTATCACCGCTTCCGCATTTGGCCGTCGGATTGACGGCCGGGGCGCCGCCGTGCACTTACAGTGGTATCAGAGCCTCGCCATTAACTTAGTCTAGCTTTGTTTAATGTGTTTTGCATTTCCGATCGACCAAAATTCCAAAATCTGCATTTTTGTTCACATCAGTTTTCTGTTGGAAATTTTTGGTGTCGAAAATTTTTTCAGGTTACAGAAAAGTGATCTACTAGAAAATATAAGAGTTCTGTAAAAATTCGATGCAACAACTCTACAGTAAGAGCGCGGAACCGCGGCCAAACCCCCCTTTGGGCCGCGGTTCCGCCGCACACTGTGGGGTTCCCTGCACCAAATTTCTACAGTATCTTTCTGGGGTTAAAATTGGGGTTTTGGAATAATAACATTGGGCCCAGAATTTCTTGATGTGCTACAGTAGTACTTGGGGGCCCACTTGTTAAAATTTGATCGATCGGATATTTTAAACACATTATTTCACAGTATTTACATTATATCTGCGACTGTGAATGTCACTCGATCGGTAAATCCGGTCTAACTGCTATAACCCGGTTAGACGGATTTGCGAACGTGACTTTCACGTTGATGTTCTGTGTTATGCTGTGATGTTGCGGATCGGTCGTGGGGGATAGCCTGGTTGCAATGCTAGTACAGTTGTGGTTGTATTATGTACATTTGATATTGCGGGGCGAGCGTCCGACATGTGGACTGCCGTCACTGCCTGATTGTATTATTATTTTGGGGCACGACCAGGTTGCGGTCGATGTACCCGTTGTATATATATTTTACTTTCTGTACTAGGATTACCCCACGGTGGGGTGCACGGATAGCCGGGTTCCAGAGGGCAACAAGCCCGCATCTCATGGCATTGAGATGGAGGGGGCCTCACTCTAGGATTGGCGGGCTATTCGCCGCACTCGTAGGGGGTACAGGTTGACCCAGGAGGGGTGCCCAAGTTGCCGGATTCCGTGAAGTGCTGGGTGGTCCATTCACGGTACTGAAGGGCGCTGCCTCGCTTCAGGTTTTGGCGGGTGACTTGCCGCGCCCGTAGGGGTCTAGGATTTCATTGCACAGGCTATCCACACGACCAGGGGAACGTCGGGTTTCAGTAGTGGCTCTGTGAAACCCGGGGATCCCAGATATCTGTATTGTTCTGTGATGCTGTACATTTCTGTGATGTTGCATTTCTTATCACGCCTTGAGCGAAATATAATATATTGGTATATATATTAGTAGATGTTGTATATGTTTTACATCTGCGCTAGTCCAGTCCCCGCTCTGTCGTTAGTTAGCTAACCTAACGGGTAATGACGGGACCCAGTGGCGAATGCGGATGGCATATACGTACGTCAGTATATTTTCGTTCTTTGTGGTGTGATCTATTGATGGGACTGCATTGATTCGGATCAATGCAAGTTAAAAACAAACCTAATCTGATGTTGTTGGAACACTTTTCAAAAAGCTGTTATTGCAAGGACGTTCACTTTTGTTTATGCATCGTGGTATTCATTTGGAATATCCTGCTCCTCAGTCGACGAGGCAAGGGCCGAGATTGTAGGGTTCCTTGGCACCCTAGTGAGGTCTCACAAGGCATCGATCATGCCAAATTAAAATTTTAACGGTGCCGAGAAACCCGACTACGGATCGTTAACTAGAAAACTAGGCGAAAAAGAACTAGTTAACAACTTAACTAATGGGATATCGGAAATACAACCTTTGTAGATCCAGTGCTCCACCTCCATAGCTCCGCAACGAAGTCCTCTCCGCTGTCCAATAAGAATCCGGGCTCTAGCGTCGACTTCATCGGAGAATAAGCGAGCTAGGTCGTCGATGTCCATGCCGAAGATGATCTACGTCGAGGCATCGCTAAATCAAGCTCCGACTTCACCAAGTCAAGAAACTTGTGAAGAAAACACACTCTACTACTTGGCAAGAGGTAGAGGATGAAGAAATAGGAAGTGGGTAGACTTTAGTTTTGGATTTCTCACTCTTTTTATCACTTCACCATTGATGAAGTGAAGGTTTTCTTCATGAAGATGAAGAAGAAGAAGAAGATATATTATGATAAGAATAATGGAATAGAAAATGAATAATCATTTCTTATCATAATTAAACTATAGTAATGTGTAGAGAGTTGACCATAGTTAAATAAATGGTTAGGGTTTAATAGATGAAGACAAAAGGGTTTGATTGGTCAAAGCTTCATGAAGCTTCACTTAGCTTCATGAAAGAAACCCTTTTGTTTTCTTTTTCTCATTTATCTTTTAAATCCAAATGAAAAGATAAATGAATGAATAAAAGAAAACCCTAATTATTTATTTAACTTAGGTTTACTTCATTACACAAACCCTTGCTTTCTTGCATCATCAAACATGATACAAACAAGTGCACAAAATCATATCCCATATGCAATGCGCACACCCGAGTGAGAAAATCCATTTAAAGTCAATCGATACTAGTTGATGCAAAGTAATATATCAAATATATAAATATGCATTAAATCATTAAATCAACACTTGATTCAATGATCCGGTCATGTCGCACACAACCGACTAGTACACAATGTATCGGCTTATCGAATCAACCCTTGATTCGATAACTAGGGTATATCGCATATAACCTAATCGATACATTGATCGCGAGAATGAAATACGGTATCACATACGCGCATTATTCTCGGTCCCGCACATATCTCATATGCGCTCCTATTTCGTTTCGCTTGAGCCAGGAAACCTCTGTGTAGGACTCTAAAGACTCGTCAATACGCCGGCAGCAGATGATGATCATATCAAGCACCCACAAGCCGCAAGCGGTCTGCTAAACGTAACGGCCACCCGGGTATTGAGCGATCGGAAGATCGATGAGCAAGCCCGCTCACACTCCAGTGAATCCGACCAGTAACACTACCGTACAGTCCGGTCTGATCGTCTGATATGTCGCATATCTTGCCTAGGGGTGGTAATCGTCAGACCCCAATAGCTCGATAAGTCGTGTCGATATGAGGTCTATAACTGTTCGAGAAACTACTGGTAACACTTACCAGTAAATCTCAGCAACCCTGGCCAGGGATTTCCTGTTATAGCCAATCGAACACAGCGCAACATCAACTCCCTATACCGGGAGAGACGAATCCCCTCCTATCGCTCATTGCCTCCATGTGACTCGGGACTGTACCCAAAAACCACCATTTTGCACGCCCTCTTGGACGTGGTAAGATGGAAATCAAAGCACAGTGGGAACCACACAAGACTCTATGACGATCTCGGGTCAACAGACTACTCTGTACCAGTGTCACCAGAGAACTGCCATCTGACGTGAGGTATAATACCATCTGGGAGTTCTCGGCGAGTCCGTCCAGTGTACCCAGTCTCTACTGAGCACCCATATATCATCTCTGATGTCAAACACCAATGGATATGGGATCATCCATCGCCCATCTGTATGGGTCGAGAAGGTACACGCTAGTCTACTCTGGTATATCGATGCCCCGTCTCGATACACCCACGACTAGGGACTTTGAAGGATGTACTTATGGACTACCATGTCCCCACTAGTATGATCCGCATCATAGTCCAGGTAGTCAAGTACACATCCTAAGGGCTTTACCAACATGTAATAGAGAGACAATCAACGTACACGTTAAGGTAAAGAGTAACCAGATAGCATACTATCATGTCGAGCAAGAAAGTCCTCCCTATATATGTCCCAGCATCCACTACAATATACATCCAATGTACAGTAATGGCCTCTAGGGCATACATATAACTAACAATCTCCCACTTGCACTAGGGCCATCTGTAGCAGTGGTTGCAGTATCTCATACTCAACCATCCCATAAAAGTCTCTCTCTGGGAATAGGCCTTCGTGAGTGGATCCGCCGTGTTATCCTCTGAGTCTGCTCTCCTTGCCTCGATCACCTTGGAGATCAATCATCTCCATGATCAAGTGATACTGCCTTAGAATATGTCTGGATCACTGATGGGACCTTCGTTCCTTGGCATAAGCCACAACTCCATTGTCACATAATGGGAGGAACATAGTTCATCTCATGAACCAATATACACCCAAACAGCCTCTTTGGTAGCATCTTAAGTAGCGATGTATCGTGCCTTTATCGTCTAGTATGCCACGGTATCTAGCTTGGAACTCTTCCAACATACCATCCCTTTACTGAGGGTAAAGACAATGCCTGTGACTGACATTCAGTCGTCTTTATCACCCTGGAACCCTTCCAGTGATTCTCCCCAGGATCGATTGATACCATCTCACTACAACTAGTGAGAATCCTAACATCCAATTAAATCTATCTCATAGATCCAAAACTCAGGATTTAGGAGGTATCAATTTTGATCCTACACGGAGAATCTTTGTGATAAACGGAGATTGATCGATCGTAGCATAGGAAACTCCTTCCCTATCAAGAGTATGTCATCCACGTACTCTACGAGGATCACCACCATACTCCCTACTACCTTTTGTTTATACAAGGTTCATCTACCATTTTGATGATGTCAAACTCTTTGACTAATCCATCAAAACAGATGTTCCAACTCCGCGATGCCTGCTTTATCATATAAAGCATCTTGCACACGTTTCCGCTGCTCCCACTGTCTACGAAGCCCTCTGGCTGTGTACTTATAGACGCCCTCTTTCAAAACATCATTTTAGAAGAGCTGTCATGACACCCAACCACCAGATATCGTAGTCATGGTATGTAGCCGTGGCAAGTAGGATCTGGATGGACTTAAGCATAGCTACTTGAAAAAGGTTTCATCATAATCCACGCCTGGTAAATGATGCAAATTTTTAATAAGTCTAGCTTTGAAAGTCTCAACTTTTCCATGTACACCAAGTAATCTTCTCAAGATATACTTGCTCCTGATGGGGATTTAACCCTTCAGATATAGCAACCAAAGTCCATACTTTGTTGGTGTATAAGGATTCCATCTCAGATCGATAAACATCCAGCCATTCTTACAGAGTCTCACTCCTGATGGCCAGCTCGAAGCTAGTTGGGTCATCATCTCATGATGCAATCCTCGCTCCCACTGTCATAGAGAAACCGAAGTATCTCTCAGGTGGGTGAGGAACCCTACTAGATCGGCGGAGAGGCTGAGGTTCGTTGGAATCTACTGAATCCTTTGGTTTTATCAAATCATCGGCTGCAAGTTGTATAGCTGGAACCTTTTCAGTTGTACATTACAGACCTTGCCTCGAGCTTGTCCGGATTTTTCTTTTAGACATAGGCCGGACAACCCCAAATCTTAACTAACTTAAGATATGGGCTCTTCCCTTTCCATATCATATATGAAGTGGTAGGCTAATGATTTGATCGGGACCCTAATTCAATAGGTATGCAGCTTCTCAAGTGCATAACCCCCTAAAAGGAAATAGGTAACTCAGTATTACTCATCATAGAGCACACCTTATCATATAGGGTGTGATTGCTCCGCCCCGATATACCATCGTGCTATGGTGTATACAGAGGAGTAATGCTGAGAGAGAATCTCATTCTCCTTTAGAATAATCCAGAATTTCCGTGCACAAGTATTCTCCTCCTTGATCTCATCATAGGACATAATACTTATACCCATATTTTGGTTCTCTACTTCTAACTTATATTCTGTGAATATCTCAAAAGGTTCGGACTTGTGTTTCAACAGGAACATAGGTCTGAAACTCGAAAGATCATCAGAGAATGTAATGAAGTATAAAGAATCAGTCCTGGCATGTGTAGACAGGGGACCTACATACATCAACATGTATCATCCCAAGAGTTTACTAACTCTTTCTCTGTTTCCAATAAACAGAGCTGTGGTCATCTTATCTTTGTGACATGACTGGCGAGTTTCACAAGATGTAAATTCAAACTAATTTAAATATACATCTATATGTAACTCTAGCTAGTCGGGTCACATTGATCTGACCTAGTCTACAATACCTCAAGAAGAATCCGTTCATTTCTGAACTCTTCCTCTTGTGTGCGTTCCGTATACTAAGAACTGTAGTTTGATTTAGAACATCAACGCTTTTAGATAACGTGCCTGATCCGATCAACTTTTGATATAGGAAATGTTCAAAACATTATCCAACAATACAAAATTTTATCGTTTCTTTACTAATAAAGAGACAGATATGATTTTGTATATCAGGTTCGGTATCTAATAACATTCGTTCAGAATCAATGTATCGGTAATACAGGGTGACAGTGACCAACAGACTTGGCTGCAACACTTGCCCCGTTTTCTGCCTCATGAAACTTATCACCCGTTCTCAGTTTTTCTACCCTTTTGTAGCCCTATGTAACATCTTACATATCTGGGATCCTGATCCGGTATCATATACCCAGGATGCGGAGGATACTGAGAAACAGTTCTTTGTAATGAACACACCCGAAGATGATGCATCAGCATGCACTCTCTTCATTTGGGCGGCACGGGAAATCTGGTATTCCCCAAATTCCTGCTCTGTCTTATAACAATTATAAGTCGGAGCGGGACCAACGTTCCCCAGCTCAGTATAACAAGCGGGTTCGGTCAATAATCCGTTTTATTATCTTGATTAAGGCGTGACATGGTCGCTACCAGGAGAGAGAGAGAAGAAAACACTCAGCGTGCGCTCTTACAAGAATAGATTGGTTATTATTTTATCTAATCAGGATGGCTCCCACTGCTTTTTATCAAATCTTCCTTCAAACCCTAAAAGGAAAGACTAGCCGGGATTAATTACACACTACAAGCTCGCCAATCTTTCAGCCAGACCAGTGTCGGTACTTTGAGGGAGGTCCCCCGTGCTTTCGCACGAACCTAATTAATGTAAACCTCGTTTTCCCAGAGGCGTAACCCCGTTGACACCTTTCTAGACACCTACTTGATCGGCTAATTGTAATGTATAAAACTCTCCCAGGAGTAACTCTTACTCACAGCGGGTATCGGGATCCAACTATCTCATAGAAGTTATGCAATCTCATTGCAAATTTCAACACTTGAAATTCCCGATAATATTTTGCCCCTAGCTCGCTATGACCTTGACGGAGGCCAAACAACCCATAGTCCGCTAGTCAAGTTCAACCCGTCATTTCCCGATTGAATTAAACCCACCCGCACGACCCTTGACGGAGGCCAAACAACGCCGTACGAATACCCTAATCCAATCGCATCATATGCTAGCAGATAAGCACTAGTTAGCTACCGTACACTACGCCTTGACGGAGGCCAAACAACCGCAGCACGAATACTAACTAGTATGTATCTGAAATGACGGAGGGCTACGACAGGTTTTTATGAAAACCTATTGCGTAATGAACTTGATATTGTTGTAGGATCGAATGATTTTTAAAATGGAGTGTTTTTGAGGCTTTTCTAGTTTTGCTAAAGGAGTCACTCCCGGTGAAGGGATCATCGGTCCTTTCCTCGTCGAATGAGGTGCGGGATATATCATATATATCACTGTGCAAAGCAAAAACTCTTAAAAACAATCAAAAGACAAACCGAGGGTGTAGCATCTGTCAGTTATTGCTAAAGGAGTCACTCCCGGTGAAGGGATCTCGGTCCTTTCCTTATCGAATAAGGTGCAGGATATATCGCATATACCGCTGTGCAAAGCAAGAACTGTAGCTACCTGTTTTATTTTGAAATTCGATTCTACAACATCTTGGGTTTCTTTTACTTTCATTAATCACATTAATGAAGTCCCATCATTTAAGTACCTAAACATCACAGATAGATATGACGTACACTTATGCTATCCGCATTCGCCTCGATGTCCCCTCGTGCACCGTTAGGTTAGGTAACTAACGACAGAGCAGGGCAGGGCTAGCGCGGGTGTAAAACATAAGTAACGTCTATATAATATATCATATATACTATATACTATATCTATCACAGAACATCACATGATCACATCACAGATATCGCAGCAGAAGAAACATATGAAATATTGGATATACTAGGACGTCCGTGTTTTCAATACGAGCCAGTATAAAACACGGATTCCACGGTCGTGATGAATAGCCAAACCCACACCCCTAGACCCCTACGAGAGAGGCAAGCAACCCTACCAATTCTGGAGTTAGGAGACCCGGACTCGACTCCTCGAGTTGGTCTCCCACTGGACTCCAGAACCCGGTTACTTGTGCTCTCCTCCTTGGGTCTATCCTAGTGCGGAAAAGTAAATAATATACAAACGGTGACTACTTCCGCTACCTGGAAGTGCCCCAATAAAAGAATATTACATACAAGTTTTTACATGAATGAAAATGAAAAACACTTATCTCACATAAAAACCCCCGGCTATTCAAACACGACGATCCAATATAATATATCCAGCAACACATAACATCACATGTCATCAACGTAAGTAAATATGTCCATCCCAATTGTCGTTGACATATAGCAACGAAACCGGCGATATCACATATTACACTTACGGTCACAGAAAAGAAAGTGTAAAACTACAACAGTTGGAATCCGCAATCTCCTCAGACATCGCATGCCTGACCAAATGAATTTCTTAGACATCGCATGCCTAACAATTATAAACCCCGCATTTTAGTCTCAAAATCGAAAACTCTTTTCAATATGAAGTCGGGCAATTCAACAGGATTCCCGACATCCTGATCGAATGCTCGTCGCAAACTTCAGTAGACGGCCGCACCCCCGATACCGTCGACGAAGTGCACCAAGGCGGAACACCGCTGCCGCGAGCACCCGGACGGATGCTTTCGGCGACGGGGTTCTCCTACAGTCACTTGGTCGGGGCTATGGGGCGAGGCTGTCTATTAAGTTTATCCGGCGAGTATCCGCGTACGCTACGTGATTGCGACGGAGTTTTGATCACATCAAAATTCCGTGGCAACCGATCAAGTGAGACTAAACTGCTATGTTTATAACATTCATTCAGTTATCTCATAACTTTTTGTGAATTCCAATTATTGTATCCCATTTCGGATAAATAGAAAATGCTAAACTTTTCGATCGAACAATCGAACACCCAAGTTTTCCCGATACAGATCAACACATGAAATAAGTCTAACAACATTCCGTTCGTGCCTCAGTAGCAACGGTCCAGCCGTTGAAGGGTCAAGCCAACGCCTCACATGTGGCACGCCGTACTGCCCCAAACCCGAAGGTTCAAAGGGCAGTTCAAGACGGTCACATAATCGAGTTAAGGTTTGTTGTCTTCTAGAGGGTCCATCGCGTTACTTGCACTACTTAGAACGTCGTTAAACATCGGAAAAATCCAACACTTGGAAATTTCCCGACAGGGGAAAAATTGGGTATTTATATCCGGTCGAACTTTTTAACATATTCTAAAATTTATCCGGAAAGCCAAATAGACAAAATTTGATACCCCGATCGAAACACCGAATCCCCAAAACAACTCCAGAAAATTCAACTCTTGAAAAAATATCAAAAATACCCAGGAAAACCAGCACTGCATATTATTGATTACTGTACAAATTTGGATGCCGCAAACGACAAAACGGCCGCGGTTCCGCCGCACGAGCCATGCTCGTGCCGCGGAAACGCGGCGCATTAATGGAATCAGGCACACGAATTTTACAGTATCCCTTAGAATTGCCTGCTGAGTTTACTGAATATTTTTAATATGGAAAAATCCTAATTTTTGAAAAAAGGATAGAGAGCATGATTTGAGACGGGTTTCGGGTTCGTTCGGGTTTCAGATTCCATCTGGACTTCGCCTAAGGCTCTAGCTAGGCTCTGATACCACTGTAGGGTTCCTTGGCACCCTAGTGAGGTCTCACAAGGCATCGATCATGCCAAATTAAAATTTTAACGGTGCCGAGAAACCCGACTACAGATCGTTAACTAGAAAACTAGGCGAAAAAGAACTAGTTAACAACTTAACTAATGGGATATCGGAAATACAACCTTTGTAGATCCGGTGCTCCACCTCCATAGCTCCGCAACGAAGTCCTCTCCGCTGTCCAATAAGAATCCGGGCTCTAGCGTCGACTTCATCGGAGAATAAGCGAGCTAGGTCGTCGATGTCCATGCCGAAGATGATCTACGTCGAGGCATCGCTAAATCAAGCTCCGACTTCACCAAGTCAAGAAACTTGTGAAGAAAACACACTCTACTACTTGGCAAGAGGTAGAGGATGAAGAAATAGGAAGTGGGTAGACTTTAGTTTTGGATTTCTCACTCTTTTTATCACTTCACCATTGATGAAGTGAAGGTTTTCTTCATGAAGATGAAGAAGAAGAAGAAGATATATTATGATAAGAATAATGGAATAGAAAATGAATAATCATTTCTTATCATAATTAAACTATAGTAATGTGTAGAGAGTTGACCATAGTTAAATAAATGGTTAGGGTTTAATAGATGAAGACAAAAGGGTTTGATTGGTCAAAGCTTCATGAAGCTTCACTTAGCTTCATGAAAGAAACCCTTTTGTTTTCTTTTTCTCATTTATCTTTTAAATCCAAATGAAAAGATAAATGAATGAATAAAAGAAAACCCTAATTATTTATTTAACTTAGGTTTACTTCATTACACAAACCCTAGCTTTCTTGCATCATCAAACATGATACAAACAAGTGCACAAAATCATATCCCATATGCAATGCGCACACCCGAGTGAGAAAATCCATTTAAAGTCAACCGATACTAGTTGATGCAAAGTAATATATCAAATATATAAATATGCATTAAATCATTAAATCAACACTTGATTCAATGATCCGGTCATGTCGCACACAACCGACTAGTACACAATGTATCGGCTTATCGAATCAACCCTTGATTCGATAACTAGGGTATATAGCATATAACCTAATCGATACATTGATCGCGAGAATGAAATACGGTATCACATACACGCATTATTCTCGGTCCCGCACATATCTCATATGCGCTCCTATTTCGTTTCGCTTGAGCCAGGAAACCTCTGTGTAGGACTCTAAAGACTCGTCAATACGCCGGCAGCAGATGATGATCATATCAAGCACCCACAAGCCGCAAGCGGTCTGCTAAACGTAACGGCCACCCGGGTATTGAGCGATCTGAAGATCGACGAGCAAGCCCGCTCACACTCCAGTGAATCCGACCAGTAACACTACAGTACAGTCCGGTCTGATCGTCTGATATGTCGCATATCTTGCCTAGGGGTGGTAAACGTCAGACCCCAATAGCTCGATAAGTCGTGTCGATATGAGGTCTATAACTGTTCGAGAAACTACTGGTAACACTTACCAGTAAATCTCAGCAACCCTGGCCAGGGATTTCCTGTTATAGCCAATCGAACACAGCGCAACATCAACTCCCTATACCGGGAGAGACGAATCCCCTCCTATCGCTCATTGCCTCCATGTGACTCGGGACTGTACCCAAAAACCACCGTTTTGCACGCCCTCTTGGATGTGGTAAGATGGAAATCAAAGCACAGTGGGAACCACACAAGACTCTATGACGATCTCGGGTCAACAGACTACTCTGTACCAGTGTCACCAGAGAACTGCCATCTGACGTGAGGTATAATACCATCTGGGAGTTCTCGGCGAGTCCGTCCAGTGTACCCAGTCTCTACTGAGCACCCGTATATCATCTCTGATGTCAAACACCAATGGATATGGGATCATCCATCGCCCATCTGTATGGGTCGAGAAGGTACACGCTAGTCTACTCTGGTATATCGATGCCCCGTCTCGATACACCCACGACTAGGGACTTTGAAGGATGTACTTATGGACTACCATGTCCCCACTAGTATGATCCGCATCATAGTCCAGGTAGTCAAGTACACATCCTAAGGGCTTTACCAACATGTAACAGAGAGACAATCAACGTACACGTTAAGGTAAAGAGTAACCAGATAGCATACTATCATGTCGAGCAAGAAAGTCCTCCCTATATATGTCCCAGCATCCACTACAATATACATCCAATGTACAGTAATAGCCTCTAGGGCATACATATAACTAACAGAGATCCCTTCACCGGGAGTGACCCCTTGGACAGAATTTTGCGTCAGGGCAATGACTTCACTATAGCCGATTACTTTTTCTTTGCACCGTGGTATTCAGTTGGAATATCCTGCACCTCATTCTATGGGGAAAGAGCCGAGATCCCTTCACCGGGAGTGACCTCTTTAGCGAAAGATTTTCTTCACTATATTTTTAAAAAAAAAGCTATCCGTTCCTTCGACGATATCAAGTTCTTTACGTTAAAGGTTTTCGCCAGAAACCATTCGTAGCCCTCCGTCGTTTCATATGAGTGTTCAATAGTATTCAAGCTGTGTATGTTGGCCAAAGTCAAGGCACAGTGATTGGTAGCTATTGGGGCATTCATATGCAGCATAGATAGATGCGTTGGTTTGGGACAGTCGTACTGCCATTTTGGCCAAAGTCAAGGGTCGGTACGGGTGGATTCAAAACAACCTGGAGAATGACGGGTAGAACTTGACATGTGACTTATGATATGTTGGCCAAAGTCAAGGTCATAAGAGCATGGGGCAGAAATCACATCGGGAGTTTCTAAAAGAAACTGAAACTTGCCAGATATGCGCATACCTTCTGGAGTGTGACACTGTGAGCGGATTCCGTCATGTTATCATGCGATGATAGTTGGATCCCGATTCCCACTGATGAGTTGGTATACTCCTCGGGTGATCCCGACTAATTCTTCTTTCAGGTTTAGAGGAGAATTTGACGGTACAGTGGGAGGTTTCCAGATTAGATAAATTGGTAACCATTCTGATCTAGGTTAGAGTGCACGCTGAGTATTTCTTTTCTCTCTCTCTTTGGCAGCGACCATTGACCCGACCCTAAGACTATGACCCAGTGACCAAGTTGACCGAACCTTCTTAAACACTGGCTTTTGGATTGTCAGAGTTGCAAACCTCATTGCCACTCCTACTTTTACCCTTTTCTCCAGGACACCCCATATTACTACGAACGTCCACTTCCATTGGACAAAACCATCGTATGGTTAGATACGAACTCGAAGGAATTTATTCGAGGATGGTTTCCGGTTCTGGAGAAAACGGATAGGATTATTCAGTTGTTTTTTCCTTTTACCTTCTCTCAAGTTGTGAGTACTCCTTGGTTTAGGAGATAGTACACCTATTACGCAAATTGGATAGTCTTCTTCCAAACCATAGGCAGGTGCCGACCGGTAGGGAATGAAGAAAACCAATTAGCCTAACGATGGTGTGCAGAAGGTATTGAGTTAAGACAAAGCAAGGGATTAGTAAGAGGGCAAAGTAAATTGCGACTGCTATTCACGACCAAACCAAGTATTCCTTCGCCAATCCTAAATCACCTTTGTATTTCTCCAGGACACTCCGTATCACTACGAAGATCCACAGTTTATTGGATACTCCATCGTATGGTTATATACGAACTCGAAAGGAACTTGTTCCAGTTCGGGGATGTATTCTGGTTCAGGAGAAATAGGAATAAGATTTATTCAGGTGTCTTTTATCTTCACCTTCTCTCGCATTGCGAGTGTTCCTAGGATTAGGACAGTACACCCATTATGCTTATTGGATAGTCTTCTTCCAAACCATAGGCTGGTGCCGAACGGTAGGGAAGGAAGAAAACCATTTGGCCTAAAGGGATGTGCAGAAGGTAATGACTAAAGACATATGAAGGGATTTGGAGAGGTGGCAATGAATTATACGGTTACAGTCGTGAATCTGGAAGAGGCATTACTAGGAATACTAGGATACCCCATCGAAACATTTCAATGTTTCGGTCTCGCTGTGTACTGTTAAAGGAAAACCGATATCCCGATTAGATACTTACTCCAGGGTATGTATTTACCAGGTATGATTCTCACATCTGTATGGTTTTACAGATGATGAGTGGGAGTAGGTTATTGGGAATTGGTTGATCATCCTCATTATATCGGGATTCGTTGTAATCGGTGATATTTGAGGAAATCACCTGGGCTGTTTTCCGGTCGGCAAATATTTGGTTTTGAATATCCGTTGTTATGCACCAATTTCAAATCGATATATCTGTACGTCTATTTTCATAGAGTGAGATATACCCTTTTGAAATTATGTCTACGACATTTACCTATATCAGTGGATGGTTAGGTAAGGAGCATTAAACAGCGGTGTAATTCTTCTTAACCATAAGTACAGTTTTCAACCTACGACACACAGTAAATGAGTTATCAAACTCAAGGGACTTGTACAGAGTATTGTATATTGTCCAGGGTCCATCAGGACAGAGGGGTTGGTCCTCGTACTATATTCGGTTTACTTATGACTTCTCTAGTTTTTAGACAAGTGTTTCGTGGAAACACAGGGTCTGAATTTTGAGAAGTTGTAGGTATTTGAATAAAGTAGAGAACCAGATATTGCAAGTATCGGGATTCTTCAAAGTGATCGAAGATGTAGATACTTGTGTATGGTATTCAGTTGATAGTAATGATTAAGAAAACTTGCTTCTCTTTCAGGTTACTCATAATTGGAAGCATTCCTAAGTTGAGTAGCGCTGATCGGCCTCCTTCCATTTAGTTGACATGCACTGGAGACAGCTGCATGATTTGAATCTGGTTCAATTAAATCAGTGCCTCTGGTTCTATATTGGATATAGAACAGTTCATATCTTAACGTTGTTAAGGTACGGGGAGTTGTCCGGCTTATGCTTAAAACCAGACACTGGACAACTCAAGGCACGTTTCTGTAATGGCTGTTTGTGGGTTGACCCAGGCAATGACGAGGGTTGACTTTCTACCATCTGGATGAACAATAGAAATATTGTTCTAGACTCGCCACAGTTTTATTAAAAATGGATTTTTTCAGAAAACAGTAGTGGGAGTATGGTAGAACTGGAAGTGATTCCAGAACCACAAACGATTACTGAAGATTTGATAGGAACCTAAAGATTCAATATGGATTGACATTCAATTGGCCACTCCGCAGATAAGGTGGGTAACCTCAGGCACCCGAGAGGTACTCCGGTAGCCTCAAGGACGGTGACAGGGAGGTTCTTGTTTACCCACACTTGCCATTGCTGTTGTTCCAGACTGTGAGACCCGGCAGGAGGATGAGTATAGAGTCGTTCTAAACTTGCTTTAGAAGTGTACGTGTATATGACTCTGCCAAAGGGTTGTCGTAGTCAATGGGAGCAGCGGAAGCAATGGTGGACAGGTAGCTTATGTCTATTTATAGACTAAAGCAGATATAGCGGAGATAGATCATCAATTTCTGATGTGACAGTCACAGGTTTGACTTCATCAGAATAGGGGATGGATCTGTTGAGAAGGTAGTAGGGTGTGATATCTTGGTATTTAGATGACATACACAGAGTAGGAAAAGAAACTCCTATACTACAATCGGTTATACTTTGGTCGTCACACAGTGGTTTCTCCACAAAGGAAATGGATTTTATATCAGACATACTGGTTACTAGATCTATGGTTTTAGATCTAGATTTGGGTAGTCTCCCAATCTGGGTACTTAGACGGCATTCTAAGAGTATTTAGAATGGACGACTCTTGGCATGGTAGTATACCTGCAGGTGATGGAGTCACCCTCTCTAAAGGTGTCTTACAGACTAAAGGGGAGAGGGATGTGCATGATTGGCAGACCACTTGCTTAGGCAATTGAGTCAATCATGAGATGTCAAGTACCACACCAGATATTGTTCTTGCACTAGATGCAATAAGTTGACATTAATCAAATCCTGGAGAAGCAGTCGGAAGCAGTTTTAGAACATAAGTGGATGTTCTAGGGATATGATAACGACAGCCTCATTGGGGAGACAGTTATCATTCCAGGCTTCCAAGGTGACATGGACGACAAGGAGGTTGTCAGAGTTATAGTTTTTCCTTCTGATGAGGGGCAGTATTTTGGACAGGTGATCCAAGGCAATACTGAGGGTGGCATGGTGCAGGATACTGATTAAGTTCAGTTGACGATACAGTCTAAGAAGTTTGGATTTGGAGTTCATTTATGAGCTATGTCCCATCAGACATCCAGACACATTCTAAGACAGGTATTGCTCATTTCGAGAGATGGGTTTCTCCACGAACTTGAGATATAGAAAGACATGGAAAGAGACAACAAGGCGGATTCACTCACTAAGGCTATTCCTCGAACGCAATAGTTTCGCAAGCTAGCTTTGTGAGACTGACTAGTAGAGGAGTTGGGCGTTCGGTATCACACGTGCTGTGAGTATGCGACATCTCAATAATTAGCCTTGAGTGCAAGTGGGAGATTGTTGGAGATAGTGCCCTCAGATTCAATTATTCGATCACAGGCATGTGATTACAATGATTGATGGAGGACCTATCCCGATAGGACAGTCTTACTCGAGATGATAGTATGCTATCTGGTTTATCTTTATCATCGTGTACTGCTTTAAGTGACCTGACAAGTCACTATTACACGTTGGTAGAGCCCCTAGGATTCTTGCTTGACCACCAGCAGTATGAGGGCGATCATATACGTGGGAGCTGGCAGTCTATAAGCACATCCTTAAATGGTCCCTAGTCGTGTGAGTTTCGAGATAGGGCATCGATACTCCAGAGTAGACTAGTGTGTACATTCGAGACCCCGACGAGGGGCGGTGGCCGGTCTCACAAGCCACTGGTGTCAGTTGGTTCACCTAAGATGTATACAGGTGCTCATTGGGTTATGAGTACACCGGACAGGACTCTCCGGGAACATGCCAGTTGGTCATATACCAGACGTCAGATGGCAGTTCCCTGGTGACATGTGTGCAGGTTAGTTCATCGACCTGGGGATCGTCATTTGTCTTGTGTGAGTTCCCACTGTACTTTGAGTACTACCCTACCACGGCTCAAAGGAGTCGTGCAAACAGGTTTTAGTTGGGTACAGTCCCGAGCCACATGGAGGCAGTGAGCGTATCTTCAGGGGTTCGTCTCTCCCGGTATTGGGGGTGAGGTCGTGCTGTGTCTAGGAGAGCCATTACACGAAGCCCTCGGCCGAGGCAAGGAGATTTACTGGTAGGTATTCCAGTAGTATCTTAGGGTGTTCTGGGCTACACTCCGACACGACTTGTACCGCTTTTGGAGGTCTGACTTTTACCAACCCCCTAGGCCCGCCATGCGATACTCATAGACGAACGGACCGGACTGTACGGATATTGTCACTGACAGGCTCAGTAGGGTTGTCGGGCTGAGTTCGCTCACAGACGTCCCTTTTAGTCAATACCTGGTAGCCCGTTACGTATTGGCTTATACCTCTGACGTGCTAGTGTTTAAATCCACAACCAAGGTGTTGACGAGTCTTTAGAGTCCCCCACTTTCAGTTACTCAGCTTTCGGGCGAAAAGTTGTAGAGGCCGTATGGAGATATGGCAAGGTCCGATCAGATACGTGCGGTATTGCACGGATCAGGATCGGACAGTTTGTACTATAGGCCGTATGGATATATGGCAGGGTTCGATCAGATACGTGCGGTATTGAACGGATTAGGATCGAACGGATATTACTACCCGGCTTTGGTTTAAGCCGGATCCTAGTATAGTACAGTGTAGATTTTGTCTCATTACATTTGTATTTCGGTCGGAATACAAATGCGGGTGTGTGTGCACAGTATCGGGGTTTTCCTGTAATTTATTACGGGACCAGTTTTCTGGAGTTACCAGTTTGCTTTCCGTTTCGGCCAATTTCCTTTGTATTGTTCATTGGCCGAAGATTGGTGGAGGAGGGCTTATTTGCATTGTTGCAAATAAGCATTTGTGGAGGGGGTCTTTGCACTTTGTGACATCATGATTATTGCACCATACCTTGACTTTCTTTAGTTGATCATGGCTTGACTTTTGCTATCATGGTTGTTGGTTGAGTGTTGGAATTGTGGTGATCATTTGATTGTTTCATCATCACTTGCTTTCCACCCACCCCCTTATCTTTGCTCTCTCTCTCCAATCACCTAAGGGGGCCGGCCACTTTTGGAAAGGCATGAGTGAAATGCTTCTCTTTTGGTTGGGAAAAAGATGATACTCTCATTCTTTGTATATCACATTTTTCTTCACCTCTCTCCAAGTTCTTTTTCCTCCACCACAAAGGCATCTCCATGAACCCCAATTGAGAATTCTTCTCTACACAATCTACAGCGAATCTTGGGCACGTCGACTAGCCAGCTTTGTGCCCGAGTTGCCTCGGCATTGAAGTGGGAGCCCGTAAAAGAAGTAGGCGATGTGGTGCACTTCCGGCGACGAGGTGGAGACCGGAGCTTCCGCAGGAGATCGGGACGACGACGAGAAGACCGGAGGACTTGGATCAGTCGGTATATCTCTCTTCCCATCTTGTAGTTAGCTAGGACTAATTAATGGTTCGATCCGGGTATTAGTGCGCGGCGGTTTGCCAGTTCAAGAAAATTTAAAGTTTATCACCGCTTCCGTATTTGGCCGTCGGATTGACGGCCGGGGCCCCGCCGTGCACTTACACCTAGTATATCCAAAGTGTTCATCTGTGATCTGTAATGGCTATCATTGCTATATATTTATATATGATATCTATTTAGGTGTTGCTTATGTTTTGTATCCGCGCTAGTCCAGCCCCTGCTCTGTCGTTAGTTAAGTAACCAAACGGGTGATGACGGGCCCCGTGGAGAATGAGGATGGCATAAGCATACGCCATATTTTGGTTGTTTTCTGCAATGGTAGGTTTAAATGATGGGACGCATTGGAATTAATGCAAGAAAATAAACCAAGTAAAAGTCATTGGAACACTTTGAAAACCACTCGGTTCATTTCAAAAACCAGCATTTTAAACGCGGAGCTTGAACCACTCCTTTTAAAACCTATCTCGTTCCATCGATTATATCAAGTTCACTACGTTCACGGTTTCGCCAAAAACCATCTGTAGCCCTCAGTCATTTCGTATGGATATTCAATAGTATTCAAGCTATGTTTGTTGACCTTCGTCAAGGCATAGTGATTGGTAGCTATTGGGTGTTCATATATAGCATAGATAGATGCGTTGGTTTGGGACAGTCGTATTACCTTGTTGACCTTCGTCAAGGGTATGTACGGGTGGGTTCAAATTAACCTGGACAATGATGGGTTGAACTTGACATGTGACTTATGATTTGTTGACCTTCGTCAAGGTCATAAGAGCATGGGGCACAAATCCACATCGGGAGTTTCAAAAGTACTGAAACTTGCTAGCGCTGCATACCATTTGGAGTGTGGTGATTCTGGTAGGATTCCTTCAGTTTTGTCACGCGATGATATTTAGATCCCGATCCTACTGTGAGTATATGCTACTCCTCGGGAACTTTTTCACTTAACGATCAATGCTATAAACCAAGTAGGTGTCTAGAAAGGTGTTAGTGGGGCTACGCCCACAGGGAAAAGAGGTTACTTAATTAAGGAACTTCGCGAAAGCGTTGGAAAACCTCCCTCGAAGTACCGACACTGGCCTGGCTGAACGGTTAAGCAAGTATTGTACGGTGAGATTGATCCCGACTAATTCATCCTTTATGGTTTGAGGAAGGATTCGAGAGACAGTGGGAGCCATCCTGTTTAGATAAATTAAAAACCAATCTAAACTTGCAAGAGCATCATGCTAAGTGTTTTCTTCTCTCTCTCTTAATTGCAGCGACCTAGTGACCGCACCTAGGTTATATCTAGATAATAAAATGATTGAATCTGACTGTTATGACTGGAAAAGGTCTGTTCAGATGTCCATTGCCCATAACAAGCTGGGACACCTCTTGACTGATCCAACCCCTGTTGTCTCAGGTCCAGTTTCCCCTGTCACGGATATCAATATCCGTAGGACATCGGAAGAAGACTGTACGAAAGCCATGTGCCTCGTGTTAGCCTCAGTTAATGGTACATACCAGAGGCAGCACGAGAAGATGGACTCAGTTTCTATCTTTCTCCATAGCAAAGATTTATATGGAGAGCAATCTCGTATCGCAAGATATGAGACCTCGAACGAATTTCTTCCAGCGAGGTTGGCTATCGGGTCATCTGTAAGGGGCAACGTCCTTACAGAGACCAGCTCTTTTGAGCTCTCGGACCTGAAGACCACGTTGAAGAATGGGTCAGATACTGACTTAGTTCAACAGTCTCTACCTACTACCCTGAAGGAAACCAGGGAAGTAGAAAGAAAGAGAAGGGCAGATGTTTCGGGACTGGATGTAGCAAAAGAAGGATGTTCCTATTGTTACAGGAATGAACATTGGCAGAAGGATTGCAGGGCTTGCAAAGCCAGTAGCCAGAATTCGATGCATGTTGTGGCTTCGGCTTCGGGTGTGTTTGTGATAGAGAACTGTATGTCAGTTAACCCTACTTCCTGGGTATTGGATACCGGATCAGGATCTCATATCTGTAATTCGTTACAGGCTCTGAGAAACCGTAGGGTTATCAGGAAAGGTGATATAACTCTCAGGGTTGCTAACGAAATGAGCATGTATGCTGAATCCGTAGGGGAATATCATCTAGGACTGACAATTGGGCAGATATTGATTCTGCGTAACTGTTTTTATGTACTAGGTGCGACTTGTAATATCATATCTGTATCCTTAATTTCTAAGGAAGGATATGATTTTACTTTTGTAAGCGATGTAGTCAACATCCACCTAAATCAAGTTCTGATTGGGTCAGGTACATTACAAAACGGAATATACGTATTGAATCAAGCTCAGATCTTCAGTGTCCAGAACACACTTAAAAGAAAGTCTCCGGAAACAAATCAGGCTTTCTTATGCAATTGTAGACTGGGTCACATTAACGAGACACGGTTAACAAAGTTACATAAAGAGGGATACTTGAATCCGTTTGAGTATCAGTCTTATGCCACTTGTGAATCTTGTCTCATGGGAAAGATGACAAAGACTCCGTTCACTGGACACGGAGAAAGAGCGAGCGAGCTCTTGGGACTCATACACAGTGATGTGTGTGGTCCAATGTCTATATATGCGCGAAGTGGTTATTCATACTTCATTACTTTCGCAGATGATTTCTCTAGGTATGGGCATGTCTTCTTGATGAAGCACAAATCCGAGGCCTTTGGGAAATTTCAGGAATACAAGAATGAAGTTGAAAAAAAAACAGGCAAAAGTATCAAGACACTGAGATCTGATCGAGGTGGTGAATACTTGAGTGCCGAGTTTCTAGGCTACTTAAAAGAGAATGGTATTCTCTCTCAGCTTACTCCTCCATACACACTACAACACAACGGTGTATCGGAAAGGCGAAATCGAACCCTATTGGATATGGTTCGTTCCATGATGAGTAAGGCTGAGTTGCCGCGATCTTTCTGGGGATATGCGCTAGAAACAGCTGCATATCTCTTGAACAAGGCTCCAACCAAGACTGTGCCTACCACCCCATATCAGATGTGGAGTGGGAAGAAACCCTGTCTCAAGTACCTTAAGACATGGGGATGTCCAGCTTTTATAAAAAAGCAGTATGCGAACAAGCTCGAGGCACGCTCAGTACTGTGTAAGTTTGTGGGATGCCCAAAGAACTCCAGGGGGTATCTTTTCTATTCCGCAGAGGAACAAAAGGTTTTTGTTTCTCAGCATGCCCACTTCTTGGAAACTGAATTTTTAGAAAATCAGATAAGTGGGAGCGCAATAGAACTGGAAGAAATTCCAGAACCACAAGCTATTACTGAAAGCTTGGAAGAACCAGAAGTTTCAAGAGAACCGGATATCCCAGCGCCACTCCGCAGGAGTAGTAGGCAGTCTCATCCGCCCGAGAGATACTACGGTTTTCTCATAGACGGGGATAGAGAGGATTGCACCATGGATTATGGTGAGCCTACTAGCTTCCAGCAAGCCATTCAGAGCGGTGACTCGGTAAAATGGCTGGATGCAATGCGGACCGAAATGGAGTCCATGTACACCAACAAAGTTTGGACTTTGGACTTTGCTCCAGAAGGGGTAAAACCCGTAGGCTGCAAATGGATCTTCAGAAAGAAGATTGGTGTAGATGGGCAGGTTGAGACCTATAAAGCTAGACTTGTTGCAAAGGGTTTTCGTCAAAGACCTGGTTTGGACTATGATGAGACCTTTTCTCCAGTGGCTATGCTGAAATCCATTCGGATCCTTCTTGCCATTGCTGCCTTCCACGATTATGAGATCTGGCAGATGGACGTAAAGACGGCTGTCCTAAATGGAAATTTGGAAGAGTGCGTCTTTATGGATCAGCCGGAGGGATTCATTCAGAGTGGGAGCAGCGGTAAAGTGTGCAAGTTGCTAAAGTCTATCTATGGACTTAAGCAGGCATCGCGGAGTTGGAACATCTGCTTTGATGATACTGTCAAAGAATTCGACTTTATCAAAAACCCAGATAAACCATTCATTTACAGTAAGATTGTAGGGAGAACTGTAGTATTACTCGTCTTGTACGTGGATGACATTCTCCTAATAGGAAATGATATTCCTATGCTACAGTTAGTCAAAGGATTCTTGTCGCAGAAGTTCTCCATGAAGGACCTCGGCGATGCCAACTACATTCTGGGGATCTAGATCTATCGTGATAGATCTAAGAGGATGTTGGGACTTTCACAGTCAAGGTACATCGACACCATACTGGAAAGGTTTAGTATGGAAGATTCCAAGCGTAGTAATTTACCGGCTTGTCACGGGATCACCCTCTCCAAAGAGATGTCTCCCAAGACTGATTTGGAAAGGGATCGCATGTCTATTATACCCTACGCTTCTGCGGTAGGCTCTATAATGTATGCGATGTTATGTACCAGACCAGATGTAGCATACGCATTGAGCGTTGTAAACCGGTATCAGTCGAAACCAGGGGAGAAACACTGGATAGCGGTAAAGAACATTCTCAAGTACCTGAGAAGGACTAAGGAGATGTTCTTGGTGTATGGCGGAAAAGACCTCCAGCTCGAGGCCTTTGCTGACTCCAGCTTCCAGAGTGACAAGGATGACTCCAAGTCCATGTCGGGTCATGTCTTTACCGTCAATGGAGGGGCGGTTTGCTGGAAGAGTTCCAAGCAGGAGACCGTTGCAGACTCAACTATGGAAGCGGAGTACATAGCTGCTTGCGATGCCGCAAAGGAAGCTGTCTGGATGAAGAAGTTCCTCACGGAGCTTCAGGTGGTTCCTACCATTGTTGATCCAATACCGCTGTATTGTGACAACAACGGCGCTATAGCTTTAGCGAAGGAACCCAGGTCCCATCAGAAGTCCAGGCACATTTTGAGGCGGTACCACCTGATCAGGGAGATCGTGGATCGCCGGGAGATCGAGATGAAGAGAGTAAATACGGAGAACAACACTGCAGATCCACTCACGAAGGCCCTACCCCAGACTCAGTTCGAGTGGCTGATCAAGATGATAGGTCTTCGATACGCCAGTACATGGCCTTAGTGCAAATGGGAGATTGTTAGTGTATATGCCCTAGAGGCCATTACTGTATCATACTAGCTTGTATATTACTTGATGGAAGCTTGGGATATTCACAGTTGTATAGACAATCTTGCTCAAAATAGTAGTATGCTACTTGGTTTGTTTCTACTTCAATATGTGCATGTGTTTCTTTTAGCATATCGCTTATACATATTAGTAGAGCCCTTAGGATCTTTTCTTGATTACCAGCGTTGTGATGGCAGTCCTACTGGTAGGGGCTGGGTAATCAATAAGCACATCCTTATACATGTCCCTAGTCGTAGGACTATCGAGACAGGGCATCAATACTCCGGAGTAGACTAGCGTATGCGCTTCTCATCCTAGCGGGGGAGACGGTCTGTCCCACAGCCGTCAGTACGTCATACTTGAGATAGTATGCGGGTGCTCGTTAGGTTACGAGTACACTGGACAGGACTCGTCGGGAACTGTTGGTTGGTATTATACCTATCGTCAGTTATCAGTTCCCAGGTGACATGAGTACATTTTAGTCCGCCGACTTGACACTGTCACTTCGCCTCGAGTGTGTTCCCACTGTACTTAGATTACTACCCTACCACGGCTCAAAGGAGTCGTGCAAACAGGTAGTAGTTGGGTGCAGTCCCGAAGCACTTGGAGGCAGTGACGGTTAGACAGGATTGGTCTCTCCCGGTATTAGGGGTTGACATCGCGCTGTGTCTAGGAGAGCCATTACACAAGTAGTCCCTGGCCAGGGCAAGCGAGATATACTGGTAGGTTTCCAGTGTTATCTCAGGGTGTTCTGGGCTACACTCCGACACGACTTGTACCGCTATTAGGGGACTGACGTTCACCACCCCTTAGGCCCGCCATGCGATGTATCAGACGAACAGACCGGACTGTACGGAGATTGTCACATACAGGCTCAGTAGGAGTTCATATGGGTTTACCTCATCGGCCTTCTTATCGACATCTACCTGGGGACCGTTACGAACAGCTAGTGCCGCTTGCGGTCTGTGGTTAAACCCACTGCCAGCGTAGTGTCGAGTCTTTAGAGTCCCACACAGAGAGTTTCCCTGCACTGAGCGAAACGTGTAGAGGCCGTATGGTTTTACGGCAGGGCTGCGATCACTTACGTGCACTTGTGTGCGTATGCTGTTCGGGCTGGCAATACTAGTGGGCTTTGGTTTAAGCCAGATCCTAGTATTGCACAGATGGATTTGTTTTTGTCTTCTGTGCATTCGCATTCTATGGAATGCGGATGCGAGTGTGTATGCACAGTTTTGAGAAGCGATAAAGGAGGAGGTGCCCCATTAGGGTTCTGGCAGTTGGTTCGGCCAAAACTGTAATGTGGTGTTCATATCAGAAAATTGCATTCTAATACCGCTCATTCATTATCTAATTGTTGTATTTATCGGTATTATTGACCAGTGTCTGCTCAGCATTACAGATTACAGGTATCCATGACAAAATACTGGAAATGCATCCAACAGCACGGATATATCACTCGAGGGAAGACACCGCGACCAGAAACGCTAATCGACCGATACTTCAGGAGTTCCTTTACGCAACAAGTTGTGTACACATTTTTTTTTCTAAATGGTCCAACACAACAAGTGTGTACACAAGACTTTTAAGCACATGTGGATATGATTTTATATGCAATCAAGGATATGATTCTATATGCAATCATCAAGGATATGATTCTATATGCAATCAAGGATATGATTCTATATGCAATCAAGGATATGATTTTATATGCAATCATCAAGGATACGATTTTATATGCAATCAAGGATATGATTTTATATGCATATGATATTATATGCATTCAAGACTAAAAAGCATGTGTTCAAATCAAAGGCAATCAAACAAATTAGCATGAGCCATAATGGGACAGATATGAATATTTCTTTCTGAGCCTATAAATAGAGACCAGAGGCAAGAGGAAAGGGTAGCTTTTTCTTTAGTTCTATCTTAGAATTCTTGTAATTTTTCTTTTCATTCTTGAGCTCTTGCCCCTTTGTCTTGACCTTGCAACTTCTCATTTAGAACTTGCAAGCTTAAGGCTTAGGTTCTTGACTTCAAGATCTCTTGTAACAAGTTTGTTCTTCAATAAAAGTTCGTATTTTTATTACATGTCTTGTTCCACTTTACATGATTTCAATTGTGAAATTTATGCTTTGCTTTGATCTTGCAACCTCTTAAGTGAGCTTGCAACCTTAAAGCTTGGTATTTGGATCTCACACGTTGCCGGGGATTGAACACTGGGAGATAAAACGCTTGAACTCATTGGTTCTCTTTTCCTCTTTATTTCATTGCATGTTTTTATGTATCTTCTCTTTTCTTTCTTGTTAATTTGTAAATATGTGTGAGTAATCTTTTCACTTGTTAAGGGTGTAATATGTTAGATCGTATTCGAAGATTTTCTTTGTCCAAACTTTAAAACCTAAAACTTGCCTATTGAAACTTCGTGCAAATCACCCGCAACTCCGCTCACTAGGCATCCTATCCTACCCCGATAATGATGATTCCTAATCATGACCGGATTGCCCGTGGTTTGCCGAAGGCTAAAATCAAGAGATAACAACGGAAGGACAAGGGACAAGGAAAACGGATTTAGCGAAATACCGCAAATACCGTATTTCAAGTTCCCTAATCCGCGTTGTTACCTATTGCTTTAGTATCAATACCAAGTCGGGGCTATAAGGAATTGGCAAACATCACCTTCATACAATCTAACTTATTACTACCCTTAACAAGTCCTTTTTATTCATATCTTTGTTACGACAATTAGTTAACCAACAAATCAAAACACGGTATTAACTCGTTAAAACAAGCAATAAGAAACTTACCATCTCCCTGCGGACGACCCATATTCATCGCGGCTAGCTGCAAAGCGACACCGTCCTGATCGCGGTTAAACTTTAGAACTTTTAAATATCCGACACGCTTTTAGCGTGCGATCATGTGGCAAACTCATTAGGGTTTTGACAATTCGTTTGGTCAAAACCATTATGAGCCGGAGACATTGTTTACTAATCTTTTTAGTGATAGATTAGTGATGGCTAATTGCATTGACCATTTGACCGCTTAGACCTCTCTTGACTTTGTTGACCCGTTGACCGTGTTGACCATTGACCTTCAAGAGAGGTCTACACTCTTCTTTGATTTTCTTTTTAATTCTTGAGTTATGAAAATGGTCAATTCAATGTAGAATCAACTTTATCATGATAGGATTAGTAATGATGGTTTTAGTGTATTATTGCAACCATGGTTCATTTTCCTTTAGTTAATTTTTTCATAATTCTCTTCTCATTCTCTCTCTTGAAGTGAGAAGAAAAGAAAAGCTCTATGGTTGCTAGGTTTTCACCTTCATCTTCCTCCTCTTGATAATTCTTTTGATCTCATGTGTTGAGAGAAAAAGAATCCACATAGACAAACACTTCCATCTTTCTCTTCTACACAACCTAGGGTATCTAGATTAGCGATCTCGTTGCCCTAGTTGCCTCGGCTCGAGGTGGAGCTCGGTGTATAACTCTTGAAAGGTTAGCCTAGCACCACATGAAGGGTTTGGGAGCATCACATGAACCAAAAGTGGAGTCTTTAGGGTGCTAAGTTAACTAACAAAGAATCGTTCCTAGAATCGATTAGGGTTTCAAATTTTTCACATCATCATATGAAAGAAATGCTAGGGTTTAGAGAGTACAACCTTTGTAGCTCCCTACGCTAGACTCCTCGGCTACTTGGGGTTTGAAAGAACTCCGCTTGAACTCCTCGAGGTCACCGATGATCCACCCGGAGTCCGCTTTGTCCAAGCTTGCGACTTTATCCGATCAAGTGAACGAAATCAAGTTAACACTCCAAACAAGTGGGCTAGACTTGTGTAGAATGGTGTTGTGGTTCTCTTTCTCACTTCAAAATCCTAACTTAATGATTATATTGCTCACTACAAAAATCTAGTGAGCAAAATGAGAGAGGAAGAAGAAGATGATGGCTATATTTTTCAAGAGAAGAAAAACCTCTAGTTGAAAAATAGAAAATATATCTTTATATATTTTTTATCTCTTATCTCAAACCATGGTTGAATCATTATTGAACTTGAGTTAAAACCCAAACGGAAAAGTAATCCATGGTTAAAAGGTGGGTGAGCATGGTTAGGTCAAGAAGAGTGTAGAAAGCTTCCATGAATTATCCTTTCCTTTTCTTTTGTTTTAAATCAAATTCAATAATAAATATATATAAACTAAACCATGGTGTGAGTCTTATATTGCCACCATTTTCTTTGTATAATCAACCATGATAGATGATGTATGTATGTATGTATGTATACACATCCATATGTGCATGAAACTAGAAAGAAAGAAAAACATACATGCATTCATACATCCATCCAACACAAGAAAGGATTTCTAGTGAGAAACTAATGGTTAAATGATAAATCAACACTTGATTTATCAATCCGGCCATATCACATATGACCCCTACCAAAAGCAAGCCGCCCGATCAATATACGGTATCCTATACGCGCATTTTAATCGGGTCCATGCGCATATCGCATATGCGTACCACAACGTTTCGCCTGGACTAGGAAACTCCATTGTGGGACTCTGAGACTCGTCAATACGCCGGCAGTGGGTGATGATCATATCAAGCACCCCCAAGCCGCAAGCGGTCAGCTAAACGTAACGGCCACCCGGGTATTGAGAGATCAGAAGAGAACAAGCGAACCTGCTACAACTCCGGTCGAGCCGATCGGCAACACTTCCCATATAGTCCGGTCTCCTCGTCTGATATGTCGCATATCAAGTCTAGGGGTGGTAAACGTCAGACCCCAATAACCGATAAGTCGTGCCGATGTGAGGCTCATAACGGGTCGAGAAACTACTGGTAACACTTACCAGCAAATCTCTGAAACAGCCCTGGCCAGGGACTTCCCTGTTACGGCCAATCGAGCACAGTACAACATCAACCCCCAATACCGGGAGAGACGAAACCCTTCCTATCGCTCATTGCCTCCATGTGACTCGGGACTGTACCCAAAAACCACCGTTTTGCACGCCCTCATGGACGTGGTAAGGTGGAGATCAAAGCACAGTGGGAATCACACAAGACTCTATGACGATCTTGGATTTACAGACTAACCTGTACAAGTGTCACCTGAGAACTGCCATTTGACGTGAGGTATAATACCATCTGGGAGTTCTCGGCGAGTCCGTCCAGTGTACCCAGTCTCCACTGAGCACCCGTATACCATCTCTGATGTCAAACACCAATGGATATGGGATCATCCATCGCCCATCTCATGGGTCGAGAAGCGTATACGCTAGTCTACACTGGTATATCGATGCCCCATCTCGATACACCCACGACTAGGGACCTTGAAGGATGTACTTATGGACTACCATGTCCCCACTAGTATGATCTGCATCATAGTCCAGGTAGTCAAGTACACATCCTAAGGGCTTTACCAACATATAACTATAAGACAGTTTAAAGAGACAAGTATACATGTTAAGATAAAGAGCAACCAGATAGCATACTATCATATCGAGCAAGAAAGTCATCTCTATATATGTCCAAGCATCCAATATAATATACATCATCTGTACAATACTGGCCTCTAGGGCATACATACAACTAACAATCTCCTACTTGCACTAGGGCCAGCTGCTATAGTATCGCATACCGAGCATCCCGAAGAGTCTCTCAAACTGTATCTGGGGAATGGCCTTCGTGAGTGGATCCGCTGTGTTATTCTTCGTGTCAACCCTCCTGACCTCGATCTCCCGACGAACAACTATCTCCCGGATCAGGTGATATTGCCTCAGAATATGCCTGGATCGCTGATGGGACCTGGGTTCCTTGGCCAACGCCACCGCTCCATTGTTATCGCAATACAAAGGTATTGGATGCTCAATGGATGGAACCACTCCAAGTTCAGTAATGAACTTCTTGATCCAGACAGCCTCTTTGGCAGCAACGTTGGCAGCGATGTATTCAGCTTCCATCGTCGAGTCTGCCACGGTTTCCTGCTTGGAACTCTTCCAGCTAACTGCCCCTCCGTAAAGGGTAAAGACAAATCCCGATTGCGACTTAGAGTCGTCCTTATCACTCTGGAAGCTCGAATCGGTAAAGGACTCCACTTGGAGTTCTCCGTTACCATACACCAAGAGCATCTCTTTAGTCCTTCGTAAGTACTTGAGAATGCTCTTCACAGCTGTCCAGTGACTCTCTCCAGGATCAGATTGATACCTGCTCACTACACTTAGTGAGTATGCTACATCGGGTCTGGTACACAGCATCGCATACATGATAGAGCCTACAGCCGAAGCATAGGGTATCCCTTGCATGCGAGCTCTCTCCAAATCAGTCTTGGGAGACATCTCTTTGGAGATTGTGACTCCAGAGATTGTGGGTAAGTTCCCACGCTTGGATTCTTCCATACTAAACCTCTTTAGTATGGTGTCAATGTACCTGGATTGGGACAATCCCAATATCCTTTTGGATCTATCTCTATAGATCCTAATTCCTAATATGCAGGAGACATCACCAAGATCTTTCATTGAAAATCTTTGTGATAAGAAGAGCTTGACCGATTGCAGCATAGGAATATCATTTCCTATCAAGAGTATGTCGTCTACGTACAATACGAGGAAGACAACCTTACTCTCTGCCACCTTCTTGTAGATACAAGGTTCATCTACGTTTTTGACGAAATCAAACTCTTTGATAACGACGTCAAAGCAGATGTTCCAACTCTGCGATGCTTGCTTTTGTAGGGTTGCTATGCAAGCGCACAAGGGTCTACGAGGCATCAACCATGCTCGATTAAAAAATTAGCCGTGCCGAACAACCCGAATACGGATATTTAAACTAGAGATTAGGCGAAAACTAACATGTTAACAACTTTAACACTAAGTGAGAGGGATTACAACCTTTGTAGATCTGTTCCTTCACTTCATATGCTCCGTGTTGTGGTCCCTTCGCTGCGATCATCGGGTTCCGGACTCTCGAGAGGTTCTACGAAGAGAAAGATGCAACCTTTGCTTCCGATCTTCGATACAAAGATGATCTACCTTGAAGTTTCGTTAACACAAGCTAACACTCATGAAATGATGTGAACACCCTCATCTAAATGGCAAGGAAAGATGAGGATGATGAAGTAGGATTTTTGCTCTCTTTATTTATCTTTTTCTCACATATTTTCATCACAAATATCAAAGCAAGAAAGCTTTGCATGAAGAACTCAAGGAAGAAGAAGAATAGTGATCCATTTTCTTTTGTGATGAATAGAAAGAATTAATATGATAAATCATGCAACCATGGTCAACTAAACTCATGTAGAGAATTAACTAGGGTTAGGGTTTGGGTTGGGTTAAAGCATGAGTCACTTGAAAATATCTTTCACAAAACAAAACCAAAACCTTCTAGAATCATCTAGAAAGCTTAACCCTAATCCAAACCCTAATCATGTTTAAACTCCACTAAACATGTTGCAATAGTTATCATATCATGTTACAATATTATATATCACATATATAATATTTATCGTAACAAAATAAAATAATACAATTAACATATATCGCATATATATCAATGTATTACCCGAGTGAGAAAAAGAATCTTTTAGTGAGCTAATATTAGTTAATGTAATTTAATATATCATATATATTATTATACATTAAATTATCGAATCAACACTTGATCCGACAATCCGGCTATATCGCATATAACCGAATAATATTTATCCGTACCGATTCATCGAATCAACACTTGATCCGATGACCCGGCTGATATCGAATATCGCGAGAATAGAATACGGTATCTTATATCGCATTATCCTCGGTCCCGCACATATCACATACGTGCCCCTACTCCGTTTTGCCTGAGCCAAGAAACCTCTGTGTAGGACTCTAAAGAATCGTCAATACGCCGGCAGTAGGTGATGATCATATCAAACACCCACAAGCTGCAAGCGGTCAGCTAAACGTAACAGCTACCCAGGTACTGAGCGCTCAGAAGATCAGCAAGCAAGCCTGTAACTTCTCCTATGAATCCAAACAGTAACACTCCCCTACAGTCCGGTCTCGTCGTCTGATATGTTGCATATCTCGCCTACGGGTGGTAAACGTCAGACCCCAGTAGCTCGATAAGTCGTGTCGATATGAGGTCTATAACAGTTCGAGAAACTACTGATAACACTTACCAGTAAATCTCAGCAACCCTGGCCAGGGATTTCCGGTTATAGCCAATCGAACACAGCACAACATCAACTCCCTATACCGAGAGAGACGAATCCCCTCCTATCGCTCATTGCCTCAATGTGATTCGGGACTGTACCCAAAAGCCACCTTTTTGCACGCCCTCTTGGACGTGGTATGATGGAAATCAAAGCACAGTGGGAATCACACAAGACTCTATGACGATCTCGGGTCAACAGACTACTCTGTACCAGTGTCACCGGAGAACTGCCATCTGACGTGAGGTATAATACCATCTGGGAGTTCTCGACGAGTCCGTCCAGTGTACCCAGTCTCCACTGAGCACCCGTACACCATCCTTGATGTCAAACACCGATGGATATGGGATCATCCATCGCCCATCATATGGGTCAAGATGCGTATACGCTAGTCTACTCTGGTGTATCGATGCCCTGTCTCGATACACCCTCGACTAGGAACAGTTATAGGATGTACTCGTCGACTACTGTGGCCCCACTAGTATGATCTCATCATAGTCCCAGTAGTCGAGTACATATTCTAAGGGCTTTATCAACATGTAGCATAGAGACAATCAGAGTACTTGTTAAGATAAAGTATAACCAGATAGCATACTATCATGTCGAGCAAGAAAATCCTCCCTATATATGTCCAAGCATCCACTACAATATACATCGTATGTACATTAATGGCCTCTAGGGCATACATATAACTAACAATCTCCCATTTGCACTAGGGCCATCTGTTGTGGTATCGCATACCCAACAATTAGCTGCGGTTGAAGTATCTCATACTAAACCATCCCATAAAAGTCTCTACTGGGAAAAAGGCCTTCGTGAGTGGATCCGCGCTGTTGTCCTCTGTGTCTACTCTCCTAACCTTGATCTCCCTGGAGATCAACCATCGCCATGATCAGGTGATACTGCCTGAGAATTATATCTGGATTTCTGATGGGACGGAAGTTCCTTGGCTAAAGCCACAACTCCATTTTCACACAATGGTAGGAACGAAGTTCATCTTATGAACTTATATATATCCAGACTGCCTCTTTGATAGCATCCTTGGTAACGATGTATCTTGCCTTTAATCTTCTAGTAAGTCACCGTATCTAGCTTGGAACTCTTCCAACATACCGTCCCTCCACTGAGGGTAAAGACAATGCCTGCGACTGACATTCAGTCGTTCTTATCACCCTGGAACCTTTCCAGTGATTCTCCCTAGGATCGATTGATACCATCTCACTACAACTAGTGAGAATCCTAACATCCAATTAGATCCATCTCATAGATCCAAAACCCAGGATTTAGGAGGTATCACTTTGATCCTATATGGAGAATCCTTGTGATAAGCAGAGATTGACCGTGCGTAGCATAGGAAACTCCTTCCCTATCAAGAGTATGTCATCCACGTACTCTACGAGGATCTCCACCATACTTTCTACTACCTTTTTGTATATACAAGGTTCATCTACCATTTTGATGAAGTCAAACTCTTTGACTACCACATCAAAACAGATGTTCCAACTCCGCGATGCCTGTTTTATCATATAAAACATCTTGTACACGTTTCCGCTGCACCCACTGTCTACGAAGCCCTCTGGCTGTGTACTTATAGACGTTCTCTTCTAAAACATCATTTAGAAAAGCAGTCATGACACCCAACCACCAGATATCGTAGTCATGGTATGTAGCCGTGGCAAGTTGGATCTGGATGGACTTAAGCATAGCTTTGAAAGTCTCAACTTTTCCATGTACACCAAGTATTCTTCTCAAGATATACTCGCACCTGATGGGGATTTAACCCTTCAGATAAAGCAACCAAAGTCCATACTTTGTTGGTGTATAAGGATTCCATCTCAGATCGATAAGCATCCAGCCATTCTTACAGAATCCCACTCCTGATGGCCAGCTCGAAACTAGTTGGGTCATCATCTCATGATGCAATCCTCGCTCCCACTGTCATAGAGAAACCGAAGTATCTCTCAGGTGGGTGAGGAACCCTACTAGATCGGCGGAGAGGCCGAGGTTCGTTGGTTACTATTGAATCATTTGGTTCTACCAAATCATCAGCTGCAGTTTGTATAGCTGGAACCCTTCCAGTTCTACATAACAGACCTTGCCTCGAGCTTGTCCGGATTTTGCTTTTAGACATAGGCCGGACAACCCCAAATCTTAACAAACTTAAGATATGGGCTCTTCCCTTTCCATATCATATATGAAGTGGTAGGCAAATGATTTGATTTGAACCCTATTCAATAGGTATGCAACTTCACAAGTGCATAACTTCCTAAAGGAAATAGGAAACTCAGTAGTACTCATCATAGAGCACACCATATCACATAGGGTGCTATTGCTCCACCCCGATACACCGACGTGCTGTGGTGTATACGGAGGAGTAATGCTGAGAGAGAATCTCATTCTCATTTAGAATAGTCCAGGAATTCCGTGCTTAAGTATTCTTCTCCTTGATCACATCATAGGACATAATACTTTTACCCGTATTTTGGTTCCCTACTTCTAACTTATATTCTGTGAATATCTCAAAAGGTTCGGACTTGTGTTTCAACAGGAACATATGTCTGAATCTTGAGAGATCATCAGAGAATGTAATGAAGTACAAAGAACCGATCTTGGCATGTGTAGACAGGGGACCTTACATACATCAACATGTATCAATCCCAAGAGTTCACTAACTCTTTCTCTGTTTCCAATAAACAGAGCTGTGGTCATCTTATCTTTGTGACATGACCGGCAAGTTTCACAAGATGTAAATTCAAACTAATTTAAATATGCATCTATATGTGACTTAGCTAGTCGGGTCGCATTGATATGACCTAGTCTACAATACCTCAAGAAGGATTCGTTCATTTTTGAACTCTTCCTCTTGTGTGTGTTCCGTATACTAAGAACTCTAGTTTGATTTAGAACGACAATGATTTTAGATAACGTGCCTGAACCGATCAACTCTTGATATAGGAAATGTTCAAAACATTATCCAACAATACAAAATTATATCCTTTCTTTACTAATAAAGAGACTGATATGATTTTGTATATCAGGTTCGGTATCTAATAACATTTGTTCAGAATCAATGTATTCTGGTAATACAGGGTGACAGTGACCAACAGACTTGGCTGCAACACTTGCACCGTTTTCTATCTCATGAAACTTATCACCCGTTCTCAGTTCTCTACCTATCTATAGCCCATGTAACGGATTACATATGCGGGATCCTGATCCGGTATCACATACCCAGGACGTAAAGGATACTGAGAAACAGTTCTCTGTAATGAACACACCCGAAGATGATGCATCAATATGCACTTTCTTCATTTGGGCGGCACGGGAAATCTGGTATTCCCCAATCTCCTGCTCTATCTTATAACAATTATAAGTTGGAGCAGGACCAACGTTCCCCAGCTCAGTATAACAAGCGGGTTCGGTCAATATATCCGTATTATTATCTTGATTAAGGCGTGATATGGTCGCTACCTGGAGAGAGAGAGAAGAAAACACTCAGCGTATGCTCTTGCAAGATTAGATTGGTTATCTAATATATCTAATCAGGATATCTCCCACTGTTTTAATCAAATCTTCCTTCAAACCCTAAAAGGAAAGACTAGCCGGGATTAATTACACCCTACAAGTTCGCCAATCTTTCAGCCAGGCCGGTGCCGGTACTTTGAGGGAGGTCCCCCGTGCTTTCGCACGAACCTAATTAAAGTAAACCTCGTTTTTCCCAGGGGCGTAACCCCGTTGACACCTTTCTAGACACCTACTTGATCGGCTAATTGTAATGTGTAAAACTCTCCCAGGAGAAACTCTTACTCGCAGCGGGTATCGGGATCCAACTATCTCATAGAAGGTATGCAATCTCATTGCAAATTTCAACACTTGAAATTCCCAGTAATATTTTACCCCTAGCGTCCTATGACCTTGACGGAGGTCAACAAACCATAGGCTCCTAGTCAAGTTCAACCCGTCATTTCCTGATTGAATTAAACCCACCCGCACGACCCTTGACGGAGGTCAACAAGGCTGCACGACTACCCTAATCCAATCTGCATCATATGCATAAGCAGATAAATACTAGTTAGCTACCGCACACTACGTCTTGACGGAGGTCAACAAACGTAGCACGAATACTAAGTAGGACTTATCTGAAATGACGGAGGGCTACAACAGGTTTTTAAGAAAACCCTTTGCGTAATGAACTTGATATCGTTGTAGAATCGAGTGATTTTAAATGGTGTGTTTTTTAGGCTTTTCTAGTTTTGCTAAAGGGATCACTCCCGGTGAAGGGATCGTCGGCCCTTTCCTCATCGAATAAGGTGCAGGATATTTCACAAATATCACTATGCAAAGCAAGAACTATAGAAGCAATCAAAAGACAAACCGAGTTTGTAGCATCTGCCAGTTATTGCTAAAGGAGTCACTCCCGGTGAAGGGATCTCGGTCCTTTCCTTATCAAATAAGGTGCTGGATGTTCTACAAGGAACACCGCTATGCAAAGCAAGAACTAGAGCTACCTGTTTTTGAAAATTCGATTCCACAACATCTTAGGTTTCTTTTAGTTTCATTAATCTCATTAATGAAGTCCCATTATATTTTGCTTCACAAGCATCACTTTTGAAACGAAATCTGCAAATAACATATATCTCATATATATAATATAAACATTCATCACAGGCAGTAATATGATCTCATCACAGAACATTGCAGCAGAAGAACATATATGAAATATTGGATATACTAGGACGTCCGTGTTTTCAATACGAGCCTGTATAAAACACGGATTCCACGGTCGCGATGAATAGCCAAACCCACATCCCTAGACCCCTACGAGAGCGGCAAGTAACACAGCCAATTCTAGGGTTAGGAGACCCGGTCTCGACTCCTCGAGATGGTCTCCTACTGGACCCTAAAACCCGGTTACTTGTGCTCCCCTCCTTGGGTCTACCTAATGCGGAAAAGTAAATAATATACAACGGTGACATCTTCCGCAACCTGGAAGTGCCCCAATAAAAGAATATTACATACAAATGAATTTTACATGAATGAAAAAGAAAAACTCTCATCTCACATAAAAAAACCCGGCTATTCAAAACGCGACGATCCAATATAACATATCACAGCAACACATAATATCTCATATCATCAACGTAATCAAGTATGAGTATCCCGATTGTCGTTGATGTATAGCAACGAAGCCGGCGATACACCACATACTACGCTTACGGTCACAGAAAAGAAAGTGTAAAACTACAACAGTTGGAATCCGCAACCTTCTTAGACATCGCATGCCTAACCAAATGAATTCCTTAGACATCGCATGCCTAACAATTATAAACCCCGCATTTTAGTCTCATTATCGAAAACTCTTTTCAATATCAAGTCGGGCAATTCAACAAGATTCCCGATGTCCTGATCGAATGCTCGTCGCAAACTTTAGTAGATGTCCGCACCCCCAGATGCCGTCGACGAAGTTTACTAAGGCGGAACACCGCTGCCGTGAGCACATGAATGGATGCTTTCGACGACGAGGTTCTCCTACAGTCACTTGGTCGGGGCTATGGGGCATAGCTGTCTATTAAGTTTACCCGGCGAGTATTCGCGTACGCTACGTGATTGCGACGGACTTTTGATCACATCAAAATTCCGTGGCTACCGATCATCTGAGACTGAACTGCTAGATTTATAATATTCAAATTAGTTATCTCATAACTTTTTGTGGATTCCAAATATTGTATCACATTCCAGATAAAACAGAAAATGTTAAACTTTCCAATCGAACAATCAAACACCCAAGATTTCCCCAATATATCTCAACACTTGAAATCAGTTTAAAAACATCCATCACATGCCACAGTATCAATGGTCCAGCCGTAGAAGGGTCAAGCCAACGCCTCACATGTGGCACGCCGTACTGCCCTAAACCCTAAGGTTCAAAAGGCAGTTCAAGATGGTCACATAATCGAGTTAAGGTTTGTTGTCTTCTAGAGGGTCCACCGCATTACTTGCACGACTTAGAACGTTCTTAAACACGAGGAAAAATCCAACTTTTGAAAAAATTTCCGACAGGGGAAAAAGTGAGTTATCGATATCCGCTCGAACTTTTTAACAGTTTCTAAAATTATCCGGACAAACTAAACAAAGTTAAATCATCCGATCGAATCAATGATTCCCCAATACAACCCTTGAAAACTCAACACTTGAGTGGAATTAAAATATTCCCAGAAAAAAATAACAAGAAAAGGCCGAAAAATAATTACATGAAATTTCAGGGACTAAGTCCAAATTTTGGCCGCGGAACCGCCGCAAAACCCATAGTTTCGCCGCGGTTCCGCAGTCAAATAGTCGACTTAGGGGACCGTACTTCACAGTAATTCTTAGTTTTTCCCGCTTGTTTTTCTGAACATTTTTAATTCAGAAAAAACCACATTTTTGAAAAATGTACAGAGAAGGGGTTTTATCGGGGTTTCGGCGTTCGATCGGACTTTAAATTTCGTCTAGACTTCGCCTAAAGCTCTAGCTTTCCTCAGATACCACTGTAGGTTTGCTGGGGACGCGCACAAGAGTCTAGGAGGCATCAACCATGCTCGATTAAAAAATTAGCCGTGCCGAACAACCCGAATACGGATATTTAAACTAGAGATTAGGCGAAAACTAACATGTTAACAACTTTAACACTAAGTGAGAGGGATTACAACCTTTGTAGATCCGGTCCTTCACTTCATATGCTCCGTGTTGTGGTCCCTTCGCTGCGATCATCGGGTTCCGGACTCTCGAGAGGTTCTACGAAGAGAAAGATGCAACCTTTGCTTCCGATCTTCGATACAAAGATGATCTACCTTGAAGTTTCGTTAACACAAGCTAACACTCATGAAATGATGTGAACACCCTCATCTAAATGGCAAGGGAAGATGAGGATGATGAAGTAGGATTTTTGCTCTCTTTATTTATCTTTTTCTCACATATTTTCATCACAAATATCAAAGCAAGAATGCTTTGCATGAAGAACTCAAGGAAGAAGAAGAATAGTGATCCATTTTCTTTTGTGATGAATAGAAAGAATTAATATGATAAATCATGCAACCATGGTCAACTAAACTCATGTAGAGAATTAACTAGGGTTAGGGTTTGGATTGGGTTAAAGCATGAGTCACTTGAAAATATCTTTCACAAAACAAAACCAAAACCTTCTAGAATCATCTAGAAAGCTTAACCCTAATCCAAACCCTAATCATGTTTAAACTCCACTAAACATGTTGCATTAGTTATCATATCATGTTATAATATTATATATCACATATATAATATTTATCGTAACAAAATAAAATAATACAATTAACATATATCGCATATATATCAATGTATTACCCGAGTGAGAAAAAGAATCTTTTAGTAGGCTAATATTAGTTAATGTAATTTAATATATCATATATATTATTATACATTAAATTATCGAATCAACACTTGATCCGACAATCCGGCTATATCACATATAACCGAATAATATTTATCCGTACCGATTCATCGAATCAACACTTGATCCGATGACCCGGCTGATATCGAATATCGCGAGAATAGAATACGGTATCTCATATCGCATTATCCTCGGTCCCGCACATATCACATACGTGCCCCTACTCCGTTTTGCCTGAGCCAAGAAACCTCTGTGTAGGACTCTAAAGAATCGTCAATACGCCGGCAGTAGGTGATGATCATATCAAACACCCACAAGCTGCAAGCGGTCAGCTAAATGTAACAGCTACCCAGGTATTGAGCGCTCAGAAGATCAGCAAGCAAGCCTGTAACTTCTCCTATGAATCCAAACAGTAACACTCCCGTACAGTCCGGTCTCGTCGTCTGATATGTTGCATATCTCGCCTAGGGGTGGTAAACGTCAGACCCCAGTAGCTCGATAAGTCGTGTCGATATGAGGTCTATAACAGTTCAAGAAACTACTGATAACACTTACCAGTAAATCTTAGCAACCCTGGCCAGGGATTTCCGGTTATAGCCAATCGAACACAGCACAACATCAACTCCCTATACCGGGAGAGACGAATCCCCTCCTATCGCTCATTTCCTCCATGTGATTCAGGACTGTACCCAAAAGCCATCTTTTTGCACGCCCTCTTGGATGTGGTATGATGGAAATCAAAGCACAGTGGGAATCACACAAGACTCTATGACGATCTCGGGTCAACAGACTACTCTGTACCAGTGTCACCGGAGAACTGCCATCTGACGTGAAGTATAATACCATCTGGGAGTTCTCGGCGAGTCCGTCCTGTGTACCCAGTCTCCACTGAGCACCGGTACACCATCCTTGATGTCAAACACCGATGGATATGGGATCATCCATCGCCCATCATATGGGTCAAGATGCGTATACGCTAGTCTACTCTGGTGTATCGATGCCCTGTCTCGATACACCCTCGACTAGGAACAGTTATAGGATGTACTCGTCGACTACCGTGGCCCCACTAGTATGATCTCATCATAGTCCCAGTAGTCGAGTACATATCCTAAGGGCTTTATCAACATGTAGCATAGAGACAATCAGAGTACATGTTAAGATAAAGTACAACCAGATAGCATACTATCATGTCGAGCAAGAAAGTCCTCCCTATATATGTCCAAGCATCCACTACAATATACATCGTATGTACAGTAATGGCCTCTAGGGCATACATATAACTAACAGCTTTAATCCATAAATGGATTTAAGCAGCTTGCACACCTTCCCGCTGCTCCCACTATCTACGAAGCCCTCTGGCTGAGTCATGTACACGCACTGTTCTAAATCACCGTTTAGAAAGGCGGTCTTAACATCCATTTGCCAGATTTCGTAATCATGATATGCAGCGATGGCAAGCATGATCCGGATGGATTTAAGCATAGCCACTGGAGAAAAAGTTTCGTCATAGTCCACACCTGGTCTTTGACGAAAACCCTTTGCAACAAGTCTAGCTTTGAAAGTCTCCACTTTCCCATCTACACCAAGTTTTTTTCTTGAAGATCCACTTGCTCCTAATGGGTTTCACCCCTTCAGGAGCAACTTCCAAAGTCCATACTTTGTTGGTGTACATGGATTCCATCTCGGACCGCATTGCATCCAGCCATTTTACTGAGTCCTTACTCGTGATGGCCTGCTCGAAGCTAGTTGGGTCATCATCTTCCATGATGCAATCCTCGCTTCCACCATCAATGAGAAAACCGTAGTATCTCTCAGGCGGATGAGAAACCCTGCTTGATCGGCGGAGCGGCTGGGGTTCGTCAGGTACTACTTGTAAGTGCACGGCGGCGCCCCGGCCTCCATCCCGAGGCCAAAATACGGAAGCGGTGATAAAATTTAATTTTACTTGAACTGGCAAACCGGCACCACCGCGCACTATACCCGGATCGAACCATTAACTAGTCCTAGCTAACTAACGAGATAGGGAATAGAGATATACCGACTGATCCGAGTCCTCTGGTCTTCTCGTCATCGTCCCGATCTCCCGCGGAAACTCCGGTCTCCACCTCGTCGCCGGAAGTGCACCATATCGCCTACTTCTTTTACGGGCTCCCACCTCAATGCCGAGGTAACTCGGGCACGAAGCTGGCTAGTCTACGTGCCTAAGATTTGCTGTAGAATATGTAGTACTCAAATCTCACTTGGGGTTGTAGGAATTGCCATTTTTGGTGGAGGGATGATACAAGAATTATGTGGAGGAACTAGGGGATATTTGGAGCATTAAGTGAACAAAATTCCACCCTCCAAAAATTTGGGCAGCCCCCTCTAATGCTTGGCCGGCCACTACAAAATGGGGAGGAGAGAATGAGAGAGTGGTGATAGAATGAGAGAGCCATCCCATAATACAATGGAGAGAGAGAGAAGGCTATCATGCAAAAAGAATCATCACAAAAACAAACCCACACTCAACTACAAACATCATCAACCATCATGTCCACAAAAGTCATGCCATCATGACAAGAAGTCAAGTCAAAAGGTCAAGGTATGGAGAAACCATGATGAAGTCAAAAAGTCGAGTGATCATGACATGGCAATATGCAAAAGACCCCCTCCACAAACGCCTATTTGCAACAATGCAAATAAGCCCTCCTCCACCAAACTTCGGCCAATGAATAATACAAAGGAAATTGGCCGAAACGGAAAGCAAACTGGCAACTCCAGAAAACTGGTCCCGTAATAAATTACAGGAAAACCCCGTTACTGTGCATACACACCCGCATTTGTATTCCGACCGAAATACAAATGCAATGAGACAAAATCTACACTGTACTATACTAGGATCCGGCTTATACCAAAGCCGGCTAGTAATATCCGTTCGATCCTGATCCGTGCAATACCGCACGTATCTGATCGAACCCTGCCATATAACCATACGGCCTAAAGTACAAACTGTCCGATCCTGATCCGTGCAATACCGCACGTATCTGATCGTACCTTTCCATATCTCCATACGGCCTCTACAACTTTTCGCCCGAAAGCTGAGTAACTGAATGTGGGGGACTCTAAAGACTCGTCAACACCTTGGTTGTGGATTTAACCACTAGCACGTCAGAGGTATAAGCCAATACGTAACGGGCTACCAGGTATTGACCAAAAGGGACGTCGATGAGCGAACTCATCCTGACACCCCACTGAGCCTGTCAGTGACAATATACGTACAGTCCGGTCCGTTCGTCTATGAGCATCGCATGGCGGGCCTAGGGGGTTGGTAAAAGTCAGACCCCCAAAAGCAGTACAAGTCGTGTCGGAGTGTAGCCCAGAACACCCTGAGATACTACTGGAATACCTACCAGTAAATCTCCTTGCCTCGGCCGAGGGCTTCGTGTAATGGCTCTCCTAGACACAGCACGACCTCACCCCCAATACCGGGAGAGACGAAACCCTGAAGATACGCTCACTGCCTCCATGTGGCTCGGGACTGTACCCAACTAAAACCTGTTTGCACGACTCCTTTGAGCCGTGGTAGGGTAGTAATCAAAGTACAGTGGGAACTCACACAAGACAAATGACGATCCCCAGGTCGATGAACTAACCTGCACACATGTCACCAGGGAACTGCCATCTGACGTCTGGTATATGACCAACTAGCATGTTCCCGGCGAGTCCTGTCCGGTGTACTCATAACCCAATGAGCACCTGTATACATCTTAGGTGATCCAACTGACACCAGTGGCTTGTGAGACCTGCCACCGCCCCTCGTCGGGGTCTCGAATGTACACACTAGTCTACTCTGGAGTATCGATGCCCTATCTCGAAACTCACACGACTAGGGACCATTTAAGGATGTGCTTATAGACTACCAGCTCCCACATATATGATCGCCCTCATACTGCTGGTGGTGAAGCAAGAATCCTAGGGGCTCTATCAACGTGTAATAGCGACTTGTCAGGTCACCTAAAGCAGTACACGATGATAAAGGTAAACCAGATAGCATACTATCATCTCGAGTAAGACTGTCCTATCGGGATAGGTCCTGCATCAATCATTGTAATCACGTGCCTGTGATCGAATAATTGAATCTGAGGGCACTATCTCCAACAATCTCCCACTTGCACTCAAGGCTAATTATTGCGATGTCGCATACTCACAGCACGTGTGATACCGAACACCCAACTCCTCTACTAGTCAGTCTCACAAAGCTCGCTTGCGAAACTATTGCGTTCGAGGAATAGCCTTAGTGAGTGGATCCGCCTTGAAGTCTCTTTCTATGTCTCTCTATATCTCAAGTTCGCGGAGAAAACCATCTCCCGAAATGAGCAATACCTGTCTTAGAATGTGTCTGGATGTCTGATGGGACCAAGCTCATAAATGAACTCCAAATCCAAACTTCTTAGACTGTATCGTCAACTGAACTTAATCAGTATCCTGCGCCATGCCTCCCTCAGTATTGCCTTGGACCACCTGTCTAAAATACTGCCCCTCGTCAGAAGGAAAACTATAACCCCGACAACCTCCTTGTCGTCCATGTCACCTTGGAAGCCTGGAATGATAACTGTCTCCCGAATGAGGCTGTCGTTATCATATCCCTAGAACATCCACTTATGTTCTAAAACTGCTTCCGACTGTTTCTCCAGGATTGGATCAATGTCAACTTATTGCATCTAGTGCAAGAACAACATCTGGTGTGGTACTTGACATCTCATGATTGACTCAATTGCCTGAGCAAGTGATCTGCCAATCATGCACATCCCTCTCCCCTTTAGTCTGTAAGACACCTTTAGAGAGGGTGACACCATCACCTGCAGGTACACTACCATGCCAGGAGTCGTCCATTCTAAATACTCTTAGAATGCTGTCTAAGTACCCTGAATGGGAAACCACCCAAATCTAGATCTAAAACCATAGATCTAGTAACCAGTATGTCTGATATAATGTCCAAGTCCCATATAGAGAAACCATTGTGTGACGACCAAAGTAAAACCGATCGTAGTATAGGAATATCACTTCCTACTCTGTGTATGTCATCCAAATACCATGACATCACACCCTACTACCTTCTCAACAGATCCATCTCCTATTCTGACGAAGTCAAACCTATGACTGTCACATCAGAAATTGATGATCTATCTCCGCTATACCTGCTTTAGTCTATAAATAGACATAAGCCAACTGTCCACCAATGCTTCCGCTGCTCCCACTGACTACGACAACCCTCTGGCAGAATCATATAAACGTACACTTCTAAAACTAGTTTAGAACGACGCTATAATCATCCTCCCGCCGGGTCTCACAGTCTGGAACAACAGCAATGGCAATTGTGGGTAAACAAGAACCTCCTTGTCACCGTCCTTGAGGTTACCGGAGTACCTCTCGGGTGCCTGAGGTTACCCACCTTATCTGCGGAGTGGCCAATGGAATGTCAAACCAGATTGAATCTTTAGGTTCCTATGAAATCTTCAGTAATCGTTTGTGGTTCTGGAATCACTTCCAGTTCTACCATAAACCCACTACTGTTTTCTGAAAAAATCCATTTTTATTAAAACTGTGGCGAGTCTAGAACAATATTTCTATTGATCTGCCAGATGGTAGAAAGTCAACCCTCGTCATAGCCTGGGTCAACCCACAAACAGCCATTACAGAAATGTGCCTTGAGTTATCCAGAGTCTGGTTTTAATCATAAGCCGGACAACTCCCCGTACCTTAACAACGTTAAGATATGAACGGTTCTATATCCAATATAGAACCAGAGGCACTGATTTAATTGAACCAGATTCAAATCATACAGCTGTCTCCAGTGCATGTCAACTAAATGGAAGGAGGCCGATCAACGTTACTCAACTTAGGAATGCTTCCAATTATGAGTAACCTGAAAGAGAAGCAAGTTCTCTTAACCATTACTATCAACTGAATACCATACACAAGTATCTACATCTTCGATCACTTTGAAGAATCCCGATACTTGCTACATCTGGTTCTCTACTCTATTCAAATACCTATAACTTCTCAAAATTCGGACCCTGTGTTTCCAAGAAACACTTGTCTAAAAACTAGAGAAGTCATAAGTAAACCGAATATAGTACGAGGACCAACCCTCTGTCCTGATGGACCCTGGACAACATACAATAGTCTGTATAAGTCCCTTGAGTCTGATAACTCATTCACTGTGTGTCGTAGGTTGAAAACTGTACCTTTGGTTATGAAGAATTACACCGCTGTTCAATGCTCCTTACCTAACCATCCACTGATATAGGTAAATATCGTAGACATAATTTCAAAAGGGTATATCTCACTCTATGAAAATAGACGTACAGATATATCGATTTGAAATTGGTGCATAACAACGGATATTCAAAACCAAATATTTGCCGACCGGCAAACAGCCCAGGTGATTTCCTCAAATATCACCGATTACAACGAATCCCAATATAATGAGGATGATCACCCAATTCCCTATAACTTACTCCCACTCATCATCTGTAAAACCATACAGATGTGAGAATCATACCTGGTAAATACATACCCTGGAGCAAGTGTCTAACTGGGAAATCAGTTTTCCTTTAACAGTACACAGTGAAACTGAAACATTGAAATGTTTCGATGGGGTATCCCGGTATTCCTAGTAATGCCTCTTCCATTATCCAGATCCACAACTGTAACCGTGTAATTCTTTGCCACCTCTCCAAATCCCTTTATATGTCTTTAGTCATTACCTTCTGCATACCCCTTCAGGCCAAATGGTTTTCTTCCTTCCCTACCGTTCGGCACCAGCCTATGGTTTGGAAGAAGACTATCCAATAAGCACAATGCGTGTACTGTCCTAATCCTAGGAGCACTCGCAATGCGAGAGAAGGTGAAGATAAAAGACAACCGAATAAACCTTATTCCTATTCCTCCTGAACCAGAATCCATCCCCGAACTGGAACAAGTTCCTTTCGAGTTCGTATATAACCATACGATGGAGTATCCAATAAACTGTGGATCTTCGTAGTGATACGGAGTGTCCTGGAGAAATACAAAGGTGATTTAGGATTGGCGAAGAAATACTTGGTTTGGTCGTGAATAGCAGTCGCAATTTACTTTGCCCTCTTACTAATCCCTTGTTATGTCTTTACTTAATACCTTCTGCACACCATCGTTATGCTAATTGGTTTTCTTCATTCCCCACCGTTCGGCACCAGCCTAAGGTTTGGAAGAAGACTATCCAATTTGCGTAATAGGTGTACTACTCCAAAACCAAGGAGTACTTGTAACCTGAGAGAAGGTAAAAGGAAAAGACAACTGAATAGTCCTATTCGTTTTCTCCAGAACCAGAAACCATCCTCGAATAAATCCCTTCGAGTTCGTATCTAACCATACGATGGTTTTGTCCAATGGAAGTGGACGTTCGTAGTAGTACGGGGTGTCCTGGAGAAAAGGGTAAAAGTAGGAGTGGCAATGAGGTTCGCAACTCTGACAATCCAAAAGCCAGTGTTAAGAAGGTTCGGTCAATTTTGGTCACTGAGTCATAATCTTAGGGTTGGGTCAATGGTCGCTGCCAAAGAGAGAGAGAAAAGAAACACTCAGCGTGCACTCTAACCTAGATCAGAATGGTTACCAATTTATCTAATCTGGAAACCTCCCACTGTACCGTCAAATTCTCCTCCAAACCTGAAAGAAGAATTAGTCGGGGTCACCCGAGGAGTAAACTGACTCATCAGTGGGAATCGGGATCCAACTATCATCGCATGATAACGTGACGGAATCCGCTCACGTCATCACACTCCAGAAGGTATGCGCATATCTGGCAAGTTTCAGTTCTTTTGAAACTCCCGATGTGATTTCTGCCCCATGCTCTTATGACCTTGACTTTGGCCAACAAATCATAAGTCACATGTCAAGTTCTACCCTTCATTCTCCAGGTTGATTTGAATCCACCCGCACAAGCCCTTGACTTTGGCCAACAAGGCTATACGACTGTCCCAAACCAACGCATCTATCTATGCTGCATATGAATAACCAACAGCTACCAAACACTGTGCCTTGACTTTGGCCAACAAACACAGCTTGAATACTATTGACTATCCATATGAAATGACGGAGAGCTACGAATGGTTTCTGGCGAAAACCTTTAACGTAAAGAACTTGATATCGTTGAAGGAACGGATAGCTTTTAAAATATAGTGACGAAAACCATTGCTAAAGAGGTCACTCCCGGTGAAGGGATCTCGGCTCTTTCCCCGTAGAATGAGGTGCAGGATATTCCAACTGAATACCACGGTGCAAAGCAAAAGTAATCGGTTATAGTGAAGTCATTGCCCTGACGCAAACTTTTTGTCCAAGGGGTCACTCCCGGTGAAGGGATCTCGGCCCTTGCCTCGTCGACTGAGGAGCAGGATATTCCAACTGAATATCACGATGCAAAACAAAAGTGAACGTCCTTGCAATAACAGCTTTTTGAAAAGTGTTCCAACAACATCAGATTAGGTTTTTTAACTTGCATTGATCCGAATCAACGCAGTCCCATCAATTGATCACACCACAAAGAACGAAAATAATATGACGTACGTATATACCATCCGCAAGCGCGGATGTAAAACATATACAACATCTACTAATATATATACCAATATATTATATTTCGCTCAAGGCGTGATAAAATGCAACATCACAGAAATGTACAACATCACAGAACAATACAGATATCTGGGATCCCTGGGTTTCACAGAGCCACTACTGAAACCCGACGTTCCCCTGGTCGTGTGGATAGCCCGTGCAATGAAATCCTAGACCCCTACGGGCGCGGCAAGTCACCCGCCAAAACCTGAAGCGAGGCAGCCCCCTTCAGTACCGTGAATGGACCACCCAGCACTTCACGGAATCCGGTAACTTGGGCACCCCTCCTGGGTCAACCTGTACCCCCTACGAGTGCGGCGAATAGCCCGCCAATCCTAGAGTGAAGCCCCCTCCGTCTCAATGCCATGAGATGCGGGCCCGTTGCCCTCTAGAACCCGGCTATCCGTGCACTCCTCCGCGGGGTAATCCTAGTACAGAAAGTAAAATATACATACAACGGGTACATCGACCGCAACCTGGTCGTGCCCCAAAATAATAATACAATCAGGCAGTGACGGCAGTCCACATGTCGGACGCTCGCCCCGCAATATCAAATGTACATAATACAACAACAACTGTACTAGCATTGCATCCAGGCTATCCCCCACGACCGATCCGCAACATCACAGCAAAAACAGAACATCAACGTGAAAGTCACGTTTGCAAATCCGTCTAACCGGGCTATAGCAGTTAGACCGGATTTACCGATCAAGTGACATTCACGGTCGCAGATATAATGTAAATACTGTGAAATAATGTGTTTAAAATATCCGATCAATCAAATTTTAACAAGTGGGCCCCAAAGCATTACTGTAGCAGATCAGGAAATTCTGGGCCCAATGTTATTATTCCAAAACCCCTATTTTCACCCCAGAAAGCCTCTGTAAAAAATTGGTGCAGCGAATCCAAAGTAGTGCGGCGGAACCGCGGCGAGAAGGGGGTGTCCGCGGCGGTTCCGCGCTGCAACAGTGGAGTCACTTCATCGAATTTTTACAGAGCCCTTAGATTTTCCAGTACATCAATGTTTTACAACCTGAAAAATTTTTCGAGACCAAAAATTTTCAACAGAAACTGATGCTAGTGAAAATGTAGATTTTGGAATTTTGGTCGATCGGAAATGCAAAACACATTATACCAAGCTAGACTAAGTTAATGGCGAGGCTCTGATACCACTGTAAGTGCACGGCGGCGCCCCGGCCTCCATCCCGAGGCCAAAATGCGGAAGCGGTGATAAACTTTAATTTTACTTGAACTGGCAAACCGGCACAACCGCGCACTATACCCGGATCGAACCATTAACTAGTCCTAGCTAACTAACGAGATAGGGAATAGAGATATACCGACTGATCCGAGTCCTCCGGTCTTCTCGTCATCGTCCCGATCACCCGCGGAAACTCCGGTCTCCACCTCGTCGCCGGAAGTGCACCACATCGCCTACTTCTTTTACGGGCTCCCACCTCAATGCCGAGGCAACTCGGGCACGAAGCTGGCTAGTCTACGTGCCTAAGATTTGCTGTAGAATATGTAGTACTCAAATCTCACTTGGGGTTGTAGGAATTGCCATTTTTGGTGGAGGGATGATACAAGAATTATGTGGAGGAACTAGGGGATATTTGGAGCATTAAGTGAACAAAATTCCACCCTCCAAAAATTTGGGCAGCCCCCTCTAATGCTTGGCCGGCCACTACAAAATGGGGAGGAGAGAATGAAAGAGTGGTGATAGAATGAGAGAGCCATCCCATAATACAATGGAGAGAGAGAGAAGGCTATCATGCAAAAAGAATCATCACAAAAACAAACCCACACTCAACCACAAACATCATCAACCATCATGTCCACAAAAGTCATGCCATCATGACAAGAAGTCAAGTCAAAAGGTCAAGGTATGGAGCAACCATGATGAAGTCAAAAAGTCAAGTGATCATGACATGGCAATATGCAAAAGACCCCCTCCACAAACGCCTATTTGCAACAATGCAAATAAGCCCTCCTCCACCAAACTTCGGCCAATGAATGATACAAAGGAAATTGGCCGAAACGGAAAGCAAACTGGCAACTCCAGAAAACTGGTCCCGTAATAAATTACAGGAAAACCCCGATACTGTGCATACACACCCGCATTTGTATTCCGACCGAAATACAAATGCAATGAGACAAAATCTACACTGTACTATACTAGGATCCGGCTTATACCAAAGCCGGCTAGTAATATCCGTTCGATCCTGATCCGTGCAATACCGCACGTATCTGATCGAACCCTGCCATATAACCATACGGCCTAAAGTACAAACTGTCCGATCCTGATCCGTGCAATACCGCACGTATCTGATCGTACCTTTCCATATCTCCATACGACCTCTACAACTTTTCGCCCGAAAGCTGAGTAACTGAATGTGGGGGACTCTAAAGACTCGTCAACACCTTGGTTGTGGATTTAACCACTAGCACGTCAGAGGTATAAGCCAATACGTAACGGGCTACCAGGTATTGACCAAAAGGGACGTCGATGAGCGAACTCATCCTGACACCCCACTGAGCCTGTCAGTGACAATATACGTACAGTCCGGTCCGTTCGTCTATGAGCATCGCATGGTGGGCCTAGGGGGTTGGTAAAAGTCAGACCCCCAAAAGCGGTACAAGTCGTGTCGGAGTGTAGCCCAGAACACCCTGAGATACTACTGGAATACCTACCAGTAAATCTCCTTGCCTCGGCCGAGGGCTTCGTGTAATGGCTCTCCTAGACACAGCACGACCTCACCCCCAATACCGGGAGAGACGAACCCCTGAAGATACGCTCACTGCCTCCATGTGGCTCGGGACTGTACCCAACTAAAACCTGTTTGCACGACTCCTTTGAGCCGTGGTAGGGTAGTAATCAAAGTACAGTGGGAACTCACACAAGACAAATGACGATCCCCAGGTCGATGAACTAACCTGCACACATGTCACCAGGGAACTGCCATCTGACGTCTGATATATGACCAACTAGCATGTTCCCGGCGAGTCCTGTCCGGTGTACTCATAACCCAATGAGCACCTGTATACATCTTAGGTGATCCAACTGACACCAGTGGCTTGTGAGACCTGCCACCGCCCCTCGTCGGGGTCTCGAATGTACACACTAGTCTACTCTGGAGTATCGATGCCATATCTCGAAACTCACACGACTAGGGACCATTTAAGGATGTGCTTATAGACTACCAGCTCCCACGTATATGATCGCCCTCATACTGCTGGTGGTCAAGCAAGAATCCTAGGGGCTCTATCAACGTGTAATAGCGACTTGTCAGGTCACTTAAAGCAGTACACGATGATAAAGGTAAACCAGATAGCATACTATCATCTCGAGTAAGACTGTCCTATCGGGATAGGTCCTCCATCAATCATTGTAATCACGTGCCTGTGATCGAATAATTGAATCTGAGGGCACTATCTCCAACACTACTGAATCCTCTGGTTCTACCAAGTCTTCTGTTATAGTTTGTGTTGCTGGAACCTCTTCCAGTTCTACCTCAATGCCACTTGTCTGTCTCATAAGAAAACCTTTTTTCTAAGAAAGTGGCATGTCGAGAAACAAACACTTTTTGTTCCTCGGGGTGGTAGAAGATATACCCTTGTGAATTTTTGGGATATCCTATAAACTTACATAAGACTGATCTTGCCTCGAGTTTGTTCGGATTTTGTCTTTTGACATAGGCTGCACAACCCCATATCTTAATGTAATTAATGTAAGTCGATGTACTTCACCCCAGTACTTGTGGGGAGGCGGAATTTTCAAAACTTATCAAGTTTAAACAACGAACATCGACTAACCGCTTGAATCGAAGCTAAACTATAAATAACCGTATTCTAAGAGTTTCATTTCACTTGTGATTAGGGATTATACCTAATGAAACCGGTCCTTCTTCTTTGTGTCCTCCTTTGTTCTCCTCGACCTTCTCTAGGTAGTAGACGATCCACCCGAGAGCAAAACACCAAGCTAAACCTCTAACTTGAGGTAACTAATCAACTTTGATTGCTAATCAAAGATGAAAGGATGATATAGAGTGAAGGTAATGGATGCTTAAGTCTAACTAAACCTTTGATCTCAACACAAGAGGATTAAGGATTAGTATCTTGAAGATGAGAGCTTGAGGAGAGAGAATATGAGATAAGATTATGAGAGGAGAGAGAGTGTATCATAATATATTATGAAGCATTCTTTTTAAGAATAATGAATAAAGGAAATGAATAAGCATGCTTCATAAAATATCTAGTGGTGATTCATTAGCATGAGTCATTAAGCAATAAATGTGCATTAATGAAATGAATGAATCACCACCATGACTCACTTTCTTATCCAAAAGAAACCTCCTTAGTCACATCTTCTAGAAGCTTCTCGTACAATTACGAGAACGCCCCTCCAATCCGCAAAAATACGGAAAAACTTTAGACTGTAAAAATCCAATAACCGGATACCAGTAACTGGCTTAAACCAAAGCCGACTGGTAAAAACTGTCCGAAAGTCGTACGCGCGTAAACGCACGTATGCGTCCGAACCCTTTGTCGCAAAACCATGCAACCTCTATATCGTTTCGCCTGGAGTAGGAAACTCTCTGTGTGGGACTCTAGAGACTCGACTACTACGCTGGCAGTGGGTTTAACCACAGACCGCAAGCGGCACTAGCTGTACGTAACGGTCCCCAGGTATTTATCGATAAGAAGGCCGATGAGTAAACCTATCCGAACTCCTACTGAGTCTGATGTGACAATCTCCATACAGTCCGGTCCGTTCGTCCAAGACTATCGCATATCGGGCCTAGGGGGGCGGCAAGCGTCAGTCCCCTAATAGCGGTATAAGTCGTGTCGGAGTGAAGCCCATTACACCCTGAGAAACTGCTGGAACCTACCAGCAAATCTCGCTTGCCCTGGCCAGGGACTTTGCGTAATGGCTCTCTGACACAGCACGATATCTACTCCCAATACCGGGAGGGACGAATCCTGTCTAACCGCCACTGCCTCCAAGTGCTCGGGACTGCACCCAACTGCCACCTGTTTGCACGACTCCTTTGAGCCGTGGTAGGGTAGCAATCTAAGAACAGTGGGACACACTCGAGGCGAAGTAGCAGTGTCAAGTCTGCGGACTACGCTGTACTCATGTCACCTGGGAACTGTTCACTGACGACTGGTATCAAACCAACCAACAGTTCCCTGTGAGTCCTGTCCGGTGTACCCGTAACCTAACGAGCACCTGTATACTATCTCCAGTACGACGTACTGACGGCTGTGGGACAGACCATCTCCCCAACTGGGATGAGAAGCGTACACACCAGTCTACTCCGGAGTATCGATGCTCTGTCTCGATAATCCAACGACCAGGGACCTGAATAAGGATGTGCTTGTAGACTACCCAGCCCCCACTAGTGTGACTGCCATCACAACGCTGGTAGACAAGCAAGATCCTAAGAGCTCTATCAATACGTACACTCACATATTAAGATAGAAAAACCAAGTAGCATGCTACCATGTTTAGCAAGACTGTTATATACACGTGAATATCCCAAGCTTCTATTAAGTAATATACAAGCTAGTATGATACAGTAATGGCCTTCTAGGGCATAAACACTAACAATCTCCCACTTGCACTAGGGCCATGTACTGGCATATCGTAGACCAATGATCTCGAGCAGCCTCTCGAACTGAATCTGAGGAAGGGCCTTCGTGAATGGATCAGCAATGTTCTCTTCTGAAGCAACTCTCCGAACCTCGATCTCCTGACGATCAATGATCTCCCTGATCAGGTGATACCGCCTCAAGATGTGTATGGACTTCTGATGGGACCTTGGTTCCTTCGCTAAAGCTATAGCTCCGTTGTTGTCGCAATACAGAGGTATTGGATCAACTATGGTAGGAACCACCTGAAGTTCTGTTAGGAACTTCTTCATCCAGACTGCTTCTTTTGCGGCATCGCAAGCAGCTATATACTCCGCTTCCATCGTCGAGTCAGCAACGGTGTCCTGCTTGGAGCTCTTCCAGCACACCGCCCCTCCATTGAGGGTAAAGACATAACCCGACATGGACTTGGAATCGTCCTTATCACTCTGGAAGCCGGAATCAGCAAAGGCCTCCAACCTGAGGTCTTTTCCGCCGTAAACCAAGAACATCTCCTTAGTCCTCCTCAGGTACTTGAGAATGTTCTTTACTGCTATCCAGTGTTTCTCCTCTGGGTCTGACTGATACCGGCTTACCACGCTTAGTGCGTAAGCTACATCTGGTCTGGTACACAACATCGCATACATTATAGAGCCTACCGCAGAAGCGTAGGGTATAATAGACATGCGTTCCCTTTCCAAATCAGTCTTGGGAGACATCTCTTTGGAGAGGGTGATTCCGTGACAAGCCGGTAGATTACCGCGCTTAGAATCTTCCATACTGAATCTTTTCAGTACAGTGTCGATATACCTGGACTGCGAAAGTCCCAACATCCTCTTGGATCTATCACGATAGATCCGGATCCCCAGAATGTAAGAGGCATCACCCAGGTCTTTCATGGAGAACCTGTGTGACAAGAATCCTTTGACAGATTGTAGCATAGGAATGTCATTTCCTATCAATAGAATGTCATCCACGTACAAGACGAGGAATACGACACTTCTGGCCACAACTTTACTATATATGCACGGTTCATCTGGATTTTTGATAAAGTCATATTCTTTGACTGTCTCATCAAAACAGATGTTCCAACTCCGCGATGCCTGCTTTAGTCCATAAATAGACTTAAGCAGCTTGCATACTTTCCCACTGCTCCCACTCTGATTGAAACCCTTTGGCTGATCCATATAGACGCTCTCTTCTAAATTTCCATTCAGAAAAGCCGTCTTTACGTCCATCTGCCAGATTTCATAATCATGGAAGGCAGCAATAGCAAGAAGGACCCGAATGGATTTGAGCATAGCCACTGGAGAAAAGGTTTCGTCATAGTCCAAACCAGGTCTTTGACGAAAACCCTTTGCAACAAGTCTAGCCTTATAGGTTTCCACCTGTCCATCTACACCAATCTTTTTCTTGAAGATCCATTTGCATCCTATGGGTTTTACCCCATCTGGAGCAAAGTCCAAAGTCCATACTTTGTTGGTGTACATGGACTCCATTTCGGTCCGGAATGCATCTAGCCATCTTACCGAGTCGCCGCTCTGGATGGCCTGCTGGAAGTCAGTAGGTTCATTATCATCTATGATGCAATCCTCTCTATCCCCGTCTATGAGAAAACCGTAGTATCTCTCAGGCGGATGAGACGGCCTACTACTCCTGCGGAGGGGTGCGGGAATGCTCTGTTCTTCTTGAACCTCTGGTTCTACCAAACTTTCAGTAGCAGCTTGTGGTTCTGGAATTTCTTCCAGTTCTATTTCGCTCCCATTTGTATCCTTTTCTAAAACTTGTTGTTCTAAAAAATGGGCATTACGAGAAACAAAAACCTTTTGTTCCTCTGCGTAATAGAAGCAATATCCCTTGGAGTTCTTTGGATATCCTACAAGCTTACACAGTACTGATCGTGCCTCGAGCTTGTCCACATGCTGCTTTTTTACAAAAGCTGGACATCCCCAAATCCTTACATACTGAAGATAGGGTTTCTTCCCACTCCACATCTGATATGGTGTGGTAGGCACAGTTTTGGTTGGAACTCTGTTCAAAATATATGCCGCTGATTCTAGCGCATATCCCCAGAAAGATCGCGGTAACTCAGTATTACTCATCATGGATCGTACCATATCCAATAGGGTTCGATTCCGTCTCTCCGATACACCGTTGTGCTGTGGAGTGTATGGAGGAGTAAGCTGAGAGAGAATTCCTTTCTCTTTTAGGTAACCTAGGAACTCGGCACTTAAGTATTCTCCACTTCGATCAGATCTCAGTGTCTTAATACTTTTGCCTGTTTGGTTTTCCGCTTCACTCTTGAATTCCAGGAATTTCTCAAAGGCCTCTGATTTATGCTTCATTAAGAAAACATATCCATACCTAGAGAAATCATCTGTAAAAGTAATGAAGTAGGAATAACCACCTCTCGCATGTGTAGACATTGGACCACATACATCACTGTGTATGAGTCCTAAGAGCTCGCTCGCTCTTACTCCTTGTCCAGTAAATGGAGTCTTTGTCATCTTTCCTTTGAGACTGGATTGACAAGTGTCATAGGTTTGATATTCGAACGTGTCCAAATATCCTTCTCTATGCAACTTAGTCAACCTTCTCTCATTGATGTGACCCAGTCTACAATGCCATAAGAAAGCTTTATTTAAATCTGGAGACTTTCTTTTTAGTGTGTTCTGGACATTGAAAATTTGGAGTTGGTTTAACACATATATGCCGTTATTTAGAGTACCGGACCCAATCAAACCATGATTAAGGTGGATGTTGACAACATCTCTTACAAACGTGAAATCATAACCTTTATTTGATAACAAGGAAACTGATATGATATTACACGTTAAGCTGGGTACAAAATAACAGTTATGTAAAACCAAAATGTGTCCACTCGTCAATCCTAGGTGATAATCCCCGACGGACGCAGCTCCTACGCTAGCTCCGTTAGCAACCCTGAGGATCATATCACCTTCCTTCAGCACTCTACGGTTTCTCAGTGCCTGCAATGAATTGCAAATATGAGATCCTGATCCGGTATCAAATACCCAGGAAGTAGAGTTGATCGACAGACAATTCTCAATTACAAACACACCTGAAGTCGAAGCCACAGCTTGCTTCGGTTCCTGGTTCTTGGCGTTCCACGCCTTGCAATCCTTCTTCCAGTGCCCTTTCCTGTGACAATGGAAGCACTCATCCAGGCCAACTACCGGTGCTGTAAACTTTTTCTTTCCCTTCTTTCCCACCTTACTAACACCTCCTCTAGGTCTGGGTGCGGCCTTCTTCTTCCTTCCTTTGGCCCTAGCCTTGGACCCGGAAGAAGATGAACCGCCAACAAACATAGCGGGTGTTTCCCTTGCCTTCTGCAAGGTGCCCTCTGCACTCCTTAACATGTTCAGGAGTTCCGCAAGTTCAACTTCTTTTCCTTGAAGATTGAAGTTGAGGATAAACTGGGCATAGGTGGGAGGAAGGGACTGGAGAACAAGGTCTGTATAGAGCTCATTATCCAAAGTCGTCCCAAGGTCCGCGAGCTCTTCAATATAGCCGATCATCTGTAGGACATGTTCACCTACCGATGACCCGACAGCCAACCTCGCTCGAAACAATTTCTTAGAGGTCTCGTATCTTGCTATACGAGATTGCTCTCCATAAAGTTCCTTTGTATGGAGAAATATGCCATCTAGGGACATATCCTTGTGCCTCCTCTGATGTTCATTGTTCATCGAGGCAAGCACGATGCACTTGGCTCTCGCGCAATCTAAATCCCAGGTTTTGCGGATTTCCTTATCCGCATTGCTGGATTTGGGACCAAGGACAGCAGGTGCTGTAGCGGTGAGGACGTACCCCAGTTTGTCATAGGTCAAAGCCATCTTGACATTCCGCAGCCAATCTTTATAGTTTGGCCCCGTCAGTATATTTTTCTCTAAAAGTAACTTAAGTCCAGTCATTTTCAGGGTCGCTGCAATTAGGAGAGAGAGAAGAAAACTCTTTAGCATGATGCTCTTGCAAGTTTAGAGTGGTTTTTAGTTTATCTAAACTGGATGGCTCCCACTGTTTCTCGAATCCTTCCTCAAACCATAAAAGAAGAATTAGCCAAGACTATTCTCACCGTACAATACTTGCTTAACCGTTCAGCCAGGCCGGTGTCGATACTTCGAGGGAGGTTTTCCAACGCTTTCGCGAAGTTCCTTAATTAAATAACCTCTTTTCTCTGGGGGCGTAACCTCGCTGACACTTTTCTGGACACCTACTAGGTTTATAGCATTGATCGTTAAGTGATGAATATCCTGATAAGTATCATATACTCACAGTAGGATCGGGATCCAAATATCATCGTCTGATAATGTTGTAGGAATGCTACCAACATTCATCAAACTCAAAATGGTATGCATCTCTTTGCAAATTTCAGTTTCTTTAGAAATTCCCGATATAAGTTTTTACCCCATGCTCTTATGACCTTGGCGTTGGTCAAAATGTCATAAGTCACATGTCAAGTTCTACCCATCATTATCTTGTTAATTTGAACCCATCCGTATATATCCCTGACGTTGGCCAAATGATAATACGACTGTCCCAAACCAACTCATCTATCTATGCAACAAATGAATATCCAGCAGCTACCAAACACTATGCCATGACGTTGGCCAAAACTGCATAGCTTGAATACTACTGAATACCCAAATGAAATGACGGAGGGCTACGACTGGTTTTGGCGAAACCGTGAACGTAGTGAACTTGATATAACCGAAGGAACCTGATAGCTTTTAAAAGGAGTGGTTAAGTCTCCGCATTTAAAAAATATCTGTTTTTAAAATTAACCGAGTGGTTTCTTTTAAATTGTTCCAACGATTTAAACTTTGGTTTGTTTTACTTTGCATTATAGATAATGCGTCCCATCATTAACCTATCATTGCAGAAAACAACGAAAATACAACGTCCTCTTATGCCATCCGCATTCGCCACGGGGTCCCGTCATCACCCGTTAGGTTACTTAACTAACGACAAAGCGGGGGCTGGGCTAGCGCGGGTGTAAAACATAAGTGGCGTCTAAATAGCTATCATAAATATAGATATTTTACATTCGTCTGACGCAATGATATTCATTCCAGAACACAGATAAACAATATTGGATTTGCAAGCAATCTGTATTTCTTTTGAGCCTGCAAGAAAAGACAGATTACACAGTTGTGATGAATAGCCGTTACCCCACCCTCGACCCCTACGGGTACGGCAAACTACCCACCCGGCAGTCTGTGTACCCCACCTTGGGTCAGTCCTAGGAGCAAAAACAGTAAAATGAAATAATACAACGGTGGCTACAACCGCAACCTGGAAGTGCCCCACGAAAATAATATTACAACAAATTACATTTACAACAAATGAATTAATCAATAACCCATTGCGAACCCCGGCTATACACCACAACAGTCCAATACAGTTTATATGCACAAACAGATATAACCATTACAGAAATGTGCAACCCCCTGCCAACCGACATACTAGCAGTTAGGGGAGGTTTACGAACACATTATACAATCACAGATATAATCCAATACGCAAATACTGTACAATTCGATCGAATAAACAACATCAATATTGCTCCAAAATCTGCTCTGTTAAACAGTAACCTGAGCAATAATTAAATATTCCAGAAAACCCCAAATTTCACAGGGGACCCACACAAGAAAGATGAGTCCATGACTCGGCCAAAGCGCCGCGGAAGGGCGGCGGATCCCACCGATCCGCCGCGCTTCCGCGGCCGAGTTGCCGATTCATGGGCTCGAATTTCTTGGGTGTTCTCCTGGACTCCTTTCTAGCTCTCTGAACACACCTGAAAAATTTTCTGACATCGTTTTAAATTCGACAGAAACTAGTATTTTTTAGGGTTTTCCGGTTTCGTTTTTCCGTTCGAAATTCGTACAAATTTGCGATTAAGTTATTTAGTGTTTAGCGAGGCTCTGATACCACTGTAAGTCGATGTACTTCACCCCAGTACTTGTGGGGAGGCGAAATTTTCAAAACTTATCAAGTTTAAACAACGAACATCGACTAACCGCTTGAATCGAAGCTAAACTATAAATAACCGTATTCTAAGAGTTTCATTTCACTTGTGATTAGGGATTATACCTAATGAAACCGGTCCTTCTTCTTTGTGTCCTCCTTTGTTCTCCTCGACCTTCTCTAGGTAGTAGACGATCCACCCGAGAGCAAAACACCAAGCTAAACCTCTAACTTGAGGTAACTAATCAACTTTGATTGCTAATCAAAGATGAAAGGATGATATAGAGTGAAGGTAATGGATGCTTAAGTCTAACTAAACCTTTGATCTCAACACATGAGGATTAAGGATTAGTCTCTTGAAGATGAGAGCTTGAGGAGAGAGAATATGAGATAAGATTATGAGAGGAGAGAGAGTGTATCATAATATATTATGAAGCATTCTTTTTAAGAATAATGAATAAAGGAAATGAATAAGCATGCTTCATAAAATATCTAGTGGTGATTCATTAGCATGAGTCATTAAGCAATAAATGTGCATTAATGAAATGAATGAATCACCACCATGACTCACTTTCTTATCCAAAAGAAACCTCCTTAGTCACATCTTCTAGAAGCTTCTCGTACAATTACGAGAACGCCCCTCCAATCAGCAAAAATACGGAAAAACTTTAGACTGTAAAAATCCAATAACCGGATACCAGTAACTGGCTTAAACCAAAGCCGACTGGTAAAAACTGTCCGAAAGTCGTACGCGCGTAAACGCACGTATGCGTCCGAACCCTTTGTCGCAAAACCATGCAACCTCTATATCGTTTCGCCTGGAGTAGGAAACTCTCTGTGTGGGACTCTAGAGACTCGACTACTACGCTGGCAGTGGGTTTAACCACAGACCGCAAGCGGCACTAGCTGTACGTAACGGTCCCCAGGTAGTTGTCGATAAGAAGGCCGATGAGTAAACCCATCCGAACTCCTACTGAGTCTGATGTGACAATCTCCATACAGTCCGGTCCGTTCGTCCAAGACTATCGCATATCGGGCCTAGGGGGGCGGCAAGCGTCAGTCCCCTAATAGCGGTATAAGTCGTGTCGGAGTGAAGCCCATTACACCCTGAGAAACTGCTGGAACCTACCAGCAAATCTCGCTTGCCCTGGCCAGGGACTTTGCGTAATGGCTCTCTGACACAGCACGATATCTACTCCCAATACCGGGAGGGACGAATCCTGTCTAACCGCCACTACCTCCAAGTGCTCGGGACTGCACCCAACTGCCACCTGTTTGCACGACTCCTTTGAGCCGTGGTAGGGTAGCAATCTAAGAACAGTGGGACACACTCGAGGCGAAGTAGCAGTGTCAAGTCTGCGGACTACGCTGTACTCATGTCACCTGGGAACTGTTCACTGACGACTGGTATCAAACCAACCAACAGTTCCCTGTGAGTCCTGTCCGGTGTACCCGTAACCTAACGAGCACCTGTATACTATCTCCAGTACGACGTACTGACGGCTGTGGGACAGACCATCTCCCCAACTGGGATGAGAAGCGTACACACCAGTCTACTCCGGAGTATCGATGCTCTGTCTCGATAATCCAACGACCAGGGACCTGAATAAGGATGTGCTTGTAGACTACCCAGCCCCCACTAGTGTGACTGCCATCACAACGCTGGTAGACAAGCAAGATCCTAAGAGCTCTATCAATACGTACACTCACATATTAAGATAGAAAAACCAAGTAGCATACTACCATGTTTAGCAAGACTGTTATATACACGTGAATATCCCAAGCTTCTATTAAGTAATATACAAGCTAGTATGATACAGTAATGGCCTTCTAGGGCATAAACACTAACAATTAAGATGTGGTCTCTTACCTTTCCATATCTCATATGGAGTGGTAGGCACTGATTTGGTAGGAACTCTATTCAATAGGTCCATGGCTGTCTCAAGCGCATATCCCCAGAAGGAAATAGGTAACTCAGCTGTACTCATCATTGAGCGCACCATATCTAATAGGGTGCGGTTTCTCCGTTCCGATACACCGTTGTGCTGTGGTGTATAAGGAGGAGTGAGCTGAGAGAGAATCCCATTCTCTTTTAGATAATCCAGAAAATCATTGCTCAAGTATTCTCCTCCTCGATCAGATCGAAGGATCTTAATACTTTTGCCTGTTTGGTTCTCTACTTCGTGCTTATATTCTCTGAATTTCTCAAAAGCTTCAGACTTGTGTTTTATCAGGAACACATGTCCGTATCTAGAGGGATCGTCAGTGAATGTAATGAAGTAGGAAGAACTGTTCCTGGTATGTGTAGACATGGGACCGCATACATCACTATGTATCAGCCCTAAGAGTTCCGTAACTCTTTCTCCGTGTCCCGTAAACGGAGTTTTGGTCATTTTACCTTTGAGACATGACTGGCAAGTGTCATAAGATGAAAATTCAAACGGATTCAAATATCCATCTTTATGCAACTTAGCTAGTCGTGTCGCATTTATGTGACCTAGTCTACAATGCCACAAGAAGGATTCGTTCAGTTCTGAACTCTTCCTCTTGTATGTGTTTTGTAATTTGAGGACTGTATTTTGATTGAGAATGAATATGCCATTATGTAACGAGCCTGATGCAATCAACTTTTGATCTAAGAAGATGTTCATAACATTATCTTGTACTACAAAATTATATCCTTCTTTACTCAGTAAAGAAACTGATATAATGTTGCACATCATGTTCGGTATATAATAGCACTCATTCAGAACCAGAGTATTACGAATTGGTAATACAAGGTGATATTCGCCAACTGCTTTGGCTGCAACACTTGCACCATTCCCTACTTGAACGGAATGACCACCCTTTCCCAGTTCTCTACCTTTCCGTAGCCCATGTAATTGTTTACATACGTGGGATCCTGATCCGGTATCTAATACCCAGGACGTAGGGTGAACTGAAAAACAGTTCTCAATGACAAACACACCCGAAGAAGGTGCATCACCATGCATGTCCTCCGTTTGGACGGCGTGAGAATCCAGACATTCTCATATTTCCTGTTCAGTCTTATAACACTTATAAGATAGAATGGGTCCAACGTTTCCTTGCACAGTATAACATGCGGGTTCGGTCAATACATCCATATTATTATCTTTATTAAGGCATGACATGGTCGCTACCTGGAGAGAAAGAGAAGAAAACACTTTAGCGTATGCTCTTGCAAGATCAGATTGGTTATTATCTTATCTAATCAGGATGGCTCCCACTGTTTTTATCAAATCTTCCTTCAAACCCTAAAAGGAAAGACTAGCCGGGATTAATTACACCCTACAACTTCGCCGATCTTTCAGCCAGGCCAGTGTCGGTACTTTGAGGGAGGTTCCCCGTGCTTTCGCACGGACCTAATTAAAGTAAACCTCGTTTTCCCAGAGGCGTAACCCCGTTGACACCTTTCTAGACACCTACTTGATCGGCTAATTGTCCTGTGTAAAACTCTCCCGGGAGTAACAATTACTCGCAGTGGGTATCGGGATCCAACTATCTCATAGAAGGTATGCAATCTCATTGCAAATCTCAACACTTGAAATTCCCGATAATATTTTTCCCCTAGCGTGCTATGACCTTGATGCATGCCAAACAACCCATAGTCCGCTAGTCAAGTTCAACCCGTACAATTCGTGATTGAATTAAACCCACCCGTACGACCCTTGACGCGTGCCAAACAACGCCGTACGAATACCTTAATCCAATCGCATCTCATGCTACAGATAAGTAATAATCAGCTACCGTACACTACGCCTTGACGCATGCCAAACAACCGTAGCACGAATACTAAATATTACATATCTGAATTGACGGAGGGCTACGCAGGTTTTTCTGAAAACCATGAGCGTAATGAACTTGATATCGTTGTAGAATCAAGTGAAGTTTTGAAATCGAGTGATTTTGAGGCTTTTATTAGTTTTGCTAAAGAGTTCACTCCCGGTGAAGGGATCTCGGCTCTTTCCTCATCGAATAAGGTGCGGGATATATCATATATATCACTGTGCAAAGCAAAACTCCAAAAGCAATCAAAAGCAAACCGAGTGTTGTAGCATCTGCCAGTTTCGCTAAAGAGGTCACTCCCGGTGAAGGAATCTCGGCTCTTTCCTCATCGAATAAGGTGCAGGGTATATCATATATACCGCTATGCAAAGCAAAACTGTAGCTACCCTTTTATTTTAAAATTTGATTCTACAACATCTTTTAGGTTTCTTTTCTTTCATTAATCACATTAATGAAGTCCCATCATTTAAGTCACCTAAACATCACAGATAAATACAACGTACACTTATGCCATCCGCATTCGCCTCGATGTCCCCTCATGCACCGTTAGGTTAGGTAACTAACGACAGAGCAGGGCAGGGCTAGTGCGGGTGCAAAACATAAGTAACGTCTATATAATATATCATATATACTATATGAAGTATCTATCACAGAACATATCTAATGATCACATCACAGATATCGCAGCAGAAACATAGATATAATGTGGGATATACTAGGACGTCCGTATTTAGTATTTTAGCTAATAATAGAAAATACGGATTCCACAGTCGCGACGAATAGCCAAGCCCACACCCTGGACCCCTACGAGAGCGGAAAGCGACCCTACCAATTCTGGAGTTTAGGAGACGCGGTCTCGACTCCTCGAGATGGCCTCCCACTGAACCCCAGAACCCGGTCACCTGTGCTCCCCTCCTTGGGTCCATCCTAATGCGGAAAAGTAAATAATATACAACACTGGTGACACAACCTCAACCCAGAAGTGCCCCAAATAAAAGAATATTACATTACATTTGAATTTACATGAATGAAAATATAAAGCTCTCATCTCACATAAAAACCCCCCGGCTATTCAATCGCAACAATCCAGCACAACATATCTCAGCAACACATAATATCACATATCATCAACGTAAGTATGTATGCGTACCCCAATTGTCATTGACGTATAGCAACGAAACCGGCGATATCGACATACAACACTTACGGTCACAGAAAAGAAAGTGTAAAACTGCAATATCTGGAATCCACATTCTCTTTAGACATCGTAAATGCGAAATATCACATACCTCGTATTTCATGTCTTATAATATGAATTCCACACATTGCATCCATTCCAGATAATTAGACAGCATTAAAGTTTCCGAACGAACGATCAAATACCCAAGATTCCCTAAAGCTCAACACTTGAGCGGAGTTCAAAAAACCCGGAGTGTGACACAGTGGTAGCGGTCCAGCCGTAGAAGGGTCAAGCCAACGCCTCACATGTGGCACGCCATACTGCCCCAAACCCTAAGGTTCAAAGAGCAGTTCAAGACGATCACATAATCGAGTTAAGGTTTGTTGTCTTCTAGAGGGTCCACCACAAACAAACTTGCACGTATTTCCGAAAGATTTTAAACCCCGTGAAAAGTGAGCAAATGATAGTCGTTCGAACACTTCAATACTTTCTAGATTTACCCGGAAAAGTCACGAAATCAAAATTCCGATCGAATCGACGAGTCAAAACCATCTCCATAATTTTTTAGAACTAAAAACAGATTACAAATACCCTAAAAAATATACTAGCAGAAGTAAGCATTACGGCATAAAAAGTTTATAGTGATTGAGGTATACGACCGCGGAACCGCGGCCTAAGCAAGCTTAGGCCGCGTTTCCGCGGCCGAAAAGACTGTTCATCGAAATATTTTTATACCGTAATTCTTAGTTTTACCTGCTGAATTTTTTACATATTTTTAATTCTGAAAATAACCAGATTTTGAAAAAAGTCCAGAGAGCACTCTAAAAGGTCGTATTTCGGTTCGATCGGAGTTTTAACTTCGTAAAAATGTCGCCTAATGTTCTAGGTCGGCTCTGATACCACTGAAAGGTTAGCCTAGCACCATATGAAGGGTTTGGGAGCATCACATGAACCAAAAGTGGAGTCTTTAGGGTGCTAAGTTAACTAACAAAGAATCGTTCCTAGAATCGATTAGGGTTTCAAATTTTTCACATCATCATATGAAAGAAATGCTAGGGTTTAGAGAGTACAACCTTTGTATCTCCCTACGCTAGACTCCTCGGCTACTTGGGGTTTGAAAGAACTCCGCTTGAAATCCTCGAGGTCACCGATGATACACCCGGAGTCCGCTTTGTCCAAGCTTGCGACTTTATCCGATCAAGTGAACGAAATCAAGTTAACACTCCAAACAAGTGGGCTAGACTTGTGTAGAATGGTGTTGTGGTTCTCTTTCGCACTTCAAAATCCTAACTTAATGATTATATTGCTCACTACAAAAATCTAGTGAGCAAAATGAGAGAGGAAGAAGAAGATGATGGCTATATTTTTCAAGAGAAGAAAAACCTCTAGTTGAAAAATAGAAAATATATCTTTATATATTTTTTATCTCTCATCTCAAACCATGGTTGAATCATTATTGAACTTGAGTTAAAACCTAAAAGGAAAAGTAATCCATGGTTAAAAGGTGGGTGAGCATGGTTAGGTCAAGAAGAGTGTAGAAAGCTTCCATGAATTATCCTTTCCTTTTCTTTTGTTTTAAATCAAATTCAATAATAAATATATATAAACTAAACCATGGTGTGAGTCTTATATTGCCACCATTTTCTTTGTATAATCAACCATGATAGATGATGTATGTATGTATGTATGTATACACATCCATATGTGCATGAAACTAGAAAGAAAGAAAAACATACATGCATTCATACATCCATCCAACACAAGAAAGGATTTCTAGTGAGAAACTAATGGTTAAATGATAAATCAACACTTGATTTATCAATCCGGCCATATCACATATGACCCCTACCAAAAGCAAGCCGTCCGATCAATATACGGTATCCTATACGCGCATTTTAATCGGGTCCATGCGCATATCGCATATGCGTACAACAACGTTTCGCCTGGACTAGGAAACTCCATTGTGGGACTCTGAGACTCGTCAATACGCCGGCAGTGGGTGATGATCATATCAATCACCCCCAAGCCGCAAGCGGTCAGCTAAACGTAACGGCCACCCGGGTATTGAGAGATCAGAAGAGAACAAGCGAACCTGCTACAACTCCGGTCGAGCCGATCGGCAACACTTCCCGTACAGTCCGGTCTCCTCGTCTGATATGTCGCATATCAAGTCTAGGGGTGGTAAACGTCAGACCCCAATAACCGATAAGTCGTGCCGATGTGAGGCTCATAACGGGTCGAGAAACTACTGGTAACACTTACCAGCAAATCTCTGAAACAGCCTTGGCCAGGGACTTCCCTGTTACGGCCAATCGAGCACAGTACAACATCAACCCCCAATACCGGGAGAGACGAAACCCCTCCTATCGCTCATTGCCTCCATGTGACTCGGGACTGTACCCAAAAGCCACCGTTTTGCACGCCCTCATGGACGTGGTAAGGTGGAGATCAAAGCACAGTGGGAATCACACAAGACTCTATGACGATCTCGGGTCTACAGACTAACCTGTACAAGTGTCACCTGAGAACTGCCATCTGACGTGAGGTATAATACCATCTAGGAGTTCTCGGCGAGTCCGTCCAGTGTACCCAGTCTCCACTGAGCACCCGTATACCATCTCTGATGTCAAAACACCAATGGATATGGGATCATCCATCGCCCATCTCATGGGTCGAGAAGCGTATACGCTAGTCTACACTGGTATATCGATGCCCCGTCTCGATACACCCACGACTAGGGACCTTGAAGGATGTACTTATGGACTACCATGTCCCCACTAGTATGATCTGCATCATAGTCCAGGTAGTCAAGTACACATCCTAAGGGCTTTACCAACATGTAACTATAAGACAGTTTAAAGAGACTAGTATACATATTAAGATAAAGAGCAACCAGATAGCATACTATCATATCGAGCAAGAAAGTCATCTCTATATATGTCCAAGCATCCAATATAATATACATCATCTGTACAATACTGGCCTCTAGGGCATACATACAACTAACAACTCTCGGGTGGATCGTCTTCGACTCAAGGAGGCCGCGGAGGTGACCTAGATCCGGATGGTTCCTTGGAGCTTGGACGGACGAGCGGGACTGCGGAATGAAGACCCGAAGGACCGGTTCCGTGAGGTATATTTTCTACAGCATAGTAATTAAAGCCTCTTCTTGTTTGCTAGTTTCTAGTTTAGCCCAGATCCTTGCTTTTGAGTCCATGTTGCCTTGCGCCAATATTTATTGTTTTTCGCCGTTTCCGCCTCCCCGTAAGAACCGGGGTGAGCAACGTGGACTTACAGGTTCATCCTCAAAAATATCCTCAAAATTCTCCTCAAAATTCAGCTTATCCATGCAAATTTCATCAAAATCAAGACGCATATGAAGTTCGGTAAAAACAGTTAAAGACTCGGGATGATGAATTGGAGAGAAAAAGTGATCCAAAACTGCGGGTTCATCATTCGAAATATTCCTAGCGTCAATATCCTCAATCAAGTGAAAATAAATTTTCTCAGACACCTCATCAAGAGCATGGATTTCAATCAATTCTGGTTCTAAGATGGAGGTGTAGAGATCAAAAGGTTTGGGATAGGTTTCACTCGAAAGGGACCCTTCATAATCGGGTAAATCAAACACTACAAACTCACACAACTCACTAATCCTTCTATCTTTAATTGGTGAATCGTTTGGAACACTTGATAGAATTTCAGAACAGGAGTTGTGGGATTCATTTTGGGATGGGTAGGTTTGATTTGGAAGGGTGTACGGCTCACTCTCTCCACTCAAATTCACAGCCTGTCCTACCGTCTCATCATACATTGGAAAATGTGGAGCTAGTTGGAAACTAGCTACCGGGTAAGTAGGTTGCATGGGGGCGGCCATGGACGCATTCAAATCCATCATCTGTTGGTACGACGCTACCCTAAAGTCTTCCAATGACTGTTCCAGAGTAGACATGGGTTGTGAAGGGGTTTCAGTAAAAGATTCAAAGTTGTTTTGGTAATGGAAACTCCCAAATGACGGTTCAGAAGCAATGTCTAGGGAAGGTGTAAAAGTCGGGTAGGACTGGTAGGAATTGAATGGCTGGACAGGGGTAGGATCAACATTTGGATACGAAGGTGAATGGAATTGTTGATCCCAAGAATTTGAAGTGGTGAAAGGAGTGAAAGATCGGCTACGAGATTGTTCAATATGTTCAGCGATGGACAAAGGACGACTTGCAAAAGGGGTATCAACATAAGCGGATGCGGGAGGTTGAAAAGGTTGATACAAAGTGGAATGCGGAGTGCAAGTGTTTGTCCTAGACGCTTCTATGCGATCTTTCAGTGAAATTTTGGGCATGGAGGGGTCGTTCGAAATTCGACCAAAGTAAGAACCGTAGGAAGTTATGTCTGGTTGTGGGTACCAAAGTTCGGCAAGAGTTTTTCTAGGTGGAGTACCCATGATATGAAGAGAAGAAGAAGGAAAAGAAGGGAAAAAGAATGAGGATTTTTTTATTTTTTTATTTTTTTATTAAAAGAAAAAAAGTTTGTTTTTGGAGTTTTGAAATTTTTTGTATGAAAGAATACGAAATTATGGGACTAAAATTTATACAAGCACAATCACAATCACAATATGCACAAACACGCCTAGAGCTACGGTCTTCAAAGTCCAACTAGACCGCTCCTAGACTTCCAAGCGACAAGTTGCAGGATAACCCTCAAATCGCCTCTTCACTGCCAATTGTGGCCAGGTAAGCACAAGTGAGGAAAGGAGGGTTCCACTCACGAATCACCGTGAGACGGGCCTTTTAAAATTACATTCTCACTTGTCTAGCCTGGGCACCACAAAGTCAAGTTTAGATAAACGACCGATTCCCCGCAACCTTCACTTATCCTAAATGAGCGCGACAGGTCCTTATAGGTTTGGTCTAAATATTTTTTATTAGCTCAAGGTAATGCGTATGCAATTAGTGATTTGTGGGGTCTTAGGAAGGGTGATGAAATCCCCAACCAAACTGAATTGGTGTTATAGCCCCTTAATGTCCGTATTAATATATGCAAAGCGGTAAACAAACAAAATCTAAAACAACAAAAATTTATTTGGCGGCTGTGCAATTCTGTGCAAAGATACCTGTAGAAAATACAGTATAGTGGAATTCAGATAGGGAACTAGAGGAAAGAGAAAGGGCAAAAAAAATTTGGCTCTTAAGCCACAAGAGGACCGCGGAACCGCCGCGCAAGCCACACTTTGACCGTGGTTCCGCGGTCAAATTGATGAGTTGGGGCTTGAAACCTTGGTCAATACACGTGCCCTTCTCTGTACACCCTAATAAAAACCTCTGTTTCTTGATTGGATTACTGTACTTGCTCTAGATTAGCCTGCATACTTGCACACAAAAATTATCAAAAATAACAAAAAGATTTTATTTTATATTTATATCTATAATTTTATATATATACAAAAAGAATATTAACCCGAATAACAAGAAAGAAAATACATTACCGTCTCCCCGGCAACGGCGCCATTTGATCGCACGCTTTTGGCGTGTCGGAGTTCAAAGTTCTAAAGTTATAACCGCGATCAGGACGGTGTCGCTATGCAGCTAACCGGTTGAGCACGGGTCGATCCACAGGGAGATGGTTGTATGTCCGTTCGAGTTTTAGACGAGTCAATAAAGAATGTGTATATGTTTGTTCAGTTCTATCCTAAGTGTTCGTATTTATGTTCAGGTAAGCTTGTTAAGGTTAAGATTGGTTAGTAGAGTTAGGATTAGTCTTGTACTTATCTTTTGCCATTCTTAAAACGATGTTGGGTTAATCGAAAGTAGCGGGGATTAGGAGGACATAGGAATGGGATTTGCGAGTTTAAGCAAGCTTTCCAACGCTAAATCCATTCCTAGTGCCCCTTGTCCGTCCGCTAAATACGCTTATTTCTAACCCTCGGCCAAACACCCGCAACCATGTATCCAATTAAGTCATAACTACATGTCACGTTCTAGTGCGCTTAAAGGACTTCTCGACTTAGGTCGCGGTTATATGTCACGTATAGCGCGCCTAAGTTAGGGGGTTGCGTTTGTTTGGTCGGGGTCCGTTTCAAGATGTTTGGCGAAGAGAAGCACAAGGGATTTCTCCGTCCCTCATACCACCTTCCTTAGCCTTAACAAGTGGGAAATTATTCACACATTATAAAAGAAAACAAAACAAAACAAGAAGGAAGAAAAGAGAGAAAAGTAAAATACGGTTTTACAAGTGAAGCAAGCTAACTCTTGGGTCCTCACCTTAGCAAGGAACTCCGTCAAGTATCATCGCTTGAAAATACGGATAAAAGAAGAAAAGAAAAGAGAACAAGAAAAGAAATAACAACAACTAATTAACAAAAAATAATAAAGTTACACTAGAAATTAAATTACAATGCAATGAAATAAAAATACAAGATAAGAAAAACAACCCTCATCTTCATTTCATCATCCACTCAATGCTCTCACTACATTTTAATGGAGGAAGACATGAAGAAGAAGAAGAAGAAGCTAAACTAAACCACACTAAAAGAGATGGGAGAAGAAGACCATTTGCTTGGCACAAAACCGGGCTATTTATAAGCTGCGTGCTGAAACCCTAGGGCAACATTCTGGCCCTAAATGAAATGACAAAGCTACCCCCAAAATTTGGTCAGATGATGACACAAAACCGCGGCGGATCCGCCGCGAAAACCCACATTTGGCGGCGGTTCCACCGCGGTTTTGTGGAATTGTGGTCTCGAATTTTCTGGGTTTCCTTGTGTTGCCATCCTATGTTGTTCTACTTGTTCCAAATTGCAAATTGCTTCCACAATTTCTTCAGATCTGCAACAGTCCAAAATGGCATCAAAAATAATACTTTTGACCTTTTCTCCCTCGAGCTCCGTGCACCCATTGATTCTTGTGCTGCCCCTCTTGTGCTTTGTGCTTGTCCCAGACACGAATGACCACAGTCACATGTCTTGTCTCTGGAACTGGTATGCGGCACTGGACGGATACGGATGATCGAAACCCGGCTTTTATCTGTTGTCAACAAATGTTCTGTATTTTGGCGTAACTGTGGAGATTTTGTATCAATTGCGTTATTTTGGACTAGGAACCTGTAACCTGTAAATATGTAGCAAACACGGATTAAAAGCACCTACCCATAAACAAACGAGCAAAAGAATGGGCGGTAGTAAATGAAATATTCTGGTGTGAACAACTTCAAAGGAGGAAATATCGACGGCGGTAATTATGATTTGTGATTTGGTGATTTGATTATCACGTATCCGTCACCTTGGATTTCGGTGTTTTTGGGCGATCTATTCGCATGATTTAGTCTTGATGGCTGAGTTCCATGATTTCTGTTTTCGTGCACAATGGTTGCACCTACTGGGTATTCATATTTTGTGCATAGTTATTACGCTTGAGGTATTGATTGTGATTTCATGCCTATTTTATGCCTGTGATTTGATTTATGCTTCCAGCATAGTTTTCATGCACTTTTAGTAATTTGATTTGATTTGTACATGCTGATGCACATGGTTGTGAGATTATATACCGCGGTATACCTGATCTGGATTGAGATGTATTGTATACCGTCGATTTCGATTCTGATTTTGATGTTGATTTCGTGCATGATGGATGCACCGATTTGGATTTTCGCCCATGTTGGGCACATGTTATGAGATGTGAATTTGGTGCACACCAGATGCGCTAAATCGAGATTCTTCGTGCATGTCAGATGCACCTGATTTTGTTGTCAGGCACACATGTTGTCTATGACAGATGTTTCGTGCACACCCGTTGCACCTAGATGTTGTTTCTGTGCACCTGTATGGCACATATATGGATTTTGATTTCCGTGCGCACCAGACGCACGTAGCATTCATATGCATATTTTGGGATTGATTTCTTATGGAGTAGTACGTTTTTATGATATTTGCTATATGTTTTCATACTGAGCAGGACTAGTCAGAGAACAGTACCTGGATAGATTTTGCATGCATTGATAGTTATCGAGGGGATTTCCAAAAAGTGAGCTATAGTCTCAGTATTTACCTACGTGTCTGATATGACACGAAACGTTTAAATCAAGAAAACCCTTCTAAATTGTTTTCAAAACGGCGGAACGTACATATTAAACAAAGATATATACATATATGGTTATTTTCGTACAATAGACGTCCGCCACTGTGCCGCAATACGCGCATAGCACAGTGACTTAAAAGGGTTTGGCATGCATTTCCTTCAGTTATTTACATGTATGGATTTATTGTCTACATGTATAATTTTGATGTATATCATATTGGTGTTGTTTTGGATTTGACATTTGTGTCTTTACCATGACTCCGATGATTGCGGGATGCTTGACGGAGCTTTGTTTTTGAGTTAACTGCCCATTGTTCTTGCGCACGCATTGCACTATGATGCGTTTTATGTATTGATGATTTCAGAGCCCCGACGACTTGGACTTTTTATTGAAATTTTTTAGAATTTGGGGGTTTAAAATTTAAATTCGGGGACCGAATTTTTTTAAGGGGAAATTGTAACATTTCAAAAAAATAAAATATTATTTTAGGGAATTTTTATAATTTAATAATAAAATATTGAATATTTTAATAAGGCGGTATAATTAACCGATAAATGGGGAAAATTTTGAAAAATTATAGAAATTACTAAAAGAGGGTGTTTTATATGAATTATGCAAATTTTAAGTTTTTATGATTAATTATATGCTAATTTAGTGCCAATCGTGATTAAAAATCGTTAATCGCGCTTTAAACATGTTTTGTGCAAACATGCACCATATCTTTTTTCACTTGTTACATTTTTTCATGGCTTTCCGGCATGTTTTATATCATGGTTGTTGAATTTTAGAAGGGGGGAAAGAAAAAGAAAAGAAAAGGAAAAGAATATAATAATAGGTATGGGTGAGAGAGAGAAGGTGAGGGTTGCCTTTGACCTAGTCTTGAGCCATTCCTTCTCGATTTCCTCACTCATTTCTCATCCCTCCTCTCTCTTTGCTGTTGCTGCTGCTGCCTCCTCCCCCTCCATCTTCAACCCCCTCAAAATCACCTCAATAAACACCTCAAAACCCCATCTTCTTTTCATAAAAAATGTTCACAAGCTCAAGGGAAGCACATTGGACCAAGAAAAATCAAATTTTGAGGACTTTGAGCAACTCAAGAAAATTCTTGAGTTGCCAAATATGGTATTTTCTGAACCTTTATCTTAGAATTTCCTTTGCATTTACCCCCATGTGAGATTAGAATCGATATCGTGTGGTTTGGGTGAACTTTGAAAACTCTAGTTAGGGTTTAGGGAAACTTTAGGTTGTATTGTGTAATTGAGCTCAGTAGAAGCCACACAAACCCCCTAGTGCAAGAATTTAGGCCTAAACCAGAGACTAGAACCCCAGAATACGGATTTAGAAAAGCCGATATCAAAAAATTGTGGATTCTGTGAGGGTTAATTGAAATCTGCTAACATTAGGAGACTCTGAATTTTTTTTTGCAAGGACAGTGATACATGCAGGTGATTTAGAACATATCCTAAAAACCCTAGCCCCTAACTCCCCAACTCGGCCGCAGATTTATTCCCTCTGACCGCAATTTTCGGCCAGACCTGGAGCTTTGTGGCTCGTTCTTCTTCTGTAACTCCTACATCTGGAAATTAGACCCTTGGCATATGCAAAATTGACCTAGGGTAAAATCTGGGGCCTTTTTCCTGAGTTGCTGTTTTGATTCAGGTTTCGTATTGCGTATTTTAAATTCTGGATTTGCGTATTTTTGTTTTACCTCGATCACGTGGCGTTTGTGAAACGATATCGAGGGTTGTTTGATAGTTTTGAAAGCGTAGTCCATAGGTTTTAACCTATAGGCCTTAGCGTGTCGTTTTGGTTTTCCGATGTGATTTTAATGTGCGTTTGCGATTGTGTTATCTTTGTAGCTACCTTCACGAGGGCTTCATATGACGAAGAAGATGAAGGCGACATCGATACCGACACGCAGGATGCAGGTGAGTAGATTATATCTACGGGGGAAGTCGGGTGGATGGCGTATAGCACCCCCGCAGTTGGATGTTTAGTATACTATATATATACTACATATATAAGTATGATAGCGTTTTGTGTGACATGGATATTCTAGATGTGATTAGGTGTACTATGGATAAATTAAGGTTTAGAAGTAAATTAGTATAGTTTCCTAGTTGCGAACCCTAGAATAGGTTTGCACCCCCACACACACACATGCTTATCTGTTATACTTATACCTGGATGATGAGGATAGTGGATGATATTTGGAGATGAGTCGATGAGAGTGGGCATAGTGCCATGAGATCGGTGATATGATGTGATTCATATTTGGGATACGACATGAGTTTTTAGCGGGCCTTTGGACGTGTGTTTCACACACGCATTTATATTTATATAGATGGTATCGATTTGTACTAGACTTAGATCAGTACCCCAGATCATGAGATAAGATGATAAGGATACCAGATAATTGATGAGATGAATGTGATATTGACCCGTACCGAGCTTTTGGGATGCCGAACGATGATTTACCGTACGAGCTTTATATTGATGATAGATCCACACTCATGACTCGAGGATGTCATATGATATTGTATCGTACGCGGTACCTTTGAGGCGGGATCACCGACTATTATATATATATATATATATATATATATATATATATATATATATATATATATCGACTCAGATTTAGGTGGTTTCCATACCCCTCCTGATTGACTTGTTAGTTAGAGCTGTAGATTTGCTAGTAGATGTTAGGATAGGTCGTTGTCATACCTATTTCAAAAACTAACGAATCGGGAGTAAAAGAGAGGCAAGGGATTCTACGGACATTTTAAAAAGACGCATCTTTTCTTAAAAACACCGTAGCCCTTATTTTCCTAAAAACCCCGATTCGTCTTCTTTCAAATGGCAAAACAGTATGACATGGATACATTGAGTAGATTCTACACTGTTGTGTTTATTATTCATTTTCCACATATTCATACTGTTTGCATCGCATTGCATGTTAAATATGTTTATTGTACACTCATACTTGTGCACCTACATATTGTACGCTCATACTTGTGTACTTACATATTGTACACTCATACTTGTGCACATACCTATTGTACATTCATACTTGTGTACTTACATATTGTACACTCATACTTGTGCACATACCTATTGTACATTCATACTTGTGTACTTACATATTGTACACTCATACTTGTGCACATACCTATTGTACATTCATACTTGTGTACTCACATATTGTATACTCATACTTGTGTACACACATATTATACACCCATTCTTGCATACATACGTATTTGCACATACATAGATGATTCTGGCTTGATTTGAGATTTGGGAACCGCAAGATACTTTTAAAACTGATTCATTTTAAAAGAGCGGTCTTCCCTCGCTATGTGCATATTACTGTTTTATGTCGCATGATATACTGATATGCTTATATTCTTTTATGTGTCGCATACATCATGCTTTATGATTATACGCATTGAGATATGTTGTTTCCATGATATTTCTAGATTTGGGAACCGTGGGTATTTCAAAAGAGAGTATGTATTGTTTTCAGTGCGTCCACCATGTGTTTTCTCGGTTCTGAGAGCGACATGTGAAACCCGATTCGAGGAGAGGTAGGCACCGTCTGCGGGTACATGGTGGACCTGGTGAGGTACCCCGGGGCAAGAAGACTCGTATATGTTAGATGGTGAGCCTGGCAGGGGAGTACTACCTACCAGTGATTGTTTTTTAGCTCGGCGGATATCTCGGGGATACCGACCGGAGTTGAGAGAGGAGACGGGCCGATCCAGACTGACGGAGCCCTATGTATATGAGGATTTACGTGCCGATGCTAGGCACAGGTTTCATGATGTTTTCGAGTGTCGATGCTTGACACTCAGGTTCCATGATTTGATATGTCGCAAGCGACACATGTTGATTTACATCCTCATACTTCCATGCATATGCTTTATGACATTTACATGCATGATGCTTATTGTCATTGGGTGACACGTGGACGATTTCCACATACATATAGTTGGCATTGATGATATTGATCACATAGTTGGATGATATCCACATATTCATAGACTTCATGATATAGTCGACATTGATCAAACCTCATATTTATGATATGTTATTACCTGAGGCACTGGCACGAGCACTTGGCACTACACTCATGTATAGATGTTACATTGCCACCTTATTATGCTTCAGACTTATTCATTTGAGGTTTATATATATATATATATATATATATATATATATATATATATATATATATATATATATATATATATCTGATCGTATTGACCTAGGATTGTGTCATACATACGATTTCTGCGCTGTGATGTTTTCTATTCACGAGTTGGCAACTCACCCCCGTTGTGCTACAGTTCTTGCAGATTTTGCCGTACAGGTTCTATTGCGGCTTTCTGTCACACTGCTTCCCTTATGGGTGATTTGCTTTGGTAGGTGGGTTCTTTTGCATCAGAACCACCATTGTATCTATATTATTCAGTTGTATCTAGTAATTCCATCAACCAAACTTGTATATTATTTCAGACTTAGAAAACCAGTTATGTATTATTTCGACCTTAGAGTCGCGCGATGTAGTATTATGGTTTTCTTGATATTTTGAGTTTCTTTTGAGTTTTGATCCTCGCCCTTCGGCGTTGTATATTACTGCTTGCGTGGTTGTGACCGTCGATTGACAAAGAGCTAGCTCCCGCTTGGGGATGCCTTTTATCATTTTTTATATGCTTTTATCATGTTGTACCCCGTTCGGGGCTAGTATTTACAAAGGAAACTCTGCCGAAATTTTCAGAAAAGACTATAGATTTTAAAAATCCATATTCGGCTTACTTATTTAAAATCCTTGTTTTTAAAACATGTTTTCTTCACTTCTTAAAACTATTTTCCTTCATTTATTATTTAAAATGGTTTTAGATTTCTGGGCTTTTGGCTTACTTGAATTAGATGAGGTCCTATAGACTTCATATGATTCAAAGGCCAGTCACGGGCTATTTCGGGTCGTGACACAAGAACGGATGTGTACGGAACGTCCTTCGTCGGCGAAATATCGTGACGCGCGCACAGTACACGGAACGGTTCCAAACAACGCATGAGGGTGATCACGCAAGTCAGGTACGTTTACTGGATCACTCGGATCGTCAGCTACGAGCACGGCTTTGGCGGTGATCACCGGAATCAAGAAAGAAGATCAAGAAAAAGAATGAAGAAAGAAGAAGAAGAAGTAAGAAGAAGAGGCTGTGTATTAAATAAGGAAAGAAAAATTAAATAAATAAAATATATATAAATATATATATATGCAGAGGAGAGAGAGAGAGAGAGAAAGGGGTTGTTAGTTTGCTAGGAAATTAGTTTAGATTAAAATTTAAAAAATCTTTTATTAGTTAACTAAATTTTAATTTGTATCAATTTATAAAATTAATATTATATAAATAAAATTTGATATTCTGGTAAATACAAATATAGTCTAAAACATGCCCGGGTCGGGTCTAAAATTCAGTTTTAAAATACGAAAAATATACATGTCGACCAAAATAAAAAATGAATGTCCGGATAACGAAAAATGCATACCCCCAAGAACGGATGCACGCACGTGAACGTAGCCATCCAAACAAGTCCGTTTCACTGAACGGGACGAGAACAAGATGTACGGATGCTACCACGGGGCTAGGGGTATCATGCAGGCCATACAATGTATTTTTAAAATATTTTATGTGACTTAAAATGTTATATTGTAAAAATACAAATGCCAGATAAAATGCCAGTATGCACTAAACATGAAAATGCACCGGTCTACGTAACAAGCCAGGATAATTCATAAATATGAATGAAATAAGTTCAAGCGAGCGGGTCGGATCGAATGCAATGTAAAATGTAAAATACTATTCGCACCCAAAACACGATAAATCAGGAAAATACCACAATTAAGGAAATACGAGAACTGGAATTGGTATAAATGAACTAGGTTGTTACATTATACCCAACTACAAGAGAATTTCTCCCTCGAAATTCCAAGAACAAGAAAGGATAGACAATCAAGAAACTACAAGAATAGATGTGGAAACTTCTGCCGGATTTCATCTTCTCGTTCCCAAGTTGCTTCTCCATGCGAGCGATTTCCCTAAGAAACAAGTACGAGAGGGATAACCTTGTTCTTAAGAACCTTTTCCCTTTGATCCACAATCGACATCGGTCGTTCCTCAAAGGTTAAATCTTCTCGTACAGTCAGCTCCGAATGATCCATGTAAAATTTTGGAAATCGTTTTGCGAATTTTCCCGTTTTAGGGCAAAATTATCGTTTTTTCCCGTTTTAACCCGATTTCGATCAAACGACCGTATAAGCTTACCGACACCTAATTTGGCCAAAATAAAGCTTGTGCGCGAACTTTGGGAGTATTTGGGAGGTTTTGGTTCAGATAAATGTTTCCCGAATAAAATATTATTTTAAGCGGTATTTTGTGCACGTAAATCGGGAAAAATTTTCTTTTGTGGATAAATTAAATTTTGTCACTAGAATTATTTTATAAGGTTCTTTTTAAATATCTAGATTTTTTTTGGTGACTAATGGTTTCTTTTTAAAAAGAAAAGAAAAGAGAGAAAAGGTGGCATGTTTGCTTTAATTAGTATTTATTACTCTTTTTCCTTACTTTTTCTTCACAAAATATTCACAAAACCCCCATCTCACCCCCTTGGCCGAGCTCATCCCCCCCATTTCTGTCCTCAACAATTCCAAACTCATTTCTCACTCATTTTCAATCAAAAACACAAAAAGAATTCCAAAAATAAATCCACAAATTCCTATATAAAAATTAAACCATTTTTCCTTCACTAATCCTTCATGGATCTTCATCAAAGCTTGATTTTTGGAGGCTAAAATGATGGATCTAATTTCATTTTGGTGTTCTTGAGGAGGTATAATTTCTTACCTTAATCCATAATTAATTGCTTTAATCTTAAACTAGCTAATTTAGTTAACTATTTAAGTGCTTAGTTTAGCTTTTAATTCATGATTAATTAATTATATTTGGTTTAAGAAATTCTTGTTAGGGTTAAGTTTTGATTAAGTGATTAATGTTTATTTGAAGTGTTAAATTGTGTTTTGAAAAAGATTAATCTAGTAGAAAATGTTAAAGTTTGCTAATAAGCATTTTGTTTAATTAAGCAAAGTTGCTTACTAGATTTTTGCTAAAACATAATTAGCGAGTGTTAAAAATATAGGATTGGTTTAGATAGCTTAGTTAAGCTATTTTAAGGTATTTTTAATTGTTAGATTTGCGTTATCTTGAATCTAGTGCGATATATTGCGATAGGTTGCTTACTAGATTTCGGGGTTTTTCCGACGTAGGGTTCGTTTAGTAGTTGTGAGGTTATATCCAGTGTATTCCTCGTAATTTTTGTATTGTGTTGCGCGATCGGGACGATCGGAGTCCAGACTTGGTGTTTTATAGTTTAGCGACCCCAATTAGGGTTTTGGCCGGTATCGTGCGCGATAGATGCGCTAAGCGCGCAGTGTAATTTTCCGGGCGTTTCGTTGTCTTTTCATCATTATAGGATATTTAGCCTATGTGTCGTATTTATGAAATTTTAGGTTCGCAGGCAGGGACTTCGGGTGCTGCGGACAAGGGGAAGCAAGTGGTCAGATTTTCATAGCTCGAGACCATCGGTGAGTAGATTTAACATCTACGGGGAAATCGCCCGTATGGAGTTATGCGTTGGGACGAATATGATATGATAGCTGCATTTATTTGCATATTAGTTACTTTCATATGAAAGTCATTACATAGCATTATCTGTTGTACTTGACTCGTACCTTTAGATATAACACATTACTGACGGTTCATGTTGCACGAGCACTAAATTGTATGCTACACCCACACCGTCTGTAATTGCCATGACACGCACAAACACCTACCTATATGATATGATAGTGGATTGGAATGATTGGAGTAGTAACTCTTATTCTATTGTGCATATGAAATACAGTGGACAAATACATACGTGATATTGCATTGGGCAGGAATAGTTAAGGTAGTGAACCTTATTCCAATTCACTTATATCTTGCTATAATTACTTATACATCATGCATACATATTGACATGTACACCCTCGTACTTGATTACATGTAGATACTTAAACCTTGCTACACTTACATGTACACTTCATATGATACTGCATTTATTTTCGAAGGAATTGGGAACCGCATGATATGTTTTAAAGCTAGATTCAACTTAAAGAGCGGTTTTCCCTTTATATGCTCATATTGATGTTTTATGTTGCATATATCAGTTTTATATGGATTTTACGCATTGAGATATGGATTTCATATGATTTATGGATTTGAGAACCGTGGGGGATATTTTCAAGAAAACTATGTATTGTTTGAAAACCCGGTTTCTCTTGATATGATATTTGATGCGTCCACCATGTGATTTCTCGGTTCTGAGATATGGCTTGTGATACCCGATTAGAGGAGCGGGACGCACCGTCTGCGGGTACACGGTGGACCCGGTATGGTACCCCAGGGTAAGTGGTGATTTCGTGGTGTAGATGATAAGCCTGACGGTGGGACCACTACCTACCGGTGATTGTATTTGGACTCGGCGGTTATCATGGAGATACCGACCGGAGTGAGGTATGACATATCATCAGGGCTAGTCATGGTGACAGCGCCTGAGTTATGAGGATTTACGTGTCGATGCTAGATACGGGTTTCATGATGTTTCGAGTGTCGGTGTTTGACACTCAGGTTTTCGTGAGACATACAGGATGTGAGGGCCGATCTGAGGATGCGATGCCTGAGGATTTGGGATTTGATGTGTCAGTGAGGGACACTGGTGTTTTTCCATGCTGATGATTTTTGCATGAGATTTTATATTATATCATCCCACACTCAGGATTATGTTGATATGCATTGTTTCATGTAGTTGTAGTACCCTGATGATGTACATTTACATGATTGTTGCATATTCACCTATCATACTTATGCTATCGGATTACTTGTGATAAATAGATCGATGTTCGTGCATACTTGCGATTACTGTATTATGTTATTTACTATTCACGAGTTGGCAACTCACCCCCGTTGTGCCACAGTATTGTGCAGGACTTACCCTCTGAGTAGTTGCGGCAGGGCATCTTTTCATCTCTACTTTTGCGGATACCGCTACGGTTGGCTGTGAATCCTTGCTTTTAGGTGGGTTGCGGTTATCTGTTTGTACTTTGTATATTTTTTTTGTTAGATCTAGTATTCTCCATCTACCACTATGTTGTATATGACTTAGAGACGACTTGTGAGGATTCAGTGTTATATTTTGTGGTGACTTTGGGTGCCGTGCTCGTGGGAGCCGGTTTTGTTGAAAAGTTTTACTTCTTTATGCAGTTTTCTTTTATATTTCTTCGCTTCGGCGTCGTATATATGTTGTGGTGGTTGTCTCCGCCGTTGAGCGTGATTTGCTCCTATTTGGGATGATTTTATTATTATCTATGTTGTACCCGTTTTCGGGGTTAGTTTTTACAAAGGAGGTGCTGCCGAAATTTTTAAGAACGAAAACTAAACTTAAAGATTTTTACTTGAAAAATTCCGAATGTTTAAAACTATGTTTTCTCCGTTGATCCAGTTTTAAGTGGTTTAGATTTCTGGGTTTCGGCTTACCTAAGTTGCGTACGCCTTTAGACGTTACGTAGTTTAAGTGCCGGTTACGGGCCAAATTTGGGTCGTGACAAAGTTGGTATCAGAGCGCTAGGTTTTTACCTTTCGGAGTGTAGGATGACCTTGGTATGATGAAGTAGGTAGCTTAAGCAGAGTGACGTAGCGTGTGTATGTTCCGCGACATACTTACGACACGGTACTCCGCCTAAGTGACCTTAGGACTTATTGATTGAAATTCCTTCCGTGATTGATATACATCTTTGTGATTCGATTTCCGTTTCCTTATCGAATCTTGTTTCAATTTCCAGCCTATATGCCGCCAAAGACTACGAGGGCACAGAGAGCGGCCGCGAGGCCCGAGGCCAGAGTCGACTCGTCTGAGGCGTGGGTTGACCAGGGCGATACGCCTGTGGTACCGGAGCACATTGCTATGATTGGAGCTGGTATGCAGGATCTGCGCCAGATTGTGGGGACTTTAGTAGAGGCCATTCGAGCACAGGGGCAGGCTGTTATTCCACCCGTTGCAGGGACCACGATGGTACCTACTGATCCGGCAGTCGTAGTTGCAGCTCCAGAGGTTATTACCATGTCACTGACGGAGTTCATGAGGCTGAGGCCTCCAGTGTTTACTGGCACAGATGTTACTGAGGATCCGCAGTCGTTCATCGACCGGATGGCCAGGATTTGTCGCTCACTCCGATGCTCCGACGAGAGATGGGTAGAGTTTGCGAGTTTCCGGCTGGAGGGTATGGCCCGAAAGTGGTGTGAGTCGTTGGAGAGGGGCAGAGCCGCTGGTCTTGCTCCTATGACCTGGGCTGAGTTTGTGACGTCGTTTCTTGCCCGTTTTCTTCCACCGAGCGTCAGGAATGCACGAGCGCGGAGATTTGAGTCGTTACGTCAGACGCCGGGGATGACGGTGTCGGAGTATGATGTATTGTTTACTGAGCTGTCGGTGTATGCTCCGTACCTGGTGGCGACTGAGGAGATGAGGGTGAAGAGGTTTGTTCGAGGCCTGCTTACCCAGTTGTTCCTAGCCATCAGCATTCAGCATTGCGACATGTATGCGGCAGCTGTCGATGCAGCCCTACTGGTGGAGGAGCGTCTAGCTGAGTCATCAGTTGTTCCAGAACCGAAGAGGACTCGTACGGATGAACCAGCACGGGGACCGAGGTTTGTCCTCAGAGGCAGAGTTCCTTCAGACTCGGGGAGTAGCAGAGACGTGGGACGTGGCCAGTTATTCAGTTCTTATTCCCAGGAGGGCCAGCAACCGTCTTATGGATGCTTCGGTTGTGGCAGTTTGCATCATCTTGTTCGGAATTGTACTGTGCTGCGTCAGAGAGGGCCAGCAGTACCGCAAGTTACCTTACCACCTTCTCCGCCTCAGAGAGCGTTGCCTCTTATTCCTGTTGTTGCACCGCGTCAGATTCCTGCTCAGAGAGGTCGTGTTCGCGGTGGTTTTGTGCCTAGAGGACGAGGTGGCAGAGGCAGAGTTTAGCCAGTAGCCGGTAGAGGGCAGGCACGAGTTTTTGCCTTGACTTACCAGGACGCTCAGGCGTCCAATGTTGTGGTTTCAGGTACCCTTTCCTTATGTTCTTTTGATGCACATGTTCTTTTCGATCCGGGATCTACGCATTCGTATGTTTCTACGCACTTCACGCCGAGGTTAGGCCGAGAGTCGTGTTTTCTGGATCAGCCGCTTGTAGTGACTACTCCTGTGGGAGAGTCGTTTATTGCGCGGCACGTGTTCCGATCATGTGCTGTCCGTTTAGGAGACAGAGATCTGTCCGTCGACTTGATCCTTCTTGAGATGCTGGACTTCGACGTTCTGTTGGGCATGGATTGGCTAGCTACTTGCTATGCGTCCGTGGACTGCTGCGAGAAGACAGTTAGATTTTGTTTTCCCGGCGAGCCAGTGTTTGTTGTGCAGGGAGACCGTGGTGCCGCCCCTCACAGTTTGGTTTCTGTTCTGTGCGCTAGAAAGCTTTTGAGGAGGGGATGTTAGGGATTCTTGGCTTTCATTCATGATACTGGATCTACGGTGGAGTCGTTGGACCAGGTTTCTACCGTGCGAGAGTTTCCCGATGTCTTTCCCGATGAGTTACCTGGGTTGCCGCCAGAGCGCGATATTGAGTTTTGCATTGATCCGATTCCTGGCACGGAGCCTATTTCTATACCTCCTTATCGGATGGCTCCGGCAGAGCTTAGAGAGCTTAAAGATCAATTGCAAGAGTTGCTTGTTTTGGGACTTGTGCGTCCGAGTGTTTCGCCGTGGGGAGCTCCTGTTCTGTTCGTCAAGAAGAAGGACGGCAGTTTGAGGCTATGTGTGGATTATCGTCAGTTGAACCGAGTTACGGTGCGGAACAGGTATCCTTTACCCCGCATTGACGTTTATTTGATCAGTTCCAGGGTGCGAAACATTTTTCGAAGATTGATTTTCGTTCGGGTTATCATCAGTTGCGGGTTCGGAATGATGACATTCCGAAGACTGCTTTTCGTACGCGCTATGGGCATTATGAGTTTTTTTGGTGATGTCGTTCGGACTCACCAATGCGCCAGCAGCTTTCATGGATCTGATGAACCGGATTTTCAGGCCGTTCCTCGACCAGTTCATTATAGTGTTTATTGATGACATACTGGTCTACTCTAGGAGTCATGAGGAGCATGAGCAGCACTTGAGGCTTACTTTGCAGATTTTGAGAGAGCACCGGCTGTATGCTAAATTCTCAAAGTGCGCATTTTGGCTTGATAGAGTTGACTTCCTGGGTCATGTGGTGACTGGTGATGGTATTCTTGTGGACCCGAGGAAGATCGAGGCTGTACAGCTTTGGCCCAGACCTGTATCGGTGACGGAGGTCCGCAGCTTTTTGGGCTTAGCTGGTTATTATCGCCGTTTTGTGCAGGATTTCTCGAGTATCGCTGCACCGCTGACTGGACTGACCCGGAAGGGAATTCCTTTTCTCTGGAATGATGCGTGCGAGCAGAGTTTTCAGCAGTTGAAGACTCGGTTGACGACAGCACCGGTTCTTTCTTTACCCTCTGGATCAGGCGGCTATGTTGTTTATTGTGATGCTTCTCGAGTGAGGCTCGGCTGTGTTTTGATGCAGCATGATAGGGTGATTGCATATGCTTCTAGGCAGCTGAAGAAGCACGAGCAGAATTACCCCACTCACGATCTTGAGATGGCAGCGGTAGTCTTTGCGTTGAAGATTTGGAGACACTACTTGTACGGAGAGTCATGTCAGATCTTCACGGATCACAAGAGTTTGAAGTATATCTTTCAGCAGCGAGATCTGAACCTGAGACAGCGCCGATGGATGGAGCTAGTGAAGGATTATGATTGTGAGATCCTTTATCACCCGGGCAAGGTGAATGTGGTAGCTAATGCTTTGAGTCGTAGGCCCGTGGGCAGCTTGTCCCAGTTGAGCGCAGTTCAGTACCAGTCTTCTGTAGATTGGCAGCTCTTTTGTGATAGTAGAGTGCAGTTCGAGTTCATTTCCGCTGGGGGACAGTTTGCTCATGTCCGCGCCCGTCCACTACTATTTGATCGTATCCGTGAGGCGCAGCCCAGTGATGCCCGTTTGATTGAGATTCTTGATCTTGTTCGGCAGGGAAGAGTTTCGGAGTTCACGATTGATGACTAGGGTGTGCTACGATGCGGGACTCGCTTGTGTGTACCGGATGTTGATAGGTTGAGACGCGAGATCCTAGAGCAGGCACATCAGTCGGCCTTTAGCGTTCATCCAGGTTCCACCAAGATGTACCGTGACTTGAGGGACTTCTACTGGTGGGAAGGTATGAAGCGTGATATATCGGACTTCGTTTCGAGGTGCCTGACTTGTCAGCAAGTCAAGGCTGAGCATCAGAGACCGGCTGGAGAGTTGCAGCCTTTACCCGTTCCGGAGTGGAAATGGGAGCAGATTTCCATGGACTTCATTGTGGGTCTACCCAGGACCAGTCGAGGGTATGACTCCATTTGGGTTATTGTAGACCGGTTGACGAAAGCGGCTCACTTTCTTCCAGTGAAGACCACTTTCGGTTATGCTCAGTATGCTCAGTTGTACATAGATGAGATTGTGCGTTTGCACGGTGTTCCCACATGCATAGTATCCGACAGAGGCACCCAGTTTACTAGCCGTCTTTGGCAGAAGCTTCAGGAAGCCTTGGGTACCCGGCTGAGTTTTAGTACCGCTTTTCATCCACAGACAGATGGCCAGTCGGAGCGGACTATACAGACTCTAGAGGATATGCTCCGTGCATGCGTGCTTGATTTTGGTGGCAGTTGGGATCGTCACTTGCCGTTGATTGAGTTTTCCTACAACAACAGCTTTCAGGAGACTATTCAGATGGCACATTTTGAGGCTTTATATGGTAGGAAGTGTCGATCGCCAGTCTGTTGGACCGAGCTTAGTGAGAGTTTGGTTTTGGGACCCCAGCTAGTTCAGGAGACCACGGAGAAGATCCAGCTGATTCAGGATAGGATGAGAGCAGCCCAGTGCAGGCAGAAGTCTTATGCCGACCGTCGTCGTCGCAGACTTGAGTTCGCAGTGGGGGATCATGTATCCAATGAAGGGCGTTATGCGATTTGGGAAGAGAGGGAAGCTCAGTCCCAGATTTGTAGGTCCTTTCGAGATCCTTGATCGAGTGGGTTCTGTTGCTTATCGTTTGGCGCTCCCGCCCAGTTTTCCGGATGTTCACCCTGTTTTTCATATGTCGATGCTTCGTAGATACCTTCATGATCCTTCTCACACGATTCAGCACGAGACCGTTCAGCTTGAGCACGATCTTTCGTTCACCGAGCAGCCGGTAGTTATTTTGGATCGGCAGGTGAAGAAACTTCGGTCAAAGGTCTTGCGATCTGTGAAAGTTCTTTGGCGTAGCCCGACCAGTGAAGAGATCACTTGGGAGGCCGAGAGCGAGATGCGGAAGAAATTCCCTCATCTTTTTGAAGGTACGCTTAGTATGAAATTTTAATTCGGGGACCGAATTTCTATAAGGAGGGGAGATTGTAACGTTTTAGAAATCGTTTTGCAAATTTTTCCGTTTTAGGGCAAAATTGTGGGTTTTTCCCGTTTTAACCCGATTTCGATCAAACGACCGTATAACCTTACCGATACCTAATTTGGCCAAAATAAAGCTTGTGCGCGATCTTTGGGAGTATTTGGGAGGTTTTGGTTCAGATATATTTTTTCCCGAATAAAATATTATTTTAAGCGGTATTTTGTGCACGTAAATCGGGAAAATTTTTCTTTTGTGAATAAATTAAATTTTGTCACTAGAATTATTTTAGAAGGTTCTTTTTAAATATCTAGATTTTTTTTGGTGACTAATGGTTTCTTTTTAAAAAGAAAAGAAAAGAGAGAAAATGTGGCATGTTTGCTTTAATTAGCATTTATTACTCTTTTTTCTTACTTTTTCTTCACAAAATATTCACAAAACCCCCCTCTCACCCCCTTGGCCGAGCACATCCCCCCCATTTCTGTCCTCAACAATTCTAAACTCATTTCTCACTCATTTTCAATCAAAAACACAAAAAGAATTCCAAAAATAAATCCAAAAATTCCTATATAAAAATTAAACCATTTTTCCTTCACTAATCCTTCATGGATCTTCATCAAAGCATGATTTTTGGAGGCTAAAATGGTGGATCTAATTTCATTTTGGTGTTCTTGAGGAGGTATAATTTCTTACCTTAATCCATAATTAATTGCTTTAATCTTAAACTAGCTAATTTAGTTAACTATTTAAGTGCTTAGTTTAGCTTTTAATTCATGATTAATTCATTATATTTGTTTTAAGAAATTCATGTTAGGGTTAAGTTTTGATTAAGTGATTAGTGTTTGTTTGAAGTGTTAAATTGTGTTTTGAAAAAGATTAATCTAGTAGAAAATGTTTAAATTTGCTAATAAGCATTTTGTTTAATTAAGCAAAGTTGCTTACAAGAATTTTGCTAAAACATAATTAGCGGGTGTTAAAAATATAGGATTGGTTTAGATAGCTTAGTTAAGCTATTTTAAGGTATTTGTAATTGTTAGATTTGCGTTATCTTGAATCTAGTGCGATATATTGCGATAGGTTGCTTACTAGATTTCGGGGTTTTTCCGACGTAGGGTTCGTTTGGTAGTTGCGAGGTTATATCCAGTGTATTCCTCGTAATTTTTGTGTTGTGTTGCGCGATCAGGATGATCGGGGTCCAGACTTGGTGTTTTATAGTTTAGCGACCCCAATTAGGGTTTTGGCCGGTATCGTGCGTGATAGATGCGCTAAGCGCGCAGTGTAATTTTCCGGGCGTTTCGTTGTCTTTTCGTCATTATAGGATATTTAGCTTATGTGTTGTATTTATGAAATTTTAGGTTCGCAGGCAGGGACTTCGGGTGCTGCGGACAAGGGGAAGCAGGTGGTCGGATTTTCATAGCTCGAGACCATCGGTGAGTAGATTTAACATCTACGGGGAAATCGCCCGTATGGCGTTATGCGTCGGGACGAATATGATATGATAGCTGCATGTATTTGCATATTAGTTACTTTCATATGAATATCATTGCATAGCATTATCTGTTGTACTTGACTCGTATCTTTAGATATAACACATTACTGACGGTTCATGTTGCACGAGCACTAAATTGTATGCTACACCCACACCGTTTGTAATTGCCATGACACGCACAAACACCTACCTATATGATATGATAGTGGATAGGAATGATTGGAGTAGTAACTCTTATTCTATTGTGCATATGAAATACTGTGGACACATACATACGTGATATTGCATTGGGCAGGAATAGTTAAGGTAGTGAACCTTATTCCAATTCACTTATATCTTGCTATAATTACTTATACATCATGCATACATATTGACATGTACACCCTCATACTTGATTACATGTAGATAATCAAATCTTGCTACACTTACATATACACTTCATATGATACTACATTTATTTTCGAAGGAATTGGGAACCGCATAATATGTTTTAAAGTTAGATTCAATTTAAAGAGCGGTTTTCCCTTTATATGCTCATATTGATGTTATATGTTGCATATATCAGTTTTATATGGATTTTACGCATTGAGATATGGATTTCAGATGATTTATGGATTTGAGAACCGTGGGGGATATTTTCAAGAAAACTATGTATTGTTTGAAAACCCGGTTTCTCTTGATATGATATTTGATACGTCCACCATGTGATTTCTCGGTTCTGAGATTTGGCTTGTGATACCCGATTCGAGGAGCGGGACACACCGTCTGCGGGTACATGGTGGACCGGTATGGTACCCCGGGGTGAGTGGTGATTTCGTGGTGTAGACGATAAGCCTGACGGTGGGACCACTACCTACTGGTGATTGTATTTGGACTCGGCGGTTATCATGGAGATACCGACCGGAGTGAGGTATGACATATCGTCAGGGCTAGTCATGGTGACAGCGCTTGAGTTATGAGGATTTACGTGTCGATGCTAGACACGGGTTTCATGATGTTTCGAGTGTCTGTGTTTGACACTCAGGTTTTCGTAAGACATACAGGATGTGAGGGCCGATCTGAGGATGCGGTGCCTGAGGATTTGGGATTTGATGTGTCAGTGAGGGACACTGGTGTTTTTCCATGTTGATGATTTTTGCATGAGATTTTATATTATATCATTCCACACTCAGGATTATGTTGATATGCATTGTTTCATGTAGTTGTAGTACCCTGATGGTGCACCTTTACATGATTGTTGCATATTCACCTATCATACTTATGCTATCGGATTACTTATGATAGATAGATCGTTGTTCGTGCATACTTGCGATTACTGTATGATGTTATTTACTATTCACGAGTTGGCAACTCACCCCCGTTGTGCCACAGTGTTGTGCAGGACTTACCCTCTGAGTAGTTGCGGCAGGGTATCTTATCATCTCTACTTTTGCGGATACCGCTACGGTTGGCTGTGAAGCCTTGCTTTTAGGTGGGTTGTGGTTATCTGTTTGTACTTTGTATATTTTTTTTTGTTGGATCTAGTATTCTCCATCTACCACTATGTTGTATATGACTTAGAGACGACTTGTGAGGATTCAGTGTTATATTTTGTGGTGACTTTGGGTGCCGTGCTCGTGGGAGCCGGTTTTGTTGAAAAGTTTTACTTCTTTATGCAGTTTTCTTTTATATTTCTTCGCTTCGGCGTCGTATATATGTTGTGGTGGTTGTCTCCGCCGTTGGGCGTGATTTGCTCTCATTTGGGATGCTTTTATTATTATCTATGTTGTACCCGTTTTCGGGGTTAGTTTTTACAAAGGAGGTGCTGCCGAAATTTTTAAGAACGAAAACTAAACTTAAAGATTTTTACTTGAAAAATTCCGAATGTTTAAAACTATGTTTTCTCCGTTGATCCAGTTTTCGGTGGTTTAGATTTCTGGGTTTAGGCTTACTTAAGTTGCGTACGCCTTTAGACGTTACGTAGTTTAAGTGCCGGTTACGGGCCAAATTTGGGTTGTGACAATCCAGCACGTGTGTTTCATCTCGAACATATTTACGGAGTTGAGATACATGAAACACGTCATGAACATTCGCCAAAGATTGTGGTAACGCCATTCGATAAGCCACTTCTCCAACACGCTCCAAAATCTCGAAAGGCCCAACGAATCTAGGACTAAGCTTTCCTCGACTCCCAAAATGAATCACTCTTCTAGTCGGTGATATCTTCAAGAATACTAGATCACCAACAGCGAACTCTAGAGGTCTTCTTGATGTATCGGCCCAACTCTTCTGCCGATCTTGCGCTGCCTTCATATGATTCCGGATAGTATTAACTTTCTCTATGGTTTGCACGATCAAATCCAGTCCCAACAATCTTCGTTCTCCAACATCGTCCCAACAAACATATGAGCGACACTTGCGACCATACAATACTTCGAATGGAGCCATATGAATAGTCGCCTAAAAGCTGTTGTTGTACAAAAACTCCACCAAGTGTAGATGATCCTCCCATGAACCCTTGAAGTCTAACATGCAAGCTCTCAACATGTCTTCAAGAGTTTAGATCGTTCTCTCCGACTGGCCATCTGTTTGAGGATGATAAGCTGTGCTAAACTTCAATCGTGTCCCCAAACTTTCCTGTAAGCTCTTCCAGAAGTGTGATAAGAATCGGGTATCACGGTCGGACACGATGCTCACAGGTACTCCATGCAATCTCACAATCTCTTGCATGTACCGTTCTGCTAAAGCTTCCGTTGACTGATCAACTCGAAATGGTATGAAGTGAGCTGCCTTGGTCAATCGATCAACAATCACCCAAACTGCATTGTTTCCCTTTGGACTCCGCGGTAAAGCTGTCACGAAATCCATGGTTATATGTTCCCACTTCCATTGAGGAATCGGAAGTGGTTGCAATAAACCAGCAACCCTTTGATATTCAGCCTTAACTTGCTGACACACCAAGTACTTTGCTACATAGCGAGCAATCTCCCTTTTCATGCCTCCCCACAAGAAATGCTATCGTAGATCACGGTACATCTTCGTGCCTCCTGGATGTACGGAATACGCGGAACTGTGTGCCTCCTTCATAACTTCTTCGTGAATATCTACTTTTGGCACACACAAACGGCTACCATATTGCAACGAACCATCTTCATGAATTATCAAGTCTGTTCGAAGTCCAGCTTCAACCTGTTCTCGAAACCTTTGCAATCTTGGGTCTTTCGACTGTGCTGCTTTAATACTCTCGATCAATGACGACTGTACTTGCAGCTGCATCAACTGTCCTAAAGAATGCGGTAGCACGATCTCCAACTCGAATCTCCGAAAGTTTTCCATAAGCTCCTTCTGTGCAGTCAACATCTGAATTGCTGGCAACCGACTAAGCGCATCCGGCACAACATTAACTTTCCCCGGATGGTACTTAAGATCAAGATCGTAGTCAGCCATCAGCTCCAACCATCTACGCTGCCTCATATTAAGCTCCTTCTGTGTGAACACATACTTCAGGCTTTTGTGATCGGTGAATACTTCGACCCTTTCGCCCAATAAGTAGTGTCTCCAAAACTTTAAAGAGAAAATCACAGCTACCAGCTCCAAATCATAAGTTGGGTAATTCTTCTCTTGGGTCTTCAACAGTCTCGATGCGTAGGCTATAACCTTCCCATGCTGCATCAAAACACATCTCAATCCTTTCCCAGATGCGTCGTTGTGAATCACCAATCCTCCGGAACTGTCTGGTACGGTCAAAATAAGAGCGGTTATCAATCTCTGCTTCAACGCCTCAAAATCTGACGCACACTTATCCATCCACACAAATGGTACTTCCTTGCGCGTAAGCTTGGTCAAAGGCTCAGCCAAACGAGCAAAATTCTCCACGAACCTTCTGTAATAGCCGGCAAGTCCAAGAAAACTTCTGATCTTTGCTACGTTCCTCGGAATCGGCCAATCTTGAACTGCTCCAATCTTTTCGGGATCAACGGCGATTCCATCTCCGGATACGACGTGCCCCAAAAACTTCACTTCTTCAAGCCAAAACTTGCACTTGTTCATCTTTGCATATAATCTTTCTTGCCTCAATGTCTGCAGTGCGATCTTCAAGTGTTCCGCATGCCCTTCAATGCTCCTCGAGTAGACCAGAATATCATCGATGAACACCACTATAAACTGGTCCAAGAACGGTGAAAAGATTCGGTTCATCAAGTCCACAAATATCGCCGGTGCATTCGTGACTCCGAATGGCATCACTAAATACTTGTAATGTCCATACTGTAGGGTTACTAGGCACTCTCACAAGGGTCTATAAGGCATCAACCATGCCCGATTTAAAATTTAGACGTGCTGAACAACCCTAACCAAGATCTTTAAACTAGAGATTAGGCGAAACAAAGCATGTTAAACACTTTAACATCTAAGAGTTTGGGATTACAACCTTTGTAGTCCGGTCCTTCGCTTCATAAGCTCCGTGTTGAGGTCCCTTCGCTGCGATCATCGAGTATCCCGACTCTAGTGAGGCTCCATGAAGAGAAAGATGCAAACTTTCTTCCGATCTTCGATAACTAAGATGATCTACCTTGAAGTTTCTTTAACACAAGATCTCACTCACAAATGAAGTGAACACCCTAATCTAAATGGCTAGGATAGATTAGGATGATGAGGTAGGATTTTAGCTCTCATTTATTTTCTTAATCTCACTCATTTTCATCACTAAGCAAAAAGCTAGAAAGCTTTGCAAGGAGGAAGAAGAAGATGAATTACTTTGTGATGAATAATGAAAATGTAATAATGATTACAAATGCAACCATGGTTCAATATGAGAAGGCTAACCCATGTAGAGACTTAACCTAGGGTGAAGGGTTTGGGTTGGGTTAGAAATATCTAGCAAAATATCAAGCATAATATCTTTGCTATAAACAAAGTAAAAACCTTCTAGAAGCATCATGAAAGAACTAACCCAAATCAAACCCTAACCATATTTAATCTCCACTAAACATGTTGCATTAGTAATCATATCATGTTATAATATTATATATCACATATACAATATTTATTGTAACAAAATAAAATAATACAATTAACATATATCGCATATATATATCAATGTATTACCCGAGTGAGAAAAAGAATCTTTTAGTGAGCTTATATTTGTTAATGTAATTTAATATATCAAATATATAATTATACATTAAATTATCAAATCAACGCTTGATCCGATAATCCGGCTATTTCATAAATAACCGACTAATATAATCTGTATCAGTTCATCGAATCAACACTTGATCCGATGACCCGGCTATATCACATATACCCGGCTGATATCTCATATCGTGAGAATCTAATACGGTATCACATACACGTATTGTTCTCGGTCCCGCACATATCATATATGTGCTCCTACTCCGTTTTTCCTGAGCCAAGAAACCTCTGTGTAGGACTCTAAAGAATCGTCAATACGCCGGCAGTAGGTGATGATCATATCAAACACCCACAAGCTGCAAGCGGTTAACTAAACGTAACAGCCACCCAGGTATTGAGCGATCAGAAGATCAACAAGAAAGCCTGTACATTCTCCTGCGAATCCAATCAGTAACACTCCCGTACAGTCCGGTCTCTTCGTTTGATATGTCGTATATCTCGCCTAGGGGTAGTAAACGTCAGACCAAAGTAGCTTGATAAGTTGTGTCGATATGAGGTCTATAACAGTTCGAGAAACTACTGATAACACTTACCAGTAAATCTCAGCAACCCTGGCCATGGATTTCTAGTTATAGCCAATCGAACACAGCGCAACATCAACTCCCTATACCGGGAAAGATGAATCCCCTCCTATCGCTCATTGCCTCCATGTGATTCGGGACTGTACCCAAAAGCCACCTTTTTGCACGCCCTCTTGGACGTGGTATGATGGAAATCAAAGCACGGTAGGAATCACACAAGACTCTATGACGATCTCGGGTCTACAGATTAACCTGTACCAGTGTCACCAGAGAACTGCCATCTGGCGTGAGGTATAATACCATCTGGGAGTTCTCGGCGAGTCCGTACAGTGTACCCAGTCTCCACTGAGCACCCGTATACCTTCTCTGATGTCAAACACCAATGGATATGGGATCATCCATCGCCCATCATATGGGTCAAGAAGCGCATATGCTAGTCTACTCTGGTATATCGATGCCCTGTCTCGATACACCTACGACTAGGAACAGTTATAGGATGTACTCGTCGACTACCGTGGCCCCACTAGTATGATCTCATCATAGTCCCAATAGTCGAGTACATATCCTAAGGGCTTTATCAACATGTAACATAGAGACAATCAGAGTACATGTTAAGATAAAGTGCAACCAGATAGCATACTATCATGTTGAGCAAGAAATTCCTCCATATATATATCCAAGCATCCATTACAATATACATCATATGAACTGTAATGGCCTCTAGGGCATACATATAACTAACAATCTCCCACTTGCACTAGGGCCATCTGTTGTGGAATCACATACCCAACAATTAGCTGTGGTTGAAGTATCTCATACTCAACCATCCCATAAAAGTCTCTACTGGTAAAAAGGCCTTTGTGAGTGGATCCGCGCTGTTGTCCTCTGTGTCTACTCTCCTAACCTCGATCTTTCTGGAGATCAACCATCTCCATGATCAGGCGATACTGCCTAAGAATTATGTCTGGATTTCAGATGGGACGGGGGTTCCTTGGCATAAGCCACAACTCCATTGTCACACAATGGTAGGAATGAAGTTCATCTCATGAACTTATAAATATCCAGACTGCCTCTTTGGTAGCATCCTTGGTAACGATGTATCTTGCCTTTAATCGTCTAGTAAGTCACGGTATCTAGCTTGGAACTCTTCCAACATACCGTCCCTCCACTGAGGGTAACGAAAGTGCCTGCGACTGACATTCAGTCGTCCTTATCACCCTGGAACCTATTCCAGTGATTCTCCCCAGGATCGATTGATACCATCTCACTACAACTAGTGAGAATCATAACATCCAATTATATCTATCTCATAGATCAAAATCCAGGATTTAGGAGGTATCACTTTGATCCTTATGGAGAATCCTTGTGATAAGCGGAGATTGACCGAGCGTAGCATAAGAAACTCCTTCCCTATCAAGAGTATGTCATCCACGTACTCTACGAGGATCACCACCATACTCCCTACTACCTTTTTGTATATACAAGGTTCATCTACCATTTTGATGAAGTCAAACTCTTTGACTACTACATCAAAACAGACGTTCCAACTCCGCGATGCCTGCTTTATCACATAAAACATCTTGCACACGTTTCCGCTGCTCCCACTATCTACGAAGCCCTCTGGATGTGTACTTATAGACGCTCTCTTATAAAACATCATTTTAGAAAAGCAATCAAGACATCCAACCACCAGATATCGTAGTCATGGTATGTAGCCGTGGCAAGTAGGATCTGGATGGACTTAAGCATAGCTTTGAAAGTCTCAACTTTTCCATATACACCAAGTAATCTTCTCAAGATATACTTGCTCCTGATGGGGATTTAACCCTTTAGATAAAGCAACCAAAGTCCATACTTTGTTGATGTATAAGGATTCCATCTCAGATCGATAAGCATCCAGTCATTCTCACAGAGTCCGCACTCCTGATGGCCTGCTCGAAACTAGTTGGGTCATCATCTCATGATGCAATCCTCGCTCCCACTGTCATAGAGAAACCGAAGTATCTCTCAGGTGGGTGAGGAACCCTATTAGATCGGCGGAGAGGCTGAGGTTCGTTAGAAACTATTGAATCCTTCGGTTCTACCAAATCATCAGCTGCAGTTTGTATAGCTGGAACTGTTTCCAGTTCTACCTCATGACCACTAATTTCTTCACAAGAAATTCCCTTTCACAAAGGTGGCATGTTGAGAAACAAAACATCTTTTGTTCCTTGGTTAGGTAGAAGATATTCCCTTGCGAATGCTTGGGATATCCAACAAACTTCTACAGAACTGTCTTTGCCTCGAGCTTGTCCGAATTATGCTTTTAGACATAGGCCGGACAACCCCAAATCTTAACATACTGAAGATATGGGCTCTTCCCATTCCATATCACATATGAAGTGGTAGGCAACTGATTTGATTGGAACCCTATTCAATAGGTATGCAACTTCTCAAGTGCATAACTCCCAAAAGGAAATAGGCAGCTCAGTAGTACTCATCATAGAGCACACCATATCATATAGGGTGCGATTGCTCCGCCCCGATACACCGACGTGTTGTGGTGTATTCGGAGGAGTAATGCTGAGAGAGAATCTCATTCTCCTTTAGAATAGTCCAGGAATTCCGTGCTCAAGTATTCTCCTCCTTGATCTCATCAAAGGACATAATACTTTTACCCATTTTTGGTTCTCTACTTCTAACTCATATTCATTGAATTTCTCAAAAGGTTCAGACTTGTGTTTCAACAGGAACACATGTGCGAATCTTGAGAGACCATTAGTGAATATAATGAAGTATAAAGAACCGGTCTTGGCATGTATAGACAGGGACCTTACATACATCATCATGTATCAATCCCAAGAGTTCACTAACTCTTTCTCTGTTTCCAATAAACAGAGCTGTGGTCATCTTATCTTTGTGACATGACCGGCAAGTTTCACAAGATGTAAATTCAAACTAATTTAAATATGCATCTAAATGTAACTTCAGCTAGTCGGGTCATATTGATATGACCTAGTCTATAATACCTCAAGAAAGATCCGTTCATTTCTGAACTCTTCCTCTTGTGTGTGTTCTGTATACTAAGAACTGTGGTTTGATTTAGAACGTCTATGATTTTAGATAACGTGCCTGATCCGATCAACTCTTGATATAGGAAATGTTCAAAACATTATCCAACAATACAAGATTATATCCTTCTTTACTAATAAAGAGACTGATATGATGTTGTATATCAGGTTCGGTATCTAATAACATTCGTTCAGAATCAATGTATTCTAGTAATACAGGGTGATAACTGCTAACAGACTTGGCTGCAACACTTGCACCGTTTCCAACTCTTGAAACTTATCACCCGTTCTCAGTTCTCTACCTATCTGTAGCCCATGTAACAAATTACATTTGCGGGATCCTGATCCGGTATCTTATACCCAGGATGTAAAGGATACTGAGAAACAGTTCTTGGTAATGAACATACCCGAAGATGATGCATCAGCATGCACTTTCTTCGTTTGGGCGGCACGGGAATTCTGGTAATCCCCTATTTCCTGTTGACTTATAACAATTATAAGTTAGAGCGGGACCAACGTCCCACAGCTCAGTATAACAAGCGGGTTCGGTCAATACATCTGTATTATTATCTAGATTAAGGCGTGATATAGTCTCTACCTGGAGAGAGAGAGAGAAGAAAACACTCAGTGTATACTCTTGCAAGATTAGATTGGTTATTAATATATCTAATCAGGATGTCTCCCGCTGTTTTAGTCAAATCTTCCTTCAAACCCTAAAAGGAAAGACTAGCCGGGATTAATTACACGCTACAAGTTCGCCAATCTTTCAGCCAGGCCAGTGCCGGTACTTTGAGGGAGGTTCCCCGTGCCTTCACACGGACCTAATTAAAATAAACCTCGTTTTCCCAGGGGCGTAACCCCGTTGACACCTTTCTAGACACCTACTTGATCGGCTAATTGTAATGTGCAAAACTCTCCCAGGAGTAACTCTTACTCGCAGCGGGTATCGGGATCCAACTATTTCATAGAAGGTATGCAATCTCATTGCAAATTTCAACTCTTGAAATACCCAATAATATTTTACCCCAAGCCTCCTATGACCTTGACAAAGGCCAACAAACAATAGGCTGCTAGTCAAGTTCAACCCGTCATTTCCTGATTGAATTAAACCCACCCGCACGACCCTTGACAAAGCCCAACAAGGTCGTACGACTACCCTAATCCAATCTGCATCATATGCATAAACAGATAAGTACCATTCAGCTACCGCACACTACGTCTTAACAAAGGCCAACAAACGCAGCACGAATACTAAACAGTCCTTATCTAAAATGACGGAGGGCTACGACAGGTTTTTAAGAAAACCCTTTGCGAAATGAACTTGATATCATTGTAGAATCGAGTGATTTTTAGATGGAATTTTTTTGAGGCCTTTTCTAGTTTTGCTAAAGAGGTCACTCCCGGTGAAGGGATCTCGGCTCTTTCCTCATCGAATAAGGTGCAAGATATTTCACAAATACCGTTGTGCAAAGCAAGAACTATAAAAACAATCAAAAGACAAACCGAGTTTGTAGTATCTGCTAGTTTCGCTAAAGAGGTCACTCCCGGTGAAGGGATCTCGGCTCTTTCCTTATCGAATAAGGTGCTGGATGCTCTACAAGGAACACCACTATGCAAAGCAAGAAGTAGAGCTACCTGTTTTTAAACAAGTTTCTACAACATCTTTAGGTTTTTTTTCATTAATCTCATTAATGAAGTCCCATTTTATTATGCTTCACAAGCATCACATTTGAAACGAAATCTGCAATATAACATATATCTCATATATATAATATAAACATTCTTCTCAGGCAGTAATATGATCTCATCACAGGACATTGCAGCAGAAGAATATATATGAAATATTAGATATACTAGGAGATCCGTGTTTTAATGCGAGCCTGTATAAAACACGGATTCCACGGTCGCGAAGAATAGCCAAAACCCACATCCCCAGACCCCTACAAGAGCGGCAAGCAACACTGCCAATTCTAGGGTTAGGAGACCCGGTCTCGACTCCTCGAGATGGTCTTCTACAGGACCCTAGAACCCGGTTACTTGTGCTCCCCGCCTTGGGTCTACCTAATGTGGAAAAGTAAATAATATACAATGGTGACATCATCCTCAGCCCGGAAGTGCCCCAATAAAAGAATATTACATACAATGAATTTTACATGAATGAAAAAGAAAAACTCTCATCTCACATAAAACCCCCGGCTATTCAGAACACGACGATCCAATATAACATATCACAACAACACATAATATCACATATCATCAATGTAAGTAAATATGTGTATCCCAATTGTCGTTGACGTATAGCAACGAAACCGGCGATACACCACATATTACACTTACGGTCGCAGAAAAGAAAGTGTAAAACTACAACAGTTGGAATCCGCAACCTCCTTAGACATCACATGCCTAACCAAATGAATTCCTTAGACATCGCATGCCTAACAATTATAAACCCCGCATTTTAGTCTCAGTATCGAAAACACTTTTCAATATCAAGTCGGCCAATTCAACAAGATTCCCGACATCCTGATCGAATGCTCGTCGCAAACTTTAGTAGACGGCCGCACCCCCGGATGCCGTCGACGAAGTGCACTAAGGCGGAACACCGCTGCCGCGAGCACCCGAACGGATGCTTTTGGCAACGGCGTTCTCCTACAGTCACTTGGTCGGGGCTATGGGGCATGGCTGTCTATTAAATTTACCCGGCGAGTATCCGCGTACACTACATGATTGCGACGGATTTTTGATTACATCAAAATCCCGTAGCAACCGATCATCTGAGACTGAACTGCTAGATTTATAACATTCAAATTAGTTATCTCATAACTACTTGTAGATTCCAAATATTGTATCACATTCCAGATAAATACACAATGTTAAACTTTCCGATCGAATAATCAAACACCTAAGTTTTCCCAAATAGCTCAACACTTGAGCGGAGTTTAAAAGCATCCATCACATGCCACAGTACCAATGGTCCAGCCGTAGAAGGGTCAAACCAACGCCTCACATGTGGTAGCCGTACTGCCACAAACCCTAAGGTTTAGAGGCGGTTCAGATGGTCACATAATCGAGTTAAGGTTTGTGTTATTCTAGAGGGTCCACCGCGTTACATGCACGACTTAGAACGGTTTTTAACAAAGGAAAAATCCAACACTTGGAAATTTTCCGGCAAGGGAAAAAGTGAGTTATTGATATCCGTTCGAACTTTTTAACACGTTCTAAAATTACCCGGAAAAACTTAAACGAAGTTAAACTACCCGATCGAATCAACGAGTTCTCAATACAACCCAGAAAACTCAACACTTGAGTAGAATTAAAAATTCTCAGAAGCATCAGGAAGTGCCTACGGATGTTACTGTACCAAACGAAAACCATAGTTTTACTGTTTGGCCGCGGAACCACCGCGCAAGCCATGGTACGGCCGCGGTTCCGCGGCGCTTTAATGGTATTTTGGGTTCGTTTTGCAAAGTAATCCATCAAATCACCTACTGAATTTTCTAAGCATTTTTAATATGAAAAATGTCAACCTTTGAAAAATTTTCCAGAAACTAGGGTTTTACGGGTATTCGGAATTCGATCGGACTTTAAACTTCGTCTAGACTTCGCCTAAAGCTCTAGTTTGGCTCTGATACCACTGTAGGGTTACTAGGCACTCTCACAAGGGTCTATAAGGCATTAACCATGCCCGATTTAAAATTTAGACGTGCCGAACAACCCTAACCAAGATCTTTAAACTAGAGATTAGGAGAAACAAAGCATGTTAAACACTTTAACATCTAAGAGTTTGGGATTACAACCTTTGTAGTCCGGTCCTTCGCTTCATAATCTCCGTGTTGAGATCCCTTCGCTGCGATCATCGAGTATCCCAACTCTAGAGAGGCTCCACGAAGAGAAAGATGCAAACTTGCTTCCGATCTTCGATAACTAAGATGATTTACCTTCAAGTTTCTTTAACACAAGCTCTCACTCACAAATGAAGTGAACACCCTAATCTAAATGGCTAGGATAGATTAGGATGATGAAGTAGGATTTTAGCTCATTTATTTTCTTAATCTCACTCATTTTCATCACTAAGCAAAAAGCTAGAAAGCTTTGCAAGGAGGAAGAAGAAGATGAATTACTTTGTGATGAACAATGAAAATGTAATAATGATTACAAATGCAACAATGGTTCAATATGAGAAGGCTAACCCATGTAGAGACTTAACCTAGGGTTAAGGGTTTGGGTTGGGTTAGAAATATCTAGCAAAATATCAAGCATAATATCTTTGCTAGAAACAAAGTAAAAACCTTCTAGAAACATCATGAAAGAACTAACCCAAATCAAACCCTAACCATGTTTAATCTCCACAAAACATGTTGCATTATTAATCATAACATGTTACAATATTATATATCACATATACAATATTTATTGTAACAAAATAAAATAATACAATTAACATATATCAATGTATTACCCGAGTGAGAAAAAGAATCTTTTAGTGAGCTTATATTAGTTAATGTAATTTAATATATCAAATATATAATTATACATTAAATTATCAAATCAACACTTGATCCGATAATCCGGCTATTTCATAAATAACCGACTAATATAATCTGTATCAGTTCATCGAATCAACACTTGATCCGATAACCCGGCTATATCACATATACCCGGCCGATATCTCATATCGCGAGAATCTAATACGGTATCACATACACATATTTTTCTCGGTCCCGCACATATCATATATGTGCTCCTACTCCGTTTTGCCTGAGCCAAGAAACCTCTATGTAGGACTCTAAAGAATCGTCAATACACCGGCAGTAGGTGATGATCATATCAAACACCCGCAAGCTGCAAGCGGTCAGCTAAACGTAACAGCCACCTAGGTATTGAGCGATCAGAAGATCAACAAGGAAGCCTGTACATTCTCCTGCGAAACAGTTCGAGAAACTACTGATAACACTTAACAGTAAATCTCAGCAACCCTGGCCAGGGATTTCTAGTTATAGCCAATTGAACACAGCGCAACATCTGTTGGAGATAGTGCCCTCAGAGTCAATTATTGGATCACAGGCACGTGATTGCAATGATTGAGGGAGGACCTATCCCGGTAGGACAGTCTTGCTCGAGATGATAGTATGCTATCTGGTTTACCTTTATCATCGTGTACTGCTTTAGGCGACCTGACATGTCGCTATTGGACGTTGATAGAGCCCCTAGGATTCTTGCTTGACTGCCAGCAGTATGAGGGCGATCATATAAGTGAGAGCTGGAGTCTATAAGCTTATCCTTAAAAGGTCCCTAGTCGTGGGAGTTTCGAGACTGGGCATCGAAACTCCATTAGTAGACTAGTGTATACAGTCGAGACCCCGACGAGGGGCGGTGGCCGGTCTCACAAGCCATTGGTGTCAGTTGGATCACCTAAGATGTATACAGGTGCTCATTGGGTTATGAGTACACCGGACAGGACTCGCCGGGAACATGCTAGTTGGTCATATACCATACGTCAGATGGCAGTTCCCTGGTGACATGTGTGCAGGTTAGTTCATCGACCTGGGGATCGTCATTTGTCTCGTGTGAGTTCCCACTGTACTTTGATTACTACCCTACCACGGCTCAAAGGAGTCGTGCAAACAGGTTTTAGTTGGGTACAGTCCCGAGCCACATGGAGGCAGTGAGCGGATCTTCGGGGGTTTCGTCTCTCCCGGTATTGGGGGTGAGGTCGCGCTGTGTCTAGGAGAGCCATTACACAAAGACCTTGGCCAAGGCAGGAGATTTACTGGTAGGTATTCCAGTAGTATCTCAGGGTGTTCTGGGCTACACTCCGACACGACTTGTACCGCTTTTGGGGGTCTGACTTTTACCAACCCCCTAGGCCCGCCATGCGATACTCATAGACGAACGGACCGGACTGTACGGATATTGTCACTGACAGGCTCAGTTGGGTGTCGGGGTGAGCTTCCTCATCGACGTCCCTTTTAGTCAATAGCTGGTGGCCCGTCACGTATTGGCTTATACTTCTGACGTGCTAGTGGTTAAATCCACAGCCATAGTATTGACGAGTCTTTAGAGTCCACCACACTCTTTCAGTTACTCAAGCTTTCGGGCGAAACGCTGTAGAGGCCGTATGGAGATATGGCAGGGTCCGATCAGATACGTGCGGTATTGCACGGATCAGGATCGGACAGATTGTACTAGTGGCCGTATGGTTAATATGGCAGGGTTCGATCAGATACGTGCGGTATTGCACGGATCAGGATCGAACGGATATTACTAGCCGGCTTTGGTTTAAGCCGGTCCTAGTATAGTACAGTGTAGATTTTGTCTCATTGCATTTGTATCCGGACGGAATACAAATGCGGGTGTGTATGCACAGTGTGGGGTTTTCCTGTAATTTATTACGGGACCAGTTTTCTAGAGTTGCCATTTTGCTTTCCGTTCCGGCCGGTTTTTCTTTGTTCTTTCCCGGCCGGACTTTTCCGATGGAGGGTGTTATTTGCAAGTTTGCAAATAACACTTTGTGGAGGGTTTTATTGCATAAGGTTTGATATGATAAGCATCTTTGCTTTTCATGCACTTATGGTGATTAGAGAGGATTTGAAATGGATTTGATTTGTGATCATGATTATGTTTTGGATATGGTTACCCTCCACCTTTTACTACACTCACCTCCCTTCATGTTTATGCTATGATATTCATTCCTCCACCCTTTTCTTCTCACTTGATGCAAGAAGGTTATCATGGTTAAGAAAAAGAAAAAGAGAAGAAAAAGAAAAAGAGAAGAAAAAGAAAGAGAGAAGAAAAGGAAAGAGAGAGAGCTTCATCTTCATCTTTGAGAGAGCTCCATTCATTCATCTCATTTTGATACAAGGAAAAATGAAAGCACCATTTTTCATACCTTCATTCCTCCACCTTCAAATGGCAACCAAACCCCAAAAGAGAGACTTTGATTCTACACTATATTCCTACAGCAAATCTTGAGCATGTCGAGTTGCCGGCTTCATGCTCGAGTTGCCTCAGTATCGAGGTGGGAGCCCGTAAAAGTACCCGGCTTCGTGGTGCCCTTTCCGACGAGGAGGAGACGGACGGAGATCCCGCGAGGAGATCGGAGTGGAGATGAAGACCGGAGGACTTGGATCGTCGGTATATCTCTAACCTTCTCTTTGTAGTTAGCTAGATTTAGTTTAATGGCACGATCCGGGGTTTAGTGCGCGGTGGTGCCGTTTTGCCAAGTCCGCAAAATTTTAAGTTTACCACCGTTTCCGCGTTTGGCCGTCGGATTGACGGCCGGGGCGCCGCCGTGCACTTACAGTGGTATCAGAGCCTCGCCATTAACTTCGTCTAGCTTTTGTGTAATGTGTTTTACGTTTCCGATCGAACAAAATCCCGAAAACACGTATTTCATGCACATCAGTTTCTGTCGAATTTTTTTTTGAGTCCAAAAATTTTTCTGGTTCTCTCAGAGTGATGTGCAGGGAATTTTAACCATGCTGAAAAAAATTGGTGCCATGATCTCACTATTCCGCCGCGGAAGCGCCGCGAAACCCCACCTCGTGCGGCGCTTCCGCCGCGGAATTTACTGTTCACCCCCCCAAATTTTTCCAGTATGTTCCTGAGTTGAAAATGTGGTTTTTGGAATATTAAAATTGGGCCCAGGATTTCTGTGAGTGCTACAGTTTTTGATTGAGGGCCCACTTGTTAATTTTTGATCGATCGGAATATTTTAAAACACATTTTTCACAGTATTTACATTATATCTGCGACCGTGAATGTCACTCGATCGGTAAATCCTGTCTAACTGCTATAGCCCGGTTAGACGGATTTGCGAACGTGACTTTCACGTTGATGTTCTATGTTTATGCTGTGATGTTGCGGATCGGTCGTGGGGGATAGCCTGGATGCAATGCTAGTACTGTATTGTTGTATTATGTACATTTGTTATTGCGGGGCGAGCGTCCGACATGTGGACTGCCGTCACTGCCTGATTGTATTATTCTTTTGGGGCACGACCTGGTTGCGGTCGATGTACCCGGTGTATGTATATTTTACTTTCTGTACTAGGATTACCCCGCGGTGGGGTGCACGGATAGCCGGGTTCTGGAGGGCAACAAGCCCGCATCTCATGGCATTGAGACGGAGGGGGCTTCACTCTAGGATTGGCGGGCTATTCGCCGCACTCGTAGGGGGTACAGGTTGACCCAGGAGGGGTGCCCAAGTTACCGGATTCCGTGAAGTGCTGGGTGGTCCATTCACGGCGCTGAAGGGGGCTGCCTCGCTTCAGGTTTTGGCGGGTGACTTGCCGCGCCCGTAGGGGTCTAGGATTTCATTGCACAGGCTATCCACACGACCAGGGGAACGTCGGGTTTCAGTAGTGGCTCTGTGAAACCCGGGGATCCCAGATATCTGTATTGTTCTGTGATGCTGTACATTTCTGTGATGTTGCATTTCTTTCACGCCTTGAGCGAAATATAATATATTGGTATATATATTAGTAGATGTTGTATATGTTTTTCATCCGCGCTAGTCCAGTCCCCGCTCTGTCGTTAGTAAGCTAACCTAACGGGTAATGACGGGACCCAGTGGCGAATGCGGATGGCATATACGTACATCAGTATATTTTCGTTCTTTTTGGTGTGATCAAATGATGGGACTGCATTGATTCGGATCAATGCAAGTTTAAAAACAAACCTAATCTGATGTTGTTGGAACACTTTTCAAAAAGCTGTTATTGCAAGGACGTTCACTTCTGTTTTGCATCGTGGTATTCATTTGGAATATCCTGCTCCTCAGTCGACGAGGCAAGGGCCGAGATCCCTTCACCGGGAGTGACCCCTTGGACAGAAGTTTGCGTCAGGGCATTAACTTCACTATAGCCGATTACTTTTGCTTTGCACCGTGGTATTCAGTTGGAATATCCTGCACCCCATTCTACGGGGAAAGAGCCGAGATCCCTTCACCGGGAGTGACCTCTTTAGTAAAGGTTTTCGTCACTATATTTTCTAAAAAGCTATCCGTTCCTTCAACGATATCAAGTTCTTTACGTTAAAGGTTTTCGCCAGAAACCATTCGTAGCCCTCCGTCGTTTCATATGGGTGGTCAATAGTATTCAAGCTGTGTATGTTGGCCAAAGTCAAGGCACAGTGATTGGTAGCTATTGGGGTATTCATATGCAGCATAGATAGATGCGTTGGTTTGGGACAGTCGTACTGCCATTTTGGCCAAAGTCAAGGGTATGTACGAGTGGATTCAAATTAACCTGGAGAATGACGGGTAGAACTTGACATGTGACTTATGATATGTTGGCCAAAGTCAAGGTCATAAGAGCATGGGGCAGAAATCACATCGGGAGTTTCAAAAGTACTGAAACTTGCCAGATATGCGCATACCTTCTGGAGTGTGATACCGTGAGCGGATTCCGTCACGTTGTCATGCGATGAGAGTTGGATCCCGATTCCCACTGATGAGTTGGTATACTCCTCGGGTGACCCCGACTAATTCTTCTTTCAGGTTTGGAGGAGAATTTGAGGTACAGTGGGAGGATTCCAGATTAGAAAAAGTGATAACCATTCTGATCTAGGATAGAGTGCACGCTGAGTGTTTCTTTTCTCTCTCTCTTTGGCAGCGACCATTGACCCGACCCTAAGACTATGACTCAGTGACCAAGTTGACCGAACCTTCTTAACACTGGCTTTTGGATTGTCAGAGTTGCAGACCTCATTGCCACTCCTACTTTTACCCTTTTCTCCAGGACACCCCGTATTGCTACGAACGTCCACTTCCATTGGACAAAACCATCGTATGGTTAGATACGAACTCGAAGGAATTCGAGGATGGTTTCCGGTTCTGGAGAAAACGGATAGGATTATTCAGTTGTCTTTCCTTTTTCACCCTCTCTCAGGTTGCGAGTACTCCTTAGTTTAGGAGTAGTACACCTATTATGCAAATTGGATAGTCTTCCTCCAAACCATAGGCTGGTGCCGACCGGTAGGGAAGGAAGAAAGCCAATTAGCCTAAACGGTGTACAGAAGGTATTAAGTTAAGACAAAGTAAGGGATTAGTAAGAGGGCAAAGTAAATTGCAACAGATATTCACGACCAAACCATGTATTCCTTCGCCAATCCTAAATCACCTTTGTATTTCTCCAGGACACTCCGTATCACTACGAAGATCCCATTTTATTGGATAATCCATCGTATGGTTATATACGAACTCGAAAGGAACTTGTTCCAGTTCGGGGATGGATCCTGGTTCAGGAGAAATAGGAATAAAGTACATTCAGGTGTCTTTTATCTTCACCTTCTCTCGCGTTGCGAGTGTTCGTAGGATTAGGACAGTACACCCTTTATGCTTTTTGGATAGTCTTCTTCCAAACCATAGGCTGGTGCCGAACGGTAGGGAAGGAAGAAAACCATTTGGCCTAAAGAGGTGTACAGAAGGTAATGACTAAAGACATATGAAGGGATTTGGAAAGGTGGCAAAGAATTATACGGTTATAGTTGTGAATCTGGATAATGGATGAGGCATTACTAGGAATACCGGGATACCCCATCGAAACATTTCAATGTTTCAGTCTCACTGTGTAATGTTAAAAGAAAACTGATTTCCCGATTAGATACTTACTCCAGGGTATGTATTTACCAGGTTTGATTCTCACATCTGTATGGTTTTACAGATGATAAGTGGGAGTAAGTTATTGGGAATTGGGTGATCATCCTCATTATATCGGGATTCGTTGTAATTGGTGATATTTGAGGATGCCACCTGGGTTGTTTGCCGGTCGGCAAATATTTGGTTTTGAATATCCGTTGTTGTGCACCAATTTCAAATTGATATATCTGTACGTCTATTTTTATAGAGTGAGATATACCTTTTGATATTATGTCGATGACATTTACCTATATCAGTGGATGGTTAGGTAAGGAGCATTAAACAGCAGTGTAATTCTTCTTAACCATAAGTACAGTTTTCAACCTACGACACACAGTGAAAGAGTTATTAGACTCAGCGGACTTATACAGAGTATTGTATGTTGTCCAGTGTCCATTAGGACAGAGGGGTTGGTCCTCATACTATATTCGGTTTACTTATGACTTCTCTAGTTTTTAGACAAGTGTTTCGTGGAAACACAGGGTCTGAATTTTGAGAAGTTATAGATATTTGAATAAAGTAGAGAACCAGGTGTTGCAAGTATCGTGATTCTTCAAAGTGATCGAAGATGTAGATACTTGTGTATGGTATTCAGTTGATAGTAATGATAAAGAGAAATTGCTTCTTTTTCAGGTTACTCATAATTGGAAGCATTCCTAAGTTGAGTAACGCTGATCGACCTCCTTCCATTTAGTTGACATGCACTGGAGATAGCTGCATGATTTGAATCTGGTTCAATTAAATCAGTGCCTCTGGTTCTATATTGGATGTAGAACAGTTCATATCTTAACGTTGTTAAGGTACGGGGAGTTGTCCGGCTTATGCTTAAAACCAGACATTGGACAACTCAAGGCACGTTTCTGTAATGGCTGTTTGTGGGTTGACCCAGGCTATGATGAGGGTTAACTTTCTACCATCTGGATGAACAATAGCAGTATTGTTCAAGACTCGCCACAGTTTTATTAAAAATAGATTTTCTCAAAAACAGAAGTGGGAGTATGGTAGAACTGGAAGTGATTCCAGAACCACAAACGATTACTGAAGATTTGATAAGGAACCTAAAGATTCAATCTGGTTTGACATTCCATTGGCCACTCCGCAGGGATGGTGGGTAACTTCAGGCACCCGAGAGGTACTCCGGTAGCCTCAAGGACGGTGACAGGGAAGTTCTTGTTTACCCACACTTGCCGTTGCTGTTGTTCCAGGCTGCGAGACCCGGCAGGAGGATGAGTATAGCGTCGTTCTGAACTAGCTTCAGAAGTGTACGTGTATATGACTCTGCCAGAGGGTTGTCGTAGTCAGTGGGAGCAGCGGAAGCATTGGTGGATATCAGGCTTGTGTCTATTTATAGACTAAAGCAGATGTAGCGGAGATAGATCATCCATTTCTGATGTGACAGTCATAGGTTTGACGTCATCAGAATAGGGGATGGATCTGTTGAGAAGGTAGCAGGAAGTGATATTCCTATACTACGATCGGTTATACTTTGGTCGTCACACAGTGGTTTCTCCACATGGGACTTGGACATTATATCAGACATACTGGTTACTAGATCTATGGTTTTAGATCTAGATTTGGGTGGTCTCCCAATCTGGGTACTTAGACAGCATTCTAAGAGTATTTAGAATGGATGACTCCTGGCATGGTAGTATACCTGCAGGTAATGGAGTCACCCTCTCTAAAGGTGTCTTGTAGACTAAAATAGAGAGGGATGTGCATAATTGGCAGATCACTTGCTTAGGCAATTGAGTCAATCATGAGATGTCAAGTACCACACCAGATGTTGTTCTTGCATTACATGCAATAAGTTGATATTGATCCAATCCTGGAGAAACAGTCGGAAGCGGTTTTAGAACATAAGTGGATGTTCTAGGGATATGATAACGAAAGCCCTATTCGGGAAACAGTTATCATTCCAGGCTTCCAAGGTGACCTGGACGACAAGGAGGTTGTCAGAGTTACAGTTTTTCCCTCTGACGAGGGGCAGTATTTTGGACGGGTGGTCCAAGGCAATACTGAGGGTGGCATGGCGCAGGATACTGATTAAGTTCAGTTGACGATACAGTCTAAGAAGTTTGGATTTGGAGTTCATTTATGAGCTAAGTCCCATCAGACATCCAGACATTCTAAGACAGGTATTGCTCATTTCGGGAGATGGCTTTCTCCGCGAACTTGAGAAATAGAGAGACATAGAAAGAAACAACTAAGCGGATCCACTCACTGAGGCTATTCCTCGAACGCAATAGTTTCACAAACGGGTTTTGTGAGACTGACTAGTAGGAGAGTTGGGTGTTCGGTATCACACAGGCTGTGAGTATGCGACATCGCAATAATTAGCCTTGAGTGCAAGTGGGAGATTGTTGGAGATAGTGCCCTCAGAGTCAATTATTGGATCACAGGCACGTGATTGCAATGATTGAGGGAGGACCTATCCCGGTAGGACAGTCTTGCTCGAGATGATAGTATGCTATCTGGTTTACCTTTATCATCGTGTACTGCTTTAGGCGACCTGACATGTCGCTATTGGACGTTGATAGAGCCCCTAGGATTCTTGCTTGACTGCCAGCAGTATGAGGGCGATCATATAAGTGAGAGCTGGAGTCTATAAGCTTATCCTTAAAAGGTCCCTAGTCGTGGGAGTTTCGAGACTGGGCATCGAAACTCCATTAGTAGACTAGTGTATACAGTCGAGACCCCGACGAGGGGCGGTGGCCGGTCTCACAAGCCATTGGTGTCAGTTGGATCACCTAAGATGTATACAGGTGCTCATTGGGTTATGAGTACACCGGACAGGACTCGCCGGGAACATGCTAGTTGGTCATATACCAGACGTCAGATGGCAGTTCCCTGGTGACATGTGTGCAGGTTAGTTCATCGACCTGGGGATCGTCATTTGTCTCGTGTGAGTTCCCACTGTACTTTGATTACTACCCTACCACGGCTCAAAGGAGTCGTGCAAACAGGTTTTAGTTGGGTACAGTCCCGAGCCACATGGAGGCAGTGAGCGGATCTTCGGGGGTTTCGTCTCTCCCGGTATTGGGGGTGAGGTCGCGCTGTGTCTAGGAGAGCCATTACACAAAGACCTTGGCCAAGGCAGGAGATTTACTGGTAGGTATTCCAGTAGTATCTCAGGGTGTTCTGGGCTACACTCCGACACGACTTGTACCGCTTTTGGGGGTCTGACTTTTACCAACCCCCTAGGCCCGCCATGCGATACTCATAGACGAACGGACCGGACTGTACGGATATTGTCACTGACAGGCTCAGTTGGGTGTCGGGGTGAGCTTCCTCATCGACGTCCCTTTTAGTCAATAGCTGGTGGCCCGTCACGTATTGGCTTATACTTCTGACGTGCTAGTGGTTAAATCCACAGCCATAGTATTGACGAGTCTTTAGAGTCCACCACACTCTTTCAGTTACTCAAGCTTTCGGGCGAAACGCTGTAGAGGCCGTATGGAGATATGGCAGGGTCCGATCAGATACGTGCGGTATTGCACGGATCAGGATCGGACAGATTGTACTAGTGGCCGTATGGTTAATATGGCAGGGTTCGATCAGATACGTGCGGTATTGCACGGATCAGGATCGAACGGATATTACTAGCCGGCTTTGGTTTAAGCCGGTCCTAGTATAGTACAGTGTAGATTTTGTCTCATTGCATTTGTATCCGGACGGAATACAAATGCGGGTGTGTATGCACAGTGTGGGGTTTTCCTGTAATTTATTACGGGACCAGTTTTCTAGAGTTGCCATTTTGCTTTCCGTTCCGGCCGGTTTTTCTTTGTTCTTTCCCGGCCGGACTTTTCCGATGGAGGGTGTTATTTGCAAGTTTGCAAATAACACTTTGTGGAGGGTTTTATTGCATAAGGTTTGATATGATAAGCATCTTTGCTTTTCATGCACTTATGGTGATTAGAGAGGATTTGAAATGGATTTGATTTGTGATCATGATTATGTTTTGGATATGGTTACCCTCCACCTTTTACTACACTCACCTCCCTTCATGTTTATGCTATGATATTCATTCCTCCACCCTTTTCTTCTCACTTGATGCAAGAAGGTTATCATGGTTAAGAAAAAGAAAAAGAGAAGAAAAAGAAAAAGAGAAGAAAAAGAAAGAGAGAAGAAAAGGAAAGAGAGAGAGCTTCATCTTCATCTTTGAGAGAGCTCCATTCATTCATCTCATTTTGATACAAGGAAAAATGAAAGCACCATTTTTCATACCTTCATTCCTCCACCTTCAAATGGCAACCAAACCCCAAAAGAGAGACTTTGATTCTACACTATATTCCTACAGCAAATCTTGAGCATGTCGAGTTGCCGGCTTCATGCTCGAGTTGCCTCAGTATCGAGGTGGGAGCCCGTAAAAGTACCCGGCTTCGTGGTGCCCTTTCCGACGAGGAGGAGACGGACGGAGATCCCGCGAGGAGATCGGAGTGGAGATGAAGACCGGAGGACTTGGATCGTCGGTATATCTCTAACCTTCTCTTTGTAGTTAGCTAGATTTAGTTTAATGGCACGATCCGGGGTTTAGTGCGCGGTGGTGCCGTTTTGCCAAGTCCGCAAAATTTTAAGTTTACCACCGTTTCCGCGTTTGGCCGTCGGATTGACGGCCGGGGCGCCGCCGTGCACTTACAACATCAACTCCCTATACCGGGAGAGACGAATCCCCTCCTATCGCTCATTACTTCCATGTGATTCGGGACTGTACCCAAAAGCCACCTTTTTGCACGCCCTCTTGGACGTGGTATGATGGAAATCAAAGCACAGTGGGAATCACACAAGACTCTATGACGATCTCGGGTCTACAGGCTAACCTGTACCAGTGTCACCAGAGAACTGCCATCTGACGTGAGGTATAATACCATCTGGGAGTTCTCGGCGAGTCCGCCCAGTGTACCCAGTCTCCACTGAGCACCCGTATACCTTCTTTGATGTCAAACACCAATGGATATGGGATCATCCATCGCCCATCATATGGGTCATGAAGCGCATATGCTAGTCTACTCTGGTATATCGATGCCCTGTCTCGATACACCTACGACTAGGAACAGTTATACGATCTACTCGTCGACTACCGTGGCCCCACTAGTATGATCTCATCATAGTCCCAGTAGTCGAGTACATATCCTAAGGGCTTTATCAATATGTAACATAGAGACAATCAGAGTACGTGTTAAGATAAAGTGCAACCAGATGGCATACTATCATGTCGAGCAAGAAAGTCCTCCCTATATATGTCCAAGAATCCATTACAATATACATCATATGTACAGTAATGGCCTCTAGGGCATACATATAACTAACACATACCGATTTCGGAACGCAGTCTTGCAAATATCTTCTGATTTAACTCGGACCTGATGATATCCGGACCGCAAATCCAGCTTCGAGAATACTCTCGCGGCACTAAGATGCTCGAACAATTCGCCAATGCGATGGATCGGGTACCTGTTCTTAATAGTCACCCGATTTAATTCTCGATAATCGATGCACATCCTCCTTGTGCCATCTTTCTTCTTTACTAGAAGAACTGGAGCTCCCCAAGGTGAATTGCTGCTGCGAATTCAACCCTTCTCTAGCAATTCGGTAACCTGCTTCTTTACTTCTTCCAACTCCACTGGTGCCATCGGATAGTACGCCTTTGAGATTGGCGCTGCACCAGGAACAAGATCGATCGCGAACTCCACATCTCGTTTTGGCGGTAAACCCGAGATATCCTCGAACACGTCCATGAACTCTCAAACTACAGCTGGCGCTTTCTCCTTATCAACTTCCATTGACGAAGGAACATTGCTTGTCGGCCTAGCCCTAAACTCGACTAGCCCGACAGAACTGCTACCTCCAGCAAAACAAACTCCGGATGTCCGGGAATCTGGAAAATCACTTTCTTTGTCCTACAATCAATGTGAGCGTGGAAAGTGAGACCATCGATTTCCAAGACAACTTCATAACTGCCGGTATCGGTCACCAAGAAATCTGCAAAACATAAACTGGTAAGCAATGAAACAGAGAGAACCAAGGTAATAGAGCGATCATGAAACAAGGAAATGAAACAAGACCAGAACTCCAAGTTACTTAAATAGAATACCGCATTGTAACCATGCTACAGTTCATAGTTACAATCACATAACATCCCCAAATCCTAGTATCAGAATCAAAGGAATGTGATGGAAGAAACTGTAAGTCCACGTTGCCACCCCCGGTTCTTACGGGGAGGCGGAAACGGTATAAAAATCAAATTTTTAGTGCAAGAGGCAACATGGACTGTGCAAGGTCGGGATCGTTACCTAAACTAAAACTAGCAACCTAGCTAAAGAAGTTTAGCTACTCGGATGAAGATGGTTATACCTAGACTTGAACTCCTTCGTCTTCAAACTTTGTAGAGGTTGATGGTTCTCCTTTGTCGCCTTCTCCCGTCGAAGATGGATCCACCTCGAAGGCTCGACCTTTGGGCTCTTTCTCGTACTTGGAGTGAACTAGAATCGCCGGCTTGCTAGACCCTTGATCCTAGAGTGAGTAGAGAGTGTGTAGGGTTTGCTTTTGTTTTTCAAGAGAAGGATTCTCAACTCATGAGAAGGTTTCTCTTGACTAGAGGAAGAAGAAGATGAGAATGAAGAGAGAGAGTGAGAGTGATAGAATGAGCTCTTTTTTTTCCTTTTGCAACCATAACAAAAGAAAAAGAAAAATCAAATAATAACAAATCAAAATGAAAAAGGTTTGATGGATAGTTTAGAATGACTAATATCATTACATGCATTAAATGAATAAAGCAAGAATGAAAAAGCATCTTGCATTTGTAATGATGGTAGTCAAATGTTCAACCATGGTCAACAAGTCAACCATGGTCAACAAGTCAACAAAAACTAACCATGACACAATTTCATTTTATTATATATTATTAAATGATATAATACAAATCCATTAGGGTTTGGAAAAAGACGACTGTCAACTGTGCATACGCACCCGTTCCGAAACCCTAATGGAAATCATCTTCCTCCTCCTCAAATAACTGTGCATACACACCTGCATTCTTGTTCCGAGGAACATGAATACTGAGAGATAAAAGCAACCCCAAATACTATACCAGTATCCGGCTCAAACCAGAGCCCGCTGGTAATATCTGTCCGGACTCCAAACGTGCACAAGTGCGCGGATGAGAACGAACCCTGTCGCAAAACCATGCGACCTCTACTCTGTTTTGCCCACAGGTGAATACCCTCTGTGTGGGACTCTAAAGACTCGACACTACGCTGGCAGTGGGTTTAACCACAGACCGCAAGCGGCACTAGCTGTGCGTAACGGTCCCCAGGTAGATGTCGACAAGAAGGCTGACGAGGTGAAACCCCATCTGTACTCCTACTGAGTCTGAATGTGACAGTCTCCGTACAGTCCGGTCTGTTCGTCTGATACATCACATGGCGGGCCTAGGGGGCGGTAAACGTCAGTCCCCCAATAGCGGTACAAGTCGTGCCGGAGCGAAGCCCAAAACACCCTGAGATAACACTGGAAACCTACCAGTATATCTCGTTTGCCCTGGCCAGGGACTACTCGTGTAATGGCTCTCCTAGACACAGCGCGATGTCAACCCCCAATACCGGGAGAGACGAATCCTGTCTAACCGTCACTGCCTCCAAGTGCTTCGGGACTGCACCCAACCACCACCTGTTTGCACGACTCCTTTGAGCCGTGGTAGGGTAGTGATCAAAGTGCAATGGGAACACACTCGAGGCGAAGTGCCAGTGTCAAGTCAGCGGACTAAGCTGTACTCATGTCACCTGGGAACTGATCACTGACGATAGGTATAATACCAACCTGTCAGTTCCCGACGAGTCCTGTCCAGTGTACTCGTAACCCAACGAGCACCCGTATACTATCTCCAGTACGACGTACTGATGGCTGTGGGACAGACCATCTCCCACACTGGGATGAGAAGCGCATACGCTAGTCTACTCCGGAGTATCGATGCCCTGTCTCGATAGTCCTGCGACTAGGGACCTGTATAAGGATGTGCTTATAGATTACCCAGCCCCCACTAGTGTGACTGCCATCACAACGCTGGTAATCAAGCAAAGATCCTAAGGGCTCCACTAATGCGTATAAGTGATATAGTAAAACAAACACAAGTACACATTGAAGTAGAGACAAACCAAGTAGCATACTACTATTTTGAGCAAGATTGTATATACAAGGTGAATATCCCAAGCATCCATTAAGTAATATACAAACTAGTATGATACAGTAATGGCCTCTAGGGCATATACACTAACAATCTCCCACTTGCACTAAGGCCATGTACTGGCGTATCGAAGACCTATCATCTCGATCAGCCGCTCGAACTGAGTCTGGGGCAGGGCCTTGGTGAATGGATCTGCAGTGTTGTCTTCTGAAGCAACTCTCCGAACCTCGATCTCCTTGCGATCCACGATCTCCCTGATCAGGTGATACCGCCTCAAGATGTGCCTGGATCTCTGATGGGACCTGGGTTCCTTCGCTAAAGCTATAGCCCCATTGTTGTCGCAATACAGAGGTATTGGATCAACAATGGACGGAACCACCTGAAGTTCTTTCAAGAACTTCCTCATCCAGACAGCTTCTTTTGCGGCATCAGATGCAGCGATGTATTCCGCTTCCATCGTCGAGTCTGCAACGGTTTCCTGTTTGGAACTCTTCCAACACACCGCCCCTCCATTGAGGGTAAAGACAAAGCCCGACATGGACTTGGAATCATCCTTGTCACTCTGGAAGCTGGAGTCAGCAAAGGCCTCGATCTGGAGGTCTTTTCCGCCATACACCAAGAACATCTCCTTAGTCCTTCTCAAGTACTTGAGAATGTTCTTTACCGCTATCCAGTGTTTCTCCCCAGGGTTTGACTGATACCGGCTTACCACACTCAGTGCATAAGCTACATCCGGTCTGGTACACAACATCGCATACATTATAGAGCCTACCGCAGAAGCGTAGGGTATAATAGACATGCGATCCCTCTCCAAATCAGTCTTGGGAGACATCTCTTTAGAGAGGGTGATCCCGTGACAAGCCGGTAGGTTACCGCGCTTGGAATCTTCCATACTGAATCTCTTCACTATGGTGTCGATGTACCTGGACTGAGAAAGTCCCAATATCCTCTTGGATCTATCACGATGGATCCGGATCCCCAGGATGTATGAGGCATCACCCAGGTCTTTCATGGAGAACCTGTGTGACAAGAACCCCTTGACAGATTGTAGCATAGGAATGTCATTTCCAATTAAGAGAATGTCGTCCACGTATAAAACGAGGAATACTACAGTTCTCGCTACAAATCTACCATAGATGCATGGTTCATCTGGATTTTTGATAAAGCCAAATTCTCTGACCGTCTCATCAAAGCAGATGTTCCAACTCCGCGATGCCTGCTTTAGTCCATAGATGGACTTAAGCAACTTGCACACCTTTCCGCTGCTCCCACTCTGAATGAAGCCCTCTGGCTGGTCCATATAGACACACTCCTCTAAATTTCCATTTAGAAAAGCTGTCTTTACGTCCATTTGCCAGATCTCATAATCGTGGAAGGCAGCGATGGCAAGAAGGATCCGAATGGATTTCAGCATGGCTACTGGAGAAAAGGTTTCGTCGTAGTCCAAGCCAGGTCTTTGACGAAAACCCTTTGCTACCAGCCTAGCTTTATAGGTCTCAACCTGTCCATCTACACCAATCTTCCTTTTGAAGATCCACTTGCATCCTACGGGTTTTACCCCGTCTGGAGCAATGTCCAACGTCCATACCTTGTTGGTGTACATGGACTCCATTTCGGTCCGCATTGCATCCAGCCATTTCACTGAGTCAACGCTCTGAACGGCCTGCTGGAAGCTAGTAGGCTCATCATAATCTATGATGCAATCCTCTCTATCCCCGTCTATGAGAAAACCGCAGTATCTCTCGGGCGGATGAGACTGCCTACTACTCCTGCGGAGTGGCGTAGGAATGTCCTGTTCTTTCGAACCCTCTGGTTCCTCTAAGCTTTCAGTAATGTTTTGTGGTTCTGGAATTTCTTCCAGTTCTACCGCGCTCCCACTTATCTGGTTTTCCAAAAACTCAGTTTCCAAGAAGTAGGCATGACGAGAAACAAGGACTTTTTGTTCCTCTTCGTAGTAGAAAAGATACCCCTTGGAGTTCTTTGGGTATCCCACAAACTTACACTGTACTGAGCGTGCCTCGAGCTTGTCCGCATGCTGCTTTTTCACAAAAGCCGGACATCCCCATGTCTTAAAGGATTTAAGACAGGGTTTCTTCCCACTCCACATCTGATATGGTGTGGTAGGCACTGTCTTAGTAGGAACTTGGTTCAAGAGATGTGCAGCTGTTTCCAGTGCATAACCCCAGAAAGATCGCGGTAACTCAGCCTTACTCATCATGGAACGAACCATATCCAATAGGGTTCGATTCCTCCTTTCCGATACACCGTTATGTTGCGGAGTGTATGGAGGAGTACGCTGAGAGAGAATTCCATTCTCTTTTAAATAGTCCAGGAACTCGGCACTCAAGTATTCTCCACCTCGATCCGATCTTAGAATCTTAATACTTTTGCCTGTTTGTTTTTCAACTTCATTCTTGTAATCCTGAAATTTCTCAAAAGCCTCGGATTTGTGCTTCATTAAGAAGACATGTCCATACCTAGAGAAATCGTCTGTGAAAGTAATGAAGTATGAATAACCGCTTCGCGCATGTGTAGACATTGGACCACACACGTCACTGTGTATGAGTCCCAAGAGCTCGCTCGCTCTTTCTCCGTGTCCAGTGAACGGAGTCTTTGTCATCTTTCCCATGAGACAAGATTCACAAGTGGCATAAGACTGATACTCGAACGGATCCAAGTATCCTTCTTTATGTAACTTAGTCAACCGTGTCTCATTGATGTGACCCAGTCTACAATGCCATAAGAAAGCTTGATTAATATCTGGAGACTTTCTTTTGTGTGTATTCTGGACATTAAAAATCTGTGGTTGGTTTAACACGTATATACCATTACTCAAAGTACCTGACCCAATCAAAACTTGATTAAGGCGAATGTTTACAACATTACTTACAAACGCAAATTCATAACCTTCTTTAGAAACTAAAGATACAGAAATGATATTACAAGTTGCGTTGGGTACAAAAAAGCAATTACGCAAAACCAAAACATGTCCATCTGACATTCCCAGGTGATAGTCCCCCACGGCTTTAGCATCCATGCTAGCTCCGTTTGCAACTCTGAGGGTCATGTCACCTGCTTTCAAAACACTACGGTTTCTCAACGCCTGCAAAGAATTAAAGATATGAGATCCTGATCCGGTATCCAATACCCAGGAAGTAGAGTTTATAGAAAGACAGTTTTCAATAACATACACACCTGAAGCTGAAGCTGCAACCTGCTTCAATTCCTGTGTTCTGGCCTTCCAGGCCCTGCAATCATTCTTCCAGTGTCCTTTCTTATGACAAAAGAAGCATTCTTCCTTATCCACAAGCTTCCCAGCTATCTTTGTTGCTTTTCCTTTTCCCTTCGTATCCACTTTACTAACACCGCCCCTTGGTTTGGCGGGGGCTTTCTTCTTCTTTCCCTTGGCTTTCGCCTTGGACCTAGAAGAAGATGATCCTCCTACAAACAAAGTGGATGTTTCCCTACCTTTCTGTAGGGTGCCCTCTGCGCTCCTCAGCAGGTTGAGGAGCTCTGAAAGTTCAACCTCCTTTTCTTGTAGGTTGAAATTCATTATAAACTGGGCGTAAGTGGAAGGAAGGGACTGGAGAACTATATCCGTATATAGCTCACTCTCCAATGTGATCCCTAGGTCAGCGAGCTCCTCAATGTAGCCGATCATCTTTAGCACGTGCTCGGCTACTGATGATCCGACGGCCATTCTTGTCGAAAACAACTTTTTCGACGCTTCGTATCTTGCGATACGTGATTGCTCTCCATACAGTTCTTTTGTATGAAGTAATATGGACTCCATGTCCATATTCTCATGCCTCCTCTGATGTTCGTTGTCCATCGAGGCAAGCAGGAGGCACTTGTCCTTCGCGCTATCAATCTCCCAAGTCTTGCGGATTTCCTTATCCGCGACGCTGGAAGTTGGACCAGGGACAGGGGGAGCTTTGGTGGTAAGAAGATACCCCAGCTTGTCATAAGTGATTGCTATCTTGACATTCCTGAGCCAATCTTTGTAGTTTGGCCCTGTCAACTTGTTTTTATCTAGGAGTAACTTAAGTCCAGTCATGTTGATTGGTCGCTGCAATTAGGAGAGAGAAGAAGAAACACTCAGCATGATGCTCTTGCAAGTTTAGAGTGGTTTTTAATTTGTCTAAACAGGATGGCTCCCACTGTTTCTCGAATCCCTCCTCAAACCATAAAGGAAGAATTAGTCAGGATCAATCCCACCGTACAATACTTGCTTAACCGTTCGGCCAGGCTGGTGTCGGTACTTTGAGGGAGGTTTTCCAACGCTTTCGCGAAGTTCCTTAATTAAAGAACCTCTTTTCCCTGGGGGCGTAGCCCCGCTAACACCTTTCTAGGCACCTACTAGGTTTATAGCATTGATTGTTAAGTGAGAAATTTCCCGAGGAGTAGCATATACTCACAGTAGGATCGGGATCCAAATATCATCGTGTGACGAAACTGAAGGAATCCTACCAGAATCACCACACTCCAAATGGTATGCAAATCTAGCAAGTTTCAGTTCTTATGAAACTCCCGATGTGAATTTTTGCCCCATGCTCTTATGACCTTGACTAAGGCCAACAAATCATAAGTCACATGTCAAGTTCTACCCGTCGTTATCCAGGTTAATTTGAATCCACCCGTATCTACCCTTGACTATGGCCAACAAGGCAATACGACTGTCCCAAACCAACGCATTCTATCTATGCAACATATGAATACCCACCAGCTACCAAACACTGTGCCTTGACTAAGGCCAACAAACACAGCTTGAATACCGTTGAATATTCATATGAAACGACGGAGGGCTACGGATGGTTTTGGCAAAACCGTGAACGTAGTGAACTTGATTTGGTCGATGGAACGAGATAGCTTTTAAATGGAGTGGCTCAAGCTCCGCATTTTAAAAGTTAGTTTTGAAAAGAACCGAGTGGTTTTTCGAAAGTGTTCCAACGACTTTAACATGGTTTATTATCTTGCATTAGTTCTTTTAATGCGTGATATTCTTGCATTAGTACTTTTAATGCGTCCCATCATTTAAATCCTACCATTGCAGAAAACAACCAAAATATGACGTACGCTTATGCCATTCGCATTCGCCACTGGGCCCCGTCATTACCCGTTAGGTTACTTAACTAACGACAGAGCGGGGGCTGGGCTAGCGCGTCTGTAAAACATAAGCAACGCCTAAATAGAAAGCAATGATAAACATTTCAGATCACAGATAAATACATTGGATATACTAGTAATCTGTAATTTGTACGAGCCTGTAACAAAAAACAGATAACACGGTCGCGGTGAATAGCCAATACCCCACCCAAGACCCCTACGGGTGCGGCAAACTACCCGCCAAGTACCCGAAGCGTAGCAACCTCCCTCATCTCCATGAGTAGGCCACTCGACACTTCGGCATACCCGGTAGTTTGTGCACCCCTCCATGGGTCTATCCTAGGAGCAAAAACAGTAAAAGAATTATACAATGACGGCTACAACCCCGACCCGGTTGTGCGGCCAAACAAATAATAATTATTACATCAATTTACATTTACAATGAATTGCAAGAAAAGAAAACTCTCGTCTCACAACCCCCGGCTATTCACCCGCGACAATCCAACATATTTATATACACATTCCAGCACATTACAGATCATGTATAACCCCGACTAATCGTCTTATAGCGATTAGTCGACGTTCAATACATGCAAACATCACAGATATAACCATCATAGTCAAAGTGCAGTGAAGTTCGGAAAAATACGGAATTATAGGCCCCCAAAAGTAAATTTTAGTTCTGGAAAATCTGGGCATATAATATATATCCTAAAAATCCCAAAATCAACAAATAAAGACACTGCACGAAAATCGATGCAGAGGGGACATCAAGTCGCGGCGGTTCCGCGGCGGCCAAGAAGGCTCACGCGGCGGAAGGGCGGCGGCTTAGATGAATCTCTGTGTCGTTTTTCATGGGTGTTTTTAAAAAACCCTGAGATGAATTTACAAATATTAAGTTTTTCATTTTGAGCCCAAAAAATTTCAACAGAAACTCAGGTTTTGGAAAAATACGGTTTTTTGGGTTTTTTACGGTTCCGAACTTCGTTACACTTCACTACCAAGCTAGTTTAAGTTTAGTTAGGCTCTGATACCACTGTAAGTCCACGTTGCCACCCCCGGTTCTTACGGGGAGGCGGAAACGGTATAAAAATCAAATTTTTAGTGCAAGAGGCAACATGGACTGTGCAAGGTCGGGATCGTTACCTAAACTAAAACTAGCAACCTAGCTAAAGAAGTTTAGCTACTCGGATGAAGATGGTTATACCTAGACTTGAACTCCTTCGTCTTCAAACTTTGTAGAGGTTGATGGTTCTCCTTTGTCGCCTTCTCCCGTCGAAGATGGATCCACCTCGAAGGCTCGACCTTTGGGCTCTTTCTCGTACTTGGAGTGAACTAGAATCGCCGGCTTGCTAGACCCTTGATCCTAGAGTGAGTAGAGAGTGTGTAGGGTTTGCTTTTGTTTTTCAAGAGAAGGATTCTCAACTCATGAGAAGGTTTCTCTTGACTAGAGGAAGAAGAAGATGAGAATGAAGAGAGAGAGTGAGAGTGATAGAATGAGCTCTTTTTTTTCCTTTTGCAACCATAACAAAAGAAAAAGAAAAATCAAATAATAACAATAATCAAAATGAAAAAGGTTTGATGGATAGTTTAGAATGACTAATATCATTACATGCATTAAATGAATAAAGCAAGAATGAAAAAGCATCTTGCATTTGTAATGATGGTAGTCAAATGTTCAACCATGGTCAACAAGTCAACCATGGTCAACAAGTCAACAAAAACTAACCATGACACAATTTCATTTTATTATATATTATTAAATGATATAATACAAATCCATTAGGGTTTGGAAAAAGACGACTGTCAACTGTGCATACGCACCCGTTCCGAAACCCTAATGGAAATCATCTTCCTCCTCCTCAAATAACTGTGCATACACACCTGCATTCTTGTTCCGAGGAACATGAATACTGAGAGATAAAAGCAACCCCAAATACTATACCAGTATCCGGCTCAAACCAGAGCCCGCTGGTAATATCTGTCCGGACTCCAAACGTGCACAAGTGCGCGGATGAGAACGAACCCTGTCGCAAAACCATGCGACCTCTACTCTGTTTTGCCCACAGGCGAATACCCTCTGTGTGGGACTCTAAAGACTCGACACTACGCTGGCAGTGGGTTTAACCACAGACCGCAAGCGGCACTAGCTGTGCGTAACGGTCCCCAGGTAGATGTCGACAAGAAGGCTGACGAGGTGAAACCCCATCTGTACTCCTACTGAGTCTGAATGTGACAGTCTCCGTACAGTCCGGTCTGTTCGTCTGATACATCGCATGGCGGGCCTAGGGGGCGGTAAACGTCAGTCCCCCAATAGCGGTACAAGTCGTGCCGGAGCGAAGCCCAAAACACCCTGAGATAACACTGGAAACCTACCAGTATATCTCGTTTGCCCTGGCCAGGGACTACTCGTGTAATGGCTCTCCTAGACACAGCGCGATGTCAACCCCCAATACCGGGAGAGACGAATCCTGTCTAACCGTCACTGCCTCCAAGTGCTTCGGGACTGCACCCAACCACCACCTGTTTGCACGACTCCTTTGAGCCGTGGTAGGGTAGTGATCAAAGTGCAATGGGAACACACTCGAGGCGAAGTGCCAGTGTCAAGTCAGCGGACTAAGCTGTACTCATGTCACCTGGGAACTGATGACTGACGATAGGTATAATACCAACCTGTCAGTTCCCGACGAGTCCTGTCCAGTGTACTCGTAACCCAACGAGCACCCGTATACTATCTCCAGTACGACGTACTGATGGCTGTGGGACAGACCATCTCCCACACTGGGATGAGAAGCGCATACGCTAGTCTACTCCGGAGTATCGATGCCCTGTCTCGATAGTCCTGCGACTAGGGACCTGTATAAGGATGTGCTTATAGATTACCCAGCCCCCACTAGTGTGACTGCCATCACAACGCTGGTAATCAAGCAAAGATCCTAAGGGCTCCACTAATGCGTATAAGTGATATAGTAAAACAAACACAAGTACACATTGAAGTAGAGACAAACCAAGTAGCATACTACTATTTTGAGCAAGATTGTATATACAAGGTGAATATCCCAAGCATCCATTAAGTAATATACAAACTAGTATGATACAGTAATGGCCTCTAGGGCATATACACTAACAGAAACAATAGGGAACCAAAAGAATTTCAACTCGAGATGCAAAGTTGTTTGCATATCATCAGGACAGGGGTCAAGAGAAAGATATGATTCAAGAATCATGATAACAATATGGCAGGACATGTTCCTAATCACGGATTTTCTGATTCGTGTATTGGGTCCAATACCCAACTACAAAAGAATCAAACCCGATTAACCTAAATCCTATGGCTCTGATACCAAACAAACCCTGTAACGCCCCGCTTCCCAGAGTACGCTAAGATAGGCACGTGACAGAGCCAACCATGCTACCTGTGGATCGGAAAAATCCCTCCACACTCACATTACGGCTGTAGAGATATCAAGAACAGGAAAGTAAATAAACTATCTAGTACATGTCCATGAGCCAGAATAAACGAGTCAAGAAATAATATGCGGAAGCAATAAATCCAAGTAACAATAACATCTAGAAAGTAAGGAAATAACTAATTGGATACTAACAGGATCCTCACTGCTCGGCCTGACGGCGGAAATACTCTTGATCAGCCTGCGACAAAGGTAGAGGATCTGGGCATGCAAAACCCAGACGTCAGTACGTCATAATATCAACAATAATATAATCAGGGGGTAACAAGTCATGCAGGCATGAGTATGAACAGTAACAAGTCATCAATAACAAGTAACAGTAACATGAATATAAATAAGTGAACATGATATAAACAGGTGAAGTGCAGTGAGTAGTCTAAACTGTACTATAGGGTGATATACTCTAAAGTTATTCGAAATCAATGAATGTAATCCTCATCGTAACCCATCGGTCTATGCCCCGTTAATTCCCCACGGGACCACGGTAAAATGATGTAATAGACTGTGAGTCTATGTCCCGTTCATTCCCCACGGGACCACGGTAAAATGATATAATAGCCCTTTGAGTTACGTTCAACTACATTCTTGATTTCCCCATACCCCCAAATTATGTGTGTAAATCAGGGATTTATAAATATGAGACTAATGCCAACATAGGATCAAGCAGTAATAGGTTTGTCTGTACAGAAAACAGGATATGTCCATCGGGACAACATGTCGGGATTTTCGGCATTAGAAACAGGATCAGGTAACATGTCAAGTAGTGATATATCAGGTCATTTCAGCTAGTGTACATGTATCGAGTCATGTCAAGTAGTGGTGTATCAGGTATCAAGTCAAGCAGTAGTATATCAGGTCATGACAGGTAGTGCACATGTGTCAAGCGGATGCTCATACTAAAACTGTAGCAAGTACGGATGCACGGTAAAGCATGGATGCATAAATATTTTGTCAGGGGTTACATCATGACTATGTAGGATGCACAATTATCAAGTATGGTGCACTAATACAACAATAACATGAAATAATATGGTCTCGGTATGCAACTAGATATGTGATAAACTGTACGGATACAGACGGATACTATAAAATTGTAAATCGGTAAAATTTGTTGAATATTAAAACACAAGCACTATTATTTATTAAATAAATATTGATATAATAATATTAACATGGATAACATATTCAAACCGATTAATAACTATAAAAGTGGTATTGATTAACCATGCACAAGAAAGTTCCGTTCAGAAATTCAGCGTCACCCTGGTTTATAAAATAGCTTAAAAATAACAAACATTCTCCAAAAGAGACGTGTCTTATACCAAAACAAAGATAATTAAATAAGGTTTTAATTTTTATAAGTATAAGAATCTCAGGTTGTCCCTACAAAAATCTATGAACATTCGAAGTTGAAAGTTTGCTGCTGGAATTTCCCAGGACACCAGTTTAGATACATTTTCATTTGCATTTTACGTTATTTAAACAATTTATTTTGCAATTAAATATTTCATAGAGTTATAGTATTCTGAGTTATCTTTGTAACAAACTAAAGAACGTAAACTAATGATTTTTCTATGATTTATAATGAATTTTATAAGGTAAGGTGTACAGTAAATTTCAGATTTGTCGTATCCGCTTTGCGACGACGTTTCATGCGTAAACTATAATATTTTCAAATGTATAACATTATAAAATGAAGATTATAAACTAATTAAAGATAATAATAAGAAATATTACGACGATATATATTTTAAATGATATGGATGCAAACGGGTATCACATAATCGTAAAATGATAAACTAACAAGTGCAGAACATATAACTAAGCAATATGAAATATAACTATTCAATTTGATGCAGTATATGATAGTATAATATATAACAAGATAAGTTTTCATGACCTAGATCTGAAATGATATGAATGGATGCAAACGGAACATCGAAAAGTTATAAAACTAAATATGGGGTGCATGATTTTAAATACAGGTATTCCACTGTTAAAATAGATGCATCTAAAGTAATGTAGCATGTAATTAAGATTGGTTTGCATGCCCTAGATCTGAAATGAACTATACAAATATAAACGGAACGTCGAAAGGCTGTAATATGAAACATGCGATGCTTGATTTAAAATACAGGTGTGATATTTATTTAAATAGGTATATAATGAGTTATATAGCTTGTAGCAAGATTAACTTGCCTAGACGGAACAAGAACGGATGTGTACGGAACGTCTTTCGTCCCGTGAAATGTCGCGACGCGCGCACGGTACACGGAACGGTTCCAAACAACGCACGAGGGTGATCACACAAGTCAGGTACATTCACTGGATCACTCGGATCGTCGTCGACGAGCACGGCTCTGGTGGTGATCACCGGAATCAAGAAACAAGATCAAGAAAAAGAAAGAAGAAAGAAGAAGAAGTAAGAAGAAGAGGCTGTGTATTAAATAAGGAAAGAAAAATTAAATAAATAATATATATATATATGTAGAGGAGAGAGAGAGAGAAAGGGGTTGTTAGTTTGCTAGGAAATTAGTTTAGATTCAAATTTAAAAAATCTTTTATTAGTTAACTAAATTTTAATTTGTATCAATTTATAAAATTAATATTATATAAATAAAATTTGATATTCTGGTAAATACAAACATAGTCCAAAACATGCCCGGGACGGGTCTAAAATTCAGTTTTAAAATACGAAAAATATACATGTCGACCAAAATAAAAAATGAATGTCCGGATAACGAAAAATGCATACCCCCAAGAACGGATGCACGCACGTACGCGTAGCCATCCAAACAAGTCTGTTTCACTGAACGGGACGAGAACAAGATGCGCGGATGCTACCGCGGGGCTAGGGGTATCATGCAGGCCATGCATTGTATTTTTAAAATATTTTATGTGACTAAAAATGTTATATTGTAAAAATGCAAATGCCAGATAAAATGCCAGTATGCACTAAACATGAAAATACACCAGTCTACGTAACAAGTCAGGATAACTCATAAATATGAATCAAATAAGTTCAAGCAAGCGGGTCGGGTCGAATGCAATGTAAAATGTAAAATACTATTCGCACCCAAAACACGATAAATCGGGAAAATACCACAATTAAGGAAATACGAGAACTGGAATTGGTATAAATGAACTAGGTTGTTACAGTCGTGTCGGATAGTAGCCCAGAACACCCTGAGAAACTACTGGAATACCTACCAGTAAATCTCGATTACCCTGGCCAGGGATTTCGTGTAATGGCTCTCCTAAACACAACGTGATCTCACCCCCAATACCGGGAGAGACGAATCCCCAACGATCCGCTCACTGCCTCCATGTGGCTCGGGACTATACCCAACTAAAACCTGTTTGCACGACTCCTTTGAGCCATGGTAGGGTAGTAATCAAAGCACAGTGGGAACTCACACGAGACAAATGACGATCTCAGGTCGACAGACTAACCTGTACACATGTCACCAGGGAACTGCTATCTGACGATATGTATAATACCAACTAGCATGTTCCCGGCGAGTCATGACCCGAAAGAGCACGTGACTGGCCCTTGAAACATATGAAGTCTATAGGACTCCATCTGATCCAAGAAAGCCAAAAGCCTAGAAATCTAAAACCATTTTAAGAGTAAAGAAACATATTTTGTAAATTTTCCATTGAAGCATTTTATCAAACACTTACTACGCATAACAAAGAGCACAACCCAAACAAGAAATATAATATACAACGCCGAAGGGCGAGGATCAAAACCCAAGAGAATCTCCAATAAGCAAGAAAATCGTAATACTACTAAGCGCGACTCTAAGGTCGAATATAATACATCACTAGTGTCTAAGTCTGAAACAATATACAAGTTTTGGTTGATGGGTTTCTAGATACAATGAATAATACATGTACAACGGCGGTTCTGATACAAGAACCCACCTACCAAGCAAATCACCCGCAAAGGAAAGTAGTGTGCCAGAAATTCCGCTATGGAACCTGTACGGCAAACCTGCAAGAACTGTGGCACAACGGGGGTGAGTTGCTAACTCGTGAATAGAAAATATCTACAAGAAGAAATCGAAAGCAAGACCTAATCCTAGGTCAATACAATCAGTATATAATATAAATCTCAAATGAATAAGTCTGAAGCATGGTAAAGTGGCAATGTAACATCTGAACATAAGTGTATTGCCAAGAACTCGTGCCAGTGCCTCACGTAATAACATATCATAAATACGATGTATGTATGCGGTGAAATGAAAGCAGAAGGTATCACGAATGAAGTCATCAGAAAATCAGTGTCGAGCATCGACACAAGTATATATCTCAATATCAAGTAAATACCACATATCATGTATCCGATATGTATGCAACATCCATGAAGGTACTCTATCAGGTACAACTAATACATGATGCAATGCAGATAAAATAAATGTAGGGTAGGGGAGATATAATATACCATCGACCATAAAGGCTCCTCTCATATTGAGCACATAGGCTCCTTTCATATCGAGCACATAAGCTCCGAGCACATTGGCTCCTTTCATATATCGAGCATCCGTCAGTCCGGGTCAGCCCCCACTCTCATATATCGGGCATCCGTCAGTCCGGGTCAGCCCCCACTCTCATATATCGGGTATCCGTCGGTCCGGGTCAGCCCCCACTCTTATATATCGGGCATCCGTCAGTCCGGGTCAGCCCCCACTCTCATATATCGGACTGCATATATAAGTTTGTATAGATCATCATGATGATATACTAAGTAGGTGTATATATATATCGGCGTCCCATACCACTAATATATATATACTCTGGGTATACATATATATTTCAGTGTCCCATACCACTGATATATATACGCAGGAGTAAAACAATCCAGAATCATCATATGCCACCATATCACAGTGCGAAATCCATGAATTATAATACATGCAACATGAAACACTAATATGAGCATGGAACTATGTAAAGGCATATGCACAAAGGAGCATGGATCAATAACATATAAGCATGCAATGCAATGCGAGCCATAGAATAAATGGTAAATGAATAATAATGCCGCTTGCCATTTGAAATAAGACAAATCGGGGTTTTTGTAAAATAAGGGCTACAGTGTTTTTAAGATACTCCTGATTCGTTAGTTGTTGAAATAGGTATGACTTGGGTCTAGTCTAACATCTACTATGCAAACTACAGATCTAAGTATCAAGTCAACTGGGAGGGGTATGGAATCCACCTAAATCTGAGTCGATATAAATATATATACATATAATAGTCGGTGATCCCGCCTCAATAGTATCGCGTACAATACAGTATATCATATGACAATCCTCAGTCATGAGTGCGGATCTATCATCAATATAAAGCTCGTACGGTAAATCTTCGTACGGCATCCCAATTGCTGGGTACGGGTAAATTATCACAATCAGCTCATCAATTAATTGGTATCCTCATCATCATAGCACATAATCTGGGGTACTGATCTAAGTCTAGTACAACTGATACCATCAATATAACTGCGTGTGTAAACACACGTTCCAAGGCCCGCTAGAGATCACATGTCGTATCCCACATACGAATCATATCAAATCACCGATCTCGCGGCACAATTCCCAAAATCATCGACTCACCTCCAATATCGTCCAATATCATCAAACACAGTGCAAGTATAATGAATGTGCACGGGTGTACGTGTAGGTGTAAATCCATTCTGGGGTTCGCGACTATAAACTCACTAGTTGCTTCTAACCCTAAACTATCCATAATACACCTAACACAATATCCACAACACACTATAACTATCATACATATATATAGTATATCAACTACGGACTGCGGGGGTGCTATACGCCATCCACCCGACTTCCCCCAGTAGATATAATCTACTCACCTCGCGTCTTCATTTGTGGACGTCGCCACGCGCTTGCTTGTCGTCCCGGAGTCTTCATGGGGTACCTACACGTCAAAGTATCGTATTGCGTATTAAAACCAAATCAAAGCTAAAACGGCATACGAATCCCAAAACGATACGCTATGATCTATAGGTTAGAACCTATGGACAACGCCTTCCAAAACCATCAACAACCCTCGATATCGTCGTATAAACGCCAAATAGTCGAGGTAAAACACAATACACAAATTCAGAATTAAAAATACGGAATACGGAAACACGAATCCAAAACAGCAACTAAGGAAATAGGCTCCAGATTTCACCCTAGGTCAAATTAGACAAATCAATACATGCCAGGGGCCTAAACTACAGATGTAGGAGCAGCAGAACCAAAACGACCCAATTTGGTGCAGGTCTGGCCGCAATTTGCGGCCAGAGGGAATTAATTGGAGGCCGGGTCATGGAGTTAGGGGCTCGGGTCTTGGTGGTAGCTTCCTGGGTGCCTGCACATGTCACTGTCCATTCAATTTTATTTTAGGATGTCTCGGGTGATAGCAGATCTCATACAAGCTTCCCAGATTTCATAACTTTCCTGATATCGGTTTCTAAATCCGTATTTCGGGTTTTAACTCTCAGGTTGGGGCCTCAATTCATGCACTAGGGTGTTTATCTAACTTCTACTGAGCTCAATTGCTCACCACAACTCACAATTCCCTCAAACCCTAACTAAGTTTTCCTCAAGTCCACAAAAACACACAATATCGATATGAAACTTGAATCAAAGCTTAAGCACAAGAAATATCACTCTAATTGTGAAGGAAATTACCTCATAAGACCCCCAAGAATCCTCAACAGCGCCAAAATGAAAGCTTTCTTGGTCCATCCTATAGCTCTTGAGCTTGTGCACACTTTTAATGAAATGGGGGTAGGGTTTTGGTGATGTTTGTGAGATGATTTTGGGGCTTGAAGAGGGGAGGGAGATGAAGGAGCAGCAGCAGGAGGAGGAGAAGGGGAAGAGGGATGAAGAAAAATGAAGAGAGAAGAGAAGTCTCATGGTCAAATGAACCCCCTCACCTCTCTCTCTCTCTCACCCACCTACTACCACATTATTCTAATCAATTCTTTTTCCTTTCTTTTCTTTTCCCTCAAAATCCTTCTCACTCAAATAGTGAACCCCAAAACAAAATCATAGCAAGAAAAATGCAACACAAGTGCAGGAAAAGATATGTGCATGTTTTGCACAAAATTGCCCGAAAACCCGATTAGCGATTTTTAATCGCGATTAGCACTAAATTAGCATATAACTAATCATAACAACTTAAAAATGGCATAATTCTCTAAATTACCCTATTTTAGAATTTTCCGTAATTTTTCAAAAATTTTCTCCATTTATTTGTATTTTAATTATACCGAATTATTAAAATATTCAATAAAGTAATATTAAATTATAAAATTTCCCAAAATGGTATTTTATTATTTTGAAATGTTACAGATATGTATAATACCAACTAGTATGTTCCCGGCGAGTCCTGTCCGGTGTACTCATAACTCAATGAGCACCTGTATACATCTTAGGTGAACCAACTAACACCAATGGCTTGTGAGACCGGCCACCGCCCCTCGTCGGGGTCTCGACTGTATACACTAGTCTACTCTGGAGTATCGATACCCTGTCTCGAAACTCCCTCGACTAGGGACACTTTAAGGATGTGCTTATAGACCCTAGCTCCCACGTATATGATCGCCATCATATTGCTGGCCGTCAAGCAAGAATCCTATGGGCTCTATCAACATGCAATAGTGAACTAAAGCATGTACACGATAATAAAGACAAACCAGATAGCATACTATCATCTCGAGCAAGACTGTCCTATCGGTATAGGTCCTCTCTCAATCATTGCAATCACGTACCTGCGATCCAATAATTGACTTTGAGGGCACTATATCCAACAATCTCCCACTTGCACTTAAGGCTAATTATTGCGATGGCGCGTACTCACATCTCGTGTGATACTGAACATCCAACTCCTCTACTAATCAGTTTCACAAAGCTCGTTTATAAAACTATTGTATTCGAGAAATAGCCTCAGTGAGTGGATTCGCCCTGATGTTTCTTTCTATGTCACTCTTTATCTCAAGTTCGCTGAGAAAGCCATCTCCCAAAATGAGCAATACCTGTCTTAAAATATGTCTGGATATCTGATGGGACCCAGTTCACAAATGAACTCCAAATCCAGCAAACATCCTAGACTGTATCGTCAACTGAATTTAATCAGTATCCTGCACCATGCCTCCCACAGTATCCGCTTGGACCACCTGTCTAAACTACTGCCCCTCGTCAGAAGGAAAACTATAACTCTGACAGTCACTCTGTCATCCGGGTCACCTTGGAAGCCTGGAATGATAACTGTCTCCCGAAGGAGGCTGTCGTTATCAAATCCCTAGAACAACCACTTATGTTCTAAAACTGCTTCCGAACGTTTCTCTAAGATTTGATTAATATCAACTTATTGCATCTAGTGCAAAAACAACATCTGGTGTGGTACTTGACATCTCATGATCAACTCAATTGCCTAAGCAAGTGATCTGCCAATCATGCACATCTCTCTCCCCTTTAGTCTGTTAGACACCTTTAGAGAGGGTGACTCCATCACTTGCTGGCACACCACCATGCCAGGAGTCGTTAATTCTAAAATACCTTTAGAATGCTGTCAAAGTAGCCAGATTGGGAAAATACCCAAATCTGGATCTAAAACCATAGTTCCAGTAACCAGAATGCCTGATATTAGATCCATATCCTTTGTGGAGAAAATCCTGTGTGACAACCACAGTATGACCGATCGTAGTATATGAATTTCACTTCCTACAATATGTATGTCATCCAAGTACCAGGACATCACACCCTACTATTTTCTTAACAGATCCATCCCCTATTCTGATGAAGTCAAAGCCTATGACTATCACATCAAAATTAGATGATCTATCTCCGCTATATCTGCTTTAGTCTATAAAGAGACACAAGCTACTTGTCTACTATGCTTCCGCTGCTCCCACTGACCACAACAAACCTGTGGCAGAGTCATATACACGTACACTTCTAAAACTAGTTTAGAACTGTAGGGTTACTGGGCACTCTAATAAGGTTCTACAAGGCATCAACCATGCCCGTTTCAAATTTTAGCCGTGCCTAACAACCCTAAACAAGATCTTGGCTAGACTATTATGCTATCACATGCAAGTAAAAGACATTTACTACTAAGTGAATACGAAATACAACCTTTGTAGATCGGTCCTTCACTTCTAAAGCTCCTTATCGTAGTCCCTTCGCTGCGACCATGGTTCTCCCGGGCTCTTGCATGGCTTCACGAGGCGAAAGATGTTTCCTAGCTTGAAGTCTTCGAGGCCGAAGATGATCTACGTCGAGGGAATACCGACTCAAGCTACTACTTCACTAACTAGAGAATTAGTGAAGCAAACACCCTAAACTAAAGTGCTAGTCTAGTAGAGGATGGAGAAATAGGAAGTGGGTTCTCTTTAGAATTTTATTTCTCACAAAGTCTCCCTCTCTTTTAAAACCCTAGCAAGCCTTTTCTCTTTTCTCAAAGAAGAAGAAGATGAACAAAAGAAAAGGATGAGGATAATGATCAAGTGAGTGAGCTAACCATGGTGAGTGAGTATCATATACTAACTCATGTAGAGACATAACCATGGCTAATCCAAATGGTTAGGTTAACAAAAATCTAAAGTAAAGACAAAGAAAGTGGACTTTGTCAAAGCAAAGCAAGCTTCTACAAGCTTCATGCTCTTTCCAAAATTCCACTAATTTTGTAATTACCTTAAATAATTATAACCCACTATGATAAATAGAATGGTGTATGTCTTACACACCCATGTCAAGTGTATCATCAACCATGATACAAAAAGAAAACACATTTTAATATATATCACATATATATTAAAGTTGTGCACATGTGAGAAAAATCCATAAGTGAACATATGTTGGTTAATGTAAATTAGTATATCTAATATACAATTATAAACTAAATTATTAAATCAACATTTGACTTAATAATCCGTTCATATCGCATATAACCGACTAACATCCAATGTATCCACTTATCGAATCAACACTTGATTCGATAACCCGGCTATATCACATATAACCTCGCGATACAAAAAGTCGCGAGAATAGAATACGGTATCACATACACGCATCATTCTCGGTCCCGCACATATCACATATGCGCTCCTATTTCGTTTTGCCTGAGCCAGTAAAACCTCTGTGTAGGACTCTAAAGACTCGTCAATACGCCGGCAGTAGGTGATGATCACATCAAGCACCCACAAGCCGTCAGTGGTACTAGCTGGAAGTAACGGCCACCCGGGTATTAAGCAATCAGAAGATCAACAAGCAAGCCCGCTCCAACTCCTGTAAAAGCCTGCCGGTAACACTTCCCGTACAGTCCGGTCTCCTCGTCTGATATGTCGCATATCAAGTCTAGGGGTGGTAATCGTCAGACCCCAATAACCGATAAGTCGTGCCGATGTGAGGCTCATAACGGGTCGAGAAACTACTGGTAACACTTACCAGTAAATCTCTAAATCAGCCCTGGCCAGGGACTTTCCTGTTATGGCCAATCGAGCACAGCGCAACATCAACCCCCAATACCGGGAGAGACGAAACCCCTCCTATCGCTCATCGCCTCCATGTGACTCGGGACTGTACCCAAAAACCACCGTTTTGCACGCCCTCTTGGGCGTGGTAAGGTGGAAATAAAAGCACAGTGGCAATCACACAAGACTCTATGACGATCTCGGGTCTACAGACTAACCTGCACAAGTGTCACCAGAGAACTGCCATCTGACGTGAAGTATAATACCATCTGGGAGTTCTCGGTGAGTCCATCCAGTGTACCCAGTCTCCACTGAGCACCCGTATATCATCTCTGATGTCAAACACCAATGGATATGGGATCATCCATCGCCCATCTATATGGGTCGAGAAGGTATACGCTAGTCTACTCTGGTATATCGATGCCCCGTCTCGATACACCCACGACTAGGGACCTTGAAGTATGTACTTATGGACTACCATGTCCCCACTAGTATGATCCGCATCATAGTCCAGGTAGTCAAGTACACATCCTAAGGGCTTTACCAATATGTAACTATAAGACAATATCAAGAGACAAGTATACATGTTAAGATAAAGAGCAACCAGATAACATACTATCATATCTAGCAAGAAAGTCCTCTCTATATATGTCCAAGCATCCAATATAATATACATCATCTGTACAATACTGGCATCTAGGGCATACATACAACTAACAATCTCCTACTTGCACTACGGCCAGCTGCTGTAGTATCGCATACCTAGCATCCCGAAGAGTCTCTCAAACTGTATCTGGGGAATGGCCTTTGTGAGTGGATCCGCAGTGTTGTTCTTCGTGTCGACCCTCCTGACCTCGATCTCCCAGCGATCAACTATCTCCCGGATCAGGTGATACCGCCTCAGAATATGCCTGGATCACTGATGGGACCTAGGTTCCTTGGCCAAAGCCACCGCTCCATTGTTATCGCAATACAAAGGTATTGGATGCTCAATGGATGGAACCACTCCAAGTTCAGTAATGAACTTCTTCATCCAGACAGCCTTTTTGGCAGCATCGTTGGCAGCGATGTATTCAGCCTCTATCGTCGAGTCTGCCACGGTTTCCTGCTTGGAACTCTTCCAGCTAACTGCCCCTCCGTAAAGGGTAAAGACAAATCCCGAGTGCGACTTAGAGTCGTCCTTATCACTCTGGAAGCTCAAATCGGTAAATGACTCCACTTGGAGTTCTCCGTTACCATACACCAAGAGCATCTCTTTAGTCCTTCGTAAGTACTTGAGAATACTCTTCACAGCTGTCCAGTGACTCTCTCCAGGATCAGCTTGATACCTACTCACTACACTTAGTGAGTATGCTACATCGGGTCTGGTACATAGAATCGCGTACATGATAGAGCCTACAGCTGAAGCATAGGGTATCCCTTGCATGCGAGCTCTCTCCAAATCAGTCTTGGGAGACATCTCTTTGGAGAGAGTGAGCCCTGAGATCGTGGGTAAAAACCCACATTTGGACTCTTCCATACTAAACCTCTTTAGTATAGTGTCAATGTACCTGGATTGGGACAATCCCAATATCATTTTAGATCTATCTCTAAAGGTCATAATTCCCAGTATGCAGGAGGCATCACCTAGATCTTTCATTGAGAATCTTTGTGATAAGAAGAGCTTGACCGGCTGCAGCATAGGAATGTCATTTCCTATCAAGAGTATGTCGTCCACGTACAATACGAGGAAGACAACCTTACTCTCTGCCACCTTCTTGTAGATACAAGGTTCATCTACGTTTTTGAAGAAATCAAACTCTTTGATAACGACGTCAAAGCAGATGTTCCAACTCCGCGATGCTTGCTTTAATCTATAAATGGATTTAAGCAGCTTGCACACCTTCCCGCTGCTCCCACTATCTACGAAGCCCTCTGGCTGAGTCATGTACACGCACTCTTCTAAATCACTGTTTAGAAAGGCGGTCTTCACATCCATTTGCCAGATTTCGTAGTCATGATATGCAGCAATGGCAAGCATGATCTGGATGGATTTATGCATAGCCACTGGAGAAAAGGTTTCGTCATAGTCCACACCTAGTCTTTGACGAAAACCCTTTGCAACAAGTCTAGCTTTGAAAGTCTCCACTTTCCCATCTACACCAAGTTTTTTCTTGAAGATCCACTTGCTCCCAATGGGTTTTACCCCTTCAGGAGCATCTTCCAAAGTCCACACATTGTTGGTGTACATGGATTCCATCTCGGACCGCATTGCATCCAGCCATTTCACTGAGTCCCCACTCGTGATGGCCTGCTCGAAGCTAGTTGGGTCATCATCAAACATGATGCAATTCTCGCTCCCACCATCCATGAGAAAACCGTAGTATCTCTCAGGTGGGTGAGTAACCCTACTAGATCGGCGGAGAGGCTGAGGTTCGTTGGGAACTACCGAATCCTCCGGTTCTACTAAATCTTCAGTTTGAGTTTGTGTAGCCGGAATTTCTTCCGGTTCTACCTTGTCGCCACTAATTTCTTTTGAAAGAAATTCCTTTTCTAAAAAGGTGGCATGTCGAGAAACAAACACCTTTTGTTCCTCGCTATGGTAGAAAAGATATACATGTGAATATTTGGGATATCCCACAAACTTGCATAAAACTGACCGTGCCTCGAGTTTGTCCGGATTTTGCCTTTTGACATAGGCCGGACAACCCCATATCTTAACTCGTTTAAAACATGGTCTCTTCCCACTCCATATCTCATATAGTGTGGTAGGAACAGATTTAGATGGAACTTGATTCAATAGGTATGCTGCTGTCTCCAGCGCATACCCCCAGAAGGAAATAGGTAACTCAGCTGTGCTCATCATAGAGCGCACCATATCTAATAGGGTGCGGTTCCTCCGTTCCGATACATCGTTGTGCTGTGGTATATATGGAGGAGTTAGCTGAGAGAGAATCCCATTCTCTTTTAGGAAGTCCGGGAATTCATTGCTCAAGTATTGTCACGACCCGAAAGAGCACGTGACTGGCCCTTGAACCATATGAAGTCTATAGGACCCCATCTGATCCAAGTAAGCCAAAAGCCCAGCAATCTAAAACCATTTAAAGAGTAAATAAGGAAAACTGGTTTTGAAAAGTAAAGAAATCATGTTTCGAAAATCAAGGTTCTTAAATAACTAAGCCGAATGTGTATTTTTAAAATGTGTGACCTTTCCTGAAAATTCCGGCAGAGTTTCCTTTGTAAAAACTGGCCCCGAACGGGGTACAACAAGAATAATATATATGAAATGATAAAAGGCATCCCTAAGCGGGAGCTAGCTCTTCGTCAATCGACGGTCACAACCACGCAAGCAATAATAATATACAACGCCAAAGGGCGAGGATCAACCCAAAAAGAAACTCAAAACAGCCAGAAAACCGTAATACTACAAGCGCGACTCTAAGGTCGAAATAATACAACACTGTCTTCTAAGTCTGGAACAATATACAAGTTTTGGTTGATAGGATTACTAGATACAATGAATAATACAGGAGCAATGGCGGTTCTGATACAAAAGAACCCACCTACCAACGCAAGTCACCCATAAGGAAGTAGTGTGCCAGAAATGCCGCTATGGAATCTGTACGGCAAAAACCTGTAAGGACTGTGGCACAACGGGGGTGAGTTGCCAACTCGTGAATAGAAAATATCTACAAGCAGAGATCGAATGCATGACCCATCCTAGGTCAATACGATCAGATAAACATAAACCTCAATATGAATAAGTCTGAAACATGCTAAACTGGCAATGTAATCTCTATACATGAGTGTAATGCCAAATGCTCGTGCCAGTGCCTCAGGTAATAGCATATCATAAATGTGAGGTACAAACAATGAAATCAATCTGCATGTACGTGGATCCCGTCCACTCGTCACCCAATGACAAAACCATCATGCATGTAAATATCATCAGCATATGCATGGAAATATGAGGATATAAACCACCTGTGTCCCTCGCGACACGTCAAAATCATGGAACCGGAGTGCCCAGCATCGTCACTCGAAAACATCATGAAAACTGTGCCCAGCATCGGCACGTAAATCCTCATATATCGGGCTCCGTCAGTCCGGATCGGCCCACAGGCTCTGTCTGCGGTATCGGCCCCCGCAGTACGCCATATCCATCTATCGACTCTGGTCGGTATCCTCCAGATAACCGCCAGGTCCAACAAAATCACCGTTAGGTACTCGCCACCCAGCCAGGCTCATCGTCTACTCCACGAAAAACATTTCTTGCCCCGGGGAACCATACCGGGTCCACCATGTACCCGCAATCGGCCTCATCCGCCTCCTCGAATCGGGTTTCACATGTCGCTCTCAGCACCGAGAAAACACATGGTGGACGCACTGAAATATCATATCACGGGTAACCGGGTTTTTAAAACCATTACATATCCTCTTTGAAACACCCACGGTTACCAAAACCAGAAATATCATGGAAACAGCATATCTCAATGCGTATAATCAGAAAGCAGCATGTATGCGACATATAGCAGAAAGGTAAGCATATCAATATGTCATGCAAGGGTCATATCCTGAATGCAACAGTACTACAGTGTAGTGACATGGCAATTATCGATGATGAAGTGTGTGAGCCGGCAAACAAGTGTACGTGGAACATACGCATCATCGATAATTGTACTGGTGTCCTAGCAGCATGACTGAAATATATCAACAATATAAGCGATGCAATGCAAACAGCATGAATGTGCGGAATCGAGTAATCAACGCAACAGTAGAGAACCTGCCTCAATAGATATATCATGCAACCTTGCCTTTTGAAATAAGACGAATCAGGGCTTTTGGTAAAATAAGGGCTACGGTGTTTTAAGAAAAGATGCGCCTTTGAAAATATCCGTATAAACCCTTTTGCCTATCTTTAAAATATCCCTGATTCGTCAGTTTTGAAATAGGTATGAGTCGGGTCTAGCCTAACGCCTACTATGCGAACTACGAACCCGACAATCAAGTCAATAAAGAGGGGTATGGAAACCACCTAAATCTGAGTCGATATCACACTATCTCATCACATGACAGGTATCACTACCATCATATCACATCTCCAATACGAACTCTGTCATGTCGCCAAATCTCACGGCCTCAATCGAATCTCATCGACTCATCTCAATCCCACGTATCATCCTCAAATCTCGTATATGAACTCATAGTCCCATACCCATGTGTAGATATACACACCATCATATGCGCACAGATATATGAAAGAATGTATGCAAGTATGTGTGTATGTGCGAGTGTGGGTGCAACCACTACTCTAGGGTTTCGCACTATACTCAACCAATACATCCTTTATTACCATCAATAATCCTAAACAACACATAATAAATATATGTGTGTATACGTATTCGTATACATCACCACGGACTGCGGGGATGCTATACGCCATCCATCTGACTTCTCCCCGTAGATATAAATCTACTCACCTTGCTTCTCATGTGTCGGTGCCGATGTCGCCATCTTCATCTTCTTTGCCTCAACATCTCGTAGGTTACCTACAAGTATATCACAACGCTAAAGCACATGAAAATCACATCGGAAACCAAAATAGCACACGCTACCCGCATAGGTAAAAACCTATCGACTCGCATGTAAACACGTTCAATATCCACTTGTCGTTGACGTCCAAACGCTACCCGACAGGAATGAATCACCAAATACCAAAATCCATGCTAAATCAAGTCGTAAACCATACACCAACTCAAGCAAATCAACCCAGATTTCACCCTAGATGGAATCAGTCAAAACTAGACATACCCAGGGTCAAGAATAGAGAAAATGGGACCATGCACAAAATTCGAGACAGATCCCCCCTGCTCTGGCCGCAAATTGCGGCCAGAAGGGAAAAATTGGCGGCCTCACTGTGGAGTTGGGGGCTAGGGTTTGGGGTGGTGGTTCATTGGTGCCTGCACATCTCACTGTCAACTCAGTTTTATTTTTGGTGTCTCGGGGTGATAGCAGATTCCACAAAACACTTCCAGATTTACAGTTTTTCTCCGACATCGATTCCGTAATTCCGTATTCTGGTTTCAAGTTCAGGTTTGGGTCCAAATTAGCATCACACAAGGGATTCTAAGGTCACCACAATCCTCAATTCCATCTTTGATTTCAGTTTTACCCTAAACCCTAACTAGAAATCTCTAAAGTCCACAAACAACACATTATCGATATGAAACTAGAATAGATGCACAAGGAAATGAAATACTACTCTAATAGGTGCAGAAATTACCTCCTTTGGCAACTCAAGAAAATTCTTGAGTTGCTCAAAGTCCTCCAAATCCAATCTTGCTAGGTTCAATGTGTAGCTAGTGAGCTTGGGAGTAAGTTTTGTGAAGTGGGAATGGGGTTTTGGCTTTGTTTTCATGGTGGATCTAAGGTTTCATGAAGAGGGGGAGAGAGAGGGGGAGAGGGAGCAGCAGCAGCTCAGCTCAAAGGGAGAGGGGAGAGAAATGAGAAGGGAAATGATGGAGGAAAGGGTCAAAAGTCAAAGCAACCTACTCTCTCTCTCTCATCATCACTTACTTTTTCCTTTTTCTTTTCTTCACTAAACTCTTCTCACTTGAATAGAAGACCCAAAAGAAAAGCCATGGTAGAAATGCACAAGCAACACAAGTGTAGAAAATGATATGTGCACATTTTTGCATAAAAAGCTAAAAATCCGATTAGCGATTTTTAATCGCGATTAGCACTAAATTAGCATATAACTAATCTTAAAAACTTTAAAATGGCATAATTCCATAAAATACCTTATTTTAGAGTTTTCCATAATTTTTCCCCATTTATTTGTATTTAATTATACCAGAATATTAAAATATTCATTAAAATAATATTAAATTATAAAATTTCCCAAAAATCATATTTTATTATTTTGAAAACGTTACAATCTACCCCCCTTAAAGAAATTCGGTCCCCGGATTTAAATTTAAACCCCCAAATGCTAAAATATTTCAATACAAATTCCAAGTCATCGGGGCTCCGAAATCAGCAATACATAAAACGTATCATAGCGCAATGCATGCGCATGAGTACTGAGCAGATAACTCAAAAGCAACACTCCATCAAGCATCCCGCAATCATCGGAGTCATGGTAAAGACACAAATGTCAAATCCAATACAAAACCAATATGATATAGATCAGAACTATACATGTAGACATCCAATCTATACATGTAAATAGCTGATGTAAATGCATGCCAAATCTTTTTAAGTCGCTGTGCGATGCGCGTAACACTGCACAGTGGCGGACGTTTTTCACAAGAAAATAACTATATATGTATATATATATATCCTTTGTTTAATAGGTACGTTCCGCCGTTTTGAAAACAATTTAGAAGGGTTTCCTTGTTTTTAAACGTTTCATGTCATATCGGACACGTAGGTATATATATATCGAGACTATAACTCGCTCTTTGGAAATCCCTTCGAACTATCAATGCATGCAAAATATATCCAGGTACTGTCCTCTGACTAGTCCTGCTCAGTATGAAAACAAATATCCAATATCATAAAAATGTACTGCTCCAAAAGGAATAAATCCCAAAAATGCAGATAACGTCACCCTGTGCGTCTGGTGCGCACGGAAATCAAAATCCATATATATGCCATACAGGTACACAAAACAACATCTAGGTGCAACGGGTGTGCACGAAACATCTGTCATAGGCAACGTGTGTGCCTGACAGCCAAAACAGGTGCATCTGACATGCACGAAGAATCTCGATTTAGTGCATCTAGTGTGCACCAAAATCGTATCTCAAAACATGCGCCCAACATGCGTGAAAATCCAAATCGGTGCATCCATCGTGCACGAATGAAAATCTAAACCCTGCACACTCAACATGCACGGAATCACAAAATCCAATAGCGACGCCGAACATGCGTAAGTCCAGTCAAAAGCACGGAGTGCAAGAATCCACATCAATATCACAATCAAAATCGACATACCGAAAGGCATCAAATCGAAGTCAGGTGCAACCGTAATGCACAAAATATAAATCCGGTGCAACAAAGGCACGAAATATAAATCTGATACGATAAACGCAAGAAACATAAAACTGGTGCGACAAACGCACGAAGTATAGAACTGGTGCATCCCATGCACAAATACCAGCAATAACTCAAATGCGTAAGCAGCAACACCAAGTGTACCCAGATATAAAGAAAATCATGAACGTGTGCAACTACGTGCAAAAAACACATATCAATGCACTACAAGCATATATAAGCTATACCGAGTGCAAAAATCAAATCATGTGCGTAACATATGCACAACATCAAATCAACCGTATGAAATCCATAAAGCCATAAGCAGGTGCAGCCAAGGCACGAAACAATATACAACGCGGCTTAATCAAATCAGGTGTACCGCGATGGAAAAACTCACAACCGCGTGCATCAGCGTGCACAAATCAAAACACTAAAAGTACATAAAACTATGCTGGAAGCGTAAATCAAATCACCGGCATAAAATAGGCATGAAATCACAATCAATACCTCAAGAGTAATAACTATGTGCAAGGTATAAATACCCAGTAGCTGCAACCATGGTGCACAAAATCAAATATCATGGAACTCAGTCATCAAGACTAAATCATGCGAATAGATCGCCCAAAATACCGAAATCCAAAGCAACGGATACGTGATAATCAAATCACAAAATCACAAATCATAATTACCGTCGTCGGTATATCCTCCTTCAGGGTCGAGAAGGTACCGGTACATCCGATGCTAGCGGTGCAAGATATCTACTTGCCTCTTGCTCACAGCTGGCGTCCTCTGCCTCTGGTTCCCGATCTTTCCTGTAGATTACCAATCTCGCAATCCATCGGCTCATCGGCCCGGTCAGGTGTGCTGACAGGAACGATTCCGTTCTGGCACTTTTCAGGTCATCACTCGGCTAATCCTCACGACCGCTCGTAAAGCAGCACATCTCTGGCGCCGACCTCGGGTCCTCTGAATACCCATCACACATCCGATTCTGGGTGCAACTCTTATTGCAGCAGTGTACTGGAAGGAATCCTACTTAAGGCCTCTTCTGATCTTGCCTAAGCCAAACCGTAAGGAGGCTGGTACTCTGGCGTAATCTTTTCTCGCTCTCTGGACATCTGCGTCCTTAGTACAACATCTCCTCGGAAGCTGGTCGCATCCTTGCGCCTCTGTATGCATGTCCGACCTTTACTCTTAACGGGGTGTAGTAACAGCTCGTCTGCCTCTCGCACGAACTTCTTGTCCCGCTTGTCTGTATCATCGACCATTCGACGTCGCGTCTCTATCTGCGCACTGCAATGTCTTCGGCTACGGTCCATCCGAAGTCCCTCACACGGACTCGAAGTCACGAACTCGGTATCTTCATCACTCAGTAGAAGATATCTAGCCGAACACGTCCTCAGCGTGCATATCACATTTCTGATGTCAGCGGAGTGGAACGTCATCTCGTCGAAATCTCGTGCGAACTCTTTACTCCACCTTGCTCTAATATCGACTGATTCGGACTCATCTCATCGTGGCAACACAGACTGCGCTCCGACGGCTACGCTCGTATCTGGAGTCTCCCAAGCAGTGTCCCATCACATGATATCCGAATGATGTCGAATCGTCCGATCGGCTCGTCAGAACCTCACAATCCCCCAAGAGCTCAACATCTCGGGTACAGTTTAATAGTATCTAGTACATACCACAGCATCGGTGGTCCAGCCGTAGAAGGGCAAACCCAAGCCTCACTAATGGCGCCGAGGAACTGCCGCAAACCCTAAGGTTCAAAGGCTTTCACACGGTCATTAAGTCGAGTTAGGGTTTCATTCTTCTAGAGGGTCCATAGAATCGCTTGCATGTCTTTCCGAATACTTTAAACTTGGAAAATGGGTTCCTGACATTCGATCGTCTTAATCGACTCTCAACGAATCTGCGTGAAGTCGCCTCTAGCTGGAATCAATCTATCTGATGACCTCGCATCGGGGTAAGCGAACGAACCACAGGTCCTAGTCATTAATCCTCGGTGACTAGCGGCTCACTATCATATCTCTAAGAATATGCTCATGCTGCAGTAGCTCCAATCATCTGGGCGATATCTCATCATTCGCAGCAACAACTGGCTCATTCGTCTATGCGCTAAACAGCGCCTCAATCGTCCTGGATAAGCGATAATATCAACGGTCATCACATCTTGGCTGGCCTCTATCAGTGGCTCAATCCTCTGGTACCGATCAGCACAACCGGGAAATCTCGCAACAGCGATCTGTCAAACGCTCATATTGCGGAAACACAAAATACGAAGCTTCAATGCAACCGTATGTCTCTGGAATCACGCCCCGGTCAGCCCTCGTCCCCGACGAGCTTATGCTGACACAACTCGAGCCGTAGCTCACTCTGCCCGTGCAATCGCGGTAGCAAAACCATAACCAGTATCGATGAAGATAGATCATAGGAAGGAATATAATACGGTGCAAGGAAATGTACAACCTAAGGTTTCTTAAGCGGAGTAGCGTGTCGTAAGTATGCCGCGGAACATACCCACGGTACGTCACTTTACTTTAGTCACCTATTCCATCAACCAAGGGTCATCCTACGCGACGAAGGTTCGGGTATAATACCCCCTCGACTAAGTCTAAGCTCCGTAAGATCAAGCCTAAGTTCCGTATATAAATAACGCCCTAGGCTCCACATAGTCAAACTCAGACTCGAACCAAGGTCAACCTAGCGCTCTGATACCAACTTTGTCACGACCCGAAAGAGCACGTGACTGGCCCTTGAACCATATGAAGTCTATAGGACCCCATCTGATCCAAGTAAGCCAAAAGCCCAGCAATCTAAAACCATTTAAAGAGTAAATAAGGAAAACTGGTTTTGAAAAGTAAAGAAATCATATTTCGAAAATCAAGGTTTTTAAATAACTAAGCCGAATGTGTATTTTTAAAATGTGTGACCTTTCCTGAAAATTTCGGCAGAGTTTCCTTTATAAAAACTGGCCCCGAACGGGATACAACAAGAATAATATATATGAAATGATAAAAGGCATCCCCAAGCGGGAGCTAGCTCTTCGTCAATCGACGGTCACAACCACGCAAGCAAAAATAATATACAACGCCAAAGGGCGAGGATCAACCCAAAAAGAAACTCAAAACAGCCAGAAAACCGTAATACTACAAGCGCGACTCTAAGGTCGAAATAATACAACACTGTCTTCTAAGTCTGAAACAATATACAAGTTTTGGTTGATGGGATTACTAGATACAATGAATAATACAGGAGCAATGGCGGTTCTGATACAAAAGAACCCACCTACCAATGCAAGTCACCCATAAGGAAGTAGTGTGCCAGAAATGCCGCTATGGAATCTGTACGGCAAAAACCTGCAAGGACTGTGGCACAACGGGGGTGAGTTGCCAACTCGTGAATAGAAAATATCTACAAGCAGAGATCGAATGCATGACCCATCCTAGGTCAATACGATCAGATAAACATAAACCTCAATATGAATAAGTCTGAAACATGCTAAACTGGCAATGTAATCTCTATACATGAGTGTAATGCCAAATGCTCGTGCCAGTGCCTCAGGTAATAGCATATCATAAATGTGAGGTACAAACAATGAAATCAATCTGCATGTACGTGGATCCCGTCCACTCGTCACCCAATGACAAAACCATCATGCATGTAAATATCATCAGCATATGCATGGAAATATGAGGATATAAACCACCTGTGTCCCTCGCGACACGTCAAAATCATGGAACCGGAGTGCCCAGCATCGTCACTCGAAAACATCATGAAAACTGTGCCCAGCATCGGCACGTAAATCCTCATATATCGGGCTCCGTCAGTCCGGATCGGCCCACAGGCTCTGTCTGCGGTATCGGCCCCCGCAGTACGCCATATCCATCTATCGACTCTGGTCGGTATCCTCCGGATAACCGCCAGGTCCAACAAAATCACCGGTAGGTACTCGCCACCCAGCCAGGCTCATCGTCTACTCCACGAAAAACATTTCTTGCCCCGGGGAACCATACCGGGTCCACCATGTACCCGCAATCGGCCTCATCCGCCTCCTCGAATCGGGTTTCACATGTCGCTCTCAGCACCGAGAAAACACATGGTGGACGCACTGAAATATCATATCACGGGTAACCGGGTTTTTAAAACCATTACATATCCTCTTTGAAACACCCACGGTTACCAAAACCAGAAATATCATGGAAACAGCATATCTCAATGCGTATAATCAGAAAGCAGCATGTATGCGACATATAGCAGAAAGGTAAGCATATCAATATGTCATGCAAGGGTCATATCCTGAATGCAACAGTACTACAGTGTAGTGACATGGCAATTATCGATGATGAAGTGTGTGAGCCGGCAAACAAGTCTACATGGAACATACGCATCATCGATAATTGTGCTGGTGTCCTAGCAGCATGACTGAAATATATCAACAATATAAGCGATGCAATGCAAACAGCATGAATGTGCGGAATCGAGTAATCAACGCAACAGTAGAGAACCTGCCTCAATAGATATATCATGCAACCTTGCCTTTTGAAATAAGACGAATCAGGGCTTTTGGTAAAATAAGGGCTACAGTGTTTTAAGAAAAGATGCGCCTTTGAAAATATCCGTATAAACCCTTTTGCCTATCTTTAAAATATCCCTGATTCGTTAGTTTTGAAATAGGGATGAGTCGGGTCTAGCCTAACGCCTACTATGCGAACTACAAACCCGACAATCAAGTCAATAGAGAGGGGTATGGAAACCACCTAAATCTGAGTCGATATCACACTATCTCATCACATGACAGGTATCACTACCATCATATCACATCTCCAATACGAACTCTGTCATGTCGCCAAATCTCACGGCCTCAATAGAATCTCATCGACTCATCTCAATCCCACGTATCATCCTCAAATCTCGTATATGAACATATAGTCCCATACCCATGTGTAGATATACACACCATCATATGCGCACAGATATATGAAAGAATGTATGCAAGTATGTTTGTATGTGCGAGTGTGGGTGCAACCACTACTCCAGGGTTTCGCACTATACTCAACCAATACATCCTTTATTACCATCAATAATCCTAAACAACACATAATAAATATATGTATGTATACGTATTCGTATACATCACCACGGACTGCGGGGGTGCTATACGCCATCCACCCGACTTCTCCCCATAGATATAAATCTACTCACCTTGCTTCTCATGTGTCGTTGCAAATGTTGCCATCTTCATCTTCTTTGCCTCAACATCTCGTAGGTTACCTACAAGTATATCACAACGCTAAAGCACATGAAAATCACATCGGAAACCAAAATAGCACACGCTACCCGCATAGGTAAAAACCTATCGACTCGCATGTAAACACGTTCAATATCCACTTGTCGTTGACGTCCAAATGCCACCCGACAGGAATGAATCACCAAATACCAAAATCCATGCTAAATCAAGTCGTATACCATACACCAACTCAAGCAAATCAACCCAGATTTCACCCTAGATGGACTCAGTCAAAACTAGACATACCCAGGGTCAAGAATAGAGGAAATGGGGCCATGCACAAAATTCGAGACAGATCCCCCCTGCTCTGGCCGCAAATTGCGGCCAGAAAGGAAAAATTGGTGGCCTCACTGTGGAGTTGGGGGCTAGGGTTTGGAGTGGTGGTTCATTGGTGCCTGCACATCTCACTGTCAACTCAGTTTTATTTTTGGGGTCTCGGGGTGATAGCAGATTCCACAAAACACTTCCAGATTTACAGTTTTTCTCCGACATCGATTCCGTAATTCCGTATTCTGGTTTCAAGTTCAGGTTTGGGTCTAAATTAGCATCACACAAGGGATTCTAAGGTCACCACAATCCTCAATTCCATCTTTGATTTCAGTTTTACCCTAAACCCTAACTAGAAATCTCTAAAGTCCACAAACAACACATTATCGATATGAAACTAGAATAGATGCACAAGAAAATGAAATACTACTCTAATAGGTGCAGAAATTACCTCCTTTGGCAACTCAAGAAAATTCTTGAGTTGCTCAAAGTCCTCCAAATCCAATCTTGCTAGGTTCAATGTGTAGCTAGTGAGCTTGGGAGTATGTTTTGTGAAGTGGGAATGGGGTTTTGGCTTTGTTTTCATGGTGGATCTAGGGTTTCATGAAGAGGGTGAGAGAGGGGGAGAGGGAGCAGCAACAGCTCAGCTCAAAGGGAGAGGGGAAAGAAATGAGAAGGGAAATGATGGAGGAAAGGGTCAAAAGTCAAAGCAACCTACTCTCTCTCTCTCTCATCATCACTTACTTTTTCCTTTTTCTTTTCTTCACTAAACTCTTCTCACTTGAATAGTAGACCCAAAAGAAAAGCCATGGTAGGAATGCACAAGCAACACAAGTGTAGAAAATGATATGTGCACATTTTTGCACAAAAAGCTAAAAATCCGATTAGCGATTTTTAATCGCGATTAGCACTAAATTAGCATATAACTAATCTTAAAAAATTTAAAATGGCATAATTCCATAAAATACCTTATTTTAGAGTTTTCCATAATTTTTCCCCATTTATTTGTATTTAATTATACCAGAATATTAAAATATTCATTAAAATAATATTAAATTATAAAATTTCCCAAAAATCATATTTTATTATTTTGAAAACGTTACAAGTATTCACCTCCTCGATCAGATCGAAGGATTTTAGTACTTTTCCCGGTTTGGTTCTCGACTTGTTTATATTCTCTAAATTTCTCAAAAGCTTCTGATTTGTGTTTCATCAGGAACACATACCCGAATCTAGAGAGATCGTCAGTGAATGTAATGAAGTACGCAGAACCATTCCTGGCAGTGTAGACATGGGGCCGCATACATCACTATGTACCAATCCTAAGAGTTCCGTAACTCTTTCTCCGTATCCCGTAAACGAAGTTTTGGTCATCTTGCCTTTGAGACATGACTGGCAAGTGTCATAAGATGAAAATTCAAACGGATTCAAATATCCATCCTTATGCAACTTAGCTAGTCGTGTCGCATTGATGTGACCCAGTCTACAGTGCCACAAGAAGGATTCGTTCATTTCTGAACTCTTCCTCTTGTGTGTGTTTGTTATGCTCAGAACTGTTGATTGATTTAGAACATAAATGCCATTGCACAACGTGCCTAATCCAACCAACTTTTGGTTTAGGAAAATGTTCATAACATTATCCTGTAATACAAAATTATATCCCTCTTTACTCAACAAAGAAACCGATATAATGTTGCATATCAGGTTCGGCATGTAATAGTATTCGTTAAGAATCAATGTATTACCAGTTGGCAATACAAGGTGATATTCCCCGACGGTTTTAGCTGCAACAATTGCACCATTTCTAACCCTTATGTCTTTATCACCATCTCCAAGTTCTCTACCTTTCCTAAGCCCATGTAACTGATTACATATATAGGATCCTGACCCGGTATCTAATACCCAGGACGTAGAGCAAATGGAGAAACAGTTCTCTGTAACGAACACACCCGAAGAAAATGCATCAACATGTACTTTCTTCATTCGGGTGGCATGGGAATCCTGGTATTCCCCTATATCATGTTCAGTCTTATAACTTTTATAAGAAAGAACGGAACCAACGTTCCCCAGCACAGTATAACATGCGGGTTCGGTCAATACATCCATATTATTATCTTTATTAAGGCATGATATGGTCGCTACCTGGAGAGAGAGAGAAGAAAACACTTTAGCGTATGCTCTTGCAAGATCAGATTGGTTATTATTTTATCTAATCAGGATGGCTCCCACTGTTTTTATCAAATCTTCCTTCAAACCCTAAAAGGAAAGACTAGCCGGGATTAATTACACCCTACAACTTCGCCAACCTTTCAGCCAAGCCAGTGTCGGTACTTTGAGGGAGGTTCCCCGTGCTTTCGCACGGACCTAATTAAAGTAAACATCGTTTTCCCAGAAGCGTAACCCCGTTGACACCTTTCTATACACCTACTTGATCGGCTAATTGTCCTGTGTAAAACTCTCCCAGGAGTAACAATTACTCGCAGTGGGTATCGGGATCCAACTATCTCATTGAAGGTATGCAATCTCATAGCAAATTTCAACACTTGAAATTCCCGATAATATTTTGCCCCTAACCCCTATGACCTTGACAAAGGCCAACAAATCATAGGATGCTAGTCAAGTTCAACCCTTCATTTCTTGATTGAATCAAACCCACCCGCACGACCCTTGACAAAGGCCAACAAGGTCGTACGACTACCCCAAAACAATCTGCATCATATGCATAAGCAGATAAGCACCATTCAGCTACCGCACACTACGCCTTGACAAAGGCCAACAAACGCAGAACGAATACTAAACAGTTCCTATCTGAAATGACGGAGGGCTATGACAGGTTTTTCTGAAAACCTATTGCGTAATGAACTTGATATCGTTGTAGAATCGAGTGAATTTTTGAAATGGAGTGATTTTGAGGCTTTTATTAGTTTTGCTAAAGAGGTCACTCCCGGAGAAGGGATCTCGGCTCTTTCTTTATGGAATAAGGTGCAGGATATATCATATATATCGCTATGCAAAGCATAAACTCCAAAAGCAATCAAAAGACAAACCGAGTGTTGTAGCATCTGCCAGTTTTGCTAAAGAGGTCACTCCCGGTGAAGGGATCTCGGCTCTTTCCTCATCGAATAAGGTGCAGGATATATCATATATATCGCTATGCAAAGCAAAAACTGTAGCTACCCTTTTTGAAAATTTGATTCTATAACATCTTTTAGGTTTCTTTTCTTTCATTAATCACATTAATGAAGTCCCATCATTTAAGTCACCTAAACATCACAGATAAATACGACGTACACTTATGCCATCTACATTCGCCTCGATGTCCCCTCGTGTACCGTTAGGTTAGGTAACTAACGACAAAGCGGGGCAAGGCTAGCGCGGGTGTAAAACATAAGTAACGTCTATATAATATATCATATATACTATATACAGTATTTATCATAACATATCAAATGATCACATCACAGATATCGCAGCAGAAGAAACATATGAAACATTGGATATACTAGCACGTCCGTGTTTTATTTTGAGCCTCTATAAAACACGGATTCCACAGTCGCGATGAATAGCCAAACCCACACCCATAGACCCCTACGAGAGCGGCAAGCAACCCTACCAATTCTAGAGTTAGGAGACCCGGACTCGACTCCTCGAGTTGGTCTCCCACTGGACTCTAGAACCCGGTTACTTGTGCTCTCCTCCTTGGGTCTATCCTAGTGCGGAAAAGTAAATAATATACAAATGGTGACATCAACCTCATCCCGGAAGTGCCCCAATAAAAGAATATTACATACATTTAATTTTACATGAATGAAAATAAAAAAACCCTCATCTCACATAAAAAAAAACCCGGCTATTCAGAACGCGATGATCCAATATAACATATCCAGCAACACATAACATCACATGTCATCAACGTAAGTAAATATGCGTATCCCAATTGTCGTTGACATATAGCAACAAAACCGGCGATATCACATATTACACTTACGGTCGCAGAAAAGAAAGTGTAAAACTACAATATTTGGAATCCGCATTCTCTTTAGACATCGTAAATCCGAAATATCACATACTTCGCATTTCATGCCTAACTATATGAATTCCACATATTGTATCACATTCCAAATAAATAGACAGTATTAAACTTTCCGATCGAATAATCAAATACCTAAGATTTCCTAAATAGCTCAACACTTGAGCGGAGTTCAAAAATTCCAGAATACGTCACAGTAGCAACGGTCCAGCCGTAGAAGGGTCAAGCCAATGCCTCACATGTGGCACGCCGTACTGCCCCAAACCCTAAGGTTCAAAAGGCAGTTCAAGACGGTTACATAATCGAGTTAAGGTTTGTTGTCTTCTAGAGGGTCCATCGCGTTACATGCACGATTTTCCGAAAGATTTAATCTCAAGAAAAAAATTCAACACTTGAAAGTTTTTCGTGCCGAGAAATAATGAGTTAATGATATCCGTTCGAACATTTTAACAATTTCTAAATATCCGGAAAACATAACGAAATTAAATATTCCGATCGAATCAACGATTACAAAATAAACCACAGAACACTCAACACTTGAGTCGGATTAAAAATACCCAGAAAATAGTAACAACAGATACAAGTATTACTGTGCAAACACGTGTCAATAATACCAAAGTACGGCCGCGAAACCGCCGCGGGAAGCAGGTTCCTGCCGCGGTTCCGCGGTGACTTAATGGTATCATGAGTTCGTATTTCATGGTGATTCTTAGAATTCCCTGCTGATTTTTTTAGGTATTTTTAATTCAGAAAAAATCACATTTTTAGAAATTGTCCAGAGAGAGGGTTAAATTGGCGTTTCGGGTTTCGATCGGGGTTTTAACTCCGTATACACGTCGCCTAATGCTCTAGCTAGGCTCTGATACCACTGTAGGGTTACTAGGCACTCTAATAAGGTTCTACAAGGTATCAAACATGCCCGTTTCAAATTTTTGCCGTGCCTAACAACCCTAAACAAGATCTTGGCTAGACTATTAGGCTATCACATGGAAGTAAATGACATTTACTACTAAGTGAATACGAAATACAACCTTTGTAGATCGGTCCTTCACTTCTAAAGCTCCTTGTCGTAGTCCCTTCGCTGCGATCATGGTTCTCCCGGGCTCTTGCATGGCTTCACGAGGCGAAAGATGCGTCCTTGCTTGAAGTCTTCGAGGCCGAAAATGATCTACGTCGAGGGAATACCGACTCAAGCTACTACTTCACTAACTAGAGAATTAGTGAAGCAAACACCCTAAACTAGCTATTCTAGTAGAGGATGGAGAAATAGGAAGTGGGTTCTCATTAGAATTTTATTTCTCACAAAGCTTCGCTCTCTTTTAAAACCCTAGCAAGCCTTTTCTCTTTTCTCAAAGAAGAAGAAGATGAACAAAATAAAAGGATGAGGATAATGATCAAGTGAGTGAGCTAACCATGGTGAGTGAGTATCATATACTAACTCATGTAGAGACATAACCATGGCTAATCCAAATGGTTAGGTTAACAAAAATCTAAAGTAAAGACAAAGCTAGTGGACTTTGTCAAAGCAAAGCAAGCTTCTACAAGCTTCATGCTCTTTCCAAAATTCCACTAATTTTGTAATTACCTTAAATAATTATAACCCACCATGATAAATAGAATGGTGTATGTCTTACACACCCATGTCAAGTGTATCATCAACCATGATACAAAAATAAAACACATTTTAATATATATCACATATATATTAAAGTTGTGCACATGTGAGAAAAATGTTGGAGATAGTGCCCTCAGAGTCAATTATTGGATCACAGGTACGTGATTGCAATGATTGAGGGAGGACCTATCCCGGTAGGACAGTCTCACTCGAGATGATAGTATGCTATCTGGTTTACCTTTATCATCGTGTACTGCTTTAGGTGACCTTACAGGTCGCTATTACACGCTGATAGAGCCCCTAGGATTCTTGCTTGACTACCAGCAGTATGATGGCGATCATATACGTGAGAGCTGGTGGTCTATAAGCACATCCTTAAAAGGTCCCTAGTCGTGGGAGTTTCGAGACAGGTCATCGATTCTCCAGAGTAGACTAGTGTATACAGTCGAGACCCCGACGAGGGGCGGTGGCCAGTCTCATAAGCCACTGGTGTCAGTTGGTTCAACTAAGATGTATACAGGTGCTCATTGGGTTATGAGTACACCGGACAGGACTCACTGGGAACATGCTAGTTGGTCTTATACCTGACGTCAGATAGCAGTTCCCTGGTGACATGTGTACAGGTTAGTTCATCGACCTGAGATCGTCATTTGTCTCGTGTGAGTTCCCACTGTACTTTGATTACTACCCTACCACAGCTCAAAGGAGTCGTGCAAACAGGTTTTAGTTGGGTACAGTCCAGAGCCACATGGAGGCAGTGAGCGGATCTTCAGGGGTTCGTCTCTCCCGGTATTGGGGGTGAGGTCACGCTGTGTCTAGGAGAGCCATTACGCAAAGCCCTCGGCCGAGGCAGGAGATTTACTGGTAGGTATTCCAGTAGTATCTCAGGGCGTTCTGGGCTACACTCCGACACGACTTGTACCGCTTTTGGGGGTCTAACTTTTACCAATCCCCTAGGCCCGACATGCGATGCTCATAGACGAACGGACCGGACTGTACGGATATTGTCACTGACAGGCTCAGTAGGGTGTCAGGATGAGTTCGCTCATCGACGTCCCTTTTGGTCAATAGCCGGTGGCCCGTCACGTATTGGCTAATACCTCTGACGTGCTAGTGGTTAAATCCACAGCCATAGTATTGACGAGTCTTTAGAGTCCACCACACTTACAGTTACTCAAGCTTTCGGGCGAAACGCTGTAGAGGCCGTATGGAGATATGGCAGGGTCCGATCAGATACGTGCGGTATTGCACGGATCAGGATCGGACAGTTTTGTACTAGTGGCCGTATAGTTATATGGCAGGGTTCGATCTGATACGTGCGGTATTGCACGGATCAGGATCGAACGGTTATTACTAGCCGGCTTTGGCTTAAGCCGGTCCTAGTTTAGTACAGTGTAGATTTTGTCTCATTGCATTTGTATCCGGACGGAATACAGATGCAGGTGTGTATGCACAGTATCGGGGTTTTCCTGTAATTTATTACGGGACCAGTTTTCTGGAGTTGCCAGTTTGCATTCCGTTCCGGCCGGTTTTCCTTTGTTCTTTCCCGGCCGGACATTTCTGATGGAGGGGGTAATTTGCAGTTTTGCAAATTACATTTGAGGAGGGGGTTTCTTGCATATGTATTAATTATGATAGCATCTTTTTTATTCCTTTCTTTTCTATCATCATTTCTTGTAAAAGGTGATTAGGATTGATTTGGTTTTGATGTGAGATTGTGATGATTATGTTTGGCTATGGTCACCACTTGCTTTTACTACCATTACCTTCCTTCTATGGTTGTGGTTTTGTATTCCCTCCTCCACCATTCTCATTTTAGAGATGAGAGAACTCACTTGAGAGAAAAGAGAAGAAGAGGTTTTCATTCTTGAGAGTTTTCATTCTTGATCTCATTTTCATGCTAGAAAAATGCAAGCACCATTTTTCTAATCTTGATTCCTCCATCATCTTCAAAGGCAACTACATAAACTCCAAGAGATAAAGTTTCTACACTACATTCTACAGCATTTCTTGAGCATGTCGACTTGCCGGCTTCATGCTCGAGTTGCCTCGGTATTGAGGTGGGAGCCCGTAAAAGACGCAGGCGATGTGGTGCCCTTCCGGCGAGGAGGCGATGACATGGAGACTAGACTTTCCGCGGGAGATCGGGACGATGACGAGAAGATCGGAGGACTCGGATCACTTGGTATACTTATCTTCCCATCTCTTGTTTGCTAGCATTAGGTTAATGGTTAACGATCCGGGTTTCATTGTCCGCGGTAGCGCCAGTTTCCAAGTAAGGAAAATTTTTGATTCCGCATTTTGGCCTCGGTAAGACGGCCGGGGCGCTGCCGTGGCGCAACATGGTATCAGAGCCACGCCATTAACCTTGTCTAGCTTTGTCTAATGTGTTTCACATTTCCGATCGACCAAAATTCCAAAAATACGCGTTTTCCTTCACTTCAGTTTTCTGTTGATTTTTTTTCTTGCTCAAAAAATTTTTCAGGTTGTATAAAACTGATGTACATGAATATATAAGACTTCTGTAAAAATTCGACACAGTCAGTCGATTAGTCAAGCGCAGAACCGCGGCCAAACCCCCCTTGGGCCGCGGTTCCGCCGCACTTCAGTGTCCTCACTGTGTCCAATTTTTCCAGTGGGCTTGTGGGCTTATTTTGGGGGTTTTGGAATATTAAATTTGGGCTCAGAATTTCTGTGAGTGCTACAGTATTGCTTGGGGGCCCACATGTTAATTATTTGATCGATCGGATATTTTAAACACATTATTTCACAGTATTTACATTATATCTGCGACCGTGAATGTCACTTGATCGGTAAATCCCGTCTGACTGCTATAGCCCGGTTAGACGGATTTGCGAACGTGACTTTCACGTTGATGTTCTATGTTTATGCTGTGTTGTTGCGGATCGGTCGTGGGGAATAGCCTGGATGCAATGTTAGTACAGTTTTGTATTATATGTACATTTGATATTGCGGGGCGAGCGTCCGACATGTGGACTGCCGTCACTGCCTGTTTGTATTATTCTTTTGGGGCACGGCCTGGTTGCGGTCGATGTACCCGGTGTATGTATATTTTTCTTTCTGTACTAGGATTACCCCGCGGAGGGGTGCACGGATAGCCGGGTTCTAGAGGGCAACGGGCCCGCATCTCATGGCATTGAGACGGAGGGGGCTTCACTCTAGAATTGGCGGGCTATTCACCGCACTCGTAGGGGGTACAGGTTGACCCAAGAGGGGTGCCCAAGTTACCGGATTCCATGAAGTGCTGGGTGGTCCATTCACGGTGCTGAAGGGGGCTGCCTCGCTTCAGGTTTTGGCGGGTGACTTGCAGCGCCCGTAGGGGTCTAGGATTTCATTGCACAGGCTATCCACACGACCAGGGAAACGTCGGGTTTCAGCAGCGGCTCTGTGAAACCCGGGGCTTCCAGATATCTGTATTTTTCTGTGATGCTGTACATTTCTGTGATGTTGTATTCTTATCACGCCTTGAGCGAATATAATATATTGGTATATATATTAGTAGATGTTGTATATGTTTTGCATCCGCGCTAGTCCAGTCCCCGCTCTGTCGTTAGTTAAGTAACCTAACGGGTGATGACGGGACCCAGTGGCGAATGCGGATGGCATATACGTACGTCAGTATATTTTCGTTCTTTGTGGTGTGATCCATTGATGGGACTGCGTTGATTCGGATCAATGCAAGATAAACAAACCTATTCTGATGTTGTTGGAACACTTTTCAAAAAGCTGTTATTGCAAGGACGTTCACTTTTGTTTTGCATCGTGGTATTCATTTGGAATATCCTGCTCCTCAGTCGACGAGGCAAGGGCCGAGATCCCTTCACCGGGAGTGACCCCTTGGACAGAAGTTTGCGTCAGGGCATTAACTTCACTATAGCCGATTACTTTTGCTTTGCATCGTGGTATTCGGTTGGAATATCCTGCACCTCATTCTACGGGGAAAGAGCCGAGATCCCTTCACCGGGAGTGACCTCTTTAGTAAAGGTTTTCGTCACTATATTTTTATAAAAGGCTATGCAGTTCCTTCAATGATATCAAGTTCATTACGTTAAAGGTTTTTCGCCAAAAACCAGCCGTAGCCCTCCGTCATTTCCTACAGGTATTATTTAGTATTCGTGCTGCGTTTGTTGACCTAGTCAAGACGTAGTGTTCGGTAGCTGAGTGGTACTTGTTTGTTGCATAAGTGGGATTGGTTAAGACAGTCGTGCGGCCTTGTTGACCTAGTCAAGGGCACGTACGGGTGGGTTTAATGCAATCCAGAATAATGACGGGTTGAACTTGACTGGCGGTTTATGGTTTGTTGACCTAGTCAAGGTCATAAACCGCTTGGGGTAAAAATCACATCGGGAGTTTCAAAAGAACTGAAACTTGCCAGGCATGCGCATACCTTCTGGAGTGTGGTGACTTGAGTGGATTCCGTCAAGTTATCATGCGATGATAGTTGGATACCGATTCCTACTGATGAGTTGGTTTACTCCTCGGGTGATCCCGACTAATTCTTCTTTCAGGTTTGGAGGAGAATTTGAGGTTACAGTGGGAGGTTTCCAGATTAGACAAAGTGATAACCACTCTGATCTAGGTTAGATTGCACGCTGAGTGTTTCTTTTCTCTCTCTCTTTGGCAGCGACCATTGACCCGACCCTGGACTATGACTCAGTGACCAAGTTGACCGAACCTTCTTAACACAGGCTTTTGGATTGTCAGAGTTGCAGACCTCATTGCCACTCCTACTTTTACCCTTTTCTCCAGGACACCCCGCAGTACTGCGAACGTCCACTTCCATTGGACAAAACCATCGTATGGTTAGATACGAACTCGAAGGACTTCGAGGATGGTTTCTGGTTCTGGAGAAAACGAATAGGTTTATTCAGTTGTCTTTTCTTTTCACCTTCTCTCATTGCGAGTACTCCTTGGTTTAGGAGATAGCACACCTATTACGCAAATTGGATAGTCTTCTTCCAAACCTTAGGCTGGTGCCGACCGGTAGGGAATGAAGAAAACCAATTAGCCTAAACGGTGTGCAGAAGGTATTAAGATTAAGACAAAGCAAGGGATTAGTAAGAGGGCAAAGTAAATTGCGACTGCTATTCACGACCGAACTAAGTATTTCTTCGCCAATCCTAAATCACCTTTGTATTTCTCCAGGACACTCCGTATCACTACGAAGATCCACAGTTTATTTGGATACTCCATCGTATGGTTATATACGAACTCGAAAGGAACTTGTTCCAGTTCGGGGATGGATTCTGGTTCAGGAGAAATAGGAATAAGGTTTATTCGGTTGTCTTTTATCTTCACCTTCTCTCGCTTTGCGAGTGCTCCTAGGATTAGGACAGTACACCCTTTATGCTTACTGGATAGTCTTCTTCCAAACCCTAGGCTGGTGCCGAACGGTAGGGAAGGAAGAAAACCATTTGGCCTAAGGGGAGTGCAGAAGGTAATGACTAAAGACATATAAAGGGATTTGGAGAGGTGGTAAAGAATTATACGGTTATAGTTGTGAATCTGGATAATGGTAGAGGCATTACTAGGAATACCAGGATACCCCACCGAAGCATTTCAATGTTTCAATTTCACTGTGTACTGTTAAAAGAAAACTGATTTCCCGATTAGATACTTACTCCAGGGTATGTATTTACCATGTTTGATTCTCACATCTGTATGGTTTTACAAATGATGAGTGGGAGTAAGTTATTGGGAATAGGGTGATTATCCTCATTATATCGGGATTCGTTGTAATCGGTGATATTTGTGGAGATCATCTGGGCAGTTTGCCGGTCGGCAAATATTTGGTTTTGAATATCCGCTGTTGTGCACCAATTTCAAATTGATATATCTGTACGTCTATTTTCATAGAGTGAGATATACCTTTTGATATTATGTCGATGACATTTACCTATATCAGTGGATGGTTAGGTAAGGAGCATTAAACAGCGGTGTAATTCTTCTTAACCATAAGTACAGTTTTCAACCTACAACGCACAGTGAAAGAGTTGTTAGACTCAGCGGACTTGTACAGAGTATTGTATGTTGTCCAGTGTCTATTAGGACAGTGGGGTTGGTCCTCATACTATATTCTGTTTACTTTTAACTTCTCTAGTTCTTAGACATGTGTTTCGTAGGAACACAGGGTCTAAGTTTTGAGGAGTTATAGGTATTTGAATAGAGTAGAGAACCAGGTGTAGCAAGTATCGGGATTCTTCAAAGTGATCGAAGATGTAGATACTTGTGTATGGTGTGCAGTTGATAGTAATGATTAAGAGAACTAGCTTCTCTTTCAGGTTACTCATAATTGGAAGCATTCCTAAGTTGAGCAACGCTGATCGGCCTCCTTCCATTTAGTTGACATGCACTGGAGACAGCTGCATGATTTGAATCTGGTTCAATTAAATCAGTGCCTCTGTTTCTATATTGGATATAGAACAGTTCATATCTTAACGTTGTTAAGGTACGGGGAGTTGTCCGGCTTATGATTAAAACCAGACACTGGACAACTCAAGGCACGTTTCTGTAATGGCTGTTTGTGGGTTGACCCAGGCTATGACGAGGGTTGACTTTCTACCATCTGGCAGATCAATAGAAATATTGTTCTAGACTCGCCACAGTTTTATTAAAATGGATTTTTCAAAAACAGTAGTGGGAGTATGGTAGAACTGGAAGTAATTCCAGAACCACAAACGATTACTGAAGATTTGATAAGGAACCTAAAGATTCAATCTGGATTGACATTCCATTGGCCACTCCGCAGATTTGGTGGGTAACTTCAGGCACCCGAGAGGTACTCCGGTAGCCTCAAGGACGGTGGCAGGGAGGTTCTTGTTTACCCAGACTTACCATTGCTGTTGTTCCAGACTGTGAGACCCGGCAGGAGGATGAATATAGCGTCGTTCTAAACTAGCTTTAGAAGTGCACGTCTATATGACTCTGGCAGAGGGTTGTCGTAGTCAGTGGGAGCAGCGGAAGCATTGGTGGACATCAGGCTTATGTCTATTTAAAGACTTAAGCAGATATAGCGGAGATAGATCATCTACTTCTGATGTGACAGTCATAGGTTTGACTTCATCAGAATAGGGGATGGATCTGTTGAGAAGGTAGTAGGTGTGATGTCCTGGTATTTGGATGACATACACAGACTAGGAAGTAATATTCCTATACTACGATCGGTTATACTTTGGTTGTCACACAGTGTTTTCTCCACACAAGGACTTGGATATTATGTCAGACATTCTGGTTACTAGATCTATGGTTTTAGATCTAGATTTGGGTAGTTTCCCAATCTGGGTACCTTGACAGCATTCTATGAGTATTTAGAATGGACGACTCCTGGCACGGTAATATACCTGCAGGTAATGGAGTCACCCTCTCTAAAGGTGTCTTACAGACTAAAGGGGAGAGGGATACGCATGATTGACAGATCACTTGCTTGGGCAATTGAGTCAATCATGAGATGTCAAGTACCACACCAGATGTTGTTCTTGCAGTAGATGCAATAAGTTGATATTGATCCAAACCTGGAGAAACAGCCGGAAGCAGTTTTAGAACATAAGTTGATGTTCTAGGGATATGATAACAGCAGCCTCCTTTAGGAGACAGTTATCATTCCAGGCTTCCAAGGTGACCTGGATGGCAGTGTGGCTGTCAGAGTTATAGTTTTCCTTCTGACGAGGGGCAGTATTTTGGACAGGTGATCCAAGGCAATACTGAGGGAGGCATGGCGCAGGATACTGATTAAGTTCAGTTGACGATACAGTCTAAGAAGTTTGGATTTGGAGTTCATTTATGAGCTAGGTCCCATCAGACATCCAGACATTCCAAGACAGGTATTGCTCTTTTCGGGAGATGGTTTTCTCCGCGAACTTAAGATTTAGAGAGACATAGAAAGAAACATCCTGCGGATCCACTCACTGAGGCTATTCCTCGAACGCAATAGTTTCACAAACGAGCTTTGTGAGACTGACTAGTAGAGGAGTTGGGTGTTCGGTATCACACGGGCTGTAAGTATGCGACATCGCAATAATTAGTCTTGAGTGCAAGTGGGAGATTGTTGGAGATAGTGCCCTCAGAGTCAATTATTGGATCACAGGCACGTGATTGCAATGATTGAGGGAGGACCTATCCCGGTAGGACAGTCTCACTCGAGATGATAGTATGCTATCTGGTTTACCTTTATCATCGTGTACTGCTTCAGGTGATCTTACAGGTCGCTATTACACGCTGATAGAGCCCCTAGGATTCTTGCTTGACTGCCAGCAGTATGATGGCGATCATATACGTGAGAGCTGGTGGTCTATAAGCACATCCTTAAAAGGTCCCTAGTCGTGGGAGTTTCGAGACAGGGCATCGATTCTCCAGAGTAGACTAGTGTATACAGTCGAGACCCCGACGAGGGGCGGTGGCCGGTCTCATAAGCCACTGGTGTCAGTTGGTTCACCTAAGATGTATACAGGTGCTCATTGGGTTATGAGTACACCGGACAGGACTCGCTGGGAACATGCTGGTTGGTCTTATACCTGACGTCAGATAGCAGTTCCCTGGTGACATGTGTACAGATTAGTTCATCGACCTGAGATCGTCATTTGTCTCGTGTGAGTTCCCACTGTACTTTGATTACTACCCTACCACGGCTCAAAGGAGTCGTGCAAACATGTTTTAGTTGGGTACTGTCCCGAGCCATATGGAGGCAGTGAGCGGATCTTCAGGGGTTCGTCTCTCCCGGTATTGGGGGTGAGGTCGCGCTGTGTCTGGGAGAGCCATTACGCAAAGCCCTCGGCCGAGGCAAGAGATTTACTGGTAGGTATTCCAGTAGTATCTCAGGGTGTTCTGGGCTACACTCCGACATGACTTGTACCGCTTTTGGGGGTCTGACTTTTACCAACCCCCTAGGCCCGACATGCGATGCTCATAGACGAACGGACCGGACTGTACGGATATTGTCACTGACAGGCTCAGTAGGGTGTCAGGATGAGTTCGCTCATCGACGTCCCTTTTGGTCAATAGCTGGTGGCCCGTCACGTATTGGCTAATACCTTTGACGTGCTAGTGGTTAAATCCACAGGCATAGTATTGACTAGTCTTTAGAGTCTACCACACTTACAGTTACTCAAGCTTTCGGGCGAAACGCTGTAGAGGCCGTATGGAGATATGGCAGGGTCCGATCAGATACGTGCGGTATTGCACGGATCAGGATCGGACAGTTTTGTACTAGTGGCCGTATAGTTATATGGCAGGGTTCGATCTGATACGTGTGGTATTGCACGGATCAGGATCGAACGGTTATTACTAGCCGGCTTTGGCTTAAGCCGGTCCTAGTTTAGTACAGTGTAGATTTTGTCTCATTGCATTTGTATCCGGACGGAATACAGATGCAGGTGTGTATGCACAGTATCGGGGTTTTCCTGTAATTTATTACGGGACCAGTTTTTTGGAGTTGCCAGTTTGCATTCCGTTCCGGCCGGTTTTCCTTTGTTCTTTCCCGGCCGGACTTTTCTGATGGAGGGGGTAATTTGCAGTTTTGCAAATTACATTTGAGGAGGGGGTTTCTTGCATATGTATTAATTATGATAGCATCTTTTTTATTCCTTTCTTTTCTATCATCATTTCTTGTAAAAGGTGATTAGGATTGATTTGGTTTTGATGTGAGATTGTGATGATTATGTTTGGCTATGATCACCACTTGCTTTTACTACCATTACCTTCCTTCTATGGTTGTGGTTTTGTATTCCCTCCTCCACCATTCTCATTTTAGAGATGAGAGAACTCACTTGAGAGAAAAGAGAAGAAGAGGTTTTCATTCTTGAGAGTTTTCATTCTTGATCTCATTTTCATGCTAGAAAAATGCAAGCATCATTTTTCTAATCTTGATTCCTCCATCATCTTCAAAGACAACTACATAAACTCCAAGAGATAAAGTTTCTACACTACATTCTACAGCATTTCTTGAGCATGTCGACTTGCCGGCTTCATGCTCGAGTTGCCTCGGTATTGAGGCGGGAGCCCGTAAAAGACGCAGGCGATGTGGTGCCCTTCCGGCGAGGAGGCGATGACATGGAGACTAGACTTTCCGCGGGAGATCGGGACGATGACGAGAAGATCGGAGGACTCGGATCACTTGGTATACTTCTCTTCCCATCTCTTGTTTGCTAGCATTAGGTTAATGGTTAACGATCCGGGTTTCATTGTCCGCGGTAGCGCCAGTTTCCAAGTAAGGAAAATTTTTGATTCCGCATTTTGGCCTCGGTAAGACGGCCGGGGCGCTGCCATGGCGCAACAAAAAATCCATAAGTGAACATATGTTAGTTAATGTAAATTAGTATATCTAATATACAATTATACACTAAATTATTAAATCAACACTTGACTTAATAATCCGGTCATATCTCATATAGCCGTCTAACATCCAATGTATCGACTTATCGAATCAACACTTGATTCGATAACCCGGCTATATCACATATAACCTCGCGATACAAAAAGTCACGAGAATAGAATACGGTATCACATATACGCATCATTCTCGGTCCCGCACATATCACATATGCGCTCCTATTTCGTTTTGCCTGAGCCAGTAAAACCTCTGTGTATGACTCTAAAGACTCGTCAATACGCCGGCAATAGGTGATGATCACATCAAGCATCCACAAGCCGTCAGTGGTACTAGCTGGACGTAACGGCCACCCGGGTATTGAGCGATCGGAAGATCAGCAAGCAAGCCCGCTCCAACTCCTGTAAAAGCCTGCCGGTAACACTTCCCGTACAGTCCGGTCTCCTCGTCTGATATGTCGCATATCAAGTCTAGGGGTGGTAATCGTCAGACCCCAATAACCGATAAGTCGTGCCGATGTGAGGCTCATAACGGGTCGAGAAACTACTGGTGCCCTAGAGGCTATTGTTGTACATATGATGTATATTATGATGGATGCTTGGATATATATAGAGAGGACTTTCTTACTCGTCATGATAGTATGCTATGTGTTAGTTATGTATATGCCCTAGAGGCTATTGTTGTACATATGATGTATATTATGATGGATGCTTGGATATATATAGAGAGGACTTTCTTGCTCGTCATGATAGTATGCTATTTGGTTTCACTTTATCTTAACATGTTGACTTGTATTGGTTTACTGTCTTTCTCTCACATGTTGATAAAGCCCTTAGGATCTGTACTCGACTACTGGGACTATGATGAGATCATACTAGTGGGGCCACGGTAGTCGATGAGTACATCATATAACTGTTCCTAGTCGAGGGTGTATCGAGACAGGGCATCGATACACCAGAGTAGACTAGCGTATACGCATCTTGACCCATATGATGGGCGATGGATGATCCCATATCCATCGGTGTTTTGACATCAGAGATGGTGTACGGGTGCTCAGTGGAGACTGGGTACACTGGACGGACTCGCCGAGAACTCCCAGATGGTGATATACCACACGTCAGATGGCAGTTCTCCGGTGACACTGGTACAGGGTAGTCTGTAGACCCGAGATCGTCATAGAGTCTTGTGTGATTCCCACTGTGCTTTGATTTCCACCTTACCACGTCCAAGAGGGCGTGCAAAACAGTGGCTTTTGGGTGCAGTCCCGAATCACATGGAGGCAATGAGCGATAGGAGGGGATTCGTCTCTCCCGGTATAGGGAGTTGATGTTGTGCTGTGTTCGATTGGCTATAACTGGAAATCTCTGGCCAGGGCTGATATAGAGATTTACTGGTAAGTGTTACCAGTAGTTTCTCGACCCGTTATGAGCCACACATCGACACGACTTATCGGTTACTGGGGTCTGACGTATACCACCCCTAGACTTGATATGCGACATATCAGACGAACAGACCGGACTATACGGGAGTGTTACTGATTCGATTCACAGGAGAACGTAAAGGCTAGCTTGTTGATCTTCTGATCGCTCAATACCTGGGTGGCTGTTACGTTTAGCTGACCGTTTGCAGCTTGTGGGTGTTTGATATGATCATCACCTGCTACCGGCGTATTGAAGATTCTTTAGAGTCCTACACAGAGATTTCTTGGCTCAGGCAAAACGGTGTAGAGGCACATATGTGATATGCGTAGGACCGAGGATAATGCGATATGAGATACCATATTATATTCTCGCGATATTTAGATATGAACCGGGTCATCGGATCAAGTGTTGATTCGATGAATCGGTACATGATATATTAGTCGGTTATATTCGATATAGCCGGATTGTCGGATCAAGTGTTGATTCGATGATTTAATGTATAATAATATATATGATATATTGTATTACATTATCTAATATTGACTTTCTTTATTATTTCATTTTCTCACCGGATAATACATTGATATATATGCGATATATGTTAATTGTATTATTTTCTTTTGTTGCAAATATATAATATATATGTGATATATATTATAGTGACATGATATAATTAATAATGGAACATGTTTAGTGGAGATTAAGCAAGGTTAGGGTTTGATTAGGGTTAGTTCTTTCTTGCACATTCTAGAAGGAATTCCTTTTGTCATGAGAAAGATATTATGTTGATATTTATCCATGACTCACTCTTTAACCTAACCAAACCCTAGCCCTAGTTTATTCTCTACAAAGGTTATCCTAGTCATCCTTGACCATGGTTCCATGATTAATCATATATTCATTTCTATTATTCATCACAAAAGGATTATCTTATTTTTTCATCATCTTCTTCTCTCTTGAGTTTTGAGAAAGCTTGCTAGATTTTCCTTTTGTGATGATTTCTTGTGAGAATATGATATAAAAAGAAAGCATAAATACTACTCCATCATCCTCATCTAATCTAGCCCATTAGATTAGGGTGTTCACCTCATTAGAGTGAGAGAGCTTGAGTTATAGCAACTTCGACGTAGATCATCGGAGAAACGGAACATTACAAGCTAGCATGGATCATTCGAGTCTTGGAGCCTCTCTTGAGTCCGGGAGATCGTGGATCGCGGCGAAGGGACTTCTACTCGGAGCTTATGAAGCGAAGGAGCGGACTACAAAAGTTGTAATCCCTCACACTTAGTAGTAAAGATGTTTACTTGCATGTTAAACCCTAATAATCTAGCAAAGATCCCGGCTTTGGGTTGTTCGACATGTCTAAAATTTTATTCGGGCATGTTTGATGCCTTATGAACCCTCACAAGAGTGCCTAGGAACCCTACAGTAGTATCAGAGCCTAGCTAGAGCATTAGGCGACGTGTATACGAAGTTAAAACTCCGATCGAACCCCGTAACGACGTTTTGAACCCCTCTCTGGATAATTTTTAAAACTGTGATTTTTCTGAATTAAAAATACCTAAAAAATCAGCAGGGTAATATAAGCATTACAGTGAAAAATGAGCGCATAAGCCGTACAAGCCGCCGCGGAACCGCGGCCGTACCGCGCTTGGGCCGCGGATCCGCGGCAGTACAGAAGACTTATGCACTCGTTTTAGCACAGTAATGACCATAGCTGAAAGTTTATTTTTATGGGTATTTTTAACCTGACTCAAGTGTTGAGTGTTCTGGGGATTATTTTTTATTCGTTGATTCGATCGGAATATTTAATTTTGTTATGTTTTCCGGATATTTAGAAACTGTTAAAATGTTCGAACGGATATCATTAACTCACTTTTTCCCGGCACGAAAATTTTTCAAGTGTTGAATTTTTATCGGGTTTAAATCTTTCGGATAAACGTACAAGTAACACGGTGGTCCCTCTAGAAGAACTCAAACCTTAACTCGATTATGTGACCGTCTGAACCGCTTATAAACCTTAGGGTTTGGGGCAGTACGGTGTGCCACATATGAGGCGTTGGCTTGACCCTTTTACGACTGGATCATCGGAACTGTGACAGATTCTGGGATTATTTGAACTCCGCTCAAGTGTTGTGCTATTTAGGAAATCTTGGGCATTTGATTATCCGGTCGGAAATTTTAATATTGTCTATTTATCTGGAATGTGATACAATATGTGGAATTCATATAGTTAGGTTTGAAATACGAAGTATGTGATATTTCGGATTTATGATGTCTAAAGTGATTGTGGATTCTAAATATTGTAGTTTTACAATTTCTTTTTTGTGACCGTAAGTGTAGTATGTAGTTGTATTGCCGGTCTTCGTTGCTATACATCAACGACGATCGGTGTATGCATACTTACTTACGTTGATGATATGTGATATTATGTGTTGCTGTGATATGTTATATTGGATCATCGTTTTCTAAATAGCCGGGGGTTTTATGTGAGATGAGGGTTTATATTTTCATTCATGTAAAATTCATTTGTATGTAATATTCTTTTATTGGGGCACTTCCGGGATGAAGTTGATGTCACCAGTGTATATTATTTACTTTTCCGCATTAGGTAGACCCAAGGAGGGGAGCACAAGTAACCGGGTTCTAGGGTCCAGTGGAGGCCATCTCGAGGAGTCGAGACCGGGTCTCCTAACCCTAGAATTGGCAGTGTTACTTGCCGCTCTCGTAGGGGTCTAGGGATGTGGGTTTGGCTATTCATTGCGACCGTGGAATCCGTGTTTTATACCGGCTCGTATTAAAACACGGACATCCTAGTATATCCAATATTTCATATATGTTCTTCTGCTGCAATGTTCTGTAATGAGATCATATTACTGCCTGAGACGAATGCTTATACTATATATATATGCTGATATATAAATATTACTGCTTTCGTTTCTTCTGTGATGCTTAGGAAGCATAAGCTGATGGCATTTATTAATAAGATTAATAAAAAGAATAGAAACCTAAAAGATGTTGTAGAATCAAAACTTTATAAAAGGGGTAGCTACAGTTTTGCTTTGCATAGCGGTATATATGATATACCATGCACCTTATTCGATGAGGAAATAGCCGAGATCCCTTCACCGAGAGTGACCTCTTTAGCGAAACTGGCAGATGCTACAAACTCACGGTTTAGTTTTTGACAGCTTATATAGTTCTTGCTTTGCACAGCGGTATATATGATATACCCTGCACCTTATTCGATGAGGAAAGAGCCGAGATCCCTTCACCGGGAGTGTCCTCTTTAGAGAAACTAGAAAAACCTCAAAAACACTCCTTTTCAAAAACACTCGATTCTACGACGATATCAAGTTCATTACGCTCAGGGTTTTCTGAAAAACCTGCGTAGCCCTCCGTCATTTCAGATAAGTAATATTTAGTATTCGTGCTACGGTAGTTTGGCATGCGTCAAGGTGTAGTGTACGGTAGTTGATTATTACTTATCTGTAGCATGAGATGCGATTGGATTAGGGTATTCGTACGGCGTTGTTTGGCATGCGTCAAGGGTCGTACGGGTGGGTTTAATTCAATCATGAAATGTACGGGTTGAACTTGACTAGCGGACTATGGGTTGTTTGGCATGCGTCAAGGTCATAGCACGCTAGGGGTAAAAGCATTATCGGGAATTTCAAGTATAGAAATTTGCATACACCGATCTGGCTGAAAGATTGACGAAATTGTAGGGTGTAATTAATCCCGGCTAATCTTACCTTTTAGGGTTTGAAGGAAGATTTGATAAAACCAGTGGAAGACATCCTGATTAGATAAGATAATAACCAATCTAATCTTGCAAGAGCATACGCTAAAGTGTTTTCTTCTCTCTCTCTCTCCAGGTAGCGACCATGTCAGGCCATAATCAAGATAATAATATTGATGTATTGACTGAACCTGCTTATTATACTGAGAAGGGGATCGTTGGTCCCGTTCTTTCTAATAAAAGTTATAAGACTGAACAGGAAACAGGAGAATATCTGGATTCTCAAGCCGCCCAAAAGAACATGCATGATGATGCATCTTCTTCAGGTGTGTTAGTTATTGAGAACTGTTTCTCAGTTCACCCTACGTCCTGGGTATTAGATACCGGATCAGGATCCCACATATGTAAATTGTTACATGGGCTACGTAAAAGTAGAGAACTGGGAAAAGGTGATCATTCCGTTCAAGTAGGAAATGGGGCAAATATTGCAGCCAAAGCAGTTGGTGAATATCACCTAGTATTACTGTTGGAGATAGTGCCCTCATAGTCAATTATTGGATCGCAGGTACGTGATTGCAATGATTGCGGAGGACCTATACCGGTATGACAGTCTTACTCGAGATGATAGTATGCTATCTGGTTTGCCTTTATCAGTCGTGTACATGATCAGGTGACTGATTACATGTTACACTTTGATAGAGCCCTTAGGATCTTGCTTTACCACCAACAGTATGATGGCGATCATATAAGTGAGAGTTGGGTGGTTTATACGCATATCCTTAATTGTGGTCCCTAGTCGTGGGAGTTTCGAGATAGGGCATCGATACTCCGGAGTAGACTAGTGTGTACAGTCGAGACCCCGACGAGGGGCGGTGGCCGGTCTCACAAGCCACTGGTGTCAGTTAGATCACCTAAGATGTATACAGGTGCTCATTGGGTTATGAGTACACCGGACAGGACTCGCCGGGAATCTGCTAGTTAGTATTATATCTACCGTCAGATAGCAGTTCCCTGGTGACATGTGTACAGGTTAGTTCATCGACCTGAGGTCGTCATTTGTCTCGTGTGAGTTCCCACTGTGCTTTGATTTCTACCCTACCACGGCTCAAAGGAGTCGTGCAAATAGGTAGCTTTTGGGTACAGTCCCGAGCCATATGGAGGCACGTGAGCGGATCGGCAGGGGATTCGTCTCTCCCGGTATTGGGGGCGAGGTCGTGCAGTGTCTAGGAGAGCCATTACACAAAGTCCATGGCCATGGCAGGAGATTTACTGGTAGGTACTCCAGTAGTATCTCAGGGTGTTATTGGGCTTCACTCCGACACGACTTATACTGCTATTGGGGGTCTGACGTTACTAGCCCCCTAGGCAGATATGCGATACTCATAGACGAACGGACCGGACTGTATATACATTGTCACTGTTAGGCTCAGTAGGGTTTTCCGGATGATTGCGCTCATCGGCATCCCTTGAGGTCAGTCCATGGGCAGCCGTTACGCATTGCTAGTGCTGTTGACGGTTTGTGGTTAAACCCACTGCCAGGGTACTGACGAGTCATTAGAGTCCCCCACAGACAGTTTCCCAAGTTCGGGCGAAACGTTGTAGAGGCCGTATGGTTTTATGGGAAAATGCACGTGCGTTTACGCACGTGTCGATTTTCGGACAGATGATACTGGTCGGCTTTGGTTTAAGCCGGATCCGAGTATTATATTGAGTAGGTATAATATCTTTGTCTCAGTTGCATTTGTATTCGGTCGTAATACAAATGCGGGTATATTTATACAGTTTCGGGGTTGTCCTGAAAGTCGTTTCAGGATCACTTTTGGAAGTTGCCAGTTTCCAGTTTTCTATCAGCCATCTTTTAACATTCGGTTAAAGACGGATTTATCTTTTCCTGGATGAGAGTGAGTCAAGCTTCTAGAAGGTTCTAGAAGGTTCTAGAATTTGGTGACAAGGATTATGACACATGCTTTGATTTCAACCATTTCTTGTTTTCCTTAAGATCTTTATGCAAGATATTTAGTTTGTGTTCACATATGATATTTTGCTTAAGGTTACTCTCTTTCTCCTACGGTCACCTCCTCCTCTTCTATAAGAATGGCCGGCCCTCTCTCTCCTCCACTCTCTCTCTCACTTGAGTTTTTCATGGTTGTAAAAGATATGATAGTATTTGGGGTGCATGGAATTTTACAGTTCATTTCATTCCATCACCCGATTCCCTCGGCAACTTCATTAACCGATCGTCCACGAACTTGGACGAAGTGAGACAAAGTCATCTACTCATTCTCTACATCATTCTTGGTCGTCTCTTTTAGCAAACTTGACGATCGAGTTGCCTCAAGTCAGAGGCGGGAGCCCGTTTAAAGAATCGGTGATGTGGTGTCACCTCGACGAGGATATCGGAGATCGACGCGATCGGAGCAGCTGCAACGGAGCGTGGGATGATGGTTAAAGAACGAAGGACTCGGATCGTTCGGTATACCTTTTCTACACTCTTTACAGTTTGTTAGTTTAGCAATAATGGCAGATCCGGGTTAAAGTATACGATAGCGCCAGTTAAAAAGTTTTTTGTTCCGCATTTGGCGTCTGTAGACTGCCGGGGCGCTAGCGTAGACTAACAGTGGTATCAGAGCCTCACCATTTTGCTATACTAACTTGTACTAACGCGTTTAAAACATCGATCCGACCAGAAATCAAAAATCACAAAATTACAACTTGACAGTTTCTGTTGTTTTTAAACGGTGTCCTAAAATTTTTCTACACATCTCAGAATACTGTGCAGGCTTTTCTAAGAACCACGGCAAAATTTGGGCACGTGACCCCACCAAACCGCCGCGGAAACGCGGTCAAACCTATGGTTTGACCGCGCATCCGCGGCCACGTGGTGAGCTCGTGCTCCCAAATTTTGTCAGTGGGTTCTTCTCTGGATTTTGTGGTTTTTGGTATATATCATTTGCGCCCAGGTTCTGTTACTGTTCACCAGTAAGTCGTGGGGCCCACTTTTTGATATTTGGTCGATCGAAATTTAAACATGTTAGTTTACAGTGCTTACATTATATCTCCGACCGGGAATGTCATTTGATCGGTAAACCGCGTCTGATTGCTATAGTTCTTTTAGACGGGTTTGCGAACGTGACATTCGCGTTGATGTTCTGTGTTGTGCTGTGATGTTGCGGATTTGTCGTGGTGGATAGCAGTGTGCAATGGTAGTACAGGTTGAGTTTATTTGTACATTAAATATTGCGGGGCGAGCGTTCAACTTGTGGACTACCGTCACTGCCTGTTGTATAATATTCTTTTGGGGCACGACCAGGTTGCGGTCGATGTACCTATTGTACTATTTTTCATTACTGTACTAGGTTTTGCCCCGCGACGGAGTGCACGGATAGCCGGGTTCTGGGGGGAAACGGGTCCGCATCTCATGGCTTTGAGAGGCAGAGGGGCCCCACTCTAGAATTGACAGACTATTCGCCGCACTCGTAGGGGGTACAGGTTGACCCAAGGAGGGGTGCCTAAGCTTACCGGATTCCGTGGAGTGCTGGGTGGTCCATTCACTATGCTTTGGGGAGCTGCCTCGCTTCAGGTTTTGGCGGGTAACTTGCCGCGCCCGTAGGGGTCTAGGTTTCATTGCACAGGCTATCCACACGACAGGGGAACGTCGAGTTTCAGCAGCGGCTCTGTGAAACTCGGGGATCCCAGATATCTGTATTGTTCTGTGATGCTTATTACTTTTCTGTAATGTTGCATATTATCACGCCTGGAGCGATTATTGTATATTGGTTTATATACTATTAGATGTTGTATATGTTTTACACCCGCGCTAGTCCAGTCCCCGCTCTGTCGTTAGTTAAGTAACCTAACGGGTGATGACGGGACCCAGTGACGAATGCGGATGGCATATACGTACATTTTATTTTCGTTCTTTTCTGGTGTGATTAAATGATGGGACTGCGTTGATTCTGATCAATGCAAAGTTAAAACAAACCTGTTTACAGTTGTTGGAACAAATTTAAAAAGTGTTATTGCAAAGACGTTTCCTTTTGTTATGCATAGCGGTATTCAGTGGAATATCCTGCACCTCATTCGACGGGGCAAGGGCCGATATCCCTTCACCGGGACTGACCCCTTGGGCAGAAGTTTGCGTCAGCGTAATAACTTCACTATAGTCGATTACAAGTTGCTTTGCATAGCGGTATTCAGTGGAATATCCTGCACCTCATTCCACGAGGAAAGAGCCGATATCCCTTTACCGGGAGTGACCTCTTTAGCAAAAGGTTTTCGCCACTATATTTTAAAAAGCTATCGGGTTCCTTCAGCGATATCAAGTTCACTACGCTAAAGGTTTTTCGCCAAAAACCAGCCGTAGCCCTCCGTCATTTCATATGAATGGTCAGTAGTATTCAAGCTATGTTGGTCTAGCCCTTAGCTAGGACATAGTGATTGGTAGCTGCTGGGGTGTTCACATGTTGCATAGATAGATGCGTTGGTTTGGGACAATCGTACAGCCTTGTTGGCCCTTAGTCAAGGGCGAGTACGGGTGGGTTCAAATTAACAAGATAATGATGGGAAGAACTTGACATGTGACTTATGGTGGGCTGGCCCTTAGTCACGATCATAAGAGCATGGGGCAAAAATCTTATCGGGAGTTTCTAAAGAAACTGAAACTTGCCAAGTATGCGCATACCATCTGGAGTATGAGTAACGTGGATGCATTCCATCACGTTATCATGCGATGAGAGTTGGATCCCGATTCCCACTGATGAGTTGGTTTACTCTTCGGGTGATCCCGATTGATTCTTCTTTAGGTTTGGAGGAGAATTTGACAGGACAGTGGGAGGTTTCCGGATTAGATAAAATGATGACCATTCTGATCTAGGTTAGAGTGCACGCAGAGTGTTTCTTTTCTCTCTCTCTTTGGCAGCGACCTTTGACCGACCCTAGACTATGACTCAGTGACCAGGTTGACCGAACCTTCTTAAAATACTGGCTTTTGGATTATCTGAGTTGCATAAGTCATTGCCACTCCTTCTTTTACCCTTTGAATTTCTCAGAACACCCGTATTACTACGGATATCCACTTCCATTGGATAGAGCCATCGTATGGTTATATACGAACTCGAAGGGACTTCTTCGAGGATGGATCCAGGTTCAGGAGAAATAGAATTGGTTTATTCAGTTGTCTTTTATTATCACCTTCTCTCAGGTTGCGAGAGCTCCTTGGTTTAGGAGAGTACACCTATTACGCTTATTGGATAGTCTTATTCCAAACCATAGGCCGGTGCCGAAAGGTAGGGAATGAAGAAAACCAATTAGCCTAAGTAGAGTGTGCAGAAGGTAATATGTAAAGACAAAATAAAGGGATTAGAAAGAGGGCAAAGTAAATTGCGACTGATATCATTCACGACCAAAATCGCGTACTTCATCGCCGCTGCTATTTCACCTTTAAAAGAATAAGGTATTATTCAGTTGTCTTTTATCATCACCTTCTCTCAGTTGCGAGTACTCCTTGGTTTAGGAGGGTACACCTATTATGCTTACTGGATAGTCTTCTTCCAAACCATAGGCTGGTGCCGAACGGTAGGGAAGGAAGAAAACCAGTTAGCCTAACGATGGTGTACAGAAGGTAACGACTAAAGACAAATAAAGGGATTTGGAAAGACGGCAATAAAATATACGGTTGAAGTCATGAATTGGATTATGGAAGAGGCATTGCTATGAATACCAGGATACCCCTACGAAACATTTTCATGTTTCAGTGCATTGTTAAAGGAAAAACTGTTTTCCCGATTAGACACTTACTCCAAGGGTATGTATTTACCAGGTTTCATTCTCATATCTGTATGGTTTTACAGATGATGAGTGGGAGTAAGATATTGGGAATTAGGTGATCATCCTCATTATATCGGAATTCGTTGTAATTGGTGATATTTGAGGAAATCGCCAGGGTACAGTTTTCCACCTACAACGCACAGGTTTTGAGTTGTTCAACTCAGCGGACTTATACAGAGTATTGTATGTTGTCCAGTGTCCATCAGGACAAAGGGGTAGGTCCTCGTACTATGTTCTGTTTACTTATAACTTCTCTAGTATTTAGACGAGTGTTTCGTAGAAATACAAGGTCTAAGTTTTGAGAAGTTGTGGGTATAAGAATAAAGTAGAGAACCAGGTATCACAAGTATCGGGATTCTTCAAAGAGATCGAAGATGTAGATTCTTGTGATTGGTATTCAGATGATAGTGATGGTTTTGAGAAACGAGTTTTCTCTTTCAGGTTACTCATAATTGGATGGATTCCTAAGTTGAGTAATGCTGATTAGCCTCTTTCCATTAAGTTGATATGCACTGGAGACAGTTGCATGGTTTGAATATGGTTCCAATTAAATAAGTGCCAAAGTTTCTGTATTGGATATAGAATAGTTCGTACCTTAAAAGATATTAAGGTACGGTGAGTTGTCCAGCTTATGCTTAAAACCAGACCCTGGATAACTCAGGGCACGTTTCTGTAATGGCTGTTTGTGGGTTGACCCTGGCTATGACGAGGGTTGATATTCTACCATTTGCAAGATCAATAATGATATTGTTCTTGACTCGCCACAGTTTTAGTAAAATGGATCTTTTTCAGAAAACAGTAGTGGGAGTATGGTAGAACTGGAAGTGATTCCAGAACCGCGAACGATTACGGAAAATTTAATAGGACCTATACATTCAATCAGGTTTGACATTCCAATAGCCACTCCGCAGGTATGGTAGGTAACCTCAGACACCCGAGAGGTACTTCGGTAGCCTCAAGGACGGTGACAGGGAGGTTCTTATCTACCCAGACTTGACACTACTGTTGTTCCAGATTATGAGACCCGGTAGGAGGGTTGTCGTAGTCAGTGGGAGCAACGGAAGCATGGTGGGCAAGTAGCTTATGTCTATTTATAGACTTGAGCAGTTATAGCGGAGATAGATCATCTAATTTTGATATGACAGTCATGGGTTTGACTTCAATAAGGGATGGATCAGTTAAGAAGGTAGTAGGGTGTGATGTCAAGGTATCTGGATGACATACACAGAGTGGGAAGTAAAATTCCTATACTACGATCGGTTGTACTGTGGTCGTCACACAGTTGTTTCTCCAGACAGGATACGGATATAATATTTGACATTCTGGTTTCTAGATCTATGGTTTTAGATCTGGATTTGGGTAGTTTCTCAATGTGGGTAATTTGACAGATATTCTAATGGTTTTTGGAATAGTTGACTCCTAGCATGGTGGTGTACCTGCAGGTGATGGAGTCACCCTCTCTAAAGGTGTCTTACAGACTAAAGAGGAGAGGGATGTGCATGATTGGCAGATCACTTGCTTAGGCAATTGAGTCAATCATGAGATGTCAAGTACCACACCAAATGTTGGTTTTGCACTAGATGCAATAAGTTTGTATTAATCTAATCCTGGAGAAATATAAGGAAGCAGTTTTAGAACATAAGTACATGTTCTACGGATTTGATGACGGCAGCCTCCTTCGGGAGACGGTTATCATTCCAAGCTTCAAAGGTGACATGGTTGACAGAGTGATTGTCAGAGTTATAGTTTTTCCCTCTGACGAAGAGGGACAGTATTATGGACAGGTGGTCCAAGAGGATACTATGGGTGGCATGGTGCCGGATACTGATTAGGTTCAGTGATCGATACAGTCTAAGAAGTTTGGATTTGGAGTTCATTTATGAACTAGGTCCCATCAGATATCCAGACATATTCTAAGACAGGTATTACTCATTTCGGGAGATGGCTTTCTCCGCGAACTTGAGATTTAAAGAGATATAGAAAGAAACTTCTAGGCGGATCCACTCACTGAGGCTATTTCTCGAACACAATAGTTTTACAAACGGGCTTTGTGAAACTGATTAGTAGAGGAGTTGGGTGTTGGTTTCACACGGGCTGTGAGTACGCAACATCGCAATAATTAGCCTTGAGTGCAAGTGGGAGATTGTTGGAGATAGTGCCCTCATAGTCAATTATTGGATCGCAAGTACGTGATTGCAATGATTGCGGAGGACCTATACCGGTATGACAGTCTTACTCGAGATGATAGTATGCTATCTGGTTTGCCTTTATCAGTCGTGTACATGATCAGATGACTGATTACATGTTACACTTTGATAGAGCCCTTAGGATCTTGCTTTACCACCAACAGTATGATGGCGATCATATAAGTGAGAGTTGGGTGGTTTATACGCATATCCTTAATTGTGGTCCCTAGTCGTAGGAGTTTCGAGACAGGGCATCGATACTCCGGAGTAGACTAGTGTGTACAGTCGAGACCCCGACGAGGGGCGGTGGACGGTCTCACAAGCCACTGGTGTCAGTTGGATCACCTAAGATGTATACAGGTGCTCATTGGGTTATGAGTACACCGGACAGGACTCGCCGGGAATCTGCTAGTTAGTATTATATCTACCGTCAGATAGCAGTTCCCTGGTGACATGTGTACAGGTTAGTTCATCGACCTGAGGTCGTCATTTGTCTCGTGTGAGTTCCCACTGTGCTTTGATTTCTACCCTACCACGGCTCAAAGGAGTCGTGCAAACAGGTAGCTTTTGGGTACAGTCCCGAGCCATATGGAGGCACGTGAGCGGATCGGCAGGGGATTCGTCTCTCCCGGTATTGGGGGCGAGGTCGTGCAGTGTCTAGGAGAGCCATTACACAAAGTCCATGGCCATGGCAGGAGATTTACTGGTAGGTACTCCAGTAGTATCTCAGGGTGTTATTGGGCTTCACTCCGACACGACTTATACTGCTATTGGGGGTCTGACGTTACTAGCCCCCTAGGCAGACATGCGATACTCATAGACGAACGGACCGGACTGTATATGCATTGTCACTGTTAGGCTCAGTAGGGTTTTCCGGATGAGTGCGCTCATCGGCATCCCTTGAGGTCAGTCCATGGGCAGCCGTTACGCATTGCTAGTGCCGCTGACGGTTTGTGGTTAAACCCACTGCCAGGGTACTGACGAGTCATTAGAGTCCCCCACAGACAGTTTCCCAAGTTCGGGCGAAACGTTGTAGAGGCCGTATGGTTTTATGGCAGGGTTCGGAAAATGCACGTGCGTTTACGCACGTGTCGATTTTCGGACAGATGATACTGGTCGGCTTTGGTTTAAGCCGGATCCGAGTATTATATTGAGTAGGTATAATATCTTTGTCTCAGTTGCATTTGTATTCGGTCGTAATACAAATGCGGGTATATTTATACAGTTTCGGGGTTGTCCTGAAAGTCGTTTCAGGATCACTTTTGGAAATTGCCAGTTTCCAGTTTTCTATCAGCCGTCTTTTAACATTCGGTTAAAGACGGATTTATCTTTTCCTGGATGAGAGTGAGTCAAGCTTCTAGAAGGTTCTAGAAGGTTCTAGAATTTGGTGACAAGGATTATGACACATGCTTTGATTTCAACCATTTCTTGTTTTCCTTAAGATCTTTATGCAAGATATTTAGTTTGTGTTCACATATGATATTTTGCTTAAGGTTACTCTCTATCTCCTACGGTCACCTCCTCCTCTTCTATAAGAATGGCCGGCCCTCTCTCTCCTCCACTCTCTCTTTCACTTGAGTTTTTCATGGTTGTAAAAGATATGATAGTATTTGGGGTGCATGGAATTTTACAGTTCATTTCATTCCATCACCCGATTCCCTCGGCAACTTCATTAACCGATCGTCCACGAACTTGGACGAAGTGAGACAAAGTCATCTACTCATTCTCTACATCATTCTTGGTCGTCTCTTTTAGTAAACTTGACGATCGAGTTGCCTCAAGTCAGAGGCGGGAGCCCGTTTAAAGAATCGGTGATGTGGTGTCACCTCGACGAGGATATCGGAGATCGACGCGATCGGAGCAGCTGCAACGGAACGTGGGATGATGGTTAAAGAACGAAGGACTCGGATCGTTCGGTATACCTTTTCTACACTCTTTACAGTTTGTTAGTTTAGCAATAATGGCAGATCCGGGTTAAAGTATACGATAGCGCCAGTTAAAAAGTTTTTTGTTCCGCATTTGGCGTCTGTAGACTGCCGGGGCGCTAGCGTAGACTTACAATTACCAAGTGGTAATACACTGATTCTGAATGAGTGTTATTATATACCGAACATGATGTGCAACATTATATCAGTTTCTTTATTAAGTAAAGAAGGATATAATTTTGTAGTACAGGATAATGTTATGAACATCTTCCTAAATCAAAAGTTGATTGCATCAGGCTCGTTACATAATGGCATATTCATTCTCAATCAAAATGCAGTCCTCAATATACAAAACACACACAAAAGGAAAAGTTCAGAAATGAACGAATCCTTCTTGTGGCATTGTAGACTTGGTCATATCAATGCGACATGACTGGCTAAGTTACATAAGGATGGATATTTGAATCCGTTCGAATTATCATCTTATGATACTTGCCATTCACGTCTCAAGGGTAAAATGACCAAAGCTCCGTTTAGTGGACACAGAGAAAGAGTTACAGAACTCTTAGGACTGGTACATAGTGATGTTGTTAGTTATATGTATGCCCTAGAGGCCATTACTGTACATACGATGTACATTGTAGTGGATGCTAGGACATATATAGGGAGGACTTTCTTGCTCGACATGATAGTATGCTATCTGGTTGTACTTTATCTTAACATGTACTCTGATTGTCTCTATATTACATGTTGATAAAGCCCTTAGGATATGTACTCGACTACTGGGACTATGATGAGATCATACTAATAGGGCCACGGTAGTCGATGAGTACATCCTATAACTGTTCCTAGTCGAGGGTGTATCGAGACAGGGCATCGATGCACCAGAGCAGACTAGCGTATACGAATCTTGACCCATATGATGGGCGATGGATGATCCCATATCCATCGGTGTTTGACATCAAGGATGGTGTACGGGTGCTCAGTGGAGACTGGGTACACTGGACGAACTCGCCGAGAACTCCCAGATGGTATTATACCATACGTCAGATGGCAGTTCTCCGGTGACACTAGTACAGAGTAGTCTGTCGACCCAAGATCATCATAGAGTCTTGTGTGATTCCCATTGTGCTTTGATTTTCATCATACCACGTCCAAGAGGGCGTGCAAAAAGGTGGCTTTTGGGTACAGTCCCGAATCACATGGAGACAATGAGCGAAAGGAGGGGATTCGTCTCTCCCGGTATAAGGAGTTGATGTTGTGCTGTGTTCGATTGGCTATAACCGGAAATCCCTGGCCAGGTTTGCTGAGATTTACTGGTAAGTGTTATCAGTAGTTTCTCGAACTGTTATAGACCTTATATCGACACGACTTATTGAGCTACTGGGGTCTGACGTTTACCACCCCTAGGCGAGATATGCGACATATCAGACGACGAGACCGGACTGTACGGGAGTGTTACTGTTTGGATTCACAGGAGAATGTACAGGCTTGCTTGTTGATCTTCTGAGCGCTCAATACCTGGGTAGCTGTTACGTTTAGCTGACCGCTTGCAGCTTGTGGGTGTTTGATATGATCATCACCTACTGCCGGCGTATTGACGATTCTTTAGAGTCCTACACAGAGGTTTCTTGGCTCAGGTAAAACGGAGTAGGAGCACATATGTGATATGTGCGGGACCAAGGATAATGCGATATGTGATACCGTATTATATTCTCGCGATATTTGATATCAGCCGGGTCATCGGATCAAGTGTTGATTCGATGAATCGGTACGGATAAATATTAGTCGGTTACATGCGATATAGCCGGATTGTCGGATCAAGTGTTGATTCGATAATTTGATGTATAATAATATATATGATATATTAAATTACATTAACTAATATTTGCTCACTAAAAGATTCTTTTTCTCACTCGGGTAATACATTGATATATATGCGATATATGTTAAATGTATTATTTTATTTTGTTACGATAAATATTATATATGTGATATATAATATTGTAACATGATATGATAACTAATGCAACTTGTTTAGTGGAGTTTAAACATGATTAGGGTTTGGATTAGGGTTAAGCTTTCTAGATGTTTCTAGAAGGTTTTGGTTTTGTTTTGTGAAAGATATTTGTAAGTGACTCATGCTTTAACCCAACCCAAACCCAAACCCTAGTTAATTCTCTACATAGGTTTAGTCAACCATGGTTGCATTATTCATCATATTATTCTTTTTCTATTCATCACAAAAGGTTTTTCTATTATTCATTTATCTTCTTCTTCCTTCATTCTTTCATGAAAAAGCTTTCTAGATTTTCTTCAAGTGATGAATAAATGTGAGAAAAAGATAAATAAAGAGAGCAAAAATCCTACTTCATCATCCTCATCTTCCCTTTCCATTTAGATGAGGGTGTTCACATCATTTCATGAGTGTTAGCTTGTGTTACGGAACTTCAAGGTAGATCATCTTAGTATCGAAGATCGGAAGCAAAGGTTGCATCTTTCTCTTCGTGGAACCTCTCGAGAGTCCGGAACCCGATGATCGCAGCGAAGGGACCACAACACGGAGCATATGAAGTGAAGGACCGGATCTACAAAGGTTGTAATCCCTCTCACTTAGTGTTAAAGTTGTTAACATGCTAGTTTTCGCCTAATCTCTAGTTTAAAGATCCGTATTCGGGTTGTTCGGCACGGCTAAATTTTTAATCGGGCATGGTTGATGCCTCGTAGACCCTTGTGCGCGTGCCTAGCAACCCTACAGATGTATGCGGTCCCATGTCTACGCATGCCAGGAACGGTTCTTCCTACTTCATTACATTCACTGACGATCTCTCTAGATACGGACATGTGTTCCTGATGAAACACAAGTCCGAAGCTTTTGAGAAATTCAGAGAATATAAGCACGAAGTAGAGAACCAAACGGGCAAAAGTATTAAGATCCTTCGATCTGATCGAGGAGGAGAATACTTGAGCAATGATTTTCTTGATTATCTAAAAGAGAATGGGATTCTCTCTCAGCTTACTCCTCCTTATACACCACAGCACAACGGTGTATCGGAGCGGAGAAATCGTACCCTATTAGATATGGTGCGCTCAATGATGAGTACAGCTGCGTTACCTATTTCCTTCTGGGGGTATGCGCTTGAGACAGCCATAGACCTATTGAATAGAGTTCCTACCAAATCTGTGCCTACCACTCCATATGAGATATGGAAAGGAAAGAGACCACATCATAATTACATTAAGATATGGGGTTGTCCGGCCTATGTCAAAAGACAAACTCGAGGCAAGATCTGTCTTATGTAAGTTTATAGGATATCCCAAAAATTCACAAGGGTATATCTTCTACCACCCCGAGGAACAAAAGGTGTTTGTTTCTCGACATGCCACTTTCTTAGAAAAAAAATTTCTTATGAAACAGATTAGTGGTATTGAGGTAGAACTGGAAGAGGTTCCAGCGACACAAACTATAACAGAAGACTTGGTAGAACCAAAGGATTCAGTAGTACCCGACGAACCCCAGCCTCCCCGCCGATCTAGCAGGGTTTCTCATCCACTCGAGAGATACTATGGTTTTCTCATTGATGGTGGAAGCGAGGATTACATCATGGAAGATGATGACCCGACTAGTTTCGAGCAGGCCATCACGAGTGGTGACTCTGTGAAATGGATGGATGCAATGCGATCTAAGATTGAATCCATGTACACCAACAAAGTATGGACTTTGGAAAATGCTCCTGAAGGGGTAAAACCGATTGGGAGCAAGTGGATCTTTAAAAAGAAATTTGGTGTAGATGGAAAAGTTGAGACTTTCAAAGCTAGACTTGTTGCAAAGGGATTTCGTTAAAGACCAGGTGTGGATTATGACGAAACTTTTTCTCCAGTGGCTATGCTTAAGTCCATCTGGATCTTACTTGCCATTGCTGCAAACATGACTACGAAATCTGGAAAATGGATGTTAAGACCGCCTTTCTAAACGGTGATTTAGAAGAGTGCGTGTACATGACTCAGCCAGAGGGCTTCGTAGATAGTGGGAGCAGCGGAAAGGTGTGCAAGCTGCTTAAATCCATTTATGGGTTAAAGCAAGCATCGCGGAGTTGGAACATCTGTTTTGATGTTGTAGTCAAAGAGTTTGACTTCATCAAAAATATAGATGAACCTTGTATCAATAAGAAGGTAGCAGAGAGTAAGGTTGTCTTCCTCGTATTGTACGTGGATGACATACTCTTGATAGGAAATGATATTCCTATGCTGCAATCAGTCAAACCCTTCTTATCACAAAGATTCTCAATGAAAGATCTAGGTGATGCCTCCTGCATATTGGGAATCATGATCTATAGAGATAGATCTAAACGGATACTAGGATTGTCCCAATCCAGGTACATTGACACCATACTAAAGAGGTTTAGTATGGAAGAATCCAAGCGTGGGAACCAACCCACGATCTCTGGACTCACTCTCTCCAAAGAGATGTCTCCCAAGACTGATTTGGAGAGAGCTCGCATGCAAGGGATACCCTATGCTTCGGCAGTAGGCTCTATCATGTATGCGATGCTATGTACCAGACCCGATATAGCATACTCACTAAGTATAGTGAGTCGGTATCAAGCAGATCCTGGAGAGAGTCACTGGACAGCTGTGAAGAACATTCTCAAGTACTTGCGAAAGACTAGAGAGATGTTCTTGGTGTATGGTAATGGAGAACTTCGGATGGAGTCCTTTACCGATTCCAGCTTCCAAAGTGATAAGGATGACTCTAAGTCGTACTCGGGTTTTGTCTTTACCCTCAATAGAGGGGCGGTATGTTGGAAGAGTTCCAAACAGGATACCGTTGCAGACTCGACGATGGAGGCTGAATACATCGCTGCCAACGATGTTGCCAAAGAGGCTGTCTGGATAAAGAACTTCATTAGTGAACTTGGTGTGGTTCCATCCATTGAACATCCAATACCTCTGTATTGCGATAACAATGGAGTTGTGGCGTTGGCCAAGGAACTCAGGTCCCATCAAAAGTCCATACATATTCTGAGGCGGTATCACCTGATCAGGGAGATACTTGATCGCCGGGAGATCGAGGTCAGGAGAGTAGATACGAAGGACAACACTGCGGATCCACTCACGAAGGCTATTCCCCAGATACAGTTTGAGAGATTATTCGGGATGCTAGGTATGAGATACTACAGCAGCTAGCCTTAGTGTAAGTGGGAGATTGTTAGTTATGTATATGCCCTAGAGGCCATTGTTGTACATATGATGTATATTATGATGGATGCTTGGATATATATAGAGAGGACTTTCTTGCTCTTCATGATAGTATGCTATTTGGTTTCACTTTATCTTAACATGTTGACTTGTATTGGTTTATTGTCTTTCTCTCACATGTTGATAAAGCCCTTAGGATCTGTACTCGACTACTGGGACTATAATGAGATCAAACTAGTGGGGCCACGGTAGTCGATGAGTACATCCTATAACTATTCCTAGTCGAGGGTGTGTCGAGACAGGGCATCGATACACCAGAGTAGACTAGCGTATACTCATCTTGACCCATATGATGGGCGATGGATGATTCCATATCCTGTAAGTCCACGTTACCTCTCCCGGTACTTACGGTCTTGCGGAAATGATGAAAAACGATTTTTCAAGAGGTGGTAACATGGACTCAAAATACGGATCTTTATTAAACAACTATCTAACAAACCTAACAAGAGTTTTACCTACTCGGTTAGGGGGTTATACCTTTCTTGAACTCCTTCGTCTTCAACTCTTTGCGGTGTACGGATCGGCCTCACCTCGTCGTCTCCTTGCGCCGAAGATGGATCCACCTGAAAGCTTCTACCTTTGGCTTCTTCTTCGAACTTGAAGAAACTAGAACACTTGGTTTGCTAAACCTTGTGAACTAGGATGAGTAGAGAAGTGATATGGGTTTTCTTTTATCTTTAAGGCAATGTTTCTCAACTCATGAGAGGGAGTTGCCTTGAGCTAGAGAGAGCAAGAGGAAGAGCAAGAGGGAGAGCTCAATCAAGAGAGAGAAAGCAAATGAGAGAATGAGTAACTCTTTTGCCATCCAAGCTCTCATAATCCAAAATCATCATAACAAATAATAGTAATCAAGTATTATGTGATGGTTCAAGTCAATGGCCATATCATTTCATGAACTCATTTTGCAAGAAGAAACAAGCAAGCAAAAGTCTTTGCCATGAAATGATAGCCATTGTAATGATGATGGTCAACTAGTCCAACCTAGTCAACCGGTCAACAAAGTCAACAAGTCAACAAAGTCAACCCCTCAACAACCATGTCACTATAATACTTAATTAATATTATTGTTAATTATATTTCTTATTCTCATTAGGGTTTAACAAAAAGTCAATAGTCAACAGTCAACAGTCAACAACCCCAATGAGAATCCTCTTCCTCTTTCTCTCTGTCAACTGTGCATACACACCCGCATCCGCGTTCCAAGGAACACGAATACAAACGAGATAAAACCAATCCCAAATCGTACACTAGGATCTGGCTTAAACCAAAGCCCGCTAGTGTTAACCGTCCGGACACCAAACGTGCACAAGTTCAGGAATGTGACTGAACCCTGTCGCAAAACCATGCGACATCTACTCTTTTGCCTAAAGGCGAATAGCTTTCTGTGTGGGACTCTAAAGACTCGACACTACGCTGGCAGTAGGTTTAACCACAGACCGCAAGCGGCACTAGCTGTGCGTAACAGTCCCCAAGTAGATGCCGACAAGAAGACGGACGAGGTGAAACCCATCTGAACTCCTACTGAGCCTGAATGTGACAATCTCCGTACAGTCTGGTCTGTTCGTCTGAGAACATCGCATGGCGGGCCTAGGGGGCGGTAAACGTCAGTCCCCTAATAGCGGTACAAGTCGTGTCGAAGTGTAGCCCAGAACACCCTGAGATAACACTGGAAACCTACCAGTATATCTCGCTTGCCCTGGCCAGGGACTTTGTGTAATGGCCCTCCTAGACACAACGCGATATCAACCCCCAATACCGGGAGAGACGAATCCTGTCTAACCGTCACTGCCTCCAAGTGCTTCGGGACTGCACCCAACTACTACCTGTTTGCACGACTCCTTTGAGCTGTGGTAGGGTAGTAATCTAAGTACAGTAGGAACACACTCGAGGCGAAGTGACAGTGTCAAGTCAGCGGACTAAGCTGTACTCATGTCACCTGGGAACTGACAACTGACGATAGGTATAGTACCAACCAACAGTTCCCAACGAGTCCTGTCCAGTGTACTCGTAACCTAACGAGCACCCGCATACTATCTCAAGTACGACGTACTGACGGCTGTGGGACAGACCGTCTCCCACACTGGGATGAGAAGCGCATACGCTAGTCTGCTCCGGAGTATCGATGCCCTGTCTCGATAGTCCTACGACTAGGGACCTGCATAAGGATGTGCTTGTGGATTTCCCAGCCCCCACTAGTGTGACTGCCATCACAACGCTGGTAATCAAGCAAAGATCCTAAGGGCTCCACTAATGTGTATAGGTGATATACTAAAATAAACACATGTACACATTAAAGCAGAAACAAACCAAGTAGCATACTACTATATTGAGCAAGATTGTCTATACAAGATTAATATCCCAAGCTTCCATCAAGTAATATACAAACTAGTATGATACAGTAATGGCCTCTAGGGAATATACACTAACAATCTCCCACTTGCACTAAGGCCATGTACTGGCGTATCGAAGACCTATCATCTCGATCAGCCGCTCGAACTGAGTCTGGGGTAAGGCCTTCGTGAATGGATCAGCAGTGTTATCTTCCGTAACAACTCTCCGAACCTCGATCTCCTGACGACCCACGATCTCCCTGATCAGGTGATACCGCCTCAAGATGTGTCTGGATCTCTGATGGGACCTGGGTTCCTTCGCTAAAGCTATAGCCCCGTTGTTGTCGCAATACAGAGGTATTGGATCAACAATGGACGGAACCACCTGAAGTTCAGTTAAGAACTTCCTTATCCAGACGGCTTCTCTTGCAGCATCTGCAGCAGCGATATATTCCGCTTCCATCGTCGAGTCAGCAACGGTTTCCTGTTTGGAACTGTTCCAACACACCGCCCCTCCATTGAGGGTAAATACATAACCCGACATGGACTTGGAATCATCCTTGTCACTCTGGAAGCTGGAGTCAGCAGAGGCCTCGATCTGGAGGTCCTTTCCTCCATACACCAAGAACATCTCCTTAGTCCTTCTCAGGTACTTGAGAATGTTCTTTACCGCTATCCAGTGTTTCTCCCCAGGGTTTGACTGATACCGGCTTACCACACTCAGTGCATAAGCTACATCTGGTCTGGTACACAACATCGCATACATTATAGAGCCTACCGCAGAAGCGTAGGGTATAATAGACATGCGATCCCTTTCCAAATCTGTCTTGGGAGACATCTCTTTGGAGAGGGTGATCCCGTGACAAGCCGGTAGATTACCGCGCTTGGAATCTTCCATACTGAATCTTTTCAGTATGGTGTCGATGTACCTGGACTGTGAAAGTCCTAATATCCTCTTGGATCTGTCACGAAAGATCCGGATCCCTAGAATGTATGAGGCATCATCCAGGTCTTTTATGGAGAACCAGTGTGATAAGAATCCCTTGACAGATTGTAGCATAGGAATGTCATTTCCTATCAGAAGAATGTCATCCACGTACAATATGAGGAATACGACAGTCTTGCTACAAATCTACTGTAGATGCATGGTTCATCTGGATTTTTGATAAAGCCAAATTCTTTGACCGTCTCATCAACACTGATGTTCCAACTCCGTGATGCCTGCTTTAGTCCATAGATGGACTTAAGCAACTTGCACACCTTTCCGCTGCTCCCACTCTGAATGAAACTCTCTGGCTGGTCCATATAGACACATTCCTCTAAATTTCCATTCAGAAAAGCGGTCTTTACGTCCATCTGCCAAATCTCATAATCGTGGAAGGCAGCAATGGAAAAAAGGATCCGAATGGATTTCAGCATAGCCACTGGAGAAAAGGTTTCGTCATAGTCCAAACCAGGTCTTTGACGAAAACCCTTTGCAACAAGTCTAGCTTTATAGGTCTTAACCTGTCCATCTACACCAATCTTCTGTTAGTTATATGTATGCCCTAGAGGCCATTACTGTACATACGATGTATATTATAGTGGATGCTAGGACATATATAGGGAGGACTTTCTTGCTTGACATGATAGTATGCTATCTGGTTGCACTTTATCTTAACATGTACTCTGATTGTCTCTATATTACATGTTGATAAAGCCCTTAGGATATGTACTCGACTACTGGGACTATGATGAGATCATACTAGTGGGGCCACGGTAGTCGACGAGTACATCCTATAACTGTTCCTAGTCGAGGGTGTATCGAGACAGGGCATTGATGCACCAGAGTAGACTAGCGTATACGCATCTTGACCCATATGATAGGCGATGGATGATCCCATATCCATCGGTGTTTGACATAAAGGATGGTGTACGGGTGCTCAGTAGAGACTGGGTACACTGGACGGACTCGCCAAGAACTCCCAAATGGTATTATACCTCACGTCAGATGGCAGTTCTCCGGTGACACTGGTACAGAGTAGTCTATTGACCCGAGATCTTCATAGAGTCTTGTGTGATTCCCACTGTGCTTTGATTTCCATCATACCACGTCCAAGAGGGCGTGCAAAAAGGTGGCTTTTGGGTACAGTCCCGAATCACATGGAGGCAATGAGCGATAGGAGGGGATTCGTCTCTCCCGGTATAGGGAGTTGATGTTGTGCTTTGTTCGATTGGCTATAACCGGAAATCCCTGGCCAGGGTTGCTGAGATTTACTGGTAAGTGTTATCAGTAGTTTCTCGAACTGTTATATACCTCAAATTGACACGACTTATCGAGCTACTGGGTCTGACGTTTACCACCCCTAGGCGAGATATGCGACATATCAGACGACGAGATCGGACTGTACGGGAGTGTTATTGTTTGGATTCACAGGAGAATGTACAGGCTTGCTTGTTGATCTTCTGAGCGCTCAATACCTGGGTAGCTGTTACGTTTAGCTGACCGCTTGTAGCTTGTGGGTGTTTAATATGATCATCACCTACTGCCGGCGTATTGACGATTCTTTAGAGTCCTACACAGAGGTTTCTTGGCTCAGGCAAAATGGAGTAGGGGCACATATGTGATATGTGCGGGACCGAGGATAATGCGATATGAGATACCGTATTCTGTTCTCGCGATATTTGATATCAGCCGGGTCATCGGATCAAGTATTGATTCGATGAATCGGTACAGATAAATATTAGTCGGTTATATGCGATATAGCCGGATTGTCGGATCAAGTGTTGATTCGATAATTTAATGTATAATAATATATATGATATATTAAATGACATTAACTAATATTAGCTCACTAAAAGATTCTTTTTCTCACTCGGATAATACATTGATATATATGCGATATATGTTAATTGTATTATTTTATTTTGTTACGATAAATATTATATATGTGATATATAATATTGTAACATGATATGATAACTAATGCAACATGTTTTGTGGAGTTTAAACATGATTAGGGTTTGGATTAGGGTTAAGTCTTCTAGTTGATTCTAGAAGGTTTCTTTTTGTCATGATAAAGATATTTGTCTTGATATTTTTGTGTGACTCACTATTAACTCAACCCAAACCCTAGCCCTTGGTTAATTCTCTACAATGGTTAAGTCAACCATGGTTGCATTATTTATCATATTAATCCTTTCATTATTCATCACAAATAAAATGGATCACTATTCTTCTTCTTCCTCCTCCTTTTGCAAAGCTTTCTTGCTTTTTATTTGTGATGGAAAATGAGTGAGAAATAGAAAACAAATGAGTGCAATAATCCCACTTCATCATCCTCATCTATCCTTGCCATTTAGATGAGGGTGTTCACTTCATATTATGAGTGTTAGCTTGTGTTAACGAAACTTCAAGGTAGATCATCTTTGTATCGAAGATCGGAAGCAAAGGTTGCATCATTCTCTTCGTGAAACCTCTCGAGAGTCCGGAACCTGATGATCGCAGCGAAGGGACCTCAACACGGAGCATATGAAGTGAAGGACGGGATCTACAAAGGTTGTAATCCCTCTCACTTAGTGTTAAAGTGTTTAGCATGTTAGCTTTCGCCTAATCTCTAGTTTAAAGATCCGTATTCGGGTTGTTCGGCACGGATAAAATTTTAATCGGGCATGGTTGATGCCTCGTAGACCCTTGTGCGTGTACCTAGCAACCCTACAGTGGTATCAGAGCCAAGCTAGAGCTTTAGACGAAGTCTAGACGAAGTTTAAAGTCCGATCGAACGCCGAAACCCCGACACGTAACCCTCTCTGTACATTTTTCAAAAAGTTGATTTTTTCTGAATTAAAAAAGCTCAGAAAAACAAGCAGGAAGAACTAAGAATTACTGTGAAGTACGGTCCCCTAAGTCGACAATTTGACAGCGGAACCGCGGCGAAACCATGAGTTTTGCGGCGGTTCCGCGGCCAAAATTTGGACTTAGTCCCTGAAATTTCATGTAATTATTTTTAGGCCCTTTCTTGTTATTTTTTTCTGGGAATATTTTAATTCCACTCAAGTGTTGAGTTTTCAAGGGTTGTATTGGGGAATCGTTGATTCGATCGGATGATTTAACTTTGTTTAGTTTGTCCGGATAATTTTTAGAAACTGTTAAAAAGTTCGAACGGATATCAATAACTCACTTTTTCCCCTGTCGGAAAATTTTTCAAAAGTTGGATTTTTTCTCGTGTTTAAGAATGTTCTAAGTCGTGCAAGTAACGCGGTGGACCCTCTAGAAGACAACAAACCTTAACTCGATTATGTGACCGTCTTGAACTGCCTTTTGAACCTTAGGGTTTGGGACAGTACGGCGTGCCACATGTGAGGCGTTGGCTTGACCCTTCTACGGCTGGACCATTGGTACTGTGGCATATGATGGATGTTTTTAAACTGATTTTAAGTGTTGAGATATTATTGGGGAAATCTTGGGTGTTTGATTATTCGATCGGAAAGTTTAACATTGTCTATTTATCTGGAATGTGATACAATATTTGGAATCCACATATAGTTATGAGATAACAGATTTGAATATTATAAATCTAGCAGTTCAGTCTCAGATGATCGGTTGCCACGGAATTTTGAAGCGATCAAAAGTCCGTCACAATCACGTAGCGTACGCGGATACTCGCCGGGTAAACTTAATAGACAGCTACGCCCCATAGCCCCGACCAAGTGACTGTAGGAGAACCCCGTCGCCGAAAGTATCCGTTCGGGTGCTCGCGGCACGGTTGTTCCCGCCAAAAATTTCTGCGCAAAAGAGTCCAAGGTATCAAATGGCAGCGATACGCTTAAGGAAATACGAACCAGTATCTTCCGGGCTGTTTTTTGACAAACTCCCGAAGGAGAAACGGATAAATTCTGATTGTATTGAAAGCGTATCAAAAAACCCTTCGATTTGATATATTATGGGCTTCATAATACATCCGGGATCAAAAGTTATGAGCAAATGTCTATGCACATGTGATTTAAGGAAGAAGATGCGAACCAGTATTTTCCGAGCTGTATTTTGACAAACTCCGGAACGAAAAACAGCTAAATTCTGATGATATTGAAAGCATCTCGAAAAGACCTTCGATTTGATATATTTTGGGCCTCATAATTCATCCGAGATCAAAAGTTATGAGCAAATGTGTTATACACGTGTAATCTAAAGTAATGCTCTACTACATAGGGAATGCATTTTTTTAGTCCCACATCGGGAAAAGGAGAGATGGCTTCTCTACCACTCCCATATAAATAAGAGGGCATACCTCTTAAAACGGTAGAGTAAAAATCCTCAAAGAATTCAATAGTCAAAGGAGCTTAGTTCTCCAAAGGAGCTTAGTTCTCCAAGATAGGAGCATGCTCCTCCATAATGCGCATATGCGCAAGCGCCATGTGCGCTACGTGCAACGCACGTGTGCCTGCCATGCGGCACTACGTGCAACGCACGTGCGCACCACATGAGAATATTTAATAATATTAAAAGGAGCTTGTTCTCCATATATAGAAGCTTTGCTTCTCCTCATAATGCGCATGTGCGCCACGTGCAACGCACGTATGCCCCCATGCGGCACCACGTGCAACGCACGTGCGCACAACAAATAGTGCATTGCACTTGCTATGAACCTCTGGTTCTCAGATAAATAAAAATAGTGCCTTGTACTTGCTATGAACCTCTGGTTCTCAGATAAATAAATAAATAAAAATAGTGCCTTGCACTTGCTATGAACCTCTGGTTCTCTGAGACAGAAAGAAAGAAAAGATTTTCTTTTCTCTTCTTTGATCTAAATTTAGATCATTAAAAAGTGCTCTGCACTCATTTTCTTGAATCCAAAAGATTCTTGGTGCTTTGCACTATTTGAAGGGCCAGGCCCAAATCAAAATGACCTGACAGGCCAAAATAAATTGCAAGGCAATAAATGGGCAGAGCCCAAATAAATTGATGCTTTGCATCCTTTATACAAAGGCAGAGCCCAAATAAAATTGATGCCTTGCATCATTCCTAAAAGGGCAGAGCCCAAAACAAATTGATGCTCTGCATCCTTTCTGGGCAAGGCCCAAAATAAAATAAAAAAAAGAAACGCAATGCAAAAGCAAATAAAATGTTGAACATTTCAACTGGACTTAGCCCAATTTTGGCCATAAGTCCTTAAATTAAATTGACTGAGCAAAATTGCTCTTCTAAATCAATTTACATCCGGTTCGAGGGTACATCTCTGAACTCCTTTGACATCCGTCGTTGTAATTCCTCAACGACGTCAAAGAGGTGACGGGTCCCAACGACCATACATCGATATGGACTGCGGGGTCCTTAAACTCGTGGACCGAAACGTCCTTAAACTAATATCGGACCGAAACGTCCCTAAACTAATATCGGACCGAAACGTCCCTAAACTAATGATGGACCGAAACGTCCTTAAACTAATATCGGACCGAAACGTCCCTAAACTAATGATGGACCGAAACGTCCCTAAACTAATATCGGACCGAAACGTCCCTAAACTAATATGGACCACTACGTCCTTAAACTGGCGACGGACCGAAACGTCCCTAAACTAATAATGGACCACCATGTCCCTAAAACTGGCGATGGACCACCACGTCCCTAAACTGGCACAATAGAGCCCAAATGCTCTTTTGTCGGATCTAAACGGTCCCGTTAAGTTGATCTTAGTCTCAAACTAGACTAACGTATCCTTAACAAACGTTTGAGTCGATCTTAGCCTCAAAAATGGCTAACGTATCCTTCAAACAGACTTTAGTCCCAAATTGGACTATGAATCTCCCAAACTGGAACAATAGAGCCCAAACGCTCTTTTGTCGGATCTAAACGATCACGTTAAGTTGATCTTAGTCTCAAACAGGACTAACGTATCCTTAACGAACGTTTAAGTTGATCTTGGCCGCAACGCGACTAATGCATCCTTAAACTAAAAACACCAAACCCAAATCTAAGTAAATACGGATTTGGACTAATCCACGTCCTACGGGCGACGGCATTACTCAGTCTCCGTATACAATCCACGGGCAACCACAAACAAAACAAACACACACGACACGAAGTGAAATTCTGGAGAAGGAGAAAGTTGTTACCGCGATGCGGTAGCGTAATTAACTGCAGGGGCTTGCGCCTGCAGGGAAGAGCGTCCCCACAATCAAAAACCCCTCAAGCGAGGGGGAATCTGACAAAGTCTGCTACATCGGCCGCATCCGTCTAAACCTCCGATACAAGGTGCCGTAAATCAACTCGGCATCTTCGGAGAGGTGGACGGATAAAACCAAATAGCATCTGCCCCGAATCTCAGCGTCAGGACATCGCGGTCCTGTGCGCCGCCTTTCGGAGGGGAACAGATTCTGGCACGCCCGGTGGGAGGGGAACAGATTCTGAAATTTTTGGCTGGAACAAATGCCCCCCACTACTTTGCCTACGTAAGTATGTACGTGGGTGAAGTAGTGCAGAGTTATGCAGAGTTATGCATGGCGTATGACCAGTTTTGGGTTGATGTATCACTTTCAGAATCTTGATCTGAGAAGATAACGAGCGGACACAAACGTCGTCATTTATCATTGACTCAAATCTCAACTCTTAAGGGATATAGTTCCAACCGTCTCCTCCAAGACCCGATCCCCGAAATGAGAAAGGAAAAGCGATCATCGTCGCCAACGCTCAGCAACAGTCGAGCAACTCAAAGCCGGTCACTCGCCAAAACAACGTGCGTCCACGCCCATCCCTCGAAGAGAGGCTAGGACGTCATTACTCGTTTCCTCAGAATAAAACGAGAAGACTGTTCGAGCTGGCCGTGCGCAACAGACTCATTAATCTGCCGAGTCCAAAGCGTCCGTTACAACCAGGCGATCTTAATAATCCCAATTATTGCCCTTACCACCAAACGGTAAGTCACCCAATTTAAGATTGTTTCGTCTTTAAGGGATGGATCGAGGATCAATACCTGCAAGGCAAGTTCACGCTGTCTGAAAGCTGGAAGGTAAACCCCCCACAGCCGCACTCTCCAAAGAAGACGGACACGCCGGGGGCAACTTGTTCTTTCGTCAAGGATGAAAACGATGGAGAAAACTTATTGGATGAATCCGAAGACTACGCAGCGACTTGTCATGTGATTTCTCATTCACTGACGGATGATGAGGAGGATCCTTGCGTTGAGAAATCAATGGCGGACCCTGAAACGGAAATTCCGCGGCCGTCAGACAAGTTGATCGATGCCTTCCTAAATGAAATTCGTCTGAAAGCAAAAGCCAATCAAGAGCATGAAATGGCCATACTGGAAATAACCAAGGTATTCCCGTCAAATCAAAAGCCATACACTACGGGTAAAAACAAATTCAAGACGAGGAAACGGTTCGCCAAAGCTCTATCAGTAGGAATGAAGCTACCGCCCTCTGAAGAAAATCCTTTCTCTGAGGTAGAGATGCACCCTAACTTCTGTTTATATCATCAGAAGATCATACATCCTACCGAAGACTGCGAATCCTTTAACTGTTGGTGGCAAGGGTATGTCGCTCAAAAGCGACACTTCGACAGGACAAAGTATGAAGCTTGTGGACATCGGAAAAATGCGATAGATGAGCGCAAAAGAGCCACCGCCGACTGTCATATAGCCGACTTCAAGGGATCACAAATTGTCACCTTTGGAAGCGACTCTGACGAAGAAGCTATCCCCAACTTTTCCCTCGGGGAATCTATTTCGAAAATAAAGGAATTGAGAAGCTGCGAGAACGTTCAGCCATGTAATCGCACGCTATTCGAAAAAAATCTCGGCCCCGTAAACAAGGGACCGAGCAAAAAGAATAAAGGAAAAGGAAAAAAGGCCCTCGTCGCCAGCGCTCAACAACAATAAGGTGACCCTAGACCGGTTGCTTGCCAAAGCAACAAGCGGCAATCCCTCCAGGAAAAGTTGAAACGTCCTTACTCGTTTCCGCAAGATAAAACAAGGGGACTGTTCGAGTTGGCAGTGTGTGACAGACTCATCAATCTGCCGAGTCCAAAACGTCCGTTGTGGCCAGGCGATATTAATAATCCTAATTATTGCCCTTACCACCAAACAGTAGGTCACCTGATCGAGGACTGCTACGTCGTCAAAAACTGGGTTGAAGACCTATACCAACAGGGCAAGTTCGCGTTGTCCGAAATTTGGAAGGTGAACCCGCCACAACCGCATGCTCCGAAAAATATGGACACGCCGGGGGCATCATGCTCATTCATAGAGAAAGCCTAATGGACCACTACGTCCTAAAACTGGATAACGGACCGAAACGTCCTTAAACTAACAACGGACTGAGATGTCCTTAAACTAATGACGGACCGCAATGTCCTAAAACTTGCAAATGACCGAAACGTCGTTAAACTACTCCCAACCCGCAGCATCTTCAGGCTGACGTTAAAAAAATAAAATAAAATAAAAATAAAAAATAATAATAACGGTATGTCCACAAGCAAAATGGGCACGGATAAAAACCCGAAGGGGCTCCGTGAGTAAAAACAGCAGGGCTACCGGCGAGTGTTCGTGAAAACCCGAATGGGCGCGACCTCGTTTAAAAAAAAAAGAAGAAGAAAAGAAAAAGAAAAAAAAAAGGAAAAAAAAAAAGGAAAAAAAAGAAAATAAAAAAAAAACGGTATGTCCACAAGCAAAATGGGCACGGATGAAAACCCGAAAGGGCTCCGTGAGTAAAAACAGCAGGACTACCGGCGAGTGTTTGTGAAAACCCGAAAGGGCGCAACCTCGTTGAGAAACACTTATAGGGTCCTCTCGACCCTGTAAGGAGAAACCACCTGCGTGAGATCCTTACGACTCACAAAGGAACAACACACTTAGGGATCCCCACGATTCCTAAGGAGAAAATACACTTGCGAGATCCTCACGACTCGTAAGGAGAACTCTCTTGTGGGACCCTTACGGCTCATAAGATTTGAAAGTCTTAAGTTACAGAGGCCTAAATCTGTGCTTAAGCAACCCCCACAACTTTCGACATTGCCCTACAAGTGGTCCGATATTGGCCTTTGTATACAATCCACGGGCGCGAATAAACATTTCCCTAACCAAGTCCCATCCGTGACTAGGGATATGTCCACACGGTGAACAACCCTTGTGAGTCCTCTCGACTCATAAGGAGATAACACTCTTGTAAGATCCTTACAACTTATAAGAGAACATACACTTAGGAATCCTCACGATTCCCAAGGAGAAAACACACCTACAAGATCCTCACGACTTGTAGGGAGAAATACCTTTGTGAGACCCTTACGGCCCATGAAGTCAAAAGCCTTAGCCGACAGGACCCCTAACCCTGTTTACTAAGCCACCTTTGTTCGACATCGACGGAGGCAAATGATGATTCGCTCCTGGCAATATTCCAGTTGTAGCGATGGTGATGCCTAAATCGGTATCAAATTCCAAGTCCTTTCATGGCAGATGATGATTCGCTCCTGGCAATATCCCAGTTGCGGCGATACTGATGCCTAAACCGGTATCAAATTCCAAGTCCTTTCAAGGCAAATGATGATTCGCTCCTGGTAATATTCCAGTCGCAGCGATACTGATGCCAAGATTGGTATCAGACCCCAAATTCCCTACTCGCAAAAAAAAAAAATCAACGAGCCCCAAAAAAAAATGCATACGAAATAGCCAAAATGATGGGGCAACTTGCAAACAGAATCAGCAAGTAAGAATGTATGTATACAAAACAGCCGAAACGATTGGGCAACTCGCAATAAAAGGCAGCGAGTAAAAATAAAAGAAAAATAGCCGAAATGATTGGGCACCGCGAAAAATAGCCGAAATGATTGGGCAATCGCGATTTTCGCGATATAAAAAGCTGAAATGATAGAGCATCGCGGAAAGAATAAAAAAAATGAAAGAATGAAACTTTTTGCCCTACAGGTGAAATCACATCGATCCCTGTATACAATCCAGGGGCACAGATAAAAAGGGAACAATACCTTCCCAACAGGCTCCACCAGAAAGCGAAGCCAAATCTCGACGGTTCATAGATAACCTAGAGACCTTCTCGACATTTGTCGCAATATTACAGACACGATGTCAACAAATGAAGCAAACGAAGATCCCGAGCTTCAGGATCTCGACGTCAACGTCTACAGCCTAGAGACCAACAACGGTGTGCCTCCTCATTCCAACAGGATACAGATGTTACACCATCAAGCAGAGCGATGGCAAAATCCCAGCTTCACCTTAGCATTCGTCTCGATACAGTAGACGCAATGTCAACAACAGCGTTCCTCCGCAGTCCAGCTGGAGGCAGATGCAACGTCAACAAAAGACCTCACGGTCGAAACAAAGCGGAGTAACGGCAAAATCCCAACTCCACCTTAGCATTCGTCTCGTTACAGCAGACGCAATGTCAACAACGGCGTTCCTTCACAGCCCAGCGGGGCGTACATGCAAAGTTAACAAAAGACCCCATGGTCGAAACAAAGCGGAGTGATGGCAAAATCCCAGCTCCACCCAGCGTTCGTCTCAATACACCAGACGCAGTGTAAGCAAACGAAGCGAAGGCCACATTCCTAGCTTCAACGTCTTTACGGTAACTCACATAAAACCGGAAAGACAATCGGAGACCATCTCACAGAAAGTGGTCACCTCCTTGACGTTCGTCTCGATACAGTAGACGAAATATCAACCCCAGCGTTCTTCCTCCAACAGGATTTGGACACACCAAAGCAAACGAAGCGAAGGCCACATTCCTAACTTCGACGTCTTAACGGTAACTCACATAAAACCGGAAAGACAATCGGAGACCATCTCACATGAAGTGGTCACCTCCATGACGTTCGTCTCGATACAGTAGACGAAATGTCAACCTCAGCGTTCTTCCTCCAGCAGGGATTCAGACACACCAAAGCAAACGAAGCGAAGGCTAAATTCCTAGCTTCAGGGTCTTAACGGCAAGTCATATAAAACCAGAAAGACAATCGGAGATCATCTCGCACCAGTGTGGAGTGGTCACCACTTCGACGTCCGTCTCGATACAGCAGACGAGATGTCACCCCAACGTTCGTCTCGACACAGCAGACGTAACGTCATCAAACAAACGGAGCCACGGCAAAATCCCTAGTTCCCACCGCGACATTCATCTCGATACAGAGGACGCAATGCCAGCAAACGAAGCGAAGGCTAAATTCCTAGCTTCAGGGTCTTAACGGCAAGTCATATAAAACCGGAAAGACAATCGGAGATCATCTCGCACCAGTGTGGAGTGGTCACCACTTCGACGTCCGTCTCGATACAGCAGACGAGATGTCACCCCAACGTTCGTCTCGACACAGCAGACGTAACGTCATCAAACAAACGGAGCCACGGCGAAATCCCTAGTTCCAAACCTCGGCGGTTCACCAGTAACCTAGAGACAACCACGACATTCGTCTCGATACAGAGGACGCAATGCCAGCAAACGAAGCGAAGGCTAAATTCCTAGCTTCAGGGTCTTAACGGCAAGTCATATAAAACCGAAAAGACAATCGGAGATCATCTCGCACCAGTGTGGAGTGGTCACCACTTCGACGTCCGTCTCGATACAGCAGACGAGATGTCACCCCAACGTTCGTCTCGACACAGCAGACGTAACGTCATCAAACAAACGGAGCCACGGCAAAATCCCTAGTTCCAAACCTCGGCGGTTCACCAGTAACCTAGAGACAACCACGACATTCGTCTCGATACAGAGGAAGCAATGCCAGCAAACGAAGCAAAGGCTAAATTCCTAGCTTCAGGGTCTTAACGGCAAGTCATATAAAACCGGAAAGACAATCGGAGATCATCTCGCACCAGTGTGGAGTGGTCACCACTTCGACGCCCGTCTCGATACAGCAGACGAGATGTCACCCCAACGTTCGTCTCGACACAGCAGACGTAAAGTCATCAAACAAACGGAGCCACGGCAAAATCCCTAGTTCCCAGCGCAACATTCGTCTCGATACAGCAGACGCAATGCCAGCAAACGAAGCAAAGGCCAAATTCCTAGCTTCAGGGTCTTAACGGCAACTCATATAAAGCCCGAAAGACTATCGGAGATCATCCCCACACCAGCGCGGAGTGGTTATGACTCATCGGGGCTCTCCAAAATGAGCCTAACCTCAAGTAAAAAGCGGCATAGCAAATTCCTAGCGCTTGCTCTTCTGACGGTCAAACTGCCAAGGAGGATTGCTTGAAGACGTCTTGTCCAGCCCCCGAAGGGATCAGAGACACGGCAGTCGCAGGGCTACTCGAACAGCACGATTGCCTATCGAGGACTATATCAGCTTATGCGACGGTACGATGGCCAAAACCCTAAGTACCACCAACCTTAACGGGCTTCTGTCGTAAAGAGCAGAGGTTAAATGCGACGTTAAGATGTTCTTGCGAGATCTGCTCGATCCGTTTCGACTCGTGAGGAAATTGATGTCTTTGCGAGATTTTCTCGAGGCGTCTCGACTCGTGAGATAAAGCCTTAGGCAGTAGGGATTAAAAAACCTGTTTCCTAAGCACTGGGACCCTGCAAGTCGGCCCAAAACGGTCTCTTGCATACTATCCACGGGTCACACTCTCCAAAGTCGAATCTCGATAAGGAGGGAAACAACCGCTTACGGGTCCTCTCGACTCGTAAGAGGGAAAACTCTCTTATAGGATCCTCATGACTTATAAGAGAAAACACACTTAGGAATTCTCACGATTCCCAAGGAGAAAATACACCTAAAAGATCCTCACGACTCGTAGGGAGAAAAGTCTTTATGAGACCCTCACGGCTCGTAAAGTTGAAAAGCCTTAGGTGGCAAATCCTACCCCTGTCTCCTAAGCCATCACTGCCCTGCAAAGAAGTCAAGATGGGCCGACCATCTATGGGCCCCACTTGCCAAAGCTACATGCCACTGAAATGGAGAACTTACTCATAAGCGTATGAACTACTCCACGCTAGAGTGAGACAAAAAAAGAAATAGAAGGATGCGGCTCATGGAGTTAAGGGTTGGAACTATATCCCTTAAGAGTTGAGATTTGAGTCAATGATAAATGACGACGCTTGTGTCCGCTCGTTATCTTCTCAGATCAAGATTCTGAAAGTGATACATCAACCCAAAACTGGTCATACGCCATGCATAACTCTGCATAACTCTGCACTACTTCACCCACGTACATACTTACGTAGGCAAAGTAGTGGGGGGCATTTGTTCCCGCCAAAAATTTCTGCGCAAAAGAGTCCAAGGTATCAAATGGCAGTGATACGCTTAAGGAAATACGAACCAGTATCTTCCGGGCTATTTTTTGACAAACTCCCGAAGGAGAAACGGATAAATTCTGATTGTATTGAAAGCGTATCGAAAAACCCTTCGATTTGATATATTATGGGCTTCATAATTCATCCGGGATCAAAAGTTATGAGCAAATGTCTATGCACATGTGATTTAAGGAAGAAGATGCGAACCAGTATTTTCCGAGCTGTATTTTGACAAACTCCGGAACGAAAAACAGCTAAATTCTGATGATATTGAAAGCATCTCGAAAAGACCTTCGATTTGATATATTATGGGCCTCATAATTCATCCGAGATCAAAAGTTATGAGCAAATGTGTTATACACGTGTAATCTAAAGTAATGCTCTACTACATGGGGAATGCATTTTTTTAGTCCCACATCGGGAAAAGGAGAGATGGCTTCTCTACCACTCCCATATAAATAAGAGGGCATACCTCTTAGAAAGGTAGAGTAAAAATCCTCAAAGGATTCAATACTCAAAGGAGCTTAGTTCTCCAAAGGAGCTTAGTTCTCCAAGATAGGAGCATGCTCCTCCATAATGCGCATATGCGCAAGCGCCATGTGCGCTACTTGCAAGGCACGTGTGCCTGCCATGCGGCACTACGTGCAACGCACGTGCGCACCACATGAGAATATTTAATAATATTAAAAGGAGCTTGTTCTCTATATATAGAAGCTTTGCTTCTCCTCATAATGCGCATGTGCGCCACGTGCAACGCACGTATGCCCGCCATGCGGCACCACGTGCAACGCACGTGCGCACAACAAATAGTGCCTTGCACTTGCTATGAACCTCTGGTTCTCAGATAAATAAAAATAGTGCCTTGCACTTGCTATGAACCTCTGGTTCTCAGATAAATAAATAAATAAAAATAGTGCCTTGCACTTGCTATGAACCTCTGGTTCTCTGAGACAGAAAGAAAGAAAAGATTTTCTTTTCTCTTCTTTGATCTAAATTTAGATCATTAAAAAGTGCTCTGCACTCATTTTCTTGAATCCAAAAGATTCTTGGTGCTTTGCACTATTTGAAGGGCCAGGCCCAAATCAAAATGACCTGACAGGCCAAAATAAATTGCAAGGCAATAAATGGGCAGAGCCCAAATAAATTGATGCTTTGCATCCTTTATACAAGGGCAGAGCCCAAATAAAATTGATGCCTTGCATCATTCCTAAAAGGGCAGAGCCCAAAACAAATTGATGCTCTGCATCCTTTCTGGGCAAGGCCCAAAATAAAATAAAAAAAAGAAACGCAATGCAAAAGCAAATAAAATGTTGAACATTTCAACTGGACTTAGCCCAATTTTGGCCATAAGTCCTTAAATTAAATTGACTGAGCAAAATTGCTCTTCTAAATCAATTTACATCCGGTTCGAGGGTACATCTCCGAACTCCTTTGACATCCGTCGTTGTAATTCCTCAACGACGTCAAAGAGGTGACGGGTCCCAACGACCATACATCGATATGGACTGTGGGGTCCTTAAACTCGTGGACCGAAACGTCCTTAAACTAATATCGGACCGAAACGTCCCTAAACTAATATCGGACCGAAACGTCCCTAAACTAATGATGGACCAAAACGTCCCTAAACTAATATCGGACCGAAACGTCCCTAAACTAATATCGGACCGAAACGTCCCTAAACTAATGATGGACCGAAACGTCCCTAAACTAATATGGACCACTACGTCCTTAAACTGGCGACGGACCGAAACGTCCCTAAACTAATAATGGACCACCATGTCCCTAAAACTGGCGATGGACCACCACGTCCCTAAACTGGCACAATAGAGCCCAAATGCTCTTTTGTCGGATCTAAACGGTCCCGTTAAGTTGATCTTAGTCTCAAACTAGACTAACGTATCCTTAACAAACGTTTGAGTCGATCTTAGCCTCAAAAATGGCTAACGTATCCTTCAAACAGACTTTAGTCCCAAATTGGACTATGAATCTCCCAAACACGAACAATAGAGCCCAAACGCTCTTTTGTCGGATCTAAACGATCACGTTAAGTTGATCTTAGTCTCAAACAGGACTAACGTATCCTTAACGAACGTTTAAGTTGATCTTGGCCGCAACGCGACTAATGCATCCTTAAACTAAAAACACCAAACCCAAATCTAAGTAAATACGGATTTGGACTAATCCACGTCCTACGGGCGACGGCATTACTCAGTCTCCGTATACAATCCACGGGCAACCACAAACAAAACAAACACACACGACACGAAGTGAAATTCTGGAGAAGGAGAAAGTTGTTACGGCGATGCGGTAGCGTAATTAACTGCAGGGGCTTGCGCCTGCAGGGAAGAGCGTCCCCACAATCAAAAACCCCTCAAGCGAGGGGGAATCTGACAAAGTCTGCTATATCGGCCGCATCCGTCTAAACCTCCGATACAAGGTGCCGTAAATCAACTCGGCATCTTCGGAGAGGTGGACGGATAAAACCAAATAGCATCTGCCGCGAATCTCAGCGTCAGGACATCGCGGTCCTGTGCGCCGCCTTTCGGAGGGGAACAACGGTGTTCCGCCTTAGTGCACCTCGTCGACGGCATCTGGGGGTGCGGCCGTCTACTAAAGTTTGCGACGAGCATTCGATCAGGACGTTGGGAATCTTGTTGAATTGCCCGACCTGATATTGAAAAGAGTTTTCGATAATGAGACTAAAATGCGGGGTTTATAATTGTTAGGCATGTGATGTCTAAGAAATTTATTTGGTTAGGCATGCAATGTCTAAGGAGGTTGCGGATTCCAACTGTTGTAGTTTTACACTTTCTTTTCTGTGACCGTAAGCGTAGTATGTGGTGTATCGCTGGCTTCGTTGCTATACATCAACGACAATCGGGATACGCATACTTGCTTACGTTGATGATATAAGATATTATGTGTTGCTGTGATATGTTATATTGGATTGTCGCGTTTTGAATAGCCGGGGTTTTTTTATGTGAGATGAGAGTTTTTTCTTTTTCATTCATGTAAAATTCATTTGTATGTAATATTCTTTTATTGGGGCACTTCCAGGTTGCGGAAGATGTCACCGTTGATGTATATTATTTACTTTTCCGCATTAGGTAGACCCAAGGCAGGGAGCACAAGTAACCGGGTTCTAGGGTCCAGTGGGAGACCATCTCGAGGAGTCGAGACCGGGTCTCCTAACCCTAGAATTGGCAGTGTTACTTGTCTCTCTCGTAGGGGTCTAGGGATGTGGGTTTGGCTATTCATCGCGACCGTGGAATCCGTGTTTTATACAGGCTCGTATTGAAAACACGGACGTCCTAGTATATCCAATATTTCATATATGTTCTTCTGCTGCAATGTTCTGTGATGAGATCATATTACTTCCTGAGACGAATGTTTATATTATATATATGTGATATATGTTATATTGCAGATTTCGTTTCAAAAGAGATGCTTGTGTAGCATAATAAAATGGGACTTCATTAATGAGATTAATGAAATAAAAGAAACCTAAGATGTTGTAGAAACTTGTTTAAAAACTGGTAGCTCTAGTTCTTGCTTTGCATAGCGGTGTTTCTTGTAGAACATCCTGCACCTTATTCGATAAGGAAAGGACCGAGATCCCTTCACCGGGAGTGACTCCTTTAGCAATAACTGGCAGATGCTACAAACTCGGTTTGTCTTTTGATTGCTTCTATAGTTCTTGCTTTGCATAGTGGTATTTATGAAATATCCTGCACCTTATTCGATGAGGAAAGGGCCGACGATCCCTTCACCGGGAGTGACCCCTTTAGCAAAACTAGAAAAGCCTCAAAAACACTCCATTTAAAATCACTCGATTCTACAACGATATCAAGTTCATTACGCAAAGCGTTTTCTTAAAAACCTGTCGTAGCCCTCCGTCATTTCAGATAAGTAATAGTTAGTATTCGTGCTGCGTTTGTTGACCTCTGTCAAGGCGTAGTGTGCGGTAGCTGATTAGTGCTTATCTGTATAAACATATGATGTGATTGATTTAGGGTAGTCGTGCAACCTTGTTGACCTCTGTCAAGGGTCGTGCGGGTGGGTTTACTTCAATCAGGAAATGACGGGTTGAACTTGACTAGCAGCCTATGGTTTGTTGACCTCTGTCAAGGTCATAGGACGCTAGGGGTAAAATATTATTGGGAATTTCAAGAGTTGAAATTTGCAATGAGATTGCATACCTTCTATGAGATAGTTGGATCCCGATACCAGCTGCGAGTAAGAGTTACTCCTGGGAGACTTTTACACAATACAATTAGCCGATCAAGTAGGTGTCTAGAAAGGTGTCAACGGGGTTACGCCTCTGGAAAAACGAGGTTTACTTTAATTAGGTTCGTACGAAAGCACGGGGGACCTCCCTCAAAGTACCGACACTGGCCTGGCTGAAAGATTGGCGAACTTGTAGCGTGTAATTAATCCCGGCTAGTCTTTCCTTTTAGGGTTTGAAGGAAGATTTGATTAAAACAGTGGGAGACATCCTGATTAGATATATTAGATAACCAAACTAATCTTGCAAGAGCATACGCTGAGTGTTTTCTTCTCTCTCTCTTCAGGTAGCGACCATATCACGCCTTAATCAAGATAATAAAACGGATGTATTGACCAAACCCGCTTGTTATACTGAGCTGGGGAACGTTGGTCCCGCTCCAACTTATAATTGTTATAAGACAGAGCAGGAAATTGGGGAATACCAGATTTCCCGTGCCGCCCAAACGAAGAAAGTGCATGCTGATGCATCTTCTTCAGGTGTGTTCATTATACAGAACTGTTTCTCAGTATCCTTTACGTCCTGGGTATGTGATACCAGATCAGGATCCCGCATATGTAATCTGTTACATGGGCTACAGATAGGTAGAGAACTGAGAACGGGTGATAAGTTTCATGAGATAGAAAACGGTGCAGGTGTTGCAGCCAAGTCTGTTGGTCACTGTCACCCTGTATTACCAGAATACATTGATTCTGAACGAATGTTATTAAATACCGAACCTGATATACAACATCATATCAGTCTCTTTATTAGTAAAGAAAGGATATAATTTTGTATTGATTGGATAATGTTTTGAACATTTCCTATATCAAGAGTTGATCGGTTCAGGCACGTTATCTAAAAGCATTGACGTTCTAAATCAAACTACAGTTCTTAGTATACAGAACACACACGAGAGGAAGAGTTCAGAAATGAACGAATCCTTCATGAGGCATTGTAGACTAGGTCATATCAATGCGACCCGACTGGCTGAAGTTACATTTAGATACATATTTAAATTAGTTTGAATTTACATCTTGTGAAACTTGCCGGTCATGTCACAAAGATAAGATGACCACAGCTCTGTTTATTGGAAACAGAGAAAGAGTTAGTGAGCTCTTGGGATTGATACATGATGATGTATGAAAGTCCCCTGTCTACACATGCCAAGACGGTTTTTTTGTACTTCATTACATTCTCTGATAATCTCTCAAGATTCAGACATATGTTTCTGTTGAAACACAAGTCAGAACCTTTTGAGATATTCACAGAATATAAGTTAGAAGTAGAGAACCAAAAAATACGGGTATAAGTATTATGTCCTTTGATGAGATCAAGGAGGAGAATACTTGAGCACGGAATTCCTGGACTATTCTAAAGGAGAATGAGATTCTCTCTCAGCATTACTCCTTCGAATACACCAAAGCACGTCGGTGTATCGGGGCGAAGCAATAGCACCCTATGTGATATGGTGTGCTCTATGATGAGTACTACTGAGTTTCCTATTTCCTTTAGGGAGTTGTGCACTTGAGAAGCTGCATACCTATTGAATAGGGTTCAAATCAAATCAGTTGCCTACCACTTCATATGTGCTATGGAAAGGGAAAAGCCCATATCTTAAGTTTGTTAAGATTTGGGGTTGTCCGGCCTATGTCTAAAAGCAAAATCCGGACAAGCTCGAGGCAAAGTCTGTTATGTAGAACTGGAAATGTTCCAGCTATACAAACTGCAGATGATTTGGTAGAACCAAAGGATTCAATAGTTTCCAACGAACCTCAGCCTCTCCGCCGATCTAGTAGGGTTCCTCACCCACCTGAGAGATACTTCGGTTTCTCTATGACAGTGGAAGCGAGGATTGCATCATGAGATGATGACCCAACTAGTTTCGAGCTGGCCATCAGGAGTGAGACTCTGTAAGAATGGCTGGATGCTTAGCGATCTGAGATGGAATCCTTATACACCAACAAAGTATGGACTTTGGTTGCTTTATTTGAAGGGTTAAATCCCCATCAGGAGCAAGTATATCTTGAGAAGATTACTTGGTGTACATGGAAAAGTTGAGACTTTCAAAGATAGACTTGTTAAAGGTTTGCATCATTGACCAGGTATGGATTATGTTGAAACCTTTTCTAAGGATCTATGCTTAAGTCCATCCAGATCCTACTTGCCATGACTACGATATCTGGTGGTTGGGTGTCATCACTGCTTTTTTAAATGATGTTTTAGAAAAGAGCGTCTATAAGTACACAGCAAGAGGGCTTCGTAGACAGTGGGAGCAGCGGAAACGTGTGCAAGATGCTTTATAGGATAAAGCAGGCATCGCGGAGTTGGAACATCTGTTTTGATGTGGTAGTCAAAGAGTTTGACTTCATCAAAATGGTAGATGAACCTTGTATATACAAAAAAGGTAGTAGAGAGCATGCTGGTGATCCTCGTAGAGTACGTGGATGACATACTCTTGATAGGGAAGGAGTTTCCTATGCTACGCTCGATCAATCTCCGCTTATCACAAGGATTCTCCATATAGGATCAAAATGATACCTCCTAAATCCTGGGTTTTTGGAACTATGAGATAGATCTAATTGGATGTTAGGATACTCACTAGTTGTAGTGAGATGGTATCAATCGATCTTGGGGAGAATCACTGGAAAGGTTCCAGGGTGATAAGGACGACTGAATGTCAGTTGCAGGCATTGTCTATACCCTCAGTGGAGGGACGGTATGTTGGAAGAGTTCCAAGCTAGATACCGTGACATACTAGACGATTAAAGGCAAGATACATCGTTACCAAGGATGCTAACAAAGAGGCAGTCTGGATATATATAAGCTCATGAGATGAACTTCGTTCCTACCATTGTGTGACAATGGAGTTGTGGCTTTAGCCAAGGAACTACCGTCCCATCAGAAATCCAGATATAATTCTTAGGCAGTGTCACCTGATCATGGAGATGGTTGATCTCCAGGGAGATCGAGGTTAGGAGAGTAGACACAGAGGACAACAGCACGGATCCACTCACAAAGGCCTTTTTCCCAGTAGAGACTTTCATGGGATGGTTGAGTATGAGATACATCAACCACAGCTAATTGTTGGGTATGCGATACCACAACAGATGGCCCTAGTGCAAGTAGGAGATTGTTAGTTATATGTATGCCCGAGAGGCCATTACTGTACATACGATGTATATTGTAGTGGATGCTAGGACATATATAGGGAGGACTTTCTTGCTCGACATGATAGTATGCTATCTGGTTGCACTTTATCTTAACATGTACTCTGATTGTCTCTATATTACATGTTGATAAAGCCCTTAGGATATGTACTCGACTACTAGGACTATGATGAGATCATACTAGTGGGGCCACGGTAGTCGACGAGTACATCCTATAACTGTTCCTAGTCGAGGGTGTATCGAGACAGGGCATTGATGCACCAGAGTAGACTAGCGTATACGCATCTTGACCCATATGATGGGCGATGGATGATCCCATATCCATCGGTGTTTGACATAAAGGATGGTGTACGGGTGCTCGGTAGAGATTGGGTACACTGGACGGACTCGCCGAGAACTCCCAGATGGTATTATACCTCACGTCAGATGGCAGTTCTCCGGTGACACTGGTACAGAGTAGTCTATTGACCCGAGATCGTCATTGAGTCTTGTGTGATTCCCACTGTGCTTTGATTTCCATCATACCACGTCCAAGAGGGCATGCAAAAAGGTGGCTTTTGGGTACAGTCCCGAATCACATGGAGGCAATGAGCGATAGGAAGGGATTCGTCTCTCCCGGTATAGGGAGTTGATGTTGTGCTGTGTTCGATTGGCTATAACAGGAAATATCTGGCCAGGGTTTCTGAGATTTACTGGTAAGTGTTATTAGTAGTTTCTCGAACTGTTATAGACCTCAAATCGACACGACTTATCGAGCTACTGGGGTCTGACGTTTACCACCCCTAGACGAGATATGCGACATATCAGACGACGAGACCGGACTGTACGGGAGTGTTACTGTTTGGATTCACAGGAGAATGTACAGGCTTGCTTGTTGATCTTCTGAGCGCTCAATACCTGGGTAGCTGTTACGTTTAGCTGACCGCTTGCAGCTTGTGGGTGTTTGATATGATCATCACCTACTGCCGGCGTATTGACGATTCTTTAAAGTCCTACACAGAGGTTTCTTGGCTCAAGAAAAATGGAGTATGGGCACATATGTGATATGTGCGGGACCGAGGATAATGCGATATGAGATACCGCATTCTATTCTCGCGATATTTGATATCAGCCGGGTCATCGGATCAAGTGTTGATTCGATGAATCGGTACGGATAAATATTAGTCGGTTATATGCGATATAGCCGGATTGTCGGATCAAGTGTTGATTCGATAATTTAATGTATAATAATATATATGATATATTAAATGACATTAACTAATATTAGCTCACTAAAAGATTCTTTTTCTCACTCGGATAATACATTGATATATATGCGATATATGTTAATTGTATTATTTTATTTTGTTACAATAAATATTATATATGTGATATATAATATTGTAACATGATATGATAACTAATGCAACATGTTTTGTGGAGTTTAACCATGATTAGGGTTTGGATTAGGGTTAAGTCTTCTAGTTGATTCTAGAAGGTTTCTTTTTGTCATGATAAAGATATTTGTCTTGATATTTTTGTGTGACTCACTATTAACTCAACCCAAACCCTAGCCCTTGGTTAATTCTCTACAATGGTTAAGTCAACCATGGTTGCATTATTTATCATATTAATCCTTTCATTATTCATCACAAATAAAATGGATCACTATTCTTCTTCTTCCTCCTCCTTTTGCAAAGCTTTCTTGCTTTTTATTTGTGATGGAAAATGAGTGAGAAATAGAAAACAAATGAGAGCAATAATCCCACTTCATCATCCTCATCTATCCTTGCCATTTAGATGAGAGTGTTCACTTCATATTATGAGTGTTAGCTTGTGTTAACGAAACTTCAAGGTTGATCATCTTTGTATCGAAGATCGGAAGCAAAGGTTGCATCATTCTCTTCGTGAAGCCTCTCGAGAGTCCGGAACCCGATGATCGCAGCGAAGGGACCTCAACACGGAGCATATGAAGTGAAGGACCGGATCTACAAAGGTTGTAATCCCTCTCACTTAGTGTTAAAGTGTTTAGCATGATAGCTTTCACCTAATCTCTAGTTTAAAGATCCGTATTCGGGTTGTTCGGCACGGCTAAAATTTTAATCGGGAATGGTTGATACCTCGTAGACCCTTGTGCGTGTGCCTAGCAACCCTACATCTTCCTTTTAAAGATCAACTTGCATCCTACGGGTTTTACCCCATCTGGAGCAACGTCCAACGTCCATACTTTGTTGGTGTACATGGACTCCATTTCGGTCCGCATTGCATCCAGCCATTTTACCGAGTCAACGCTCTGAATGGCCTGCTGGAAGCTAGTCGGGTCATCATAATCAATGATGCAATCCTCTCTATCCCCGTCTATGAGAAAACCGTAGTATCTCTCGGGCGGATGAGACTGCCTACTACTCCTGCGGAACGGCGTAGGAATGTCATGTTCTTTTGAACCTTCTGGTTCTACTAAGCTTTCAGTAATAGTCTATGGTTCTGGAATTTCTTCCAGTTCTATATCGCTCCCACTTGTTTCCTTTTCTAAGAACTGGTGTTCCAGAAAATGGGCATTACGAGAAACAATGATCTTTTGTTCCTCTGCGTAATAGAAGAGATACCCCCTGGAGTTCTTTGGGTATCCCACAAACTTGCACAGTACTGAGCGTGCCTCGAGTTTGTCCGCATGCTGCTTTTTGACAAAAGCCGGACATCCCCAGATCTTTAGATATTGAAGATAGGGTTTCTTCCCACTCCATATCTCATATGGTGTGGTAGGCACAGTCTTAGTTGGAACTCGGTTCAAAAGGTATGCAGCTAATTCTAGTGCATATCCCCAGAATGATCGCGGTAACTCAGTGTTACTCATCATGGAACGTACCATATCCAATAGGGTCCGGTTCCGTCTCTCCGATACACCGTTATGTTGCGGAGTGTATGGAGGAGTAAGCTGAGAGAGAATACCATTCTCTTTTAAGTAATCCAGGAATTGGGTATCCCACAAACTTAGTTGTTGTTATTTTTTGTTGTTTCTTTCTTTTCTCTTTTTTCTTTATCCTTAAACAACCATGATGCTTACGCTTGATCCTTGCCAAGGTGAGGTCGCAAATAGCTAGTTGTTATCTTCTAATCTCTTTCTTTCTATCTTCCTCCTTTGTTTTATTTTTCGTTCTTCTTGTAATGGGTAAGTAATTTCCATACTTGTTAGGGTAGGATAAGGGAAGTTTGAGAGAAGGAAATCTCTCTCACTCTTTCCTTGCCCAACATCTTAAATCGACTCCCGTTAATTGAACTACAATCCGCTCCTTACGGCACCCTATCCTACATGATAGCGGTGATTCCGTAGTGAGACCGGTTGTGGTTGAATTAACCGGAGGTTATGGCTAAGAGCCAAGAACGGACGGACAAGCACCAAAAGGAAGAACTTATGCGTTGGAAAGCCTAGCTTATACTCGCAAGTTCCTTCCTAGTCGTGCTAATCCCCGTTGTTGCCGATTACCGTAACACCGATATTAAGAGTGGCAACGAAAGAAGTGAGCGACTCCTAACTCAAACTAACCTAATCCTAACCCTAACAAGCTCTCTTTACACTCATTTTAACACTTAGTTAATCACAAACAAATCTGGAAAATTGGACTTAACTCGTTAAAGCACATAGAAAAAGATTCCCATCTCCCTGCGGACGACCCGTACTCAACCGGCTAGCTACAAGCGAAACCGTCTTGATTGCGGTAATTAACTAAACTTGAACACGCAGAATCTCTACTAATCAAATGTCGCCGTTGCCTGGGAGATGGTAGTTTATTTCTTTGTGTAATTTCGGGTTACTTGTGAATATAAATATAACCGAAAAACAAAACGAAAAAATATACTTTGTAAAAAAAAATCCTCTTGTTATTTTTGATTAGTTTTTGTGCAAGTGTGCAGGATAATACGGAGTTCAAGTTCAGTGCCAAAGACGTGGGAAGATAGACCCATATTTCGCGGCTACACCGCGACGGATCAAAACGAAACAAACGGTCAACTGTAAAAATCTGGAGCAGATACAGTGAGCAAATCAAGATTCAGCAAATCCAGACAAGCAGAGGACTCCCATACCAGCACACAGAAAAAAGTTGGAAGCCCAAGCTCTCTGTTCAGCCGCGGAACCGCGGCCTAAGCAGGTGTTTGGCCGCGGAACCGCGGCCATTTGGAGCCTTCAGGCTGCCATTTTTTCTGTGAGTCTTTCTCTTCTTCCCCCCACTTCTCTGGACTCCACTGAACTGTGTTTTCTGCAGCATTCTTTGCGCAAACTCTCTTCCCCCTTCCAATAAACTGTTCTTGTGCAGGATTCTTTGCGCCGCGCTAAAAAAAATAAAAATTGTTTGCAGTTGATTTGTTACTGCTTTGCATTTAATTATTAATACGGACTTTAAGGGGCTTGAAACCAATTCAGATTGGGTGGGGTTTTCATCACCCTTCCCAGGACCCCAGAAATCACAAAAAGCATATGCATTGACCATTGTTAAATTAAAAAATACTAGACTCAGCCCTAAGGACTTCGCGCTCAATAGGACAGAGGACTAGTTACAGGCATCGGCCGTTTATCCTATCTGACTTTTGCGGTGTCTAGGCAAGTGTGCCGAAGGCAAGTGGTTATTTAATTAAGGAACTTCGCGAAAGCGTTGGAAAACCTCCCACTTACCTGGCACTTACCTGGCCGCAATTGACGGAGAAGAGGCGGATTGAGGTCCTATTTCTAACCCTCTGGAACAGTTAGGAGCTGTCTAGCAGACCTAGGTGATCCTAGATCTAGGTGTGATTGTGCATATCTTGTTTGTGATTACTTAAAGCCGTAAATCCGTACATATTTTTGTAAAGCTCTTCCAAAAAAAAAATCAAAAACTTTTATAAAAACTTGCCCTTTGTCGCCAAACCCATTTTTCACCCACCACCCATCGTATTTCTCCATTGACGTTTTCTTACCCTCACCTTCTCCGCTTTGACTATACTAAACTCGTTTAGTGTATGTCCGCTTGGACTCGGGATATTAGCGCCCGCCTAGTCCGCGTTACGTTAGTCGCTACCGACTACGCGATCGACTCAGACGTCGAAACTCCGTCCACACCTCTTTCACCTTTACCTTTGCCGGCCAACTCCGACGTTGACCGGAATTCTGTTCATACATCTTCACCTTCACCATCACCAACCTCTTCTTCCGCGATGTCAGGATTTAATCCAAACATCTCTTTGACTACCCCTGGATTGGCTCCACCTCCTACGGAGACCAATAACTCACCACCACCGCCTGTTGTAGCGCCGCAGCGAATCACGCTCCAGGATCGTTTCTTTCCCACCCGTTCTGCACTTCCCACCTGCCTTTCTCTTCCACCGGCCAATGGGGATAATTTTGAAATTAAGCCCCACTTCATCAACATGCTTCCACGATTTCATGGGCTTGAATCTGAAGATGCCTATATCTTCATCAATAAATTTCAAAACGTTTGTGCCATGATGAATACCACCCAGCTGTCGGACGATGCTATACGTCTACGGGTCATTCCGTTCACTTTTTGCGATCTTGCTGAAAAATGGCTGTATAGCACCGCTTCCCACTCCATAACCAGTTGGGACGAGTTTGTAAAAGCGTTTCTAAAGAAATTTTATCCGAATCATAAAACTGCAAGGATCCGCAATGAAATCAACCAATTCTTTCAGCTTCCTTCTGAACCCTTCTGGAAGTGCTTTGACCGGTACAAAGACCTTCTTGTTCAGTGTCCTCACCACGGTATAGAGAGATGGCAACTTTGCCAAACCTTATACGAGGGCCTGAACCCAGCAACCAAGCAGTTGTTGGAAACCATCTGTCAGGGCCACTTCATATCGAAATCTGACGAGGAAGCGTGGCAATTCTTCGACGACCTTGCGGAACAGACGCTACAATGGGAGAGCACCAGACCGACTTCTTCTTCTTCTACCTCCACTTCTAACGGTCAATCTAGGGTAGGAATTCACCAACTTGATGTCTCTATTGCGATGAAAGCTGAAATGGCTGCAATAACGAGAAAACTTGAAGCAATAGAGAGCAAATTTTCTTCTCCTGCTCCTTCCCCTGTTCTTCCCCTTCGTACCATTTGCGCTTATTGTTCAGATCCTTCTCACTTAACCGAAGAGTGTCCTTACAATCCACCATCGCAAGGACAGGATCAGGTTAATGCTGCATTTCAGCAAAGACCGAGGAATGATCCATACTCTTCCACCTACAATCCCGGTTGGAGGAACCACCCCAATTTTGCCTGGAATCAGAATCAGAATCAATTCCAAGGCAACAATTTCCAGAGGCCCCCTCCTCCGCAACAACAAGCACAACAACAAACTCAACATCAGTTTCAGCAGCCCTTCCAACCCCAACCTTTTCAAAATCAGACGAACAACTTTGCACCCAACAATTCTTTTCCACCAAACAACTTTGTTCCGTCAATCAACGATAAGGTTTTCTCGCTCGAACGAAGTCTGGAGGCGTTCGTTAAACAATCAACTCAGTCCACCGCCAACATCCATTCTTCCATTCAGTCCTTAGTGCAACACACTGCAGCTCACGGGCAAAGCATCAAGACCATCGAGGCCCAGATTGCACAGCTGAATGCGGCCTTAAGCGAGCGAGAGAAGGGGAAGCTCCCGTCCCAGCCACTCCCAAATCCCGGTCACCCACATAATGTACATGTTGCTCTTGAACAACAGAACCATAATGTGAGTACCGTGACCACATTGAGATCGGGAAGGATACTGCAAAACAACATTGGCACACGGATCAACAATGACACCCCGGCCACTTCTTCTTCTTCTTCTCCTGCTTCTTCATCTTCTGAGCCTATTCTCCACTCTTCAACAGGCTCTCCTTCCTCTTCTTCTGCTCTGAATGAACCCACTTCTCACTCCACGAAAACACCTGTTCTGGGATCCGTTCCAACTCCACAATCTCCTCCTCCAGCATTGGACTCAACCACTTTTAAAAACGTTCCATTTCCAAACCGGTTGAAGTCCAATAAACAAAATCCACAAATGGAGAAGATTCTGGAGTTATTTAAGCAGGTTAACATTAACATTCCTCTTTTAGATGTTGTCCAACAAGTCCCGTCCTACGTGAAAATCTTAAAGGACTTGTGCACGAAAAAGAAGAAGTCTCAGGTACCCAAGAAAGTTTTCTTGGCTAGTGCTGTGGGTGATGCTCTTACCCAATCTTTACCACAAAACGGAAGGACCCTGGCTGTCCTACGATTTCTATTACCATTGGGGATAAGAACATCAACCACGCACTATTAGATCTTGGTGCCAGTGTTAACCTGCTTCCGTACTCAGTATACGAGCAATTAGGCGTAGGAGAGCTGAAACCCACACACTGTACTCTCCAAATGGCCGACCGATCGATCACCCATCCTAGGGGTGAGCTAGAGGATGTGTTAATCAAAGTCGGGGACTTCATATTCCCCGTTGACTTCATTGTATTAGACACACAGCCTGTAGCTAACCCCCGGAATCAAATTCCGGTGATACTAGGTCGCCCATTCCTTGCAACCTCAAATGCTGTGATCAATTGTCGCAATAGTTCGATGAACCTATCTTTTGGAAATATGACGATTGAACTCAACATTTTTAGGTTGGGGAGCAGCCCTCCGAACCTAATGCTCATATACTGGATGTCTGCTCAATCCAGGAGATCACCCCTGAAGAGTGTGAATTCGAGGAGTTTCTGTTTGATCACGATAACCTTAACGCCACTAGTGCGTTCCTCTTCGAACCTGCTGCTGTTTCTGTGCCCGACAACGACTACGAGTGTTTCACGTTCTCGAACGATCTTAGCCGCTCACAACCCGAGTTTGAATCCTTCGAATTTCCGGATGAGTTACCTGAACCATCCAACTCGGTCGCCTACACTCGTTTTGAACCTTTGCTGGAGTCTTTTGAGTTCGAGACCCCTGCACCAATCTTGCCTTCAATCGTTTCACCTCCATCGCTCGAACTCAAGCCTTTGCCGTCTCACCTTAAGTATGCTTACTTAGGTGAAAACGAGACCCTCCCTGTCATCATCTCGGCTTCTCTAGCTCCCGAGCAAGAGAAAGCCCTTCTTGCGGTCTTGCACAACAATAGGCAAGCTTTTGGCTGGTCCATGGCGGACATCAAGGGGATTAGTCCCCTGATCGTTGAACATCACATTCATCTGATGGATGATGCCAAACCAGCCAGGGATCCACAAAGACGGCTCAATCCAGTCATGAAAGAGGCTGTGAAGAAGGAGATCGTAAAATGTCTAGATAGTGGTATCATTTACCCTATCTCTGATAGCCAGTGGGTTAGCCCCATTCACGTTGTCCCCAAGAAATCAGGTATAACGGTCATCACTAACGAGGAGAACGAGTTAATCCCTACTCGCACCCAAACTGGGTGGCGAGTATGCATTGATTACAGAAAACTCAACGCCGCAACGCGGAAAGACCACTTTCCGCTACCTTTCATTGACCAAATGCTTGAACGATTGGCCGGACACGAGTAATACTGCTTTCTTGATGGCTACTCCGGCTATAATCAGATTCCCATCGCCGAAAAAGACCAGGATAAGACCACATTCACTTGTCCTTTCGGCACGTTTGTGTAGGGTTCCTAGGCACTCTAATGGAGTCTCACAAGTGATCAAACATGCACAAATCAAAAATTCCTTATGCCTACAAACCCTAATACGGATCGTTAACTAGATATTTAGGCGAAACGAGCAAGTAAACGGAAATATAGCTAAAGGGAAGGGGCTACAACCTTTGTAGATCCGGTCCTCCACCTCCTAGGCTCCGTGATGAAGTCCTCTTCGCTGTCCAAATCGAAGCATGGCTCTAGCATCGGCTTCATCGGAGAAAAAGCGGGCTAGGTCATCGACGACGATGCCGAAGATGATCTACGTCGAGGCATCGCTAGATCGAGCTCCAACTTCACCAAGTCAAGAAAACTTGTGAAGGAAACACCCTATACTACTTGGCAAGAGGTAGAGGATGAAGAAATAGAAAGTGGGTAGACTTTAGATTTGGATTTCTCACACTTTTTCATCAATCACCATTGATGTAGCAAGCTTTCTTCATGGAAGTAGAAGATGAAGAAGAAGAAGAAGAATATGATAAGTTATATAAATTAGATAAAATAAATCAATACTTATCATTTACTAACCCTTGGTTAAGTGTAGATAATGATAATGTACTATGGTTAGTTCATATGGTTAGGGTTAAGCATGAGACAAGAATGGTGACTTAGTCAAAGTTTCATGAATGTTCAACTAAAAACAAATAAAGCCACCATTCATCTTTCTCTTTTCCAAAATGAATAAGATAAATAAATAGATAAATAAGTAAATGGAAAAACAAAACCCTAACCATTAGTTTAACCATGGTACATTCTTTACACTAACCCTAGCTTGCATGTATCATCAAACATGATACAATCTTGTGCACAAAAGTATATCACATATACAACTTGTGCATTTCAAGTGAGAAAATCCATTTAAAGTGAACCAATACTAGTTAATGCAAAGTAATATATCAAATATATAATTATACATTAAATCATTAAATCAACACTTGATTCAATGATCCGGTCATGTCGCATATAACCGGCTAGTATCCAACGTATCAGCTTATCGAGTCAATCCTTGATTCGATAACTAGGTTATATCGCATACAACCATTCGACACATTCATCGCGAGAATGAAATACGGTATCACATACACGCATTATTCTCGGTCCCGCACATATCTCATATGCGCTCCTATTTCGTTTTGCTTGAGCTAGGAAACCTCTGTGTAGGACTCTAAAGACTCGTCAATACGCCGGCAGCGGATGATGATCATATCAAACATCCATAAGCCGCAAGCGGTCTGCTAAACGTAACGGCCACCTGGGTATTGAGCGATCAGAAGATCGACGAGCAAGCCCGCTCACACTCCTGTGAATCCAACCAGTAACACTTACCGTACAGTCCGGTCTGTTCGTCTGATATGTCGCATATCTCGCCTAGGGGTGGTAAACGTCAGACCCCAATAGCTCGATAAGTCATGCCGACGTAAGGCCCATAACATTCGTGAAACTACTGATAACTCTTACCAGTATATCACTGCAACCCTAGCCAGGGATTTCCTGTTATGGCCAGTCGAGCATAGCGCAACATCAACCCCTAATACCGGGAGAGACGAATCCCCTCCTATCGCTCATTGCCTCCATGTGAATCGGGACTGTACCCAAAAACCACCTGTTTGCACAACTCAGTAGAGCCATGGTAGGGTGGAAATCAAAGCACAGTGGGAGACACACAAGACTCTATGACGATCTCGGGTCAACAGACTAAGCTGTACCAGTGTCACTAGAGAACTGCCATCTGACGTGAGGTATAATACCATCTGGGAGTTCTCGGCGAGTCCGTTCAGTGTACCCAGTCTCCACTGAGCACCCGCATACCATCTTCGATGTCAAACACCAATAGATATGGGATCATCCATCGCCCATCGCATGGGTCGAGAAGATATGCGCTAGTCTACTTTGGAATATCGATGCCCCGTCTCGATATTCCCTCGACTAGGAACATTTCAAGGATGTACTCATGGACTACCCAGGCCCCACTAGTATGATTTACATCATAGTCCTGGAAGTCGAGTATACATCCTAAGGGCTTTATCAACATGTAATCAGAGAGACAGAAAGTATACATGTTAAGATAAAGTGCAACCAGATAGCGTACTATCATGTCGAGCAAGAAAGTCCTACCTATATATGTCCCAGCATCCACTACAATATACATCCAATGTACAGTAATGGCCACTAGGGCATACATATAACTAACAATCTCCCACTTGCACTAGGGCCATCTGTAGCAGTGGTTGCAGTATCACATACTCAACCATTCCCTAAAAGTCTCTCTTTGGGAAAAGGCCTTCGTGAGTGGATCCGCCGTGTTGTCCTCTGAGTCTACTCTCCGAACCTCGATCAACCTGGAGATCAACTATCTCCATGATCAGGTGATGCTGCCTCAGAATTTGTCTGGGTCACTGATGGGACCAGGGTTCCAGGGCCAAAGCCACAGTTCCATTGTCACACAATGGTAGGAACCTAGTTCATCCTATGAACCAATATACACCCAAACTTCCTCTTTGGTAGTATCTTCAATAGCGATATTACCAGCCTTTATCGTCTAGTTTGTCACGGTATCTAGCTTGGAACTCTTCCAACATACCGTCCCTTTACTGAGGGTAAAGACAGTGCCTGTGACTGACATTCAGTCATCTTTATCACCCTGGAACTCTTCCAGTGATTCTCCCCAGGATCGTTTGATACCATCTCACTACATCTAGTGAGAATCCTAGCATCCAATTACATCTATCTCATAGATGAAAACTCGGGATTTAGGAGGTATCACTTTGATCCTATTTGGAGAATCCTTGTGATAATAGGAGATTGACCGATCGTGGTATAGGAAACTCTTTTCCTATCAAGAGTATGTTGTCCACGTACAATACGAAGATGACCACCTTACTCTCTACTACCCTTTTGTATATACAAGGTTCGTCTACCATTTTGATGAAGTCAAACACTTTGACTATCACATCAAAACAGACGTTCCAACTCCGCGATGCCTACTTCATTATGTAAAGCAACTTGCACATGTTTCTGCTGCTCCCACTGTTTACGAAGCCCTCTGGCTGTGTTCTTATAGACGTTCTCTTCTAAATCATTATTTAGAAAAGTAGTCATGGCACCCAACCACCAGATATCGCAGTCATGGTATGTAGCCGTGGCAAGTAGGATCTGGATGGACTTAAGCATATTCCATGGAAAAGGTTTCATCATTATCCGTGCCTGGTCGATGACGAAAACCTTTAACAAGTCTAGCTTTGAAATTCTCAACCTTTCCATCTACACCAAGTAATCTTCTCAAGATATACTTGCTCCTGATGGGGATTTAACCCTTCAGATATAGCAACCAAAGTCCATACTTTGTTGGTGTATATGGATTCCATCTCAGATCGCTAAGCATCCAGCCATTCTTACAGAGTCCCTACTCTCGATGGCCTGCTCGAAACTAGTTGGGTTATCATCTCATGATGCAATCCTCGCTCCCACTGTCATCGAGAAACCGAGGTATCTCTCAGGCGGATGAGGAACCCTACCAGATCGGCAGAGAGGCTGAGGTTCGTCGGGGACTATAGAATCCTTTGGTTCTGTCAAATCTTCAACTGTAGTTTCGAATAGCTGGAACCTTTCCAGTTCTACAGAACTGAACTTGCCTCGATCTTGTCCGGATTTTGCTTTTGACATAGGCCGAACAATCCCAAATCTTAACTTACTTAAGAGATAGGATCTTCCCACACCATATCTTATATGGAGTGGTAGGCACTGATTTGATTCGAACCTAATTCAATAGGTATGCAGCTTCTCAAGCGCATAACTCCCAAAAAGGAAATAGGTAACTCAGTATTACTCATCATAGAGCACACCTTATCATATAGGGTGTGATTGCTCCATCCCGATACACCAATGTGCTATGGTTATTCGGAGGAGTAATGCTGAGAGAGAATCTCATTTCTTTTAGAATAGTCCAGGAATGCCATGCACAAGTATTCTCCTCCCTGATCTTATCATAGGACATAATACTTATACCCTTATTTTGGTTCTCTACTTCTAACTTATATTCTGTGAATACCTTAAAAACTTCAGACTTATGTTTCAACAGGAACATATGACTGAATCTTGAGAGATTATCAGATAATACAATGAAGTATAAAGAACCAGTCCTGGCATGTGTAGACAGGAGACTTTACATACATCATCATGTATCAGTCCCAAGAGTTTACTAACTCTTTCTCTGTTTCTAATAAACAGAGCTATGGTCATCTAATCTTTATGACATGACTGGCAAGTTTCACAAGATGTAAATTCAAACTGATTTAAATATGCATCTAAAATGTAACTTCAGCCAGTCGGGTCGCATTGATGTGACCTAGTCTACAATGCCTCAAGAAGGATTCGTTCATTTCTGAACTCTTCCTCTTGTGTGTGTTCTGTATACTAGGAACTGCAGTTTGATTTAGAACGTCAATGCTTTTAGATAACGTGCCTGAAACGATCAACTTTTGATATAAGAAATGTTCAAAACATTATCCAACAATACAAAATTATATCCTTCTTTACTAATAAAGAGACTGATATGATTTTGTATATCAGGTTCGGTATCTAATAGCATTTGTTCAGAATCAATGTACTGATAATACAGGGTGACAGTGACCAACAGACTTGGCTGGAACACTTGCCCCGGTTTCTGTCTCATGAAACTTATCACCCGTTCTCAGTTTTTCTACCTTTTTGTAGCCCTATGTAACAGCTTACATATCTGGGATCCTGATCCGGTATCATATACCCAAGATACAGAGGATACTGAGAAACAGTTCTGTTTAACGAATACACCCGAAGAAGATACATCATATGCACTTTCTTCGTTTGGGCGGCGTAGGAATTCTGGTATTCCCTATTTCCTGCTCTGTCTTATAACAATTATAAGTTGGAGCGGGACCAACGTTCCCCAGCTCAGTATAACAAGCGGGTTCGGTCAATACATCCATATTATTATCTTGATTAAGGCGTGATATGGTCGCTACCTGGAGAGAGAGAGAAGAAAACACTCTGCGTGCGCTCTTGCAAGATCAGATTGGTTATATATTTTATCTAATCAGGATGGCTCCCACTGTTTTAATCAAATCTTCCTTCAAACCCTAAAAGGAAAGACTAGCCGGGATTAATTACACTCTACAAGTTCGCCAATCTTTCAGCCAGGCCAGTGTCGGTACTTTGAGGGAGGTTCCCCGTGCTTTCGCACGGACCTAATTACTGTAAACCTCGTTTTCCCATAGGCGTAACCCCGTTGACACCTTTCTAGACACCTACTTGATCGGCTAATTGCAAAGTGCAAAACTCTCCCAGGAGTAACAATTACTCGCAGTGGGCATCGGGATCCAACTATCATATAGAAGGTATGCAATCTCATTGCAAATTTCAACACTTGAAACTCCCGATAAAGGTTTTTACCCCTAGCACCTATGACCTTAACTATGGTCAACAAATCATAAGTACTAGTCAAGTTCTACCCATCATTTCGTGATTAATTAGACCCACCCACATGACCCTTAACTAAGGTCAACAAAGTCACGCGACTGTCCTAACTAATCGCATCATATGCGGTGTAGGAAGACATCACTTAGCTACCGTACACTGTGCCTTAACTAAAGTCAACAAACACAGCACGAATACTAAGTACTCTACTTCCTAAAATGACGGAGGGTTGCGGCTGGTTTTTATGAAAACCTTTAACGCTTTGAACTTGATCTCGTTGCAGAATCAAATGGTTTTTAAATGGAATGTTTTTGAGGCTTTTCTAGTTTTGCTAAAGGGGTCACTCCCGGTGAAGGGATCGTCGGCCCTTTCCTCGTCGAATGAGGTGCGGGATATATCATATATATCACTGTGCAAAGCAGAAACTATAGAAGCTATCAAAAGACAAACCGAGTGATGTAGCATCTGCCAGTTATTGCTAAAGGAGTCACTCCCGGTGAAGGGATCTCGGTCCTTTCCCTATCGAATAAGGTGCAGGATGTTCTACAAGGAACACCGCGATGCAAAGCAAGAACTGTAGCTACCTGTTTTATTTTTGAAATTCGATTCCACAACATCTATTAGGTTTATTTTCTTTCATTAATCTCATTAATGAATATCCCATCATTTAAATTACCTAAACATCACAGATAAATATGACGTACACTTATGCCATCCGCATTCGCCTCGATATCCCGTCTGCACCGTTAGGTTAGGTAACTAACGGCAGAGCGAGGCAGGGCTAGCGGGTGTAAAACATAAGCAACGTCTATATAATATATCATATATACTATATACTATATCTATCACAGAACATCACATGATCACATCACAGATATCGCGGCAGAAGAAACATATGAAATATTGGATATACTAGGACGTCCGTGTTTTCAATACGAGCCAGTATAAAACACGGATTCCACGGTCGTGATGAATAGCCAATCCCACACCCTTAGACCCCTACGAGAGCGGCAAGCAACCCTACCAATTCTAGGGTTAGGAGACCCGGACTCAACTCCTCGAGTTGGTCTCCCACTGGACCCCAGAACCCGGTTACTTGTGCTCCCCTCCTTGGGTCTATCCTAATGCGGAAAAGTAAATAATATACAATGGGTGACATCTTCCGCAACCTGGAAGTGCCCCAATAAAAGAATATTACATACAAGTTTTTACATGAATGAAAATGGAAAAACACTCATCTCACATAAAAAACCCCCGGCTATTCAAACACGACGATCCAATATAACATATCTAGCAACACATAACATCACATGTCATCAACGTAAGTAAATATGCTCATCCCAATTGTCGTTGACATATAGCAACGAAACTGGCGACATCACATATTACACTTACGGTCACAGAAAAGAAAGTGTAAAACTACAACAGTTGGAATCCGCAATCTCTTTAGACATCGCATGCCTAATCAAATGAATTCCTTAGACATCGCATGCCTAACAATTATAAACCCTGCATTTTAGTCTCATTATCGAAAACTCTTTTCAATATCAAGTCGGGCAATTCAACAGGATTCCCGACATTCTGATCGAATGCTCGTCGCAAACTTCAGTAGACGGCCGCACCCCCGACGCCGTCGACAAAGTGCACCAAGGCGGAACACCGCTACCGCGAGCACCCGAACGGATGCTTTCGACGACGGGGTTCTCCTACAGTCACTTGGTCGGGGCTATGGAGTGAGGCTGTCTATTAAGTTTACCCGGCGAGTATCCGCGTACGCTACGTGATTGCAACGGACTTTTGATCGCATCAAAATTCCGTGGCAACCGATCAAGTGAGACTAAACTGCTATGTTTATAACATTCATCAAGTCATCTCATAACTTTTTGCGAATTCCAAGTATTGTATCACATTCCGGATAAATAGAAAATGCTAAACTTTTCGATCGAACAATCGAACACCCAAGTTTTCCCGATACAGCTCAACATATGAAATAAGTCTAACAACATTCAGTTCGTGCCTCAGTACCAACGGTCCAGCCGTAGAAGGGTCAAGCCAACGCCACACATGTGGCACGCCGTACTGCCCCAAACCCTAAGGTTCAAAGGGCAGTTCAAGACGGTCACATAATCGAGTTAAGGTTTGTTGTCTTCTAGAGGGTCCATCGCGTTACTTGCACTACTTAGAACGTCGTTAAACTACGGAAAAATCCAACACTTGGAAATTTTCCGACAGGGGAAAAGTTGGGTATTTATATCCAGTCGAACTTTTTAACATATTCTAAAAATACCCGGAAAAACACAAAGACAGAATTAGACAATCCGATCGATACACCGAGTCCCCAATACAACCCAGAATATTCAACTCTTGAAAAAATATTAAAAAATTCCCAGGAAAACCAGCACCCGAAAATAGGAATTACTGTGCAAAAAGTATTGGGCATTGTGACTATACTGCCGCGGAACCGCCGCAGAAGCCATGCTTCTGCCGCGGAACCGCCGCAGAAGCCATGCTTCTGCCGCGGTTCCGCCGCACTCTTGTTGAATCATGGACACGTGTTGCACAGTAATTCTTAGGATTCCCTGCTAATTTTTCTGCATATTTTTAATTTCGACAAAACCACGATTTCAGAAAAAGTCCAGAGAGCAATATTAGGGTTTGGGTTTTGATTCGATCGGAGTTCTAATTCCGTCTAGACTTCGCCTAAGGCTCTAGCTAGTCTCTGATACCACTGTAGGGTTCCTAGGCACTCTAATGGAGTCTCACAAGTGATCAAACATGCACAAATCAAAAATTCCTTATGCCTACAAACCCTAATACGGATCGTTAACTAGATATTTAGGCGAAACGAGCAAGTAAACGGAAATATAGCTAAAGGGAAGGGGCTACAACCTTTGTAGATCCGGTCCTCCACCTCCTAGGCTCCGTGATGAAGTCCTCTCCGCTGTCCAAATCGAACCATGGCTCTAGCGTCGGCTTCATCGGAGAAAAAGCGGGCTAGGTCATCGACGACGATGCCCAAGATGATCTACGTCGAGGCATCGCTAGATCAAGCTCCAACTTCACCAAGTCAAGAAAACTTGTGAAGGAAACACCCTATACTACTTGGCAAGAGGTAGAGGATGAAGAAATAGGAAGTGGGTAGACTTTAGATTTGGATTTCTCACACTTTTTCATCAATCACCATTGATGTAGCAAGCTTTCTTCATGGAAGAATAAGATGAAGAAGAAGAAGAAGAATATGATAAGTTATATAAATTAGATAAAATAAATCAATACTTATCATTTACTAACCCTTGGTTAAGTGTAGATAATGTACTATGGTTAGTTCATATGGTTAGGGTTAAGCATGAGACAAGAATGGTGACTTAGTCAAAGTTTCATGAATGTTCAACTAAAAACAAATAAAGCCACCATTCATCTTTCTCTTTTCCAAAATGAATAAGATAAATAAATAGATAAATAAGTAAATGGAAAAACAAAACCCTAACCATTAGTTTAACCATGGTACATTCTTTACACTGACCCTAGCTTGCATGTATCATCAAACATGATACAATCTTGTGCACAAAAGTATATCACATATACAACTTGTGCATTTCAAGTGAGAAAATCCATTTAAAGTGAACCAATACTAGTTAATGCAAAGTAATATATCAAATATATAATTATACATTAAATCATTAAATCAACACTTGATTCAATGATCCGGTCATGTCGCATATAACCGGCTAGTATCCAATGTATCGGCTTATCGAGACATTCATTGATTCGATAACTAGGTTATATCGCATACAACCATTCGACACATTCATCGCGAGAATGAAATACGGTATCACATACACACATTATTCTCGGTCCCGCACATATCTCATATGCGCTCCTATTTCGTTTTGCTTGAGCTAGGAAACCTCTGTGTAGGACTCTAAAGACTCGTCAATACGCCGGCAGCGGATGATGATCATATCAAACATCCACAAGCCGCAAGCGGTCTGCTAAACGTAACGGCCACCCGGGTATTGAGCGATCAGAAGATCGACGAGCAAGCCCGATCACACTCCTGTGAATCCAACCAGTAACACGTGCCGTACAGTCCGGTCTGTTCGTCTGATATGTCGTATATCTCGCCTAGGGGTGGTAAACGTCAGACCCCAATAGCTCGATAAGTCATGCCGACGTAAGGCCCATAACATTCGTGAAACTACTGATAACTCTTACCAGTATATCGCTGCAACCCTGGCCAGGGATTTCCTGTTATGGCCAGTCGAGCATAGCGTAACATCAACCCCCAATACCGGGAGAGACGAATCCCCTCCTATCGCTCATTGCCTCCATGTGAATCGGGACTGTACCCAAAAACCACCTGTTTGCACAACTCAGTAGAGCCGTGGTAGGGTGGAAATCAAAGCACAGTAGGAGACACACAAGACTCTATGACGATCTCGGGTCAACAGACTAAGCTGTACCAGTGTCACCAGAGAACTGCCATCTGACGTGAGGTATAATACCATCTGGGAGTTCTCGGCGAGTCCGTTCAGTGTACCCAGTCTCCACTGAGCACCCGCATACCATCTTCGATGTCAAACACCAATGGATATGGGATCATCCATCGCCCATCGCATGGGTCGAGAAGATATGCGCTAGTCTACTCTGGAATATCGATGCCCCATCTCGATATTCCCTCGACTAGGAACATTTCAAGGATGTACTCATGGACTACCCAGGCCCCACTAGTATGATCTACATCATAGTCCTGGAAGTCGAGTACACATCCTAAGGGCTTTATCAACATGTAATCAGAGAGACAGAAAGTATATATGTTAAGATAAAGTGCAACCAGATAGCGTACTATCATGTCGAGCAAGAAAGTCCTACCTATATATGTCCCAGCATCCACTACAATATACATCCAATGTACAGTAATGGCCTCTAGGGCATACATATAACTAACAGTTTGCATATCCTCGCATGCCCTTTGGGTTATGTAATGCGCCCGCTACCTTCCAGCGGTGTATGATGGGAATCTTCTCAGACATGGTGGAAAAATTTCTGGAGATCTTCATGGATGATTTCTCCATCTTCGGCGATTCCTTCAACGAGTGTTTGCTGCATCTTGACGCTGTCCTTACCCGATGTAAGGATAAGAACCTCACTTTGAATTGGGAGAAGTGCCACTTCATGGTGCGCGAAGGTATTGTCTTAGGACATATCATTTCGCAAAATGGCATAGAGGTTGACAAAGCAAAGATTGAGGTCATTTCCAATCTACCTCCTCCCAGATGCGTCAGAGACATCCGAGCCTTCCTTGGCCATGCCGGTTTTTATAGACGGTTCATCAAGGACTTTAGCAAGATTGCTAGGCCCTTGACTCTTTTGCTGGCCAAGGACACGCCATTCGACTTCAACTCGAGCTGTGTGACTGCATTCGAGTCATTGAAAAGCTCACTCACTTCTGCCCCCGTTCTTTCTTCACCTGACTGGACGCACCCATTTGAGATTATATGCGATGCATCCGACTTTGCCATTGGTGCTGTCCTTGGACAACACATCAACAAGATGCCGCATGTAATCTATTATGCGAGCCGAACCCTGAACGACGCCCAACTCAATTATACAACAACTGAGAAGGAATTCTTAGCTGTTGTATTTGCTTTAGAAAAGTTCAGGCCCTACCTCATCGGCTCTCCAGTCATTGTCTACACAGACCATTCTGCTCTGCGCCATCTTTTTGAGAAGAAAGATGCAAAATCTCGGCTAATACGTTGGATCCTCTTGCTTCAAGAGTTTGACCTTGTCATTAAGGACAAACGAGGATGTGAAAACGTGGTTGCCGACCATCTCTCACGACTTCCTTCTTCGCCTTCGCTTCCAATTCCGATCAATGACGTTTTCCCGGATGAACAGCTCTTGACAGTATCTTGCGAACCCTGGTTCGCAGATATTGTGAACTATTTAGCCACAGGATTACTACCGACTGAATGGTCAAGTCAGGACAGACTTCGCTTCTTATCCCAAGTAAAACACTTTTACTGGGACGAACCCTATCTGTTCAAGTACTGTCCCGACCAGATTATTCTTCGGTGTGTCCCTGACGAGGAATTCAAGAGTGTGCTGTCGTTTTGCCACGATCAAGCATGTGGCGGGCACTTTGGCCCTAGAAAGACAGCTGAGAAGATCTTGCAATGTGGTTTCTACTGGCCACAACTCTTATTGCACATGCTCAGTGCAATCGCGTTCCCTGCGAAAGTGAGGTTAGGAAATTTTTTGTGAATAAATTGGCTTTGCTCGGGACGAGCAAATGATCAGTTTGGGGGTATTTGTTCATATCAGATTTTTGCATTTTTATACCGCCCAATTTTTATCACATTGCTTATCGGTAGGTACTCTTGAGCCGTGTTTGCTAGTCAATTGCAGGATACAGGTTCTCGGCTCTAAACGGTGAAATTCATGGAAAAACACGACAAAATCCGGGTTCCTGCCAACCACAGATAAAACACGGGTCTCCGCTCTTTATCCGTCTGTTGACACACACCAGTTTAAGAGACAAAATGGCAAATCAATGTCACTTTCATGCACAAGGCTCAATGGCAACACAAGATCCAAGAAATCTACGCGGAGCTCGAGGAAATCATGACAAAAAGATCCACTTTCAATCACCTTTTGATCAACAGAAATTATGGAAGAAATATGGAAAGTTTATCAGAAAAATCATATGCCAAACTGCAGAGAAAAGCAAACCAGGACAACCCACAAAACCCGAGGAGCCAACTCTTCTAAATGGCCGCGGAACCGCGGCCAATAGGGGGTCTAGGCTGTTGTTCCACTGCCATATGGTGGCGGCAGTTGACTATTTTTCAGGGGGTGTTTGGTCTTTTCATATGGGTCCAGAATGTTGCCCTATAATTTCTGTTTCCTGCCTATAAATAGCCCAGAACCTTGTGAAGCCAAGGGTGCTTAATCTTGTATTTTTTTTAGGTTATAGAATAGTTGTTCTTCTTCCCCTTCTCATCTCTTCTCCATTGAAAAACTTGTAGTGAGCTTTTTTGAGTGAAGAATGATGAATAAAGAAGTTCCTTTTGTTATATTACTTGTCTTCTTCTTTAGTTAAATTATTATTGCTTGTAATTTTCATTTGTTAACTTAGCTGTTGTTATTTCTTGTTGTTTCTTTCTTTTCTCTTTTTTCTTTATCCTTAAACAACCATGATGCTTACGCTTGATCCTTGCCAAGGTGAGGCCGCAAATACCTAGTTGTTATCTTCTAATCTCTTTCTTTCTATCTTCCTCCTTTGTTTTATTTTTCGTTCTTCTTGTAATGGGTGAGTAATTTCCATACTTGTTAGGGTAGGATAAGGGAAGTTTGAGAGAAGGAAATCTCTCTCACTCTTTCCTTACCCAACATCTTAAATCAACTCCCGTTAATTGAACCACAATCCGCTCCTTACGGCACCCTATCCTACATGATAGCGGTCATTCCGTAGTGAGACTGGTTGTGGTTGAATTAACCGGAGGTTATGGCTAAGAGCCAAGAACGGACGGACAAGCACCAAAAGGAAGAACTTATACGTTGGAAAGCCTAGCTTATACTCGCAAGTTCCTTCCTAGTCGTGCTAATCCCCGTTGTTGCCGATTACCGTAACACCGATATTAAGAGTGGCAACGAAAGAAGTGAGCGACTCCTAACTCAAACTAACCTAATCCTAACCCTAACAAGCTCTCTTTACACTCATTTTAACACTTAGTTAATCACAAACAAATCTGGAAAATTGGACTTAACTCGTTAAAGCACATAGAAAAAGATTCCCATTTCCCTGCGGACGACCCGTACTCAACCGGCTAGCTACAAGCGAAACCGTCTTGATGGCGGTAATTAACTAAACTTGAACACGCAGAATCTCTACTAATCAAATGGCGCCGTTGCCGGGGAGACGTTAGTTTATTTCTTTGTGTAATTTCGGGTTACTTGTGAATATAAATATAACCGAAAAACAAAACAAAAAAATATACTTTGTAAAAAAAAATCCTCTTGTTATTTTTGATTAGTTTTTGTGCAAGTGTGCAGGATAATACGGAGTTCAAGTTCAGTGCCAAAGACGTGGGAAGATAGACCCATATTTCGCGGCTACACCGCGACGGATCAAAACGAAGCAAACGGTCTACTGTAAAAATCTGGAGCAGATACAGTGAGCAAATCAAGATTCAGCAAATCCAGACAAGCAGAGCACTCCCATACCAGCACACAGAAAAAAGTTGGAAGCCCAAGCTCTCTGTTCAGCCGCGGAACCGCGGCCTAAGCAGGTGTTTGGCCGCGGAACCGCGGCCATTTGGAGCCTTCAGGCTGCCATTTTTTCTGTGAGTCTTTCTCTTCTTCCCCCCACTACTCTGGACTCCACTGAACTGTGTTTTCTGCAGCATTCTTTGCGCAAACTCTCTTCCCCCTTCCAATAAACTGTCCTTATGCAGGATTCTTTGCGCCGCGCTAAAAAAAATAAAAATTGTTTGCAGTTGATTTGTTACTGCTTTGCATTTATTAATACGGACTTTAAGGGGCTTGAAACCAATTCAGATTGGGTGGGGATTTCATCACCCTTCCCAGGACCCCAGAAATCACAAAAAGCATATGCATTGAACATTGTTAAATTAAAAAATACTAGACTCAGCCCTAAGGACTTCGCGCTCAATAGGACAGAGGACTAGTTACAGGCATCGGCCGTTTATCCTATCTGACTTTTGCGGTGTCTAGGCAAGTGTGCCGAAGGCAAGTGGTTATTTAATTAAGGAACTTCGCGAAAGCGTTGGAAAACCTCCCACTTACCTGGCACTTACCTGGCCGCAATTGACGGAGAAGAGGCGGTTTGAGGTCCTATTTCTAGCCCTTTGGAACAGTTAGGAGCTGTCTAGCAGACCTAGGTGACCCTAGATCTAGGTGTGATTGTGCATATCTTGTTTGTGATTACTTAAAGCCGTAAATCCGTACATATTTTTGTAAAGCTCTTTCTAAAAAAAAAGAAAAAAAAAGAAAAAAATCAAAAACTTTTATAAAAACTTGCCCTTTGTCGCCAAACCCATTTTTCACCCACCACCCATCGTATTTCTCCATTGACGTTTTCTTACCCTCACCTTCTCCGCTTTGACTATACTAAACTCGTTTAGTGTATGTCCGCTTGGACTCGGGATACTAGCGCCCGCCTAGTCCGCGTTACGTTAGTCGCTACCGACTACGCGATCGACTCTGACGTCGAAACTCCGTCCACACCTCTTTCACCTTTACCTTTGCCGGCCAACTCCGACGTTGACCGGAATTCTGTTCATACATCTTCATCTTCACCATCACCAACCTCTTCTTCCGCGATGTCAGGATTAATCCAAACATCTCTTTGACTACCCCTGGATTGGCTCCACCTCCTACGGAGACCAATAACCCACCACCACCGCCTGTTGTAGCGCCGCAGCGAATCGCGCTCCAGGATCGTTTCTTTCCCACCCATTCTGCACTTCCCACCTGCCTTTCTCTTCCACCGGCCAATGGGGATAATTTTGAAATTAAGCCCCACTTCATCAACATGCTTCCACGATTTCATGGGCTTGAATCTGAAGATGCCTATATCTTCATCAATAAATTTCAAAACGTTTGTGCCATGATGAAAACCACCCAGCTGTCGGACGATGCTATACGTCTACGGGTCATTTCGTTCACTTTATGCGATCTTGCTGAAAAATGGCTGTATAGCACCGCTTCCCACTCCATAACCAGTTGGGACGAGTTTGTAAAAGCGTTTCTAAAGAAATTTTATCCGAATCATAAAACCGCAAGGATCCGCAATGAAATCAACCAATTCTCTCAGCTTCCTTCTGAACCCTTCTGGAAGTGCTTTGACCGGTACAAAGACCTTCTTGTTCAGTGTCCTCACCACGGTATAGAGAGATGGCAACTTTGCCAAACCTTATACGAGGGCCTGAACCCAGCAACCAAGCAGTTGTTGGAAACCATCTGTCAGGGCCACTTCCTATCGAAATCTGACGAGGAAGCATGGCAATTCTTCGACGACCTTGCGGAACAGACGCTACAATGGGAGAGCACCAGACCGACTTCTTATTCTTCTACCTCCACTTCTAACGGTCAATCTAGGGTAGGAATTCACCAACTTGATGTCTCTATTGCGATGAAAGCTGAAATGGCAGCAATAATGAGAAAACTTGAAGCAATAGAGAGCAAATTTTCTTCTCCTGCTCCTGCCCCTGTTCTTCCCCTTCGTACCATTTGCGCTTGTTGTTCAGATCCTTCTCACTTAACCGAAGAGTGTCCTTACAATCCACCATCACAAGGACAGGATCAGGTTAATGCTGTATTTCAGCAAAGACCGAGGAATGATCCATACTCTTCCACCTACAATCCCGGTTGGAGGAAACACCCCCATTTCGCCTGGAATCAGAATCAGAATCAATTCCAAGGAAACAATTTCCAGAGGCCCCCTCCTCCGCAACAACAAGCGCAACAACAAACTCAACATCAGTTTCAGCAGCCCTTCCAACCCCAACCTTTTCAAAATCAGACGAACAACTTTGCACCCAACAATTCTTTTCCACCAAACAACTTTGTTCCGTCAAACAACGATAAGGTTTTCTCGCTCGAACGAAGTCTGGAGGCGTTCGTTAAACAATCAACTCAGTCCACCGCCAACATCCATTCTTCCATTCAGTCCTTAGTGCAACACACTGCCGCTCATGGGCAAAGCATCAAGACCATCGAGGCCCAGATTGCACAGCTGAATGCGGCCTTAAGCGAGCGAGGGAAGGGGAAGCTCCCGTCCCAGCCACTCCCAAATCCCGGTCACCCACATAATGTACATGTTGCTCTTGAACAACAGAACCATAATGTGAGTACCGTGACCACATTGAGATCGGGAAGGATGCTGCAAAACAACATCGGCACACGGATCAACAATGACACCCCGGCCACTTCTTCTTCTTCTTCTTCTTCTCCTGCTTCTTCATCTTCTGAGCCTATTCTCCACTCTTAACAGGCTCTCCTTCCTCTTCTTCTGCTCTGAACGGACCCTCTTCTCACTCCACGAAAACACCTGTTCTGGGATCCGTTCCAACTCCACAATCTCCTCCTCCAGCATTGGACTCAACCACTTTTAAAAACGTTCCATTTCCAAACCGGTTGAAGTCCAATAAACAAAATCCACAAATGGAGAAGATTCTGGAGTTATTTAAGCAGGTTAACATTAACATTCCTCTTTTAGATGCTGTCCAACAAGTCCCGTCCTACGCGAAAATCTTAAAGGACTTGTGCACGAAAAAGAGGAAGTCTCAGGTACCCAAGAAAGTTTTCTTGGCTAGTGCTGTGAGTGATGCTCTTACCCAATCTTTACCACAAAAATGGAAGGACCCTGGCTGTCCTATGATTTCTATTACCATTGGGGATAAGAACATCAACCGCGCACTATTAGATCTTGGTGCCAGTGTTAACCTGCTTCCGTACTCAGTATACGAGCAATTAGGCGTAGGAGAGCTGAAACCCACACACTGTACTCTCCAAATGGCCGACCGATCGATCACCCATCCTAGGGGTGAGCTAGAGGATGTGTTAATCAAAGTCGGGGACTTCATATTCCCCGTTGACTTCATTGTATTAGACACACAGCCTGTAGCTAACCCCCGGAATCAAATTCCGGTGATACTCGGTCGCCCATTCCCTGCAACCTCAAATGCTATGATCAATTGTCGCAATGGTTCGATGAACCTATCTTTTGGAAATATGACGATTGAACTCAACATTTTTAGGTTGGGGAATCAGCCCTCCGAACCTAATGCTCATATACTGGATGTCTGCTCAATCCAGGAGATCACCCCTGAAGAGTGTGAATTCGAGGAGTTTCTGTTTGATCACGATAACTTTGACGCCACTAGTGCGTTCCTCTTCGAACATGCTGCTGTTTCTGCGTCCGACAACGACTACGAGTGTTTCACGTTCTCGAACGATCTTAGCCGCTCACAACCCGAGTTTGAATCCTTCGAATTTCCGGATGAGTTACCTGAACCATCCAACTTGGTCGCCTACACTCGTTTTGAACCTTTGCTGGAGTCCTTTGAGTTCGAGACCTCTGCACCAATCTTGCCTTCAATCGTTTCACCTCCATCGCTCGAACTCAAGCCTTTGCCGTCTCACCTTAAGTATGCTTACTTAGGTGAAAACGAGACCCTCCCTGTCATCATCTCGGCTTCTCAAGCTCTCGAGCAAGAGAAAGCCCTTCTTGCGGTCTTGCACAACAATAGGCAACCTTTTGGCTGGTCTATGGCGGACATCAAGGGGATTAGTCCCCTGATCGTTGAACATCACATTCATCTGATGGATGATGCCAAACCAGCCAGGGATCCACAAAGACGGCTCAATCCAATCATGAAAGAGGCTGTGAAGAAGGAGATCGTAAAATGTCTAGATAGTGGTATCATTTACCCTATCTCAGATAGCCAGTGGGTTAGCCACATTCACGTTGTCCCCAAGAAATCAGGTATAACGGTCATCACTAACGAGGCGAACGAGTTAATCCCTACTCGCACCCAAACTGGGTGGCGAGTATGCATTGATTACAGAAAACTCAACGCCGCAACACAGAAAGACCACTTTCCGCTACCTTTCATTGACCAAATGCTTGAACGATTGGCCGGACACGAGTACTACTGCTTTCTTGATGGCTACTCCGGCTATAATCAGATTCCCATCGCCGAAAAAGACCAGGATAAGACTACATTCACTTGTCCTTTCGGCACGTTTGCATATCGTCGCATGCCCTTTGGGTTATGTAATGCGCCCGCTACCTTCCAGCGGTGTATGATGGGAATCTTCTCAGACATGGTGGAAAAATTTCTGGAGATCTTCATGGTTGATTTCTCCATCTTCGGCGATTCCTTCAACGAGTGTTTGCTGCATCTTGACGCTGTCCTTACCCGATGTAAGGACAAGAACCTCACTTTGAATTGGGAGAAGTGCCACTTCATGGTGCGCGAAGGTATTGTTTTAGGACATATCATTTCGCAAAATAGCATAGAGGTTGACAAAGCAAAGATTGAGGTCATTTCCAATCTACCTCCTCCCAGATGTGTCAGAGACATCCGAGCCTTCCTTGGCCATGCCGGTTTTTATAGACGGTTCATCAAGGACTTTAGCAAGATTGCTAGGCCCTTGACTCTTTTGCTGGCCAAGGACACGCCATTCGACTTCAACTCGAGCTGTGTGACTGCATTCGAGTCATTGAAAAGCTCATTCACTTCTGCCCCCGTTCTTTCTTCACCTGACTGGACGCACCCATTTGAGATTATATGCGATGCATCCGACTTTGCCATTGGTGCTGTCCTTGGACAACACATCAACAAGATGCCGCATGTAATCTATTATGCGAGCCGAACCCTGAACGACGCCCAACTCAATTATACAACAACTGAGAAGGAATTCTTAGCTGTTGTATTTGCTTTAGAAAAGTTCAGGCCCTACCTCATCGGCTCTCCAGTCATTGTCTATACAGACCATTCTGCTCTGCGCCATCTTTTTGAGAAGAAAGATGCAAAATCTCGGCTAATACGTTGGATCCTCTTGCTTCAAGAGTTTGACCTTGTCATTAAGGACAAACGAGGATGTGAAAACGTGGTTGCCGACCATCTCTCACGACTTCCTTCTTCGCCTTCGCTTCCAATTCCGATCAATGACGTTTTCCCGGATGAACAGCTCTTGACAGTATCTTGCGAACCCTGGTTCGCAGATATTGTGAACTATTTAGCCACAGGATTACAACCGACTGAATGGTCAACTCAGGACAGACTTCGCTTCTTATCCCAAGTAAAACACTTTTACTGGGACGAACCCTATCTGTTCAAGTACTGTCCCGACCAGATTATTCGTCGGTGTGTCCCTGACGAGGAATTCAAGAGTGTGCTGTCGTTTTGCCACGATCAAGCATGTGGCGGGCACTTTGGCCCTAGAAAGACAGATGAGAAGATCTTGCAATGTGGTTTCTACTGGCCACAACTCTTCAAAGACGCTCATGACTATTGCAAGACTTGCTCCCGGTGCCAACGCATGGGCCGGATATCCCGGAGGAACGAGATGCCGCTCCAACCGATCTTGGTTGTGGAGATTTTCGATGTTTGGGGGATAGATTTCATGGGGCCGTTTCCCAGCTCTTTTGGGAACTTGTACATCCTTCTCGCTGTTGATTACGTCTCTAAGTGGGTCGAGGTTGTGCCCAGCCGGACTAACGACAACAAGGTTGTCGTTAGGTTTCTTAAAGAAAACATTTTCTCCCGTTTTGGGCACCTCCGAGCGATCATTAGCGACAATGGAAGTCATTTCTGCAATAAAACTTTCGAGGCCTTGATGCGGAAATATTCCATTAATCATAAGCTCTCTACACCCTACCACCCCCAAACCTGCGGGCAGGCCGAATTTTCAAATCGGCAAATCAAGCAGATACTGGAGAAGACGGTTTCCAAGAACCGTAAGGATTGGTCGCTGAAACTCACTGATGCCCTTTGGGCCTTTCGAACCGCTTATAAGACTGACCTTGGCATGTCTCCCTATCGGCTTGTGTACGGAAAGGCTTGCCACCTACCTGTCGAAATAGAGCATCGCGCATTTTGGGCGATAAAGGAGCTGAATCTGTCTCTCGAAGATGCGGGCAGCCATCGGAAGCTGCAGTTGAACGAATTAAGCGAGCTTAAGGATGAGGCTTACGATAACGCGGTTGTCGTTAAGAACCGAACGAAGGTGTTTCACGATAAACACCTTTTGCGCAAGACATTCGTACCTGGTCAACAGGTATTGCTTTACGACACCCGGCTACACTTCCATCCAGGAAAGCTCAGATCTCGCTGGAAAGGGCCGTATTTTGTGCGGAATGTGTATCCGCAGGGCGCTGTGGATTTGGAGAATCCAAAGGACGGTTCATTTTTCAAAGTGAACGGACACCGACTAAAACCGTACCTTAGCGCCGAACCAACAGAGGAGCTCCTGGTCTTACAGGAGCCGGTTTACCCTGCATAATCTTCCTCTGCCTACCACCAAACTTCGGTTATCCAGCCAAGAACAGTGGACACTGTTCCAAATAAGTTTGGGGGTATGTATATACCTTTTTGTATTTATTTGTGGATATTCTTTTCCTTTTTTTCTTTACTGTTTAAAAACATTAAAAAAAATTGTGTATAGCTAACCGACAATTTTGACCCTTCAAATGATCTCTTCATGCAATGACAGTGAGAACACTATCCAGTTTAAGTTTGGGGGTACGCTCGGTACGCATTTCTAACCTTCGCATTCATATGTATATTTTGCATCTGCATATTAAAATCCATAAAAATCAGAAAATTTTCTAAAAACATAAAAACTTTTCTGTCAAGTTAGTTAGTAGGAAGACTCTGATTCAACATTTCGACGGTTTTGTTTGATAAAATAAGAATAACTAAATCTTATTTTTAGATTTTGAAAACCTGAAAGATAACTCTCCTTTGAAGTTAACTATAGCTGATATACGTCTTTACATCACGCTACACGTGTCGTGAGTTTTGGAAATTAGATGACAAGTCTTTTATGTCTAAAAACTTTTAAATGGATCAATGATTTTCTGAGGATCTAATAGGTTTGTTCTGAAATAAGTAATACCAAGAATAGTTTATGAAGTGAGTGAATATGAAGGAATGTTATTGATGCCTTAATTGGAACTAATTCTGAAAAATAGCCCATCTGGAACTTGATTGGAATGATTACACACCGAACCCACTAAACACGTCTTTTATCCAAAAAAATAATTGAACTGCCGGTTATATCTCCGTTCGTTTTAAATCATCATGATTTTCACGCCAAACTGTCTTTTGTTTTTGGACCTAGGTAACTTGAGTAATTAAGTCCGCTGGGGTGTTTCTACACCTAATGCCCTAAAACCAACTGGTTTGGGTGCATTGGCCCAAAGCTCGTTAAGAAGCCTAGAAAGTCCGAATTAAAACAAAGTCAAGCAAGTGTTCTCTCCGAGTTAAAATTCCTAACGGTTCTTTGTGTGAGAATAATCTTGATAAAAGACAGGCTTTTATAAAAAATATTTTAGCGGAGATATGAAGGTTTTATTCTATGATAAAGGCTATTGCACGTTCACAGAGGTGTGTATGAAATGAAAACAAGAAAAAGGTGGAGTGAAAAATAAGACCTAGTTTCCTGTTAAGGAAGATAGAAATTCTGAAGTTGAAACCTTACTGGAAAACGAAACTTGAAAAATGCTTAACTCTTTATAAAAACTTATGTGATCCTTTTAAAAATTGTTATCTGGGCTTTATTGTGTGACATGATGACTTTAATCGATCCTTCTGGAACTTAACGACACTATTTGCACTGCACGTAAAGACATATAAAATCTGTAGTTAAATAAGAAGCGAGGTGTGAAAAATAAAGGTTCGATAGTCTAGATTTAGGATAATAGAATTGTTATTTTCTGAAACAAAACTTTAGGGTTTGAATCATAGTTATTTTGCAAAACTAGCTTGACCGGATTTTGTGGGTAGTATCCGCTGAAAACCCTCAGGAGACAACACTCCTCCTACTAGGGACACCTAGAGGTTTAACGGCTTGTTGCACATGCTCAGTGCAATCGCGTTCCCTGCGAAAGTGAGGTTAGGAAATTTTTTGTGAATAAATTGGCTTTGCTCGGGACGAGCAAATGATAAGTTTGGGGGTATTTGTTCATATCAGATTTTTGCATTTTTATACCGCCCAATTTTTATCACATTGCTTATCGTAGGTACTCTTGAGCCGTGTTTGCTAGTCAATTGCAGGATACAGGTTCTCGGCTCTAAACGGTGAAATTCATGGAAAAACACGACAAAATCCGGGTTCCTGCCAACCACAGATAAAACACGGGTCTCCGCTCTTTATCCGTCTGTTGACACACACCAGTTTAAGAGACAAAATGGCAAATCAATGTCATTTTCATGCACAAGGCTCAATGGCAACACAAGATCCAAGAAATCTACGCGGAGCTCGAGGAAATCATGACAAAAAGATCCACTTTCAATCACCTTTTGATCAACAGAAATTATGGAAGAAATATGGAAAGTTTATCAGAAAAATCATATGCCAAACTGCAGAGAAAAGCAAACCAGGACAACCCACAAAACCCGAGGATCCAACTCCTCTAAATGGCCGCGGAACCGCGGCCAATAGGGGGTCTAGGCCGCTGTTCCGCGGCCATATGGTGGCGGCAGTTGACTATTTTTCAGGGGGTGTTTGGTCTTTTCATATGGGTCCAGAATGTTGCCCTATAATTTCTGTTTCCTGCCTATAAATAGCCCAGAACCTTGTGAAGCCAAGGGTGCTTAATCATGTATTTTTTTTTAGGTTTTAGAATACTTGTTCTTCTTCCTCTTCCCATCTCTTCTCCATTGAAAAACTTGTAGTGAGCTTTTGTGAGTGAAGAATGATGAATAAAGAAGTTCCTTTTGTTATATTACTTGTCTTGTTCTTTAGTTAAATTATTATTGCTTGCAATTTTCATTTGTTAACTTAGTTGTTGTTATTTCTAGTTGTTTCTTTCTTTTCTCTTTTTTCTTTATCCTTAAACAACCATGATGCTTACGCTTGATCCTTGCCAAGGTGAGGTCGTAAATAGCTAGTTGTTATCTTCTAATCTCTTTCTTTCTATCTTCCTCCTTTCTTTTATTTTTCGTTCTTCTTGTATTGGGTGAGTAATTTCCATACTTGTTAGGGTAGGATAAGGGAAGTTTGAGAGAAGGAAATCTCTCTCACTCTTTCCTTGCCCAACATCTTAAATCGACTCCCGTTAATTGAACCACAATCCGCTCCTTACGGCACCCTATCCTACATGATAGCGGTGATTCCGTAGTGAGACCGGTTGTGGTTGAATTAACCGGAGGTTATGGCTAAGAGCCAAGAATGGACGGACAAGCACCAAAAGGAAGAACTTATGCGTTGGAAAGCCTAGCTTATACTCGCAAGTTCCTTCCTAGTCGTGCTAATCCCCGTTGTTGCCGATTACCGTAACACCGATATTAAGAGTGGCAACGAAAAAAGTGAGCGACTCCTAACTCAAACTAACCTAATCCTAACCCTAACAAGCTCTCTTTATACTCATTTTAACACTTAGTTAATCACAAACAAATCTGAAAAATTGGACTTAACTCGTTAAAGCACATAGAAAAAGATTCCCATCTCCCTGCGGACGACCCGTACTCAACCGGCTAGCTACAAGCGAAACCGTCTTGATTGCGGTAATTAACTAAACTTGAACACGCAGAATCTCTACTAATCAGGTACAAAAAAGCAATTACGTAAAACCAAAACATGTCCATCTGACATTACCAGGTGATAGTCCCTCACGGACTCACCATCCATGCTAGCTCCGTTTGCAACTCTGAGGGTCATATCACCTGCCTTCAAAACCCTACGCTTTCTCAACGCCTGCAAAGAATTACAGATATGAGATCCTGATCCGGTATCCAATACCCAGGATGTAGAGTTTATTGATAGACAGTTTTCACTAACATACACACCTGAAGCTGAAGCCGCAACTTGCTTCAGATCCTGGGTTCTGGCCTTCCAAGCCCTGCAATCCTTTTTCCAGTGTCCACTCTTGTGACAGTAAAAGCATTCTTCCTTTCCCACAAGCTTTCCCGCTACCTTTGTTGCTTTTGTCTTTCCATTCGTATCCACTTTACTAACACCGCCCCTTGGTTTGGTGGGGGCTTTCTTCTTCTTTCCCTTGGCTTTTGCCTTGGACCTAGAAGAGGAAGATCCTCCTACAAACAAAGTGGATGTTTCCCTACCTTTCTGTAGGGTGCCCTCTGCACTCCTTAGCATGTTGAGGAGTTCTAAAGTTCAACTTCCTTTTCTTGCAAGTTGAAGTTCAGGATAAACTGGGCGTAAGTGGAAGGAAGGGACTGGAGAATCAAGTCCGTATAGAGCTCGTTCTCTAACGTGGTCCCAAGGTCCGCGAGCTCCTCAATGAAGCCAATCATCTTAAGCACGTGTTCCGCTACCGATGATCCGACGGCCAACCTTGCCGAAAACAGCTTTTTCAACACTTCGTATCTGGCGATACGAGATTGCTCTCCATACAGTTCTTTTGCATGGAGAAATATGGATTCAAGGTCCATATTCTCGTGCCTCCTCTAATGTTCGTTGTCCATAGAGGCAAGCACGAGGCACTTGGCCTTCGCGCGATCGATTTCCCAGGTCTTACGGATTTCCCTATCCGCAACGCTGGTTTTGGGTCCTGGGACAGGGGGAGCTTTGGCGGTAAGAAGATACCCCAACTTGTTATAAGTGATTGCCATTTTGACATTCCTGAGCCAATCTTTATAGTTTGGCCCTGTCAGTATGTTTTTATCTAGTAGTAACTTAAGTCCGGTCATGATGTTTGGCCGCTGCAATTAGGAGAGAGAGAAGAAACACTTTAGCATGATGCTCTTGCAAGTTTAGAGTAGTTTTTAATTTGTCTAAACAGGATGGCTCCCACTGTCTCTCGAATCCCTCCTCAAACCAAAAAGGAAGAATTAGTCAGGATCAATCTCACCGTACAATACTTGCTTAACCGTTCGGCCAAGCTGGTATCGGTACTTCGAGGGAGGTTTTCCAACGCTTTCGCGAATTTCCTTAATTAAATAACCACTTTTCCCTGTGGGCGTAGCCCCGCTAACACCTTTCTAGACATCTACTTGGTTTATAGCATTGATCGATAAGTGAGAAATTTCCCGAGGAGTAGCATATACTCACAGTAGGATCGGGATCCAAATATCATTGCGTGACAAAACTGAAGGAATCCTACCAGAATCATCACACTCCAAATGGTATGCAGCGCTAGCAAGTTTCAGTTCTTTTGAAACTCCCGATGTGGATTTTTGCCCCATGCTCTTATGACCTTGGCGTGAGGTCAAAATGTCATAAGTCACATGTCAAATTCTTCCCATCATTATCCAGGTTAATTTGAACCCACCCGTACCTACCCTTGATGTAGGCCAAAATGGCAGTACGACTGTTTCAAACCAACGCATTCTATCTATGCAACAGATAAATATCCGGCAGCTACCAATCACTATGCCTTGGCGTGAGGTCAAAATACATAGCTTGAATACTACCGAATATTTAACTGAAATGATGGAGGGCTACGGATGGTTTTGGCAAAACCGTGAACGTAGTGAACTTGATATAATCGATGGAACGAGATAGCTTTTAAAAGGAGTGGCTTAAGCTCCGCGTTTAAAAGTTAATTTTGAAAAGAAACCGAGTGGTTTTGAAAGTGTTCCAACGACTTTTACTTGGTTTATTTTTCTTGCATTAATTTTAATGCATCCCATCATTTAATCCTACCATTGAGAAAACAACCAAAATATGACGTACGCTTATGCCATCCGCATTCGCCACGGGGCCCCGTCATTACCCGTTAGGTTACTTAACTAACGACAGAGCGGGGGTTGGACTAGCGCGGATGCAAAATATAAGCAACGCCTAAATAATATCATATATAGATATATTGCAATGATAGCCATTCCAGATCACAGATGAACAGATTGGATATACTAGGAATCCGCAATTCGTACGAGCCTGTAATGAAAAGCGGATTACACGGTCGCGATGAATAGCCAAGACCCCACCCTAGACCCCTGCGGGTGCGGCAAACTACCCGCCAAATATCCGAAGCGGAGCAACCTCCCTCAACGACGTGAGTAAGCCACTCGGCACTTCGAGATACCCGGTAGTTTGTGCACCCCACCTTGGGTCTATCCTAGGAGCAAAAACGGTAAAAGAAATTATACAATGGCGGCTACAACCCCATCCCGGTTGTGCGGCCATATAAATAATATTACATCAATTACAAATTTACATGAATTGAAAGAAAAAGAAAACTCTCATCTCACAACCCCCCGGCTATTCATCCGCGACAATCCAATGAATTCATATACACATACCATCAACATTACAGATCACAGATATGTATAACCCCCACTAATCGACGTATAGCGATTAGCGGACGTTCAATACATATAACACATCACAGATATATACCCGTCTGCTTAAGTCTTTAGAAGGTCGATCAAAATACGGATTTTTAGACCCCAAAAACAAATTTTTCTTTCGGTAAAATCTGGGCAGAAAAAACATATCCCAAAAACCCCAAAACAGCCCCAGAAAAACACTGCAGGAAACTTGTTCCACGACCGAGTCAACTCGGCCGCGGAACAGCGGCGGGAGCATGCTCCCGCCGCGTTTCCGCGGCGCTTTGACCTAGTCGGTGGACCAAATTTCTTGTGTGGGTTTTAAAAAGCCTGAGCCGATTTTTAGTGTCAAATTTATTAATTTTTGAACAGAAAACAGAATCGGCAGAAACTTGATTTTACGGGCGTGTTTCGCGGCTTTTTCTTCGATTGAACTTCTAGTTACTTTGCTAACATGTTAGATAGTGTTTAACTAGGATTTGATACCACTGTAAGTCTACGTTACCTCTCCCGGTACTTATGGGCTTGCGGAAATGATTAAAAACGATTTTTCAAGAGGTGGTAACATGGACTCAAAATACGGATCTTTGTTAAACAACCATCTAACAAACCTAACAAGAGTTTTACCTACTCGGTTAGGGAGTTATACCTTTCTTGAACTCCTTCGTCTTCAACTCTTTGCGGTGTACGGATCGGCCTCACCTCGTCGTCTCCTTGCACCGAAGATGGATCCACCTGAAAGCTTCTACCTTTGGCTTCTTCTTCGAACTTGAAGAAACTAGAACACTTGGTTTGCTAAACCTTGTGAACTAGGATGAGTAGAGAAGTGATATGGGTTTTCTTTTATCTCTAAGGAAATGTTTCTCAACTCATGAGAGGGAGTTGCCATGAGCTAGAGAGAGAGCAAGAGGAAGAGCAAGAGGGAGAGCTCAAGCAAGAGAAAGAAAGCAAATGAGAGAATGAGTAACTCTTTTGCCATCCAAGCTCTCATAATCCAAAATCATCATAACAAATAATAGTAATCAAGTATTATGTGATGGTTCAAGTCAAAATGGCCATATCATTTCATGCACTCATTTTGCAAGAAGAAACAAGCAAGCAAAAGTCTTTGCCATGAAATGATAGCCATTGTAATGATGATGGTCAACTAGTCCAACCTAGTCAACCGGTCAACAAAGTCAACAAGTCAACAAAGTCAACCCCTCAACAACCATGTCACTATAATACTTAATTAATATTATTGTTAATTATATTTCTTATTTTCATTAGGGTTTAACAAAAAGTCAATAGTCAACAGTCAACAGTCAACAACCCCAATGAGAATCCTCTACCTCTTTCTCTCTGTCAACTTTGTATACACATCCGCATCCGCGTTCCAAGGAACACGAATACAAACGAGATAAAACCAATCCCAAATCGTACACTAGGATCTGGCTTAAACCAAAGCCCGCTAGTGTTAACCGTCCAGACACCAAACGTGCACAAGTGCACGGATGTGATCGAACCCTGTCGTAAAACCATGCGACCTGTCGCAAAACCATGCGACCTCTACTCTTTTGCCTAAAGGCGAATAGCTTTCTGTGTGGAACTCTAAAGACTCGACACTACGCTGGCAGTGGGTTTAACCACAGACCGCAAGCGGCACTAGCTGTGCGTAACGGTCCCCAGGTAGATGCCGACAAGAAGACGGACGAGGTGAAACCCATCTGAACTCCTACTGAGCCTGAATGTGACAATCTCCGTACAGTCCGGTCTGTTCGTCTGAGAACATCACATGGCGGGCCTAGGGGGCGGTAAACGTCAGTCCCCTAATAGCGGTACAAGTCGTGTCGGAGTGTAGCCCAGAACACCCTGAGATAACACTGGAAACCTACCAGTATATCTCGCTTGCCCTGGCCAGGGACTTTGTGTAATGGCTCTCCTAGACACAGCGCGATATCAACCCCCAATACCGGGAGAGACGAATCCTGTCTAACCGTCACTGCCTCCAAGTGCTTCCGGACTGCACCCAACTACTACCTGTTTGCACGACTCCTTTGAGCCGTGGTAGGGTAGTAATCTAAGTACAGTGGGAACACACTCGAGGCGAAGTGACAGTGATAAGTCAGCGGACTAAGTTGTACTCATGTCACCTAGGAACTGACAACAGACGATAGGTATAGTACCAACCAATAGTTCCCATCGAGTCTTGTCCAGTGTACTCGTAACCTAACGAGCACCCGCATACTATCTCAAGTACGACGTACTGACGGCTGTGGGACAGACCGTCTCCCACACTGGGATGAAAAGAGCATACGCTAGTCTACTCCGGAATATCGATGCCCTGTCTCGATAGTCCTACGACTAGGGACCTGCATAAGGATGTGCTTGTGGATTACCCAGCCCCCACTAGTATGACTGCCATCACAACGCTGGTAATCAAGCAAAGATCCAAAGGGCTCCACTAATGTGTATAGGTGATATACTAAAATAAACACATGTACACATTAAAGCAGAAACAAACCAAGCAGCATACTACTATATTGAGCAAGATTGTCTATACAAGGTGAATATCCCTAACTTCCATCAAGTAATATACAAACTAGTATGATACAGTATTGGCCTCTACGGCATATACACTAACATATCCATCGGTTTTTTGATATCAAAGATGGTGTACGGGTGCTCAGTGGAGACTGGGTACACTGGACGGACTCGCCGAGAACTCCCAGATGGTGATATACCACACGTCAGATGGCAGTTCTCCGGTGACACTGGTACAGGGTATTCTGTAGACCCGAGATCTTTATAGAGTCTTGTGTGATTCCCACTATGCTTTGATTTCCACCTTACCACGTCCAAGAGGGCATGCAAAACGGTGGCTTTTGGGTGCAGTCCCGGATCACATGGAGGCAATGAGCGATAGGAGGAGATTCGTCTCTCCCGGTATAGGGAGTTGATGTTGTGCTGTATTCGATTGGCTATAACTGGAAGTCCCTGGCCAGGGCTGATATAGAGATTTACTGGTAAGTGTTACCAGTAGTTTCTCGACCCGTTATGAGCTACACATCGACACGACTTATCGATTACTGGAGTCTGACGTATACCACCCCAAGACTTGATATGCGACATATCAGACGAACAGACCGGACTGTACGGGAGTGTTACTGATTGGATTCACAGGAGAACATACAGGCTAGCTTGTTGATCTTCTGATCGCTCAATACCTAGGTGGCTGTTACGTTTAGCTGACCGCTTGCAGCTTGTGGGTGTTTGATATGATCATCACCTACTACCGACGTATTGACGATTCTTTAGAGTCCTACACAGAGGTTTCTTGGCTCAGGAAAAATGGAGTAGAGGCACATATGTGATATGCGCAGGACCGAGGATAATGCGATATGAGATACCGTATTATATTCTCGCGATATTTAGATATGAACCGGGTCATCGGATCAAGTGTTGATTCGATGAATCGGTACATGATATATTAGTCGGTTATATTCGATAAAGCCGGATTGTCGGATCAAGTGTTGATTCGATGATTTAATGTATAATAATATATATGATATATTGTATTACATTATCTAATATTGGCTCGCTTTATTATTTCATTTTCTCACCGGATAATACATTGATATATATGCGATATATGTTAATTGTATTATTTTCTTTTGTTGCAAATATATAATATATATGTGATATATATTATTGTGACATGATATGATTAATAATGGAACATGTTTAGTGGAGATTAAGCAAGGTTAGGGTTTGATTAGGGTTAGTTCTTTCTTGCACATTCTAGAAGGAATTCCATTTGTCATGAGAAAGATATTATGTTGATATTTATCCATGACTCACTCTTTAACCTAACCAAACCCTAGCCCTAGTTTATTCTCTACAAAGGTTATCCTAGTCATCCTTGACCATGGTTCCATGATTAATCATATATTCATTTCTATTATTCATCACAAAAGGATTATCTTATTTTTTCATCATCTTCTTCTCTCTTGAGCTTTGAGAAAGCTTGCTAGATTTTCCTTTTGTGATGATTTCTTGTGAGAATATGATATAAAAAGAAAGTATAAATACTACTCCATCATCCTCATCTAATCTAGCCCATTAGATTAGGGTGTTCACCTCATTAGAGTGAGAGAGCTTGAGTTATAGCAACTTCGACGTAGATCATCGGAGAAACGGAACACTACAAGCTAGCACGGATCGTTCGAGTCTTGGAGCCTCTCTTGAGTCCGGGAGATCGTGGATCGCGGCGAAAGAACTTCTACTCCGAGCTTATGAAGCGAAGGAGCGGACTACAAAGGTTGTAATCCCTCACACTTAGTAGTAAAGATGTTTACTTGCATGTTAAACCCTAATAATCTAACAAAAATCCCGGCTTTGGGTTGTTCGGCACGTCTAAAATTTTATTCGGGCATGTTTGATGTCTTATGAACCCTCACAAGAGTGCCTAAGAACCCTACAATATGGTCTACAACAGATTGAGAAACTACCGATAACACTTATCAGTAATATCTCAGCAGCCCTGGCCAGGGACTTCCTGTTATAGCCAATCGTGCACAGCGCAACATCAACCTCCAATACCGAGAGAGACGAAACCCCTCCTATCGCTCATTGCCTCCATGTGCCTCGGGACTGTACCCAAAATCCACCCGTTTGTACGACTCAGTAGAGCCGTAGTAGGGTGGAGATCAAAGTACAGTGGGAGGACACACAAGACTTTATGGCAATCTCGGGTCTACAGACTAACCTGTACCAGTGTCACCTGAGAACTGCTATCCGACGTATGATATAATACCATATAGGAGTTCTAAGTGAGTTGTTCAGTGTACCTAGTGTCACTGAGAAACCGTATACAATCTTTGGTGTCCCCACACCAGACGGATATGGGATCATCTATCGCCCATCATATGGAACAAGAATGGTATACACTAGTCTACACTGGAATATCGATGCCCTGTCTCGATATACCTACGACTAGGAACATTTCAAGGATATGCTTATAAACTACAGATGTCCCACTAGTATGATCCACATCATAATCCCAGTAGTCAAGACAATATCCTTAGGGCTTTATCAATATGTATCAAATGAGTAAAAACATGATCAAGTGAACATATGATAAAGAGAAACCAGATAGCATACTATCATGTCAAGCAAGACTGTCCTCTGAATATATATATATATATATATATATATATATGCACATCAATACATACACTATCATATAATGGCCTCTAGGACATACATATATCTAACAATCTCCCACTTGCACTAAAGCCAATTATTGGCGTATCTCATACCCAACATCTCAAAATGGCGCTCATGTTGCGGCTGAGGGAGGGCCTTGGTGAATGGATCCACAGTGTTATCCTTTGTATCTACTCTCTTAATCTCGATCTCGTGGCGATCAACTATCTCCCAGATCACATGATATCGCCTCAGGATGTGTTTGGACTTCTGATGGGACCTGGGCTCTTTGGCCAGCGCCATAGCCCCATTATTATCATAATACAAAGGTATTGGATCAATAATGGTTGGAACAACTCCTAGCTCCGAGATGAACTTCCTCATCCAGACGGATTCCTTGGTAGCATCATTTGCAGCAATGTACTCAGCTTCCATCGTTGAGTCTGCAACGGTATCCTGTTTGGAACTCTTCCAACTTACCGTCCCTCCATTGAGGGTAAATGCAAACCCTGAGATAGACTTGCTGTCATCCTTGTCACTCTGGAAGCTCGAATTGGTAAAGGCCTCTATTTGGATATCCCCGTTACTATACACCAAGAACAATTCTTTAGTCCTTCGCAAGTACTTAAGAATGTTCTTCACAGCAGTCCAGTGATTCTCCCCTGCGTTTGACTGATACCTGCTTACTACACTAAGTGTATAAGCTACATCAGGGCGTGTACACAACATCGCATACATTATCGATCCTACTTCCGAAGCATAGGGAACAATGCTCATGCGAGCTCTCACTTTATCAGACTTTGGGCAATCGTTCTTTGAGAGAGTGACTCTATGGCAAGCGGGCAAGGCACCCCACTCAGAGTCTTCCATACTAAACCTCTTTAGGATGGTGTTGATATACTTGGTTTGGGACAATCCCAATAACCGTTTGGATCTATCCCTATAGATCCGTATGCCCAATATGTACGTGGCATCACCCAGGTCCTTCATGGAGAACCTATGTGATAAGAATGATTTGACCGACTGTAGCATAGGAATATCATTTCCTATCAGAAGAATGTCATCCACGTACAATACGAGGAATGCGACAGTTCTCCCTACTGTCTTCTTATAAATACAAAGATCATCTGGATTTTTGATGAAATCAAACTCTTTGATAACATCATCAAAACAGATGTTCCAACTCTATGATGCCTGCTTTAATCCATAAATGGATTTAAGCAATTTACATGCTTTCCCGCTGCTCCCACTGTCAATGAATCCATCTGGCTGATCCATATAAACGCATTCATTTAAATCACCATTTAGAAATGCAGTTTTAACGTCCATCTGCCAGATTTCAAAGTCGTAGTGAGCAGCAGTAGCAAGTAGGATCCGAATGGATTTAAGCATAGCTACTAGAGAGAAAGTCTCGTCATAGTCCAAACATGGTCTTTGACGAAAGCCTTTCGCTACCAACCTTGCCTTATAGGTCTCTACCTGTCCATCTACACCGATTTTTCTTTTAAAGATCCATTTGCAGCCTACAGGTTTTATCCCAGAGGGTACATCCTCCGAAGTCCATACTTTGTTGGTGTACATGGACTCCATTTCGGATCTCATAGCATCCAGCCACTTCACAGAGTCACCGCTCGTGATAGCTTGCTGAAAACTGGCAGGGTCATCATCATCCATGATGTAATCTTCTCTATCACCATCAATGAGAAAACCGTAGTATCTCTCCGGTGGGCGAGAAGTCCTACTAGATCTACGAAGTGGCTGAGATTCATTAGATTCTGTTACAACATCAGGTTCAGCCAAGTCGTCATTTGTAACTTGTGTTTCTAGAACCTCTTCTAGATCTACCACATTGCCATCAGCATCATTTGGAAAAATCTTATTTTCTAAAAATGTGGCATACTGAGAAACAAACACCTTTTGTTCCTCCTTGTGGTAGAAAAGATACCCAAACGAATGTTTTGGATATCCCACAAATATACATTTGACCGATCGTGTCTCGAGTTTGTCTGGATTTTGCTTTTTGACAAAAGAAGGAACAACCCCAAATCTTAACTCGTTTAAGAGATGGTCTCTTCCCATGCCATATCTCATATGGAGTAGTAGACACGGTCTTGGTTGGAACTTTGTTTAACAGAAAAGCTGCAGTTTCCAATGCATGCCCCCAAAAGGAGAGGGGTAACTCAGAATCACTCATCATGGATCGTACCATATCTAATAGGGTATGATTCCGCCGTTCTGACACACCGATGTGCTGTGGTGTATAAGGGGCGTAAGCTGAGAGAGAATCCCATTCTCTTTTAGGAAGTCCAAGAACTCAGTACTTAAGTACTCTCCACCTCGATCTGATCGAAGTATCTTGATTCTCATTCCTGTTTGGTTTTCTACTTCATGTTTGCACTCCTTGAATTTCTCAAAAGCTTCAGACTTATTCTTTATCAAAAACACATGACTGAATCTTGAGAAATCATCAGTAAAAGTTATGAAGTAAGAAAAACCGCCTCTTGCATGTATAGACATTGGCCCACATACATCACTATGTATGAGGCCTAGGAGCTCAGTAGCTCTTTCTCCGTGTCCAGTAAACGGAGTTTTGGTCATTTTACCTTTGATACAAAACTGGCAAGTTGCATAAGATTTATACTCAAAAGAATTTAAATATCCATCTTTATGAAGGTTGTTTAGTCTTGTTTCATTAATATGACCAAGTCTACAATGCCAAAAAAAAGCTTCATTTATATCTGAAATTTTTTTTTCCTTGTGTGTTGAATGTTGAAAACTGTGTGTTGATTAAGGACGTATATACCATAACCAATCAACTCTTGATTAAGTCTAATGTTCATAACATTGTGTTGCACAGCAAAATGATATCCTTCATTGTCTAACAAAGAAACGGATATAATATTACAAAGCATACTTAGCACAAAATAACATAGGTTCAAAACCAATATAAAACCTGACGGCAACCCTAGATGATACTCTCCCACTGAAACTGCATTTACATTGGAACCATTTCCAACCTGGAGAGTATGATCACCTGTCTTCAAAACTCTGCTATTTCTCAACGCCTGCACAGAATTGCAAATATGAGAACCCAAACCGGTATCTAATACCCAGGAAGCAGAGTTAATAGAAAAACTGTTTTCAATTACGAACACACCTGAAGCTGAAGCATCACCATGCTTCTTTTTGAGTTCAAGGTACTCAGTACAGTTTCGCTTCCAGTGTCCCGTCTTCTTGCAGTGGAAACATTCTTCTTTCCCCGATTCCCCAACCCTGGACTTGTCTTTCCCCTTAACCTTTTTGACTCCACCCTTATTGGTGGGTTTCTTCTTCATCTTTCCCTTGGCCTTAGCCTTCGGGCGAGAGGAGGAAGATGGCCCAACACTCAAAACGGGAGTCTTCACTGACTTCAGCGTGCTCTCTGCACTCCTTAACATATTAAGGAGTTCAGGTAGTTCCTTCTCCATGTTGTGCATGTTGAAGTTAACTATAAATTGAGAAAAGGTGGAGGGGAGAGACTGCAGAATAATATCCGTATATTGCTCATTGTCCATTGTCCACCCAAGGTCCTCAAGCTCTTCTATGAGAGCTATCATCTTCAGAACATGGTCTCCTACTGGTGTGCCAGGGGCCATTCGTATCTGAAACAGCTTTCTGGATGCTTCGTATCGTAATACGCGAGATTGCTCTCCATACAACTCTTTTGTATGGAGGAATATGGCTTGGACGTCCATATTCTCGTGCTGCTTCTGATGTGTGTTATCCATCGATGCAAGCGCGAGGCATTTGGCCGTGGCACAGTCAGCGTCCCATGTCTTGCGGATTTCCTTATCCGCAACTGAAGGTTTAGGACCTGGGATGGGCGGGGTTTGAGCCATGAGGACATATAATACCTTATCATAAGTCAAGGCAATGTTGAGATTCCTCAGCCAGTCTTTATAATTGGTCTCATTCAATTTATTTTTATCGAGTAGAAGCTTGAGTCCTGTCATTGGTATCTGCCAATAAGAGAGAGAAAAGAATACACTCAGTGAAAGCTCTTGCAAAGATCAGATTGGTTATTATCTTGTCTAATCGATGTCTCCCACTGTTTTTATCAAATTTTCTTTAAAACCTTTAAAAAGAAAACTAGCCGGGATTAATTACATTCTACAACTTCGCTAACCGTTCAGCCAAGCCAGTGCCGGTACTTTGAGGGAGGTTCCCCGTGCTTTCGCACGGACCTAATTATAATAAACCTCGTCTTCCCAGAGGCGTAGCCCCGTTTGACACCTTTCTAGACACATAATGGGTTAGCTGATTGTAAAGTGCAAAACTCTCCCGGGAGCAACTCTTGCTCACAGTGGGATCGGGATCCTACTATCATATAGAAGGTATGCAATCTCATTGCAAATTTCAACTCTTGAAATTCCCTATATTATTTTTACCCCTAGTACTCATGACCTTAACTATGGTCAACATATCATAAGTACTAGTCAAGTTCTTCCCGTCATTTCGTGATTAACTAGACCCGACCATATGACCCTTAATTAAAGTCAACATAATCATATGAATGTCCTAACTAATCTGCATCATATGCAGTGTAGGAAGGCATCACTTAGCTATCGTACACTGCGCCTTAACTAAAGTCAAAATACGCAGCACGAATACTAAGTACTCTACTTCCTAAAATGACGGAGGGCTGCGGATAGTTTCTAAGAAAACTTTTAACGCTTTGAACTTGATATCGTTGTAGAATCCAATGGGTTTAAAAGGAATGGCTTAAGCTCCGCACTTTGAAAACTTGCTTTTTCATAAAAGGCCGAGTGTGTTTCAAATCCGATTCTACAACATATTTTTAGGTTCATTTTCCTTTACATTAATCTTATTAATGTAGTCCCATCATTTAAGTCCTAAAGCCATCACAGAAAGAAACGAAAATATAACGTACGCTTATGCCATTCGCATTCGTCACGGTGTCCCGTTATGCACCGTTAGGTTACTTAACTAACGGCATACCGGGACAGGGCTAGCGCGAGTGCAAAACATAAGCAACGTCTATTATATATCATATATATAATATTCCATTCGTCTCAGATATATTAAATGATCACATCACAGAATATAAGCAACAGAAGCACATATAAAATAGGATATCTAGGAGGTCCGTATTTTGTATTTAGCCATTAATAGAAAATACGGATTCCACGGTCGCGATGAATAGCCAAGCCCACACCCCTAGACCCCTACGAGAGCGGCAAGTGACCCTACCAATTTTGGAGTTTAGGAGACCCAGTCTCGACTCCTCGAGATGGCCTCTAACTGAACCCTAGAACCCGGTCACTTGTGCCCCCCTTGGGTCTATCCTAATGCGGAAAAGTATACAACAATGGTGACATCATCCTTAACCCGGAAATGCTCTGAATAAAAGAATATTACATACAATTAAATTTTACATGAATGAAAAGAAAACTCTCATCTCACATAAAACCCCCAGCTATTCAATCACGACAATCCTGCACATCATATCTCAGCAACACATAATATCACATATTATCAACGTAAGTAAGTATGCGTACCCTGATTGTCGTTGATGTATAGCAACGAAACCGGCGATACACCACATACTACACTTACGGTCACGGAGAAATAAAATGAAAAACTACAACAATTGGAATCGTAACTGCCTTTAAACAACACAAACCCGGAATATCACATATCCAAGATTTCATGCTTAACAATGTAAAGCTCGCATTTAGGTCTCACCCATGAAAACACATTTTCAAAATAAGTCGGATAATTTAACAAGATTTCCGATTACACCCGAGACCGAAATGCTAGATTTACACGCAACAAACAAATTTGTAGATTCCAATTATTGCATCACATACCAATAAACTAGGCGCAGTTAAAACATTCGATCGAACGATTGAACACCCAAAGACTTCTCAGAAAGCTCAACACTTCAGCAGTTTTAAAATTTACCAGAGACTGATACAAGTACATATGGGCCAGCATAAGAAGGCACAGTCCAAGCCTCACCAACGGCGCCGCGGAACCGCCGCAAAATGACCATTTTGACCGCGGTTCCGCGGTCGTATAGTCGAGTTAGGGCTTCGTTCTTCTTGTGGGCCCATAAAATACCCTGCACGATTTTCTGAGTATTTTTAATGTGAAAAAATCCACCTTTTTGAAAAATTTCCAGAGAGCACCCTCCGGGTGTCGTATTTCGTTCATTCGAGATTTCTAACGTCGTCTAGGTTACTCTAAATCTCAAGCTTGGCTATGATACCACTGAAAGGTTTCCTTATCATCTCATATAGGGTTTGGAAGCATCACACATGCCACAATTTAAATTTTAAGAGGTGCTAAGCAAACTTAACTAGGAATCGAACTAGAAATATAGGGTAACACTTATAGTATCACATACAAAAGTTAATCTATCACTAAGTGGAAAGACTATAATCTTTGTAGACCTCCTAGGGTTTGAACGAGCTAGCTTAAACATCCTCCACGTCCACGATGATCCACCCGGAGCACCTTTGCTCAAAACTCCTTGCTCCAATAGATCACAAAGATGATGAAGCAAACAAACTACACCGATGGGCTAAACAAGTGTAGTGTGATGATATGGTTGTGTTCTCATATAAAAACTCTTTCTTTCTTTTACCCTCACTCACTTTGGAAACTCAAGAGAGAGCTAGAGAGAGGAAGATGAAGATGGCAACCTTGAGCTCATTTTTCTTTTGGATAAAAGATTATGATAAAAGATAATGAGAGAAGGATAAATATCAAGAATAAATATCTCTTTTCAAACCATGGTTAATAAAATATCTAGATATTTTAGAATGAGAAGAAAATACCAAATGTAAATGAAACCATGGTTTAGTTTTGGTCAAGTAAAGAAAAGTCAACAATGATATATAAATATATTTACTTTCCATGTATTTCTTATATTGCCATCTTTGTTGTATCATCAACCATGATACATATGCATGTATGTATGTGTGTATGCACATCAACATATACATATACATGCATGCATCCATCATAAAGAAAAGGTTTATTTAAATGAGATAAAAGTCAATATTAAATCAACACTAGATTTAATAAACCGGTCATATCTCATACGACCCGACCAATATAAAACGCTCGATTAAAATACGGCATCATATACACGTATTTAATCAAGCTCCCGCACATATCTCATATGTACACCACATCGTTTCGCCTGAGCCGGGAAACTCCTATGTGGGACTCTAAGACTCGTCAATACGCCGGCAGTAGGTGATAATTACATCAAATACCTACAAGCCGCAAGTGGTCAGCTAAACGTAACGGCCACCCGGGTATTGAGCGATCAGAAGAAGAACAAGCGAACCTGTCAAAACCCCCATTAATCCAACTGGCAACACTTACCGTACAGTCCGGTCTCTTCGTCAGATATGTTGCATATCGAGTCTAGGGATGGTAACGTCGACCCCAATAACTCAATAAGTCATGCCGGTATATGGTCTACAGATCGAGAAACTACTGATAACACTTATCGGTAATATCTCAGCAGCCCTGGCCAGGGACTTCCTGTTATAGCCAATCGTGCACAGCGCAACATCAACCCCCAATAACGGGAGAGACGAAACCCCTCATATCGCTCATTGCCTCCATGTACCTCGGGACTGTACCCAAAATCCACCCGTTTGTACGACTCAGTAGAGCCGTAGTAGGGTGGAGATCAGAGTACAGTGGGAGGACACACAAGACTCTATGGCAATCTCGGGTCTACAGACTAACCTGTACCAGTGTCACCTGAGAACTGCTATCCGACATATGATATAATACCACATAGGAGTTCTCGGTGAGTCCGTTCAGTGTACCCAGTCTCACTGAGCACCCGTATACAATCTTTGGTGTCACCACACCAGACGGATATGGGATCATCCATCGCCCATCATATGGAACAAGAATGGTATACGCTAGTCTACACTGGAATATCGATGCCCTGTCTCGATATACCTACGACTAGGAACATTTTAAGGATATGCTTATAAACTACAGGTGTCCCACTAGTATGATCCACATCATAATCCCAGTAGTCAAGCCAATATCCTTAGGGCTTTATCAACATGTATCAAATAAGTAAAAACATGATCAAGTGAACATATGATAAAGAGAAACCAGATAGCATACTATCATGTCGAGCAAGACTGTCCTCTGAATATATATATATATATATATATATATATATATATATATATATATATGCACATCAGTACATACACTATCATATAATGACCTCTAGGGCATACATATATCCAACAAAGAGTGCATCCGATTATGAGTAACCTGAAAGAGAAACAAGTTTCTCAAAACCATTACTATCAACTGAATACCAAGCACAAGTATCTACATCTTCGATCACCTTGAAGAATCCCGATACTTGCAACACCTGGTTCTCTACTTTATTCTTTTACTTATAACTTCTCAAACTTGGACCTTGTATTTATACGAAACACATGTCTAAAACTTGAGAAGTCACAAGTAAACAGAATACAGTACGAGGACCAAGCCCTCTGTCCTAATAGACACTGGACAACATACAATACTTTGTATAAGTCCCGTGAGTTGAACAACTCAAACTCTGTGCGTCGTAGGTTGAAAACTGTACCCAGGTGATTTCCTCAAATATCACCAATTACAACGAATTCCGATATAATGAGGATGATCACCTAATTCCCAATAATTTACTCCCACTCATCATCTATAAAACCATAGAGATGTGAGAATTATACCTGATAAATACATACCCTGGAGCAAGTGTCTAATTATGAAATTAGCTTTCAATTAACAATGCACAATGAAACTGAAACATGAATATGTTTCGAAAAATGTGTATCCGGGTATTCCTAGTAATGCATCTTCTATTATGTAGATTCATGACTGTAACCGTATATTTCCCTGCCATCTCTCCAATTCTTTTTATTTTTCTTTAGTCGTTACCTTCTGTACACCATCGTTAGGCTTAATGGTTTTCTTCCTTCCCTACCGTTCGGCACCAGCCTATGGTTTGGAAGAAGACTATCCAATAAGCATAATAGGTGTACTGTCCTAATCCAAGGAGCACTAGCTGTTAGTTGTATGTATGCCCTAGAGGCCAGTATTGTACAGATGATGTATATTATATTGGATGCTTGGACATATATAGAGATGACTTTCTTGCTCGATATGATAGCATGCTATCTGGTTACTCTTTATCTTAACATGCATACTAGTCTCTTTAAACTGTTTTAAAGTTACATGTTGATAAAGCCCTTAGGATGTGTACTTGACTACCTGGACTATGATGCAGATCATACTAGTGGGGACATGGTAGTCCATAAGTACATCCTTCAAGGTCCCTAGTCATGGGTGTATCGAGACGGGGCATCGATATACCAGAGTAGACTAGCGTATACGCTTCTCGACCTATGAGATGGGCGATGGATGATCCCATATTCATTGATGTTTGACATCAGAGATAGTATACGGGTGCTCAGTGGAGACTGGGTACACTGGACGGACTCGCCGAGAACTCCCAGATGGTATTATACCTCACGTCAGATAGCAGTTCTCAGGTGACACTTGTGCAGGTTAGTCTGTAGACCCGAGATCGTCATAGAGTCTTGTGTGATTCCCACTGTGCTTTGATCTCCACCTTACCACGTCCATGAGGGCGTGCAAAACGGTGGTCTTTGGGTACAGTCCCGAGTCGCATGGAGGCAATGAGCGATAGGAGGGATTTCGTCTCTCCCGGTTTTGAGGGTTGATGTTGCGCTGTGTTCGATTGGCCGTAACAGGGAAGTTGTCACGGCCCGAAAGTACGGAACATGACCGGCACTTAAACTACGAACGTCTCGAGACGTACGTAATCTAAGTAAACCGAAAACCCAGAAATCCAAACCAAGAAAAGTAGTAGAGTGAAGGAAAACCAATTTAAAACAAGTAGTTTTAATAGCATAAGCCGAATTATGCGGTTTTTAAGAACATCAAAATTTACTGAAAATTTCGGCAGAGTCTCCTTTGTAAATACTGGCTCCCAAACGGGATACAACATGAATAGTATACGAAATCAATAAAAGGCATCCCCAAGCGGGAGCTAGCTCTTCGTCAATCGACGGTCACAACCACACAAGCAATATAATATACAACGCCAACGGCGAGGATCAAAAACTCAAAAGGGAACTCAAAACCACCAGAAATATAACGAGCGACTCTAAGGTCGAAAGAATAACAACATTGGTCTCTATCTCAATAGATACATGTTTGGTTGATGGAATTTACTAGATACAACTGAATAATATCATACAAGGTAAATAATGGGGGTATGATACAAGTAAACCCACCTACTAGCAAATCACCCGAATGAACTATGCCCGCAAAGCCGTAAGGAAACCTGTACGGCAACCTGCAAGAAACTGGGGCACAACGGGGGTGAGTTGCCAACTTGTGAATAGAAAAATATCTACGCACAGAAATCGCATAAATAACGCAACCTAGGTCAATGATCATAATATATCCTCAAATGTAAGTATAACAGGCAGCCTATAACAATGACTAGGGTAATATCTAACCCGAGTAATATTTCATGTGCCTGTGTCAGTGCCACAGGTAGCAATATATCATATGAATGAGGTATGAATGCATGAAACAGAATACATGTAAATGAAGAAACTGTTTTCATAAATTAGTGAAATTTCCTTCGTATTTTTAAACTGAGGTATCATAATGAAATCAGTATCAACAGTGTCTAGCATCGACACAAAACATAAATCTCACTGTCTCGAAATATCAATGTCTCAAGCTCAAAATCTAGGGCGCCGTCAGTCCGGACCGGCCCCTACCATCCATCTCAAGACCACGACGGTATCCTCCGGATATCCGACGCGTCGGGTAATATCACCGGTAGGTAGTGCTCCCCAGCCAGGCTCAACGTCAACACCACATTCCTCTTGCCCCGGGATACCATACCGGGCCCACCATGTACCCGTGACGGTTCCTCCACTCCTCGTCACGGATCTCCAAAACCACAGCAAACTCATGGTGGACGACACTTTACATCACTAGAAAACCGCAACATTTTATATTTTAAAAGATCATAAGTTGTAAATTTTGCGGCTTTCCCCGAAAATCCAGAAATATCATAAATCTCAAGAAATCATCACAAGTGCATATGTCAATGATAATGAACTAGGCATGAACAACTGAATAACCGTATGCATGAAGTGGTAGGTAATAACTACAATGTCTAATATGGCATATAAGGAAAGTACACTAATATCATGTCAAAACTACCAGCTAACAATCTAAGTCAAGCAATTATATTCTCTAAAGTGTACGTGACATGGCAATTACCGATGAAGATGTGTGTGAGCCGGCAAGTAGGTGTACGTGGTACATACGCATCATCGGTAATGGTGCTGGTGTCCTAACAGCATGATATCAATAATGGAATATGCAGCAAAATAAATATGCGAGGCAGAGCGAACAGCAATAACGTGCGGGAGGTGAATACTAGACACAACGATAACTAATCTACAATAATCTAATATAAGTCCTACGAATGGTGCCTTTTGAAATAACACGAATCATGGGGTTTTGAAAATAGGGCTACGGTGTTTTTATGAAAGGATACGTCGTTTTTGAAATATCCGTAGATTCCCTTGAACTGTCTTTAAAAATGCCCACGATTCGTTATTTTTTGAAATAGGTAAGAAGTCTAATCTAATCTAACAACTACACTAAACTATACGGCTGAACTAACAAGCTGAACTACAGGTAAGGAAACCGCCTATCATCTGGGTCGATACATATACATACCTGTATATGTATAGTCGGTGATCCCGCCTCAATAATATCATATCCGATACCATATCTATAATCAGGCATCCCAAGTCAAGAGTGCGGATCAATCATCAATATAGCTCATACGTAAATCTGTCGTACGGCATCCCAAATCTGGGTACGGGTCAATATCATATTCATCATACTATTCACCTGGTATCCTCTTTATCAAATATCATGATCGGGGTACTGATCTACGTATAGTACCATACTGATACCGCCTACGTATGCATGGACGTGTGTGAAACACTACGTCAAGGACCCGCTACAACGTCATGTCGTATCTAAGATACGAACCCTGCTATATCACCGATCTCACGGCCTCAAATCGAATCTCATCGACTCAGCTCAATCCCAAGTATCATCCTCAATCCGTATGCGAACACATAGTCCCATACCCATGTGAACACATAACTATAAAGAATCCCATGAGTACATATCAATAGGAATGTATGCAAGTATGTATGTGTGTATGTGTCGCAACACTAAAAATAATCCAACACACCAATATCCATCCTAAGCATCGTTATTAATCCTAAATAACATATAATAATTGTTGGTGTGTATACGCATCTGTATACACCACCACGGACTGCGGGGGTGCTATACGCCATCCACCCGACTTCTCCCCGTAGATATAAATCTACTCACCTGGTCCTCGCTAGCCGGTGCCGACGTTGCCATGCGCTTGCTTGTCGTCTCGAAGTCCACATGGGGGTACCTACATATCATAACGCACCATATCTCATTAAAATCCGACTCATGATCAAAACGACGCACGAATCCCACATAGGTCAAAACCTATGGTTGCTTTCACAAATCGACCCAAAAACCCTCAACGTCGGCGTACAAACGCCAGACCATCGAGAAAAACCCAAATACACTCATTTGCACATTCACGAACACTAATTTTAATATAAAATAGGTTAAAACTCACGAAAACCCCAAATTCACTCTAAAAGCCGTTTTTCCGAAAAACTAGCAAGCAAAATTACCTGTTTTAGTACAAAACTCGATGTTTAAACAATTCTAGCGGCCATAATACTTATTAAATAACTTAAATAAGTCAATAAAACCATTTCCATAATTTAATCACATAAATTTGCATAATTTCCAAAATCCTAGTTTGCAAAAATATCAATTTTAACACTTTTTAATGTAAAATTCATAATTTTACAATTAAACTTGGTTTTGCATATTTTAAATGGTTAAACCACTCAATATAATTTTTAAGATATGATGAAACCCTAACCATATTTTAATTCTCGATTTAACACAATATTTACAAAAACTAGTTTGCAATTTTAACCAATTTCGACCATTTTATAGCAAAATGCACATACAACAAACTAGTTTGGATTTGCATGATTTAAAGCATTAAACTACATTTTATAATGTTAATAAAGTCATCAAAACCTTAATTAGATTTTAAATCACCCATTTGGAACCAAAAGCTAAAAAGTAGTTTGCTTAAATAAAGCTAAATTGGATATTTTAATGTTACAATTAGCACTAAGCAACAAGATTACATTTTGCATGCCCTAAGATACAAAATACATCACATAACCATACACCAATCTCACAAAACCCTAACTTGATTTTAAAACCTAAATTCTAGAATTTCCAAACCCTAACTTGAAGATTTATAACTAGCAATTCAACCACTTTAACACTTAACTAAGCTAACATAAGTATTAATCAACAATTTAACTACAAGGTTAACATTATACCTCCACAATTTTGTAGATCCCATTTGAAATCTAGCCATCCAAAATGCTCTCTTGTCACCCCAATCCATGCTTGAAATGCTAAGGAAAAATGGGTAAGAGTCGGATTTGGATTTAGATTTGAATTTGCATGGATTTTGAAGTGATTTGTGGATTTTTTTTGATGAAGAAAAGAGTGGGATTTGGGGGGGCTGCTGCTGTTGGGAGGGGGAGAATTTCGGCCAGAATTGGGAGTGAGGAGAGAGAGGGAGGTAGAGAAAATACAAGGGAGGAAAGTCCAAGTCAACATAAAGTCAAAAGTCCACCTAATTCATCCATTTTCTTTTCTTTTCTATCATTTCTTTTCCTTTGAAATTCAAGTGGGGAAAAAAATGGGGGCTGCTGAATTTGGTTTAGGGGAGGAGTAAATGGGGGTGTGTGGGTGTGGGTACGGGTGTGGGGTGATAAAAAATGATAAATACAATACCCCAAACATCCATTTACGCTAAAAAAAAGCCTTTTTTCTTCAATAATTTCTAAACCGTTTTGGCAAATGATTTCGTTCCAAAAACCACATGACAAATTTTTATTTAATGTTTTATGATGCACAAAATTTGTTTCAACTCATTCCAATTTGTAATTTTCCCTAATTAAATGTATTAGTGACGGCTTAAAATAATAATAAAATAATATTTTTTTCAGAAAATTTGAAATTTCACCAGCGGCTCAATAAACACCAAATAATAGCAATTACATAGCTAGAATATGTATATTTAATTTTTATAATAAGATATTTGTATTTTGACTTTTTACAGAAAACCCCTTTATTTTACCGATTTTTTCGAAATTTCACCGAAACGATTTTCAAAACGCTACAGAAGTCCCTGGCCAGGGCTGATCAGAGATTTGCTGGTAAGTGTTACCAGTAGTTTCTCGACCCGTTATGAGCCTCACATCGGCACGACTTATCGGTTATTGGGGTCTGACGTTTACCACCCCTAGACTTGATATGCGACATATCAGACGAACAGACCAGACTGTACGGTAAGTGTTACTGGTTGGATTCACAGGAGTGTGAGCGGGCTAGCTCGTCGATCTTCTGATCGCTCAATACCCGGGTGGCCGTTACGTTTAGCAGACCGCTTGCGGCTTGTGGGTGATTGATATGATCATCATCTGCTGCCGGCGTATTGACGAGTCTTTAGAGTCCTACACAGAGGTTTCCTGGCTCAAGCGAAACGAAATAGGAGCACATATGAGATATGTGCAGGACCGAGAATAATGCGTGTATGTGATACCGTATTCCATTCTCGCGATGAATGTATCGATTGGTTATATGCGATATAACCTAGTTATCGAATCAAAGATTGATTCGGTAAGTCGATACATTGGATACTAGTCGGTTATGTGCGACATGACCGGATCATTGAATCAAGTGTTGATTTAATGATTTAATGTATAATTATATATTTGATATATTACTTTGCATTAACTAGTATTGGTTCACTTTAAATGGATTTTCTCACTTGATGTGCAAGTTGTATATGTGATATACTTTTGTGCACATGTTTGTATCATGTTTGATGTTGCAAGCTAACTTGTGTTTTGTGTAAAGATTAAACCATGGTTGTGTAATGGTTAGGGTTTTCTTTTTCTTACTCATTTATTTATTTATTGATTTTGGAAAAGATTATGAAGAAAATGGTGGCATTCTTTGGATTTAGTTGAAGCTTCATGAAGGTTTGACTTTGTTACCATTTTGTCTTCATGCTTAACCCTAACCATTCTAACTAACCATGATCTATTCTCTACACCTTACCCTAGTTAGTATATGATAAGTATTCACATTATTTTCCTTTTTAAATATGTTCTTATCATATCTTTTCTTCTTCATCATCTTCATCAAGAAGGAAAGCTTGTCTTCATCAATGGCATCTTGAGCAAAAGTGTGTTAAATCCAATTCTAAAGTGAACCCACCTCCTATTTCTTCACCCTCTACCTCTTGCCAAGTAGTATAGGGTGTTTTCTTCACAAGTTTCACAACTTGGTGAAGTCGGAGCTTGATCTTGTGAAGCCTCGACGTAGATCATCTTCGGCACGAAGCCGACGACCTTGCCCGCCCTTTTCTCCGATGAAGCCGATGCTTGAGTCCGGGATTCGAGACGGACAGCGAGAGGACGACTACGTGGAGCTAAGCAAGAGGATAACCGGATCTACAAAGGTTGTAGTTTCTTATCTTTAGTTAAGTTGTTAACTAGTTTACTGTTTCGCCTAAAATTCTAGTTAACGATCCGTATTAGGGTTTCTCGGCACCGGAAAAATTATAAATTGGCATGGTTGATGCCTTGTGAGACCTCCTTAGTGTTCCTAAGAACCCTACAGTGGTATCAGAGCCTAGCTAGAGCTTTAGGATAAGTCTAGACGACGTTTGAAACCCGAATACACATCGAAACCCTAACACATCATGCTCTCTGGACTTTTTCCAAAAACTGGGATTTTTCCAGATTAAAAATTCTTAAAAAATTCAACAGGGAATTCTAAGAACTACGGTGCAAAATTTACCTCATGAATAGTAAATAGTGCGGCGGAACCGTGGCAGAAGCTTGGCTTCTACGGCGGTTCCGCGGCCAACTAGTGGGATTTTCCTGTAATTTTTGCACAGTAATTCATCATTTCAGCAGCTGAGTTTTCTGGGAAGTTTTAATATGCACTCAACAGTTGAGTTTTCTGAGGTGTTTTAGAGCTTCGATGATTCGACCGGTAATTTCAAATGTCGTCTATGTGTTTTCCGGATAATTTAAGAATATGTTAAAAAGTTCGACCGGATATAAATACCCAACTTTTCCCCTGCCGGAAAATTTCCAAGTGCTGGATTTTTCTGTGGTTTAAAGACATTCTGAGTAGTGCAAGTAACGCGATGGTCCCTCTAGAAGACAACAAACCTTAACTCGATTATGTGACCATCTTGAACTGCCCTTTGAACCTTCGGGTTTGGGGCAGTACGGCGTGCCACATGTGAGGCGTTGGCTTGACCCTTCTACGGCTGGACCGTTGATACTGAGGCATGAAGTGAATGTCTTTGAACCTATTTCATGTGTTGACCAGTCTCGGGAAAACTTGGGTATTCGAATGTTTGATCGGAAAGTTTAATATTTTCTATTTATCCGGAATGGGATACAATAATTGGAATTCACAAACAGTTATGAGATAACTGAATGAATGTTATAAATCTAGCGGTTTAGTTTCACTTGATATTGAAAAGAGTTTTCGATAATGAGACTAAAATGCGGGGTTTATAACTGTTAGGCATGTGATGTCTAAGTATTTCATCAGATTAGGCATGCGATGTCTAAAGAGGTTGCGGATTCCAACTGTTGTAGTTTTACACTTTCTTTTCTGTGACCGTAAGTGTAGTATGTTGATATCGCCGGTTTCGTTGCTATACGTCAACGACAATTGGGGTATGCATACTTACTTACGTTGATGACATGTGATGTTATGTGTTGCTGGATATGTTATATTGGATCGTCGTGTTCGAATAGCCGGGGGTTTTTATGTGAGATGAGTGTTTTTCATTTTCATTCATGTAAAAACTTGTATGTAATATTCTTTTATTTGGGGCACTTCCAGGTTGCGGAAGTTGTCACCTTTTGTATATTATTTACTTTTCCGCATTAGGATAGACCCAAGGAGGAGAGCATAAGTAACCGGGTTCTGGGGTCCAGTGGGAGACCAACTCGAGGAGTCGAGTCCGGGTCTCCTAACCCTAGAATTGGTAGGGTTGCTTGCCGCTCTCGTAGGGGTCTAGGGATGTGGGATTGGCTATTCATCACGACCGTGGAATCCGTGTTTTATACTGGCTCGTATTGAAAACACGGACGTCCTAGTATATCCAATGTTTCATATGTTTCTTCTGCTGCTTTATCTGTGATGCGATCATGTGATGTTCTGTGATAGATACTGTATATAGTATATATGATATATTATATAGACGTTACTTATGTTTTACACCTGCGCTAGCCCTGCCCCGCTCTGCCGTTAGTTACCTAACCTAACGGTGCACGATGGGACATCGAGGCGAATGCGGATGGCATAAGTGTACGTCGTATTTATCTGTGATGTTTAGGTACTTAAATGATGGGACTTCATTAATGAGATTAATGAAAGAAAAGAAACCTAAGATGTTGTAGAATCAAATTTTAAATAAAACAGGTAGCTACAGTTCTTGCTTTGCACAGTGGTATATGTGATATATCCTGCACCTTATTCGATGAGGAAAGGACCGAGATCCCTTTACCGGGAGTGACTCCTTTAGCAATAACTGGTAGATGCTACACCCTCGGTTTGTTTTTGATTGCTTCTATAGTTTCTGCTTTGCACAGTGATATATATGATATATCCCGCACCTCATTCGACGAGGAAAGGGCCGACGATCCCTTCACCGGGAGTGACCCCTTTAGCAAAACTAGAAAAGCCTCAAAATCACTCCATTTCAAAACTTCATTTGATTCTACAACGATATCAAGTTCATTACGCAATAGGTTTTCAGAAAAACCTGTCGTAGCCCTCCATCATTTCAGATAAGTACTAGTTAGTATTCGTGCTACGTTTGTTGACTATGTTAAGGCGTAGTGTGCGGTAGCTGACCAGTATTTATCTGCTTATGCATATGATGCAGATTGGATTAGGGTAGTCGTGCGACTTTGTTGACTATGTTAAGGGTCGTGCGGGTGGGTTTAATTCAATCAGGAAATGACGGGTTGAACTTGACTAGCACTTATGATTTGTTGACAATGTTAAGGTCATATAGCTGCTAGGGGCAAAATTTTATCGGGAATTTCAAGTGTTGAAATTTGCAATGAGATTGCATACCTTCTATGAGATAGTTGGATCCCGATACCCACTGCGAGTAAGAGTCACTCCTGGGAGATTTTACACATTGCAATTAGCTGATCAAGTAGGTGTCTAGAAAGGTGTCAACGGGGTTACGCCTCTGGGAAAATGAGGTTTACATTAATTAGGTTCGTGCGAAAGCACGGGGGACCTCCCTCAAAGTACCGACACTGGCCTGGCTGAAAGATTGGTGAACTTGTAGTGTGTAATTAATCCCGGCTAGTCTTTCCTTTTAGGGTTTGAAGGAAGATTTGATAAAAACAGTGGGAGCCATCCTGATTAGATAAGATAATAACCAATCTGATCTTGCACGAGCATACGCTAAAGTGTTTTCTTCTCTCTCTCTCCAGGTAGCGACCATGTCAGGCCCTAATCAAGATAATAATATGGATGTATTGACCAAACCCGCATGTTATACTGTGCTGGGGAACGTTGGTTCCGTTCTTTCCTATAAGAGTTATAGGACTGAACAGGATATAGGGGAATACCAGGATTCCCATGCCACCCGAATGAAGAAAGTACATGATGATGCATTTTCTTCGGGTGTGTTCGTTACAGAGAACTGTTTCTCCATTTGCTCTACGTCCTGGGTATTAGATACCGGGTCAGGATCTCATATATGTAATCAGTTACATGGGCTCAGGAAAGGTAGAGAACTTGGAGAAGGTGATAAAGACATTAGAGTTGGAAATGGTGCAATTGTTGCAGCTAAGACTGTCGGGGAATATCACCTTGCATTACCAACTGGTAATACATTGGTTCTGAACGAATGCTATTACATGCCGAACCTGATATGCAACATTATATCGGTTTCTTTGTTGAGTAAAGAGGGATATAATTTTGTATTACAGGACAATGTTATGAACATTTTCCGTAACCAAAAGTTGGTTGGATTAGGCACGTTGTGCAATGGCATTTATGTTCTAAATCAATCAACAGTTCTGAGCATAACTAACACACACAAGAGGAAGAGTTCAGAAATGAACGAATCCTTCTTGTGGCATTGTAGACTGGGTCACATCAATGCGACACGACTGGCTAAGTTGCATAAGGATGGATATTTAAAACCTTTCGAATTTTCATCTTATGACACTTGCCAGTCATGTCTCAAAGGCAAGATGACCAAAACTCCGTTTACGGGACACGGAGAAAGAGTTACCGAACTCTTGGGACTGATACATAGTGATGTATGCGGTCCTATGTCTACACATGCCAGGGATGGTTCTTCATACTTCATTACATTCACTGACGATCTCTCTAGGTTCGGGTATGTGTTCCTGATGAAACACAAATCAGAAGCTTTTGAGAAATTTAGGGTATATAAACAAGAAGTTGAGAACCAAACCAGAAAAAGTATTAAAATCCTACGATCTGATCGAGGAGGTGAATACTTGAGCAATGAATTCCTGGACTTCCTAAAAGAGAATGGGATTCTCTCTTAGCTGACTCCTCCATATACACCACAGCACAACGGTGTATCAGAATGGAGGAACCGCACCCTATTAGATATGGTGCGCTCTATGATGAGCATAGCTGAGTTACCTATTTCCTTCTGGGGATATGCGCTGAAAACAGCAACATACCTATTGAATCAAGTTCCATCTAAATCTGTACCTACCACACCATATGAGATATGGAGTGGGAAGAGACCATATTTTAAACGAGTTAAGATATGGGGTTGTCCGGCCTATGTCAAAAGGCAAAATCCAGACAAACTCGAGGCACGGTCAGTTCTTTGCAAGTTTGTGGGATATCCCAAGAATTCACAAGGATATTTTTTCTACCATGCTGAAGAACAAAAGGTGTTTGTTTCTCAATATGCCACCTTTTTAGAAAAGGAATTCCTTGAAAAAGAAATTAGTGGCAAAGTGGTAGAGCTGGAAGAGGTTCCAGATACACAAACCATAACTGAAGATTTAGTGGAACCAGAAGATTCAGTAGCTCCCAATGAACCTCAGCCTCTCCGCCGATCTAGTAGGGTTCCTCGCCAACCTGAAAGATACTACGGTTTTCTCATGGATGGTGGAAGCGAGGATTGCATCATGGAGGATGATGACCCAACTAGCTTCGAGCATGCCATCACGAGTAAGGACTCAGTGAAATGGCTGGATGCTATGCGGTCCGAGATGGAATCCATGTACACCAACAAAGTATGGACTTTGGATGTTGCTCCTGAAGGGGTAAAACCCATTGGGAGCAAGTGGATCTTCAAGAAAAAACTTGGTGTAGATGGGAAAGTGGAGACTTTCAAAGCTAGACTTGTTGCAAAAGGCTTTCGTCAAAGACTAGGTGTGGACTATGACGAAACCTTTTCTCCAGTGGCTATGCTTAAATCCATCCGGATCATGCTTGCCATCGCTGCATATCATGACTACGAAATCTGGCAAATGGATGTTAAGACCGCCTTTCTAAATGGTGATTTAGAAGAGTGCGTGTACATGACTCAGCCAGAGGGCTTCGTAGACAGTGGGAGTGGCGGGAAGGTGTGCAAGCTGCTTAAATCCATTTATGGATTAAAGCAAGCATCGCGGAGTTGGAACATCTGCTTTGACGTCGTTATCAAAGAGTTTGATTTCGTCAAAAACCCAGATGAACCTTGTATTTACAAGAAGGTAGCAGAGAGTAAGGTTGTCTTCCTCGTATTGTACGTGGACGACATACTCTTGATAGGAAATGATATTCCTATGCTGCAATCGGTCAAGCTCTTCTTATCACAAAGATTCTCAATGAAAGATCTTGGTGATGCCTCCTGCATATTGGGAATTAGGATCTATAGAGATAGATCCAAACGGATATTGGGATTGTCCCAATCCAGGTACATTGACACCGTACTAAAGAGGTTTAGTATGGAAGAATCCAAGCGTGGGAACTTGCCCACGATCTCTGGACTCACTCTCTCCAAAGAGATGTCTCCCAAGACTGATTTGGAGAGAGCTCGCATGCAAGGGATACCCTATGCTTCGGCTGTAGGCTCTATCATGTACGCGATGCTATGTACCAGACCCGATGTTGCATACTCACTAAGTATAGTGAGCAGGTATCAAGCTGATCCTGGAGAGAGTCACTGGACAGCTGTGAAGAGCATTCTCAAGTACTTGCGAAGGACTAAAGAGATGCTCTTGGTGTATGGTAACGGAGAACTCCAAGTAGAGTCCTTTACCGATTCAAGCTTCCAGAGTGATAAGGACGACTCTAAGTCGCAGTCGGGCTTTGTCTTTACCCTTTACGGAGGGGCGGTTAGCTGGAAGAGTTCCAAACAGGAAACCGTGGCAGACTCGACGATGGAGGCTGAATACATCGCTGCCAACGATGCTGCCAAAGAGGCTGTCTGGATCAAGAAGTTCATTACTGAACTTGGAGTGGTTCCATCCATTGAGCATCCAATACCTTTGTATTGCGATAACAATGGAGCGGTGGCTTTGGCCAAGGAACCTGTAGGGTTGCTAGGCACGCGCACAAGGGTCTACGAGGCATCAACCATGCCCGATTAAAAATTTAGCCGTGCCGAACTGTTAGTGTTTATGCCCTAGAAGGCCATTACTGTATCATACTAGCTTGTATATTACTTAATGGAAGCTTGGGATATTCATATGTATATAACAGTCTTGCTAAACATGGTAGTATGCTACTTGGTTTTTCTATCTTAATATGTGAGTGTACGTATTGATAGAGCTCTTAGGATCTTGCTTGGCTACCAGCGTTGTGATGGCAGTCACACTAGTGGGGGCTGGGTAGTCTACAAGCACATCCTTGTTCAGGTCCCTGGTCGTTGGATTATCGAGACAGAGCATCGATACTCCGGAGTAGACTAGTGTGTACGCTTCTCATCCCAGTTGGGGAGATGGTCTGTCCCACAGCCGTCAGTACGTCGTACTGGAGATAGTATACAGGTGCTCGTTAGGTTACGGGTACACCGGACAGGACTCACAGGGGACTGTTGGTTGGTTTGATACCAGTCGTCAGTGAACAGTTCCCAGGTGACATGAGTACAGCGTAGTCCGCAGACTTGACACTGCTACTTCGCCTCGAGTGTGTCCCACTGTTCTTAGATTGCTACCCTACCACGGCTCAAAGGAGTCGTGCAAACAGGTGGCAGTTGGGTGCAGTCCCGAGCACTTGGAGGCAGTGGCGGTTAGACAGGATTCGTCCCTCCCGGTATTGGGAGTAGATATCGTGCTGTGTCAGAGAGCCATTACGCAAAGTCCCTGGCCAGGGCAAGCGAGATTTGCTGGTAGGTTCCAGTAGTTTCTCAGGGTGTAATGGGCTTCACTCCGACACGACTTATACCGCTATTAGGAGACTGACGCTTGCCGCCCCCCTAGGCCCGATATGCGATAGTCTTGGACGAACGGACCGGACTGTATGGAGATTGTCACATCAGACTCAGTAGGAGTTCGGATGGGTTTACTCATCGGCCTTCTTATCGACAACTACCTGGGGACCGTTACGTACAGCTAGTGCCGCTTGCGGTCTGTGGTTAAACCCACTGCCAGCGTAGTAGTCGAGTCTCTAGAGTCCCACACAGAGAGTTTCCTACTCCAGGCGAAATGATATAGAGGTTGCATGGTTTTGCGACAAAGGGTTCGGACGCATACGTGCGTTTACGCGCGTACGACTTTCGGACAGTTTTTACCAGTCGGCTTTGGTTTAAGCCAGTTACTGGTATCCGGTTATTGGATTTTTACAGTCTAAAGTTTTTCCGTATTTTTGCGGATTGGAGGGGCGTTCTCGTAATTGTACGAGAAGCTTCTAGAAGATGTGACTAAGGAGGTTTCTTTTGGATAAGAAAGTGAGTCATGGTGGTGATTCATTCATTTCATTAATGCACATTTATTGCTTAATGACTCATGCTAATGAATCACCACTAGATATTTTATGAAGCATGCTTATTCATTTCTTTTATACATTATTCTTAAATAAGAATGCTTCATAATATTATGATACACTCTCTCTCTTCTCTCATTATCTTATCTCATATTCTCTCTCCTCAAGCTCTCATCTTCAAGTGACTAATCCTTAATCCTCATGTGTTGAGATCAAAGGTTTAGTTAGACTTAAGCATCCATAACCATCACTCTATCTCATCCTTTCATCTTTGATTAGCAATCAAAGTTGATTAGTTACCTCAAGTGAGAGGTGTAGCTTGGTGTTTTGCTCTCGGGTGGATCGTCTACTACCTAGAGAAGGTCGAGGAGAACAAAGGAGGACACAAAGACGAAGGACTAGTTTCGATCGGTATAATCCCTTAACACTATAGTTTAGTATAGCTATGTGTTTGGTTATTATTTGTTTAGCTTCGATTTAAGCGGTTAGTCGATGTTCGTTCCTTAAACTTGATCGTTTTTGTAAAATCCGCCTCCTCACAAGTACTGGGGTGTACTACATCGACTTACAGTGGTATCAGAGCCTCGCTAAACACTAAATAACTTGATTGCAAATTTGTACGAATTTCGAACGGAAAAACGAAGCCGGAAAACCCTAAAAAAAAATGTAAGTTTCTGTCGAATTTAAGACGATGTCAGAAAATTTTTCAGGTGAGTTCAGAGAGCTTGACATGACACCAGAAGAACACCCAAGAAAAACAGTCGTCTGAATCGACCATCTCGCCGCGGAACCGCGGCCTCAGCCACTGAGTTGCCGCGCTTCCGTCGCCGAGTTGGCGAGTCAGCGGCCGAGTTTTCTTCTGTTGCTTCTCTGTGATATTTGGGGTTTTCTGGAATATTTAATTATTGCTCAGGTTACTGTTTAACAGAGCAGATTTTGGAGCAATATTGAAGTTGTTTATTCGATCGAATTGTACAGTATTTGCGTATTGGATTATATCTGTGATTGTTTAATGTGTTCGTAAACCTCCCCCAACTGCTAGTATGTCGGTTGGCAGGGGGTTGCACATTTCTGAAATGGTTATATCTGTTTGTGCATATAAACTGTATTGGACTGTTGTGGTGTATAGCCGGGGTTAGCAATGGGTTATTGTTTAATTCATTTGTTGTAAATGTAATTTGTTGTAATATTATTTTTGCGGGGCACTTCCAGGTTGCGGTCGTAGCCACCGTTGTATTATTTCATTTTACTGTTTTTTGCTCCAAGGACTGACCCAAGGTGGGGTACACAGACTACCGGGTGGGTAGTTTGCCGTACCCGTAGGGGTCGAGGGTGGGGTAAACGGCTATTCATCACAACTGTGTAATCTGTCTTTTCTTGCAGGCTCAAAAGAAATACAGATTGCTTGCAAATCCAATATTGCTTATCTGTGTTCTGGAATGAATATCATTGCGTCAGACGAATGTAAAATATCTATATTTATGATAGCTATTTAGAAGCCACTTATGTTTTACACCCGCGCTAGCCCAGCCCCCGCTCTGTCGTTAGTTAAGTAACCTAACGGGTGATGACGGGACCCCGTGGCGAATGCGGGTGGCATAAGAGGACGTTGTATTTTCGTTGTTTTCTGCAATGATAGGTTAATGATGGGACGCATTATCTATAATGCAAAGTAAAACAAACCAAAGTTTAAATCGTTGGAACAATTTAAAAGAAACCACTCGGTTATTTTTAAAACAGATATTTTTAAATGCGGAGTCTTAACCACTCCTTTTAAAAGCTATCAGGTTCCTTCGGTTATATCAAGTTCACTACGTTCACGGTTTCGCCAAAACCATTCGTAGCCCTCCGTCATTTCATCTGGGTATTCAGTAGTATTCAAGCTATGTATTTTGACCTAATGCCAAGGCATAGTGTTTGGTAGCTGCTGGATATTCATTTGTTGCATAGATAGATGAGTTAGTTTGGGACAGTCGTATTATCATTTTGGTCCGAACGTCAAGGATATATACGGATGGGTTCAAATTGACAAGATAATGATGGGTAGAACTTGACATGTGACTTATGACATTTTGACCTAACGCCAAGGTCATAAGAGCATGGGGCAAAAACTTATATCGGGAATTTCTAAAGAAACTGAAATTTGCAAAGAGATGCATACCATTTGGAGTTTGATGAATGTTGGTAGGATTCCTTCAACATTATCATACAATGATATTTGGATCCCGATCCTACTGTGAGTATATGCTACTTATCAGGATATTCGTCACTTAACGATCAATGCTATAAACCTAGTAGGTGTCCAGAAAAGTGTCAGCGGGGTTAAGCCCCCAGAGAAAAGAGGTTATTTAATTAAGGAACTTCGCGAAAGCGTTGGAAAACCTCCCTCGAAGTATCGACACCAGCCTGGCTGAACGGTTAAGCAAGTATTGTACGGTGAGAATAGTCTTGGCTAATTCTTCTTTTATGGTTTGAGGAAGGATTCGAGAAACAGTGGGAGCCATCCAGTTTAGATAAACTAAAAACCATTCTAAACTTGCAAGAGAATCATGCTAAAGAGTTTTCTTCTCTCTCTCCTAATTGCAGCGACCCTGAAAATGACTGGACTTAAGTTACTTTTAGAGAAAAATATACTGACAGGGCCAAACTATAAAGATTGGCCGGGGAATGTCAAGATGGCTTTGACCTATGACAAACTGGGGTACGTCCTCACCGCTACAGCACCTGCTGTCCTTGGTCCCAAATCCAGCAATGCGGATAAGGAAATCCGCAAAACCTGGGATTTAGATTGCGCGAGAGCCAAGTGCATCGTGCTTGCCTCGATGAACAATGAACATCAGAGGAGGCACGAGGATATGTCCCTAGATGGCATATTTCTCCATACAAAGGAACTTTATGGAGAGCAATCTCGTATAGCAAGATACGAGACCTCTAAGAAATTGTTTCGAGCGAGGTTGGCTGTCGGGTCATCAGTAGGTGAACATGTCCTACAGATGATCGGCTATATTGAAGAGCTCGCAGACCTTGGGACGACTTTGGATAATGAGCTCTATACAGACCTTGTTCTCCAGTCCCTTCCTCCCACCTACACCCAGTTTATCCTCAACTTCAATCTTCAAGGAAAAGAAGTTGAACTTGCGGAACTCCTGAACATGTTAAGGAGTGCAGAGGGCACCTTGCAGAAGGCAAAGGAAACACCCGCTATGTTTGTTGGCGGTTCATCTTCTTCCGGGTCCAAGGCTAGGGCCAAAGGAAGGAAGAAGAAGGCCGCACCCAGACCTAGAGGAGGTGTTAGTAAGGTGGGAAAGAAGGGAAAGAAAAAGTTTACAGCACCGGTAGTTGGCATGGATGAGTGCTTCCATTGTCACAGGAAAGGGCGCTGGAAGAAGGATTGCAAGGCGTGGAACGCCAAGAACCAGGAACCGAAGCAAGCTGTGGCTTCGACTTCAGGTGTGTTTGTAATTGAGAATTGTCTGTCGATCAACTCTACTTCCTGGATATTGGATACCGGATCAGGATCTCATATTTGCAATTCATTGCAGGCACTGAGAAACAGTAGAGTGCTGAAGGAAGGTGATATGATCCTCAGGGTTGCTAACGGAGCTAGCGTGGGAGCTGCGTCCGTCGGGGATTATCACCTAGGATTGACGAGTGGACACATTTTGGTTTTACATAACTGTTATTTTGTACCCAGCTTAACGTGTAATATCATATCAGTTTCCTTGTTATCAAATAAAGGTTATGATTTCACTTTTGTAAGAGATGTTGTCAACATCCACCTTAATCATGGTTTGATTGGGTCCGGTACTCTAATTAACGGCATATATGTGTTAAACCAACTCTAAATTTTCAATGTCCAGAACACACTAAAAAGAAAGTCTCCAGATTTAAATAAAGCTTTCTTATGGCATTGTAGACTGGGTCACATCAATGAGAGAAGGTTGACTAAGTTGCATAGAGAAGGATATTTGGACACGTTCGAATATCAAACTTATGACACTTGTCAATCTTGTCTCAAAGGAAAGATGACAAAGACTCCATTCACTAGACAAGGAGTAAGAGCGAGCGAGCTCTTAGGACTCATACACAGTGATGTATGCGGTCCAATGCCTACACATGCGAGAGGTGGTTTTTCCTATTTCATTACTTTCACGGATGATTACTCAAGATACGGATTCATTTATCTGATGAAACATAAATCCGAGGCTTTTGAGAAATTCCAAGAGTATAAAAATGAAGTAGAAAACCAAACCGGCAAAAGTATAAAGACACTTAGATCTGATCGAGGTGGAGAATACTTGAGTGCCGAGTTCCTAGGTTACCTAAAAGAGAAAGGAATTCTCTCTCAGCTTACTCCTCCGTACACTCCACAGCATAATGGTGTATCGGAGAGACGGAATCGAACCCTATTGGATATGGTACGATCCATGATGAGTAATGCTGAGTTACCGCGATCTTTCTGGGGACATGCGCTAGAATCAGCGGCATATCTTTTGAACATGGTACCTACCAAGACTGTGCCTACCACTCCATATCAGATGTGGAGTGGAAAGAAACCCCATCTACAGTATATAAAGATTTGGGGATGTCCAGCTTTTGTTAAAAAGCAGCATGTGGACAAGCTCGAGGCACGATCAGTAAAGTGTTTGTTTGTGGGATATCCAAAGCACTCCAGGGGATATCTATTCTATTACGCAGAGGAACAGAAGGTATTTGTTTCTCGTAATGCCCATTTTCTAGAACATCAGTTTTTAGAAAAGGAATCAAGTGGGAGCGAAATAGAACTGGAAGAAATTCCAGAACCACAAGCTGCTACTGAAAGTTTGGTAGAACCAGAGGTTCAAGAAGAACAGAACATTCCCGCACCCCTCCGCAGGAGTAGTAGGCCGTCTCATCCGCCTGAGAGATACTACGGTTTTCTCATTGACGGGGATAGAGAGGATTGCATCATAGATGATGATGAACCTACTGACTTCCAGCAGGCCATCCAGAGCGACGACTCGGTACGATGGCTAGATGCAATGCGGACCGAAATGGAGTCCATGTACACCAACAAAGTATGGACTTTGGACTTTGCTCCAGATGGGGTAAAACCCATAGGATGCAAATGGATCTTCAAGAAAAAGATTGGTGTAGATGGACAGGTGGAAACCTATAAGGCTAGACTTGTTGCAAAGGGTTTTCGTCAAAGACCTGGTTTGGACTATGACGAAACTTTTTCTCCAGTGGCTATGCTCAAATCCATTCGGGTCCTTCTTGCTATTGCTGCCTTCCATGATTATGAAATCTGGCAGATGGACGTAAAGACGGCTTTTCTGAATGGAAATTTAGAAGAGAGCGTCTATATGGATCAGCCAGAGGGTTTCAATCAGAGTGGGAGCAGCGGGAAAGTATGCAAGCTGCTTAAGTCTATTTATGGACTAAAGCAGGCATCGCGGAGTTGGAACATCTGTTTTGATGAGACAGTCAAAGAATATGACTTTATCAAAAATCCAGATGAACCGTGCATATATAGTAAAGTTGTGGCCAGAAGTGTCGTATTCCTCGTCTTGTACGTGGATGACATTCTATTGATAGGAAATGACATTCCTATGCTACAATCTGTCAAAGGATTCTTGTCACACAGGTTCTCCATGAAAGACCTGGGTGATGCCTCTTACATTCTGGGGATCCGGATCTATCGTGATAGATCCAAGAGGATGTTGGGACTTTCACAGTCCAGGTATATCGACACTGTACTGAAAAGATTCAGTATAGAAGATTCTAAGCGCGGTAATCTACCGGCTTGTCACGGAATCACCCTCTCCAAAGAGATGTCTCCCAAGACTGATTTGGAAAGGGAACGCATGTCTATTATACCCTACGCTTCTGCGGTAGGCTCTATAATGTATGCGATGTTGTGTACCAGACCAGATGTAGCTTACGCACTAAGCGTGGTAAGCCGGTATCAGTCAGACCCAGGGGAGAAACACTGGATAGCAGTAAAGAACATTCTCAAGTACCTGAGGAGGACTAAGAAGATGTTCTTGGTTTACGGCGGAAAAGACCTCAGGTTGGAGGCCTTTGCTGATTCCGGCTTCCAGAGTGATAAGGACGATTCCAAGTCTATGTCGGGTTATGTCTTTACCCTCAATGGAGGGGCGGTGTGCTGGAAGAGCTCCAAGTAGGACACCGTTGCTGACTCGACGATGGAAGCGGAGTATATAGCTGCTTGCGATGCCGCAAAAGAAGCAGTCTGGATGAAGAAGTTCCTAACAGAACTTCAGGTGGTTCCTACCATAGTTGATCCAATACCTCTGTATTGCGACAACAACGGAGCTATAGCTTTAGCAAAGGAACCAAGGTCCCATCAGAAGTCCAGACACATCTTGAGGCGGTATCACCTGATCAGGGAGATCATTGATCGTCAGGAGATCGAGGTTCGGAGAGTTGCTTCAGAAGAGAACATTGCTGATCCATTCACGAAGGCCCTTCCTCAGATTCAGTTCGAGAGGCTGCTCGAGATCATTGGTCTACGATATGCCAGTACATGGCCCTAGTGCAAGTGGGAGATTATTAGTGTTTATGCCCTAGAAGGCCATTACTGTATCATACTAGCTTGTATATTACTTAATGGAAGCTTGGGATATTCACATGTATATAACAGTCTTGCTAAACATGGTAGTATGCTACTTGGTTTTTCTATCTTAATATGTGAGTGTACGTATTGATAGAGCTCTTAGGATCTTGCTTGGCTACCAGCGTTGTGATGGCAGTCACACTAGTGGGGGCTGGGTAGTCTACAAGCACATCCTTGTTCAGGTCCCTAGTCGTTGGATTATCGAGACAGAGCATCGATACTCCGGAGTAGACTAGTGTGTACGCTTCTCATCCCAGTTGGGGAGATGGTCTGTCCCACAGCCGTCAGTACGTCGTACTGGAGATAGTATACAGGTGCTCGTTAGGTTACGGGTACACCGGACAGGACTCACAGGGGACTGTTGGTTGGTTTGATACCAGTCGTCAGTGAACAGTTCCCAGGTGACATGAGTACAGCGTAGTCCGCAGACTTGACACTGCTACTTCGCCTCGAGTGTGTCCCACTGTTCTTAGATTGCTACCCTACCACGGCTCAAAGGAGTCGTGCAAACAGGTGGCAGTTGGGTGCAGTCCCGAGCACTTGGAGGCAGTGGCGGTTAGACAGGATTCGTCCCTCCCGGTATTGGGAGTAGATATCGTGCTGTGTCAGAGAGCCATTACGCAAAGTCCCTGGCCAGGGCAAGCGAGATTTGCTGGTAGGTTCCAGTAGTTTCTCAGGGTGTAATGGGCTTCACTCCGACACGACTTATACCGCTATTAGGGGACTGACGCTTGCCGCCCCCTAGGCCCGATATGCGATAGTCTTGGACGAACGGACCGGACTGTATGGAGATTGTCACATCAGACTCAGTAGGAGTTCGGATGGGTTTACTCACCGGCCTTCTTATCGACAACTACCTGGGGACCGTTACGTACAGCTAGTGCCGCTTGCGGTCTGTGGTTAAACCCACTGCCAGCATAGTAGTCGAGTCTCTAGAGTCCCACACAGAGAGTTTCCTACTCCAGGCGAAACGATATAGAGGTTGCATGGTTTTGCGACAAAGGGTTCGGACGCATACGTGCGTTTACGCGCGTACGACTTTCGGACAGTTTTTACCAGTCGGCTTTGGTTTAAGCCAGTTACTGGTATCCGGTTATTGGATTTTTACAGTCTAAAGTTTTTCCGTATTTTTGCGGATTGGAGGGGCGTTCTCGTAATTGTACGAGAAGCTTCTAGAAGATGTGACTAAGGAGGTTTCTTTTGGATAAGAAAGTGAGTCATGATGGTGATTCATTCATTTCATTAATGCACATTTATTGCTTAATGACTCATGCTAATGAATCACCACTAGATATTTTATAAAGCATGCTTATTCATTTCTTTTATACATTATTCTTAAATAAGAATGCTTCATAATATTATGATACACTCTCTCTCTTCTCTCATTATCTTATCTCATATTCTCTCTCCTCAAGCTCTCATCTTCAAGTGACTAATCCTTAATCCTCATGTGTTGAGATCAAAGGTTTAGTTAGACTTAAGCATCCATAACCATCACTCTATCTCATCCTTTCATCTTAGATTAGCAATCAAAGTTGATTAGTTACCTCAAGTGAGAGGTGTAGCTTGGTGTTTTGCTCTCGGGTGGATCGTCTACTACCTAGAGAAGGTCGAGGAGAACAAAGGAGGACACAAAGACGAAGGACTAGTTTCGATCGGTATAATCCCTTAACACTATAGTTTAGTATAGCTATGTGTTTGGTTATTATTTGTTTAGCTTCGATTTAAGCGGTTAGTCGATGTTCGTTCCTTAAACTTGATCGTTTTTGTAAAATCCGCCTCCCCACAAGTACTGGGGTGTACTACATCAACTTACACGAACAACCCGAATACGGAACTTTAAACTAGAGATTAGGCGAAAACAAGCATGCTAAACATTTTAACACTAAGTGAGAGGGATTACAACCTTTGTAGATCCGGTCCTTCACTTAGCTACCAGTTTTTATTAAACAAGTTTCTACAACATTTTAGGTTTCATTTATTTCATTAATCTCATTAATGAAGTCCCATTTTAATATGCTTCACAAGCATCACATTTGAAACGAAATCTGCAATATAACATATATCTCATATATATAATATAAACATTCGTCACAGGCAGTAATATGATCTCATCACAGAACATTGCAGCAGAAGAACATATATGAAATATTGGATATACTAGGACGTCCGTGTTTTCAATACGAGCCTGTATAAAACACGGATTCCACGGTCGCGATGAATAGCCAAACCCACATCCCTAGACCCCTACGAGAGCGGCAAGTAACACTGCCAATTCTAGGGTTAGGAGACCCGGTCTCGACTCCTCGAGATGGTCTCCCACTGGACCCTAGAACCCGGTTACTTGTGCTCCCCGCCTTGGGTCTACCTAATGCGGAAAGTAAATAATATACAACAGTGACATCTTCCGCTACCTGGAAGTGCCCCAATAAAAGAATATTACATACAAATGAATTTTACATGAATGAAAAAGAAAAACTCTCATCTCACATAAAACCCCCGGCTATTCAAACGCGACGATCCAATATAACATATCACAGCAACACATAATATCACATATCATCAACGTAAGCAAGTATGCGTATCCCGATTCTCGTTGATGTATAGCAACGAAGCCGGCGATACACCACATACTACGCTTACGGTCACAGAAAAGAAAGTGTAAAACTACAACAGTTGGAATCCGCAACTTCCTTAGACATCACATGCCTAACCAAATGAATTCCTTTAGACATCGCATGCCTAACAATTATAAACCCCGCATTTTAGTCTCATTATCGAAAACTCTTTTCAATATCAAGTCGGGCAATTCAACAAGATTCCCGACGTCCTGATCGAATGCTCGTCGCAAACTTTAGTAGACGGCCGCACCCCCGATACCGTCGACGAAGTGCACCAAGGCGGAACACCGCTACCGGGAGCACCCGAACGGATGCTTTCGGCGACGGGGTTCTCCTACAGTCACTTGGTCGGGGCTATGGAGTGAGGCTGTCTATTAAGTTTACCCGGCGAGTATCCGCGTACGCTACGTGATTGCGACGGACTTTTGATCACATCAAAATTCCGTGGCAACCGATCATCTGAGACTAAACTGCTATGTTTATAATATTCAAATTAGTTATCTCATAACTACCTGTGGATTCCAAATATTGTATCACATTCCAGATAAATAGAAAAATTTAAACTTTCCGATCGAATCATCAAGCACCCAAGATTTCCCCAATATATCTCTATACTTGAAATCAGTTTAAAAACATCCATCACATGCCACAGTACCAATGGTACAGCCGTAGAAGGGTCAAGCCAACGCCTCACATGTGGCACGCCGTACTGCCCCAAACCCTAAGGTTCAAAAGGCAGTTCAAGACGGTCACATAATCGAGTTAAGGTTTGTTGCATTCTAGAGGGTCCACCGAGTTACTTGCATGACTTAGAACATTCTTAAACACGAGAAAAAATCCAACTTTTGAAAAAAATTTCCGACAGGGGAAAAAGTGAGTTATTGATATTCGTTCGAACTTTTTAACAGTTTCTAAAAGTTATCCGGACAAACTAAACAAAATTATAAAATCCGATTGAATCTTTAAGTCCCTAATACAACCCAGATAATTCAACAGTTGAAAAGATATTAAAAATTCCCAGATAACTCAGCACCAGAAAATAGGAATTACTGTGCAAAAATTAATGCAACAAGAGACCGTACGACCGCGGAACCGCCGCACATGCCTGGCTCGTGCCGCGGTTCCGCGGTGGATTAATTGAATTAGGTCCCCGTATTTCACAGTAATTCATATTAGACCCTGCTTAATTTTCTGCATATTTTTAATATGGAAAAATCACAGTTTTGAAAAAATTTCCAGAAAGTGTGTTTTATCGGGTTTTCCGAGTTCGATCGGACTTTAAACTTCGTCTAGACTTCGCCTAAAGCTCTAGCTTGGCTTTGATACCACTGTAGGGTTGCTAGGCACGCGCACAAGGGTCTACGAGGCATCAACCATGCCCGATTAAAAATTTAGCCGTGCCGAACAACCCGAATACGGAACTTTAAACTAGAGATTAGGCGAAAACAAGCATGCTAAACATTTTAACACTAAGTGAGAAGGATTACAACCTTTGTAGATCCGGTCCTTCACTTCATATGCTCCGTGTTGTGGTCCCTTCGCTGCGATCATCGGGATCCGGACTCTCGAGAGTTTCCACGAAGAGAAAGACGCAACCTTTGCTTCCGATCTTTGATACTAAGATGATCTACCTTGAAGTTTCTTTAACACAAGCTAACACTCATGAAATGATGTGAACACCCTCATCTAAATGGCAAGGGAAGATGAGGATGATGAAGTAGGATTTTTGCTCTCTTTATTTATCTTTTTCTCATATTTATTCATCACCTTTTGAAAAACAAGTAAGCTTTTTCATGGAAGAATGAAGGAGGAAGAAGATGAATAATCATTTGTGATGAATAATAAAAAGGTTATCATAATTATTTATGCAACCATGGTTGTAGTAACCAATGTAGAGAGTTTACTAGGGTTAGGGTTTGGGTTGGGTTAAGTGTGAGTCATAGATAAAGATCAACACAAATATCTTTATCATGACAAAGTAAAACCATCTAGAAACATCTAGAATGCATTAACCCAAATCAAACCCTAATCTCGTTTAAACTCCTCTAATCATGTTGCATTAATAATTATAACATGTTACAATATTATATATCACATATACAATATTTATTGCAACAAAATAAAATAATACAATTAACATATATCGCATATATATCAATGTATTACCCGAGTGAGAAAAAGAATCTTTTAGTGAGCAAATATTAGTTAATGTCATTTAATATATCATATATATTATTATACATTAAATTATCGAATCAACACTTGATCCGACAATCCGGCTATATCGCATATAACCGACTAATATTAATCCGTACCGATTCATCGAATCAACACTTGATCCGATGACCCGGCTGATATCAAATATCGCGAGAATAGAATACGGTATCTCATATCGTATTATCCTCGGCCCCGCACATATCACATATATGCTCCTACTTCGTTTTTCCTGAGTCAAGAAACCTCTGTGTAGGACTCTAAAGAATCGTCAATACGCCGGCAGTAGGTGATGATCATATCAAACACCCACAAGCTGCAAGCGGTCAGCTAAACGTAACAGCTACCCAGGTATTGAGCGCTCAGAAGATCAACAAGCAAGCCTGTAACTTCTCCTGTGAATCCAAACAGTAACACTCCCGTACAGTCCGGTCTCGTCGTCTGATATGTTGCATATCTCGCCTAGAGGTGGTAAACGTCAGACCCCAGTAGGTCGATAAGTCGTGTCGATATGAGGTCTATAACAGTTCGAGAAACTACTGATAACACTTACCAGTAAATCTCAGCAACCCTGGCCAGGGATTTCCGGTTATAGCCAATCGAACACAGCACAACATCAACTCCCTATACCGGGAGAGACGAATCCCCTCCTATCGCTCATTGCCTCCATGTGATTCGGGACTGTACCCAAAAGCCACCTTTTTGCACGCCCTCTTGGACGTGGTATGATGGAAATCAAAGCACAGTGGGAATCACACAAGACTCTATGACGATCTCGGGTCAACAGACTACTCTGTACCAGTGTCACCGGAGAACTGCCATCTGACGTATGGTATAATACCATCTGGGAGTTCTCGGCGAGTCCGTCCAGTGTACCCAGTCTCCACTGAGCACCCGTACACCATCCTTAATGTCAAACACCGATGGATATGGGATCATCCATCTCCTATCATATGGGTCAAGATGCGTATACGCTAGTCTACTCTGGTGCATCGATGCCCTGTCTCGATACACCCACGACTAGGAACAGTTATAGGATGTACTCGTCGACTACCGTGGCCCCACTAGTATGATCTCATCATAGTCCCAGTAGTCGAGTACATATCCTAAGGGCTTTACCAACATGTAATATAGAGACAATCAGAGTACATGTTAAGATAAAGTACGACCAGATAGCATACTATCATGTCGAGCAAGAAAGTCCTCCCTATATATGTCCAAGCATCCATTACAATATACATCGTATGTACAGTAATGGCCTCTAGAGCATACATATAACTAACAATCTCCCACTTGCACTAGGGCCATCTGTTATGGTATCGCATACCCAACAATTAGCTGCGGTTGAAGTATCTCATACTCAACCATCCCATAAAAGTCTCTACTGGGAAAAAGGCCTTTGTGAGTGGATTCGCGTTGTTGTCCTCTGGGTCTACTCTCCTAACCTCGATCTCCCTATAGATCAACCATCTCCATGATCAGGTGATACTGCCTAAGAATTATATCTGGACTTCTGATAGGACGGTAGTTCCTTGGCCAAAGCCACAACTCCATTGTCACATAATGGTAGGAACGAAGTTCATCTTATGAACTTATATATATCCAGACTACCTCTTTGGTAGCATCCTTGGTAACGATGTATCTTGCCTTTAATCGTCTAGTATGTCACGGTATCTAGCTTGGAACTCTTCCAACATACCGTCCCTCCACTGAGGGTATAGACAATGCCTGCAACTGACATTCAGTCGTCCTTATCACTCTGGAACCTTTCCAGTGATTCTCCCCAGGATCGATTGATACCATCTCACTACAACTAGTGAGTATCCTAACATCCAATTAGATCTATCTCATAGATCCAAAACCCAGGATTTAGGAGGTATCATTTTGATCCTATATGGAGAATCCTTGTGATAAGCGGAGATTAACCGAGCGTAGCATAGGAAACTCCTTCCCTATCAAGAGTATGTCATCTACGTACTCTACGAGGATCACCACCATACTCTCTACTACCTTTTTGTATATACAAGGTTCATCTACCATTTTGATGAAGTCAAACTCTTTGACTACCACATCAAAACAGATGTTCCAACTCCGCGATGCCTGTTTTATCATATAAAACATCTTGCACACGTTTCCGCTGCTCCCACTTTCTACGAAGCCCTCTGGCTGTGTACTTATAGACGCTCTCTTCTAAAACATCATTTAGAAAAGAAGTCATGACACCCAACCACCAGATATCGTAGTCATGGTATGTAGCCGTGGCAAGTAGGATCTGGATGGACTTAGGCATAGCTCCTTAGAAAAGGTTTCATCATAATCCATACCTGGTCTATGATGCAAACCTTTAACAAGTCTAGCTTTGAAAGTCTCAACTTTTCCATGTACACCAAGTAATCTTCTCAAGATATACTTGCTCCTGATGGGGATTTAACCCTTCAGATAAAGCAACCAAAGTCCATACTTTGTTGGTGTATAAGGATTCCATCTCAGATCGATAAGCATCCAGCCATTCTTACAGAGTCCCACTCCTGATGGCCAGCCGGAAACTAGTTGGGTCATCATCTCATGATGCAATCCTCGCTCCCACTGTCATAGAGAAACCAAAGTATCTCTCAGGTGGGTGAGGAACCCTACTAGATCGGCGGAGAGGCTGGGGTTTGTTGGTAACTATTGAATCCTTTGGTTCTATCAAATCATCAGCTGCAGTTTGTATAGCTGGAACATTTCCGGTTCTATATAACAGACCTTACCTCGAGCTTGTCCGGATTTTGCTTTTAGACATAGGCCGGACAACCCCAAATCTTAACAAGCTTAAGATATGGGCTCTTCCCTTTCCATATCATATATGAAGTGGTAGGCAACTGATTTGATTTGAACCCTATTCAATAGGTATGCAGCTTCTCAAGTGCATAACTCCCAAAAGGAAATAGGCAACTCAGTAGTACTCATCATAGAGCACACCATATCACATAGGGTGCTATTGCTCCGCCCCGATACACCGACGTGCTGTGGTGTATACGGAGGAGTAATGCTGAGAGAGAATCTCATTCTCCTTTAGAATAGTCCAGGAATTCTGTGCTCAAGTATTCTCCTCCTTGATCTCATCAAAGGACATAATACTTATACCCGTATTTTGGTTCTTTACTTCTAACTTATATTCTGTGAATATCTCAAAAGGTTCGGACCTGTGTTTCAACAGAAACATATGTCTGAATCTTGAGAGATCATCAGAGAATGTAATGAAGTACAAAGAATCGGTCTTGGCATGTGTAGACAGGAGACTTTCATACATCAGCATGTATCAATCCCAAGAGTTCACTAACTCTTTCTCTGTTTGCAACAAACAGAGCTGTGGTCATCTTATCTTTGTGACATGACAGGCAAGTTTCACAAGATGTAAATTCAAACTAATTTAAATATGCTTCTAAATGTAACTTCAGCCAGTCGGGTCGCATTGATATGACCTAGTCTACAATGCCTCAAGAAGGATTCATTCATTTCTGAACTCTTCCTCTTGTGTGTGTTCTGTATATAAAGAACTGTAGTTTGATTTAGAACGTCAATGCTTTTAGATAACGTGCCTGAACCGATCAACTCTTGATATAGGAAATGTTCAAAACATTATCCAACAATACAAAATTATATCCTTTCTTTACTAATAAAGAGACTGATATGATTTTGTATATCAGGTTCGGTATCTAATAACATTCGTTCAGAATCAATGTATTCAGGTAATACAGGGTGATAGTGACCAACAGACTTGGCTGCAACACTTGCACCATTTTCTGTCTCATGAAACTTATCACCCGTTCTCAGTTCTTTACCTATCTGTAGCCCATGTAACAGATTACATATACGGGATCCTGATCCGGTATCACATACCCAGGACGTAAAGGATACTGAGAAACAGTTCTGTGTAATGAACACACCCGAAGATGATGCATCAACATGCACTTTCCTCATTTGGGCGGCACGGGAAATCTGGTATTCCCCAATTTCCTGCTCTGTCTTATAACAATTATAAGTTGGAGCGGGACCAACGTTCCCCAGCTCAGTATAACAAGTGGGTTCGGTCAATATATCCGTATTATTATCTTGATTAAGACGTGATATGTTCGCTACCTGGAGAGAGAGAGAAGAAAACACTCAGCGTATGCTCTTGCAAGATTAGATTGGTTATCTAATATATCTAATCAGGATGTCTCCCACTGTTTTAATCAAATCTTCCTTCAAACCCTAAAAGGAAAGACTAGCCGGGATTAATTACACGCTACAAGTTCGCCGATTTTTCAGCCAGGCCAGTGTCGGTACTTTGAGGGAGGTCCCCCGTGCTTTCGCACGAACCTAATTAAAGTAAACCTCGTTTTCCCAGAGGCGTAACCCCGTTAACACCTTTCTAGACACCTACTTGATCGGCTAATTGTAATGTGTAAAACTCTCCCAGGAGTAACTCTTACTCGCAGCGGGTATCGGGATCCAACTATCTCATAGAAGGTATGCAATCTCATTGCAAATTTCAACACTTGAAATTCCCAATAATATTTTACCCCTAGTGACTTATGACCTTAACTATGGTCAACAAATCATAAGCACTAGTCAAGTTCTACCCGTCATTTCTTGATTAATTAGACCTACCCACATGACCCTTAACTAAGGTCAACAAAGTCATATGACTGTCCTAACTAATCACATCATATGCTATGTAGGAAGACATCACTTAGCTACCGTACACTGTGCCTTAACTAAGGTCAACAAACACAGCACAAATACTAAGTACTGTACTTCCTAAAATGACGGAGGGTTACGACAGGTTTTTTTAAGAAAACCTATTGCGTAATGAACTTGATATCGTTGTAGAATCGAGTGATTTTAAATGGAGTGTTTTTTAGGCTTTTCTAGTTTTGCTAAAGGGGTCACTCCCGGTGAAGGGATCGTCGGCCCTTTCCTCATCGAATAAGGTGCAGGATATTTCACAAATATCACTATGCAAAGCAAGAACTATAGAAGCAATCAAAAGACAAACCGAGTTTGTAGCATCTGTCAGTTATTGCTAAAGGAGTCACTCCCGGTGAAGGGATCTCGGTCCTTTCCTTATCGAATAAGGTGCAGGATGTTCTACAAGGAACACCGCGATGCAAAGCAAGAACTGTAGCTACCAGTTTTTATTAAACAAGTTTCTACAACATCTTAGGTTTTATTTATTTCATTAATCTCATTAATGAAGTCCCATTTTAATATGCTTCACAAGCATCACATTTGAAACGAAATCTGCAATATAACATATATCTCATATATATAATATAAACATTCGTCACAGGCAGTAATATGATCTCATCACAGAACATTGCAGCAGAAGAACATATATGAAATATTGGATATACTAGGACGTCCGTGTTTTCAATACGAGCCTGTATAAAACACGGATTCCACGGTCGCGATGAATAGCCAAACCCACATCCCTAGACCCCTACGAGAGCGGCAAGTAACACTGCCAATTCTAGGGTTAGGAGACCCGGTCTCGACTCCTCGAGATGGTCTCCCACTGGACCCTAGAACCCGGTTACTTGTGCTCCCCGCCTTGGGTCTACCTAATGCGGAAAAGTAAATAATATACAACAGTGACATCTTCCGCTACCTGGAAGTGCCCCAATAAAAGAATATTACATACAAATGAATTTTACATGAATGAAAAAGAAAAACTCTCATCTCACATAAAACCCCCGGCTATTCAAACGCGACGATCCAATATAACATATCACAGCAACACATAATATCACATATCATCAACGTAAGCAAGTATGCGTATCCCGATTCTCGTTGATGTATAGCAACGAAGCCGGCGATACACCACATACTACGCTTACGGTCACAGAAAAGAAAGTGTAAAACTACAACAGTTGGAATCCGCAACTTCCTTAGACATCACATGCCTAACCAAATGAATTCCTTTAGACATCGCATGCCTAACAATTATAAACCCCGCATTTTAGTCTCATTATCGAAAACTCTTTTCAATATCAAGTCGGGCAATTCAACAAGATTCCCGACGTCCTGATCGAATGCTCGTCGCAAACTTTAGTAGACGGCCGCACCCCCGATACCGTCGACGAAGTGCACCAAGGCGGAACACCGCTACCGGGAGCACCCGAAAGGATGCTTTCGGCGACGGGGTTCTCCTACAGTCACTTGGTCGGGGCTATGGAGTGAGGCTGTCTATTAAGTTTACCCGGCGAGTATCCGCGTACGCTACGTGATTGCGACGGACTTTTGATCACATCAAAATTCCGTGGCAACCGATCATCTGAGACTAAACTGCTATGTTTATAATATTCAAATTAGTTATCTCATAACTACCTGTGGATTCCAAATATTGTATCACATTCCAGATAAATAGAAAAATTTAAACTTTCCGATCGAATCATCAAGCACCCAAGATTTCCCCAATATATCTCTACACTTAAAATCAGTTTAAAAACATCCATCACATGCCACAGTACCAATGGTCCAGCCATAGAAGGGTCAAGCCAACGCCTCACATGTGGCACGCCGTACTGCCCCAAACCCTAAGGTTCAAAAGGCAGTTCAAGACGGTCACATAATCGAGTTAAGGTTTGTTGTCTTCTAGAGGGTCCACCGAGTTACTTGCATGAATTAGAACATTCTTAAACACGAGAAAAAATCCAACTTTTGAAAAAAAATTCCGACAGGGGAAAAAGTGAGTTATTGATATCCGTTCGAACTTTTTAACAGTTTCTAAAAGTTATCCGGACAAACTAAACAAAATTATAAAATCCGATTGAATCTTTAAGTCCCTAATACAACCCAGATAATTCAACAGCTGAAAAGATATTAAAAATTCCCAGATAACTCAGCACCAGAAAATAGGAATTACTGTGCAAAAATTAATGCAACAAGAGACCGTACGACCGCGGAACCGCCGCACATGCCTGGCTCGTGCCGCGGTTCCGCGGTGGATTAATTGAATTAGGTCCCCGTATTTCACAGTAATTCATATTAGACCCTGCTTAATTTTCTGCATATTTTTAATATGGAAAAATCACAGTTTTGAAAAAATTTCCAGAAAGTGGGTTTTATCGGGTTTTCCGGGTTCGATCGGACTTTAAACTTCGTCTAGACTTCGCCTAAAGCTCTAGCTTGGCTTTGATACCACTGTAGGGTTGCTAGGCACGCGCACAAGGGTCTACGAGGCATCAACCATGCCCGATTAAAAATTTAGCCGTGCCGAACAACCCGAATACGGAACTTTAAACTAGAGATTAGGCGAAAACAAGCATGCTAAACATTTTAACACTAAGTGAGAGGGATTACAACCTTTGTAGATCCGGTCCTTCACGTCATATGCTCCGTGTTGTGGTCCCTTCACTGCGATCATCGGGATCCGGACTCTCGAGAGGTTCCACGAAAAGAAAGACGCAACCTTTGCTTCCGATCTTCGATACTAAGATGATCTACCTTGAAGTTTCTTTAACACAAGCTAACACTCATGAAATGATGTGAACACCCTCATCTAAATGGCAAGGGAAGATGAGGATGATGAAGTAGGATTTTTGCTCTCTTTATTTATCTTTTTCTCATATTTATTCATCACCTTTTGAAAAACAAGTAAGCTTTTTCATGGAAGAATGAAGGAGGAAGAAGATGAATAATCATTTGTGATGAATAATAAAAAGGTTATCATAATTATTTATGCAACCATGGTTGTAGTAACCAATGTAGAGAGTTTACTAGGGTTAGGGTTTGGGTTGGGTTAAGTGTGAGTCATGGATAAAGATCAACACAAATATCTTTATCATGACAAAGTAAAACCATCTAGAAATATCTAGAATGCATTAACCCAAATCAAACCCTAATCTCGTTTAAACTCCTCTAATCATGTTGCATTAATAATTATAACATGTTACAATATTATATATCACATATACAATATTTATTGCAACAAAATAAAATAATACAATTAACATATATCGCATATATATCAATGTATTACCCGAGTGAGAAAAAGAATCTTTTAGTGAGCAAATATTAGTTAATGTCATTTAATATATCATATATATTATTATACATTAAATTATCGAATCAACACTTGATCCGACAATCCGGCTATATCGCATATAACCGACTAATATTAATCCGTACCGATTCATCGAATCAACACTTGATCCGATGACCCGGATGATATCAAATATCGCGAGAATAGAATACGGTATCTCATATCGTATTATCCTCGGTCCCGCACATATCACATATGTGCTCCTACTTCGTTTTTCCTGAGTCAAGAAACCTCTGTGTAGGACTCTAAAGAATCGTCAATACGCCGGCAGTAGGTGATGATCATATCAAACACCCACAAGCTGCAAGCGGTCAGCTAAACGTAACAGCTACCCAGGTATTGAGCGCTCAGAAGATCAACAAGCAAGCCTGTAACTTCTCCTGTGAATCCAAACAGTAACACTCCCGTACAGTCCGGTCTCGTCGTCTGATATGTTGCATATCTCGCCTAGAGGTGGTAAACGTCTGACCCCAGTAGCTCGATAAGTCGTGTCGATATGAGGTCTATAACAGTTCGAGAAACTACTGATAACACTTACCAGTAAATCTCAGCAACCCTGGCCAGGGATTTCCGGTTATAGCCAATCGAACACAGCACAACATCAACTCCCTATACCGGGAGAGACGAATCCCCTCCTATCGCTCATTGCCTCTATGTGATTCGGGACTGTACCCAAAAGCCACCTTTTTGCACGCCCTCTTGGACGTGGTATGATGGAAATCAAAGCACAGTGGGAATCACACAAGACTCTATGACGATCTCGGGTCAACAGACTACTCTGTACCAGTGTCACCGGAGAACTGCCATCTGACGTATGGTATAATACCATCTGGGAGTTCTCGGCGAGTCCGTCCAGTGTACCCAGTCTCCACTGAGCACCCGTACACCATCCTTGATGTCAAACACCGATGGATATGGGATCATCCATCGCCTATCATATGGGTCAAGATGCGTATACGCTAGTCTACTCTGGTGCATCGATGCCCTGTCTGGATACACCCTCGACTAGGAACAGTTATAGGATGTACTCGTCGACTACCGTGGCCCCACTAGTATGATCTCATCATAGTCCCAGTAGTCGAGTACATATCCTAAGGGCTTTATCAACATGTAATATAGAGACAATCAGAGTACATGTTAAGATAAAGTACAACCAGATAGCATACTATCATGTCGAGCAAGAAAGTCCTCCCTATATATGTCCTAGCATCCACTACAATATACATCGTATGTACAGTAATGGCCTCTAGAGCATACATATAACTAACAGAACCCAGGTCCCATCAGCAATCCAGGCATATTCTGATGCGGTATCACCTGATCCGGGAGATAGTTGATCGCCGGGAGATCGAGGTCAGGAAGGTTGACACGAAGAACAACACGGCGGATCCACTCATGAAGGCCATTCCCCAGATACAGTTTGAGAGACTCTTCGGGATGCTCGGTATGCGATACTACAGCAGCTGGCCCTAGTGCAAGTGGGAGATTGTTAGTTGTATGTATGCCCTAGAGGCCAGTATTGTACAGATGATGTATATTATATTGGATGCTTGGACATATATAGAGATGACTTTCTTGCTCGATATGATAGTATGCTATCTGGTTACTCTTTATCTTAACATGTATACTAGTCTCTTTAAACTGTCTTAAAGTTACATGTTGATAAAGCCCTTAGGATGTGTACTTGACTGCCTGGACTATGATGCAGATCATACTAGTGGGGACATGGTAGTCCATAAGTACATCCTTCAAGGTCCCTAGTCGTGGGTGTATCGAGACGGGGCATCGATATACCAGAGTATACTAGCGTATACGCTTCTCGACCCATGAGATGGGCGATGGATGATCCCATATCCATTGGTGTTTGACATCAGAGATAGTATACGGGTGCTCAGTGGAGACTAGGTACACTGGACGGACTCGCCGAGAACTCCCAGATGGTATTATACCTCACGTCAGATGGCAGTTCTCAGGTGACACTTGTGCAGGTTAGTCTGTAGACCCGAGATCGTCATAGAGTCTTGTGTGGTTCCCACTGTGGTTTGATCTCCACCTTACCACGTCCATGAGGGCATGCAAAACGGTGGTCTTTGGGTACAGTCCCGAGTCACATGGAGGCAATGAGCGATAGGAGGGATTTCGTCTCTCCCGGTATTGGGGGTTGATGTTGCGCTGTGCTCGATTGGCCGTAACAGGGAAGTCCCTGGCCAGGGCTGATCAGAGATTTGCTGGTAAGTGTTACCAGTAGTTTCTTGACCCGTTATGAGCCTCACATCGGCACGACTTATCGGTTATTGGGGTCTGACGTTTACCACCCCTAGACTTGATATGCGACATATCAGACGAACAGACCGGACTGTACGGTAAGTGTTACTGGTTGGATTCACAGGAGTGTGAGCGGGCTAGCTCGTCGATCTTCTGATTGCTCAATACCCGGGTGGCCGTTACGTTTAGCAGACCGCTTGCGGCTTGTGGGTGATTGATATGATCATCATCTGCTGCCGGCGTATTGACGAGTCTTTAGAGTCCTACACAGAGGTTTCCTGGCTCAAGCGAAACGAAATAGGAGCACATATGAGATATGTGCAGGACCGAGAATAATGCGTGTATGTGATACCGTATTCCATTCTCGCGATGAATGTATCGATTGGTTATATGCGATATAACCTAGTTATCGAATCAAAGATTGATTCGATAAGTCGATACATTGGATACTAGTCGGTTATGTGCGACATGACCGGATCATTGAATCAAGTGTTGATTTAATGATTTAATGTATAATTATATATTTGATATATTACTTTGCATTAACTAGTATTGGTTCACTTTAAATGGATTTTCTCACTTGATGTGCAAGTTGTATATGTGATATACTTTTGTGCACATGTTTGTATTATGTTTGATGTTGCAAGCTAACTTGTGTTTTGTGTAAAGATTAAACCATGGTTGTGTAATGGTTAGGGTTTTCTTTTTCTTACTCATTTATTTATTTATTGATTTTGGAAAAGATTATGAAGAAAATGGTGCCATTCTTTGGATTTAGTTGAAGCTTTATGAAGGTTTGACTTTGTTACCATTTTATCTTCATGCTTAACCCTAACCATTCTAACTAACCATGATCTATTCTTTACACCTTACCCTAGTTAGTATATGATAAGTATTCACATTATTTTCCTTTTTAAATATATACTTATCATATCTTTTCTTCTTCATCATCTTCATCAAGAAGGAAAGCTTGTCTTCATCAATGGCATCTTGAGCAAAAGTGTGTTAAATCCAATTCTAAAGTGAACCCACCTCCTATTTCTTCACCCTCTACCTCTTGCCAAGTAGTATAGGGTGTTTTCTTCACAAGTTTCACAACTTGGTGAAGTCGGAGCTTGATCTTGTGAAGCCTCGACGTAGATCATCTTCGGCACGAAGCCGACGACCTTGCCCGCCCTTTTCTCCGATGAAGCCGATGCTTGAGTCCGGGATTCGAGACAGACAGCGAGAGGACGACTACGTGGAGCTAAGCAAGAGGATAACCGGATCTACAAAGGTTGTAGCTTCTATCTTTAGTTAAGTTGTTAACTGGTTTACTGTTTCGCCTAAAATTCTAGTTAACGATCCGTATTAGGGTTTCTCGGCACCGGAAAAATTATAAATTGGCATGGTTGATGCCTTGTGAGACCTCCTTAGTGTGCCGAGGAACCCTACACTAGCAACCTGAGAGAAGGTAAGGATAAAAGACAACTGAATAAACCTTATTCCTATTTCTCCCGAACCAGAATCCATCCTCGAAAAAGTTCCTTCGAGTTCGTATATAACCATACGATGGATTTATCCAATGGAATTGGATGTTCGTAGTGATACGGGGTGTTCTGGAGAAATACAAAGGTGAATTAGGAGTGGCGATGAGATACGTGGTTTAATCGTGAATGTTAACAATCGTAATTTACTTTGCCCACTTTCTGATCCCTTTATTTGTCTTTACTTATTACCTTCTGTACACCCGACTTAGGCTAATTGGTTTTCTTCATTCCCTACCTTTCGGCACCCGCCTATGGTTTGGAAGGAGACTATCCAATAAGCGTAATAGGTGTACCCTCTCCTAATCATAGGAGCCCTCACAACCTGAAAGAAGGTAAAAGGAAAAGACAACTGAATAGTCCTATTCAATCTCTCCGGAACCAGAATCCATCCTCGAAGAAGTTCCTCCGAGTTCGTATATAACCATACGATGGATTTATCCAATGGAAGTGGATGTTCGTAATAATACGGGGTGTTCTGGAGAAACTCAAAGGGTAAAAGAAGGAGTGGCAATGATGTATGCAACTCAGACAATTCAAAAGCCAGTGTTATAAGAAAGTTCGATTAACTTGATTACTGAGTTATAGTCTAGGATCGGGCCATGGTCGTAGTCAAAGAGAGAGAGAAAAGAAACACTCTGCATGCACTCTAACCTGAATCGGAATGGTTAATTATTTTATCTAATCAGGAAACCTCCTACTGTTTTCTCAAATTCTTCTCCAAACCTGAAAGAAGAATTAGTCGGGATCACCCGAGGAGTAAATCAACTCATCAGTGGGAATCGGGATCCAACTGTCATCGCATGATAACTTGATGGAAGCCACTCAAGTCACCACACTCCAGAAGGTATGCGCAAGCCTGGAAAGTTTCCTGTATGTTTGAAACTCCCGATGTGTGTTTTTACCCCTAGGACCCAAGTGACCTTGACACAGTCAACAAATCAAAGAGTCCTAGTCAAGTTCAACCCGTCATTATCCAGGATTGCATTAAACCCAGCCGTACGAGCCCTTGACACAGTCAACAAGGCCGCACGACTGTCCTAACCAATCGCATTAATATGCTACAAACAAGCACTACTTAGCTACCGCACACTACGCCTTGACACAGTCAACAAACACAGTACGAATACTAAGCAATACTTGTACGAAATGACGGAGGGCTACAGCTGGTTTTTGGTGAAAAACCTTTAGCGTAATGAACTTGATATCGTTGAAGGAACCGGATAACTTTTTATAAAAATATGGTGGCAAAAACCTTTGCTAAAGAGGTCACTCCCGGTGAAGGGATCTCGGCTCTTTCCCCGTGGAATGAGGTACAGGATATTCCAAACTGAATACCACGATGCAAACCAAAAAGTAATCGACTATAGTGAAGTTATTACCCTGACGCAAACCTCTGTCTAAGGGGTCACTCCCGATGAAGGGATCTCGGCCCTTGCCTCGTCGAATGAGGTGCTGGATATTCATAACCGAATACCACTGTGCAAAACAAAAGAAAACGCCCTAGTAATAACAACTTTTTGAAAAATTGGTTCCAACAACATCAAATATAGGTTTGTTTTCCCTGCATTGATAAGAATCAACGCAATCCCATCAATTGATCACACCAGAAAAGAATGAAAATATGATGTACGTATATGCCATCCGCATTCGCCACTGGGTTCCGTCATCACCCGTTAGGTTACTTAACTAACAACAGAGCGGGGACTGGACTAGCGCGGGTGCAAAACATATACAACATCTACTAGTATATATATATATATATATATCAATATATAATAATCGCTCCAGGCATGATAAATGCAACATCACATAAAAGTAATAAGTATCACAGAACAATACAGATAATCTGGGATCCCCGGGTTTCATTCAGCCGCAAGTGAAACCCGACGTTCCCCTGGTCGTGTGGATAGCCTGTGCAATGAAAACCTAGACCCCTACGAGTGCGGTAAGTTACCCGCCAAAACCAGAAGTGAGGCAGCCCCCTCCAGCAAAGTGAATGGACCACCAAGCGCTTCACAGAATCCGGTAACTTGAGCACCCCTCCTTGGGTCAACCTATACCCCCTACGAGTGCGGCGAGTAGCCTGCCAATTCTAGAGTGAATCCCCCTCCGTCTCAACGCCATGAGATGCGTGCCCGTTGCGCTCTAAAACCCGGCTATCCGTGCACCCCACCGCGGGGTAATCCTAGTACAGAAAAGAAAATATATACAACGGGTACATCGACCTCAACCCGGTCGTGCCCCAAAAGAATAATATACAAACAGGCAGTGACGGCAGTCCACATGTCGGACGCTCGCCCTGCAATATCAAATATACAAATAAATCTAAACTGCACTACCATTGCACATGAGCTATCCACCACGACAAATCCGCAACATCACAGCACAACACAGAACATCAACATGAATGTCACGTTCGCAAATCCCTTCTAAAAGAGCTATAGCAATTAGACAATATTTACCGATCGAATGACATTCACGGTTACAGATAGTAATGTAAGCACTGCGAAACTTAAACAATGTTAGAAAATATTGACTCCGAAATAACCCTAAAATAGCCCAAACATACTGATAAAACATTATCCAAATTTGGCTAAATAAACAACACCACTGAACCAAGTTCCCAGAGACCAGAGCAACACCCAAAACACCAACACCATTGGCCTACACAGGGCTGGCGACGCCGGAAATCTTAGTCTAGGGATCGGCCAAAATCCGAGGGTTGGGGTCCGTGTTTGGGGTGTGCTCTTGTGTCCTCCTGAGTAGTCTTCTGCATATCTTTAAAAGATTTTTCTAGACATTTTGAAATCAACAAAGACTGTATATTTCAGTGGCAGTGTTTGGATTTTGTTTCGGTTTCGATATTTTAACATTGTTTAAACAAGTTAGAATACGGTTAATAGTTAGGCTCTGATACCATGTTGGGCCACGGCAGCGCCCCGACGGTCAAACCGACGCCAGATGCAGAACAAAAACTTTTTACAAAACCGGCGCTACCGCAACCCAATACCCGGATCGTTCCATTAACCGTATTCTAGCAATATGTAAAAGATTTTTGTAGAAATTATACCGATCGATCCGTATCCTTCGGTCTTCAATCTCCGCGCCAAACTCCTCGCTGCTGTGCTGACGAAGTCCGCTCCCGGTCTCGCTCGTCAAAGTGGCACCACATCAATGAATTTTTATACGGGCTCCCGCCTCGAACCGAGGCAACTCAGACATGAAGTTTGCTAGCCGACATGTCCAAGAATGAAGTAAAGAGAGTGTAGAATATTTTGTCTCAAGACACTCAGGTGTTTGGGTGAAGGTAAATTGAAGTTACCAAGGAGGGAAATTTGTGAGCTTGAGATTTTGGGTACACAAGAAGAACAAGCTCCAATGAAGGGCTCGGCCTTCACTGGAAAAAATGTGGCTCTGGGGATCTTAAAAATTGGCAGTGGATTAATCTACAAGTGGGTGAGTCCACATTTGAAATGGTGAGTGTGAATAAATTAATCAACCCCAATCTCAACAACCCCCATTGTTGCCCATGCCCTTTTAAAAGACCATGCCTCATAAATGAAGCAAGCCCAATCATGCCCACTTCCAGCACACGCCCACTCAAACAATTCCTTTTCCCACTATGAATTTTCAGCCACGCTTCACCACAGGAAAGCCCCTTCAAAACAAAACTTGCGAAATTTGCAAGGAACCCCCTCCAACAAAAATCAGTGCAAGGGATGACAAAAGAAGGTCAAGGTCACACTGATTAAACAAGAAACAAGAGGTTAAAGGCGGAAATGAAAACTGGCAACTCCGAAAGTAATCCCGTAACGAATTACGAGATTACCCCTCAACTGTATATACATACCCGCATTTGTATTCCGACCGATTACGATGCAATGAGACGAAAATATCCTACAATACAATACTAGGATCCGGCTTAAACCAAAGCCCGCTAGTATTAACCGTCCGATACTGATCCGTGCACAAGTGCACGAATATGATCGAACCCTGCCATAAAACCATACGGCCTCTACAACGTTTCGCCCGAACTTGGAAAACTTTCTGTGGGGGACTCTAATAACTCATCAATACACTGGCACTGGGTATAACCATTAGCACGTCAGAGGTACTAACTGTACGCAATGGTTGCCTATGTATTGAAAGAAGGGGAAGCTGATGAGCAAACTCATCCTGAAACCCTACTGAGCCTGACAGTGACAATATCCGTACAGTCTGATATGTTCGTCTATGAGTATCGCATATAGGGCCTAGGGGGATGGTAAACATCAGACCCCCAATAGCGGTATAAGTCGTGTCGGAGAGTAGCCCAGAACACCCTAAGAAACTACTGGAATACCTACCAGTAAATCTCGATTACCCTGGCCAGGGATTTCGTGTAATGGCTCTCCTAAACACAGCGCGATCTCACCCCCAATACCGGGAGAGACGAATCCCCGACGATCCGCTCACTGCCTCCATGTGGATCGGGACTGTACCCAACTAAAACCTGTTTGCACGACTCTTTTGAGCCGTGGTAGGGTAGTAATCAAAGCACAGTGGGAACTCACACGAGACAAATGACGATCTCAAGTCGACAGACTAACCTGTACACATGTCACCAGGGAACTACTATCTGACGATATGTATAATACCAACTAGCATGTTCCCGGCGAGTCCTGTCCGGTGTACTCATAACTCAACGAGCACCTGTATACATCTTAGGTGAACCAACTGACACCAATGGCTTGTGAGACCGGCCACCGCCCCTCGTCGGGATCTCGACTGTATACACTAGTCTACTCTGGAGTATCGATGCCCTGTCTTGAAACTCTCTCGACTAGGGACACTTTAAGGATGTGCTTATAGACCCCAGCTCCCACGTATATGATCGCCATCATACTGCTGGCAGTCAAGCAAAAATCCTATGGGCTCTATCAATATGCAATAGTGAACTAAAGTATGTACACGATGATAAAGATAAACAAGATAGCATATTATCATCTCGAGCAAGACTGTCCTATCGGTATAGGTCCTCTCTCAATCATTGCAATCACGTACCTGCGATCCAATAATTGACTTTGAGGGCACTATATCCAACACAAGAGGCATCCGAGCGGCTACCCCGCTCGATCATCCCAGGCTGGTAGTTGCCTACCCACGATGCCAGAGATCGAAGCCTCCATCCATCCTCGGCCCAAATAAGGCGGACAGCCCTCCGCCCACCACACGCAGACGGTCCGAGCTGCCAACTAGGGGCATCAGGTCCATCCAAGTCTCGAGCGATCTCCCCTCGACTTCGGGGCCATGGAGACGCCTTCTCCTCAGCAGCGCTTGGATCAACTCGACGGATGATCGCTTAGCAGATAGCCGACCTGACATGGAGGCCCAACAGCGTAAGAAGAAAAATTTTACAAGCATTCTTCATGAACAAAAGACCAAAGCGCAAATCAATGAAACCAAAGAAAGAAAAAGTTTAATTACTGAAAGGCGATCTTTACAGAGGGTATTTTTGGCTCCCCAGCCTAACAAAATGCCCGGAGGCTTACAAAGTTCCAGACACAGCAAAATAAAAAGGAGGAGGAAGACGAGGGCTTTAGGCCTCGGGGCCAGGAGCGACCTCAAGGCCCTTAACATCCACCACGAGGCGAGCTGGGTCCTCGGCGACTTCCTCGTCATTAATCTCTTGCTCCTTCCCGCTGGTGTCTGCGAGGGGATACTGGGCCCGGAGCTCTTCATCGGCGAACACCGGCACCCGGGCCTTAACAGCGTCGAGGGCCTCGTGCCAAATGAGGGTCGTGGCGACGGCCAGGTCATCGTAGTAGTCTTTCGACTTCTTGTAGCCCTCCACCGCCTTCGAAGCCGAGAGGTCGGCCAACTTGGCCGCCCTCAGGTCGGCCGACTTCGCCCACTCAGCCGCCCCCAGCTCCTTCCGGAGGGTTTTCACTGTCTTCTTCAGGTTGCCGGCCAGCACCTGAGCGTCCTCAAGCTTGGCCTCAGCAACCACGGCGGCCTCGCGGTGCCGGGAGACCTCCCGCTTCCTGGCCTCCACCTCGCCCTCTAAGGCGACAACCCTCGCCTTCATCGCCTCCAGCTCCCGCTTGGAGCTCTCTTCCAGCGAGGCGAGCTGGCCCGCAGCTTTCATCGCCGGGGCTACTACCTCGGCCTCCATACGCAAGGCGAGGGCGACGTCCTGAAGGACCTGAAAAGCAGAAGAGAGATCAGGAAGATGAGAGAGGCATCGAACCTCGAAAATAATAATAATGAAAGACAAGCGCTTACCTGCACGGACTCCTGGGCGATGGACGCCAGCTGAGCCCTGAAGATCCCCCCTGGGACTCTACCCCCGGCCGATGCCTCTATCTCATGCAGCAGGCTATCCGCGACAGATAGCCCCGAAGGCACGGCGAACTGGAGACCGCCTTCCTCCACCGTGATCGGCGAAGACGGTCCCTGGGCAGATCTCCTCTTGAGTGGCCTTGTGGGAGAGCCGGTCTCCTCCTCTGATGCCGGGTCCTCCAGAATCCGAGCCCGCCTCCGACCCGACGCTTTGCTGGGCCCCGGAGCGAGATCCGCCTCTGAGCGCTCGCGGGGCGCTACCACCGGGGGAGAAGGAGCCGGGGCGGGCTGTGAACGGGAAGAGCCAGCGCCCCCAACCTTCGCGACCGGCCTCGGCTGGCTCATGGACTTTCTGAGCGAGTCCATATCCATGGGTCTTGCACAAAACCGAGTGCAAAGGAGTCAGCGACACAGGCAATATACGAGCCAAAAAAGCAAACCTAAACTTACCGACGAACTCAACGGGGCTGAGTCCGGCCCAACTCAGAACCCTCTCAGACAACAGCACGTCGTAGCGGGGGATAGGCTCCCACGACGCCACTCTCACCGCGGCGGGGTCACTAGACTGGTTCCCCGGCAAGTGCTTCTCCCTCGACCACTCTATAGGCACGGGCCAGTCCTCGTCCTCGGAAAGGGAAACGAAGAAGAACTTCTTCTTCCAGACGTGAATGGAAGAAGGCAGGGCCACAACCACCGTCCCGGCGGCGCCCGCTCGACCACCGGGGTGATTTTTGAAGACGAGGGAGGAATCAAGGAGGGAAAGGCTGAAGGGGATCGCCTGTAACTTTAGGCGGATCAGGAACCCGAGAAGAATCCTCCACGAGTTCGGCACCAACTGACCGGGAGCTAACCCGAAGAAGTTCAACGCTCCCACGACCTCAGGAGAGAAGGGCAGGCGCATTCCACCCCAAAATGCTTCCAAATACAGGGCGATCTCCTTGCCCGGTACTTGGTCTGCCCTCTCTCCCTCCTTGGCCAAACGGAGTGTATAGCATGAGGGGATGTGGAAACGAGCCCGAGCATTGGCAAGCTCGTCCTCATGCCTTATCCAACACGAGGCGCCAGGGGCAGCATCTACCGCCTCTTCCCTGGGGGCTGCCCCCGCCGCACGATCCCGGGAAGAAGGGCTGACCCCTGCCCCCCGGGAGGACTCAGACTCACCTAAAGGGTTCCTAGAACCTACCTCAACGACATCTACTGACTCGAAAAGAGAAGACATCTAATCTTGGGAAGAATGATCCTCAGGAAACGAAAGTGGAAGGAAGGAGATGAGCGCCAAGCAACCGAGGCCTAGAACGAGAAATATGAAGGAGTAGGGGCCCTGGAACGGGCCCCACCCCTATTTACCGTCACAAGCGACCTCATCCAACGGTGCCCTTCATCTCCCGCCAAGACGCCTCCTCGCGTCCAACGGCTCCGATTGCTCCACTTGTCGTCCCCGCACTGGACCGCGCCCTTTCAGACGTCGCAGGTCTGCACACGTCGCGTCAGCCAACCGACGCTTGACACGTGGGCCATCACTTCAAAGCGACACGAACCGGCGCACCCTCCTTAAATGCGGAGATTCCCCCCAATTCGCTAGCAGAAAAGACAGCTGACGGCCCGGGAACGCATCCCGACGAAACCTTAGGAGGGAGCTCACCCCGGGAAGCCCGGCAGTCCACTCCTGACCCGACCCTCTAACCGGTCGGGACAGGAGTGGGGGCTAATGATGATGCTCAATATTGGGGACCCCTAAGATCAGGACACGTGGCGGATAGCACGTTCCAGAACTCAGAAGGAAGGGCCCACAAAGGCCGACCAGGCCAACCATGTACCCGACCTGCCAGCGCAAGCCAGCCCTCCTCGGGGATCCCTGTAGATTGGCCTCCTCGGCCCCTCAGCTCGCCCTGAGCTGCCACAAGACCAAGTCTCCTTGGCCTTCTCGCTCGTCCACGAGCCCCCCGACTGACGCCGTCTTCTTCGGTCCTCCGTCCAGCTCCACCGCTCACAGGCGTAACCGCCGCTCCGTGAATCTCGCCATGCGCGGATTCTCCGCCCGCAACATCCCACGTACTACGCCTCCACGATCCCCATTAATGGGCGATCCGCTCCCTACGCGGGCATGACATCGGGAGCGTAACCGCCGGCGAGATTCTCACGCCTGCTGCTGCGTGCCTCCACCACTATATAAACTCTCATCACAGAAAGGTCAAGTAAGCCATTTTTTACCCCACTTAATTGTTACGCTGCTCGGATCCAGTACTAACTTGATCGTCGGAAGGTCCTCGGTGGTATCCAACCACCCCGGGACTTCTTTGCAGGTATTTGGCGCCAACTCCTCCGATCACCGAATTTCCTCTACACCCATTGAGACGCACACACAACAGGGAATCTCCTCCAGAATCTACCAGAAGATTGACGGAAGACAACATCTGAGAGAGATCTGAAAAGGACCTCCATCAGTAATACTTTTTCTATCTTATATGGTAGTATCATAAGGCTACCAAACCTCTCATTGGATACAAAATGGGGATCCCCCATTTTGTATCCAACGAGAGGCTAGATGCGAGCAAGTAAATAATGGACAACATGGCTCACTTGATTTCCAATGATATACTTAATAGCTTACATGGAATCTAACGGGCCAGTAGAAAAAAGTTGTCTTTAGGCCCCAACCCTCACCATTTTTGTCACTACAGGCATCCAACCGCAGCGATAAGACTCGCAAGGATGGAAGTTTTAACGATAAGCCCCTAGCAACTTTGCAAATAGACCTTTGGGTCCCACTCTTTAATTACAGGATTGTTTTTATCTCTCTTTGATAAATCAACAATTCCATCAACAAAATTGCAGAACAACAAAAGGAAATATGGGAACCAAAATTTGGTTCCTGAGCACTGCAACATATTACATCCACTTGCTAAAATGGGCTTCGGTACTAATCCACCACTCTTATCACAACTTGCATTCCTTATACTCCTCAGAGCATCAATTACACTTGGTTACACCAACAAAATAATAATAATAATAATAATAATAATAATAATAATAATAATACAAAATTAACCCCCAAAAAAATAAAATCAAGAAGACAGTAAAACCGGGACAGGCCTCACCAGGACGGCAGTGTTCCCCATCACCGGCTTCACCAATGCCGCAGCCTCAAGCTGCTCCCATGCAATTCTCCTCTCCTCCTCCACCAATTGTTTCCTGTCCTCGTCCTCTTCAAATTTTCTAAGGCAGGCAGAAAACAGCTCGTCATCCATCTCGGATAGCATTTTTCTCGTGTTCAACGTGAGGTTGAGGACCGCTTGGTTCCAGTGATTACGAGAGTTTCGCTCGACTGCTGGGACAATCAGGGGCATGATGATATGGCGGTTTTGTGCGACCAGCGTGATTATGTGGTCGTTATTCCAAAGGAAATGGGTCCGCTCCGCTACCTGAAAATTTTAACAATTAGTGTAAAACCATAGTAAGATATATGCATGTTATTCATTATGATTTATATTGTTAATCGGTGATAAGGTTAGAGGTATGATTTGATCTGATTTTTCTTTTTCTTTTTTTCTTTTTAACAAAAGAGGTATGCTTATTTCTCAAGTAGAGTTAGAAAGAAAAGTTTTGGAGTCTAAATTTAGACTAGAGTGAGATTCATGGAATTTAGCTTTAAAAATATGTGAATGAAACACCTAAGAGGGTTTGTTTTCATTACTTATCCCATTGTACAATATTATTTTAATAGATTGTGATCTTTGGTTTATCGTAAGATTATGTCTGGTGTGCATGGAACCTATACAAATGATCTAGGATGCTATAAAACAGATTCTTTATAGGTCAGCAACAATTTGGAAGTAACATAACCAAACTGCAGGTGGATGGAAGCATTGTCATAATATATACAATATGATAATAGATAAAAATGAGTGCATCTCTAAGAAGCTCATAGCTTTAGGCGAGTTATAGTAACATAGATCCTCCAAGGAGTTCCCATTAAAGATGAAATTCCTAAATTTTAGAGGCTATTTGGTTGGGGGGTAGTCGGAGCGGCATATCAACTACATCAAAATTATAACTAACTGTTTGTAATTAAGTAGCTGGAATGTACAATTGTTGTTAGAACAGCACATTTTTGTCCAAAGAACTGTAGATGTACATAAGATCAAATTGAACATAATAATAAATTTTTGTAGGAGTTGAGCATTAATAGAACGCTTCGACATTTGATTTACCAAATGCGCCTATTCAACTGCATTTTCTAAGGAAGATAAACCCCCCACCCCCTAAAAAAAAACATAAAAAAACATGTAATTGTGCAGACACTTTAATATAATAGTAGAATGCAACTCTAATCACAGTAGTTCTTGCTGCATGAAGTTGGAAATGTAACACAACTCTACTACACCCACCACAAGCCCCCATGGTGCAATCTACTCTAATTTTTAATGAAGCTCAAAACAAACAAAGCATACCCTTTTGTTCTCTCTAATCACCATCCATCCGATTCCCCTTGCTCATGAACCCTCGCGTTCTCATCTGCCCATTCAAGCAGGCCAAGTAATCCTTGTGTTCGTCTTCCAAGTCTTCCAAATATGCGTTTGTTGTCTATTGTAGGTTAATTCCTTAATTCCAAAGAGAGAGAAATATGCATGGATTGTGCAACATGGCCAATTAATTATCAATCTGATCGCAAGGATTTGTTTCATTTCAGACGTTCACAAATTCAAATTCAAAATAAATTGACGCAAGCCATGCACAAATTCTAGAGAGAGAATAGATTTTACAGATGAGTTCCTCGAAGGTTTTGATCCCACCACTAACTCAAGCAAATTTTCTTCAATTGTTAGTGATGCAGCCTTCAGGAGATCTAAAAGAGAGGATATTTTGGTTTTGGTAACTATTCGACTTTCTTCTTGCTTAGTTTTAGCTCTTAGTAATCTTCTATTTACTATCAGACTCCCTCAAGCCTAGAGAACAACTCTTGATCTGTCCATAATTTAACCATTGTTAGTTTCGTACGATACACAATACGTATCATATGAAACGATACGTATCGGCCCCCAAAACCATTGTTAGTTTCGTACGATACACAATACGTATCGGACTACAGTATCAGCCCCCAAAAGTTTTGCATGAAACATATTGCATATCGTCCGATACGATATGCTTTTTCTGAACTGAAATGGGTACGGGTTGCGAATAACGGGTTTGGTTATCAAAATATCCAGTAACTCATACTATGTAAGAATTTTTTTCACAAAACTAGGGCAAACTTTCTCAAGCACTCGATTTTCATCTTGCCTGCGCAATCAACTTCTCCCTTGCTTGATTTCTCTGCTTCCTTCTCGTTGTTGCTTCCTTCTAGTCATCCCAAGTCTCATCGAGTTCACTACTCACTTCAAGTTCAAGGCTTCGATTGTTGTCGATGAATCTTTATTATGAAACTTATTATGTTTATGTTTGACATAAAGATAAATATTTTTGACCGTTTTGGTATTATTTTGGTTATCAAATGCATGACCTTGTACGATTTATATGTATGTATTTGCGCGGTTACAATTTTAAAATTGTTTGTTGCTTTATCTTTTTCATGCATATAATTATGCATAATTAATTCATTATTGGAAAGGAAAAAATATGTATCATACGATATACGATACATGATACAATTAAGAAAACGAAACATGATACGTATCATGATATGACAACTTTGGATTTGACTGCTGGACAAATAATCTTCCTATAAAGAATTCATACATCCACCAGTTTGCACCAAATTTGTTTTCATCATTTGAAGAATAAACTCGTTATTTATCAATTTAGCTTTTGCATAAATTTGCTTTCTATAGGGATTACCTCCTTTATGGGCCTAATAAAAGGTTATTACCTCCTTTATGGGCCTAATAAAAGGTTGATATTGCAATAAACAAGCCATCATGAGTTTCGGTATCTTGCAAACTCTTACTCAATAGTGATTTGTACCATCATAGTCGTGTAAGCATTACATGAATAACATACAATGTCGGATAAAGTTCAAGAAGAGAAAAACATGTAACATTGCAAAAATTATTTAATAGTTAATACAACTTTTATCCAACCTGTCACGTTTTTATTAGGGTTTACCCCTATCGGGCTAGCATTCACAAGTTGATTTCCACTGAATTTATACACTTAAAAAATTTATTATTTATTTACTAAGGTTAATCCTGTGATCTTAGCAAAACATTATTGATCAACACCATCATGGTCATTACCATCAAGGAGCCTTCTCAGATCAGAATAGGTTCGACATTTAAGTGAACCTCTAATGCCCCCTAAAAAAATTGACACAATTTTATTACTAATGCCCTAGGTTGCACGAACACGCCTAAACCCCTCTCGAATCCGAGTCGGACTCGAATTAGACACGGCCTGCCATGTGTCAGACAAGAAATTTCAGTGTCGGACACCAAATTGAGCTCAAAAGAAGGGGGCACGGAAGGGACATCGAACCGATATGGAGGGACATGTTTGGAACACGTTTGGGCTGGTTTTGTTGGTTTTAAACCCACTAAAACTATCATACCCGGTACATTAAGTTATACCTAAATTCCCAAAATTACCATTCCAGACATGGCTTCGACTTGGACTTCTGAGGTTAGGGCTTCATGTTTGACGCAGGACCGCGGGCGACTACATCTAAGGGTGGATCCTTTACGGGACGAGCGCCTCACCTGGACTCGAAGATTTTGATAAGCATATATATAGTGGATGCTATAACAAATATATTCTGAGTTATACCTTGAAAGTTTGATCCATGGGTTGTAGTGGCTTGGTCTTTAAAATGCAATCCCGATGTTGCAGGATCAAGTCTTGGGCATCACATTAATTTTTGGATTTTTTATGTTTAGGCACTCTAGCCAATCTTATATTTATATTTGCATGCACCTTTAAATCATCTTAAATTCTTTCAAATAACTTTTTAAGGTCGATATTTCGCCTATACTTTCATGTTTAACAATTGTAATTTCAAATTAATTTATTATACATATTTATATGTTAGTAGAATTAAATTTTAGTACAAATCATTAATAAATCGTATTTTTCAATTTTATAAATGTTGTTAAACATAAAACAAAAAATATAGTATGGTAAATATATTTTGCCCTGCCTGACAAAAGCTCCAGGATCCGCCGCTGCCGCCAGTAACCCAGGGATTCAATTTGGATGCAGGCAACTCCCACGACTTTGATTTTGATTCAAGGCTTCAACTTCTCCTTGACTTCGATTCAGGACTTTAACTTCTCCCCTTCAACTTCAATTGGATTAAAATGACATCGACTTCAACTTTTTGCTTCGGCGTCGACTCAGGGCTTCTCCTCGACTCCGTTCTCATTCTTCTCTTTCCCTCGACTGCACTTCAACCCCAATATACTATAATATAACATATGTACTTGTGTCCCCGTATCCTATATTTTAGAACTTTGTCATGTGGCATCGTGGTGTATCTGTGTCCGTGCAAGCTTGCTAGTATCCCTTCAAATAGGTCCATGGAAAACCTAACTAGTGAAAACATTATTAAGAACATTAACGTCATAATTCAATCCCCATGCCTAAGATTCTCTTTTTCATAATAATATTACTTTTTCAATATATTTATACAAAAGACTAAAATAGATAGGAGATATAAAATTAGTAGTGGAATCTAAATAATGAGAATTTGATTTTACTTAAACAAAGAATGTTAACTGAAGGCAATTAAAATTTTAAAGATGAAACTAACATTATGTGGAGAAATATGTGAAAATACATTAAAAGAATAATTAAAGAAACATTTGGTGAATCTAAAAGTAATATAATATTTATAAAGAGAGTTGGTGGTGGAATGAAGAAATCCAAATGATTAATTAAAATGAAAAGAATATCTTATAAAAATTTGGAAAAACTGTAAAAATGATCTACTTTTTTTAAGAATATAAGTTCGCAATTAAAAATCTAAAAAATGATTATTGAAGCTAAATCTGGTTATGAAATTTATATAACAAAGGTAGAAACAAATATATATATATATATATATATATATATATATAAGATAAGGGAAAAGAAAGGTAAAGACCAAGGTAATATCATGTGGGCTAAATTTCAATTTAATACCATGAACTTTAGTCACTTTCTCTCAAAACTATCAGGAACTTCTAAAATGATGCAAAGCTACCATAAACCTTTCTTTGTAACAGAAAACCCCCTAACGGAGCTAACATGTGATTAACAAAAAAGATAAAATGGCTAAAATATCCGACATATATCAATTTAAAAAACAAATTTTATACTAAGAATTAATATATGTTGGGTATTAATTCAGTAATTCCCTATTTTGTCAATCAAATATTAACGTTGTAGGGAGTTTTCTGGTGCAAGAAAAATTCATGATAGCTTTGCATCATTTTAAAAGTTTATGGTAGTTTGAGGGAAAAGCGACTGATGTTCATGGTATCAACTTCAAATTTGATCAAAGAGTTTAGTTTAAAAGGATGAGATTAAATAAAGATAGAAGAGTTATTTTTATGCATTGTTTACCGAGAAGAATAATAGAAAACTCGGGGTGGAAACAATTTAGGTAATAAGAAAAATATTATGTATTTTCGTAAGATTATTCTAAGTGAAGTGAAGTGAAAGATGACCTAAAAATATGAAAATGGAATAAACAGGAAGATCCGACAATATTTCGATCGAAGTTCAGAATTATTTTAGGGGTAACGGTTAGTGTGGTTCACTAAGTTAATCAATAAAATTATTGATACAAAGAAAATGCCTAATGAATGGAGCAGGGATGGAACCAAGTACGGAGACAAGGGGCAGTCGCCTCTTAAGATTTCGGAACGTTTATAGAGATCAAAATGTTTGCCCCGGCCAAAATTTAAAAAGAAACCTTTTCGGTTGTTTTGAGAAATCTCCTAAATTAAAAGGATCAGTGGCTATTTTATAAAGTATAATTTTTAAAAAAATCATGGTGAAGATTTCTCTTCCTGATATTAAGGAGAGATTGTTATTCTTGAAATGATATAGACTATATAAAAAAATTATTCAAAGCACAATAAGATTTTTTTAACGTGTATTTTATAATAATATTGACCTCTCAACATGCAAATCTTCTCATTTAAAACCGACAAATTAGATAGTTCGTTTTATTTTGTTATGTAAATCCTCTCAATTAGATTTGTAACCTAACTTGCAAATTATAGGTTTGTATTAATTTCCAATTCTTGATAACTAGTCAAAGAATGTTTATGGTGGAACAAATTAGACTTATAAGCATTTTATGAGGAATATTGTTAAGCTTTTTGATATGTTAAAAACATATTTTTTTTTGTCATCTAATTAATTTGATAAGTAATTGTATATGACGGTTTCGTTTTTAAATAAAAACATCTCGATGTTACATAAACAAGTTTTTAATTTTTTATGATTATAAAAAATATCGCATAAAAATGATGTTTAGTATTTTTCTTTCTTTATTAAGAAAAAAGTTTAACAATAGAACCAAAGTTACAATTGATGTCGAATTTAGTGAAACCTGGTTCCGTCTCCGTAATGGAGGATAAGCATATGATACCTATCTATAAAAATAAACGAAATATATAAAAGCCTGAAATGGGGTTGAGGTTGGTGGTGGGCCCCACCACTTAAACCCCAAGAGACGCTGCCATGTTATACCCCCAGTTTGAAGGGATTGACCGCAACGAATTATCTGCGATCAACCACAACCCTAGATGGCTCTATATAAAATTGTTCAAACTATTATAGTATTAAATTTATGTCATACAATGACATTATGGAAAAGTAATTGAACATAAACTCTCGAAAGAAACGTCGCCGTCGTCATCTTAAGCTTTGTCCCATTCACATAGGGTCGGCTATAAAACAAAGCTCCTGTAAAGATATAACAAAATTTTACAGCCGGCTATCGACCCTACGTCAACCTAGTCCAAATAAGTACCAAACTCTTGGTTCAAAAAGTTATGATAAGTGCACATTCTTATAACTAATTGACATTCTCTAAATTCTCATAAACTATAGAGAAATCTAAAAGAATGGAAAAAGATGATACATTTGCTATATGAAGTTGTCTTCAACTCTAAGGCACAAATAGCAAAGGCAAAATGAAACATGCTCAATATAAGGAAAGAAACATCCAAATCTGAAAAAATCAATTTATGTTAAAGCCAATAAGGTCTACTAGAAACGCGATTTATTTATTAAGACGATTGATGGATAAGGATAAAGAAAAGAAGAGAGATCTGCATATGCATATGGTTTTTATTAATTTAGAAAAGACTTCTGATATGGTTCTAAAGGAGATTATGCAATGGACTTCAGAAAAGAAACTAATATCTTATAGTATATCGATGTGGCTAAAAATATGTATGAATAAACAATTACTAGAGAAATAATGATCAGAAGAGAAACAAATCTATTTCCTATCACGAAAGGTTTACATAAGGATCAACATTAAGTCCTTACGTTTTTGCATTAGAAAACGAACTAGTATACCCATAGATATATCAATGTGATTAAAGATATGTATGATAAAGCAATTACTAGAGTAAGGGCAAATAGAAGAGTTATAGATCCATTTCCTATCTCTGTAAGTTTACACCAAGGACCGGTATTAAGTCCGTATCTTTTTTGAATTAGTTATGAAGAACTCATCAATCATACTCAGGTTGATGTTGGTATATGTTGATTGCCGATGATATTGTTTTAGTAGATGAATCTAAAGAAGTGTTAATTTCAAAAGTAGTAAATGGGAAGACACCTTAGTTACTAAAGGATTTAGAATTACCAGAACAAAAAAGAATGTATAAAATGCAACTTTAGCCAAACTAGGCGAAGTAATAGACATGAGATGCAAAATGATGTTCAATATATATCTAGAAGTAACCTTTTTCTACTTAGGATCTAATAATTAATAATGATGGTGATATCAAAAAAGCTGCAGTACATAGAAGATGGTCGAAGTGAAGTGCTTTAGAGTGTTATGTGATCATAAGCTATCTTTGAAATTGAAAAGAAAATTTAATAAGACGGTAATAAGGTCAACAATGCTTTATGGATTTGATAGTTGGGCAGTTAAGAAAAAAATGTCCAAGAGATGAGGGTGACTAAAATAAGAATGTTGAGATGGATAAGTAGTACTACATCAAATGATTGGATCAGAAATGAGTTGGAGGACGCTGCTATAGAAGATGAGATGAGAGAACTAAATGAGATGGTTTGGACATATGCAGCATAAACTAACTAATATGGATATGATCAATTAAATGCATTGAGGCTGCCTTATCAGATCAGAATGGAAGAAATGATTCACAGAACTTCCCCAAGACTTTGGGACAAAGGATTGTTGTTGTTGTACCTTAATCTCTTAGTATCTCACGTGCAGAACTTGTTATCAGGTCAAAAACAGAACCACCATATAAACTAATAGGTTTTTTTTCTTCTCCTTATCTTAAGGAAGGCCAATATCTGTCCTAGGCTTTTAAATTGGCTATACAAATCCTTTTCTTCAACTTTGCTCTATTAAGGGTCATTCCAAATTAAGTTAGCAAGTAGCATATATTGCCCTCTATCCATGGTCCTTTGACCCTTGATCGACCATTAACTACTATCTAAATTACCATAATATAACCAGAAATCATCGTACTCGACCAAGCAAATCAGTTTTACTAAGTTACCATAATATAAGAAGAAATCAAATTTCAGCTCATGATTTGATATAAAATCAACAAATGTAAGTTTAGAAAGCATAAATTCTAAACGCAAAGGACAGAAGAAAATGATTACCTGAAAATGGGAACTATTAAGGCAGTAACCAATCCGCCGAAACAAAGGGACCATACACTTTTGGATCTCCACTATATTGGTCATTTCCAAGATCTCTTCCAACTCACTCAAAAACATCACCTCCTTCTGACTATTTGTCACTGGCCAATACTTCAACAGACCCCTGATAACCGTACTCGCCAACTGTGGCTCCTTCTCTATATACTGAGTCACGCAATAGGTCAATTGCTGAAGATAAATCCCTACTGACTTTGGTTTATGCAGAGGAATCAAAGCCCTCAGCAAGAAAATCTCATGCTCCTCTTTCAACGGCAAAGCAAAGCCACTTATGACACTTCCGAAAACCTCTAACAGCTCTCCGATCCCATTATGCTTATCGGTCTCAAACACAAATCGATAGAATATATTGCTCACCGATTTCCGTATGAAAGGCCGATGAACCATGAACTTCCCATAAACTTTATGCAATATAGTTTTCAAGCAATCCCTTTCTCTTGGATCCTCCGAATCAAACAACCCGAGCAATTTCAAAATGAATGAATGATCGAAATACTTCTTTGCTAACTTTGCATCTAAAGAGGTGGAGCCAACAAGCTTAAGAAACAAATCATACACCAGCTGCAAATGCGACCATGCAGGATCAAACATCGGCTCTTCCTCTTCAGTCTCGCCCCCGCTAGAAGAATGTGGCCTGTTACTCGGAGGGAAAACCCTAAACAAATTCGATGCAAACATCTTGCAACAAGCTGAAATCATCTGCTCAGTGAATCTAGGGGGACCCATGTTCACATAATCTATAAGATCGATGAGAGCCTGCCTCTTGATGTCCTTTTCAGCTGAATTCTTATTCGGGTCGGAGAAATCAAAGACTACACAGCAAAGATTCAGCTTGCTGATAAAAAGATTGGGTTTTTCTTGACTACTGACATCTTTGAAGGACAGCAGAGGTTCGATCCCGGTGACTAAGCTTGAAGGGAAAATAGCAGTTTTCTTTGGAATGCTGCTGCTGGTTCCGCAGCCGCTGACAGTTCTCTGGATCGAGCTCCCATTAGAGGTGGAATTGTTTAAGTGATTGTTTGATGTTGAATCTGAATGCAAATCAGATTTCGAGGATTTTCGGGGCAATTTGCTTAAAAATTGCTTCCACATGATGATAAAAGTGAGCAGCTAATTCCTTTTTAAAAAATAGAAAATCATTAAACCAACATCAAAAGCATCGTGTCTGCTCGAATTTTTAGTGAATAAAGCACTAAATTGAAAGGCTACAAGTAAGGAACTTTAACCATTTTTGGAACTTTTAACTGCAATCAAGCGCATAAAACTCGAGAACTAACTACTAATTACTAAAAATGGAAAGAAATCATAGGCTTCATCAATGCCAGTACAGCTGGAATCAAACAAAAGCCATAACTCGTAGAACTTGAGCAGGAGACTAGAACAAAGGGGGCGAAACCCTAGAAATTACCAAAAAGAGCCGAATTTTCGAAGATCTGGATAATCCTTCATCGAAATTTCGAGATCTGGTGACGAAATCTCTCCCAAATCAGTGGAATCATAAGATTAGCGCCATTGAGATCGGATTTAGATCTCAAGGAGAGGAGGAAAGAAATTGATGAAGATGATGAAAATTATATTTTTTGGTAATAATTCTGTAAACAATCTTTTTTTATTTACAATATACTACGTCTCCTCTAGAAAAAAATCAGTGAAAGGGACAGCTCTAACCTGCGCCGGCGTCAGCGTGCGGTGATATCAGCCATTGATTTTGAGTTGGGTTTGAGATCTTTGGTCTATTTTTGTCCACGTCGCAGTTTGGAAGCTAGCGCACCACCTTGGAAAATAGTGAGGGGACACTTTAGATTAAACGGTCTTTGTCAAAAGGACAATGATATCCAGGTTATTTTTGGGAAAATTATTTCCAGACCTGTTTTCTGGAAGCGATTTATGTTTAGACCCAAGGATTTTCAAGATTGTAAAAATACTCAACACTTCGAAAATACGAATATTCCATACCTATTCTATACATATTCTAACTGAGATATTTTTGAAACATACCGGTTTTATCCTTTTTCAAACCATACACATTCTAACCTTAGTTACTTTATTATACGATCAACTATGTCTTTATTTATCAAACATAACACCGATCAAACCATAACATTATTTAGCAAATCATAACACTATTTATCATAACTAGGTCTTTGCCTACGCATGAGGAGTTACACAATCTATTTATATATAAAAAAAAAAACTAGGTTCGGAATACACAAAATTGTGTAATTCGGCATAACTTCGTGTATATCCGACCCTTAATTTTGTCCAATTGCAAACTACTATAAGCGGTGGAAATTAATCTAATCGAATCAATTTTGAGATATTCTGCTCACTGCATTGTCATTTTTATCTTTTATTAATCATATGGACTCTAATATAAACATAAATAAATCATAATAATAAGAAGACTTGCATATAAAATAAAATAATATTTAATTTTTCAATTGCTTTTATCTAGCAGTATTCTAGCTATCGATAATAAAATAGACTAATCTAAATTTAAAAATAATTTTCTTCCATCTCGACCGATTTCCGTGCTTGCCTCATTGTTGAGGTATGCTTGAGATGATCTTCCTGTTGGCTATAGTTTGCTCAAGGCAATTATCGTAATCGCAGGCAGGTGATTATGATGATACAGTCTAAGAAGTTTGCTGGATTTGGAGTTCATTTGTGAACTCGGTTCCATCAGATATCCAGACAAATTCTAAGACAAGTATTGCTCATTTCGGGAGATAGTTTTCTCCGCGAAGTTGAGATATAGAGAGATACAGAAAGAAACATTGGAGTGGATCCACTCACTGAGGCTATTTCTCGAACGCAATATTTTCGCAAACGGGCTTTGCGAAACTGATTAGTAGAGTAGTTGGGTGTTCGGTATCACACGAGCTGTGAGTATGAGACACCGCAATAATTGGCCTTAAGTGCAAGTGGGAGATTGTTGGCTATAATGCCCTCAAGGCAATTATCATAATCGCGGACAGGTGATTATGATGATTGAGGGAGGATCTATACCGGTAGAACAGTCTTACTCGAGATGATAGTATGCTATCTAGTTTGTCTTTATCATTATGTACATGTTGATAGAGCCCATAGGATTCTTGCTTGACTACCAGCATTATGATGGCGATCATATACGTGGGAGCTGGGGGTCTATAAGCATATCCTTAAATGTCCCTAGTCGTGGGAGTATCAAGACTGGGCATCGATACTCCAGTGTAGACTAGTGTATACTGATCGAGACCCCGACGAGGGGCGGTGGCGAGGTCTCACAAGCCATTGGTGTTAGTTTGTTCACCTAAAATAGTATACAGGTGCTCATTGGGTTATGAGTACACTGGACGGACTCGCCGGCAACCTGCTAGTTGGTATTATACCTATTGACAGATAGCAGTTCCCAGGTGACATACGTACAGGTTAGTCTGTCGACCTGATATCATCATTTGTCTCATGTGAGTTCCCACAGTGCTTTGATTACTACCGTACCACGGCTTTGTTAGTGTATATGCCCTAGGGGCCATTATTATATCATACTTGTATGTATATTACTTAATGGAAGCTTGGGATATTCACAGTTGTATATACAATCTTGCTAAACATGGTAGTATGCTACTTGGTTTGTGTCTATTTTAATATGTGCATATGTTTCTTGTAACATATCACTTATACATATTAGTAGAGCCCATAGGATCTTTGCTTGATTACCAGCGTTGTGATGGCAGTCACACTAGTGAGGACTGGGTAGTCTATAAGCAACATCCTATACTTGTCCCTAGTCGTAGGATTATCGAGACAGGGCATCGATATTCCAGAGTAGACTAAGTGTGTACGCTTCTCATCCCAGTTGGGGAGATGGTCTATCCCACAGCCATCAGTACGTCGTACTGGAGATAGTATACAGGTGCTCGTTAGGTTACGGGTATACCGGACAGGACTCGCAGGGGAACTGATTGGTTGGTATTATACCCGTCGTCAGTTAACAGTTCCCGGGTGACATGATGTCACGACCCAAAGTTCGGCCCATGACCGGCACTTAACCACGTAACGTCTACAGGCGTAACGCGACTAAGTAAGCCGAAACCCAGAAATCAAAACCATTTTAAATATAGAGTGTTAAAACATTTTAGTAGAAGCATTTGTAAAATGTTTAGGAAACCTTAAGTAATTTAGTAGAAATCCTTTTTAGTTCAAGAGTTATATTTTAATAATTTTGGCAACATTTCCTTTATAAAAATTTGTCCCGCAAGTCGGGTAAAGGTAAGGTGTAGAAGAATAACATGTGAAATGAATAGAGCATCACAATGATATACGACGCCGTAGCGCAGAATGAGCGGTAAAGCAAAGACAAATCATAAAAGATAAGACTGCATAATATAAAGTCGGCTCACAGCGAACTCGACACCAGAGTACAAACTAACATACATCGCCCTCACAACTGTCTCTAAGTCAATACATGAAGGTAGATGGAGAATACTAGATACATCAATATACAACTGAAAGGTAAACAGATACCGTACAAAACCCACCTAATAGAAAAAGTGTAAGTGCACGGCGGCGCCCCGGCCGTCAAACTGACGGCCAAATGCGGAATCGGTGATAAACTTTAAATTTTCTTGAACTGGCAAACCGCCGCGCACTAATACCCGGATCGAACCACTAACTAGTCCTAGCTATCTACAAGAAAGGGAAGAGAGATATACCGACATATCCGAGTCCTCCGGTCTTCTCGTCGTCGTCCCAATCTCCTGCGGAATGTTCCGTCTCCTCCTCGTCGCCGGAAGTGCACCACATCGCCTACTTCTTTTACGGGCTCCCACCTCAATGCCGAGGCAACTCGGGCACGAAGCTGGCTAGTCGACGTGCCCAAGATTTGCTGTAGAATATCTAGTGAGCAAGTCTCATTTGGGGTTCATGGAGATGACTTTGTGATGGAGGAAAAAGAACTTGGAGAGAGGTGGGGGAAAAATGTAGCATGCAAAAGAATGAGAATAACATTTTCTCCCCACTCCAAAAGAGAAGCATTTCCCCTATCCAACAAAAGTGGCCGGCCCCCCCTTTTTGGGTGATTGGAGAGAGAGAGCAAAAACAAGGGGGTGGTTGGAAAGCAAATGATGATGAGGAAAAATCAAATGATCACAACAATTCCAACACTCAAACAACAACCATGATAGCAAACAAATCAACACTCCAACACCACCATCATCACCTCACAAAGTCAAGCAAGAAAGGTCAAGGGATGGGTTCCATCATGAAACCATCATGATACAAATATAAGCAAAGACCCCCTCCACAAAATGCTTATTTGCAACAATGCAAATAAGCCCTCCTCCACCAATCTTCGGCCAATGAACGATACAAAGGAAATTGGCCGAAACGGAAAGCAAACTGGCAACTCCAGAAAATTGGTCCCATAATAAATTACAGGAAAACCCCGATACTGTGCATACACACCCGAATTTGTATTCCGACCGAAATACAAATGCAATGAGACAAAATCTACACTGTACTATACTAGGATCCGGCTTAAGCCAAAGCCGGCTAGTAATATCCGTTCGATCCTGATCCGTGCAATACCGCACGTATCTGATCGAACCCTGCCATATACCCATACGGCCTATAGTACAAACTGTCCGATCCTGATCTGTGCAATACCGCACGTATCTGATCGGACCTTGCCATATCTCCATACGGCCTCTACAACTTTTCGCCCGAAAGCTGAGTAACTGAATGTGGGGGACTCTAAAGACTCGTCAACACCTTGGTTGTGGATTTAACCACTAGCACGTCAGAGGTATAAGCCAATACGTAACGGGCTACCAGGTATTGACTAAAAGGGACGTCTGTGAGCGAACTCAGCCTGACAACCCTACTGAGCCTGTCAGTGACAATATCCGTACAGTCCGGTCCGTTCGTCTATGAGCATCGCATAGCGGGCCTAGGGGGTTGGTAAAAGTCAAACCCCCAAAAGCGGTACAAGTCGTGTCGGAGTGTAGCCCAGAACACCCTGAGATACTACTGGAATACCTACCAGTAAATCTCCTTGCCTCGGCCGAGGGCTTCGTGTAATGGCTCTCCTAGACACAGCACGACCTCACCCCCAATACCGGGAGAGACGAACCCCTGAAGATACGCTCACTGCCTCCATGTGGCTCGGGACTGTACCCAACTAAAACCTGTTTGCACGACTCCTTTGAGCCGTGGTAGGGTAGTAATCAAAGTACAGTGGGAACTCACACAAGACAAATGACGATCCCCAGGTCGATGAACTAACCTGCACACATGTCACCAGGGAACTGCCATCTGACGTCTGGTATATGACCAACTAGCATGTTCCCGGCGAGTCCTGTCCGGTGTACTCATAACCCAATGAGCACCTGTATACATCTTAGGTGATCCAACTGATACCAGTGGCTTGTGAGACCGGCCACCGCCCCTCGTCGGGGTCTCGACTATATACACTAGTCTACTCTGGAGAATCGATGCCCTGTCTCGAAACTCACACGACTAGGGACCATTTAAGGATATGCTTATAGACCCCCAGCTCCCACTTATATGATCGCCCTCATACTGCTGGTGGTCAAGCAAGAATCCTAGGGGCTCTATCAACGTGTAATAGCGACTTGTCAGGTCACCTAAAGCAGTACACGATGATAAAGGTAAACCAGATAGAATACTATCATCTCGAGTAAGACTTTCCTACCGGGATAGGTCCTCCATCAATCATTGCAATCACATACCTGTGACCTAATAATTGACTCTGAGGGCACTATCTCCAACAATCTCCCACTTGCACTCAAGGCTAATTATTGCGATGTCGCATACTCACAGCCCGTGTGATACCGAACACCCAACTCCTCTACTAGTCAGTCTCACAAAGCTCGTTTGCGAAACTATTGCGTTCGAGGAATAGCCTTAGTGAGTGGATCCGCTTTGTTGTTTCTTTCTATGTCTCTCTATATCTCAAGTTCGCGGAGAAACCCATCTCCCGAAATGAGCAATACCTGTCTTAGAATGTGTCTGGATGTCTGATGGGACATAGCTCATAAATGAACTCCAAATCCAAACTTCTTAGACTGTATCGTCAACTGAACTTAATCAGTATCCTGCGCCATGCCACCCTCAGTATTGCCTTGGACCACCTGTCCAAATTACTGCCCCTCATCAGAAGGAAAATTATAACTCTGACGACCTCCTTGTCGTCCATGTCACCTTGGAAGCCTGGAATGATAACTGTCTCCTGAATGAGGCTGTCGTTATCATATCCCTAGAACATCCACTTATGTTCTAAAACTGCTTCCGACTGTTTCTCCAGGATTGGATCAATGTCAACTTATTGCATCTAGTGCAAGAACAACATCTGGTGTGGTACTTGACATCTCATGATTGACTCAATTGCCTGAGCAAGTGATCTGCCAATCATGCACGTCCCTCTCCCCTTTAGTCTGTAAGACACCTTTAGAGAGGGTGACTCCATTACCTGCAGGTACACTACCGTGCCAGGAGTCGTCCATTCTAAATACCCTTAGAATGCGGTCTAAGTACCCAAATTGGGAGACTACCCAAATCTAGATCTAAAGCCATAGATCTAGTAACCAGTATGTCTGATATAAAATCCAAGTCCCATGTGGAGAAAACACTGTTTTACCAAAGTATAACCGATCGTAGTATAGGAGTTTCTTTTCCTATTCTGTGTATGTCATCCAAATACCAGGACATCACACCCTACTACCTTCTCAACAGATCCGTCCCCTATTCTGATGAAGTCAAACCTATGACTGTCATGTCAGAAATAGATGATCTATCTCCGCTATATCTGCTTTAGTCTATAAATAGACATAAGCTACCTGTCCACCAATGCTTCCGCTGCTCCCACTGACTACGACAACCCTCTGGCAGAGTCATATACACGTACACTTCTGAAGCGAGTTCAGAACGACGCTATACTCATCTTCCCGCCGGGTCTCGCAGCCTGGAACAACAGCAATGGTAATTGTAGGTAAACAAGAACTTCCCTGTTACCGTCCTTGAGGCTACCGTAGTACCTCTCGGGTGCCTGAAGTTACCCACCTTATCTGCGGAGTGGCCAATGGAATGTCAATCCAGATTGAATCTTTAGGTTCCTTATCAAATCTTCAGTAATCGTTTGCGGTTCTGGAATCACTTCCAGTTCTACCATACTCCCACTACTGTTTTCTGAAAAAATCCATTTTTAATAAAACTGTGGCGAGTCTAGAACAATATTGCTATTGTTCATCCAGATGGTAGAAAATCAACCCTCGTCATAGCCTGGGTCAACCCACAAACAGCCATTACAGAAACGTGCCTTGAGTTATCCAGAGTCTGGTTTTAATCATAAGCTGGACAACTCCCCGTACCTTAACAACGTTAAGGTACGAACTGTTCTGTATCCCATATAGGACCAGAGGCACTGATTTAACTGAACCAGATCCAAATCATGCAACTGTCTCCAGTGCATGTCAACTAAATGGAAGGAGGCCGATCAGCGTTACTCAACTTAGAAATGCTTCCAATTATGAGTAACCTGAAAGAGAAGCAAGATCTATTAGTCACTACTACCAACTGAATACCATACATAAGCATCTACATCTTCGATCTCTTTGAAGAATCCCGATACTTGCTACACCTGGTTCTCTACTCTATTCAAATACCTATAACTTCTCAAAATTCAGACCCTGTGTTTCCACGAAACACTTGTCTAAAAACTAGAGAAGTCATAAGTAAACCGAATATAGTACGAGGACCAACCCCTCTGTCCTGATGGTCCCTGGACAACATACAATACTCTGTATAAGTCCCTTGAGTCTGATAACTCATTCACTGTGTGTCGTAGGTTGAAAACTGTACTTATGGTTAAGAAGAATTACACCGCTGTTTAATGCTCCTTACCTAACCATCCACTGATATAGGTAAATGTCATCGACATAATATCAAAAGGTATATCTCACTCTATGAAAATAGACGTACAGATATATCAATTTGAAATTGGTGCACAACAGCGGATATTCAAAACCAAATATTTGCCGACCGGCAAACAGCCCAGGTGATTTCCTCAAATATCACTGATTACAACGAATCCCGATATAATGAGGATGATCACCTAATTCCTAACAACTTACTCCCACTCATCATCTGTAAAACCATACAGATGTGAGAATCATACCTGGTAAATACATACCCTGGAGTAAGTATCTAGTCGGGAAATCAGCTTTCCTTTAACAGTACACAGTGAGACTGAAACATTGAAATGTTTCGTAGGGGTATTCTGGTATTCCTAGTAATGCCTCTTCCATTATCCAGATTCACAACTGTAACCGTGTAATTCCTTGCCACCTCTCCAAATCCCTTCATATGTCTTTAGTCATTACCTTCTGTACACCCCTTTAGGCCAAATGGTTTTCTTCCTTCCCTACCGTTCGGCACCAGCCTATGGTTTGGAAGAAGACTATCCAATAAGCATAATGGGTGTACTGTCCTAATCCTAGGAACACTCGCAATGCGAGAGAAGGTGAAGATAAAAGACACCTGAATAAATCTTATTCCTATTTCTCCTGAACCAGAATCCATCCCCGAACTGGAACAAGTTCCTTTCGAGTTCGTATATAACCATACGATGGATTATCCAAATAAACTGTGGATCTTCGTAGTGATACGGAGTGTCCTGGAGAAATACAAAGGTGATTTAGGATCGGCGAAGGAATACTTGGTTTGGTCGTGAATATCTGTTGCAATTTACTTTACCCTCTCACTAATCCCTTGCTTTGTCTTAACTTAATACCTTCTGTACACCGTTTAGGCTAATTGGCTTTCTTCCTTCCCTACCAGTCGGCACCAGCCTATGGTTTGGAAGAAGACTATCCAATTTGCGTAATAGGTGTACTACTCCTAAACCAAGGAGTACTCGTAACCTGAGAGAGGGTAAAAGGAAAAGACAACCGAATAGTCCTATCCGTTTTCTCCAGAACCGGAAACCATCCTCGAATAAATTCTTTCGAGTTCGTATCTAACCATACGATGGTTTTGTCCAATGGAAGTGGACGTTCGTAGTAATACGGGGTGTCCTGGAGAAAAGGGCAAAAGTAGGAGTGGCAATGAGGTTTGCAACTCTGACAATCCAAAAGCCAGTGTTAAGAAGGTTCGGTTAATTTGGTCACTGAGTCATAGTCTTAGGGTTGGGTCAATGGTCGCTGCCAAAGAGAGAGAGAAAAGAAACACTCAGCGTGCACTCTAACCTAGATCAGAATGGTTACCAATTTATCTAATCTGGAATCCTCCCACTGTACCGTCAAATTCTCCTCCAAACCTAAAAGAAGAATTAGTCGGGATTACCCGAGGAGTAAACTAACTCATCAGTGGGAATCGGGATCCAACTATCATCGCATGATAACGTGACGGAATCCGCTCACGGTGTCACACTCCAGAAGGTATGCGCATATCTGGCAAGTTTCAGTTCTTTTGAAACTCCCGATGTGATTTCTGCCCCATGCTCTTATGACCTTGACGAAGGCCAACAAATCATAAGTCACATGTCAAGTTCTACCCGTCATTCTCCAGGTTAATTTGAATCCACCCGCACAAGCCCTTGACGAAGGCCAACAAGGCTATACGACTGTCCCAAACCAACGCATCTATCTATGCTGCAGAAAGGCAATAAGCAGCTACCATACACTATGCCTTGACGAAGGCTAACAAACATAGCATGAATACTACGTGCTACCCGTCTGAAACGACGGAGGGCTACGAATGGTTTCTGGCGAAAACCTTTAACGTAAAGAACTTGATATCGTTGAAGGAACTGATAGCTTTTTAAAAATATAGTGACGAAAACCGTTGCTAAAGAGGTCACTCCCGGTGAAGGGATCTCGGCTCTTTCCCCGTAGAATGGGGTGCAGGATATTCCAACTGAATACCACGGTGCAAAGCAAAAGTAATCGGCTATAGTGAAGTCATTGCCCTGACGCAAACTTTTTGTCCAAGGGGTCACTCCCGGTGAAGGGATCTCGGCCCTTGCCTCGTCGAGTGAGGAGCAGGATATTCCAACTGAATACCACAATGCAAAACAAAAGAGAACGTCCTTGCAATAACAGCTTTTTGAAAAGTGTTCCAACAACATCAGATTAGGTTTGTTTTTAACTTGCATTGATCCGAATCAACGCAGTCCCATCAATTGATCACACCAAAAAGAACGAAAATATACTGATGTACGTATATGCCATCCGCATTCGCCACTGGGTCCCGTCATTACCCGTTAGGTTAGCTAACTAACGACAGAGCGGGGACTGGACTAGCGCGGATGTAAAACATATACAACATCTACTAATATATATACCAATATATTATATTTCGCTCAAGGCGTGAAAGAAATGTAACATCACAGAGAATGAACAGCATCACAGAAACAATACAGATATCTGGGATCCCCGGGTTTCACAGAGCCACTACTGAAACCCGACGTTCCCCTGGTCATGTGGATAGCCTGTGCAATGAAATCCTAGACCCCTGCGGGCGCGGCAAGTCACCCGCCAAAACCTGAAGCGAGGCAGCCCCCTTCAGTACCGTGAATGGACCACCCAGCACTTCACGGAATCCAGCAACTTGGGCACCCCTCCTGGGTCAACCTGTACCCCCTACGAGTGCGGCGAATAGCTCGCCAATCCTAGAGTAAAGCCCCCTCCGTCTCAATGCCATGAGATGCGGGCTTGTTGCCCTCTAGAACCCGGCTATCCGTGCACCCCTCCGCGGGGTAATCCTAGTACAGAAAGCAAAATATACATACAACGGGTACATCGACCGCAACCAGGTCATGCCCCAAAATAATAATACAATCAGGCAGTGACGGCAGTCCACATGTCGGACGTTCGCCCCGCAATATCAAATGTACATAATACAACCACAACTGTACTAGCATTGCATCCAGGCTATCCCCCACGACCAATCCGCAACATCACAGCAAAAACAGAACATCAACGTGAAAGTCACGTTCGCAAATCCGTCTAACCGGGCTATAGCAGTTAGACCGGATTTACCGATCAAGTGACATTCACGACCGCAGATATAATGTAAATACTGTGAAAAATGTGTTTAAAATATCCGATCAATGAAAATTTAACAAGTGGGCCCCAAAGCATTACTGTAGCAGATCAGGAAATTCTTGGCCCAATATTAATATTCCAAAACCCCAATTTTAACCCCACAAAGACACTGTAGAAATTAGGCGCAGAGATCTCAACAGTGCGCGGCGGAAACGCGGCCCAAAGGGGGTTTTGGCCGCGGTTCCGCGCCTGCACTGTCGACTGAACCTGTCGAATTTTTACAGTATCCTTGTAATCTCCAGTACATCAATTTTATACAACCTGAAAAAATTTTCGAGACCAAAAATTTCCAACAGAAAACTGATGTGATCAAAATACGGGTTTTGGAACTTTTTGATCGATCGGAAATGCAAACACATTACACCAAGCTAGACTAAGTTAATGGAGAGGCTCTGATACCACTGTAAGTGCACGGCGGCGCCCCGGCCGTCAAACTGATGGCCAAATGCGGAATCGGTGATAAACTTTAAATTTTCTTGAACTGGAAAACCGCCGCGCACTAATACCCGGATCGAACCATTAACTAGTCCTAGCTATCTACAAGAAAGGGAAGAGAGATATACCGACATATCCGAGTCCTCCGGTCCTCTCGTCGTCGTCCCAATCTCCTGCGGAATGTTCCGTCTCCTCCTCGTCGCCGGAAGTGCACCACATCGCCTACTTCTTTTACGGGCTCCCACCTCAATGCCGAGGCAACTCGGGCACGAAGCTGGCTAGTCGACGTGCCTAAGATTTGCTGTAGAATATCTAGTGAGCAAGTCTCATTTGGGGTTCATGGAGATGACCTTGTGGTGGAGGAAAAAGAACTTGGAGAGAGGTGGGGGAAAAATGTAGCATGCAAAAGAATGAGAATAACATTTTCTCCCCACTCCAAAAGAGAAGCATTTCCCCTATCCAACAAAAGTGGCCGGCCCCCCCTTTTTGGGTGATTGGAGAGAGAGAGCAAAAACAAGGGGGTGGTTGGAAAGCAAATGATGATGAGGAAAAATCAAATGATCACAACAATTCCAACACTCAAACAACAACCATGATAGCAAACAAATCAACACTCCAACACCACCATCATCACCTCACAAAGTCAAGCAAGAAAGGTCAAGGGATGGGCTCCATCATGAAACCATCATGATACAAATATAAGCAAAGACCCCCTCCACAAAATGCTTATTTGCAACAATGCAAATAAGCCCTCCTCCACCAATCTTCGGCCAATGAACGATACAAAGGAAATTGGCAGAAACGGAAAGCAAACTGGCAACTCCAGAAAACTGGTCCCATAATAAATTACAGGAAAACCCCGATACTGTGCATACACACCCGCATTTGTATTCCGACCGAAATACAAATGCAATGAGACAAAATCTACACTGTACTATACTAGGATCCGGCTTAAGCCAAAGCCGGCTAGTAATATCCGTTCGATCCTGATCCGTGCAATACCGCACGTATCTGATCGAACCCTGCCATATACCCATACGGCCTATAGTACAAACTGTCCGATCCTGATCTGTGCAATACCGCACGTATCTGATCGGACCTTGCCATATCTCCATACGGCCTCTACAACTTTTCGCCCGAAAGCTGAGTAACTGAATGTGGGGGACTCTAAAGACTCGTCAACACCTTGGTTGTGGATTTAACCACTAGCACGTCAGAGGTATAAGCCAATACGTAACGGGCTACCAGGTATTGACTAAAAGGGACGTCTGTGAGCGAACTCAGCCTGACAACCCTACTGAGCCTGTCAGTGACAATATCCGTACAGTCCGGTCCGTTCGTCTATGAGCATCGCATGGCGGGCCTAGGGGGTTGGTAAAAGTCAGACCCCCAAAAGCGGTACAAGTCGTGTCGGAGTGTAGCCCAGAACACCCTGAGATACTACTGGAATACCTACCAGTAAATCTCCTTGCCTCGGCCGAGGGCTTCGTGTAATGGCTCTCCTAGACACAGCACGACCTCACCCCCAATACCGGGAGAGACGAACCCCTGAAGATACGCTCACTGCCTCCATGTGGCTCGGGACTGTACCCAACTAAAACCTGTTTGCACGACTCCTTTGAGCCGTGGTAGGGTAGTAATCAAAGTACAGTGGGAACTCACACAAGACAAATGACGATCCCCAGGTCGATGAACTAACCTGCACACATGTCACCAGGGAACTGCCATCTGACGTCTGGTATATGACCAACTAGCATGTTCCCGGCGAGTCCTGTCCGGTGTACTCATAACCCAATGAGCACCTGTATACATCTTAGGTGATCCAACTGATACCAGTGGCTTGTGAGACCGGCCACCGCCCCTCGTCGGGGTCTCGACTATATACACTAGTCTACTCTGGAGAATCGATGCCCTGTCTCGAAACTCACACGACTAGGGACCATTTAAGGATATGCTTATAGACCCCCAGCTCCCACTTATATGATCGCCCTCATACTGCTGGTGGTCAAGCAAGAATCCTAGGGGCTCTATCAACGTGTAATAGCGACTTGTCAGGTCACCTAAAGCAGTACACGATGATAAAGGTAAACCAGATAGCATACTATCATCTCGAGTAAGACTTTCCTACCGGGATAGGTTCTCCATCAATCATTGCAATCACGTACCTGTGACCTAATAATTGACTCTGAGGGCACTATCTCCAACAAAAAGGGCTAACACGCCTCAGTAATGGTATCTGTGTCAAAGGATGCGGTAAACAGCCAGCCGCAACTACTCCAAATGGCAACCTGCAAACACTGTGGCACAACGGGGGTGAGTTGCCAACTCGTGAATAGTAGATAACATATAAAGGTAATCACGAGTATGCACGTGCTGCGATGCTCTAACCTATGCCAACGGATAAACATCTATATGATGAACTGGATGCTCAATATCATGCAACAAGTGCGATCTAATAATCATGTCTATATGATGAGCAAGATATGTGATAATCAGGCATGGCGATGCAATCTAACAACCCTATATATATGATGAGCAGGGTATGTGATGATATGCAAGCATGTGTACTCTATCAGGCATACTAGCTACAGGATGAGATGTCAAGTACTGAATGCTGAGTATGGAAAGGAATAATATCAACACGGAATATCAACGTGGAAAATAACTGGTGTCTATCAATACACCAAAACCCAGTACAACTCAAGCGTCGTCATCCACATCGGTCCTCAAATCCTGTAATCTCATAAAATCGGGAGTGCCCATCACCGGCACTCAAAATATCATAAAATCAGCCGTGTCCAGCCTCGACACGCAAATCCTCTAATATGGGGCGTCCGTCCATCGGATCTGCCCACGGGCTCCGTCTGCGGAATCGGCCCTCGGCCACGGCAGTACGCGTCGTCCCGTATCCGTCAATCGACTCTGGTCAGTATCCTCCGGATAACCGCCAGGTCCAACTAATCACCGGTAGGTAGTAGTCCCTCCGCCGGGCTCACCGTCTAACAATACGAGTCTTCTCGCCCCGGGGTACCGTACCGGGTCCACCATGTACCCGCAATAGGTGCCTACCTCTCCTCGAATCGGGTATACTCACACAAGCTCTCTGGAACCGAGAAAACTCATGGTGGACGCACTAAAATATCATATCAAGGGAAACCGGGTTTTTTAAACAGTGCGTATTTTCTTAAAATAGTACTCCGGTTCTCAAATCCAGAAATCACATAAATCCAATCCAATGTGTAATCCATGCAATGTGTCGTATGACACTACGAGTAAAAGAAAGGGAGAACCGCTCTTTTTAAAAGATCCAGTTTTGAAAATATCGTTTGCGGCCCCTTAGTTTTAAATCAAGTCAATATCATCCATGTATGTAACATATGAATGTGGGTATAGGTATGGATGTGCGAATGGATAAGTACGCAAAGTGAATATAGCAATGTACATGTGCACTAATATAGACATATGATGTAGATGTGCCCAAGTATGAACATATGTGATGTATGTGGCACAAGTATAGATATGCGGTTTATAGCAATCCTATAATGTGAGCGGCATGGCAATCACTAACGGTGTGAATGTAGCATATAAATCGTGCTCGTGCAACTTGGACCGTTAGTGATAGTGCAGTGTTCTATACTACCAGTATATCTATATGGACACTCATGACTACAAATCCTATTACGCCCTGACGCTTAACGCCATACGGGCGATTTCCCCGTAGATGTTAAATCTACTCACCTGGTCGCGTGCTAAGTATAGCCGACCACCTGCTTCCCTTTCCTGGCGACGTCGGACGTACTCGCCTGTGAACCTGGAATTTACACAAGGAATCCAATTATATAAGAAAGAATCTCGCAAAACGCGATATCGAAACAAAACGAGAAACCCGCGTCGCGAATTAACTCGCGTGTGTGCGATACGCTGAAACGTGTGTGCACGCGTCTACGACTCAGCCCGACACGCCGCGATACGCTGAATCACAAAACCCACTCGTGTATCGCGCGTATCGCGCAAACTAAAAACACCAGAAAATGATATATCGTCCCAGATTCTACCCAGGTTACAATATTACAAAACTATATACACCAAGGACCTACAGAACATAGCAGACACCCACCCTAAAAACCCCAGCTCCTATCTCCCTGCTCTGGCCGCAATTTGCGGCAAGATCGATTATTTCGGCTGCCTGAAGGTTGGCTGGTGGGGTCGGACTCTGGTGGTGGGGTCAGGGTGTCACTAGTATTCTATGGTCCACTCAATTTTATTCTGAAGTCACTGGGGTAACAGCAGATATCAAAAAGCTAAGTTTTGCTTTAAAAAGTCACATTTTGCACAATCATGAAAAATCAGGGTATTTTGGTGTAATCTGTGGTTACCTAGGTTTACTTGGCCTTAACAGCACTTAATTAACTTAGACTAGCCAAAACTAACCTTACTTAAGCAAAGATCACACTAATCACCACAAATATCGCTAAAAACACACAATCTAGCGATAACAACTACCAATTTACACTAATTAAACTAAACCAACACACAAGTCTAGCATACAAGCAAGTGGAGCTCAGAGGTTATACCTCATTTGACCCTACGAGGCTGGGTCAGGAGAAGAAGAGAAGAAGAAGAAGCTGCCACTGCTGTTGCTGTTACTACTGCTACTGCTGATGCTTGCTGTTGATGTTGTTATTGTTGTTGATGGTGTTGTTATTGCTGTTGTTGCTGTTGTTGACGTTGTTGTTGTTGTGCTGGGGCTGCTGCTACATGTTTTGCTGCTGCTGTTGCAAGGAGCTGCTGCTGTTGCTTGGTGTTGCTGCTGCTGGGGCTGAAGCTGATGCTCTGTTGTTGTTGCTACTGTGCCTGCAGCTTCTGCTGTTGCTGCTGATGATGCTAAGAGTGTGTGTGTGTGAGAGAGTGAATGCGTGAGAAATGAAAGGGTGTTGCAAACAAAAGAAATGATAACAATAGAGAGTCAACCCCCCATTTCTCTCTCTCTTGCCATATTAAATGCAAGCATGGGCTTGCCATGATGCACCCTCTCTCTCTCTCATTTAATGCAAGCATGGCATTGCCATGATGCATTCTCTCTCTCTCATTCTCTCAAGTCAACCAAAATAAATTTTAAATCCCTTTTTCATTTAAAAAAAATAACCTTAATTAAAATCATTTATCTTAACAAGGAGGGTTTAATCCACCATGGTTGTTAAACATGGTTTAACCCAAATTCTAACCCTAGTTTACATGCACAAGTTTGTGCAAGCTTGGTAAAATTTTAGAAAAATATTTATTAAATTTGAAAAATTATTTGAAAATCAATTTGGTAAACTTTTTATTAAAATCACATATTAAAATATAATTAGCCACTAAACACATCCTAGGGTGTTACAATCTTCCCCCCTTAAAGAAATTCGTCCCCGAATTTAAAATATAAAGCAACGCATACTTTCAAAGAGATGAGGGAACTTCTTCCGCATCTCGCCCTCGGCCTCCCAAGTGATCTCTTCACCATTCGGGCTGCGCCAAAGCACCTTCACTGATGGCAAGACCTTCGATCTAAGTTTCTTCACCTGTCGGTCAAGATCACGACTGGCTGCTCGGTGAACGTAAGATCACGCTCGAGCTTAACGGTCTGATGCGGAATCATGTGCGAAGGGTCATGTAGGTATCTGTGAAGCATCGACACGTGGAATACGGGGTGAACATCTGGGAAGTCAGGTGGAAGAGCCAAACGATAAGCTACTGCGCCCACACGCTTGAGGATCTCAAAGGGACCTATGAATTTGGGGCTAAGCTTCTCCTTCCGTCCAAACCTCATCACTCCCTTCATCGGAGAGACCCTTAGAAACACTTGATCGCCAACTGCAAACTCTAGTCTGCGGCGGCGCCTATCAGCGTACGATCTCTGCCTGCTCTGAGCTGTCCTCATCCTGTCTCGAATCAGCTGTATCTTCTCAGTCGTCTCCTGTATGATCTGTGGCCCCAAAATACTGCCCTCGCTGAGCTCTGTCCAACAGACGGGCGATCTACATCTCCTCCCATACAAAGCCTCGAAAGGTGCCATCTGAATCGTATCCTGGAAGATATTGTTGTAGGAGAACTCTATTAAGGGTAAATGATGATCCCAGCTACCACCAAAATCTAAAACGCACGCTCGAAGCATGTCCTCGAGGGTCTGAATGGTCCGCTCTGACTGTCCGTCGGTCTGCGGATGGAATGCTGTGCTGAAACTCAAGCGCGTGCCCAAACCCTCCTGAAGCCTATGCCATAGTCGGCTGGTAAACTAGGTGCCTCTGTCGGACACAATACACGTCGGGACTCCATGCAGTTGTACAATCTCGTCGATGTATATCTGGGCATACTGAGCAAATCCGAAAGTCGTCTTCACCGGCAGGAAGTGAGCCGCTTTCGTCAGACGATCCACGATCACCCAAATGGAGTCATACCCTCGCCTAGTTCTGGGTAGACCCACAACGAAATCCATCGAAATATGTTCCCATTTCCACTCCGGAATGGGTAACGGCTGTAGCTCTCCCGCCGGCCACTGGTGCTCGGCCTTGACTTGCTGACAAGTCAGGCATCTAGACACGAAATCTGCAATGTCCCTCTTCATTCCGTCCCACCAGTAGACCTCTTTCATATCATGGTACATCTTGGTGGAACCGGGGTGGACACTGTACACCGATCGATGTGCCTCCTCAAGAATATCGCGCCGCAATCCCTCAGTATCTGGTACGCACAGTCTAGACCCAAATCGTAATATCCCCTGATCATCAATCGCGAACTCGGAGAATTTGCCCTGTCCAATCTGTGCCATGATCTCTGAGCAACGGTCATCCCCGCGCTGTGCCTCATATATACGGTCAAGCAACTGTGGGCGTGCACGAACATGCGCAAACTGTCCCCCGATCTGCGTGAACTCGAACTGCACTCGGCTGTCGCACAATATCTGCCAATCTGCCGACGACTGCCTCTGTACTGCACTCAAACCTGCTAGACTACCCTTGGGCCTCCTACTCAAAGCATCTGCTACTACGTTAGCCTTGCCCGGGTGATATAAGATCTCGCAGTCGTAGTCCTTCACCAGTTCCATCCAACGGCGCTGTCGGAGATTCAGGTCTCGCTGCTGAAATATGTACTTGAGGCTCTTGTGATCAGTGAATATCTGGCACGACTCGCCGTATAGGTAATGTCGCCAGATCTTAAGTGCAAAGACCACTGCAGCCATCTCTAGATCGTGAGTGGGGTAGTTCTGTTCATGTTTCTTCAATTGCCGGGAAGCATAAGCAATCACCCTGCCATGCTGCATCAATACGCACCCTAGCCCCACTCGTGAAGCGTCACAATAGACTGCAAATCCGCCTGATCCTGAAGGCAACGATAATACTGGCGCCGTAGTCAAACAAGTCCGTAGCTGCTGGAAACTGTGCTCGCAATCCTCCATCCAATCGAATGGAACTCCCTTCCGGGTCAATCCGGTCAAGGGTGCAACAATACGGGAGAAATCCTGTACAAATCGCCTGTAGTAGCTGGCCAGTCCTAGAAAGCTGCGTATCTCAGTAACGGATGTAGGTCTGGGCCAGCTCTGAACGGCCTCAATCTTCCTTGGGTCCACACATATACCATCCCGTGTAATCACGTGACCCAAGAAGTCTACATCGTCGAGCCAGAATGCGCACTTGGAGAATTTTGCGTAAAGCTGGTGCTCCCTCAAGGTCTGTTGTGTGATCCGCAGGTGCTGCTCGTGCTCCTCTCTGCTCCGGGAATACACCAATATATCGTCAATGAATACGATGATGAACAAGTCGAGATACGGCCGGAATATACGGTTCATCAAGTCCATGAAGGCTGCTGGCGCATTGGTGAGTCCGAACGACATCACCAAAAACTCATAATGGCCATAACGTGTACGGAAAGCTGTCTTCGGAATGTCCTCCTGTCGAACTCGCAGCTGATGATAGCCCGATCGCAAATCGATCCTCGAAAAATATCCTGCCCCCTGAAGCTGGTCGAAAAAATCGTCGATACGTGGTAAAGGATATCTGTTCCGCACGGTCACCCGGTTCAGCTGCCGATAGTCGATACAAACGTAAGCTTCCGTCCTTCTTGACGAACAGGACCGGAGCACCCCAAGGAGAAACACTGGGTTGAATAAGTCCCTTGTCCAGTAAATCTTACAACTGACTCTTCAACTCACTAAGCTCCGCCGGGGCCATCCGTTAAGGCGGTATAGAAATAGGCCCCGTGCCGGGAATCAAATCAATACAGAACACAACATCACGCTCAGGCGGTAGCCCAGGAAGCTCGTCAGGGAATACGTCAGGGAACTCACATACAATCGGAACCTGGTCCAACGGAACATCTGTAGCTCTAGTGTCATAAACATAGGTTAGGAATCCCTGACATCCCTTCCTCAACAGCTGTCCAGCGCGAAGAGAAGAAATCAAAATGTGAGGGGTGGCACCACGGTCCCCCTGCACAACAAAAGTCGGCTCGCAGGGAAAACAAAATCTCACTGTCTTCTCGCGGCAGTCCACAGACGCATAGCACGTGTCTAACCAATCCATGCCCAAAAGAACGTCGAAGTCCAACATCTCAAGAAGGATCAGGTCGACAGGCAGATCTCTCTCGCCAATGCGGACAACACAGGATCGGAACATGTGCCTAGAAACAAACGACTCTCCCACTGGAGTGGTCACAACAAACGGCTGATCAAGCAGACCGGACTCTCTACCCAAACTCGGCATGAAGTGTGTGGATACGTACGAGTGCGTGGATCCGGGATCGAACAATACGCGTGCATCAACAGAACATACTGATAAGGCACCTGAGACCACCGCATTGGACGCCTGCGCGTCCTGATGCGTCAACGCGAAAACTCGTGCCTGTCCTCTACCTGCAACTGGCGGTCCCCTACTAGCAACTGGCTGTACTCTGCCGGTGGCTGGCTGTCCTCTGCCTCGACCGCCTCGCCCTCTAGGAACAAACTCTCCGCGACCACGGGCTCTCTGTGCATGGGTCTGACGCGGAGCAACTGCGGGTACAACAGGTAACGCCCTCTGGGGTGGAGAAGGTGGAAGTGTGACATGCGGTACGGCTAGCTCCCTCCTACGTGTCTCGGTACAATCTCTGACGCGGTGATGAAGACTACCACATCCAAAACATCCACGGGACGACTGCTGACCCTCCTAGGGGTATGAGCTAAACATCTGACCTCGCCCTGAGTCTCTGCCACCTGTACGACGTCTATCACGGCGTCTGAATGGATGTCTCTGAGCTGCTATATCAGTACGAACCCTCTTCGGCCCTGGAACTACCGAAGTCTCTGCAAGGCGCTCCTCAACTAATAGGGCTGCGTCTACCACCGCGGCATAGGTCTCATAATGCTGGGAGCTGATCGCAAGGAATAACGGGGTAAGCAAGCCTCGGACAAATCTCTTGACTCGCATCTCCTCAGTAGCCACTAGGTATGGAGCATAAACTGATAGCTCGGTGAATAGCACATCGTACTCTGCCACTGTCATCTCTGGCGTCTGGCGCAAGGACTCAAATCTGCGTGCTCGGGCATCCCTAACACTCTGGGGAAGGAAGCGGGCAAGGAACATTGTCACGAACTCTGTCCAGGTCATAGGAGGAAGACCTGCTGCTCTGCCCTTCTCAACTGATTCGCACCATTTCTGCGCAAGACCTTCCAGGCGAAAGCTCGCGAACTCGACCCATCTCGTATCTGCGCATCTGAGGGAACGACATATCCGGGCCATCCTATCAATGAAAGACTGCGGGTCTTCGGCTGCATCTGTGCCTGTGAAGACCGGAGGCTTCAGCCTCATGAACTCTGATAGCGATACTGTAATCACCTCCGTGGCTGCAGGGGAAACTAGCTGTACGGTCGGTACTATCGCGGTCCTTGTGACTGGTGGAGCTACCTCTGGTCGCTGCGCTCGAAGCGTCTCAACTAGCGATCCTATCATCTGGCGCATCTCCTGCATGCTGGATCCCACCGTCTGGCGCATCTTCTGCATACCAGCCCCTAACGTGGCGATTTGATCTGTCATGGGAGGAACAGTCTGCTCGGGTACAACGGATGCACTGCCCGGATCAGTCCTCGTCTCGGACGAGTCAACACGAATCTCGGCCCTCGCGGCCGCTCTCTGCGCCCTAGTAGTCTTTGGCGGCATAGTGGCTGAAAAGGAAAGTAGGATTCGATAAGGATACGGAAATCGAATCGCAAGAATGTATTCAATAATGAAGGAATTTCAACCAATAAGTCCTAAGGTCGCTTAGGCGGAGTACCGTGTCGTGAGTATGCCACGGAACATACGCACGCTACGCCACTCTGCTGCAGCTACCTACTCCATCATATCAGGGTCATCCTACACTCCGAAGGTAAAACCAACGCTCTGATACCAACTTTGTCACGACCTAAAGTTCGGCCCGTGACCGACACTTAACCACGTAACGTCTACAGGCGTAACGCGACTAAGTAAGCCGAAACCCAGAAATCAAAACCATTTTAAATATAGAGTGTTAAAACATTTTAGTAGAAGCATTTGTAAAATGTTTAGGAAACCTTAAGTAATTTAGTAGAAATCCTTTTTAGTTCAAGAGTTATATTTTAATAATTTTGGCAACATTTCCTTTATAAAAATTTGTCCCGCAAGTCGGGTAAAGGCAAGGTGTAGAAGAATAACATGTGAAATGAATAGAGCATCACAATGATATACGACGTCGTAGCGAAGAATGAGCGGTAAAGCAAAGACAAATCATAAAAGATAAGACTGCATATATAAAGTCGGCTCACAGCGAGCTCGACACCAGAGTACAAACTAACATACATCGCCCTCACAACTGTCTCTAAGTCAATACATGAAGGTAGATGGAGAATACTAGATACATCAATATACAACTGAAAGGTAAACAGATACCGTACAAAACCCACCTAATAGCAAAAGGGCTAACACGCCTCAGTAATGGTATCTGTGTCAAAAGATGCGGTAAACAGCCAGCCGCAACTACTCCAAAGGGCAACCTGCAAGCACTGTGGCACAACGGGGGTGAGTTGCCAACTCGTGAATAGTAGATAACATATAAAGGTAATCGCGAGTATGCACGTGCTGCGATGCTCTAACCTATGCCAACGGATAAACATCTATATGATGAACCGGATGCTCAATATCATGCAACAAGTGCGATCTAATAATCATGTCTATATGATGAGCAAGATATGTGATAATCAGGCATGGCGATGCAATCTAACAACCCTATATATATGATGAGCAGGGTATGTGATGATATGCAAGCATGTGTACTCTATCAGGCATACTAGCTACAGGATGAGATGTCAAGTACTGAATGCTGAGTATGGAAAGGAATAATATCAACACGGAATATCAACGTGGAAAATAACTGGTGTCTATCAATACACCAAAACCCAGTACAACTCAAGCGTCGTCATCCACATCGGTCCTCAAATCCTGTAAACTCATAAAATCGGGAGTGCCCATCACCGGCACTCAAAATATCATAAAATCAGCCGTGTCCAGCCTCGACACGCAAATCCTCCAATATGGGGCGTCCGTCCATCGGATCTGCCCACGGGCTCCGTCTGCGGAATCGGCCCTCGGCCCCGGCAGTACGTGTCGTCCCGTATCCGTCAATCGACTCTGGTCAGTATCCTCCGGATAACCGCCAGGTCCAACTAATCACCGGTAGGTAGTAGTCCCTCCGCCGGGCTCACCGTCTAACAATACGAGTCTTCTCGTCCCGGGGTACCGTACCGGGTCCACCATGTACCCGCAATCGGTGCCTACCTCTCCTCGAATCGGGTATACTCACACAAGCTCTCTGGAACCGAGAAAACTCATGGTGGACGCACTAAAATATCATATCAAGGGAAACCGGGTTTTTTAAACAGTGCGTATTTTCTTAAAATAGTACTCCGGTTCCCAAATCCAGAAATCACATAAATCCAATCCAATGCGTAATCCATGCAATGTGTCGTATGACACTACGAGTAAAAGAAAGGGAGAACCGCTCTTTTTAAAAGATCCAGTTTTGAAAATATCGTTTGCGGCCCCTTAGTTTTAAATCAAGTCAATATCATCCATGTATGTAACATATGAATGTGGGTATAGGTATGGATGTGCGAATGGATAAGTACGCAAAGTGAATATAGCAATGTACATGTGCACTAATATAGACATATGATGTAGATGTGCCCAAGTATGAACATATGTGATGTATGTGGCACAAGTATAGATATGCGGTTTATAGCAATCCTATAATGTGAGTGGCATGGCAATCACCAACGGTGTGAGTGTAGCATATAAATTGTGCTCGTGCAACTTGGACCGTTAGTGATAGTGCAGTGTTCTATACTACCAGTATATCTATATGGACACTCATGACTACAAATCCTATTACGCCCTGACGCTTAACGCTTAACGCCATACGGGCGATTTACCCGTAGATGTTAAATCTACTCACCTGGTCGCGTGCTAAGTATAGTCGACCACCTGCTTTCCTTTCCTGGCGACGTCGGACGTACCCGCCTGTGAACCTGGAATTTACACAAGGAATCCAATTATATAAGCAAGAATCTCGCAAAACGCGATATCGAAACAAAACGAGAAACCCGCGTCGCGAATCAACGCGCGTGTGTGCGATACGCTGAAACGTGTGTGCACGCGTCTACGACTCAGCCCGACACGCCGCGATACGCTGAATCACAAAACCCACTCGCGTATCGCGCAAACTAAAAACACCAGAAAATGATATATCGTCCCAGATTCTACCCAGGTTACAATATTACAAAACTATATACACTAAGGACCTACAGAACATAGCAGACACCCACCCTAAAAACCCTAGCTCCTATCTCCCTGCTCTGGCCGCAATTTGCGGCCAGATCGATTATTTCGGCTGCCTGAAGGTTGGCTGGTGGGGTCGGACTCTGGTGGTGGGGTCAGGGTGTCACTAGTATTCTATGGTCCACTCAATTTTATTCTGGAGTCACTGGGGTAACAGCAGATATCAAAAAGCTAAGTTTTGCTTTAAAAAGTCACATTTTGCACAATCATGAAAAATCAGGGTATTTAGGTGTAATCTGTGGTTACCTAGGTTTACTTGGCCTTAACAGCACTTAATTAACTTAGTCTAGCCAAAACTAACCTTACTTAAGCAAAGATCACACTAATCACCACAAATATCGCTAAAAACACACAATCTAGCGATAACAACTACCAATTTACACTAATTAAACTAAACCAACGCACAAGTCTAGCATACAAGCAAGTGGAGCTCAGAGGTTATACCTCACTTGACCCTACGAGGCTGGGTCAGGAGAAGAAGAGAAGAAGCTGCCACTGCTGTTGCTGTTGCTACTGCTACTGCTGATGCTTGCTGTTGATGTTGTTATTGTTGCTGATGGTGTTGTTATTGCTGTTGTTGATGTTGTGCTGGGGCTGCTGCTACATGTGTTGCTGCTGCTGTTGCAAGGAGCTGCTGCTGTTGCTTGGTGTTGCTGCTGCTGGGGCTGAAGCTGATGCTCTATTGTTGTTGCTACTGTGCCTGCAGCTTCTGCTGTTGCTGCTGATGATGCTAAGAGTGTGTGTGTGTGAGAGAGTGAATGCGTGAGAAATGAAAGGGTGTTGCAAACAAAAGAAATGATAACAATAGAGAGTCAACCCCCCATTTCTCTCTCTCTTGCCACATTAAATGCAAGCATGGGCTTGCCATGATGCACCCTCTCTCTCTCTCATTTAATGCAAGCATGGCATTGCCATGATGCATTCTCTCTCTCTCTCATTATCTCAAGTCAACCAAAATAAATTTTAAATCCCTTTTTCATTTAAAAAAAATAACCTTAATTAAAATCATTTATCTTAACAAGGAGGGTTTAATCCACCATGGTTGTTAAACATGGTTTAACCCAAATTCTAACCCTAGTTTACATGCACAAGTTTGTGCAAGCTTGGTAAAATTTTAGAAAAATATTTATTAAATTTGAAAAATTATTTGTAAATCAATTTGGTAAACTTTTTATTAAAATCACATATTAAAATATAATTAGCCACTAAACATATCCTACGGTGTTACACATGAGTACAGCATAGTCCGCAGACTTGACATTGCTACTTCGCCTCGAGTGTGTCCCAATGTTCTTAGATTGCTACCCTACCACGGCTCAAAGGAGTCGTGCAAACAAGTAGCAGTTGGGTGCAGTCCCGAGCACTTGGAGGCAGTGGCGGTTAGACAGGATTCGTCTCTCCCGGTATTGGGAGTTGATATCGCACTGTGTCAGAGAGCCATTATGCAAAGTCCCTGGCCAGGGCAAGCGAGATTTACTGGTAGGTTCCAGTAGTTTCTCAAGGTGTAATGGGCTACGCTCCGACACGACTTATACAGCTATTAGGGGACTGACGCTTGTCGCCCCCTAGGCTCGATATGCGATAGTCTTAGACGAACAGACCGGACTGTACGGAGATTGTCACATCAGGCTTAGTAGGAGTTCGGATGGTTTTCCTCATCGGCCTTCTTATCGACATCTACCTGGGGACCGTTACGTACAGCTAGTGCCACTTGCGGTCTGTGGTTAAACCCACTGCCAGCGTAGAGTCGAGTCTTTAGAGTCCTACACAGAGAATTTCCCTGCTCCAGGCGAAACGATATAGAGGTCGTATGGTTTTACGACAAGGGTTCGGACGCATACGTGTGTTTACGCACGTACGACGTTCGGACAGTTTTTACTAGTCGGCTTTGGTTTAAGCCAGTTTCTAGTATCAGGTTATTGGATTTATACAGTCTAAAGTTTTTCCGTGTTTTCAAGGATTGGAGGGGCGTTCTCGTAATTTTCCGGGAAGCTTCTAGAAGCATGGTGACTTGGGGGTTAAGGTGGCATATGCATTTATTGCTTAATGACTCATTTGTATGATTCATCCATAGAGTTAATGCTTCATTTATGAAGCTAATGACTCATGAGATGAATCACACAAGGTGAATGCATCAACCATGATGATTAATCATATATATTATTTATTTGATAAATTGTTATGGTTGATATATATTCTAATGAGTTCATTTTTCAATTCATTCTCATCACCACCTTCTCTCTTCTCAAGTTCTCTCATTCTTGAAACCCTAACCCTAACCTCTTATGTGTTGAGATCAAGGGTTAGCTAGACTAATACATCTATAACCTCACTCTATATCCCCTAGGTAGCTTAGATTAGCACTTTGAGCAACCTAGTTATCTCAAGTTAGAGATCAAGCTTGTAGTAGGAGCTCTCGGGTGGATCATCTTTGATTCGAGGAGGCCGTTGAGGTGCCAATGTTCCAAGGAGCCTACGAGGAGTGGAGGACCGCGATGAAAACCCGAAGGACAAGTATCGTGAGGTATAACTTCGTATCTGAGTAGTTAAACCTTTCGTAGTTTGCTAGTAACGGTTTAGATACGATTCATGCGCTCAAGTCCGTATTACGAAGCTTTGATAATCGTTTTTCATATATTCCGCCTCCCCGCAAGTTCGTGGGGTGCGTGACATGGACTTACAGTGGTATCAGAGCCAACTAAACCATTACTAGCTTGTTAGCAACTAGTTAGAAGTTCGATCGACGGAAAACACGAAAACGAAACACCTCGTACCCTAAGTTTCTGTTAATTTTAAAAGTGTCTGAAAAATATTTGACATACCTTAAAATTCACAGCAGGGTATTTTAAGAATACTGGGAAAATACGAGCCAGTAACTCGGCAAAACGGCCGCGGATCCGCGGCAATAGAGTGCTTGTGCCGCGGATCCGCCGCCGAGTCAACTCCGAGTTGACTCGGATTTGCTCTGTAATTCTTATTTTTTGGTGTTTTGGTTCTTTGTTTGTTCTGTTTATACCCAGATTACTTCAGTGCTGCTTTGCTTTCAGGGTAGAGACGGAACATGGTAATCGATCGATTATCTAAGATATTTGCTAATTGGGTTTTTATCTGTAATGTTTAATGTGTTCGTAAACCTCCCCTAACTGCTGGTATGTCGGTTGACAAGGGTTGCACATTTCTGTAATGCTTACTGTTTGTGTATATGGACTTGATTGGAATGTTGTGATGATTAGCCGGGGTTTGAGATGGGTTTAATATTCATTCATTCGATGTAAATGTAATATGATGTAATATTCTTTTGCGGGGCGCATCCAGGTTGCGGTTGTAGCCACCGTTGTATTATTTCTTTTTACTGTTTTTGCTCCTAGGATAGATCCAAGACGGGGTACACAAACTATCGGGTACTTTGAAGTGTTTAGTGGCCTACTCACTTTGTTGAGGGAGACCGCTTCACTTCGGGTACTTGGCGGGTAGTTTGCCGTACCCGTAGGGGTCAAGGGTGGGGTAATGGCTATTCATCACAACTGTGTAATCCGTCTTTTATTGCAGGCTCAAAGCAAATGCGGATTGCTAGTATATCCAATAAAGTTCATCTGTGATCTGGAATGCTTATTATCGCGTCTGACGAATGTACAATATCTATATATGATAGATATTAGACGTCACTTATGTTTTACACCCGCGCTAGCCCAGCCCCCGCTCTGTCGTTAGTTAAGTAACCTAACGGGTGATGACGGGACCCCGTGGCAAATGCGGATGGCATAAGAGGCCATGGTATTTTCGTTGTTTTCTGCAATGATAGGTTTAATGTAAGTCCACGTTGCGACCCCCGGTTCTTACGGGGAGGCGGAAACGGTATAAAAATCAAATTTTTAGCGCATGGGGCAACATGGACTAACAAAGTCGGGATCTTTTCTAAACTAAACTAGCAAACAAGCTAAAGAGAGTTAGCTACTCGGAAAGATGGTTATACCTAACTTGAATTCCTTCTTCTTCAAACTTTTGTAGAGGTTGATGGTGCTTTCCTCGTTGCCTTCTTCCGTCAAAGATGGATCCACCTGAGGGTTCAACCTTCGGGCTCTTTCTCGAACTTTGAGAGAACTAGAATCTTCGGCTTGCTAAACCTTTGATCCTAGAGTGAGTAGAGAGTGTCAAAAGGGTGTTTTTATCTCAAGGAGAGGGATTCTCAACTCACGAGAAGGGTTCTCCTTGAACTAGAGAAGGAAGAAGAACAAGTGAGGAAAGAGAAAGGTTATGATAGAATGAGCTCTCTTTTTCTTTCTTGCAACCATATCACAAAAGAAAAAGAATTATCAATTAACAATAATAATAAAATGAAATAGTTGATGGATGGTTTGGAATGACCATTATCATTACAATCTTTAAATGGTTTTGCAAGAATCAAAAAGCATCTTTTTTTTGTAATGATGATGGTCAAACCTTCAACCATGGTCAACAAGTCAACCATGGTCAACAAGTCAACAAAATCCAACTATGACACAATTTCATTTGATTAATATTATTAATAGATATATCACAATTCCATTAGGGTTTGGAAAAAGACGACTGTTAACTGTGCGTACGCACCCGTTCCGAAACCCTAATGAAAAACCTCTTCCTCCTCCTCAAACAACTGTGCATACACACCTGCATTCTTGTTCCGAGGAACATGAATACTGAGAGATAAAATCAACCCCAAAACATATACCAGTATCTGACTCAAACCAGAGACAGCCAGTAAAATCCGTCCGGACTCCAAACGTGCACAAGTGCGCGAATGAGAACGAACCCTGTCGCAAAACCATGCCACCTCTACTCTGTTTTGCCCAGAGGCGAATACCCTCTGTGTGCGACTCTAAAGACTCGACACTACGCTGGCAGTGGGTTTAACCACAGACCGCAAGCGGCACTAGCTGTGCGTAACGGTCCCTAGGTAGATGCCGACAAGAAGGCTGACGAGGTGAACCCCATCTGAACTCCTACTGAGTCTGAATGTGACAGTCTCCGTACAGTCCGGTCTGTTCGTCTGATACATCGCATGGCGGGCCTAGGGGGCGGTAAACGTCAGTCCCCTAATAGCGGTACAAGTCGTGTCGGAGTGAAGCCCAAAACACCCTGAGATAACACTGGAAGCTTACCAGTATATCTCGCTTGCCTTGGCCAGGGACTACTCGTGTAATGGCTCTTCTAGACACAGCGCGATGTCAACCCCCAATACCGGGAGAGATGAATCCTGTCTAACCGTCACTGCCTCCAAGTGCTTCGGGACTGCACCCAACCATTACCTGTTTGCACGACTCCTTTGAGCCGTGGTAGGGTAGTGATCAAAATGCAGTGGGAACACACTCGATGCGAAGTGCCACTGTCAAGTCAGCGGACTAAGCTGTGCTCATGTCACCTGGGAACTGATAACTGACGATAGGTATAATACCAACCTGTCAGTTCCCGACGAGTCCTGTCCAGTGTACTCGTAACCCAACGAGCACCCGTATACTATCTCCAGTACGACGTACTGATGGCTGTGGGACAAACCATCTCCCACACTGGGATAAGAAGCGCATACGCTAGTCTACTCCGGAGTATCGATGCCCTGTCTCGATAGTCCTGCGACTAGGGACCTGTATAAGGATGTGCTTATAGATTACCCAGCCCCCACTAGTGTGACTGCCATCACAACGCTGGTAATCAAGCAAAGATCCTAAGGGCTCCACTAATGTGTATAGGTGATATACTAAAATAAACACATGTACACATTGAAGTAGAAACAAACCAAGTAGCATACTACTATAATGAGCAAGATTGTTTATACAAGGTGAATATCCCAAGCTTCCATTAAGTAATACACAAACTAGTATGATACAGTAATGGCCTCTAGGGCATATACACTAACAATCTCCCACTTGCACTAAGGCCATGTACTGGCGTATTGAAGACCTATCATCTCGATCAGCCGCTCGAACTGAGTCTGGGGTAAGGCCTTGGTGAATGGATCTGCAGTGTTTTCTTCTGAAGCAACCCTCCGAACCTCGATCTCCTTGCGATCCACGATCTCCCTGATCAGGTGATACCGCCTCAAGATGTGCTTGGATCTCTGATGGGACATGGGTTCCTTCGCTAAAGCTATAGCCCCGTTGTTGTCGCAATACAGAGGTATTGGGTCAACAATGGACGGAACCACCTGAAGTTCTTTCAAGAACTTCCTCATCCAGACAGCTTCTTTTGCGGCATCAGATGCAGCGATGTATTCCGCTTCCATCGTCGAGTCTGCAACGGTTTCCTGTTTGGAACTCTTCCAACACACCGCCCCTCCATTGACGGTAAAGACAAAACCCGACATGGACTTGGAATCATCCTTGTCACTCTGGAAGCTGGAGTCAGCAGAGGCCTCGATCTGGAGGTCTTTTCCGCCATACACCAAGAACATCTCCTTAGTCCTTCTCAGGTACTTGAGAATGTTCTATACCGCTATCCAGTGTTTCTCCCCAGGGTTTGACTGACACCGGCTTACCACACTCAGTGCATAAGCTACATCCGGTCTGGTACACAACATCGCATACATTATAGAGCCTACCGCAGAAGCGTAGGGTATAATAGACATGCGATCCCTCTCCAAATCAGTCTTGGGGGATATCTCTTTAGAGAGGGTGATCCCGTGACAAGCCGGTAGGTTACCGCGCTTGGAATCTTCCATACTGAATCTTTTCACTATGGTGTCGATGTACCTGGACTGAGAAAGTCCTAATATCCTCTTGGATCTATCACGATGGATCCGGATCCCCAGGATGTATGAGGCATCACCCAGGTCTTTCATGGAGAACCTGTGCGACAAGAACCCCTTGACAGATTGTAGCATAGGAATGTCATTTCCTATTAAGAGAATGTCATCCACGTATAAAACGAGGAATACTACAGTTCTCGCTACAAATCTACTATAGATGCATGGTTCATCTGGATTTTTGATAAAGCCAAATTCCTTGACCGTCTCATCAAAACAGATGTTCCAACTCCGCGATGCCTGCTTTAGTCCATAGATGGACTTAAGCAACTTGCACACCTTTCCGCTGCTCCCACTCTGAATGAAACCCTCTGGCTGGTCCATATAGACACACTCCTCTAAATTTCCATTTAGAAAAGCGGTTTTTACGTCCATCTGCCAAATCTCATAATCGTGGAAGGCAGCAATGGCAAGAAGGATCCGAATGGATTTCAGCATAGCCACTGGAGAAAAGGTTTCGTCATAGTCCAAGCCAGGTCTTTGACGGAAACCCTTTGCTAGAAGTCTAGCTTTATAGGTCTCAACCTGTCCATCTACACCAATATTCCTTTTGAAGATCCACTTGCATCCTACGGGTTTTACCCCGTCTGGAGCAATGTCCAACGTCCATACTTTGTTGGTGTACATGGACTCCATTTCGGTCCGCATTGCATCCAGCCATTTTACCGAGTCAACGCTCTGAACGGCCTGCTGGAAGCTAGTAGGCTCATCATAATCTATGATGCAATCCTCTCTATCCCCGTCTATGAGAAAACCGTAGTATCTCTCGGGCGGATGAGACTGCCTACTACTCCTGCGGAGCGGCGTAGGAATGTCCTGTTCATTTGAACCCTCTGGTTCCACTAAGCTTTCAGTAATAGTCTGTGGTTCTGGAATCTCTTCCAGTTCTACTGCGCTCCCACTTATTTCTTTTTCTAAGAATTGGTGTTCAAGAAAGTGGGCATGACGAGAAACAAGAACTTTTTGTTCCTCTTCGCAGTAGAAGAAATATCCCTTGGAGTTCTTTGGATATCCCACGAACTTGCACTGTACTGAGCGTGCCTCGAGCTTGTCCGCATGCTGCTTTTTAACAAAAGCTGGACTTCCCCAAGTCTTAATGTGACTGAGATGGGGCCTCTTCCCACACCACATCTCATATGGTGTAGTAGGCACAGTCTTAGTAGGAACTCGGTTCAAAAGGTACGCAGCTGATTCTAGCGCATACCCCCAGAATGATCGCGGTAACTCAGCGTTACTCATCATAGACCGTACCATATCCAATAGGGTTCGGTTCCGTCTCTCCGATACACCGTTATGTTGCGGAGTGTATGGAGGAGTAAGCTGAGAGAGAATTCCGTTCTCTTTTAAATAATTCAGGAACTCGGCACTTAAGTATTCTCCACCTCGATCCGATCTTAGAATCTTGATACTTTTGCCGGTCTGTTTCTCTACTTCATTCTTATATTCCTGGAACTTTTCAAAGGCTTCGGACTTATGTTTCATTAAGAAGACATAACCGTACCTTGAAAAATCATCCGTAAAAGTAATGAAGTAAGAATAACCGCTTCGCGCATGTGTAGACATTGGACCGCACACGTCGCTGTGTACGAGTCCCAAGAGCTCGCTCGCTCTTACTCCGTGTCCAGTGAACGGAGTCTTTGTCATCTTTCCTTTGAGACAGGATTGACAAGTGGCATACGATTGATATTCGAACGGATCCAAATACCCTTCTGTATGTAACTTAGTCAACCTTCTCTCATTGATGTGACCCAGTCTACAATGCCATAAGAAAGTCTGATTGATTTCCGGAGACTTTCTTTTGTGTGTATTCTGGACATTGAAAATCTGTGGTTGGTTTAATACGTATATACCATTGCTCAATGTACCTGACCCAATCAGAACTTGATTAAGGTGAATGTTTACAACATTACTTACAAACGCAAATTCATAACCTTCTTTAGAAACCAAAGATACAGAAATGATATTACAAGTTGCGTTGGGTACAAAAAAGCAATTGCGTAAAACCAAAACATGTCCATCTGACATTCCCAGGTGATAGTCCCCCACGGCTTTAGCATCCATGCTAGCTCCGTTTGCAACTCTGAGGGTCATGTCACCTGCCTTCAAAACCCTACGGTTTCTCAACGCCTGCAAAGAATTACAGATATGAGATCCTGATCCGGTATCCAATACCCAGGAAGTAGAGTTTATTGAAAGACAGTTTTCAATAACATACACACCTGAAGCTGAAGCCGCAACCTGCTTCAATTCCTGTGTCCTGGCTTTCCAAGCCCTGCAATCTTTCTACCAGTGTCCACTCTTATGACAATAGAAGCATTCCTCTTTACCTATAAGCTTCCCCGCTATCATTGTTGCCTTTGCCTTTCCCTTCGTATCCACTTTACTAACACCGCCCCTTGGTTTGGCGGGGGCTTTCCTCTTCTTTCCCTTGGCTTTCGCCTTGGACCTAGAAGAAGAAGATCCTCCTACAAACAAAGTGGATGTTTCCCTACTTTTCTGTAGGGTGCCCTCTGCGCTCCTCAGCATGTTGAGGAGTTCTGAAAGTTCAACCTCTTTTTCTTGTAAGTTGAAATTCAGTATAAACTGGGCGTAAGTGGAAGGAAGGGACTGAAGAATCAAGTCCGTATAGAGCTCATTCTCCAACGTGGTCCCAAGTTCAGCGAGCTCCTTAATGTAGCCAATCATCTTAAGCACGTGTTCCGCTACCGATGATCCGATGGCCAATCTTGCCGAAAACAACTTCTTCGACACTTCGTATCTTGCGATACGAGATTGCTCCCCATACAGTTCTTTTGTATGGAGAAATATGGATTCAAGGTCCATATTCTCGTGCCTCCTCTGATGTTCGTTGTCCATCGAGGCAAGTACGAGGCACTTGGCCTTCGCGCTATCAATCTCCCAGGTCTTACGGATTTCCTTATCCGCGACGCTGGAGGTGGGACTTGGGACGGGGGGAGCTTTGGTGGTAAGAAGATACCCCAGCTTGTCGTAAGTGATTGCCATTTTGACATTCCTGAGCCAATCTTTGTAGTTTGGCCCTGTCAGTATGTTTTTATCTAGAAGTAACTTAAGTCCAGTCATGTCGATTGGTCGCTGCAATTAGGAGGGAGAGAAGAAACACTTTAGCACGATGCTCTTGCAAGTTTAGAGTGGTTTTTAATTTGTCTAAACAGGATGGCTCCCACTGTCTCTCGAATCCCTCCTCAAACCATAAAGGAAGAATTAGTCGGGATCAATCCCACCGTACAATTCTTGTTAACCGTTCAGCCAGGCCAGTACCGGTACTTCGAGGGAGGTTTTCCAACGCTTTCGCGAAGTTCCTTAATTAAATAACCTCTTTTCCCTGGGGGCGTAGCCCCGCTAACACCTTTCTAGGCACCTACTAGGTTTATAGCATTGATCGTTTAGTGAGAAATTTCCCGAGGAGTAGCATATACTCACAGTAGGATCGGGATCCAAATATCATCGCGTGACGAAACTGAAGGAATCCTACCAGAATCACCACACTCCAAATGGTATGCAAATCTAGCAAGTTTCAGTACTTATGAAACTTCCGATGTGGATTTTTGCCCCATGCTCTTATGACCTTGACTTTGGCCAAAATATCATAAGTCACATGTCAAGTTCTGCCCGTCACTATCCAGGTTAATTTGGATCCATCCGTACCTACCCTTGACTTTGGCCAAAATGGCAGTACGACTGTCCCAAACCGACGCATCTATCTATGCCACACATGAACACCCAATAGCTACGAATCACTATGCCTTGACTTTGGCCAACATACATAGCTTGAATACTATTGCCTATTCATGCGAAACGACGGAGGGCTACGAATGGTTTTGGTAAAACCATGAACGCAGTGAACTTGATATAATCGATGGAACGAGATAGCTTTTAGAAGGAGTGGCTCAAGCTCCGCATTTAAAAGTTAGTTTTGAAAAGAACCGAGTGGTTTTTCGAAAGTGTTCCAACGACTTTAACTTGGTTTATTATCTTGCATTAGTTCTTTTAATGCGTGATATTCTTGCATTAGTTCTTTTAATGCGTCCCATCATTTAATCCTACCATTGCAGAAAACAACCAAAATATGACGTACGCTTATGCTATTCATATTCGCCACGGGGCCCCGTCATCACCCGTTAGGTTACTTAACTAACGACAGAGCGGGGGCTGGGCTAGCGCGGCTGTAAAACATAAGCAACGCCTAAATAGTTATAAATATAGCAATGATAGACATTACAGATCACAGATGAATACATTGGATATACTAGGAATCCGCAATCCGTTCGAGCCTGCAACGAAAAGCGGATTACACGGTCGCGGTGAATAGCCAATACCCCACCCAAGACCCCTACGGGTGCGGCAAACTACCCACCAAGTACCCGGCAGTTTGTGCACCCCTCCATGGGTCTATCCTAGGAGAAAAAAACAGTAAAAAGAATTATACAATGACGGCTACAACCCCGACCCGGTTGTGCGGCCATACAAATAATAATATTGCATCAATTTACATATTACAAATGAATGAAAGAAAAACAAAAGCTCATCTCACATCCATCCCGGCTATTCACCCGCGACAGTCCAACACATTCATATACACATTCCAATATCAAACACAGATCACAGAGATGTATAACCCCGACTAATCGACTTATAGCGATTAGCCGACGTTCAATACATACAAACATCACAGATATAACCAACATAGTCAAAGTGTAGTGAAGTTCGGAAAAAATACGGAATTATAGGCCCCCAAAAACAAATTTCTAATCTGGAAAATCTGGGCACATATAATATATCTCAAAAATCCCAAAACCAGTCCATAGTTACACTGCACCAAAATCGAGGCAGAGAGGAGACAAGACGGCCGCGGATCCGCGGCAACATAGCTTGCTGTGGCCACGGAAACGCGGTTGTTTGGTCAGATCTCAGGCTCGTTTTTGGTGGTTATCTTTAAAAAACCCTGAGATGATTTTAGGTGCATAACAAATTTTGTTTTGACCAGAAAAAAATTTAACAGAAACTAGGGTTTTTGAAAAGTTTGGTTTTTGGATTTTTCGGTTCCGAACTTCGTTACACTTCACTACCTAGCTAGTTTAAGTTTAGTTAGGTTCTGATACCACTGTAAGTCCACGTTGCGACCCCCGGTTCTTACGGGGAGGCGGAAACGGTATAAAAATCAAATTTTTAGCGCATGGGGCAACATGGACTAACAAAGTCGGGATCTTTTCTAAACTAAACTAGCAAACAAGCTAAAGAGAGTTAGCTACTCGGAAAGATGGTTATACCTAACTTGAACTCTTTCTTCTTCAAACTTTTGTAGAGGTTGATGGTGCTTTCCTCGTTGCCTTCTTCCGTCAAAGATGGATCCACCTGAGGGTTCAACCTTCGGGCTCTTTCTCGAACTTTGAGAGAACTAGAATCTTCGGCTTGCTAAACCTTTGATCCTAGAGTGAGTAGAGAGTGTCAAAGGGGTGTTTTTATCTCAAGGAGAGGGATCTCAACTCATGAGAAGGGTTCTCCTTGAACTAGAGGAGGAAGAAGAACAAGTGAGGAAAGAGAAAGGTTATGATAGAATGAGCTCTCTTTTTCTTTCTTGCAACCATATCACAAAAGAAAAAGAATTATCAATTAACAATAATAATAAAATGAAATAGTTGATGGATGGTTTGGAATGACCATTATCATTACAATCTTTAAATGGTTTTGCAAGAATCAAAAAGCATCTTTCTTTTGTAATGATGATGGTCAAACCTTCAACCATGGTCAACAAGTCAACCATGGTCAACAAGTCAACAAAATCCAACCATGACACAATTTCATTTGATTAATATTATTAATAGATATATCACAATTCCATTAGGGTTTGGAAAAAGACGACTGTCAACTGTGCGTACGCACCCGTTCCGAAACCCTAATGAAAAACCTCTTCCTCCTCCTCAAACAACTGTGCATACACACCTGCATTCTTGTTCCGAGGAACATGAATACTGAGAGATAAAATCAACCCCAAAACATATACCAGTATCTGACTCAAACCAGAGCCAGCCAGTAAAATCCGTCCGGACTCCAAACGTGCACAAGTGCGCGAATGAGAACGAACCCTGTCGCAAAACCATGCGACCTCTACTCTGTTTTGCCCAGAGGCGAATACCCTCTGTGTGGGACTCTAAAGACTCGACACTACGCTGGCAGTGGGTTTAACCACAGACCGCAAGCGGCACTAGCTGTGCGTAACGGTCCCCAGGTAGATGCCGACAAGAAGGCTGACGAGGTGAACCCCATCTGAACTCCAACTGAGTCTGAATGTGACAGTCTCTGTACAGTCCGGTCTGTTCGTCTGATACATCGCATGGCGGGCCTAAGGGGCGGTAAACGTCAGTCCCCTAATAGCGGTACAAGTCGTGTCGGAGTGAAGCACAAAACACCCTGAGATAACACTGGAAGCCTACCAGTATATCTCGCTTGCCCTGGCCAGGGACTACTCGTGTAATGGCTCTCCTAGACACAGCGCGATGTCAACCCCCAATACCGGGAAAGACGAATCCTGTCTAACCGTCACTGCTTCCAAGTGCTTCGGGACTGCACCCAACCATTACCTGTTTGCACGACTCCTTTGAGCCGTGGTAGGGTAGTGATCAAAATGCAGTGGGAACACACTCGAGGCGAAGTGCCAGTGTCAAGTCAGCGGACTAAGCTGTACTCATGTCACCTGGGAACTGATAACTGACGATAGGTATAATACCAACCTGTCAGTTCCCGACGAGTCCTGCCCAGTGTACTCGTAACCCAACGAGCACCCGTATACTATCTCCAGTATGACGTACTGATGGCTGTGGGACAGACCATCTCCCACACTGGGATGAGAAGCACATACGCTAGTCTACTCCGGAGTATCGATGCCCTGTCTCGATAGTCCTGCGACTAGGGACCTGTATAAGGATGTGCTTATAGATTACCCAGCCCCCACTAGTGTGACTGCCATCACAATGCTGGTAATCAAGCAAAGATCCTAAGGGCTCCACTAATGTGTATAGGTGATATACTAAAATAAACACATGTACACATTGAAGTAGAAACAAATCAAGTAGCATACTACTATAATGAGCAAGATTGTTTATACAAGGTGAATATCCCAAGCTTCCATTAAGTAATATACAAACTAGTATGATACAGTAATGGCCTCTAGGGCATATACACTAATATTTAATGATGGGACGCATTATTATAATGCAAAGAAAATAAACCAAAGTTTAATCGTTGGAACAAATTTAAAAAGAAACCACTCGGTTATTTTAAAAGATCAGAATTTTTATTGCGGAGCTTTTAACCACTCCTTTTAAAAAAGTATCAAGTTTCTTCGATTATATCAAGTTCACTACGTTCACGGTTTTGCCAAAACCATTCGTAGCCCTCCGTCATTTCATATAGATAGTCAATAGTATTCAAGCTGTGTTCGTTGACTAAAGTCAAGGCACAGTGTTTGGTAGCTGTTGGATATTCATATACATCATAGATAGATGCGTTGGTTTGAGACAGTCGTATTACCTTGTTGACTAAAGTCAATGGTATGTACGGGTGGGTTCAAATTAACCTGGATAATGACAGGCAGAACTTGACATGTGACTTATGATTTGTTGACTAAAGTCAAGGTCATAAGAGCATGGGGCAAAAATCCACATCGGGAATTTCTAAAGAAACTGAAATTTGCAGAGAGAAGCATACCATTTTGGAGTTTGATGAATATTGGTAGGATTCCTTCAACATTATCATACGATGATATTTTGGATCCCGATCCTACTGTGAGTATATACTACTTATTAGGAGATTCGTCACTTAACGATCAATGCTATAAACCAAGTAGGTGCCTAGAAAGGTGTCAGCGGGGTTATGCCCCCAGAGAAAAGAGGTTATTTAATTAAGGAACTTCGCGAAAGAGTTGGAAAACCTCCCTCGAAGTATCGACACTGACCTGGCTGAACGGTTAAGCAAGAATTGTACAATGAGAATAGTCCTGACTAATTCTTCTTTTATGGTTTGAGGAGGGATTCGAGAAACAGTGGGAGCCATCCTGTTTAGATAAATTAAACCACTCTAAACTTTCAAGAGCATCATGCTAATAGTATTTTCTTCTCTCTCTTAAAATTGCAGCGACCTTGTGACCACACATAGGTTACATCTAGATAACAAATTGATTGAATCTGACTTATATGACCGGCAAAGGTCTGTCCAGATGTCCATTGCCTATGACAAGCTGGACCACCCTATTACTACTCAAGATCCCGCTGTCCCAGGTCCAGTTTCCACCGTCACGGATATGGATATCCGCCAAACAAGGGAAAAGGATAAAGCGAAAGCCAAATGCATCGTGTTAGCTTCAGTTGATGGTGTATACCAGAAGCAGCACGAGAAGATGGACTCAGTTTCCATCTTTCTCCATAACAAAGATTTATATGGAGAGCAGTCACATATCGCTAGATATGAAACCTCGACCGAATTAATTCAAGCGAGGTTGGCTGTTGGGTCATATGTAGGGGACAACGTCCTTACAATGACTAGCTAAATTGATGAGCTCCAGGACCTGGAGACCGCGTTGGGAAACGAATCAGATACTGACTTGATTCTACAGTCTCTACCTTCTACCCTGAAGGAAACCAGGGAAGTAGAAGGAAAGAGAAGGGCAAAAGTTTCGGGACTGGATATAGTAAAAGAGGGACGTTCCTATTGTTACAGGAATAAACATTGGCAGAATGATTGCAAGGCTAGCAAAGCCAGTAGCCAGGATTCGAAGCATGTTGTGGCTTCAGCCTCAAGTGTATTTGTAATTAAGAACTGTTTGTCAATTAACTCTACTTCCTGGGTACTAGATACCGGAGCAGGATCTCATATCTGTAATTCATTACATGCTTTGAGAAACCATAAAGTTATAAGGGTAGGTGATTTGTCTCTCAGAGTTGCAAACGGAATGAGCGTGGACGCTGAATCCGTGGGAGAATATCGCCTAGGTTTGACAAGTGGGCAGATATTGATTCTACGTAACTATCTGTATGTACCTAGTTTGACATGTAATATCATATCAGTATCCTCACTTTCGAGAGAGGGATATGACTTTACATTCGTAAGCGATGTAGTTCACATCCACCTAAATCAAGTTCTGATTGGGTCCGGTATATTAGATGACGGTGTATACGTATTGAATCAAGCTCATGTTTTCAATGTCCAGAACACACTTAAAAGAAAATCTCCAGAAATAAATCAGGCTTTTTTATGGCATTGTAGACTAGGTCACATCAATGAAACACGATTAACGAAGTTACATAGAGAAGGATATTTGAATCCGTTCGAATATCAATCTTATGCCACTTGTGAATCTTGTCTCATGGGAAAGATGACAAAGACTTTGTTTACTGGACACAGAATAAGAGCAAGCGAGCTCTTGGGACTCGTACACAGTGACGTGTGCGGTCCAATCTCTACACATGCGCGAGGTGGTTATTCCTACTTCATTACTTTTACGGATGATTTCTCTAGGTATGGATATGTCTTCTTAATGAAGCATAAATCCGAGGCTTTTGAGAAATTCCAAGAATACAAGAATGAAGTGGAAAAACAAACAGGCAAGAGTATAAAGACACTGAGATCTGATCGAGGTGGTGAATACTTAAGTGCCGAGTTCCTGGGTTACTTAAAAAAGAATGGAATTCTCTCTCAGCTTACTCCTCCATACACACCACAGCATAACGGTGTATCGGAGAGACGGAACCGAACCTTATTAGATATGGTACGTTCCATGATGAGTAACGCTGAGTTACCGCGATCATTCTGGGGATATGCACTAGAATCAGCTGCATATCTTTTGAACCGAGTTCCAACTAAGACTGTGCCTACCACACCATATCAGATGTGGAGTGGGAAGAAACCCTGTATTAAGTATATTAAGACATGGGGATGTCCAGCTTTTGTAAAAAAGCAGCATGCGGACAAGCTCGAGGCACGCTCAGTACAGTGTAAGTTTGTAGGATATCCAAAAAATTCCATGGGATATTATTTTTATTACACAGAGGAACAAAAGGTCTTTGTTTCTCAACATGCCCGCTTCTTGGAAACTGAATTTTTTGAAAATCAGAAGAGTGGGAGCGCAATAGAACTGGAAGAAATTCCAGTGCCACAAACTATTACTGAAATCTTGGTAGAACAAGAAGGTTCAGGAGAACAGGACATCCCGACGCCACTCCGCAGGAGTAGTAGGCAATCTCATCCGCCCGAGAGATACTACGGTTTTCTCATAGACGGGGATAGAGAGGATTGCACTATTGACTATGATGAGCCTACTAGCTTCCAGCAAGCCATTCAGAGCGGTGACTCAGTAAAATGGCTGGATGCAATACGGACCGAAATGGAGTCCATATACACTAACAAAGTATGGACTTTGGACATTGCTCCAGATGGGGTAAAACCCGTAGGATGCAAATGGATCTTCAAAAAGAAGATTGGTGTGGATAGACAGGTTGAAACCTATAAAGCTAGACTTGTTGCGAAGAGTTTCCGTCAAAGACCTGGTTTGGACTATGACGAAACCTTTTCTCCAGTAGCTATGCTTAAATCTATTCGGGTCCTTCTTGCTATTGCTTCCTTCCACGATTATGAAATCTGGCAGATGGACGTAAAAACGGCCTTTCTAAATGGTAATTTGGAAGAGAGCTTCTATATGGATCAGCCAGAGGGATTCATTCAGAGTGGGAGCAGCGGTAAAGTATGCAAGCTGCTTAAGTCCATTTATGGACTAAAGCAGGTATCACGGAGTTGGAACATCTGTTTTGATGATGCTGTCAAAGAATTTGACTTTATCAAAAATCCAGATGAACCTTGCATATATAGTTAGATTGTAGGGAGAGCTGTAGTATTCTTCATCTTGTATGTGGATGGCATTCTCCTAATAGGAAATGATATTCCTATGTTACAGTCAGTCAAAAGATTCTTGTCACATAAATTCTCCATGAAAGACCTGGGTGATGCCACCTACATTCTGGGGATCCGGATCTATCGTGATAGATCAAAGAGGATATTGGGACTTTTGCAGTCCAGGTACATAGACACCATAGTGAAGAGATTCAGTATGGATGATTCTAAGCGCGGTAATCTACCAGCTTGTCACGGAATCACCCTCTCCAAAGAGATGTCTCCCAAGACTGATTTGGAAAGGGATCGCATGTCGATTATACCCTACGCTTCTGCGGTAGGCTCTATAATGTATGCGATGTTATGCACCAGACCAGATGTAGCATACGCATTGAGCGTTGTAAGCCGGTATCAGGCAAACCTAGGGGAGAATCACTGGAGAGCAGTAAAGAACATTCTCAAGTATCTGAGAAGGACTAAGGAGATGTTCTTGGTGTATGGCGGAAAAGACCTCCAGATGGAGGCCTCTGCCGACTCCGGCTTCCAAAGTGACAAAGATGACTCCAAGTCCATGTCGGGTTATGTCTTTACCCTCAATGGAGGGGCGGTCTGTTGGAAGAGTTCCAAACAGGAGACCGTTGCTGACTCAACGATGGAAGCGGAGTACATAGCTGCTTGCGATGCCGCAAAAGAAGCAGTCTGGAGAAGAAGTTCCTCACAGAACTTCAGGTGGTTCCTACCAGTGTTGATCTAATACCTCTGTATTGTGACAACAATGGCGCTATAGCTTTAGCGAAGGAACTCAGGTCCCATCAGAAGTCCAGACACATCTTAAGGCGGTATCACCTGATCAGGGAGATCGTCAATCGCCGGGAGATCGAGATGAAGAGAGTAGAGACGGAGAATAACATTGCTGATCCATTCACAAAAGCCCTTCCTCAGACACAGTTCGAGAGGCTATTCGAGATGATAGGTCTACGATATGCCAGCTCATGGCCCTAGTGCAAGTGGGAGATTGTTAGTGTATATGCCCTAGGGGCCATTATTGTATCATACTTGTATGTATATTACTTAATGGAAGCTTGGGATATTCACAGTTGTATATACAATCTTGCTAAACATGGTAGTATGCTACTTGGTTTGTGTCTACTTTAATATGTGCATATGTTTCTTGTAACGTATCACTTATACATATTAGTAGAGCCCATAGGATCTTTGCTTGATTACCAGCGTTGTGATGGCAGTCACACTAGTGGGGGATGGGTAGTCTATAAGCAACATCCTATACTTGTCCCTAGTCGTAGGATTATAGAGACAGGGCATCGATATTCCAGAGTAGACTAAGTGTTTACGCTTCTCATCCCAGTTGGGGAGATGGTCTGTCCCATAGCCATCAGTACGTCGTACTGGAGATAGTATACAGGTGCTCGTTAGGTTACGGGTACACCGGACAGGACTCACAGGGGAACTGATTGATTGGTATTATACCCGTCGTCAGTTAACAGTTCCCAGGTGACATGAGTACAGCATAGTCCGCAGACTTGACATTGCTACTTCGCCTCGAGTGTGTCCCATTGTTCTTAGATTGCTACCCTACCACGGCTTAAAGGAGTCGTGCAAACAGGTAGCAGTTGGGTGCAGTCCCAAGCACTTGGAGGCAGTGGCGGTTAGACAGGATTCGTCTCTCCCGGTATTGGGAGTTGATATCGCACTGTGTCAGAGAGCCATTACACAAAGTCCCAGGCCAGGGCAAGCGAGATTTACTAGTAGGTTCCAGTAGTTTCTCAGGGTGTAATGGGCTACGCTCCGACACGACTTATACAACTATTAGGGGACAGACGCTTGCCGCCCCCTAGGCTCGAAATGCGATAGTCTTAGACAAACAGACCGGACTGTACGGAGATTGTCACATCAGGCTCAGTAGGAGTTCGGATGGTTTTCCTCATCGGCCTTCTTATCGACATCTACCTGGGGACCGTTACGTACAGCTAGTGCCGCTTGCGGTCTGTGGTTAAACCCACTGCCAGCGTAGTGTCGAGTCTTTAGAGTCCCACACAGAGAATTTCCCTGCTCCAGGAGAAACGATATAGAGGTCGTATGGTTTTACGACAAGGGTTCGGACGCATACGTGTGTTTACGTACGTCGTCGTTCGGACAGTTTTTACTAGTCGGGTTTGGTTTAAGCCAGTTTCTAGTATCAGGTTATTGGATTTATACAGTTTAAAGTTTTTCCGTGTTTTCACGGATTGGAGGGGCGTTCTCGTAATTTTCCGGGAAGCTTCTAGAAGCATGGTGACTTGGGGGTTAAGGTGGCATAAGCATTTATTGCTTAATGACTCATTTGTATGATTCATCCATAGAGTTAATGCTTCATTTATGAAGCTAATGACTCATGAGATGAATCACACAAGGTGAATGCATCAACCATGATGATTAATCATATATATTATTTATTTGATAAATTGTTATGGTTGATATATATTCTAATGAGTTCATTTTTCAATTCATTCTCATCACCACCTTCTCTCTCCTCAAGCTCTCTCATTCTTGAAACCCTAACCCTAACTTCTCATGTATTGAGATCAAGGGTTAGCTAGACTAATACATCCATAACCTCACTCTATATCCCCTAGGTAGCTTAGATTAGCACTTTGAGCAACCTAGTTATCTCAAGTTAGAGATCAAGCTTGTAGTAGGAGCTCTCGGGTGGATCATCTTTGATTCGAGGAGGCCGTTGAGGTACCAATGTTCCAAGGAGCCTACAAGGAGTGGAGGACCGCGATGAAGACCCGAAAGACAAGTATTGTGAGGTATAACTTCGTATCCGAGTAGTTAAACCTTTCGTAGTTTGCTAGTAACGGTTTAAATACGATTCATGCGCTCAAGTCCGTGTTACGAAGCTTTGATAATCGTTTTTCATATATTCCGCCTCCCTGCAAGTTCGTGGGGTACGTGGCATGGACTTACAGGCTCAAAGGAGTTGTGCAAAAAGGTTTTAGTTGGGTACAGTCCCAAGCCACATGGAGGCAGTGATCAGATCGTCGGGGATTCGTCTCTCCCGGTATTGGGGGTTGATGTCGCGTTGTGCACGAGTGGCCATCACCAGAAATCCATGGCCATAGTGGACGGGAATTACCAATCCAGGATCGATAGTTTCTCACGTGGTGATGGGTTTCATGCCGACACTAAATGTCGCGTTGTCAGGGGTCTGACTTTATCCACCCCCTTACACTCGATATGCGATACTCTTAGACGAACAGACCAGACTGTACGGATATTGTCAATGTCAGGCTCAGTAGGGTTCAGGATGAGTTTGCTCGTCGGCCTCCCGCTCAATTCCTGCGTAGCCGTTACGTACAGCTAGCGCCGCTGACGTGCTTATGGTTAAACCCACTGCCAGCGTATTGACGAGTCTTTAGAGTCCCACACAGAGGGTTTTCACGGTTCAAGCGATATGGTATTGATGACGTATGTTGGTATATACAGGTGTCCGATTAAATATGTGCACATGCTGCACAGACTTTAATCGGACGGTTGATAATACTAGCGGCTTAGGACTGAGCCGGATTATTAAATCAGGTTTTGATTTAATAATGTATATATGTATATATATATATATGTATGTATGTATGTATTCTAGTATTATTGTTCACTATTCATTTTCTCTCTTGACTATTCGTATTTTTGTACGAATACGCGTATATGTATTTCGATACATGTACCTGGTTGTATTCCGTATTTATACGGAATAGCTTCTAGAAGTGGACACCTCATTTGTATGATTTTCCTTTTATGGAAATTCATTTGTTTCATAAATAAGGTGGAGGAGTGAGGTGGCATGAGCATGGGTCTTGAACATGTAGAGAAGCATGGGTCTTTATTGTTTATTGAAAAAGAAAATGAGATTTTTTGTATGCATGATTGTGAGGAGAGGGGGGCAGCCATCTCATGAATGGGCTTAGCTCATTTGTTTTCTACACTTGCTTTTTTCCACTCTCTTATTCTCACTTGAAAAGTTTTAGCCATTTTCTTTAGTTGCTCATGCCACATGTTTCCTCACCTCCTTCTTCATCTTCTATGGTTGCTCGTTGAGCATATGTGATGAGAGAAAATTATAGTGACACATTCCTACACCTCCACTCTCCATTGCTAGAAACCTTGGAGCGTCGGTTGCCTCGCTCGACGAGGCTGAAGCTTGCGCCGTTTCCCTCAGGTGGATCATCGTAGATGGAGGAAGACCGGCAACCAAATTCGATCAAGTAGCCTCTAGGAGCTTGGGGATGATGATTGAAGACCGAAGGACACGGATCAACTCGGTATAACCATCTAACTTCTTATATAAAGCTTGTTAGTTTATGGTTTAAGATAGATCCGGGTATCGGATAATGGTAGCGCCTGTTTAGTAAATTTTTATTTCGTATTTGGCCACGGTTTGATGGCCGGGGCGCTGTCGTAACCCAACACTTCCTTCACATTCTCAATTATCATACGGTAATTTCTCTAGCGCAGTACATGTGTACTGGTATTTTTTTTGGCTGGTCACGGTAAGAATATAACGATTGTGAAGACATTTTTCAACGCATTTGAGAAATTCATGAGTGTCTCGTTCCTTTAACATTGACACCAATAATAAATAAGTAAATTTACACAATTATAAACCTAACTTTTGAAAGTTAAGTAGATAATTTTGTTTTGAAAAATACCTTCAACTTATGGAGCTCATAAATTTCACAACCAAAATGTTTTTGCGCCGCTTTGTCGAAAAGAGATATCCATAGAATACCCCTTTCATCTCGAACCTTTAATCTCAACATATACCTGTATAAAATTATTACAAGATAATTAAATTAAATTTATGCGAAATATATATAAAAAATAATTAGAATTGTTTCAGATATAGATTACATATAAGTGGGAGCTAAACTTGAGTCCATACAAGCTATATTTTTGCATGTATTTTGACTTCAAAATCAGAAATCTTTCTGCTGCATTTTCTACAAGACAAATACCATGGATCTTGGCATTTATTTCTTTCAGTCGAAAATGCTTCGATTTGATATGCATCATCTAAGACATGAAACAAGTTAAATTAACTTAGATATAACAATTAATTTATCTATGAAAACCATACCTGAAAGATAGGCTTAGAAATATTTGAATAGATCTCTGATATTGTTGTCTTTTCTGATTTGATTGTTGTTCTGTTATTCTCTCTCATAGCATTAACACATGTATTAACTTCATTGTTGTTCATCTAAAACATGTATATATTACAGAAGAATTAAAAATTGTTTGATACAAATTTACTATTATAATTAATTCAACTAAACTTGTAGATTTACCAATTTCTTAGGCATGTAGCCTCTTTCTTGATGAATTGATTTCTAAAATTGAATTTCTTGTCGTGGAAAGTGAAGTTCCTGCATATGGTTTGAAGAAATTTTAGATAACTTCATATATTAGTTAACCAACAAATATGCATATCAATAATAATATCTCACCTTTATATTTAACTGTGTACCTTGTTCAGAATGTTTTTCAAGTTCGGCATTATGATCGATGTCTGTATCTGTTGCCAAATTTTATAACAAAGTATCATTCTTTGATTTATTGTCATGGTAGTATTTCTTTCTCATTGGTAGAAGTGCTTGCTTCTCTTCAAATGTCATATTCACATATCGCTCTTTATTACGTGCATTTCTCTTGAGGACATTGACGACTTTTTATATAATGTATTAATATATATTAGAAAAAAAATGATTTCTTGTTTCATAATCAAAATCGAGTAAAAGAGATCTCACCTGAAGTAAGATTAAGGTTTTCTACAAACCTAGCCTGACCATCGATCTCTCTCATCTCGCAACTCAAAATCAACAGTTTTGCTATTACTAAAAATTTAGAAAAAAGATCATTGTTAAAAAAAATCCTTTTGTTTTGAAAAATCATCAGTATAACTTAATGTTCAATATATAGTTTGGTAATTTAGTTCATCAAAGTTTTTTAAAAACTATTTTTTTCTATGTATCCTCTGACTTTGGTATAACTTTAAACTTTGTTAAGTGTTGTTTAACTTCTTATAAACTTACTTTCAAATTTTCTCAACTTATTAAAGTTATAAATGAAAGAAAAGATGGATCTTTACTATTTGCCACTGCTTGGAAACTTGATCTCTGATCTTACTCACTTGTATGCTCAAAGCATCTATTGATTCTAATATTTCTTTCTCAATTCTCGACTGGATTTTAATGAAATGAAGAAGAAAGAACAGGAGTGTTGAATATGCAAAATTCCAAATAAATGAAATACACTTGGAATGAATAAAAAGGAGAAAGAAAGAAAGCTCGACTGCCCCCTATCGATTGCCTCATATTCGGTTGCCCATTGGTCTTCTTTCACTCAACCCACCTGACTTTTGCTATGAAGCAGTTCTGGGTATCCTATTTAGAGCACCTGAAATAGTAGTGGAGGGTTATTTACCTCCCCCCCTCACCCTAAGAACTAGGAAGTGGTTAACGAACTACTCCACATGACTATGAAAAGTATAAATACTCCCTCTTAGGCCCATATGAGTACGAGGATGATTGTTTATAATTTTGCGATTGGATGTAAAAGTATCAATTCAAATAGTCCCCGGCAACGACGCCATTTGATTGAAAATAATTCTTGATGTGTAGTATGAAATTTTGTAAAGAAATCACAACCAAAAATTATTTGACCGCAATCAACTACGGTGTCGGATGTAGATTGTTAGTGAGTGCGGATCGTCCACAGGGAAAGTGTAATCGTTCGTCTTTTGAATTAGATGAGTCGAAACTTTAAAGAAAAGAAAACAAAACAATTCATGATTTGAAATTGAAGTTCAAGAATTAGAAAAACATAGATCAAATAACAAGAAAAAGATAGAATCAAGAATTGATAGTTTGATGATTTTTCCAAACCAAATCTCAAGAATCGAAATGAGGCTCGTAGGAATCGATCGGATCTATAGATGTGATGTAATCTTACAATTACGTATTCTTATCCTTCGATGAATTGATACTAGATCGATGATGATCGACAAGAATTAGGGATTTCTAGTGAAATTAGGGTTTTATCTTATCCCTTGTTCCTTCATCAATATCATTCATATTCTAGCCTCTAGTAAATTCAAGAAACGATCGTAGATCCCTAATTTCGAGCGATCACAATCAAGAAAGCATCGCAACGAAACTAGGTCATCGATTCTTGAACTTGCTAGGGTTTACAAAACTCGTAGAACTCAAGAATCATTTAAAGATTTATTACATCATCATTCTATTAATCGTCTCGGCTCCTTAACGAGCGGAGTTTTACTCAAACATCACAACAAGAACAACAATTACAAATTGAGATCTAATCATGATGCAAGAATTAAAAGAAAGCAAGATTCAAGAATTTCACCTTTTATTTATATCAACAATTTAGTTACATTCGCTCAAGAACTACAAGAGGAAGAACTCGATCGTCGATTTGGCTTCGCTCGTCCCCGTGAGTCGCGGATCGGCTTGGATCACTTGCCCGATTGAAGATCGGCTCGGCTCCTAAAAGGTTGAAAGCTTCTCGCTTGATTTGGTACTCAAGATCTTGGATTTGGAGTGGAATTAGGGTTAGGGTTTCGCACAAGTCTTGTCACTAGACTTGTGGAAGAAGATGAAGAATTAGAATTTTAGGAATATCGAAGATTAACCTCAACCCTTAGATCTAGGCTCCTATTTATAGATAACTAAACCCTAGATCTAAGATTTCAAATTCTAAGTTTCCCTCCAAAAGTTTGTTGAGGAAATTTGAATTTCCCTCCAAAAGTTAGTTAGAGGAGAAGCTTCTAGATGTGATTAGTTAGGAGGGAGCTTCTAGAAGAGGTTAGTTAGGAGCTTAATTAGGGTTAGCCTTGCTTAATGATCTTTGCTGATCTGGCAGTAGCTTCGAGAGAATTCTGGAATTTGATATATCAGACATGAATGTGGGCCCTTCTAGAAGAATTTTGATGCAAATCTGAGGTGCTGAAGTGGCAGATCCACCGCGGATCCGCGGCCCAAGTAGGCTCCTGCCGCGGATCCGCGGCTCCTTGTGGGCCTTGGGCTTCCATACTTTCAGGTAATTTGCTATATAATATCTGGGCCTTGTTTTGATATGTTGAATTTTGTAATTACTTCTGCATTGCTACCAGATCTGCATCTTTTGAGTTGGCGTAATTTTGATCAGCTCTTTGGCTTTTCTTCCGTATTTTCCTGCACGGACTTAAGACAAGTGTTGCGCAAATACAGAAATGATGCGATGCCATGAAATGCGGTTAATTTCCTTTAAAGTGTCAGTTTAAAAGTCTAACACATGAAATCTGATATTTAACGACTGATTTGCTAATATGTGAAATATGAATACCGAACACTTCTAAATGAGTGCAAATGATAGGGAAATTGCCGCGTTAAAAATACATTATTTTCGACTGATCAAATACCCCCAAACTTATTTTCGATCGTCTCGAGCGAACTTTTATTAAAAAGAGAAGGAGAAAATAAAGAAAGAGAAAACTAACTAGCACACTTTCGTAGGCAACACGATTGCACTGAGCACGTGCAACAAGCCTTTAAACCTCTAGGTGTCCCTAGTAGGAGGAGTGTTGTCTCCTGAGGGTTTTCAACGGATTGCACCCACAAAATCCAATAATAAAAGAAAGATCATGAATATTACACTTAAAGAAAAGAATTGTAAAATAAAAGCTTTGAAAATTAGGGTTTCCAACTAAGCTAGCTTTTCGGTTGTCATGAGCCCTATCTTAATGGTCATGAAAAGATGTCAGAAATCACGTCCTCTCTCAATAAAACACGTCTTATTCTTCATTCCTATCTTTCTTCCAAACATCGATCATATAACCCAGCGTGTGTGTAAAGACATCCCTACACCCGGAGAATTCAATTCAAGCTATCATACTCTTGCCCATCAGCCTCAGTACTTTTTAATTAATGAATATTTAGATGAAATTGCTCACACATTTTCATGCGACCGTTAATACTTCTTGAGGTACTAACCGACCGATTACTCCTGTGCTTGCTTACTTGGTGTATTTTCCTCGTCTTGCACCACCTCAGGCATAGCAGTGACTCCCAGACCAGTTGGCCTTAGGGCACTAGGTGAAGAAGCACCCTCGCTATATATTTTTTATTGCCTTTGGTGATAACAAAACCAGTGTCCATTTTTCTCACCACTTTATATTTTCTTCATTTTTTTTCTTTTTATTTCCTTCATACTTTTGGCTTTAAGACAAGAGCATTTCAAGGTATCCTCTACTATCCCGGGCTTTAAGACGTGTGTAAGTGCGAATAGCAGGGTATCAACGTTCAAAAATGTTTGGCTTTCAGAATAGAAACTATTTTTCAGACTTATTTTTATCCTCAGATTAGTGACGTCTTTCATCTTACTAACCCTTGGGACAACGGCTCATAACTACTTATTACTAGTTCGTATAAGAAAACTTCTAATTTTCTTGGTTTTCTTAAATTTTTCTAATCTCATGGATGTAATTTTTCACTATCTAAACTTTTATTATCTTATTTATGTAAAATTATTTTTATCTTTTTGAAATTTTTTAAATTTTTCTAGGTTTTTTAAAAATGTTTTGTGCTTATGCAAATGATATGCAAATGATGCAAAAATAAGCACAAACCTCCCCCAAACTCGTTTTCAACAGTGTCCTCACTGTTGCCATCTGCTAAATCTCGAAAAACCTGTAAGCTTGGGAGGAATTTATTAGTGGGGGCAAAATATTTAAGTTAAGAACCTCCCCCAAACTTATTCTTGGCTCAAAATTTTGTAAAATTTTTCTTTTCAGGAGCCAGAAAAAATGTACCCCCCCAAACTTATGCAATGTTAATCTTTTGAAAATCATTTGAGGGGGTCAAGAATCATTGGTTGATGCCAAGCTTTGCAAAGACCAAATGCTAACACCAACCATTCAAAAATTCTATCAATGCAGTGCTCTGGTTGGTGGAAGAAGAAGTGTGGAAAGGGTAAGTGGTGGAATAGAATGTGTGTGCGTCTCATTTTGGAGAGACGATGCAGTGAATGTGATGGATTACTCGCATTCTTTTTACAGTTCAAAAGAAGGGGTGGAGGTTCAATTTCAATGATTCGGAGGTGATTCATCTCAACACCCGTGTCATTCAGAAATGCGAGTTCATCAGCGAAGATTTCCTCAAAAGTTCCATTAATACCCCGATGAATAATATCGTCACAAAGTGCGGGGTGATCTTCAGACTCTAAGAACAGTTCATAATCGGTGTTAATTGTTGACCCGGACAACTCAGTAGAAGATTCCGTATGTGTATGATACATAGTTAGGTCAAACAACAACGTATGGAAAGAGTCAAGATCGATATCAGGAGGATCATCAAATTCGCTGCTGTCGACATCCATTAAGTTGACAGAACATACCTGAGCAGTAGGTTCGGAGGGTACACTTTCCAACTTGTAAATGTTCAGCTCTATTGACCTATTCCCGAAAGATAGGGTCATAGAACCATTACGACAGTTGATTATTGCATTGGAAGTGGCCAAAAAGGGGCGACCTAAAATCACCGGAGTTTGATTCCGTGGGTTCGCTACAGGCTGTGTATCAATTACAATAAAGTCCACAGGGAATATGAATTCCCCGATTTTTATTAACACATCCTCCAGTTCACCCCTAGGTTTGGTGATTGATCGGTCAGCCATCTGGAGAGTGCAATTGGTTGGCTTCAACTCTCCGATCCCTAGTTGCTCATATACCGAGTATGGAAGCAAGTTAACACTAGCGCTAAGGTCTAGTAGAGCACGGTTAATGTGTTTTTCCCCAATAGATACGGAAATAGTAGGATATCCAGGATCCTTACGTTTCCTCGGTAATTGTTGGGGGAAAGCCGTGTCTATTGTTTTTTCCATGAAGATCTTCTTGGGCACTTGAGTCTTCCTCTTCCTAGTGCACAAGTTCTTAAGAGTTTTCGCATAGGACGGAACTTGTTGGATGGCATCTAGGAGAGGGATGTTGGTGTTTACTTGCTTAAAAATGTTCATAATCTTCTCCATATGTGGACTCGGTGTGTTAGCCCTTAACCGATTAGGATAAGGTGCTTTAGCAATAAGCGCTGGGTCCATCATAGGAGAAGGAAGTGGGTGTGGAACAGATCTCAGAATAGAAGTGGGGATCGTCCGTGGAGGAGTAAAAGAGGTGGGCTTAAGTGGCGAGCCTTTTGGGAAACGAAGAATAGGCTCGGAAGAAGGTGGTGGGGTAGAAGAACAAGGATCAGAACTAGAAGTGTGTGTGTGAAGAAAGGTCTCAGTCGGGGTGTTATTGATTGATTTTTCAGTATCATCAAACTCTTCCCCAACGTGATTGTCAAGCACTCTTCCAGATCTCAACGTGGTTGCATCCACATGATGTGAATAGCCAGGATTAGGTAAATGTTGAGCTGGAAGTTTCCCTTTCTCTCGTGCACTCATTTCGGCTTTTAGTTGTGCAATTTGTTCTTCCATCGATTTGATGTTCTCATTTTGAGAGATAATGATCTTCATCACATTCTCGACGGAAGATTGCAAACTTGCCGTCCCTTGGATGGATTGTTTCATGAAAGTATCCAAGGTTTGTGCTAGTGCAGAGGTATTATCTGTACCGGTCAATTGCAAAGGACTAGACGGTGCAAAAGTGTTGGCCGGATTTTGAAAGTTTTGTTCTTGGAAGGGGTGCTGACTCAATTGAAGTTGTGGGTGCTGTTGTGGTGGAGGGGCCCCTTGGAAATTGTTTTGGGTTGGAACCGTGTTTTGAAATTGTGATTGGTTCCAAGCAAAGTTAGGGTGATTCCTCCAACCTTGATCATATGTGGAGGAAGATGGATCGTTTCTAGGTCTTTGAAATGCGGCATTGGTATGCTCATGACCTTGAAACGGACATTCTTCCGTCAAGTGAGACGGATCAGAACAGCAACCACATACAGTTTTGGAGAGTGACATTTGATTTAGGGTGGCGGCAAAAATTTATTTTCCATAGTCTCGAGTTTCTTGTGTATAGCTGCAATGTCAGCTCTAACTCCTATGGAAATATCATTGCCATCCCTAGACGATTGACTCACACCCTCCCACTGTAAAGATTTTTCAGCGAAATCTTCTAGAAAGTTCCATACTTCCCCATCATCTTTGGTCATAAAATTGCCTTGACACATGGATTCAAGGGTCTGTCTTGTGTAAGGAGTAATGCCCTCATAAATGATTCGGCACAGTTCCCATCTCGGGATGCCGTGATGTGGACATTGGACTAACAGATCCTTGAAACGTTCAAGACATTTTGAAAATATTTCATTTGGAAGCTGGGTGAATTGATAGATTTCGCTACGGACTCGAGCTGTCTTTTGATGTGGGTAGAATTTCTTAAGGAATGCTTTGACGAATTCATCCCAATTTGAAATGGAATGTGCGGTAGTGTTATATAGCCACTTCTCGGCTAAATCGCACAAGGTAAATGGGAGAAGACGAAGACGCATAGCATCCACAGACAACTGTGAAGTACCCATCATTGCGCATACATTTTCAAATTTCGTGATAAACACGTATGCGTCTTCAGACTCGAGACCGTGAAATTTTGGTAGAAGGTTGATGTATTGGGGTTTTATTTGAAAATTTTTCCCATTGGCTGGTGGAATGGAAAGACAGGTGGAAAGTGGGCCACGTGTAGGATAGCATCTCTCTTGGAGAGAGATGCGAGGTGGATTCTGCGCACCAACGGACGGCGGCAGAGTAGTGGAAAAGAAATTCGATGGAGGTGGATCCATCGATGTGGGTGTGGTGGTGGGTAAAAGAAAGATAAATATAGAAATACCGACTTTAGGGTCGATAAGGGAAACGCGGACTAACGGGCACTAGAAACCCGTGTCCAGCCTATCTTGCACTAAAAAGGGTTAGTACAAGTGGCAGCGTGAATTTATAATTAGGGGAAATGATATGAATGCGGTGTTTGTTTTGAAAAGTGGACGGATTTTTGAAAATATGATGCAAATCCCAAAATGCAACAAGCAAAACCCTAGAATCTAGTGGTCACCTAGGTCAAACTCTAGACCGCTCCTAACTGCCAAAAGACAAGTCGCAGGATAAATCCTCCACTGCCTCTTTGTTCCCCTGTGGCCAGATAAGTGCCAGGTAAGTGGGAAGGTACTCCACTACGTAAGTAGTGGGCCTAATTAAAAACCACTAGCCTTAGACACACTCGCCTTAGGCACCACAGGAAAACGCGGATAAGTAATGAATTACCCACGGCCTTCTTCCGTCCTAATTGAGCGCGACAGTCCTTAGAGTCATCTCTAGATTTCTTTTAGTTAATGTGGGACAATGCGGATGCAAGTTTTGCGATTTTCGGGGCCTAGGAAGGGTAATGAACTCCCCACCTAATTTGGATTTGGTCGTGCCCCTTAAATTCCGTATTAATATGCAAACAACCAAGAATCAAAAACACGCACAAATTTTTATTTTGCTTTTGCGGCGCAGCGATTATTTGCAAAGAAACCTGCAGTAATTTGTTAATTGGAGTAGATGAGGTAAGAGATAAGAAAGTGAGGATTTACAAGAAAAATTTTGGAGCAGTGAACTACAAGAACTGCGGCGGATCCGCCGCGGATGTCCTTTTATGCCGCGGAATCGCGGTTCCTTCAGGGGATCACTGCACAAAATTTTGTGCACAGTCTCCTGTTCAACTCAAGAGCTCTCTGGACTTCTCTGAAAATTTTTATCCAAGCTCCAATGATTCCAGATTCCCTCGCAATTAAATCACAACACACGTATTAGGGTTTGTGCGAGTTTAGATCTAAAAATTATAATGGAATAAAATTTTCAACTCAAATTTCAAAATACGAACAATTAGCGCACTATCCCCGGCAACGGCGCCATTTGATTGTTTATAATTTTCCGATTGGATGTAAAAGTATCAATTCAAATAGTCCCCGGCAACGGCGCCATTTGATTGTTTATAATTTTCCGATTGGATGTAAAAGTATCAATTCAAATAGTCCCCGGCAACGGCGCCATTTGATTGAAAAGAATTCTTGATGTGTAGTATGAAATTTTGTAACGAAATCACAACCAAAAATTATTTGACCGCAATCAACTACGGTGTCGGATGTAGATTGTTAGTGAGTGCGGATCGTCCACAGGGAAAGTGTAATCGTTCGTCTTTTGAATTAGATGAGTCGAAACTTTAAAGAAAAGAAAACAAAACAATTCATGATTTGAAATTGAAGTTCAAGAATTAGAAAAACATAGATCAAATAACAAGAAAAAGATAGAATCAAGAATTGATAGTTTGATGATTTTTCCAAACCAAATCTCAAGAATCGAAATGAGGCTCATAGGAATCGATCGGATCTATAGATGTGATGTAATCTTACAATTACGTATTCTTATCCTTCGATGAATTGATACTAGATCGATGATGATCGACAAGAATTAGGGATTTCTAGTGAAACTAGGGTTTCATCTTATCCCTTGTTCCTTCATCGATATCATTCATATTCTAGCCTCTAGTAAATTCAAGAAACGATTGTAGATCCCTAATTTCGAGCGATCACAATCAAGAAAGCATCGCAACGAAACTAGGTCATCGATTCTTGAACTTGCTAGGGTTTACAAAACTCGTAGAACTCAAGAATCGTTTAAAAATTTATTACATCATCATTCTATTAATCGTCTCGGCTCCTTAACGAGCGGAGTTTTACTCAAACATCACAACAAGAACAACAATTACAAATTGAGATCTAATCATGATGCAAGAATTAAAAGAAAGCAAGATTCAAGAATTTCACCTTTTATTTATATCAACAATTTAGTTACATTCGCTCAAGAACTACACGAGGAAGAACTCGATCGTCGATTTGGTTTCGCTCGTCCCCGTGAGTCGCGGATCGGCTTGGATCACTTGCCCGATTGAAGATCGGCTCGGCTCCTAAAAGGTTGAAGGCTTCTCGCTTGATTTGGTACTCAAGATCTTGGATTTGGAGTGGAATTAGGGTTAGGGTTTCGCACAAGTCTTGTCACTAGACTTGTGGAAGAAGATGAAGAATTAGAATTTTAGGAATATCGAAGATTAACCTCAACCCTTAGATCTAGGCTCCTATTTATAGATAACTAAACCCTAGATCTAAGATTTCAAATTCTAAGTTTCCCTCCAAAAGTTTGTTGAGGAAATTTGAATTTCCCTCCAAAAGTTAGTTAGAGGAGAAGCTTCTAGATGTGATTAGTTAGGAGGGAGCTTCTAGAAGAGGTTAGTTAGGAGCTTAATTAGGATTAGCCTTGCTTAATGATCTTTGCTGATCTGGCAGTAGCTTCGAGAGAATTCTGGAATTTGATATATCAGACATGAATGTGGGCCCTTCTAGAAGAATTTTGATGCAAATCTGAGGTGCTGAAGTGGCAGATCCACCGCGGATCCGCGGCCCAAGTAGGCTCCTGCCGCGGATCCGCGGCTCCTTGTGGGCCTTGGGCTTCCATACTTTCAGGTAATTTGCTATATAATATCTGGGCCTTATTTTGATATGTTGAATTTTGTAATTACTTCTGCATTGCTACCAGATCTGCATCTTTTGAGTTGGCGTAATTTTGATCAGCTCTTTGGCTTTTCTTCCGTATTTTCCTGCACGGACTTAAGACAAGTGTTGCGCAAATACAGAAATGATGCGATGCCATGAAATGCGGTTAATTTTCTTTAAAGTGTCGGTTTAAAAGTCTAACACATGAAATCTGATATTTAACGACTGATTTGCTAATATGTGAAATATGAATACCGAACACTTCTAAATGAGTGCAAATGATAAGGAAATTGCCGTGTTAAAAATACATTATTTTCGACTGATCAGAGGACAACTAGAGAAGTGAGAGTATTTGCAGTGCAAGAAGAAGAAGAAAATGTAAGAATGAGAGACCGATCTCCTATTTCTTTAAATCCTTTCCTCTTGTTTCTTCCTCTTTTCATGTATATCCTCGGAGTCGAGAAAATCAAGATGGCTATGGATTCACTTATCATCAAGCTTCAAATGAACCTGAGAACGTGGCTAAACCCATGATTCTCCTCTTCATTTGACATATATAGAAGATTACGAAACTTTAAGAACGTGGTTAATCCCATAATTCTTTAAAAATCTAGGAATGTAAATGATAAATTCATGATTCTATCAATTTTTGGAAGTGAAGGAAACTTCATTCTCCTTGCAAACTGAATATGGGCTAATACCTTATATTCCATTAATTTAAAATAGACTTAAAACTCTATTTTCATAAACTTACAAACATAGAAAATGGTATAAATGTCATTTTTCTGTTTTCTCTTGAACAATTTATAAAGAGAGAACAAATGAAATACAAATTGCAAATATGGATAAAACTCAAAACAGCGAATATCACATTTTGAAATAAATAAAAATAACATGAAGCCCCGGGTCCCCTCCTTATCGTGTCCCTCACCCGATATCTGGGTCCCCTAGCGACCATTGGTTCTCCCACTCGATGGTCGGCTCCTCCTCTGTTCGTCTATTTGAGCCTCTGTTTCATGTGCTTTGCAATCCTTGTAATTTCATGTATAAAAGCACTTATAATCTTCTTATGTAAGCTTTGAGATGAAGTGTACCTGTATATGAAAGTATCAATAAAATCTCTTGATGTTTTCTTTTACATTGTTTCTTTATTGCAAATATATATACATTTATATTGTGATCTTTATTCAATTTGACGTGATTTAAAATAACCTAACAAGACATCCCGTCTTAGTATCTCCTAAGCTAATAGGGTATAATTAACGGTAGATACTTGCACCTATTGGAAGTCTCAAACCCCAGGACTTTCTGGTCAAATTTCAGAACCTTTTAAATTTATTTTGTTTAAACTCCACCTTTTCCTAACGATGCGATCGTTAGAGGTCCTAAAGAGGGTAAACAAAAATGGCGACTCCGCTGGGGATTCTGACTTCTCCCTAAATTGTTTTAAATCATATCAATATTTTATTCTGTCCCAGAATCACTGGCTGACAGAATTACAGTTCAAAAGATCACATGTATTTGCAATATATGATTCAAGACGACTATAAACTAACAAGGTCCACCATATTCAAATAATTTGTCTGGTAGGCTATATTTCTTCTTATGCCACCATTAATGGCATTATGAAACCTTAAATAAATATATTTTTATGGTGAGGCTTGGCGTATGATACCGAGCCTACTTGAAGGTTTCTAATACCGTGATGGTATACTTTACTTGTTTTACTACGATGGCTTTCAACAACAAAAATTCTTCACCTGAGGAATTGGCCGCTGATTGATATGATTCTTAGTGTACTCTTTTTAATTACCGCAATCAAGACGGTTTCGCTTGGTAGCTAGCCGGATGAGTACGGGTCGGTCCATAGAGAGATGGGAATCTTTTTCTTCGTGTTTTAACGAGTTAAGTCCAAATGTCCGAGTTTGTTCAAGATTAACTATGTGCTAAATATGTATGATAAAAGAGCTTGTTAGGGTTAGGATTAGGTTAGTTTGAGTTAGGAGTTCGCTCACTTCTTTCGTTTGCCACTGTTAATATCGATGTTACGGTAATCGGCAACAACGAGGATTACCACGACTATGAAGGAAACTTGCGAGTATAAGCTATGCTTTCCAACACTTAGTTCCTTCATTTTGGTCCTTGTCCGTCCGTTCTTGGCTGTTAACCATAACCTCCGATCAATTCAACCACATCCGGTCTCACTAGGGTGTCACTGCTATCATGTAGGATAGGGTGCCGTAGGGAGCGGATTTTGGTTGCCTTGACGGGAGTTCGAATCAAGATGATGGGAAAAGAAAAGAGTGAGAGAGATTTCCTTCTCTCAAACTTTTCTTATCCTACCCTAACAAGTGAGAAACTACTCACCCATTATAAAAGAAAAAAATAAAATAAAACAAACAAAGAAGATGAAAGAAATGAGGTAGAAAATTACAACTAGCTATTTGAGACCTCACTTAGGCAAGGATCACACTTAAGTATCATTGTTGCAAGGATAAAAGAAAATAGAAGAAGAACAAACAAACAAACAAACAAACAAACAAACAACAACTACTTTAATAAAGAGAATTACAAGCAACAAATATAAGAACTAAATTATAAGACATGCATATGAAAAGAACTTTTCTTTATTCATCCTTCACTCAAAAGCTCACTACAATGTTAATGGAGAATAGATGAAGAGGAAGAAGAAGTTACAAACTAACTATACTAAATCCTAACACAAGAAATGAGCCCCTTATTTGGCTTGAAACTGGGCTATTTATAAGCAGATAGATAAAACCCTAGGGCCAAAATTTGAGCCCTTACATAATTACAAAACTACCCTAAAAATATCTCCTGACTTCGAGTTGACTCGGTCGCGGAACTGCCGCATAAGTGCCACATCGGCCGCGGTTCCGCGGTGCTTTGGGTGAGTTTCTGTATCGTTTTTTCTGGGTTTTTCCATGTTGCTATTCTTCTCTGTTTAGTACATATGGTTTTGTAGAATTACTTCATTTTTCTTCCAGATTCTCAACAGTTCAAAAAGATGAAAGAATTGTTAGTGTATATGCCCTAGAGGCCATTACTGTATCATACTAGTATGTATATTACTTAATGGAAGCTTGGGATATTCACCTTATATTGACAATCTTGCTCAAAATGGTAGTATGCTACTTGGTTTGTTTATGCTTTAATGTGTGCATGTATTTCTTTTAGCATATCGCCTTTACACATTAGTGGAGCCCTTAGGATCTTTGCTTGATTACCAGCGTTGTGATGGCAGGCACACTCATGGGGGCTGGGTAATCTATAAGCACATCCTTATGCAGGTCCCTAGTCGCAGGACTATCGAGACATGGCATCGATACTCCGGAGTAGACTAGCGTATGCGCTTCTTATCCCAGCTTGGGAGACGGTCTGTCCCACAGCCGTCAGTACGTCGTACTTGAGATAGTATACGGGTGCTCGTTAGGTTACGAGTACACTAGACATGACTCGCGGGGAACTGTTGGTTGGTATTATACCTATCGTCAGTTATCAGTTTCCAGGTGACATGAGTACAGCTTAGTCCGTCGAAGTGACAGTGTCAAGTCAACGGACTAAGCTGTACTCATGTCACCTGGGAACTGATAACTGACGATAGGTATAATACCAACCAACAGTTCCCAGTGAGTCCTGTCCAGTGTACTCGTAACCTAACGAGCACCCATATGCTATCTCAAGTACGACGTATTGACGGCTGTGGGACAGACCGTCTCCCAAGCTGGGATAAGAAGCGCATACGCTAGTCTACTCTGGAGTATCGATGCCCTGTCTCGATAGTCCTGCGACTAGGGACCTGCATAAGGATGTGCTTATAGATTACCCAGCCCCTACGAGTGTGACTGCCATCACAACGCTGGTAATCAAGCAAAGATCCTAAGGGCTCCACTAATGTGTAAAGGCGATATGCTAAAAGAAATACATGCACACATTAAAGCAGAAACAAACCAAGTAGCATACTACCATTTTGAGCAAGATTGTCAATACAAGGTGAATATCCCAAGCTTCCATTAAGTAATATACATACTAGTATGATACAGTAATGGCCTCTAAGGCATATACACTAACAATCTCCCACTTGCACTAAGGCCATGTACTGGCGTATCAAAGACCTATCATCTCGATCAGCCGCTCGAACTGAGTCTGGGGTAAGGCCTTCGTGAATGGATCAGCAGTGTTATCTTCCGTAGCAACTCTCCGAACCTCAATCTCTTGGCGACCCACGATCTCCCTGATCAGGTGATACCGCCTCAAGATGTGCCTGGACTTCTGATGGGACCTGGGTTTCTTCGCTAAAGCTATAGCTCCGTTGTTGTCGCAATACAGCGGTATTGGATCAACAATGGTAGGAACCACCTGAAGCTCCGTGAGGAACTTCTTCATCCAGACAGCTTCCTTTGCTGCATCTGCAGCAGCGATATATTCCGCTTCCATTGTCGAGTCAGCAACGGTTTCCTGTTTGGAACTCTTCCAACACACCGCCCCTCCATAGAGGGTAAAGACATAACCCGACATGGACTTGGAATCATCCTTGTCACTATGGAAGCTGGAGTCAGCAAAGGCCTCGATCTGGAGGTCTTTTCCGCCATACACCATGAACATCTCCTTAGTCCTTCTCAGGTACTTGAGAATGTTCTTTACCGCTATCCAGTATTTCTCCCTAGGGTTTGACTGATACCGGCTTACCACACTCAGTGCATAAGCTACATCTGGTCTGGTACACAACATCGCATACATTATAGAGCCTACCCCAGAAGCGTAGGGTATAATAGACATGCGATCCCTTTCCAAATCAGTCTTGGGAGACATCTCTTTGGAGAGGGTGATCCCTTGACAAGCCGGTAGATTACCGCGCTTGGAATCTTCCATACTGAATCTTTTCATTATGGTGTCGATGTACATGGACTGTGAGAGTCCCAGTATCCTCTTGGATCTGTCACGATAGATCCGGATCCCCAGAATGTATGAGGCATCACCCAGGTCTTTCATGGAGAACCTGTGTGACAAGAACCCTTTGACAGATTGTAGCATAGGAATGTCATTTCCTATCAAGAGAATGTCATCCACGTATAAAACGAGGAATACTACAGTTCTCGCTACAAATCTACTATAGATGCATGGTTCATCTGGATTTTTGATAAAGCCAAATTCTTTGACCGTCTCATCAAAACAGATGTTCCAACTCCGCGATGCCTGCTTTAGTCCATAAATGGACTTAAGCAACTTGCACACCTTTCCGCTGCTCCCACTCTGAATGAAACCCTCTGGCTGGTCCATATAGACACACTCCTCTAAATTTCCATTTAGAAAAGCGGTCTTTACGTCCATTTGCCAGATCTCATAATCGTGGAAGGAAGCAATGGCAAGAAGGATCCGAATGGATTTCAGCATAGCCACTGGAGAAAAGGTTTCGTCGTAGTCCAAGCCAGGTCTTTGACGGAAACCCTTTGCAACAAGTCTAGCTTTATAGGTCTTAACCTGTCCATATACACCAATCTTCCTTTTGAAGATCCACTTGCATCCTACGGGTTTTACCCCATCTGGAGCAATGTCCAACGTCCATACTTTGTTGGTGTACATGGACTCCATTTCGGTTCGTATTGCATCCAGCCATTTTACCGAGTCAACGCTCTGAATGGCCTGCTGGAAGCTAGTCGGTTCATCACTATAAATGATGCAATCCTCTCTATCCCCGTCTATGAGAAAACTGTAGTATCTCTCGGGCGGATGAGACTTCCTACTACTTCTGCGGAGCGGCGTAGGAATGTCCTGATCTTTCGAACCCTCTGGTTCTACTAAGCTTTCAGTAATAGCTCGTGGTTCTGGAATTTCTTCCAGTTCTATTGCGCTTCCACTTATCTGATTCTCCAAAAACTGAGTTTCCAAGAAGTGGGCATGCCGAGAAACAAAAACCTTTTGTTTCTCTTCGCAATAGAAGAAATATCCCTTGGAGTTCTTTGGATATCCCATAAACTTGCATTGTACTGAGCGTGCCTTGAGCTTGTCCGCATGCTGCTTTTTGACAAAAGCTGGACATCCCCATGTCTTAATATGATTAAGATAGGGTCTCTTTCCACACCACATCTGATATGGTGTAGTAGGCACAGTCTTAGTTGGAACTCGGTTCAAAAGGTATGCAGCTGATTCTAGCGCATATCCCCAGAATGATCGCGGTAACTCAGCGTTACTCATCATGGACCGTACCATATCCAATAGGGTTCGGTTCCGTCCCTCCGATACACCGTTATGTTGCGGAGTTTATGGAGGAGTAAGTTGAGAGAGAATTCCATTCTCTTTTAAGTAGTCCAGGAACTCGGCACTCAAGTATTCACCACCTCGATCAGATCTTAGTGTCTTGATACTTTTGCCTGTTTGTTTTTCTACTTCATTCTTATATTCCTGGAATTTTCCAAAGGCTTCGATTTATGTTTCATTAAGAAGACATAACCGTACCTTGAAAAGTCATCCGTAAAAGTAATGAAGTAAGAATAACCGCTTCGTGCATGTGTAAACATTGGACCGCACACGTCGCTGTGTACGAGTCCCAAGAGCTCGCTCGCTCTCACTCCGTGTCCAGTGAACGGAGTCTTTGTCATCTTTCCTTTGAGACAGGATTGACAAGTTGCATATGATTGATATTCGAACGGATCCAAATATCCTTCTGTATGTAACTTAGTCAACCTTCTCTCATTGATGTGACCCAGTCTACAATGCCATAAGAAAGTCTGATTTATTTCCCGAGACTTTCTTTTGTATGTATTCTGGACATTGAAAATCTGTGGTTGGTTTATTACATATATACCATTGCTCAATGTACCTGACCCAATCAGAACTTGATTAAGGTGAATGTTTACAACATTACTTACAAACGCAAATTCACAACCTTCTTTAGAAACCAAAGATACAGAAATGATATTACAAGTTGCGTTGGGTACAAAAAATCAATTACGTAAAACCAAAACATGTCCATCTGACATTCCCAGGTGATAGTCCCCCACGGCCTCAGCATCCATGCTAGCTCCGTTTGCAACTTTGAGGGTCATGTCACCTGCCTTCAAAAACCTACGCTTTCTCAACGCCTGCAAAGAATTACAAATATGAGATCCTGATCCGGTATCCAATACCCAAGACGTAGAGTTTATTGATAGACAGTTTTCAATAACATACACACCTGAAGCTGAAGCCGCAACCTGCTTCAGATCCTGTGTTCTGGCTTTCCAAGCCCTGCAATCTTTCTTCCAGTGTCCACTCTTGTGACAGTAAAAGCATTCTTCCTTATCCACAAGTTTTCCAGCTACCTTTGTTGCTTTTGCCTTTCCCCTCGTATCCACCTTACTAACACCGCCCCTTGGTTTGGCGGGGGTTTTCTTCTTTTTTCCCTTGGCTTTCGCCTTGGACCTAGAAGAGGAAGATCCTCCTATAAACAAAGTGGATGTTTTCCTACCTTTCTGTAGGGTGCCCTCTGCACTCCTCAGCATGTTGAGGAGCTCTGAAAGTTCAACTTCCTTTTTTTGCAAGTTGAAATTCAGAATGAACTGGGTGTAAGTGGAAGGAAGGGACTGAAGAATCAAGTCCGTATAGAGCTCATTCTCCAACGTGGTCCCAAGGTCCGCGAGCTCCTCTATGTAGCCAATCATCTTAAGCAAGTGTTCCGCTACCGATGATCCGACGGCCAATCTTGCCGAAAACAACTTCTTCGACACTTCGTATCTTGCGATATGAGACTGCTCTCCATACAGTTCTTTTGTATGAAGAAATATGGATTCGAGGTCCATATTCTCATGCCTCCTCTGATGTTCGTTGTCCATAGAGGCAAGCACGAGGCATTTGGCCTTCGCGCAGTCGATCTCCCAAGTCTTACGGATTTCCTTATCCGTGACGCTGGAGGTGGGACCTGGGACAGGGGGAGCTTTGGTGGTAAGAAGATACCCAAACTTGTCATAAGTGATTGCCATTTTGACATTCCTGAGCCAATCTTTGTAGTTTGGCCATGTCAGTATGTTTTTATCTAGTAGTAACTTAAGTCCAGTCATGATGTTTGGTCGCTGCAATTAGGAGAGAGAGAAGAAACACTTTAGCATGATGCTCTTGCAAGTTTAGAGTGGTTTTTAATTTGTCTAAACAGGATGGCTCCTACTGTCTCTCGAATCCCTCCTCAAACCATAAAGGAAGAACTAGTCGGGATCAATCTCACCGTACAATACTTGCTTAATCATTCAGCCAGGCCAGTGTTGGTACTTCGAGGGAGGTTTTCCAACGCTTTCGTGAAGTTCCTTAATTAAATAACCTCTTTTCCCAGGGGGCGTAGCCCCGCTAACACCTTTCTAGACACCTACTTGGTTTATAGCATTGATCGTTAAGTGAGAAAGTTCCGGAGGAGTAGCATATACTCACAGTAGGATCGGGATCCAAATATCATTGCGTGACAAAACTGAAGGAATCCTACCAGAATCATCACACTCCAAATGGTATGCAGCGCTAGCAAATTTCAGTTCTTTTGAAACTCCCGATGTGGATTTTTTCCCCATGCTCTTATGACCTTGACTTTGGCCAAAATATCATAAGTCACATGTCAAGTTCTACCCGTCATTCTCCAGGTTAATTTGTGCCCACCCGCACATACTCTTGACTTTGGCCAAAATGGTAGAACGACTGCCCCAAACCAACACATCTATCTATGCTGCACATGAATACCCAATAGCTACCAATCACTATGCCTTGACTTTGGCCAACATACATAGCTTGAATACTTATTGACCATTCATGTGAAACGACGGAGGGCTACGAATGGTTTTGGCGAAACCGTGAACGTAGTGAACTTGATATAATCGAAGGAACGAGATAGCTTTCAAAAGGAGTGGTTCAAGCTCCGCATTTAAAAGTTTGGTTTTGAAAAGAACCGAGTGGTTTTCAAAGTGTTCCAACGACTTTTACTTGGTTTATTTTTATCTTGCATTAATTCCAATGCGTCCCATCATTTAATCCTACCATTGCAGAAAACAACGAAAATATGACGTATGCTTATGCCATCCGCATTCGCCATGGGGTCCCGTCATCACCCGTTAGGTTACTTAACTAACGACAGAGCGGGGGCTGGACTAGCGCGGATGCAAAACATAAGCAACGCCTAAATAGATATCATATAGATATATACAAACATTCGTCATATGCAATGATAGCCATTCCAGATCACAGATGAATACATTGGATATACTAGGAATCCGCAATTCGTACGAGCCTGTAACGAAGAGCGGATTACACGGTCGCGATGAATAGCCAAACCCCACCCTAGACCCTTACGGGTGCGGCAAACTACCCGCCAAGTATCCGAAGTGAAGCAACCTCCCTCAACGACGTGAGTAGGCCACTCGGCACTTCGAGATACCCGGTAGTTTGTGCACCCCACCTTGGGTCTATCCTAGGAGCAAAAACAGTAAAAAGAAATTATACAATGACGGCTACAACCCCTACCCGGTTGTGCATCCATACAAATAATATTACATCAATTTACATATTACAAGAATTGAAAGATAAACAAAACTCTCATCTCACAATTCCCCCCGGCTATTCATCCGCGACAATCCAATGAATTCATATACACATACCATCAACATCACATATCACAGATATGTATAACCCCCACTAATCGACATATAGCGATTAGCAGACGTTCAATACATATAAAACATTACAGATATAACTCATTAGCCAAAGTCTACAGAAAATCGACCAAAATACGGATTTGTAACCACCCCAAAAACAAACTTGTTCTCTGGAAAATCTGGGCAGAAACAAACCATCCCAAAAATCACAAAATACCCCCAGAAACAAACTGCTGGAGAAACGATCCACGGCCGAGTCAACTCGGCCGCGAATCCGCGGCAGAAGCAAGCTTCTGCTGCGGAACCGCGGCGCGTTGGTCGGCTCGTGCGATCGTTTTTCTTGCCTGTTTATAGAAAAGCCTGAGCCGATTTTTAAGACATGATTTTTTATTTTTAGAGCAGAAAAAAAAATCGGCAGAAACTAGGGTTTTCCGGGGTGTTTTGCGGTTTTTTCGTTCGGTCGATATTCTAAATACTTTGCTAACATGCTAGGGTGTGTTTAGTTAGTCTGTTAACTTGACACTGTCACTTCGCCTCGAGTGTGTTCTCACTGTACTTTGATTACTACCCTACCACGGCTCAGAGGAGTCATGCAAACAGGTAGTTTTTGGGTGCAGTCCCGAAGCACTTGGAGGCAGTGACGGTTAGACAGGATTCGTCTCTCCCGGGTTTGGGGGTTGATATCGCGCTGTGTCTAGGAGAGCCATTACACAAAGTCCCTAGCCAGGGCAAGCGAGATAGACTGGTAGGTTTCCAGTGTCATCTCAGGTGTTTTGGGCTACACTCCGGCACGACTTGTACCGCTAGTAGGGGACTGACGTTTACCGCCCCCTAGGCCCTCCATGCGATGTTCTTAGACGAACAGACCGGACTGTACGGAGACTGTCACATTCAGGCTCAGTAGGAGTTCAGATGGGTTTACCTCGTCAGTCTTCTTATCCGCATCTACCTGGGGACCGTTACGTATAGCTAGTGCCGCTTGCGGTCTGTGGTTAAACCCACTGCCATCGTAGCGTCGAGTCTTTAAAGTCCCACACAGAGGGTTATTCGCCTTTGGGCAAAACAGAGTAGAGGTCGCATGGTTTTGCGGCAGGGTTCGTTCTCATCCGCGCACTTGTGCACGTTTGGCGTCCGGAAAAACATTACTAGCGGTCTCTGGTTTGAGCCAGATCCTAGTATATATTTTGGGGTTAGTTTTATCACATTGTATTCATGTTCCTCGGAACACGAATGCAGGTGTGTATGCACAGATGATTGAGGCGGAGGAAGAGGTTTTTCATTAGGGTTTTGGAACGGGTGCGTATGCACAGTTGACAGTCGTCTTTTTCCAAACCCTAATGAATTTGTGATATATCAATTAATAATATTAATTAAATGAAATTGTGTCATGGTTGGGTTTGTTGACTTGTTGACCAAGGTTGACTAGTTGACCATGGTTGAAACATTGACAATCATCATTACACATCAAAGATGCTCTTTGATTCTTGCAAAAACCATTTAATGTGAAATGATAATAGTCTTATCAAACCTTCCATCAACTTTTTCATTTAGATTAATTTTATTAATTCGATAATTCACTTATATTGTTATGGTTGTAAAAAACCATCTCATTCTATCATAACCATTCTCTCTCCTCTATTCTTCTTCTTCCTCCTCTAGTTCAAGGAGAACAATTCTCATGTGTTGAGAAACATCTCCTTGAAGATAAATCACCCAAAGCTACTCTCTACTCTCTCTAAGGTTGAAGGTCTAGCAAGCCAAAGATCTTAGTTCTCTCAAAGTTCGAGAAAGGAGCTCAAGGAAGAAACCCTCAGGTGGATCCATCTTTGACAAGAGTAGGCGACGAGGAAAGCACCATCCGACCACCATCAAGAGTCAAGAAGAAGGAGTTCAAGTTGAGGTATAACCCCTAACCGAGTAGACAACTCTCTAGTTAGGTTGCTAGTGTGTAGTTTAGCCAAGATCCGTTTTTGTAGTCCATGTTACCCAAACCCTAAAAATCATTTTTCACCATTTCCGCATGCCCGAAAGAACTGGGAGAGGTAACGTGGACTTACAAGAATGTGGACTTTTTCCTTGATCTTCTTGAGCTCCGCGTTACCCAAACTCGATTCTTATGCTGCCTCTCTTGTGCTTTATGCATGAATGACCCTTCATTGACATTTTGTCTCTCGAACTGGTAGGCGGCACCTGACGGATTGTAACATTTCAGAAAATATAAATATTATTTTTTGTAACATTTCAAAAAATAAAATATTATTTTTGGGGATTTTTTTATAATTAAATAATATTATATTGAATATTTTATTAAGGCGGTATAATTAAATACCGATAAATTTGGAAAAAAATTTGGAAAAATATAGAAATTACTAAAATGACGGTGTTTTTTTGAGATTTAAGCAAATTATAAGTTTTTATGATTAATTATACGCTATTTAGTGCTAATCGTGATTAAATATCACTAATCGCGCATTAAGCTTGTTTTGTGCAAAACATGCACCATATCAATTTTACACTTGTGTTACAATTTCCTACATGGCTTTCTCTTCATTTTTCATTCATGGCTTGGTCTTGTGAGAAGAGAAAAGAAAAAGAGAACAAAAGAAAAGAAAAAAGAATAAAGAATAAACAAATAAGCATGGGGGTAGTTAGGAGGCATGGTGCTTTGACCTTGGACACTCTCTCTTTTTCCCTCACTCCCTCCAAAATTGTCCAGCAGCAGCCCCTCCCTTTTCCCTTCTTCTTCTTCTTCTTCTTCTTCTTCTTTTCATTCAAGCTTCAAAACTTCATCCAAAGTCCACCCCTCTTCACAAAAAAACACGCACATGCTCACAAGCTACACTTTGGACCAAGAAAGTTTGCATTTTGATGCTCTAGGGGATTCTTGGGTCCCAAATGAGATCAGTCTTTCACCTTAAGTGTTGTAATTTAACTCCTTTATCATCCTTGCAAGTTTAGTTGTGATTAAGTGGTGTTTGGGTGAACTTTGAAAATTCTAGTTAGGGTTTAGGGTGTGTTTTGAATAGAGATTGTGTAAATGAACTCTTGTGGTGACCTTAAACCCCTCCCTATTGATAGAAACCCAGACCAACCCAACTGAAACCCAAAATACAGATTTACAGAAACTTAATATGTCGGTTTGGTGTGTGCAGAGAAATCTGGGATTACCTGGGTTGATTACAAGATGAGCAAACAAACCTAGTGGACTAGAATTGACCCCAAGAACCCCCTGTAGCAAGACGAACCCCACTGGAGCATGCAAGGCCGGCGAGCTTGGAATTTAGGGGGAGGTGCTCGGCCTCTTGGTGAGGGGGTGGGTCCAGGTTTCTTCTGTAGGTCACATACACCCTATATATCACCCTAGTGTTGTTTGCTCACATTGTTTTCACCCTATACAAAATCTGGGACTAAATACTTGATTTGCTGTTTTGATTCGAGTTATGGTTTTGCGTATTTTAATTCCGGATTTGTGTTTTCATTTTTAACATCGATCACTTGACGTTTGTACGTCTCTATCGGGTGTTGTTTGGTTAGGTTGCGAGAACAAACCATGGTTTTTACCTATGTGAGTTCCGCGTGTCGTTTTGGTTTCGATTTGGTTTTTAATGAGATACGATACGTTATGATGTGTAAGTACCCTCGCGAAGACTTCGAGACGACAAGCAAGCGCGTGGCAACGTCGGCATCGGCAAACGAAGATCAGGTGAGTAGATTATATCTACGGGGGAAGTCGGGTGGATGGCGTATAGCACCCCCACAGTTCGATGTATATTATGCTATATATATATATTATATATATGATATCTTTATGTGTGACATGGATATTCAAGATATGATTATGTGTTCATGGTTAGATTAGGGTTATTAGAAGTGAACTAGTATAGCTTCTTAGTCGCGAACCCTAGAATAGGTTTACACCCACACGCACACACATGCTTACTTTGTTATACTTGTGCGTATTTGGGGATACGTATATATATAAACATATAGGTATGGGACGATGCATATATATATATACACACACACACACACACACACACATATACCTACACTTGGATGATGAGGATAGTGGATGATATTTGGAGATGAGTCGATGAGTTTGGGCATGGTGCCACGAGATCGGTGATATGATGTGGTTCGTATTAGGAGATACGACATGAGATTTTAGCGGGCCTTTAGGCGTGTGTTTTCATACATGCATATATATATGCAGATGGTATCAGTTTGTACTAGACTTAATCAGTACCCCAGTTCATGAGATATGATGGTAAGGATACCAGATAAATGATGAGATGAATGCGATATTTGACCCGTACCCTGATTGGGATGTCGTACGACGGATTTACGTACGAGCTATATATTGATAATAGATCCGCACTCTTGACTTAAGGATGTCATATTATATATTGTATCGTATGTGATACTATTGAGGCGGGATCACCGACTATTATATTTATATGTATATCGACTCAGATTTAGGTGGTTTCCCTTACCCTTTCGGTTAGACTGTTCGTTTGGTTCTGTAGTACTTAGTAGATGTTAGACTAGACCCGAGTCATACCTATTTCAAAACTAACGAATCATGAGTATTTTAAAAGACAGGTTAAGGGATTCTACGGATATTTTCAAAAGACACATCTTTTCCTAAAAACACCGTAACCCTTATTTTTCTAAACACCACGATTTGTGTTATTTCAAATGGCAAAAACTATATGACATATATATATATATATATATATATATATTGATATAGATTCTTCACTGTTGTGTTATTATTCATTTTCCGTATATTCTTACTATTCGCATTGCATCGCATGTTTAAATGTGTTTATTGTTATATTAAACCCATGCTGTCAGGACACCAGCACCATTATCGATGATGCGTATGTTCTACGTACACCTGCTTGCCGGCTCACACACTTCATCATCGATAATTGCCATGCCACTATACAGTAGGATTGTTGCATCAGTATATGACTCCTTGTATGACATACTTACGTACACACATATTGTACACCCATACTTGCATACATACATATTTACACATACATAGATGATTCTGGCTTGATTTTGGAGATTTGGGAACCGCAAGATATATTTTAAAACTGGATTCATTTGAAAGAGCGGTTTTCCCTTGATATATGCCTATTACTATTCCATGTTGCATGATATACTGATATGCTTACAATTCTTTTATATGTCGCATACATCATGCTTTATGATTATACGCATTGAGATATGTTGATTTCATGAGATGTCTGAATTTGAGAACCGTGGCTATTTCAAAAGAAAGCATGTACTGTTTTAAAAACCCGGTTTCTCTTGATATGATATTTCAGTGCGTCCACCATGCGTTTTCTCTGTTCTGAGACGTGTGACATGTGAAACCCGATTCGAGGAGGTGGATGATCCATCTGCGGGTTCATGGTGGACCCGGTATGGTACCCCGGGGCGAGAGAGAGAGAGAGGTTTCGTGTGGATGACGATGAGCCTGCCATAGGGACCACTACCTACCGGTGATTGTATTTGAGCTCGGTGGATATCCGGAAGATACCGACCGGAGTTGAGAGATGATACGGGCCGATTCGGACTGACGAAGCCCATGGGCCGATCCAGACTGACGGAGCCCTATATATATATGAGGATTTACGTGCCGATGCTGGGCACAGGTTTCATGATGTTTTCGAGTGTCGATGCTGGACACTCAGGTTCCATGATTTTGTTGTGTCGCGAGGGACACATGTTGATTTATATCCTCATACTTCTATGCATATGCTTTATGATATTTACATGCATGATGTTTTATGTCATTGGTTGACACGTGGACGAGATCCATATGCATACAGACATTGATTACATAGTTGGATGATATCCACATACTTATAGACTTCATGATATAGTTGACATTGATTCATGTTGATTACATTGATCATTCCTCATATTGATGATATGTTGCTACCTGAGGCACTGACACAAACACTTGGTATTACACTGATGTATTGATGTTTACCCTTGCCACCTTATCATGTTTCAGACTTTCTCATATTGAGGATATATATATTACTAATCGTTTGACCTAGGATTGAGTCATGCATACGATTTCTACTCTGTGATGTTCTCTACTCACGAGTTGGCAACTCACCCCCGTTGTGCCACAGTTCTTGCAGGATTTTGCCGTACAGGTTTCATTGCGGTTTCTGGCACACCGCTTCCTTTCTGGGTGATTGCTTTGGTAGGTGGGTTCACTTGCATCGTGACCACCATTGTACTTATTTATTTTCAGTTGTATCTATTAAAATTCCATCAACCAGACTTGTATATTTATTTCAGACTTAGAAACCAGTTGTGTATTATTTCGACCATAGAGTCGCGCGTTGTAGTATTATGGTTTTCTTGATGATCTTGAGTTTCCTTTTGAGTTTTGACCCTCGCCCTTCGGCGTTGTATATTATATTGCTTGCGTGGTTGTGACCGTCGATTGACGAAGAGCTAGCTCCCGCTTGGGGATGCCTTTTATCATTGTGCATATATTATTCATGTTGTACCCCGTTTGGGGCCAGTTTTTACAAAGGAAATTCTGCCGAAATTTCAGAAAAGACTTGAGGTTTTAAAAATGCATAAACCTTGTTTTGAAAACATGTCTTCTTCACTTCTTTAAAACTAGTTTTCCTTCATTTATTATTTAAAATGGTTTTAGATTTCTAGCCTTTTGACTTACTTGAATTAGATGAGGTCCTATAGACTTCATACGATTCAAGGGCCAGTCACGTGCTATTTCGGGTCGTGACAAAGTTGGTATCAGAGCGCTAGATTAACCTTGGTTCGAGTCTAAATTTGACTATGTGTCACGACCCAAAATTGGCCCGTGACGGCCCTAATACTACGCAACGCCTAAAGACGTAACGAAATAAAAGAAAGCCAAAACCCAGAAATCTAAACCAAGAAAATACGGAAAAGATAATATAAGTTTTTGAAACACTTGAAATCGCAACCCAAATTCTTTAAAAGTTCTACTTTCTTTCTTTAAAATTTTGGCAACACCCCCTTTTTGTAAAAACTAGCCAAGATGAATACAATACAAATATACGACGCCGTAGCGAAGAAATAAAGACAATGGAGAGAAAGCTGTATATAGAAGAGAACAAATCCACAAATAATATAAATTATCGTCATCACCAAGTCTCTAAGTCAACAACATAATAGTAGATGGAGAGTACAGGATACAACGAATGTACAATACAAAATACAGATAACCACCAAAACCCACCTAAGCAAAATAGCATTGTGAGCTCATGCGGTATCTGTAGCAAAAGATGATAGCTGAATAGCGGAATAGCCTGCCTCGACTACTCTGGGGAACAACCTGAAATACCTGTGGCACAACGGGGGTGAGTTGCCATCTCGTGAATAGTAGATAACATATGCAGGTAATCGCAGGAATGCACGTACATCATGAATCTAAGATATACGATTACAGTAATAACATGTCATGCAAATGCTGAATAAAGGAAAGTACACTAGCAGGTACAATCAATATGTGAGGTAATAACAACATGACAATAGTATGAGATAACTATGAAATAGGGATATAAGAATGCAAATATGCAGCTATCGTGAAGGGTACACTAACAGGTACTCCTAATACATGGAACAGTGCATAAGTGAAAAGGTATATGGTATGGAGTGAAATATGTCATCCACGGAATCCTGTCATCGTGGTAGGATCACAATCCATCAAGACACTCAAATCCCAATTCCTCAAATCAGCCCCCACGTTGGGCTCTCACATCATATAAGTCTTACGTCTCCTCAATTTACAATATCGAGTAATCTCCTATATCCCGAATGTACAAATCAATAATCCCATATGTATGTCCAATCTCAATGAATCACCTGATATCCCAAGTTAAAGTCTCAAGTAGGTTTCTAGCATCCTAAGTATATGTATATATGAAGAAATAAATATGATGGGGTCAATACACATATATTAGCGTCCCATTCCACTAATATTGGTGTAAGGGTATATATAACAACGGCTAATCTCCTGTTATATATACAAAGGTGTTTAAAAGAAATATCATGAAAACAATGTGCCAAGCATCGACACAGAAATCCTGATAGGTACGTATCATACGCTGTCCCGAAAGCACGAGTGCCTAGCTCTGACCCTCGCCTTCCGACGTATGCATACGTGCATGGCTCTCAACGGTGTCTCCATGACCCCCGCCGAGTCATTAGTACTGTCACCGGTAGGTACTAGCCCGCCTCCAGGCTCAATCGGCAACATCAATCGATCTTCTTGTCGAGGGGAACCATACCAGGCCCCACCATGTACCCTCATACGGCAACCATACCTCGTATGGAGTATATAATCAGAACCGATAAATCTCATGGTGGCTGCGCAAATATCATATCAAGGAAACCGGGTTTTTCAATGTATGCATAATTTCATGAACTCCCGCGGTTCCCAAATCCAGAAATCATCATGTGAAATCCAAATAACAATGCGCAAATCCAAGAATAAATATATGTGATATATCTGAAATGCGAACATATAAATGAGAATATGTAGCTGAAACCAGATGTATGCGAAACCAATAAGGTACAGCTAAGTAGCATCAGTAAAGGTAATATGTAACTTCAAGTGAATATGTGTGTAACATACAGGTGTAGCAATGTATAGGTATCTACCTATAAGAACTGATGTCGTATACCCCCCTGGGTATAGGAAAAATATGAGTAAGGTATACCTGTAGATGTATCGTAAAGGGTATGTGTACCTATCACTAATAGTACGATACTCTATAGGTATATAGGTATGGTAATGTCATATGTGATAAGCAGTACGAATCAATGTCACAAGGTCCCTAACCAAGCAATATAATGTCTATAATGGTTTGTGTGTGACATGGAAATTATTGACGGTGTGTGTGTAGCATACAATCCGTGCTCGTGCAACATGAACCGTCAATAAAATGTGCAGTGTCCTACGGCTGCTAGTCACGGTATAACTATATCAAGGAAATAAAGAAAAGGCGCAATTCTAATAATGACGTAGAATATACGACAAGTATTAGAATCCTAGCCCAGACGCATAATGCCATGCGGGCGATTCCCCTATAGATGTCAAATCTACTCACCTACACTCCACGCTAGGTGAATCCTACCATCTGCTCCCCCCTGTAGCAGTGTCCGTAGTCCCCGCCTGCAAACCTGCAATTTAGACAAGGAAATCATATATAAGCCAATTATCTCGCAAAACGCGATATCGAACCCAAACAAGAAACTCGCGTCGCGAACTAAACGCGCGCGTGCACGATACGCTAAAACGTGTGTGTACGCGTCTAAAACCATCGCGACACGCCGCGATACGCTGGATCACAGAACCCTCTCACGTATCGCGCGTATCGCACAAACACAACGAACACCAAATACGATATATTGCCCCAGATTTTCCTACAGGCCAAATCTTACAAAACTATACATGCCAAAACACTACAATACACTGCAGACAACCCTACCTAAAACCCCAGCACCCCCCTCCCCTTCCTGGCCGCAAATTGTGGCCAGATTGAATAAAATTGCGGCCAAGATTGGGAAAGGGTCTCTCGTGTTTTGGTGGTGTTGTCTATACCTAGTGTACATGCTCCAGTCTTCTCAATTTTATCCTGAAGTGTCTAGGTCAATAGCAGATCACAGAATGTCACAAATATCCCTTAAAAACACCAATTTTGCACAAAACACAAACCCTATGGTATTTTAGTGTAATCCAGGGAAATACTCAGTTAAAGTGACCCTAACAACACTTAAATAAGTAGGGTTTACCAACACAATCATCACTTAGCCACAACATCTCACAAATCACCATAATTAGCTCTAAACTAGCTAATTTAACACTAATCGAAGCTAATTAACACACAAGCTAAGCAAACTAGGGAAAGGGTTCAGAAATATACCCTAATGAACCCTAGAGAGCAGGTGAAGAAGTGGAGAAGAGCTGCTGTAGTGGCTGGGGCTGCTGCTGCTACAGGTGCTGCTGCTGCTGCTTGCTTCTGCAGCTGCTGCTGATGCTGTTGCTGTGAGCTGTTGAAGCTGCTTCTGGGGCTGCTGTTGCTGGCTTCTGGTGCTGCTGCTGCTGCCTTCAGGTGAGTGTGTGTGTGTGTGTGTTTGAGAGTGAGAGAATGTGAGGGAAATGAGAGTGAGAGTGAGAAATGAGAGAAACAAATCAACCCCCCTTCTCACTCTCTCTCACTTCATTAAATGAGCATGGCTCATGCCATGTTGCCCCATGCCCCCCCCTCTCTCTCTCTCCCACAAGGTCAACCATTCAAACCAATTTAAAATTCTTTTTAGATTCATTTTATTTAAAAACAACCATACACATTATTAAACCCAAAGCACCTAAACAATATTTAAAACTAGATTATAGAAATGGTTAAACCACACTTAACAACCTAGTTATCATGCACAAGTGTGTGCAAGCCTAGGAAAAATCTAATAAAATATTCATAAAATAGGATAAAATATTAAAAACTTAATTTGGTAAACTTTTTATTAAAATCTATACATTAAAATATAATTAGCTACAAAACACAATCTAAGGTGTTACAATCTCCCCCCTTAAAAGAAATTCGTCCCTGAATTTAAAAATATACTTCTACGCGTATCTTCAAAGAGAAGATTACAACTCTCAAATCTCGCTCGCAGCCTCCCAAGTGATTATCTCACTATACGGCTACGTCCAAGAAAAACCCTTCACAGATAGCAAGACCCTTGACCGATGTTCCTCCACCTGCCGAGCCATTAACACACATGGCTGCCGGTGAGCGAGACGATCGCGTCCAAGTCCAATGGTCTGGTGCCAAATCATGTGAGAAAGGTCAAGAAGGTAATTGTAGAGTATCATCACAAGGAATACGGGGTGAAAATCCAACAATCTGGGCGGAAGTGCCAAATTAAAGGCAACGAAACTAACTCGCTTATAGGATCTTAAAAGGACTTAAAATCCTGGGATAAGCTTCCCAAAATCCAACACGTCATTCATCGGAAAGTCCATAGGAATACATGATCTGTCCCTGCGATCTTGAGTCTATGACCAACACAGTCGGCATAAGACCTCTATTTGCGCTGGGCTACTCTCATCCTGACCTGAACAACCGGATCATCTCCGAAGTCTCTAGACTAGCTGGGTTCCAAAATCCTTCTTACGCAAAGTCAGAAAAACAACAGACTGGTGATCGTCACGACCTAACCCTTAAACCTAAAGGTGGCCAATTGGAGTGTCTCCTGATAACAGCTATCGAAGGAGAACCCTAACGATGGCGAGTGACGATCCCCAACCGCTGACAACAATCAATACAAACACATAACTTAACAAGAAAAAACTGAGCAAATTGAGTAAAACCGGACTACAAGAATCCGAAGGGAGTCACACTCTGACTAAACTTGGGTAGAAACCATAACGAAATTCGTGGAGATCTGCTCCCACTCCTACTTCGGAACGGTAAAATGTTGCAACTCTCCAGCCGGCCTCAGATGCTCGACCCAAGCACACAACAAGACAGACACTTTGAAACGAAACCTAAAACTTCTCTTTACATCCCTATCCACCCGTAACTATCTCACAAGTCACGCTAAATGTTGGTGGAACTTGAATGCATATAGAGAGTTGACAGATGTGCTTGCTCTAGGATTTCACGTCTCTACCCGATAACATCAGGTACACAAACGCGTCCCAAACATAGCACACCCTGTCACAAATCAAGGACTCCAAATCATTACCCAGCCGAGTATGCTCAAGTATCTCTGACGAACGAGCATCGACGGGCAGTGTCTCGCGAAAACGATTAAGGAAAAGTGGTCGTGGACATGAGCAAGCTATCCCCTCCGTAGAGACGAACTTAAGCTGTACTCGACAATCACACAAGAACTGTAAATCTGCAGAAGACTATCACAACAATCAAAATCCGCTGCAGGAAGATGTTCATTAAGCTCTGGTGGTCCGTGAAAATCTGACACGACTCTCGAACAGATAGTGTCTCCAAATCTCTAACGCAAAACCACCGCGGCCATCTCCAGATCATGAGTGGAATATCCTTCTCGTACTTCCTCCAAATGTAGGGAAGCGAAAGCGATAACTCTATAGTGTCACCTCAGTACACACTTGAGCCCCACTCAAGAAACATTACAGTTAAACAACAAGGTCGTCCGAACCAAGAACAAAGAAAGAACTGATGCAGTTGTTAACAGAATCTTCAACTGCCGAAAACTCCGCATACAAGCCTCAGTCCACAGAAAAGAAACCTCGCTTCCGGTCAATTCAGTCGACGGTGCAGCACTACTCTAGTAATCCTGCACGAAACGGCGGTAAAACCTGCTAAGCCCAAAAATCCGCGGACCTCCGTCCTGCACACAAGTCTGGACCTAAGCTGTATGGCCACGATCTCCCTCGGAACCATACGAAACCGTCTCCCGTGACTACAAGACCTAGGGGTTCACACAAAACAAGCCTGAAGAAACACTCCGAGAATTTAGCAAACTGCTGGTGCTCTTCCAGTATCTGCATAACAAAGCCTCAAGTGCTACTACTGTCCCTCAAGACACATTAGATAGACCAGAATATCGTAAATAACACAACAATAACTGGTCGAGGAACGGCCTGCAGAAATCTGGTTCATCACATCTGCAAATGCTGCCAGGGCATCAGTGAATCCAACGACTCACTAATACACACAAGGCCCGTAGCACACACAAGGAAGTCTTCGGAATGCCATCACTCCGAATCCGCAATAATGATGACCTGATCCCAAACAAACTTATAAAATGTTTCGCACTCTGGAGCTGATCGAAGAAATCGTCACGGCGAGGTGAAGGATACCTATCCGCACCGTAAGCTGGTTCAATTAACGATCCATCGATACGCAACCCTAAACTGCCGTCTTTCTCATTGACAAACAGAAATAAGAGCTTCCAAAAGCGAAACACTCAGACGCACAAAACTCCCCAAACAAACAACTCTGCAGCTGATCCTTAAGCTCCCTAAGCTTCGCCGGCTCATCCGGAACAACGTCGGAAAAAACTCTCACACGAAAGGAACACCGGTCCAACAAACTCTCTGTGGCTACGGTATCACGAATGAACGCCAAGAATCCAAGACATCTCCTCAGAAGACGACTAGCGAAAAAGGCTGAATTCAAGCTGTGAGAGGCGGCACAACTATCCACCTGCACAGTAAGAACTGACTTGCAGAGAAAAACAAACCTGACTGTTTCCTCACGGTAGTCCACAGAAGCCTAGCACATAGTTAACCAGTCCGTGCCCAGGAGAACGTCAAATCCAACATCTTTAGAAGGATCGAAACGACGGACGAATCTCTATCCCCTATCAGATTGGCACACAACTGAAATACGTGTCGCGCAACAAAGAATCGCTGACAGAAGTTAAAACAACAAACTACGACTAATCTACCCAACCACGGTACAAGCATGAAAAACAAACGAATACATCAAAGAACATATAATTTAAGGGTACCTGAAAACTCCACATTGGACGTCTGCGCGTCCCGATGAGTAGAAGCAAACTCCTGTGTCTGCCCTCTACCCGCAACTGGATGAACTCCTCTGGTAGACTGAGCTCTCCGAGAAAATCTTCCACGTCCACGGCCTTTCTAAAAACGATCATGACGAGGTGCTAAGGAACAATCCCTGACGAAGTGCTGAAGGCTCCCGCATCGAAAACATCCACGCGCTGACTGCTGACCCTCCTAGGGATGAGAGCTGAATGACTGTCCTCGTCCTAAGTCTCTGCTACTCCCGCGATGGCCATGAAATCTGTCTCGATGACCAAACCTCTGCCTCTGGGCTGGTACGCTGGTACGAGTCCTCCACTGTCCTGGAATATGTACCTCGTCAACTGGAGCTGCAACCACTGGTGCTATGTAGGTGACGGACTGCTGCATGCTGATCGCAAGTGACAACTGAGTAACAGGGGTGACAATCTCCTGTCGTAGCTCCCGAACGACATCAACCAATGAACTCATCGTCTGGCGGAAGTCCTGCATCTCTGCCAAAAGCCTATCAATAGTATATGTCGTAGGCTGATCCGTCTGCACCTGTGCAACTAGAGTGCCATCCTGGTCAGTACTCGTCTCACCCGAGCCAACTCTGACCTCGGCCCTCGCTGCAGCACTCCGAGTCCCCATAGTCATCGGCGGCAAGGCTATAAATAGATATAAGATTCGATGAGAATAAGGAATCGAATCTCAAGGATATGAATCATCAAGGAAGGAATTTCAAGCAATTTGTATTTAGGTCACTTAAGGCGAAGTATCACATCGTGGGTATGCTGCAGACATACACACACTACCTTACTTTGCTTAAGCTACCTACTCCATCATACTAAGGTCATCCTACACTCCGAAAGGTAAAACCTAGCGCTCTGATACCAACTTTGTCACGACCCAAAATTGGCCCGTGACGGCCCAAATACTACGCGACGCCTAAAGACGTAACGCAGTAAAAGAAAGCCAAAACCCAGAAATCTAAACCAAGAAAATACGGAAAAGATAATATAAGTTTTTGAAACACTTGAAATCGCAACCCAAATTCTTTAAAAGTTCTACTTTCTTTCTTTAAAATTTTGGCAACACCCCCTTTTTGTAAAAACCAGCCAAGATGAATACAATACAAATATACGACGCCGTAGCGAAGAAATAAAGACAATAGAGAGAAAGCTGTATATAGAAGACAACAAATCCACAAATAATATACATTATCGTCCTCACCAAGTCTCTAAGTCAACAACATAATAGTAGATGGAGAGTACAGGATACAACGAATGTACAATACAAAATACAGATAACCACCAAAACCCACCTAAGCAAAATAGCACTGTGAGCTGATGCGGTATCTGTAGCAAAAGATGATAGCTGAATAGCGGAATAGCCTGCCTCGACTACTCTGGGGAACAACCTGAAACACCTGTGGCACAACGGGGGTGAGTTGCCAACTCGTGAATAGTAGATAACATATGCAGGTAATCGTAGGAATGCACGTACATCATGAATCTAAGATATGCGATTACAGTTATAACATGTCATGCAAATGCTGAATAAAGGAAAGTACACTAGCAGGTACAATCAATATGTGAGGCAATAACAACATGACAATAGTATGCGATAACTATGAAATAGGGATATGAGAATGCAAATATGCAGCTATCGTGAAGGGTACATTAACAGGTACTCCTAATACATGGAACAGTGCATAAGTGAAAAGGTATGAGGTATGGAGTGAAATATGTCATCCACGGAATCCTGTCATCGTAGTAGGATCACAATCCATCAAGACACTCAAATCCCAATTCCTCAAATCAGCCCCCACGTTGGGCTCTCACATCATATAAGTCTCACGTCTCCTCAATGTACAATATCGAGTAATCTCCTATATCCCGAATGTACAAATCAATAATCCCATATGTATGTCCAATCTCAATGAATCACCTTATATCCCAAGTCAAAGTCTCAAATAAGTTGCTAGCATCCTAAGTATATGTATATATGCAGAAATAAATATGATGGGGTCAATACACATATATTAGTGTCCCATTCCACTAATATTGGTGTAAGGGTATATATAACAACGGCTAATCCCCTACTATATATATAAAGGTGTTTAAAAGAAATATCATGAAAACAATGTGCCAAGCATCGACACAGAAATCCTGATAGGTACGTATCATACGCTGTCCCGAAAGCACGAGTGCCTAGCTCTGACCCTCGCTTTCCGACGTATGCATACGTGCATGACTCCCAACGGTGTCTCCATGACCCCCGCCGAGTCATTAGTACTGTCACCGGTAGGTACTAGCCCGCCTCCAGGCTCAATCGGCAACATCCATCGATCTTCTTGCCGAGGGGAACCATACCGGGCTCCACCATATACCCTCATACGGAAACCACACCTCGTATGGAGTATATAATCAGAACCGATAAATCTCATGGTGGCTGCGCAAATATCATATCAAGGAAACTGGGTTTTTCAATGTATGCATAATTTCATGAACTCCCGCGGTTCCCAAATCCAGAAATCATCATGTGAAATCCAAATAACAATGCGCAAATCCAAGAATAAATATATGTGATATATCTGAAATGCGAACATAGAAATGAGAATATGTAGCTGAAACCAGATGTATGCGAAACCAATAAGGTACAGCTAAGTAGCATCAGTAAAGGTAATATGTAACTGCAACTGAATATGTGTGTAACATACAGGTGTAGCAATGTATAAGTATCTACCTATAAGAACTGATGTCGTATACCCCCCTGGGTATAGGAAAAATATGAGTAAGGTATACCTGTAGATGTATCGTAAAGGGTATGTGTACCTATCACTAATAGTACGATACTCTATAGGTATATAGGTATGGTAATGTCATATGTGATAAGCAGTACGAATCAATGTCACAAGGTCCCTAACCAAGCAATATAATGTCTATAATGGTTTGTGTGTGACATGGAAATTATTGACGGTGTGTGTCTAGCATACAATCCGTGCTCGTGCAACATGAACCGTCAATAAAATGTGCAGTGTCCTACGGCTGCTAGTCACGATATAACTATATCAAGGAAATAAAGTAAAGGCTCAATTCTAACAATGGCGTAGAATATGCGACAAGTATTAGAATCCTAGCCCAGACGCATAACGCCATGCTGGCGATTCCCCTGTAGATGTTAAATATACTCACCTACACTCCACGCTAGGTGAATCCTACCATCTGCTCCCCCCGTAGCAGTGTCCGTAGTCCCCGCCTGCAAACCTGCAATTTAGACAAGGAAATCATATATAAGACAATTATCTCGCAAAACGCGATATCGAACCCAAACGAGAAACTCGCGTCGCGAACTAAACGCGCGCGTGCACGATACGCTAAAACGTGTGTGTACGCGTCTAAAACCATCGCGACACGCCGCGATACGCTGGATCACAGAACCCTCTCACGTATCACGCGTATCGCGCAAACACAACGAACACCAAATACGATATATTGCCCCAGATTTTCCTACAGGCTAAATCTTACAAAACTATACATGCCAAAACACTACAATATACTGCAGACAACCCTACCCAAAACCCCAGCACCCCACTCCCCTTCCTGGCCGCAAATTGCGGCCAGATTGAATAAAACTGCAGCCAAGATTGGGAAAGGGTCTCTCGTGTTTTGGTGGTGTTGTCTATACCTAGTGTACATGCTCCACTCTTCTCAATTTTATCCTGAAGAGTCTGGGTCAATAGCAGATCACAGAATGTCACAAATATCCCTTAAAATCACCAATTTTGCACAAAACACAAACCCTATGGTATTTTAGTGTAATCCAGGGAAATACTCAGTTAAAGTGACCCTAACAACACTTAAATAAGTAGGGTTTACCAACACAATCATCACTTAGCCACAACATCTCACAAATCACCATAATTAGCTCTAAACTAGCTAATTAACACTAATCGAAGCTAATTAACACACAAGCTAAGCAAACTAGGGAAAGGGTTCAGAAATATACCCTAATGAACCCTAGAGAGAAGGTGAAGAAGTGGAGAAGAGCTGCTGTAGTGGCTGGGGCTGCTGCTGCTACAGGTGCTGCTGCTGCTGCTTGGTTCTGCAGCTGCTGCTGATGCTGTTGCTGTGAGCTGCTAAAGCTGCTTCTGGGGCTGCTGTTGCTGGCTTCTGGTGCTGCTGCTGCCGCCTTCAGGTGAGTGAGTGTGTGTGTGTGTGTGTGTGTGTGTGTGTGTGTGTGTGTTTGAGAGTGAGAGAATGTGAGGGAAATGAGAGTGAGAGTGAGAAATGAGAGAAACAAATCAACCTCCCCTTCTCACTCTTTCTCTCACTTCATTAAATAAGCATGGCTCATGCCATGTTGCCCCATGCCCTCTCTCTCTCTCTCGCCCACAAGGTCAACCATTCAAACCAATTTAAAATCCTTTTTAAATTCATTTTATTTAAAAACAACCATACACATTATTAAACCAAAAGCACCTAAACAATATTTAAAACTAGATTATAGAAATGGTTAAACCACACTTAACAACCTAGTTATCATGCACAAGTGTGTGCAAGCCTAGGAAAAATCTAATAAAATATTCATAAAATAGGATAAAATATTAAAAACTTAATTTGGTAAACTTTTTATTAAAATCCATACATTAAAATATAATTAGCTACAAAACACAATCTAAGGTGTTACACTATGCAGTGCCTAGAGCGTTTGTATATATTCGGAACTTAGGCTTGACCTTACGGAACTTAGACTTAGTCGAGGGGGTATTAGACCCGAACTTTCATCACATAGGTTGACCTTGGTTGATGGAGTAGACGACTTAAGGAGAGTGACGTACCGTGTGTATGTTCCGCGGCATACTTACGATACGCCACTCCGCTTAAGGAGCCTTAGGATGTTCATTTCCTTGCACAGTATTATATTCATTCCTATGATCTATCCTCATCGAAATTGGTTATGATTTTGCTGCCACGATTACACGGGCAGAGAGAGCTATGGCTAGAGTTGTGTCAGCATGAGCTCATCGTGGACGAGGACTGACCAGGGCATGATTCCAGGGACATACGATTGCATAGAGGCGTCGTTTTGTTGTGTTTTCACGCTATGAGTGTTTGACGGATCGCTTTTACGAGATTTCTCGGACGTGCAGATCAGCACCAGAGGATTGAGCCACTGATAGAGACCAGCCAGAATGTGATGACCATTGATGTATTTCTTATTCATGATGATTGAGGCACTGTTCAGCGTGCAGACGAATGAGCCAGTTATTGCTGCGAACGACGAGATATCGCCCTAGATGTTGGAGCTATTGCAGTTCGAGTTATACTTGAGATATGATAGAAGATCGCTAGTCATCCGAAGATGAATGACTAGGACATGTCGTTCGTTCGCTTACCCCGATGTGAGGTCATCAGATAGATTGATTCCAGCTAGAGACGACTTCACGCAGGTACGTTGAGTGTCGATGGAGACTTTCGAATGTCAGGAACCTATTTTGAAGTGTAAAGTATTCGGAAGACAATGCAAGTAATGCTATGGACCCTCTAGAAGAATGAGACCCTAACTCGACGTAATGACCATGGAACGCCTTTGAACCTTAGGGTTTGCGGCAGTTTAGCGGTGCCATTTGTGAGGCTTGGGTTTGCCCTTCTGCGGTTGGTCCACATGTGCTGTGGCATGTACTGGAATACTATTAAACTGTACTCAAGATGTAGAGCTCTTGGGGGATTATGAGGTTTTGACGAATCGATCGAATGGTTCGACATCTTTCGGATATCATGTGATGGGATGCATTGCTTGGGAGACTCCAGATACGAGTATAGCCGTTGGAGCACAGTCCATGCAGCCACGAAGAGACGAGTCCGAAGCAGTCGACAGCAGAGAAAAGTGGAGTAAGAGGTTCGTACGAGATCTTGATGAGATGACGTTCCACTCCGCCGACATCAGAAATGTGACACGCATGCAGAGGCGTTGATTATTGATATATCTTCCAGAAGGAGTCGCGATGAGAATGCAGCCGTTCCGGAACAAGAAACGGATATAGTAAAGGGTGGCAACTTCCGGACAATTCGGCAGAAACGAGATTTGAGAGAGACCTCGACAGGACCTTTCTGGAATACTATACGAGAAGACTTGGACCCAGGAGCGGTCATATTGCGCACACCCAGCAGGACAGAGTTCAGCATCGTCGACGAGACATGTTATGAGTGACCATAAGAGTTAGCCAGAGATCTTTAGAGGACGTGCCAGAGTGGACTACTTCCAATATCGTTCTATATTGGACTGTTGAGCCGGAGAGCTATGTACTTAGCAATTCGCAGTGAGAGACGAGAGCCTAAGGGCACCAGACGACAGGCCATGATCAGAAAGCAAGTAGATATCTTGCTCTGCTAGCATTGGATGCACCGACACCTTCTCGACTTTGAAGGAGGAAATAACGACGACAGTATTTACGATTTATGATTTCGTGAGTTGACTATCACGTATTAGTCACCTTGGATTTCGGTATTTTGGGCGATCTATTCGCATGATTTAGTCTTGATGACCGAGTTTCGTGATATTTGTTTTCGTGCACCATGGTTGCACCTTCTAGGTATTCATATTTTGTGCATAGTTATTACCCTTGAGATATGCTTTATACACCGTTGTGTTGATTAATGATTTATGCATAGTGATTGCATTTAATATCGTTTTATACCTTGGTCGCAGATGTGTAAGTCGACGTTAGACACCCCACATGATGCGGGGAGGCGGAATAGGTAAAACAATCATTTTGTTTAAGTTAACATCGACTAACTTTACGGATCTTTGCTAAACCCTAACTAACAACTATCTAGAAGTGATTAACTACTATGATAGATGATTATACCTCAAGATTCTAGTCCTTCTTGTTCTTGTTGATCACCTCCTCGTCAGTCTCCTCGATGTGATAGAAGATCCACCCGAGAGCTCCTTCTCCAAGCTTTAACCTCTCACTTGAGGTAACTAGGTGGCTATGATTGCTAATCAAAGTAACCTAGAGGATATAGAGATGGATTAAGGATTAATTAGTCTTTCTAACCCTTGGGATCTCAGCACATGAGAGGATTAGGGTTAGGGTTGAAGAGAGAGATCTTGAGGAGAGAGAATGTGTTTGTGAGAATGAATATAAATCTTAAGTCGTTTGGATAAATAATGAAGCATGAAAATATCTAAATAATAATATCTAAAAATATCAACCATGCTTCATTAATTACTTTGAGGTGAATCACCTCATGACCCATGATGTAATTAATGCAAATAACACATCATACCTCATTAAGCTTAATTCATAAATGAATTAAAACATAATGAGTCACCTTTCTTCTAGAAGCTTCTTGAGTAATTACGAGAATGCCCCTCCCATCCGTGAAACACGGAAATATTGAGACTGTATAAATCCAATAATCCAATACTAGAATCTGGCTTAAACTAAAGCACGCCAGTAAAATCTGTCTGAACATCGTACGTGCATAAATGCACGTATGTGTCCAAACCCTGTCGTAAAACCACACGACCTCTATATCGTTTCGCCTGAAGCAGGGAAACTCTCTGTGTGGGACTCTAAAGACTCGACACTACGCTGGCAGTGGGTTTAACCACAGGCCTCAAGCGGTACTAGCTGTACGTAACGGTCCCCAGGTAGATGTCGATAAGAAGGCAGATGAGGAAACCCATCCGAACTCCTACTGAGCCTGATGTGACAATCTCCGTACAGTCCGGTCTGTTAGTCTAGGACTATCGCATATCGGGTCTAGGGGGGCGGCAAGCGTCAGTCCCCTAAAAGCGGTATAAGTCATGTCGGAGTGAAGCCCATTACACCTTGAGAAGCTACTGGAAATCCTACCAGTAAATCTCGTTTGCCCTGGCCAGGGACTTTGCGTAATGGCTCTCCAAACACAGCGCGATATCAACTCCCAATACTGGGAGAGACGAATCCTATCTAACCGCCACTGCCTCCAAGTGCTTCGGGACTGCACCCAATTGCTATCTGTTTGCACGACTCCTTTGAACCGTGGTAGGGTAGCAATCTAAGAACAGTGGGAACACACTCGAGATGAAGAAGCAGTGTCAAGTCTGCCGATTATGCTGTACTCATGTCACCTGGGAACTGTTAACTGACGACGGGTATAATACCAACCAACAGTTCCCTGCGAGTCCTGTCCGGTGTACCCGTAACCCAACGAGCACCTGTATACTATATCCAGTACAACGTACTGATGGCTGTGGGATAGACCATCTTCCCAACTGGGATGAGAAGCGTACACACTAGTCTACTCCAGAGTATCGATGCCCTGTCTCGATAATCCTATGACTAGGGACCTGAAAAAGGATGTGCTTGTAGACTACCCAGCCCCCACTAGTATGACTGCCATCACAATGCTGGTAGTCAAGCAAGATCCTAAGGGCTCTATCAATATGTATTCGCGATATGCTAATATATACACATATTAAGATAGACATAAACCAAGTAGCATACTACTATGTTGAGCGAGACTGTTAATATAACTGTGAATATCCCAAGCTTCCATTAAGTAATATACAAACTAGTATGATACAATAATGGCCCCTAGGACATATACACTAACAATCTCCTACTTGCACTAGGGCCATGTACTGGCATATCGAAGACCTATCATCTCGAGTAGCCCCTCGAACTGAATCTGAGGTAAGGCCTTAGTTAATGGATCTGCAGTGTTCTTCTCTGTAACAACTCTCCGGACCTCGATCTCCTAGCGATCTATGATCTCCCTGATCAGGTAATACCGCCTTAAGATGTGTTTGGACTTCTGATGGGACCTGAGTTCCTTTGCTAAAGCTATAGCCCCGTTGTTGTCACAATACAGAGGTATTGGATCAACAATGGATGGAACCACCTGAAGTTCTGTGAGGAACTTCTTCATACAGACTGCTTCTTTTGCGGCATCGCAAGCAGCTATATACTCCGCTTCCATCGTCGAGTCAGCAACGGTGTCCTGCTTGGAACTCTTCCAGCACACCGCCCCTCCATTGAGGGTAAATACATAACTTGACATGGACTTGGAGTCATCCTTGTCACTCTGGAAGCTGGAGTCAGCAAAAGTCTCGATCTTGAGGTCTTTTTCGCCATAAACTAAGAACATATCCTTAGTCCTTATCAGGTACTTGAGAATGTTCTTTACTGCTATCCAGTGCTTCTCCCCTGGGTCTGACTGATACCGGCTTACCACGCTCAGTGCGTAAGCTACATCTGGTCTGGTGCACAACATCACATACATTATAGAGCCTACCGTAGAAGCGTAGGGTATAACTGACATGCGTTCCCTTTCCAAATTAGTCTTGGGAGACATCTCTTTGGATAGTGTGATTCCGTGACAAGCCGGTAACTACCGCGCTTAGAATCTTCCATACTGAATCTTTTCAGTATAGTATTGATATACCTGGACTGCGAAAGTCCCAACATCCTCTTAGATCTATCACGATAGATCTGGATCCCCAGTATGTAAGAGGCATCACCCAGGTCTTTCATGGAGAACCTGTGTGACAAGAATCCTTTGACAGATTATAGCATTGGAATGTCATTTCCTATCAAGAGAATGTTATCCACGTACAAGACGAGGAATACGACAGTTCGTGCTACAATTTTACTATATATACATGGTTCATCTGGATTTTTGATATAGTCATATTCTTTGACCGTTTCATCAAAACAGATGTTCCAACTCCGCGATGCCTGTTTTAGTCCATAAATGGACGTAAGAAACTTGCACACTTTCCCGCTGCTCCCACTCTGATTGAAACCTTATGGCTGATGCATATAGACGCACTTCTAAATTACCATTTAGAAAAGCCGTCTTTACGTCCATCTGCCAGATCTGATAATCATGGAAGGCGGCAATGACAAGAAGGATCCGAATGGATTTGAGCATAGCCACTGGAGAAAAAGTTTCGTCATAGTCCAAACCAGGTCTTTGACGAAAACCCTTTGCAACAAGTCTAGCCTTATAGGTTTCCACCTGTCCATCTACACCAATCTTTTTCTTGAAGATCCACTTGCATCCTATGGGTTTTACCCCATCTAGAGCAAAGTCCAAAGTCCATACTTTGTTGGTGTACATGGACTCCATCTCGGTCCGCATTGCATCCAGCCATCTTACTGAGTCGCCGCTCTGGATGGCCTGCTGGAAGCTAGTAGGTTCATCATTATAAATGACGCAATCCTCTCTATCCCCGTCTATGAGAAAACCGTAGTATCTCTCAGGTGGATGAGACGGCCTACTATTCCTGCGGAGGGGTGCGGGAATGTCCTGTTCTTCTTGAACTTCTGGTTCTACCAAACTTTCAGTAGTAGTTTATGGTTCTGGAATTTCTTCCGGTTCTATTTCGCTCCCACTTGTTTCCTTTTCTAAAAACCGTTGTTCTAGAAAATGGGCATTACGAGAAACAAAAAACTTTTGTTCCTCTGCGTAATAGAAAAAATAACCCTTGGAGTTCTTTGGATATCCCACAAACATACACTGTACCAATCATGCCTCGAGTTTGTCCGCATGCTGCTTTTTAACAAAAGCTGGACATCCCCATATCTTCAGATACTGAAGATAGGGTTTCTTCCCACTCCATATCTGATATGGTGTGGTAGGCACAGTCTTGGTAGGAATCCTGTTCAAAAGATATGCAGCTGATTCTAGCGCATAACCCCAGAAAGATCGCGGTAACTCAGCATTACTCATCATGGAACGTACCATATCCAATAAGGTTCTGTTCCGTCTTTCCGATACACCGTTATGCCGTGGAGTGTATGGAGGAGTAAGAAGAGAGAGAATTCCATTCTCTTTTAGGTAACCCAGAAACTCGGCACTTAAGTATTCACCATCTCGATCAGATCTCAGTGTCTTGATATTTTTGCTGGTTTGGTTTTCTACTTCATTCTTATATTCTCGGAATTTCTCAAAGGCTTCGGATTTATGTTTCATTAAGAAAATGAATCCATACCTAGAGTAATCATCCGTAAAAGTAATGAAATATGAAAAACTGCTTCTTGCATGTGTAGACATTAGACCACATACATCGCTGTGTATGAGTCCTAAGAGCTCGTTCGCTCGCTCTTACTCCATGTCCAGTGAATGGAGTCTTTGTCATCTTTCCTTTGAGACATGATTGACAAGTGGCATAAGATTGATATTCGAACGGATCCAAATATCCTTCTCTATGTAACATAGTTAATCTTGTCTCATTGATGTGACTCAGTCTACAATGCCATAAGAAAGCCTGATTTATATCTGGAGACTTTCTTTTTAGAGTGTTCTGGACATTGAAAATCTGTAATTGGTTTAACACGTATATACCGTTATCTAGTATACCGGACCCAATCAAACCATGATTAAGGTGGATGTTAACAACATCTCTTACAAACGTGAAATCATAACCTTCTTTTGATAACAACGATACTGATATGATATTACACGTTAAACTGGGTACACAAAAACAGTTGCGCAAAACCAAAATATGTCCACTCGTCAATCCAAGGTGATAATCCCTTACGGACACAGCACTCACGCTAGCTCCTTTAGCAATCTGGAAGGTCATTTCACCAACCTTCAGTACTCTACGGTTTCTCAGTGCCTGCAATGAATTGCATATATGAGATCCTGATCCGGTATCCAATATCCAGGATGTATAGTTGATTGACAAACAATTTTCAATTACAAACACACCTGAAGTCGAAGCCACAACTTGCTTAGGGTCCTGGTTCTTGGCGATCCAAGCTTTGCAATCTTTCTTCCAATGGCCTTTCCTACTGTAAGTCGACGTTAGACACCCCACGTATGGCGGGGAGGCGGAATAGGTAAAACAATCATTTTGTTTAAAACAAACATCGACTAACTTACGAATCTTTGCCAAACCTTAACTAACAACAACATAGGAGGGATTAGCTACTATGAAAGAAGATTATACCTAATGAACCAAGTCCTTCTTCTTCTCGATGACCACCTCCTCGTCGGCCTCCTCTTTGTAATAGAAGATCCACCCGAGAGCTACTACTCCAAGCTTAACCTCTAACTTGAGGTAACTAGGTTACTCAAAGTGCTAATCAAAGCAACCTAGGGAATATAGAGTGGGATTATGGATCAATAAGTCTTGCTAACCCTTGATCTCAACACATGAGAGGTTAGGGTTAGGGTTTGAAAAGAGAGAGCTTGAGGAGAGAGAAGGTGAGAGTGAGAATCCTTTTGGAATAATGAAATCATTGAGAATATATGAAGCATATCATATTATTAAATGAATAACAAATACTAATATGTCATCATGCTTCATTAATTCACATAGTGATTCATCTCACGAGTCATTTAAATCATAAATGCATCATTAACTCCATGGATGAATCACACCATGACTCATTAAACCAATTAATGCAAATGCCACCTTAGCCTCCATGTCATCATCCTTCTAGAAGCTTCTCGACAATTTACGAGAACGCCTCTCCTATCCGTGAAAACACGGAAATACTTTAGACTGTATAAATCCAATAATCTGATACTAGAATCTGGCTTAAACCAAAGCCCGCTAGTAAAAACTGTCCGAACATCGTACGTGCGTAAAAACACGTATGCGTCCGAACCCTGTCGTAAAACCATACGACCTCTATATCGTTTCGCCCGAAGCAGGGAAACTCTCTACGTGGGACTCTAAAGACTCGAATACTACGCTGGCAGTGGGTTTAACCACAGACCGCAAGCGGCACTAGCTGTACGTAACGGTCCCCAGGTAGATGTCGATAAGAAGGGCGATGAGGAAACCCATCCGAACTCCTACTGAGCCTGATGTGTCAATCTCCGTACAGTCCAGTCTGTTCGTCTAGGATTGTCTCATATCAGTCCTAGGGGGCGGCAAGCGTCAATCCCCTAAAAGCGGTATAAGTCGTGTCGGAGCGAAGCCCATTACACCTTGAGAAACTACTGGAAAACCTACCAGTAAATCTCGCTTGCCCTGGCCAGGGACTTTGCGTAATGGCTCTCCAGACACAGCGCGATATCAACTCCCAATACCGAGAGAGACGAATCCTGTCTAACCGCCACTGCCTCTAAGTGCTCAGGACTGCACCCAACTGCTACCTGTTTGCACGACTCCTTTGAGCCATGGTAGGGTAGCAATCTAAGAACAGGGGGAACACACTCGAGGCGAAGCAGCAGTGTCAAGTCTGCGGACTATGCTGTACTCATGTCACCTGGGAACTGTTAACTGACGACGGGTATAATACCAACCAACAGTTCCCTGCGAGTCGTGTCCCGTAACCCAACGAGCACCTGTATACTATCTCCAGTACGACGTACTGATGCCTGTGGGACAGACCATCTCCCCAACTGGGATGAGAAGCGTACACACTAGTCTACTCCAGAGTATCGATGCCCTATCTCGATAATCCTACAACTAGGGACCTGAAAAAGGATGTGCTTGTAGACTACCCAGCCCCCACTAGTGTGACTGCCATCACAACGCTGGTAGTCAAGCAAGATCCTAAGGGCTCTATCAATACGTACACACATATTAAGATAGATATAAACCAAGTAGCATACTACCATGTTTAGCAAGACTGTTAATATAACTGTGAATATCCCAAGCTTCCATTAAGTAATATACAAGCTAGTATGATGCAATAATGGCCCCTAGGGCATATACACTAACACCTACGACAGTGGAAGCACTCGTCCTTTGCCACTACTGGCACCTCAACCTTTGCCACTACTGGCACCGCAACTTTTGCCTTTCCCTTGACTCCTACCTTACCAACACCGTCTCTTGGTTTGGTAGCGGCCTTCATCTTCCTTCCTTTGGCCCTTATCTTGGACCTGGAAGAGGAAGCACCACGAACAAACATAGTGGGTGTTTCCCTTGCTTTCTGCAAGGTGCCCTCTGCACTCCTCAACATGTTAAGGAGTTCTGGAAGTTCAACTTCTTTACCTTGAATGTTGAAATTCAAGATAAACTGGGCGTAGGTGGAAGGAAGGGACTGAAGAATCAAGTCTGTATATAGCTCATTCTCTAATGTCGTCCCGAGGTCCGCGAGCTCTTCTATATAGCCAATCATCTTAAGGACATATTCTCCTACAGATGATCCGACGGCCAGCCTCGACTGAAATAAGTTCTTCGAGGTCTCGTATCTAGCTATACGAGATTGCTCTCCATACAAATCCTTGGTGTGGAGAAATATGGATTCTATATCCATATTCCCGTGCCTCCTCTGACGTTCATTATTCATAGAGGCAAGCACGATGCATTTGGCCTCCGCGCAATCTATCTCCCAGGTCTTGCGGATTTCCTTCTCCGCGACACTGGATTCTGGACCAGGGACAGCAGGTGCCTTAGTAGTAAGGACATACCCCAATTTTTCATAAGTAATTGCCATCTTGACATTCCGGAACCAGTCTTTATAGTTTGGCCCTGTCAAAATATTTTTATCTAATAGTAACTTAAGGCCTGTCATGTTCTGGGTCGCTGCAATGAGAGAGAGAGGGAACACTTTAGCATGATGCTCTTGCAAGTTTAGAGTGGTTTTTAGTTTATCTAAACAGGATGGCTCCCACTGTTTCTCGAATCCCTCCTCAAACCAAAAAGGAAGAACTAGTCAGGACTATTCTCACCGTACAATACTTGCTTAACCGTTCAGCCAGGCCGGTGTCGGTACTTCGAGGGAGATTTTACGACGCTTTCGCGAAGTTCCTTAATTAAATAACCTCTTTTCTCTGGGGGCGTAGCCCCGCTGACACCTTTCTCGACACCTACTTGGTTTATAGCATTGATCGTTAAGTGACGAATCTCCTGATGAGTAGCGGATACTCACAGTAGGATCGGGATCCAAATATCATTGTGTGATAAAGCTGAAGGAATCCTACCAAAATTATCACACTCCAAACGGTATGCAACTTTTAGCAAATTTCGGTTTCTTTAGAAATTCCCGATGTGGATTTTTGCCCCATGCTCTTATGACCTTGGCGTTGGTCAAAATGTCATAAGTCACATGTCAAGTTCTACCCATCATTATCTTGTTAATTTGAACCCACCCGTACATACCCCTGACGTTGGCCAAATGATAGTACGACTGTCCCAAACTAACTCATCTATCTATGCAACAAATGAATACCCAGCAACTACCAAACACTATGCCTTGGCGTTGGTCAAAATACATAGCTTGAATACTTCTGAATACCCAAATGAAATGATGGAGGGCTACGAATGGTTTTGGCGAAACCATGAACTCAGTGAACTTGATATGATCGAAGGAACCTGATAGCTTTTAAAAGGAGTGGCTTAAGCTCCGCAATTAAAAAATATCTTCTATTTTAAAATAACCGAGTGGTTTCATTTAAACTGTTCCAACGATTCAAATTTGGTTTATTTTCTTTGCATTAATATAATGCGTCCCATCAATTAACCTATCATTGCAGAAAACAACGAAAATACAACGTCCTCTTATGCCATCCGCATTCGCCACTGGGCCCCGTCATTCACCCGTTAGGTTACTTAACTAACGACAGAGCGGGGGCTGGGCTAGCGCGGGTGTAAAACATAAGTAACGCCTACTAGATATCATATATAGATATTGTACATTTGTCAGACGCAATAATAAGCATTCTAGATCATAGATGAACATATTGGATTTTCTACGAATCCGCATTCCTTTTGAGCCAGCAAAGAAAGACGGATTACACAATCGCGATAAATAGCCAAAACCCCACCCCAGACCCCTACGGGTACGGCAAACTACCCGCCTAGTACCCGAAGTGATGCGGTCTCCCTCAACAACGTGAGTAGGCCACTAAACACTTCAAAGTACCCGGTAGTTTGTGTACCCCACCTTGGGTCTATCCTAGGAGCAGAAAACAGTAAATGAAATAATACAACGGTAGCTACAACCTCAACCCGGATGTGCCCCGCAAAAGAATATTACAACAAATTACAATTTACATTTGAATGAAAGAAACACTCGTCTCACATCCCCGGCTATTCATTCACGACAATCCAACAAGTCCACATTCACAAACCAGTAAAAACTATTACATAAATGTGCAACCCCTGCTAACCGACATACTAGCAGTTAGGGGAGATTTACGAACACATTAAACACAACACAGATATAATCAAGTTAGCCAAACATCTTAGAATTTCGATCAAGCAACATTAATGAATCTACTCCAAGCAATTCTCTGTGCACATAAAACCTGAGCAGAAACAAATCATCCCAGAAAACACAACATCAACATAGAAGAATAACTGAGCAAATTTGGGTTGATTCGGTGTCAACTCGGCCGCGGATCCGCGGCGGATCGCTTGGATCGGCGGCGGTTCCGCGATGGTATGGCCGATTCACAGTCCCAAATTTCTTCACAATTCTTAAAAAACCCTGCATGTATTTTTAAGGGTTCCTGAAAAATTTTTAGATCCGGTTTAAAAAACGGCAGAAACTATGTGAAAATGATGTTTTTTCGGGTTCGTTTTGCGATCGAATTTCTAACGACTTTGCTAACATGTTAGTTATGGTTTAGCTAGGCTCTGATACCACTGTAAGTCGACGTTAGACACCCCACATGATGCGGGGAGGCGGAATAGGTAAAACAATCATTTTGTTTAAGTTAACATCGACTAACTTTACGGATCTTTGCTAAACCCTAACTAACAACTATCTAGAAGTGATTAACTATTATGATAGATGATTATACCTCAAGATTCTAGTCGTTCTTGTTCTTGTTGATCACCTCCTCGTCGGCCTCCTCGATGCGATAAAAGATCCACCAGAGAGCTCCTTCTCCAAGCTTTAACCTCTCACTTGAGGTAACTAGGTGGCTATGATTGCTAATCAAAGTAACCTAGAGGATATAGAGATGGATAAAGGATTAATTAATCTTTCTAACCCTTGGGATCTCAACACATGAGAGGATTAGGGTTAGGGTTGAAGAGAGAGAGAGAGCTTGAGGAGAGAGAATGTGTTTGTGAGAATGAATATAAATCTTAAGTCATTTGGATAAATAATAAAGCATGAAAATATCTAAGTAATAATATCTAAAAATATCAACCATGCTTCATTAATTACTTTGAGGTGAATCACCTCATGACTCATGATGTAATTAATGCAAATTACACATCATCTCCTCCACCTCATTAAGCTTAATTCATAAATGAATTAAAACATAATGAGTCACCTTTCTTCTAGAAGCTTCTCGAGTAATTACAAGAATGCCCCTCCCATCCGTGAAACACGGAAATACTGATACTGTATAAATCCAATAATCCAATACTAGAATCCGGCTTAAACTAAAGCCCGCTAGTAAAATCTGTCCGAGCATCGTACGTGCATAAATGCACGTATGTGTCCGAACCCTGTCGTAAAACCATACGACCTCTATATCGTTTCTCCTGAAGCAGGGAAACTCTCTGTATGGGACTCTAAAGTCTCGACACTACGCTGGCAGTGGGTTTAACCACAGGCCGCAAGCGGTACTAGCTGTACGTAACGGTCCCTAGGTAGATGTCGATAAGAAGGCCGATGAGGAAACCCATCCGAATTCCTACTGAGCCTGATGTGACAATCTCCGTACAGTCCGGTCTGTTCGTCTAGGACTATCGCATATCGGGCCTAGGGGGCGGCAAGCATCAGTCCCCTAAAAGCGGTATAAGTCGTGTCGGAGTGAAGCCCATTACACCTTGAGAAGCTACTGGAAATCCTACCAGTAAATCTCGTTTGCCCTGGCCAGGGACTTTGCGTAATGGCTCTCCAAACACAGCGCGATATCAACTCCCAATACCGGGAGAGACGAATCCTATCTAGCCGCCACTGCCTCCAAGTGCTTCGGGACTGCACCCAACTGCTACCTGTTTGCACGACTCCTTTGAGCCGTGGTAGGGTAGCAATCTAAGAACAGTGGGAACACACTCGAGACGAAGCATCAGTGTCAAGTCTACGGACTATGCTGTACTCATGTCACCTGGGAACTGTTAACTGACGATGGGTATACTACCAACCAACAGTTCCCTGCGAGTCCTGTCCGGTGTACCCATAACCCAACGAGCACCTGTATACTATCTCCAGTACAATGTACTGATGGCTGTGGGACAGACCATCTCCCCAACTGGGATGAGAAGCGTACACACTAGTCTACTCCAGAGTATCGATGCCCTGTCTCGATAATCCTACGACTAAGGACCTGAAAAAGGATGTGCTTGTAGACTACCCAGCCCCTACTAGTGTGACTGCCATCACAACACTGGTAGTCAAGTAAGATCCTAAGGGCTCTATCAATATGTATTCGCGATATGCTAACATATACACATATTAAGATAGACATAAACCAAGTAGCATACTACTATGTTGAGCGAGAATGTTAATATAACCATGAATATCCCAAGCTTCCGTTAAGTAATATACAAACTAGTATGATACAATAATGGCCCCTAGGGCATATACACTAAAAACATGTTTATGATTTCATACAGTTGGGTTGATTTTGTGCACATGGTATGCACACGATTGGTTTTTGCACTCGGTATAGCTTATATGTGCTTGTATTGCATTGATATGTGTTTTGTGCACGCAGTTGCACACGTATATGATTTTTACACCTTGGTACACCCGGTGTTGCTATTTACGCATTTGAGTTATTGTTTGGTATTTTGTGCACATGATGCACTGTATTGGTATTTTGTGCACTAGATGCACTGGATTGGTATTTTGTGCACAGAATGCACTGTATTGGTATTTTGTGCACTAGATGCACGAGATTTTCGTTTCGTACGTTTGTCGCACCAGATTTATATTTCGTGCGTTTGTTGCACAGGAATTATATTTCGTGCATTTGTTGCACTGGGTTTACATTTTGTGCACCACGGTTGCACCTGACTTCGGTTTGATGTCATTCGATATGTTGATTTTGATTTCATGCCTATGTTATGCATGTGATTTGACTTATGCTTTCGGCATAGTTCATGCACTTTTAGTGTTTTGATTTGGTTTGTGCACGCTGATGCACATGGTTGTGAGATTATATACCGCGGTATACCTGATTTGGATTGAGCTGTATTGTATACCGTCGATTTCGATTCTGATATTTATGTTGATTTCATGCACTATGTGCATTTGATTTGGATTCTTGCGCAAATTTGGCGCGCTTGGATTGGATTTTGCGCATATTCGGCGCTTGATATTGGATTTCGTGATTTCGTGCATGTTGGATGCATATGATTTAGATTTGGATTTTCGCGCATGTTGGGCGCATGTTATGAGATGCGATTTTGGTGCACACCAGATGCACTAAATCGAGATTCTTCGTGCATATCAGATGCACCTGATTTTGCTGTCAGGCACTGATTGATTAGAGATTTAGTGCTTGCGCTTTCAAAAGATGAATCAAAGAATTAATTACCGCAATCAAGAACGGTGTCGCTCAGTAGCTAGCCGGTGAGTACGGGTCAGTCCACAGGGATTTTGTATATTTTTTATTGTTCTAACGAGTTAATTCCAATTGGTGTTCGATTGATTATCACTAAAAACTAAGGTTGATTTAGACTAGGATTAAAACCTTGCTAGGGTTAGGTTTATGTTAAGTTTGGAAATTTAATATTTCTCACCGCTTTCAATGCCCTAATTTAGATCTATTTAGGTGTTATGGTAATAATTAATAAAGGGGATTAGCACGATCGGGAAGAAAAGATGTTTCTTCCTCTAGGTCCTTGTCCGTCCTTTCTTAATTCTTACCCTAACCTCCATGGAAAACATACACAACCGGTCTTTTAAACTACGGTATCACCGCTACCTCGTGGGATAGGGTGCCGTAGTGAGCGGTGTGTGTATGTATGCATGGAGTCCTGTAAAAAATATGTGATGGGCAAGAAAGGGGCGAGAGATTTTCATCTCTCAAACCTTTTCTATTCCTAACCCTAACAAGTGAGGAAATACTCACTCATTAGGGAATTGATAAAAGACATTTTTTATGATTGTTTTTAATAACCTAATTATCTAAACTACGACAATTAAATAAAAGTGCTAAACTAATTAACTAGGGCAGATAAATGAAATTTATACTAGGGCAGAAAGGAAAATTAGACTAAGGCATAAAAAGAAGACTTACTTTATTCGATGCACTCTTCAAAACATTACATAGAATTCTGAATTTTTATCAATAAAAAGTGGCATAAGAAGAGGCATGCTCCAAAAAGAGCATTAGGGTTTCTATTTATAGATCATAGAAACCCTAGGGTTACATCCGATCCCTATCTGCATTTACAAATTTACCCTAAGAAGCCTAGTCAACGCACCGCCAAACCGTCAAAACATGCACCGACACGTGCTTATCATGGCCGCGGAACCGCGGCTAAAAGCCATGTTTGGCCGCGGATCCGCGGCCATATAGAGGGCTTGTTGGCTGAATTCTTCTGGTGTTCTTCTGGTTGCATTTAGGTTCTTGTTTCTTCACTTGGTTTCTCAGATTGTCTTCTAGTTCTCTTCCAGATTTCTACCGTGCATAATATCGTGGACTTTACCCTTTACTTCGTGTCGAAGTCTTGAACCTTGCGCTGCCTTTGTGCTTTGTGAAATTGTCCATTGATCTTCGTTTATTCTTCAAACTGTAGGCATGATCAAGATTCTTCCATTTGTTGGTCGTAGTCTCACTTTTGTATCGTCTTTTCATCATTTTCATTGTTTTGTTCCGAGAACTTATAACCTGCAACTATGTAGCAGACATGGATCAAAAGCACTTGTTTATTTGTAAAATGAATAAGAATGGGGAATATAATAATGCAAAATTATGATATGAACAAATACCCCGAAACTTATCTTTTGCTCGTCCTCGAGCAAAACTAGTTTTATTCTCGAAAAAGACATAGCCTCACTTTCGCAGGGAAATGCGATTGAGCTCGTGCAACAAGCCGTTAAAGCTCTAGGTGTCCCTAGTAGGAGGAGTGTTGTCTCCTGAGGGTTTTCAGCGGATACTACCCACAAAATCCTATCAATTCGGCCTATTGACTTTTATTCTCCAATTAGGTTTTCTAACAAGAAATTCTATTATCTTCAACTCAGAAATTATCAACCCGTATTTTTCACGCTTCCTTATCATTTAACTTAAGATTGTATATGTTCTGTAAATTTTCTTAGCTTTTAGCATCTTTTAAGTTTTCCTTCTAAGGTTTCATCTCAACTTAGGAATTTTTACCATCTCTACTAAAGATACAAGTCCTATATTTCATTCCTATCTCTCATTTAAAACCCAATCACACACCCCTATATGTGTGTATGTATCACCCCTACACTTGGAAATTCAATTCAAACTCTTATACTCGTGTCCATTGTCCAAAGTATTTTGGTGAATTTTTAGATGAAATTGCTCACACATTCTTCATGCGACCGTTAATACTTCTTGAGGTACTAACGACCGATTACAAAATGTGTTTGCATATTAAAGCGTAATTCCTAGTCTTGTAACACCTAAGGCTTTAGCAGTGACTTCCAAACCCGTTGGTCTAAGGCACTAGGTGATAAAGCACTCTCGCTAAATATTTTTTTTCTATTTATGCAGCCTTTAGTAATTACAAAAATCAGTGTTCATTTTTTTTCTTTTATTCACACTTGTATTTTTATTTTATTTTTCTTCATACTAAAGACTTTAGACAAGAGTACTATTCCAAGTTTCAAGGTTCGTGTTTGTGAAATTTGTAGGGTATATATTTTCAGAATTTAGACTTAAGCTTCGGAATTATTTTTCATACTTATACTTTAATAAAAATATCAATACCTTTCCCTTATTTTGACTTAACCCAAGAAATGAACTCAAAATTTGCCTATTTCTAAGTAAACTACAAAGACATATATTTTTCTACCGTTAAATTTTAAGAAAGGTTATTTTTAGGGTTTTTAATTTACTAAGTCTAGGATCTAGTTTTTCCTCGCTAGTTAACTGTCTTGTCAAACTCAAGTCAATTATGGCCAAAATTGATTTTTTTTTTAATTTTTATAATTTTTCAAATTTTTATAATTTTTCAAATTTTTTATGGGTTTTAAAATAAGTATGCAAATGCAAAAATATACATATGAATGTGAAGGAAGAAAACTTACCGAGCACACCCCCAAACTTAAACTTGACAGCGTCCTCACTGTCATGCCACACCAAGAGGGTCAAAATTGTCGGCACTCCCCTGTTTATTTATTTAGTTTTATATATTTTTTTTTTGTTGAAAGAAAAACAAAAAATATATATACAAAAAGGTCCCCCCCAAACTTAAGTGAGACAGTGTTTCCACTCTTTAAGCGTTAAAATTCAGAGTTAGGGAGGAGAAAAACACAGTATCAAGCTATACAAGGCCTTACACAAGCCAAAGGTTAGCACCAACCATTCTAAAATTTATCGTTATAATGGTGTGGTTGGTGAAAGAATGGAGTGTAGAAAAAAGAAATGAGAAACACACAAGACCGTATGGGAAGAAAGGTGGAATATGGTCTCGGTATATTAGGAGAAGAATGGCGGAAGAGAGAAAGAAGTGTAGTACGAACTTGAGGGTGTAAATTGAGTGAATAAATTAACAAAAATTGTGATGGCCGATGTGTTAAAAGCGATTGTGCTAATGTATCAACCCATCGAGAAATGAGGTCAAATCCCTCAAGATTCGCGGGAAAACATGGGTGCATTGAACTTGGTAAACCAGACTTTGAAAATGGAAGCGTGACGGATTCTTGCGCGGTCAAAAGGACGAAGGGGAGTGATTTAGGATGGGTCTCATTCTCACCTAAGTAAGCGTATGTAAGGTGAGACGGCAACAACTTGAGTTCGAGTTTCAGAGGTGAAACAATTGAAGGTGAAATTGGTGAAACTGTCTCAAACTCGAAGGATTCCATCAATAGTTCGAAATGACTGTAAGCAACCGAGTCTGATGGTTCAACTAACCCATCTGAAAATTCAAAGGACTCAAACTCGGGTGGTGAGTCTTCAAAATCGTCCGAAAAAATGAAACACTCGTAATCGTTATCGGTTGTGAGAACTGTGTCAGATTCGAGGAGGAACGCACTAGTGGCGTCAAAACTGCTGTGATCGAACAGAAATTTTTCAAGCTCACAGTCCTCCTGCGTGATCTCTTGTGTGGTCGGAACGATGGAAATGATGAAGGGGGGTGATTTAGGATGTATAACAGTTAAAGATTCAGGTGGATGAATTGGAAAATCCGACTCATCAAACAAAACCGGTTCATCCTCAATACTATCCTCAATACTCTCTTCAATACTATCCTCATAATTCTCCTCAAAAGTTATCTCATCCATGCAATTATCATCAAAATCAAGACGCATATGAAGTTCGGGAGAAACATTTAATGACTCGGGATGATGAATTGGATAGAAAAATTCAGTCAAATCTGCGGGTTCATCATCCAAAATATTCCCTGCGTCAATATCCTCAATCAAGTGAAAATCAATTTTTTCGGACACCTCATCAAAAGCATGGATATTTATCAATACAGGTTCTAGATTGGAGGTGTAGAAGTCGAAAGGATTGGTGATGGTTTCACTCGAAAGGTGTTAGTGTATATGTCCTAGAGGCCATTACTGTATCATACTAGTTTGTATATTACTTAATGGAAGCTTGGGATATTCACCTTGTATAAACAATCTTGCTCAATATAGTAGTATGCTACTTGGTTTGTTTCTACTTCAATGTGTACATGTGTTTATTTTAGTATATCACCTATGCATATTAGTGGAGCCCTTAGGATCTTTGCTTGATTACCAGCGTTGTGATGGCAGTCACACTAGTGGGGGCTGGGTAATCTATAAGCACATCCTTATACAGGTCCCTAGTCGCAGGACTATCGAGACAGGGCATCGATACTCCGAAGTAGACTAGCGTATGCGCTTCTCATCCCAGTGTGGGAGATGGTCTGTCCCACAGCCATCAGTACGTCGTACTGGAGATAGTATACGGGTGCTCGTTAGGTTACGAGTACACTGGACAGGACTCGTCGGGAACTGACCGGTTGGTATTATACCTATCGTCAGTTATCAGTTCCCAGGTGACATGAGTACAGCTTAGTCCGCTGACTTGACACTGTCACTTCGCCTCGAGTGTGTTCCCACTGTACTTTGATTACTACCCTACCACGGCTCAAAGGAGTCGTGCAAACAGGTGGTAGTTGGGTGCAGTCCCGAAGCACTTGGAGGCAGTGACGGTTAGACATGATTCGTCTCTCCCGGTATTGGGGGTTGACATCGCGCTGTGTCTAGGAGAGCCATTACACGAGTAGTCCCTGGCCAGGGCAATCGAGATATACTGGTAGGCTTCCAGTGTTATCTCAGGGTGTTTTGGGCTTCACTTCGACATGACTTGTACCGCTATTAGGGGACTGACGTTTACCGCCCCCTAGGCCCGCCATGCGATGTATCAGACGAACAGACCGGACTGTACGGAGATTGTCACATTCAGGCTCAGTAGGAGTTCAGATGGGTTTCACCTCGTCAGTCTTCTTGTCGGCATCTACCTGGGGACCGTTACACACAGCTAGTGCCGCTTGCGGTCTGTGGTTAAACCCACTGCCAGCGTAGTGTCGAGTCTTTAGAGTCCCACACAGAAAGCTATTCGCCTTTGGGCAAAAGAGTAGAGGTCGCATGGTTTTGCGACAGGTCGCATGGTTTTGCGACAGGGTTCGGTCACATCCGTGCACTTGTGTATGTACAGTGTCCGGACAGTTAACACTAGCGGGCTTTGGTTTAAGCCAGATCGTAGTATACGTTTTGGGATTGGATTTATCCAGTTTGTATTCGTGTTCCTCGGAACGCGGATGCGGGTGTGTATGCACAGTTGACGGAGAGACAGAGGCAGAGGATTCTCATTAGGGTTGTTGACCGTTGACTGTTGACTATTGACTTTTTGCTCAACCCTAATGAGAATATGATATATGATATATGATTAACAATAACATTAATTAAGTATTATGGTGACATGGTTGTTGAGGGGTTGACTTTGTTGACTTGTTGACTTTGTTGACCGGTTGACTAGGTTTGACTAGTTGACCATCATGATGACAATGGCTATCATTTCATGGCAAAGACTTTTTACTTGCTTATTTCTCTTGTGAGAAATGAGTGCATTAAATGATATGGCTATTGTAGCTTAAACCATTTACACAATACTTGATTACTATTTTTGTGATGATGGCTTTGGATTATGAGAGCCAAGAGAGAAAAGTCTTTCTCATTCTATCATTTTCATTCTCTCTCTTGTGTTCTTGAGCTCTCATCTTCTTCCTCTTGCTCTCCCTCTCTTTAGTCTATGGTTCACTTGTCTCATGTGTTGAGAACCAAGAACCATAGAGAAAATCCCAACACACTCTCCTCTACTCACTCTAGTTCATAAGGTTTAGCAAACCAAGTGAACTAGTTTCTTCAAAGATCGAAGAAGAAGCCAAAGGTAGAAGCTTTCGGGTGGATCTATCTTCGGCGCAAGGAGACGACGGAGTGAAGCCGATCCGGACAACCATCGAGGCTTGAAGACGAAGGAGATCAAGAAAGAAAGGTATAACCCCCTAACCGAGTAGTTAACAACTCCTAGTTAGGTTGTTAGTTAGATGTTTAACAAAGATCCGGACCCTTCACAATCTGGCAAATCAAGCACTACAAAGTCGCACGACTCATTAAACATTTTATTTTCAACTGGTGAATCATTTGGGACACTTGATAGATATTCAAAACCGGAGTTGTGGGATTCAATTGAGGATGTGTAGGTTTGATTTAGAAGGGTCCACAGCTCACTCTCTCCACTCAAATTCTCAATCTGTCCAACCGCATCATCATACATTGGAAAATTTGGAGATAGTTGGAAACTAGCTACCGGTTCACTAGGTTGTCTTGATGAATTAAGCGCGGCAATGGACACATCCAAATTACTCATCTGTTGGTTTGTTGCTACAATATAAGCTTCCAACGACTGTTCCAGACTAGACATGGGTTGTGAAGGGGTTCAGTAAAAGATTCAAAATTGTTTGGATTCTGGAAACTCCCAAATGGCTGTGTAGAAGCAATGTCTAGGGAAGGTGCGAAAGTCGGGTAGGACTGGTAGAAATTGAATGGTTAGACAGGAGCAGGATCAACATTTGGATAAAAAGGTGAATGGACTTGTTGATTCCAAGAACTGGAAGTGTTGAAAGGAGTGAAAGATCGGTTATGAGATTGTTCAATATGTTCAGCAATAGACATGAGTTTCGGAGTTACCTTCAGACTTTCAAAAGGAGTATCAACGTAAGAAGGTGATGAAGGTTGAAATGGTTAATACAAAGTGGATTGCGGAGTCCAACTGTTTCTCCTAGACGCTTCTATTCGTTCAAAGAAATTTTGGGCATGGAGGGGTCATCCGTAATTCGACCAAAACAATTCGCGTAGGAAGCAATGTTTGGATGAGGGTACCAAAGTTCGGCAAGAGTTTTGGGAAGTGGGGTATCCATGATGTAAGAAGGAGAAGAAAAAGAATGTGGGTGCAAGTGGGGTGCAATGGATTTCTTAGCGACAAGTGGCAAGTTTTTGTAAAATATTTTTCCATTTTGTGTTTTTTTTATAAGGAGCTTTTTGCAAAAAGATTTTCAATAAGAAGCTTAGACACACGTTCAATCAATCACAATATGCACAATCAAGCCTAGATCTAGGGTCACCTAGGTCAACTAGACTGCTCCTGACTATTCCAAAGGGCAAGTTGTGAGGACCTCAAATCGCCTCTTCACCGCCAATTGTGGCCAGGTAAGCACAAGTAGAGAAAGGAGGGATCCGCTCATGAATCACCGTGAGTCGGGCCTTTTAAAGTTACCTTTCCCCATTTGTCTAGCCTAGGCACCACAAAGTCTGGTTTAGATAAACGATCGATGCCTACAACTATTCCTTTATTCTATTGAGCGCGATAGTCCTTAAGGCTGAGTCTAATCTTTTTTAATTAATTTGATGGTTAATGCAAAGCGCTTTTTGTGATTTTTGGGGTCCTAGGAAGGGTAATGAAATCCCCACCCAATCTGGATTGGTGTTAAAGCCCCTTAAAGTCAGTTTTCAAAGATGCAAAGAAGTAAACACACAAACACTTGCCAATTTTTATTTTATTTTATTGCGGCGCAAAGAATCCTGCACAAGATCAAGTTATTGGAGAAGGGAGAGAAGTTTTTGCGCAAAGAATCCTGCAGGAAAATTTTTCAGAGGAGATCAGGGGGTTACAGAGAAGAAAAGAAAGCTTACAGAGATTTTTCTACGTGCTGACGTCACCAAGGCGCCGCGTTTCCGCCGCTAGACCCTGCCTTTGACCGCGGTTCCGCAGTTGACTTGGCGGTTCAGATCCTAAAAATTCTTCTGTTTTCTATTCTGATTATCCTCTGCTTGTTCAGATCTGCTGTTTGCTGTTTTGCTCTCTGGATTTTTCCAGATCCGAATCTGTTCTTCGATCCTGCACAATTCAAAAGAAAACACCCTTCAAAAATAACAAGATGATAAATTTTTTTATATTTTTTCAGTTTTTTATGAATTTTATGATTTTATATTAACCCGAAATTGCAAAAAGAAAATAACTACGCCATCCCCGGCAACGACGCCATTTGGTTGATTAGAGATTTAGTTCTTGAGCTTTCAAAAGATGAATCAAATAATTAATTACCGCAATCAAGAACGGCGTCGCTTAGTACCTAGCCGGTGAGTACGGGTCGGTCCACAGGGATTTTGTGTATTTTCTATTTGTTCTAACGAGTTAATTCCAATTGGTGTTGGATTGATTATCACTAAAAACTAAGGTTGATTTAGACTAGGATTAAAACCTTGCTAGGGTTAGATTTAGGTTAAGTTTGGAAATTTAATATTTCTCACCGCTTTCAATGCCCTAATTTAGATCTATTTAGGTGTTATGGTAATAATTAATAAAGGGGATTAGCACGATCGGGAAGAAAAGATGTTTCTTCCTCTAGGTTCTTGTCCGTTCTTTCTTAATTCTTCCCCTAACCTCCATGGAAAACATACACAACCGGTCTTTTAAACTACGGTATCACCGCTATCTCGTGGGATAGGGTGCTGCAGTGAGCGGTGTGTGTATGTATGCATGGAGTCCTATAAAAAATATGTGATGGGCAAGAAAGGAGTGAGAGATTTTCATCTCTCAAACCTTTCCTATTCCTAACCCTAGCAAGTGGGGAACTACTCACTCATTAAGGAATTGATAAACGACATTTTTTATGATTGTTTTTAATAACCTAATTATCTAAACCACGACAATTAAATAAAAGTGCTAAACTAATTAACTAGGGCAGATAAATGAAATTTATACTAGGGCAGAAAGGAAAATTAGACTACGGCATAAAAAGAAGACTTACTTTATTCGATGCACTCTTCAAAACATTACATAGAATTCTGAATTTTTATCAATAAAAAGAGGCATAAGAAGAGGCATGCTCCAAAAAGAGCATTAGGGTTTCTATTTATAGATCATAGAAACCCTAGGGTTACATCCGATCCCTATCTGCATTTACAAATTTACCCTAAGAAGCCTAGTCAACGCACCGCCAAACCGTCAAAACATGCACCGACACGTGCTTATCATGGCCGCAGAACCGTGGCCAAAAGCCATGTTTGGCCGCGGATCCGCGGCCATATAGAGGGCTTGTTGGATGAATTCTTCTGGTGTTCTTCTGGTTGCATTTAGCTTCTTGTTTCTTCACTTGGTTTCTCAGATTGTCTTCTAGTTCTCTTCCAGATTTCCACGGTGCATAATGTCGTGGACTTTTACCCTTTACTTCGTGTCGAAGTCTTGAACCTTGCGCTGCCTTTGTGCATTGTGAAATTGTCCATTGATCTTCGTTTATTCTTCAAACTGTAGGCATGATCAAGATTCTTCCATTTGTTGGTCGTAGTCTCACTTTTGTATCGTCTTTTCATCATTTTCACTGTTTTGTTCCGGGAACCTGTAACCTGCAACTATGTAGCAGACATGGATCAAAAGCACTTAATTATTTGTAAAATGAATAAGAATGGGGAATATAATAATGCAAAATTATGATATGAACAGGCACACACGTTGTCTCTGACAGGTGTTTCGTGCACACCCATTGCACTTAGGTGTTGTTTCTGTGCACTTGTATGGCATATATATGGATTTTGATTTCCGTGCGCACTAGACACATGTAGCATTCATATGCACATTTTGGGATTGATTTCTTATGGAGCAGTACGTTTTTATGATATTTGCTATTTGTTTTCGTACTGAGCAGGACTAGTCAGAGAACAGTACCTGGATATATTTTGCATGCATTGATAGTTATCGAAGGGATTTCCAAAAAGGGAGCTATAGTCTCAGTATTTACCTACGTGTCTGATATGACACGAAACCTTTAAAACAAGGAAACCCTTCTAAATTGTTTTCAAAAGGCGGAACGCACATATTAAACAAAAGATATATACATATATGGTTATTTTTTTACAATAGACGTCCGCCACTGTGCAGTGTTATGCGCATCACATAACGACTTAAAAAGGTTTGGCATGCATTTCCTTCAGATATTTACATGTATAGTTTTAATGTATATCACGTTGGGTTTCGTATTTGATTTGACATTGGTGTCTTCACCATGACTCCGATGATTGCGAGATACTTGAAGGAGTTTTGATTTCGAGTTATCTGCTCATTGTTCATGCGCATGCATTGCGCTATGATGCATTTTATGTATTGATGATTTCGGAGCCCCGACGACTTGGACTTTTTACTGAAATGTTTTAGTATTGAGGGGTTTAAATTTAAATTCGGGGACCGAATTTCTTTAAGGGGGGAAGATTGTAACATTTCAAAAAATAAAATATTATTTTTGGGGTTTTTTTATAATTAAATAATATTATATTGAATATTTTATTAAGGGGGTATAATTAAATACCGATAAATTTGGAAAAAAAATTTGGAAAATTATAGAAATCACTAAAATGAAGGCGTTTTTTTGCGATTTAAGCAAATTATAAGTTTTCATGATTTATTATACGCTATTTAGTGCTAATCGCGATTAAATATCACTAATCGCGCATTAAGCTTGTTTTGTGCAAAACATGCACCATATCATTTTTACACTTGTGTTACAATTTCCTACATGGCTTTCTCTTCATTTTTCATTCACGGCTTGGTCTTGTGAGAAGAGAGAAGAAAAAGATAACAAAAGAAAAGAAAAAGAAAAAAGAATAAACAAATAAGCATGGGGGTAGTTAGGAGGCATGGTGCTTTGACCTTGGACACTCTCTCTCTTTCCCTCACTCCCTCCAAAATTGTCCAGCAGCAGCCCCTCCCTTTTCCCTTCTCCATCTTCTTCTTCTTCTTCTTGGATGATGAGGATAGTGGATGATATTTGGAGATGAGTCGATAAGTTTGGGCATGGTGCCACGAGATCGGTGATATGATGTAGTTCGTATTAGGAGATACGACATGAGATTTTAGCGGGCCTTTAGGCGTGTGTTTTCATACACGCATATATATGCAGATGGTATCGGTTTGTATTAGACTTAGATCAGTACCCCAGTTCATAAGATATGATGGTAAGGATACCGGATAAATGATGAGATGAATGTGATATTTGACCCGTACCCTGATTGGGATGCCGTACGACGGATTTACGTACGAGCTATATATTGATGATAGATCTGCACTCTTGACTCGAGGATGTCTTATTATATATTGTATCGTATGTGATACTATTGAGGCGGGATCACCGACTATTATATTTATATGTATATCGACTCAGATTTAGGTGGTTTCCCTTACCCTTTCGGTTAGACTGTTCGTTTAGTTCTGTAGTACTTAGTAGATGTTAGACTAGACCCGAGTCATACCTATTTCAAAACTAACGAATCGTGAGTATTTTAAAAGACATGTTAAGGGATTCTACAGATATTTTCAAAAGACGCATCTTTTCCTAAAAACACCGTAGCCCTTATTTTTCTAAACACCATGATTCGTGTTATTTCAAATGGCAAAAACTATATGACATATATATATATATATATATTGATATAGATTCTTCACTGTTGTGTTATTATTCATTTTCCATATATTCTTGCTGTTCGCATTGCATCGCATGTTTAAATGTGTTTATTGTTATATTAAACCCATGCTGTCAGGACACCAGCACCATTATCGATGATGCGTATGTTCCACGTACTCCTGCTTGCCGGCTCACACACTTCATCATCGATAATTGCCATGCCACTACACAGTAGGATTGTTGTATCAGGATATGACTCCTTGTATGACATACTTGCGTACACACATATTGTACACCCATACTTGCATACATACATATTTGCACATACATAGATGATTCTGGCTTGATTTTGGAGATTTGGGAACCACAAGATATATTTTAAAACTAGATTCATTTGAAAGAGCGGTTTTCCCTTGATATGTTCCTATTACTATTCCATGTTGCATGATATACTGATATGCTTACATTTCTTTTATATATCGCATACATCATGCTTTATGATTACACGCATTGTGATATGTTGATTTCATGAGATTTATGGATTTGAGAACCGTGGCTATTTCAAAAGAAAGCATGTACTGTTTTAGAAACCTGGTTTCTCTTGATATGATATTTCAGTGCGTCCATCATGCGTTTTCTCGGTTCTGAGACGTGTGACATGTGAAACCCAATTCGAGGAGGCGGATGATCCGTCTGCGGGTTCATGGTGGACCCGGTATGGTACCTGGGGCGAGAGAGAGAGAGATTTCGTGTGGATGACGATGAGCCTGCCAGAGGGACCACTACCTACCGGTGATTGTATTTATGCTCGGCGGATATCCGGAGGATACCGACCGGAGTTGAGAGATGATACGGGTCGATCCGGACTGACGGAGCCCGTAGGCCGATCCACACTGACGGAGCCCTATATATATATGAGGATTTACGTGCCGATGCTGGGCACAGGTTTCATGATGTTTTCGAGTGTTGATGCTGGACACTCAGGTTCCATGATTTTGTTGTGTCGCGAGGGACACACGTTGATTTATATCCTCATACTTCCATGCATATGCTTTATGATATTTACATGCATTATGTTTTATGTCATTGGTTGACACGTGGACGAGATCCATATGCATACAGACATTGATTACATAGTTGGATGATATCCACATACTTATAGACTTCATGATATAATTAACATTGATTCATGTTGATTACATTGATCATACCTCATATTGATGATATGTTGCTACCTGAGGCACTGACACGAGCACTTGGTATTACACTGATGTATAAATGTTTACCTTTGCCACCTTATCATGTTTCAGACTTTATCATATTGAGGATATATATATTACTGATCGTTTGACCTAGGATTGAGTCATGTATACTATTGCTGCTCTGTGATGTTTTCTACTCACGAGTTGGAAACTCACCCCCGTTGTGCCACGGTTCTTGCAGGATTTTGCCGTACAGGTTTCATTGCGGTTTCTGGCACACTGCTTCCTTTCTGGGTGATTGCTTTGGTAGGTGGGTTCACTTGCATCGTGACCACCATTGTACTTATTTATTTTTAGTTGTATCTAGTAAAATTCTATCAACCAGACTTGTATATTTATTTCAGACTTAGAAACCAGTTGTGTATTATTTCGATTTTAGAGTCGCGCGTTGTAGTATTACGGTTTTCTTGATGATCTTGAGTTTCCTTTTGAGTTTTGACTCTCGCCCTTCGGCGTTGTATATTATATTGCTTGCATGGTTGTGACCGTTGATTGATGAAGAGCTAGCTCCCGCTTGGGGATGCCTTTTATCATTGCGCATATATTATTCATTTTGTATCCCGTTTGGGGCCAGTTTTTACAATGGAAACTCTGCCGAAATTTTCAGAAAAGACTTGAGCTTTTAAAAATGCATATTCGGCTTACTTATGTAGGGTTGCTATGCACGCAAACAAGGTTCTACGAGGCATCAACCATGCCCGATTTAAAAATTAGCCGTGCCGAACAACCCGAAGCCGGATCTTTAAACTAGAGATTAGGCGAAAACAAGCATGCTAAACATTTTAACACTAAGTGAGAGAGATTACAACCTTTGTAGATCCATTCCTTCACTTCATAAGCTCCGTGTTGTGGTCCCTTCCCTGCGATCATTGGGTTCCGGACTCTCGAGAGGTTCCACGAAGAGAAAGATGCAGTCTTGCTTCCGATCTTCGATACAAAGATGATCTACCTTGAAGTTTCATTAACACAAGCCAACACACACTAAAATTGAGTGAACACTCTCATCTAAAGGGCAAGGGAAGATGAGGATGATGAAGTAGGATTTTTGCTCTCTTTATTTATCTTTTTCTGATATTTATTCATCACTTGGAAAAAAGCTAGTAAACTTTTTCCATGAAAGAAAGAAGAAGGAAGAAGAAGATGAATAATATAAAGTTATCATAATCATTTATGCAACCATGGTTGTAGTAACCTATGTAGAGAGTTTACTAGGGTTAGGGTTTGGGTTGGGTTAAAGGGTGAGTCACAAAGAAATATCTATCATAATATCTTAGCAAAACAAAAGAAAACCTTCTAGAACCATCTAGAAAGTATTAACCCAAATCAAACCCTAATCTTGTTTAAACTCCACTAAACATGTTGCATTAATAATTATAACATGTTACAATATTATATATCACATATACAATATTTATCGTAACAAAATAAAATAATACATTTAACATATATCGCATATATATCAATGTATTACCCGAGTGAGAAAAAGAATCTTTTAGTGAGCTAATATTAGTTAATGTAATTTAATATATCATATATATTATTATACATTAAATTATCGAATCAACACTTGATCCGACAATCCGGCTATATCGCATATAACCGACTAATATTTATCCGTACCGATTCATCGAATCAACACTTGATCCGATGACCCGGCTGATATCAAATATTGCGAGAATAGAATACGGTATCTCATATCGCATTATCCTCGATCCCGCACATATCACATATGTGCCCCTACTCCGTTTTGCCTGAGCCGAGAAAGCTCTGTGTAGGACTCTAAAGAATCGTCAATACGCCGGCAGTAGGTGATGATCATATCAAACACCCACAAGCTGCAAGCGGTCAGCTAAACGTAACAGCCACCCAGGTATTGAGGGCTCAGAAGATCAACAAGCAAGCCTGTAACTTCTCCTGTGAATCCAAACAGTAACACTCCCGTACAGTCCGGTCTCGTCGTCTGATATGTCGCATATCTCGCCTAGGGATGGTAAACGTCAGACCCCAGTAGCTCGATAAGTCGTGTCGATATGAGGTCTATAACAGTTCGAGAAACTACTGATAACACTTACCAGTAAATCTCAGCAACCCTGGCCAGGGATTTCCGGTTATAGCCAATCGAACATAGCACAACATCAACTCCCTATACCGGGAGAGACGAATCCCCTCCTATCGCTCATTGCCTCCATGTGATTCGGGACTGTACCCAAAAGCCACCTTTTTGCACGCCCTCTTGGACGTGGTATGATGGAACTCAAAGCACAGTGGGAATCACACAAGACTCTATGACGATCTCGGGTCAACAGACTACTCTGTACCAGTGTCACCGGAGAATTGCCATCTGACGTGAGGTATAATACCATCTGGGAGTTCTCGACGAGTCCGTCCAGTGTACTCAGTCTCTACTGAGCACCCGTACACCATCCTTGATGTCAAACACCGTTGGATATGGGATCATCCATCGCCCATCATATGGGTCAAGATGCGTATACGCTAGTCTACTCTGGTGCATCGATGCCCTGTCTCGATACACCCTCGACTAGGAACAGTTATAGGATGTACTCATCGACTACCGTGGCCCAACTAGTATGATCTCATCATAGTCCCAGTAGTCGAGTACATATCCTAAGCGCTTTATCAACATGTAATATAGAGACAATCAGAGTACATGTTAAGATAAAGTACAACCAGATAGCATACTATCATGTCGAGCAAGAAAGTCCTCCCTATATATGTCCCAGCATCCACTACAATATACATCGTATGTACAGTAATGGCCTCTAGAGCATACATATAACTAACAATCTCCCACTTGCACTAGGGCCATCTGTTGTGGTATCGCATACCCAACAATTAGTTGCGGTTGAAGTATCTCATACTCAACCATCCCATAAAAGTCTCTACTGGGAAAAAAGGCTTTTGTGAGTGGATCCGCGCTGTTGTCCTCTGTATCTACTCTCCTAACCTCGATCACCTTGGAGATCAACCATCTCCATGATCAGGTGATACTGCCTAAGAATTATATCTGGATTTCTGATGGGACGGTAGTTCCTTGGCATAAGCCACAACTCCATTGTTACACAATGGTAAGAACGAAGTTCATCTCATGAACCTATATATATCCAGACTGCCTCTTTGGTAGCATCCTTGGTAATGATTTATCTTGCCTTTAATCGTCTAGTAAGTCACGGTATCTAGCTTGGAACTCTTCCAACATACCGTCCCTCCACTGAGGGTATAGACAATGCCTGCGACTGACATTCAGTCGTCCTTATCACCCTGGAACCTTTCCAGTGATTCTCCCCAGGATCGATTGATACCATCTCACTACAACTAGTGAGTATCCTAACATCCAATTAGATCTATCTCATAGATCCAAAACCCAGGATTTAGGAGGTATCACTTTGATCCTATATGGAGAATCCTTGTGATAAGCGGAGATTGACCGAGCGTAGCATAGGAAACTCCTTCCCTATCAAGAGTATGTCATCCACGTACTCTACGAGGATCACCACCATACTCTCTACTACCTTTTTGTATATACAAGGTTCATCTACCATTTTGATGAAGTCAAACTCTTTGACTACCACATCAAAACAGATGTTCCAACTCCGCGATGCCTGTTTTATCATATAAAATATCTTGCACACGTTTCCGCTGCTCCCACTGTCTACGAAGCCCTCTGGCTGTGTACTTATAGACGCTCTCTTCTAAAATATCATTTAGAAAAACAGTCATGACACCCAACCACCAGATATTGTAGTCATGGTATGTAGCCGTGGCAAGTAGGATCTGGATGGACTTAAGCATAACTTTGAAAGTCTCAACTTTTCCATGTACACCAAGTAATCTTCTCAAGATATACTCGCTCCTGATGGGGATTTAACCCTTCAGATAAAGCAACCAAAGTCCATACTTTGTTGGTGTATAAGGATTCCATCTCAGATCGATAAGCATCCAGCCATTCTTACAGAGTCCCACTCCTGATGGCCAGCTCGAAACTAGTTGGGTCATCATCTCATGATGCAATCCTCGCTCCCACTGTCATAGAGAAACCGAAGTATCTCTCAGGTGGGTGAGGAACCCTACTAGATCGGCGGAGAGGCCGAGGTTCGTTGGTTACTATTGAATCATTTGGTTCTACCAAATCATCAGCTGCAGTTTGTATAGCTGGAACATTTCCAGTTCTACATAACAGACCTTACCTCGAGCTTGTCCGGATTTTGCTTTTTAAACATAGGACGGACAACCCCAAATCTTAACTAACTTAAGATATGGGCTCTTCCCTTTCCATATCACATATGAAGTGGTAGGCAACTGATTTGATTGGAACCCTCTTCAATAGGTATGCAGCTTCTCAAGTTCACAACTCCCTAAAGGAAATAGGAAACTCAGTAGTACTCATCATAGAGCACACCATATCACATAGGGTGCTATTGCTCCGCCCCAATACACCGACGTGCTGTGGTGTATACGGAGAAGTAATGCTGAGAGAGAATCTCATTCTCCTTTTGAATAGTCCAGGAATTCCGTGCTCATGTATTCTCCTCCTTGATCTCATCAAAAGACATAATACTTATACCCGTTTTTGGTTCTCTACTTCTAACTTATATTCTGTGAATATCTCAAAAGGTTCGGACTTGTGTTTCAACTGGAACATATGTCTGAATCTTAAGAGATCATCAGAGAATGTAATGAAGTACAAAGAACCGGTCTTGGCATGTGTAGACAGGGGACTTTCATACATCAGCATGTATCAATCCCAAGAGTTCACTAACTCTTTCTCTGTTTCCAATAAACAGAGCTATGGTTATCTTATCTCTGTGACATGACCGACAAGTTTCACAAGATGTAAATTCAAACTAATTTAAATATGCATCTAAATGTAACTTAGCTAGTCGGGTCGAATTGATATGACCTAGTCTACAATGCCTCAAGAAGGATTCGTTCATTTCTGAACTCTTCCTCTTATGTGTGTTCTGTATACTAAGAACTGTAGTTTGATTTAGAACGTCTATGCTTTTAGATAACGTTCCTGAACCGATCAACTCTTGATATAGGAAATGTTCAAAACATTATCCAACAATACAAAATTATATCACTTCTTTACTAATAAAGAAACTGATATGATTTTGTATATCAGGTTCGGTATCTAATAACATTCGTTCAGAATCAATGTACTCTGGTAATACAGGGTGATAGTGACCAACAGACTTGGCTGCAACACTTGCACCGTTTTCTGTCTCATGAAACTTATCACCCGTTCTCAGTTCTTTACCTATCTGTAGCCCATGTAACAGATTACATATGCGGGATCCTGATCCGGTATCACATACCCAGGACGTAAAGGATACTGAGAAACATTTCTGTGTAATGAACACACCCGAAGATGATGCATCAACATGCACTTTCTTCGTTTTGGCGGCACTGGGATTCTGGTAATCCCCTATTTCCTGCTCTGTCTTATAACAATTATAAGTTGGAGTGGTACCAACGTTCCCCAGCTCAGTATAACAAGCGGGTTCGGTCAATATATCCGTATTATTATCTTGATTAAGGCGTGATATGGTCGCTACCTGGAGAGAGAGAGAAGAAAAAACTGTGCGTATGCTCCTGCAAGATTAGATTGGTTATCTAATATATCTAATCAGGATGTCTCCCACTGTTTTAATCAAATCTTCCTTCAAACCCTAAAAGGAAAGACTAGCCGGGATTAATTACACGCTACAAGTTCGCCAATCTTTCAGCCAGGCCAGTGTCGGTACTTTGAGGGAGGTCCCCCGTGCTTTCGCACGAACCTAATTAAAGTAAACCTCGTTTTCCCAGAGGCGTAACCCCGTTGACACCTTTCTAGACACCTACTTGATCGGCTAATTGTAATGTGTAAAACTCTCCCAGGAGTAACTCTTACTCGCAGCGGGTATCGGGATCCAACTATCTCATAGAAGGTATGCAATCTCATTGCAAATTTCAACACTTGAAATTCCCAATAATATTTTGCCCCTAGTGTTCTATGACCTTGACGAATGCCGAACAACCCATAGTCCACTAGTCAAGTTCAACCCGTACATTTCTTGATTGAATTAAACCCACCCGCACGACCCTTGACGAATGCCAAACAACGCCGTACGAATACCCTAATCCAATCGCATCGTATGCTTGCAGATAAGCACTAGTTAGCTACCGTACACTACGCCTTGACGAATGCCAAACTACCTCAGCACGAATACTAAGTAGTACTTATTTGAAATGACGGAGGGCTGCGACGGGTTTTTAAGAAAACCCTTTGCGTAATGAACTTGATATCGTTGTAGAATCGAGTGATTTTAAATGGAGTGTTTTTTAGGCTTTTCTAGTTTTGCTAAAGGGGTCACTCCCGGTGAAGGGATCGTCGGCCCTTTCCTCATCGAATAAGGTGCAGGATATATCATATATACCGCTGTGCAAAGCAAGAACTATAGAAGCAATCAAAAGACAAACCGAGTTTGTAGCATCTGCCAGTTATTTCTAAAGGAGTTACTCCCGGTGAAGGGATCTCGGTCCTTTCCTTATCGAATAAGGTGCTGGATGTTCTACAAGGAACACCGCTATGCAAAGCAAGAATTAGAGCTACCAGTTTTTAAACAAGTTTCTACAACATCTTTAGGTTTCTTTTATTTCATTAATCTCATTAATGAAGTCCCATTTTATTATGCTTCACAAGCATCTCATATGAAAACGAAATCTGCAATATAACATATATATCATATATATAATATAAACATTCATCTCAGGCAGTAATATGATCTCATCACAGAACATTGCAGCAGAAGAACATATATGAAATATTGGATATACTAGGACGTCCGAGTTTTCAATACGAGCCTGTATAAAACACGGATTCCACGGTCGCGATGAATAGCCAAACCCACATCCCTAGACCCCTACGAGAGCGATAAGTAACACTGCCAATTCTAGGGTTAGGAAACCCGGTCTCGACTCCTCGAGATGGTCTCCCACTGGACCCTAGAACCCGGTTACTTGTGCTCCCCGCCTTGGGTCTACCTAATGCGGAAAAGTAAATAATATACATCAACGGTGACATCTTCCGCAACCTGGAAGTGCCCCAATAAAAGAATATTACATACAAATGAATTTTACATGAATGAAAAAGAAAAACTCTCATCTCACATAAAACCCCCGGCTATTCAAAACGCGACGATCCAATATAACATATCACAGCAACACATAATATCTCATATCATCAACGTAAGCAAGTATGCGTATCCCGATTGTCGTTGATGTATAGCAACGAAGCCGGCGATACACCACATACTACGCTTACGGTCACATAAAAGAAAGTGTAAAACTACAACAGTTGGAATCCGTAACCTCCTTAGACATCGCATGCCTAACCAAATGAATTCCTTAGACATCGCATGCCTAACAATTATAAACCCCGCATTTTAGTCTCATTATCGAAAACTCTTTTCAATATCAAGTCGGGCAATTCAACAAGATTCCCGACGTCCTGATCGAATGCTCGTCGCAAACTTTAGTAGACGGCCGCACCCCCAAATGCCGTCGACGAAGTGCACTAAGGCGGAACACCGCTGCCGCGAGCACCCGAACGGATGCTTTCGGCGACGGGGTTCTCCTACAGTCACTTGGTCGAGGCTTTGGGGCGTGGCTGTCTATTAAGTTTACCCGGCGAGTATCCGCATACGCTACGTGATTGCGACGGACTTTTGATCACATCAAAATTCCGTGGCAACCGATCATCTGAGACTAAACTGCTATGTTTATAATATTCAAATCAGTTATCTCAAAACAATGTGTGGATTCCAAATATTGTATCACATTCCGGATAAGCAGAAAATGTTAAACTTTCCGATCGAACAGTCAAACACCCAAGTTTTCCTGAAACAGCTCAACACATGAAATAAGTTTAAGAACATTCATTTCGTGTCACAGTACCAACAGTCCAGCCGTAGAAGGGTCAAGCCAACGCCTTACATGTGGCACGCCGTACTGCCCCAAACCCGAAGGTTCAAAGGGCAGTTCAAGACGGTCACATAATCGAGTTAAGGTTTGTTGTCTTCTAGAGGGACCATCGCGTTACTTGCACTACTTAGAACGTTCTCAAACTTCGGAAAAATCCAACACTTGGAAATTTTCCGACAGGGGAAAAATTGGGTATTTATATCCGGTCGTACCTTTTAGCATATTCAAAAATTATCCGGAAAAACACAAAGACGCAGTTAAAGTTCCCGATCGAATCATCGAATCCCCAATACAACCCAGAAAATTCAACAGTTGAATAAATATTAAAAATTCCCAGAAAATACAGCACTAAAAGATAAGAATTACTGTGCAAATTTCAAATGCTGAAGTGACTAAATGGCCGCGGAACCACCGCACAAGCCATGCTTGTGCCGCGGTTCCGCTGCGCTTTCGTGGAATCAGGCGCACGTGCTTCACAGTATTTCTTACAATTCCCTGCTGAATTTTTCAGGTATTTTTAATATGGAAAAAATCACAGTTTTGAAAAATTTCCAGAGAAGGGGTTTTATCGGGTTTTTCGGGTTCGATCGGACTTTAAACTTCGTCTAGACTTCGCCTAAAGCTCTAACTTGGCTCTGATACCACTGTAGGGTTGCTATGCATGCACACAAGGTTCTACGAGGCATCAACCATGCCCGATTTAAAAATTAGCCGTGCCGAACAACCCGAAGCCGGATCTTTAAACTAGAGATTAGGCGAAAAACAAGCATGCTAAACATTTTAACACTAAGTGAGAGGGATTACAACCTTTGTAGATCCAGTCCTTCACTTCATAAGCTCCGTGTTGTGGTCCCTTCGCTGCGATCATCGGGTTCCGGACTCTCGAGAGGTTCCACGAAGAGAAAGATGCAGTCTTGCTTCCGATCTTCGATACAAAGATGATCTACCTTGAAGTTTCATTAACACAAGCCAACACTCACTAAAATTGAGTGAACACTCTCATCTAAAGAGCAAGGGAAGATGAGGATGATGAAGTAGGATTTTTGCTCTCTTTATTTATCTTTTTCTCACATTTATTCATCACTTGGAAAAAAGCTAGTAAGCTTTTTCCATGAAAGAAAGAAGAAGGAAGAAGAAGATGAATAATATAAAGTTATCATAATCATTTATGCAACCATGGTTATAGTAACCTATGTAGAGAGTTTACTAGGGTTAGGGTTTGGCTTGGGTTAAAGGGTGAGTCACAAAAAAATATCTATCATAATATCTTAGCAAAACAAAAGAAAACCTTCTAGAATCATCTAGAAAGTATTAACCCAAATCAAACCCTAATCTTGTTTAAACTCCACTAAACATGTTGCATTAATAATTATAACATGTTACAATATTATATATCACATATACAATATTTATCGTAACAAAATAAAATAATACATTTAACATATATCGCATATATATCAATGTATTACCCGAGTGAGAAAAAGAATCTTTTAGTGAGCTAATATTAGTTAATGTAATTTAATATATCATATATATTATTATACATTAAATTATCGAATCAACACTTGATCCGACAATCCGGCTATATCGCATATAACCGACTAATATTTATCCGTACCGATTCATCGAATCAACACTTGATCCGATGACCCGACTGATATCAAATATCGCGAGAATAGAATACGGTATCTCATATCGCATTATCCTCGGTCCCGCACATATCACATATGTGCCCCTACTCCGTTTTACCTGAGCCGAGAAACCTCTGTGTAGGACTCTAAAGAATCGTCAATACGCGGCAGTAGGTGATGATCATATCAAACACCCACAAGCTGCAAGCGGTCAGCTAAACGTAACAGCCACCCAGGTATTGAGCGCTCAGAAGATCAACAAGCAAGCCTGTAACTTCTCCTGTGAATCCAAACAGTAACACTCCCATACAGTCCGGTCTCGTCGTCTGATATGTCGCATATCTCGCCTAGGGGTGGAAACGTCAGACCCCAGTAGCTCGATAAGTCGTGTCGATATGAGGTCTATAACAGTTCGAGAAACTACTGATAACACTTACCAGTAAATCTCAGCAACCCTGGCCAGGGATTTCCGGTTATAGCCAATCGAACACAGCACAACATCAACTCCCTATACCGGGAGAGACGAATCCCCTCCTATCGCTCATTGCCTCCATGTGATTCGGGACTGTACCCAAAAGCCACCTTTTTGCACGCCCTCTTGGACGTGGTATGATGGAAATCAAAGCACAGTGGGAATCACACAAGACTCTATGACGATCTCGGGTCAACAGACTACTCTGTACCAGTGTCACCGGAGAATTGCCATCTGACGTGAGGTATAATACCATCTGGGAGTTCTCGGCGAGTCCGTCCAGTATACTCAGTCTCCACTGAGCACCCGTACACCATCCTTGATGTCAAACACCGTTGGATATGGGATCATCCATCGCCCATCATATGGGTCAAGATGCGTATACGCTAGTCTACTCTGGTGCATCGATTCCCTGTCTCGATCCACCCTCGACTAGGAACAGTTATAGGATGTACTCGTCGACTACCGTGGCCCCACTAGTATGATCTCATCATAGTCCCAGTAGTCGAGTACATATCCTAAGGGCTTTATCAACATGTAATATAGAGACAATCAGAGTACATGTTAAGATAAAGTACAACCAGATAGCATACTATCATGTCGAGCAAGAAAGTCCTCCCTATATATGTCCCAGCATCCACTACAATATACATCGTATGTACAGTAATGGCCTCTAGGGCATACATATAACTAACAATTTATTTAAAAACCTTGTTTTGAAAACATGTCTTCTTCACTTCTTTAAAACTAGTTTTCCTTCATTTATTATTTAAAATGGTTTTAGATTTCTGGGCATTTGGCTTACTTGAATTAGATGAGGTCCTATAGACTTCATATGATTCAAGGGCCTGTCACGTGCTATTTCGGGTCGTGACAAAGTTGGTATCAGAGCGCTAGGTTAACCTCGGTTCGAGTCTAAATTTGACTATGCGGAGCCTAGAGCGTTTGTATATATTCGGAACTTAGGCTTGACCTTACGGAACTTAGACTTAGTCGACGGGGTATTAGACCCGAACTTTCGTCGCATAGGTTGACCTTGGTTGATGGAGTAGGTGACTTAAAGAGAGTGACTGTCACGACATGAAGGTATGGAACATGACAGACACTTAAATTACGAAGCGTCTAGAGGAGCGATGTAATCTAATTAAGCCGAAGCCCAGAAATCTAAACCATTTAAAAGAAGAAGTAAAGGAAAACATGTTTAAAAGTAACATCAAATTTCTCAAAAATTTCGGCAGAGTATCCTTTGGAAAAACTGGCCCCAAACGGGTACAAATAAGAATATATACATAAGAAATAATAAAAAGTCATCCCCAAGCGGGAGCTAGTTCTTCGCCAATTGGCGGTCACAACCACACAAGCAATATAATATACAACGCCGAAGGGCGAGGCGCAAAACTCAAAAGAAAACCAAATCCACCGAAAACCATAATAATACAAGCGTGACTCTAAGGTCGAAATAAAAACAACCGGTCTTCTAAATCTATCAAGTAATACAAGTCTGGTTGATGGAGCTTACTAAATACAAATGAAATAATAAAAGTATAACGGCGGTCCTAATACAAGAGAACCAACCTACCAAGCAAATCACCCTGAATGAAAAGATGTGCCAGCAAGCACCCAAGGAAACCTGTACATCTGAACCTGTAAAAAAATTTGGCACAATGGGGGGTGAGTTACCAACTCGTGAGTAGAAGACATCTGCGAGTATAAATTGCATGCACGACGCTCTCCTAGGTCATAATAATATACTTAATATAACACTAGTCATCTATTAGTGGCAGGGTAATAATCTATGCGTAAGTGCAATGCTCAGTGCTCGTGTCAGTGCCTCAAGTAGTAACATGTCATGTGTAAGAGTATGCATGCACCATGAATGTAAAACAATCAACCATGAAATCTGGATATATCTGTATAAGAAATCTTTAACTTGTATGATAGTAAAATTTGTACGGTAATCTGAAACATCTTCAATGAAATCCATAGAAATCCGTGTCAAGTATCGACACAAAACATGTATATCTCAAGTCTCAATACCTCATAGTCTCAATATCCCATAGTCTCAAAATCTCGGGCTCCATTAGTCCGGATCGGCCCATATCATCACATCTTACGACAACGGTCGGTATCCTCCGGATATCATCCGCGCCAGACATCACCGGTAGGTAGTCTTCCCCTGCCAGGCTCATCGTCTACAACTCGAGCTTCTTGCCCCGGGGTACCATACCGGGCCCACCATGTACCCGAGACGGTTCATCCACTCCTCGAATCGGGTCTCGAAATCCAACAGAAAACATGAAATGTCATGGTGGACGACACATACATCACGAGAAAATCGCAACTTGTATTTTAAACTGAGAGTGAGAGAGAGAGAGAGAGAAGTTTTTATATATATTCTTGCGGTTTTCCCTAAAATCCAGAAATCTCATAAAAATCCAAAATCCCAAAATCATGAGTAAGTAAATAATGAGTATCGGCATAATCCCCACAATACTGCATGATAATATGAATATGTGAATGCATGAAGTATCTAAATAATAAATGAAATGTCTAAACTAGCACATGAGGGTAATCACACAATATTATACTGGACTAGTATTTAGCTGATTATATCAATAAAAGATAATATGTTCTAAAGTGTACGTGACATGGAAATTACCGATGATGATGTGTGTGAGCCGGCAAATAAGTGTACGTGGAACATGCACATCATCGGTAATGGTGCTGGTGTCTTAACATGCAAAGTTTCATATTAGCTAAAGAAACATATATATGAATATGCAATGCGATGAATGCAACATGAATATAACGGTGAATGTGTATTAACCGCTCATTTAGAATATACATATCTAACTACAAACTATATGACTCGAGCCTAAACTAGTATCTATCTAACCCACTAAGGAACTAAACTAAAGAAACTAGTCGATAGGAAATAAGAATCCACCTAAATTCTGGGTCGATATCTCTAGTAGTAGGCGATCCAGCCTCAATAGCGTCACGTACATAGTACGACTTCCTCGAGTCAAGAGTGCGGATCAATCATCACATCTATGCCTCGTACGGTAAAATCCATCGTACGGCATCCCAAAATCTGGGTACGGGTCAACTATCATATATACACATCATCGTTCGTATAGTATCATCATCAAACAATAACATGATCAAGGTTATTGTACTATAATCGCATACATCCCAACATCATCAAACATATATCATCGTCTGTGTAATTATCCATCGTCAAATGATCCACTAAAATATCATGTCATATATCATATCGTGAATAAGTCACATATTACCAACCAGGTTCTATTCTAGAGTCTCGTACATTTCAATATCATCATCACCTATTATCGTTTATGTATAAATATACATCTCTCATTTTCCAACGATCCGCTAATATCATAATACATTTCATATCATAACACGATCGTATATCCACTAGATCACGGCATCAAGTCCAGTCATATCGACTCATCCCCATGTATCATATAACATCCTTATATCACATGTATATGCTGTGTGTGTGTGTGTGTATATATATATACCTACACACATTCCTATACACACACACACACACACATACACCAAGTCAAGTTTATGTGTGTTCGTGTGTGTGTGTCTACAGGAAACCTACGAATTCCCTCCAAGGTAGTCATACTCTGGTTAAGTCTTTCTAAATCAGTCTAGTCCATCCTAAAGTCTTCAATATGACCCTACTCGCCAAGAATCTAATATCACGTCCGACTTCCTAATAACAGTACGTAATATCCCTATTCTACGTTTACGGGGGTGCTATATGCTATCCACCCGACTTCCCCCGTAGATATACATCTACTCACCTGGTCTTTGTCTGCCGAAGTCGATGCCGCCATCCTCTTCTTCATCGTCCGAAGTCCACGTGAGAGATACCTATACGCAAACATATATGATATCGTAAATTGAAATCGCGGACAGAACAAAAACATCGCACTAAACGCGCATAGGTTAAAACCTATGACCCGTTCATGCAAAATAACAAAATAACCCCTGACATCGGCGTGCAAACGCCGATTGATCGAGAAAAACCCAAACACATCAATCATAGTTTCACAAATCATTAATTATAATATAAAATAGATTGTAACGCATCACAAACTCAAAATAAATCAAATCGATTTATTTCCGAAAACCTAGAAAGCCTCAAACAACCGTTTTAATTCGAAACTTGATGTTTAAACAAAACTAATGGCCATAATATTCACTAAATATCATACCTAGGTTATATAAATCATTTTTATAATTTAATCCCATCAATTTGTATTAAACCAAAATTTCTAGTTTGCAATTTTATCAAATTTTAACACTTTTTAAAGCAAAATTCACAATTCCACAACTAAACTTGGTTTTGCATGAACTAAATTATTAAACTACAATTTAAAATATTAATAAAGTCATAAAAACCCTAATTGGATTTTAATCTCAATTACTTAGTCAATTTCCAAAAAAACCTAGTTTGCAAAAACTAGCATAATTAGCGTATTTATCACATTTTTTAACTAACAATTTGAAACTAGTAACTAGATTAGGTTTTGCATTCCATTAACATGTTAATCTCCTCATTAAAATCATAATCTAATGATAGAAACCCTAATTAGAATTTTATCTCACCAATATATATGTATTATAAAAACCTAGTTTGTAAAAATGGCATATTTAGCAAAATTTTAATTTAACAATTAGCAACTAGCAACTAGCTTATCTATTATATGATTTAATATGTTAAACTACCACTCACCACCACAAATAAATGATCAAAAACCCTAACTTGATCCAAACCCTAAACTTGAATTTTCAAGTTACCAACTAGAACCAAAATTAAAAACCAAATTTAACTAAATTGGAGTAATTAACCAACAATCAAAACATAAATTAAGACTTATACCTCACAAATCAAGAGATCTAGCATGCAACATGACCTCCAAAATGGTCTCTTTTCTCCATGTTTAAACTAATTTGGGTTTGAGAAGAGGTAGAATAGGGATTTGTTTTGAATTTGTGAAGAATTTTGTGGATTTTAATGGATTTTTTTGATGAATTTTAAAGCAAAAGAATTGGGGGAAAATGGGGGCCGCCCATGAATGGTTTCGGCCACTTGAGGGTGAGTGGAGAGAGTGAGAGGAATGAGTGTAAAATGGTTTATAAACTTCATAATTAAATCATCTACTTTAAGTCTTTTCATTAAATCATTTAATTTTATTTATTTCCTTTTCCAAACACAACCTAGAAACCTCTAGAATTTTGGAAACAATTTAAGAAAAGAGAAGCATGCTACAAACTAAATTCTAATATGTCATAGTTCACTTTTGTAAAATTAACCCACTCCAATTTGTAATTTACACTAATTAAATGTATAATTAAAGCTTATGTTAATATTTGAATTTAATTAATTAAGGAAAAATATTTAAGTAGACTAATAATTTATAAGTCACTAAATAATATTAATTACTAGCAATTATATAGTTAAAATATGCGTATTTAAATCTATATTGAAAAATAATTATTGTTAAGTTTTACGGAAAATACGGTTTATTTTACCGATTATCAAAAAATTCACCTAAAGGATTTTATTTATCTAATTATTTATTTATTTAATTTTTAAAACGTTACAATCTTCCCCCCTTAAAGAAATTCGGTTCCCGAATTTGAATTAAAAGCACTTCCTTTGCTTCTTTCTGGAGCTTACTACTCCCCCTAAATACTAAAACATTTAGCAAAACACTCAAATCGTCGGGGCTCCGAAATCATTAATATATAAAACACATCTTAGCGCAATGCATGCGCATGAAAAACAAGTATATAACTCAAAATCAAAACTCCGTCAAGCATAACGCAATCATCGGAGTTAATGGTGAAAATACCATGTCAAAGTCCAATACAAAAACCAACATGAAATACATTGAAACTATAACTTATATATAGTGCGCATCGTAGTAAAATCGTCTAAACATCTGAATAAAGAAGCATGCAAAACCCTTTTTTTTAAAATCATCGTACGATACGCGTGTCACGGCATAAGTAGCGGACGTTCATTTTAAAAGAAAAGAATAGCTATATACATATATATCTTTTATTTAACATACACGTCCCGTCTGGTTACTAAACCAAATAGTAATTATTATAAAAACATACTGATTAAAATGAAATTAATCCCAATCACAGTATACGAGGTACCACATGCGTCCGGTGCACACGAAAATCGAAATCAAATACAGATGCCATGAATACGCACAGATTCACAACTGAGTGCAACGGGTGTGCACCAAAAACATCTGTCAAGTGCAACGGGCGTGCACGACAATAATATCAAGTGCATCTAATCTGCACAAAACCCCGATTTAGTGCATCTGGTGTGCACAAAATCGCATCAAGTGCGCCAAGTATGCGCAAGAATCTCAATCAAGTACACATGGTGCACGAAAACTTATACCGAATATCGAAATCGAAATCACAGTATGAAAAGTGCATGAAAACTATGTCGAAGCATATGTCAAAATCATGTGCAACCCATATGCACGAAATCAAATCAATATCTCAAAATGTATAAAACCAAATCGAGTGCACTGGGTATGCACAAAACAACATCAATATAACTGATATATGAAACACGAATAGAGTGTAATGAATGTACACATAGGAAATGCCAATCATAAAACGAAATCATCAAAATACCAGAATCCAAACAACAGAAATGTGATATTCGAATCACCAGTCGTAAATCGTAAACACTATCGTCAATGTGCGCCTTTTCTAATGTCGACTGATTCAGACTCGTCTCCTCATAGCTGTGTTGACTGCGCTACAAACGGCTATGCTCATATCTAGAGTCTCCCACATAATCTATCACTTCACCTGATATCTGGACTACGTTAAACTTTTCGATCGATTCATCAAAATCCCATAATTCCCCGAAAGCTCAACACTCATGTACAGTTTAAAAATATCCAGTACATGCCCCAGCATCTGCGGACCAGCCGTAGAAAGGCAAACCCAAGCCTCACTAATGGCACCGCGGAACTGCCGTAAAGCCTAAGGTTCAAAGGCGTTCTCATAGTAATTATGTCGAGTCAGGGTTTCATTCTTCTAGAGGGTCCATAGAAATACCTGCATGTTCTTCCGAATACCTTAAACTTGGGAAAATGGGTTTCTGACAATCGTTTGAACCTTTTAACTTCGTCTAGACGACATGTGAAAACCCTTCGTCCACACGCTAAACAGTGCCTTGATCCTAAAAAATAGACGATACCCTAACGGTTATCGCATTCGAGCCGCAGCTCTCTCTATCCGTGCGACCGTGGTAACAGAAACCACCATCCGATATTAACGAAGATAGATCAAAGGAACGAATAGAATATGGTGCAAGGAAATGTACATCCTAAGGTTTCTTAAGCAGAGTAGCGTATCGTAAGTATGCGCCGCGGATCATACCCACGGTACGTCACTCTACCTAAGCCACCTACTCCATCAACCAAGGTCAACCTAGACTTAGACAAAGGTTAAACCTAGCGCTTTGATACCAACTTTGTCACCACCCGAAGGTACGGAACGTGACCGGCACTTAAATTACGAAGCGTCTAGAGGCGCGACGTAATCTAAGTAAGCCGAAGCCCAAAAATCTAAACCATTTAAAAGAAGAAGTAAAGGAAAACATGTTTAAAGTAACATCAAATTTCTCAAAAATTTCGGCAGAGTATCCTTTGTAAAAACTGGCCCCAAACAGGTACAAATAAGAATATATACATAAGCAACAATAAAAAGGCATCCCCAAGCGGGAGCTAGCTCTTCGCCAATTGGCGGTCACAACCACGCAAGCAATATAATATACAACACCGAAGGGCGAGGCACAAAACTCAAAAGAAAACAAAATTCACCGAAAACCATAATAATACAAGCGCGACTCTAAGATCGAAATAAAAACAACTGGTCTTCTAAATCTATCAAGTAATACAAGTCTGGTTGATGGAGCTTACTATATACAAATGAAATAATAAAAGTACAACGGCGGTCCTGATACAAGAGAACCAACCTACCAAGCAAATCACGCTGAATGAAAAGATGTTCCAGCAAGCTGCCAAGGAAACCTGTACATCTGAACCTGTAAAAATTTGGCACAACGGGGGTGAGTTTCCAACTCGTGAGTAGAAAACATCTGCGAGTAGAAATCGCATGCACGACGCTCTCCTAGGTCATAATAATATACTTAATATAACACTAGTCATCTAGTAGTGGCAGGGTAATAATCTATGCGTAAGTGCAATGCTCAGTTCTCGTGTCAGTGCCTCAAGTAGTAACATGTCATGTGTAAGAGTATGCATGCACCATGAATGTAAAACAATCAACCATGAAATCAGGATATATCTGTATAAGAAATCTTCAACTTGTATCATAGTAAAATTTGTACGGTAATCTGAAACATCATCAATGAAATCCATGGAAATCAGTGTCAGGTATCGACACAAAACATGTAAATCTCAAGTCTTAATACCTCATAGTCTCAATATCTCATAGTCTCAAAATCTCGGGCTCCGTCAGTTCGGATCGGCCCATATCATCACATCTCACGACAACGGTCGGTATTCTCCGAATATCCGCCGCGCCAGACATCACCGGTAGGTAGTCTTCCCCTGCCAGGCTCATCGTCTACAACTTGAGCTTCTTGCCCCGGGGTACCATACTGGGCCCACCATGTACCCGAGTCGGTTCATCCACTCCTCGAATCGGGTCTCGAAATCCAACAGAAAACATGAAATCTCATGGTGGACGACACATACATCACGAGAAAACCGCAACTTGTATTTTAAAATGAGAGTGAGAGAGAGAGAAGTTTTTATATATATTCTTGCGGTTTTCCATAAAATCCAGAAATCTCATCAAAATCTAAAATCCCAAAATCATGAGTAAGTAAATAATGAGTATCGGCATAGGCCCTACAATACTGCATGATAATATGAATATGTGAATGCATGAAGTATCTAAGTAATAAATAAAATGTCTAAACTAGCACATGAGGGTAATCACACAATATTATACTGGACTAGCATTTAGCTGATTATATCAATAAAAGATAATATGTTCTAAAGTGTACGTGGCATGGCAATTACTGATGATGATGTGTGTGAGCCGGCAAATAAGTGTACGTGGAACATGCACATCATCGGTAATGGTGCTGGTGTCTTAACAGGCAGAGTTTCATATTAGCTAAAGAAACATGTATTTGAATATGCAATGCGATGAATACAACATGAATATAACGGTGAATGTGTATTAACCGCTCATTTAGAATATACATATCTAACTACAAAGTATATGACTCGAGCCTAAACTAGTATCTATCTAACCCACTAAGGAACTAAACTAAAGAAACTAGTCGATAGGAAATAAGAATCTACCTAAAGTTTGGGTCGATATCTCTAGTAGTCGGCGATCCAGCCTCAATAGTGTCACGTACATAGTACGACTTCCTCGAGTCAAGATTGCGGATCAATCATCACATCTATGCCTCGTACGGTAAAATCCATCGTACGGCATCCCAAAATCGGGGTACGGGTCAACTATCATATATACACATCATCGTTCGTATAGTATCATCATCAAACAATAACATGATCAAGGTTACTGTACTATAATCTCATACATCCGAACATCATCAAATATATATCATCGTCTGTGTAATTATCCATCGTCAAATGATCCACTAAAATATCATGTCATATAACATATCGTGATTAAGTCACATATTACCATCCAGGTTCTATTCTAGAGTCTCGTACATTTCAATGTCATCATCACCTATTATCGTTTATGTATAAATATACATTTCTCATTTTCCAACGATCCGCTAATATCATAATACATCTCATATCATAACATGATCGTATATCCACTAGATCACGTCATCAAGCCCAGTCATATCGACTCATCCCCATGTATCATATAACATCCTTATATCATATGTATATGTTGTGTGTGTGTGTGTGTGTATATACCTACACACATTCCTATACACACACACATACATACAGCAAGTCATGTTTATGTGTGTGCGTGTGTGCGCGTCTACAGGAAACCTACGAATTCCCTCCAAGGCAGTCATCCTCTGTTTAAGTCTTTCTAAATCAGTTTAGTCCATCCTAAAGTCTTCAATAGGACCCTACTCGCCAAGAATCTAAGGTCACGTCCGACTTCCTAATAACAGTACGTAATATCCCTATTCTACGTTTGCGAGGGTGCTATACGCCATCCACCCGACTTCCCCCGTAGATATACATCTACTCACCTGGTCCTTGTCTGCCGAAGTCGATGCCGCCATCCTCTTCTTCATCGTCCGAAGTCCACGTGAGAGATACCTATACGCAAACATATATGATATCGTAAATCGAAATCGCGGACAGAACAAAAACATCGCACGAAACGCGCATAGGTTAAAACCTATGACCCGCTCATTCAAAATAACAAAATAACCCCCGACATAGGCGTGCAAACGCCGATTGATCGAGAAAAACCCAAACACATCAATCGTAGTTTCACAAATCACTAATTATAATATAAAATAGATTGTAACGCATCACAAACTCAAAATAAATCAAATCGATTTATTTCCGAAAACCTAGAAAGCCTCAAACAACCGTTTTAATTCGAAACTTGATGTTTAAACAAAACCAATGGCCATAATATTCACTACATATCATAACTAGGTTATATAAATCATTTCTATAATTTAATCCCATCAATTTGTATTAAACCAAAATTTCTAGCTTGCAATTTTATCAAATTTTAACACTTTTTAAAGCAAAATTCACAATTCCACAACTAAACTTGGTTTTGCATGAACTAAATTATTAAACTACAATTTAAAATGTTAATAAAGTCATAAAAACCCTAATTGGATTTTAATCTCAATTACTTAGTCAATTTCCAAAAAAACCTAGTTTGCAAAAACTAGCACAATTAGCGTATTTATCACATTTTTTAACTAACAATTTGAAACTAGTAACTAGATTAGGTTTTGCATTCCATTAACATGTTAATCTCCTCATTAAAACCATAATCTAATGATGGAAACCCTAATTAGAATTTTATCTCACCAATATATATGTATTATAAAAACCTAGTTTGCAAAAATGGCATATTTAGCAAAATTTTAATTTAACAATTAGCAACTAGCAACTAGCTTATCTTTTACATGATTTAATATGTTAAACTACCACTCACCACCACAAATAAAAGATCAAAAACCCTAACTTAATCCAAACCCTAAACTTGAATTTTCAAGTTACCAACTAGAACCAAAATTAAAAACCAAATTTAACTAAATTGGAGTAATTAACCAACAATCAAAACATAGGTTAAGACTTATACCTCACAAATCAAGAGATCTAGTATGCAACATGACCTTCAAAGTGGTCTCTTTTCTCCATGTTTATACTAATTTGGGTTTGAGAAGAGGTAGAATAGGGATTTGTTTTGAATTTGTGAAGAATTTTGTGGATTTTAATGGATTTTTTTGATGAATTTTAAAGCAAAAGAATTGGGGGGAAATGGGGGCTGCCCATGAATGGTTTCGGCCAATTGAGGGTGAGTGGAGAGAGAGAGAGGAATGAGTGTAGAATGGTTTAGAAACTTCATAATTAAATCATCTTCTTTAAGTCTTTTCATTAAATCGTTTAATTTTATTTATTTCCTTTTCCAAACACAACCTAGAAACCTCTAGAATTTTGGAACCAATTTAAGAAGAGAGAGGCATGCTACAAACTAAATTCTAATATGTCATAGTTCACTTTTGTAAAATTAACCCACTCCAATTTGTAATTTACACTAATTAAATGTATAATTAAAGCTTATGTTAATATTTGAATTTAATTAATTAAGGAAAAATATTTAAGTAGGCTAATAATTTATAAGTCACTAAATAATATTAATTACTAGCAATTATATAGTTAAAATAGGCATATTTAAATCTATATTGAAAAATAATTACAGTTAAGTTTTACAGAAAATACGATTTATTTTACCGATTATCAGAAAATTCACCTAAAGGATTTTATTTATCTAATTATTTATTTATTTAATTTTTAAAACGTTACAGTGACGTACCGTGTGTATGTTCCGTGGCATACTTACGATACGCCACTCCGCTTAAGGAGCCTTAGGATGTACATTTCCTTGCACAATATTATATTCATTCCTATGATCTATCCTCATCGAAGTTGGTTATGATTTTGCTGCCACGATTACACGGGCAGAGAGAGCTACGGCTAGAGTTGCGTCAGCATGAGCTCGTCGCGGGCGAGGACTGACCAGGGCGTGATTTCAGGGACATATGATTGCATAGAGGCGTCGTTTTATTGTGTTTTCGCGCCATGAGCGTTTGACGGATCGCTTTTATGAGATTTCTCGGACGTGCAGCACCGAAGGATTGAGCCACTGATAGAGGCCAGCAAGAATGTGATGACCATTGATGTATCGCTTATTCATGATGATTGAGGCACTGTTCAGTGTGCAGATGAATGAGCCAGTTGTTGCTGCGAACGACGAGATATCGCCCTAGATGTTGGAGCTATTGCAGTATGAGTTGTACTTGAGATATGATAGAAGATCGCTAGTCACCCGAGGATGAATGACTAGGATATGTGGTTCGTTCGCTTACCCCGATGCGAGGTCATCAGATAGATTGATTTCAGCTAGAGACGACTTCACGCGGGTACGTTGAGAGTCGATGGAGACGATCGAATGTCAGGAACCCATTTCCAAGTTTAAAGTATTCGGAAGACAATGCAAGTAATGCTATGGACCCTCTAGAAGAATGAAACCCTAACTCGACGTAATGACCATGGAACACCTTTGAACCTTAGGGTTTGCGGCAGTTTAGCGGTGCCATTTGTGAGGCTTGGGTTTGCTCTTCTACGGTTGGTCCACAGGTGCTGTGGCATGTACTAGAATACTATTAAACTGTAGTCAAGATGTAGAGCTCTTGTGGGATTATGAGGTTTTGACGAATCGATCGAATGGTTCGACATCTTTCGGATATCATGTGATGGGATGCATTGCTTGGGAGACTCCAGATACGAGTATAGCCATTGGAGCACAGTCTATGCAGCTACGAAGAGACGAGTCCGAAGCAGTCGACAGCAGAGAAAAGTGGAGTAAGAGGTTCGTACGAGATCTTGATGAGATGACGTTCCACTCCGCCGACATTAGAGATGTGACACGCATGCAGAGGCATTGATTATTGATATATCTTCCAGAAGGAGTCGCGATGAGAATGCAGCCGTTCCGGAACAAGAAACAGATATAGTAAAGGGTGGTAACTTCCGGACAATTCGGCAGAAACGAGATTTGAGAGAGACCTCGACAGGAGCTTTCTGGAATACTATACGAGAAGACTTGGACCCAGGAGCGGTCATATTGCGCACACCCAGCAGGACAGAGTTCAGCATCGTCGACGAGACATGTTATGAGTGACCATAAGAGTTGTCCAGAGATTTTTAGAGGACGTGCCAGAGCGGACTACTTCCATTATCGTTCTATATTGGACCGTTGAGCCGGGGAGCTATGTACTTAGCAATTCGCAGTGAGAGACGAGAGCCTAAGGGCACCATACGACAGGCCATGATCAGAAGGCAAGTAGATATCTTGCTCTGCTAGCATTGGATGCACCGACACCTTCTCGACTTTAAAGGAGGAAATATCGACGATGGTATTTACGATTTGTGATTTCGTGAGTTGACTATCACGTATCAGTCACCTTGGATTTTGGTATTTTGGGCGATCTATTCGCATGATTTAGTCTTGATGACCGAGTTTCGTGATATTTATTTTCGTGCACCATGGTTGCACCTTCTGGGTATTCATATTTTGTGCATAGTTATTACCCTTGAGATATGCTTTATACATCGTTGTGTTGATTTATGATTTGTGCACAGTGATTGCATTTAATATTGTTTTGTGCCTTGGTCGCACATGTTTATGATTTCATGGATTTCATACAGTTGGGTTGATTTTGTGCACATGGTATGCACACGATTGGTTTCTGCACTCGGTATATCTTATATGTGCTTGTAGTGCATTGATATGTGTTTTGTGTACGCAGTTGCACACATTTATGATTTTTACACCTTGGTACACTCGGTGTTGCTATTTATGCATTTGAGTTATTGTTTGGTATTTTGTGCATAGGATGCACTGGATTGGTATTTTGTGCACTAGATGCACTGGATTGGTATTTTGTGCACAGGATGCACTGTATTGGTATTTTGTGCACCAGATGCACGAGATTTTCGTTTCGTGTGTTTATCGCACCAGATTTATATTTCGTGCGTTTGTCGCACCAGATTTATATTTCATGCATTTGTTGCACCGGAATTATATTTCATGCGTTTGTTGCACTGGGTTTACATTTTGTGCACCACGGTTGCACCTGACTTCGGTTTGATGTCATTCGATATGTTGATTTTGATTTCATGCGTATATTAGGCATGTGATTTGACATATGCTTTCGGCATAGTTTTCATGCACTTTTAGTGTTTTGATTTGATTTGTGCACGCTGATGCACATGGTTGTGAGATTATATACCGCGGTATACCTGATTTGGATTGAGCTGTATTGTATACCGTCGATTTTGATTCTGATATTGATGTTGATTTCGTGCACTCTGTGCATTTGATTTGGATTCTTGTGCATATTTGGCGCGCTTGGATTGGATTTTGCGCATATTCGGCGCTTGATATTGGATTTCGTGCATGTTGGATGCACATGATTTAGATTTTATTCGTGCATGATGGATGCACCTGATTTGGATTTTTGCGCATGTTGGGCGCATGTTATGAGATGCGATTTTGGTGCACACCAGATGCACTAAATCGAGATTCTTCGTGCATATCAGATGCGCCTGATTTTGCTGTCAGGCACTGTTAACACCATAATATTGTATTATTATATTCCCCATTCTTATTCGTTTTATAAATAAATAGGTGCTTTTGACGCATGTCTGCTACTTATTATAGGATACAGGTTCTTGGATCTAAAACAGTGAAAAAGAGAAAAGACGATGCAAAAGTGGAACTACGACCAGCAAACAGAAGAATTTTGATAAAGCCTACACAAATATCAGTATAAGGCAACGCAAAGTCCAAGATTACGAAGCGAACGGTTAAAAGTCCACTGCAATTGTTCACTGGAGATCTGGAAGAAACCTAGAAGCTAATTTAAAAAAAGAACCAAAGAAATAAGAAACCCAGGAGTCCAAGAAAAAGCCCAGGAAAAATAAGCCTCGAGAGCCATCATTGGGCCGTGGAACCGCGGCCCAACCTATGCTGAGGCCACGGTTCCGCGGCCATCCAGAGCCCGTAGAAGTTTAATTTTTTACCAAGTTTCAGTGGTGGCGCAGATCTTTGACTAGGTCTTTTCTTAGAGGGATTTTTTGTAAAAGCAGATGTGCGAATCAATTGTAACCTAGGGTTTCTATGAATCTATAAATAGAAGCCTAAAAACCTTTTCTAGGCTATGCCTATTTTCATTTCATAAATTCAGATCTGTACTGCGTTGATGTTTGGAGAGAGCCATCAATAAAAATTAGTCAGTTCTTTATTTCTTTGCCTTATTTTACTTTTAATTTAGAATGTCTTTTAATCCCCTAATGAGCGAGTGGTCTCCTCGCTTGTTAGGGTTAGCTTTAGGGAAAGATTTGAGAGATGAGATCTCTCACCCCTTTCATGCCCCTTCACACATAATAATTAGAACTCCATGCATACACGCACATACCGCTCCATGCGGCACATTACCCCTCGAGGTAACTGTGATACCGTAGTATAAAGGACCGGTTGCGTGTGTTTTCCATGGAGGTTAGGGTAAGGATCGATAAAGGAAGGACAAGAACCTAGAGGAAGAAACATCTTCCCAAATGATTATAATCCACTTCATTGATAATTACCATAACATCTAATAGATCTAAAATAGGGCATTGAAAGCGGTGAGGAAACCGTTAATCTCTCAACTTACCCTAGACCTAACCCTAGCAAGACTTAGATCTAAATAATCTTAGTATAAATCAACTTAGTTTTTAGATTAAAACAATCCGACACCCATCGGAATTAACTCGTTAGAACGATTAGGAAATTCACAACATCCCTGTGGACCGACCCGTACTCACCGGCTAGCTACCAAGCGACGCCGTTCTTGATTGCGGTAACTTATATTTTTGATCATTAAAATCATACATAAATCAAATGGCGCCGTTGCCGGGGATGGCGTAGTATTTTCTTTTTGCAATTTCGGGTTAATCTAAATGAAAAAAAAATCATAAAAATCTAAAAAATAAAAAAAATAAAATTTTTATCATCTTTTATTGTTTGAAGGGTATTTTTTGTGAATCTTTGCAGGATCGATGGATCTGGAAAAATTCTGAGTGCGAAACAGAAAAAGGTAGATCAGAACAGAAAGGGATTGGAACAACAGAGAAGAACAATTTTTTCAGAGACTTGAAGCTTCAACGCCGCCACCCTTCCGCCGCGCAAGAGCTCTCCCACCGAGGATCCGCGGTCCCTCTACCATGTCAGCGTGCGAGTTTTGCACTGTTTGCTCCCCTTTTCCCTCTTCTGCCAATCCCCATATATCTTTTGTCAAATCTTCTGCAGGATTCTTTGCGCTTAAAAATCTTCCCCCTTCTCAATAACAAATCTTGTGCAAGATTCTTTGCGCCGCGTATAAAATAAAAAGATTTGATTGCAAGTGATTTACTGTTTTGCATATCTTTAATCGGACTTTATGGGGCTTTTAACCAATTCAGATTGGGTGGGGATTTCATCACCCTTCCCAGGACCCCAGAAATCACATAAGGCATTTTCATTGACCAATCTTTAATTAAAAAATACTAGACTCAGCCCTAAGGACTTCGAGCTCAATAGGACAGAGGACTAGTTATAGGTATCGGCCGTTAATCCTAACCTGACTTTGCGGTGTCTAAGCAAGTGTGTCTAAGGCGAGTGGTTACTTAATTAAGACCGCTACTTGTAGCGGGGAGCCTCCGACTCACCTGGCACTTACCTGGCCGCAATTGGAGGTGAAGAGGCGGTTTGAGGTCCTATCTCTAGCCCTTTGGAACAGTTAGGAGCTGTCTAGCTGATCTAGGTGACCTAGATCTAGGCTTGATTGTGCATTTTTGGTTGATCGAAAGTGTGTCTTAGCCCTTTATCAAAACTCTTTTTTGCAAATAGTTCCATATAAAAAAAAGGGAAAAAGGAAAAAATCTTTTATAAAAACTTGCAACTTGTCGCGTAAAATCCTTGCACCCCACCACCACTCACTTTCTTCTCATTGACGTTATCTTACCTCCACATTCTGTCTTTCATTTTTCTGACTACACTACCCCGTTAGTGTATGTCACTTTGGACTAGGGACACCACCGCCCGATTAGTCCGTGTTTCGTTGGTACCGACCGACGAACATTTCGACACCGAAGTCGACATTCCGTCCACCTCCTTACCTCCACCTTCAAATTCTTCTTCTGAAGGTATGTCGGGATATAATCCCAACAACACCTTACCCACGGGACTGATTCCACCTCCGTTAGGTGTGAATAACCCGAATCTCCCGCCTGTTGTAGCGCCCCAACGAATCGCGCTCCAGGATCTCTTCTACCCTGTCCGCACCTCTTTACCTACCTGTCTTTCACCCCCACCGGCAAATGAGGACAATTTTGAAATCAAACCCCGCTTCATCAATATGCTGCCTAAGTTTCATGGTTTGGAATCCGAAGATGCATATATCTTTATCAATAAATTCCAAAACCTTTGCACCAAGATGAAAACAACCCAATTAAGTGATGACGCTATAAGGCTAAGGGTCATTCCTTTCACCTTATGTGACTTAGCCGAGAAGTGGCTATACAGCACAGCATCATATTCAATTAGAAATTGGGACGAGTTTGTTAAAGCTTTTCTTAAAAAGTTTTATCCCCATCACAAGACCGCGAGAATTCGCAATGAGATAATACAATTTTCCCAGCTTCCTTCCGAACCATTTTGGAAGTGTTTTGAAAGATTCAAAGACCTGCTTGTTCAATGCCCTCACCATGGGATCGAAAATTGGCAACTTTGCCAAACATTATACGAGGGATTGAACCCGGCAACGAAGGAGTTGCTAGAAACCATTTGTCAAGGTCAGTTTCTAACCAAATCTAGTGAGGAAGCATGGCAGTTTCTCGAGGATCTTAGTGAACAAACAATTCAGTGGGAGAGCACAAAGACCACCTCATCTTCTTCTATTGGTCTATCTAGGGCAGGCATACATCAATTAGATATGTCGATTGCTATGAAGGCCGAGATGGCCGCACTTATGAAAAAGCTAGAAGCCATTGAGACCAAAATCTCATCGTCTTCTCCTGCCCCTGCTTTACCCACACAACTGTTTGTGCTTGTTGTTCGGATCCATCACACCTTACCGAAGAGTGTCCTTACAATCCACCTGTTCAAGGACAAGATCAAGTCAATGCTGCCTTTCAGCAATGACAACGAAATGATCCTTACTCTTCGACTTACAATCCGGGTTGGAGGAGTCACCCAAATTTTGCTTGGAATCAAAATCAACAACTCCAAGGAAACAACAACTTTCAAAGGCCTCCTCCTCCACAACAACAAGCAACCCAACAAACTCAATACCAGCAACCTTTCCACCCACAACCTAATCCAAATCAAACGAACAACTTGGTTCAACCAAATGATGATAAGGTTATCTCGCTAGAAAAAAGTCTAGATGCGTTTCTCAAGCAATCTACAGAATCCGCAGCAAGATTAGAAAATTGCGTCCAGTCTTTGGTGCACAACAATGCTTCACACGATCAAAGCATCAAATCTATTGAGTCACAAATTGCATAATTAACTGCTGCGTTGAGCGAGAGAGAAAAGGGAAAACTTCCATCTCAACCATTGCCAAATCCCGGTCACACACAAAATGCACTTGAATATCACAATGTAAATGCGGTGACCACGTTGAGATCTGGAAAAATGTTGCAAAATAATGTGGGTACTAGTGATGACACCGCCGCCGGTGGTTCTTCTCCTTCTTCTTCTCCTTCTTCTTCTTCTTCTCCATCCTCTTCTTCTCCGCTAAAGCCTATTCTTCATTCTTCAAAAGGCTCTTCTTCTTCTAATCCGAATGGACCCACTTCTCACTTCACGAACACACCCACACTGGGATCCGTTCCAACTCCACATTCTGCTCCACAGACTTTGGACTCAACAGATTTTCAAAATGCTCCATTTCCAAACAGGTTGAGTCCCAATAAACCAACTGCACAAATGGAGAAGATTGTGGAGTTATTTAATCAGGTTAGCATAAATATACCTCTCTTGGATGCAATCCAAAAAGTCCTTTCATACGCGAAAATCTTAAAGTCCTTATGCACCTCAAAGAGAAAGTCGTCTCAAATACCCAAGAAAGTGCTAGTGGCCAGTGCAGTGAGCAATGCTATTAACCAACCTCAACCCTTACCCCAAAAACGAAAGGACCCAGGCTGTCCTACGATTTCAATAATAATTGGGGATAAGAAAATTAATCGAGCACTTTTAGATCTTGGGTCTAGTGTTAACCTGCTTCCCTACTCAGTGTACAAGCAATTAGGGGTTGGAGAGTTGAAACCCACTCGTTGTACTCTCCAAATGGCTGATCGATCAATCACCCATCCTAGGGGTGAACTAGAGGATGTGTTGATCAAAGTTGGGATTCATATTCCCCGTTGATTTTATTGTTATGGACACACAACCTGTTGCTAACCCACGGAACCAAATTCCGGTGATCCTCGGTCGACCATTTTTGGCCACTTCCAATGCCGTAATAAATTGTCGCAATGGCTCCATGACTCTATCCATCGGGAAGACATCTAGTGAGTTCAATATTTACAAGTTAGGAAGTCTGCCCCCCGTGCCTAAAACTAGTACACGAGAAGTTTGCTCTATTCACGAAATCATGCAGGAGGATTGAGAGCTTGAAAGATTTCTATTTGATGACGACATTTTTGACGCCACTAGTGTGTCCTTCCTTGAATCTACCACAGTTGACACAAACGATATTGATTATGAATGTTTCACTTTTTCGGATGATTTTGACGACTCACCGCCCAAATATGAGTCTTTTGAATTTTATGATGAGTTGGTTGAACCATCCGAATCGGTTGTTTGCAGTGATTTCGAATCTGTGTTGGAGTCCTTTGAGTTCGAGGTGGATCCCCCATTTTTACCTATGATTGTTTCGCCCCCGAAACTCGAACTAAAGCCCTTGCCGTCTCACCTTAAATATGCTTACCTCAGTGAGAATGAGACCTTTCCCGTTGTCATATCGGCCTCTCTAGCCCTCGAGCAAGAGAAAGCCCTTTTAATGGTCTTACAAGATAGGCAGCAAGCTTTCGGCTGGACTATGGCTAACATCGAGGAGATTAGTTCCCTCATAATTTAATATCATATGCATATGATGGATGATGCCAAGTCGATAAAGGATCCACAGAAATATCTTGGGGATAGTGTGGTTAGTCAACCTCCTCCTTTAGAAGTTGAACCACCCCCATTTCTTTTAATATTCTACGAGAATGCCAATATTCCACTGATTGCTGATCATTCACTTTCTCGTTTTGATTCATCACCACATCATATCTATTCACTTCCACATTTTCCATCCCACTACTTCTATCTTCCCCAATTCTTTTTGGATCGGTACAACATGTTTTTCCACCAACCGATACTCTATACAGATAAATTTTTCGAATGGTTGTTGTTGACGTTTGGTCTGTGCAAAGTTTGGAAATAACGTTTAACATTGTTTCAATGAAGTTTGTGGGGGCATTTCTGTATATATATTTTTGTTTTTTTACCAATAAAACAAAAAAATTATAAAAACAAGTTGTAAATAAATAAACAGGGGAGTGCCGACATTCTCAACCCTCTTGGTATTGCATGACAGTGAGGACACTGTCAAAATTAAGTTTGGGGGTATGCTCGGTAAGCCTTATTTCCTTCGCATTCATTTGTACATATTTTTGCATTTGCATACTTATTTTAAAACCCATAAAAATTGAAAAATTTCAAAAATTATAAAAATTAATGTATTCAATTTTGGCCATATTTGACTTGAGTTTAACAAATAGGTTAACTGGCTAGGAACAACTAGATCTTAGACTTAGTAAATTAAAAACCCTAAAAATAACCTTCCTTAAAATTTAACGGTAGAAAGTATATGTCTTTGTAGTTTATTTAGAAATAGGCAAATTTTGAGTTCACTTCTTGGGCTAAGTCAAAACAAAGGAAAAGTATTGATATTTTTATTAGAGTATAAGTTTGAAAAATAATTCCTAGCTTAATTCTAGATTCTGAAAATGTATACCCTACAAATTGCACAATCACGCACCTTGAAACTTGGAATAGTAGAAGAGACTTTGAAATGCTCTTGTCTAAAGTCCTTAGTACGAAGAAAAATAAAAAATACAAGTGTGAATAAAGAAAAAAATGAACACTGGTTTTTGTGATTATTTAAGGCTGCAAAAATAGAAAAAATATTTAGCGAGGGTGCTTCATCACCTAGTGCCTTAGACCAACTGGTTTGGGAGTCACTGCTAAAGCCTTGTGTGTTGCAAGACTAGGAATTACGCTTTAATTTGCAAGCAGATCTTGTAATCGGTTGTTGGTACATCAAGAAGTATTAACGGTCGCATGAAGGATGTGTAAGCAAAATTCATTTAAATTCACCTATTAAGAAGTGCTTTGGACAACGGACAAGAGTATGATTGCTTGATTTGAATTTCCAAGTGTAGGGGTGATACACACACACACGCAGGGATATATGATTGGAGTTTAGATGAGAGAAAGGAATGAAGAATAAGACTTATATCTTTAATAGAGATGATAAAAATTCCTAAGTTGAGATAGAACCGTAGAAGGAAAACTTAAGAGATGCCAAAAGCTAAATAGGTCTGCAGAACAAATATAATCTTAAGTTAAATGATAAGGAAGCGTGAAGAATATGGGTTGATAATTTACGAGTCGAAGATAATAGAATTCCTTGTTAGAAAACCTAATTGGAGAATAAAAGTCAATGGGCCTAATTGATAGGATTTTGTGGGTAGTATCCGCTGAAAACCCTCAGGAGACAACACTCCTCCTACTAGGGACACCTAGAGGTTTAACGGCTTGTTGCACGTGCTCAGTGCAATCGCGTTTCCCTGCGAAAGTGCGGTTAGTTTTTTTTTGTCGAGAATAAAATAATAAGTTTGCTCGAGGACGAGCAAAAGATAAGTTTAGGGGTATTTGTTAACACTATAACATTGTATTACTATATTCCCCATTCTTATTCGTTTTATAAATAAACAGGTGCTTTTAACGCATGTCTGCTACATATTATAGGATACAGGTTCTTGGATCTAAAACATTGAAAAAGAGAAAAGACGATGCAAAAGTGGAACTACGACCAGCAAACAGAAGGATTTTGATAAAGCCTACACAAAGATCAGTACAAGGCAACGCAAGGTCCAAGATTACAAAGCGAACGGTTAAAAGTCCACTGCAATTGTTCACTGGAGATCTGGAAGAAACCTAGAAGCTAATTTAATACAAGAACCAAAGAAATAAAAAGCCCAGGAGTCCAAGAAAAAGCCCAGGAAAAATAAGCCTCCAGTGCCATCATTGGGCCGCGGAACCGCGGCCCAACCCATGCTGAGGCCGCTGTCCAGAGCCCGTAGAAGTTTAATTTTTTACCAAGTTCCAGAGGCGGCGCAGATCTTTGACTAGGTCTTTTCTTAAAGGGCATTTTTGTAAAAGCAGATGTGCGAATCAATTGTAATCTAGGGTTTCTATGAATCTATAAATAGAACCCTAAAAACCTTTTCTAGGCTATGCCTCTTTTCATTTCATAAATTCAGATCTGTACTGCGTTGATGTTTGGAGAGAGCCATTAATAAAAATAGTAAGTTCTTTTTATTTCTTTGCCTTATTTTACTTTTAATTTAGAATGTCTTTTAATCCCCTAATGAGCGAGTAGTCTCCTCGCTTGTTAGGGTTAGCTTTAGGGAATGGTTTGAGAGATGAGATCTCTCACCCCTTTCTTTCCCTTTCACACATAATAATTAGAACTCCATACATACACGCATACACCGCTCCCTGCGGCACCTTACCCATCGAGGTAACGGTGATACCGTAGTATAAAGGACCGGTTGCGCGTGTTTTCCATGGAGGTTAGGGTAAGGATCGATAAAGGAAGGACAAGAACCTAGAGGAAGAAACATCTTCCCAAATGATTATAATCCACTTCATTGATAATTACCATAATATCTAATAGATCTAAAATAGGGCATTGAAAGCGGTGAGGAAACCTTTAATCTCTCAACTTACCCTAGACCTAACCCTAGCAAGACTTAGATCTAGATAATCTTAGTATAAATCAACTTAGTTTTTAGATTAAAACAATCCGACACCCATCGGAATTAACTCGTTAGAACGATTAGGAAATTCACAACATCCCTGTGGACCGACCCGTACTCATCGGCTAGCTACCAAGCGACGCCGTTCTTGATTACGATAACTTATATTTTTGATCGTTAAAATCATACATAAATCAAATAGCGCCGTTGCCGGGGATGGCATAGTATTTCCTTTATGCAATTTCGGGTTAATCTAAATGAAAAAAAAATCATAAAAATCTAAAAAATCAAAAATATAAAAATTTTATCATCTTTTGATGTTTGAAGGGTATTTTTTGTGAATCTTTGCAGGATCGACGGATCTGGAAAAATTTTGAGTGCGAAACAGAAAAAGGTAGATCAGAACAGAAAGGGATTGGAACAACAGAGCAGCACAATTTTTTCAGAGACTTGAAGCTTCAACGCCGCCGCCCTTCCGCCGCACAAGAGCTCTCCCACCGAGGATCTGCGGTCCCTCTGCCACGTCAGCGCGCGAGTTTTGCACTGTTTGCTCCCCTTTTCCCTCTTCTGCCAATCCCCATATATCTTTTGTCAAATCTTCTACAGGATTCTTTGCTCTTAAAAATCTTTCCCTTCTCAATAACAAATCTTGTGCAGGATTCTTTGTGCCGCGCATAAAATAAAAAGATTTGATTGCAAGTGATTTACTGTCTTGCATATCTTTAATTGGACTTTAAGGGGCTTTTGACCAATTCAGATTGGGTGGGGATTTCATCACCCTTCCCAGGACCCCAGAAATCACATAAGGCATTTGCATTGACCAATCTTTAATTAAAAAATACTAGACTCAGCTCTAAGGACTTCGAACTCAATATGACAGAGGACTAGTTATAGGCATCGGCCGTTAATCCTAACCTGACTTTGCTGTGTCTAGGCAAGTGTGTCTAAGGCGAGTGGTTACTTAATTAGGACCGCTACTTGTAGCGGGGAGCCTCCCACTCACCTGGCAGTTACGTGGCCGCAATTGGAGCTGAAGAGGCGGTTTGAGGTCGTATCTTTAGCCCTTTGGAATAGTTAGGAGCTGTCTAGCTGACCTAAGTGACCTAGATCTAGGCCTGATTGTGCATTTTTGGTTGATCGAAAGTGTGTCTTAACCCTTTATCAAAAATCTTTTTTGCAAATAGTTCCAAATAAAAAAAAATGGAAAAAGGAAAAAATCTTTTATAAAAACTTGCAACTTGTCGCGTAAAATCCTTGCACCCCACCACCACTCACTTTCTTCTCATTGACGTTATCTTACCTCCATATTCTGTCTTTCATTTTTCTGACTACACTACCCCTTTAGTGTATGTCACTTTGGACTAGGGACACTAGCGCCCGATTAGTCCGTGTTTCGTTGGTACCGACCGACGAACCTTTCGACACCGAAGTCGACATTCCGTCCACCTCCTTACCTCCACCTTCAAATTCTTCTTCCGAAGGTATGTCGGGATATAATCCCAACAACACCTTACCCACGGGACTGATTCCACCTCCGTTAGGTGCGAATAACCCGAATCTCCCGCCTGTTGTAGCACCCCAACGAATCGCGCTCTAGGATCTCTTCTACCCTGTCCGCACCTCTTTACCTACCTGTCTTTCACCCCCACCGGCAAATGAGGACAATTTTGAAATCAAACCCCACTTCATCAATATGCTGCCTAAGTTTCATGGTTTGGAATCCGAAGATGCATATATCTTTATCAATAAATTCCAAAACGTTTGAGCCAAGATGAAAACAACCCAATTAAGTGATGACTCTATAAGGCTAAGGGTCATTCCTTTCACCTTATGTGACTTAGCCGAGAAGTGGCTATACAGCACAGCATCACATTCAATTAGAAATTGGGACGAGTTTGTTAAAGTTTTTCTTAAAAAGTTTTATCCTCATCACAAGACCGCGAGAATTCGCAATGAGATAATACAATTTTCCCAGCTTCCTTCCGAACTATTTTGGAAGTGTTTTGAAAGATTCAAAGACCTGCTTGTTCAATGCCCTCACCATGGGATCGAAAATAGGCAACTTTGCCAAACATTATACGAGGGATTGAACCCGGTAACGAAGCAGTTGCTAGAAACCATTTGTCAAGGTCACTTTCTAACCAAATCTAGTGAGGAAGCATGGCAGTTTCTCGAGGATCTTAGTGAACAAACAATTCAGTGGGAGAGCACAAAGACCACCTCATCTTCTTCTATTGGTCAATCTAGGGCAGGCATACATCAATTAGTTATGTCGATTGCTATGAAGGCCGAGATGGCCGCACTTATGAAAAAGTTAAAAGCCATTGAGACCAAAATCTCATCGTCTTCTCCTGCCCCTGCTTTACCCCCACGAACTGTTTGTGCTTGTTGTTCGGATCCATCACACCTTACCGAAGAGTGTCCTTACAATCCACCTGTTCAAGGACAAGATCAAGTCAATGCTGCCTTTCAGCAACGACAACGAAATGATCCTTACTCTTCGACTTACAATCCGGGTTGGAGGAGTCACCCAAATTTTGCTTGGAATCAAAATCAACAACTCTAAGGAAACAACAACTTTCAAAAGCCTCCTCCTCCACAACAACAAGCACCCCAACAAACTCAATACCAGCAGCCTTTCCACCCACAACCTAATCCAAATCAAACGAACAACTTGGTTCAACCAAATGATGATAAGGTTATCTCGCTAGAAAAAAGTCTAGATGCGTTTCTCAAGCAATCTACAGAATCCGCAGCAAGATTAGAAAATTGCGTCCAGTCTTTGGTGCACAACAATGCTTCACACGATCAAAGCATCAAATCTATTGAGTCGCAAATTGCATAATTAACTGCTGCGTTGAGCGAGAGAGAAAAGGGAAAACTTCCATCTCAACCATTGCCAAATCCCGGTCACACACAAAACGCACATGAATATCACAATGTAAATGCGGTGACCACGTTGCGATCTGGAAAAGTGTTGCAAAATAATGTGGGTACTAGTGATGACACCCCCGCCGGTGGTTCTTCTTCTCCTTCTTCTTCTTCTCCATCCTCTTCTTCTCCGCTAAAGCCTATTCTTCATTCTTCAAAAGGCTCTTCTTCTTCTTCTAATCCGAACGGACCCACTTCTCACTTCACGAACACACCCACACTGGGATCCGTTCCAACTCCACAATCTGCTACACAGACTTTGGACTCAACAGATTTTCAAAATGCTCCATTTCCAAACAGGTTGAGTCCCAATAAACCAACTGCACAAATGGAGAAGATTATGGAGTTATTTAAACAAGTTAGCATAAATATACCTCTCTTGGATGCAATCCAACAAGTCCCTTCATACGCGAAAATCTTAAAGGGCTTATGCATCTCAAAGAGAAAGTCGTCTCAAATACCCAAGAAAGTGCTAGTGGCCAGTGCAGCGAGCAATGCTATTAACCAACCTCAACCCTTACCCTAAAAACGAAAGGACCCAGGCTGTCCTACGATTTCAATAACAATTGGGGATAAGAAAATTAATCGAGCACTTTTAGATCTTGGGTCTAGTGTTAACCTGCTTCCCTACTCCGTGTACGAGCAATTAGGGGTTGGAGAGTTGAAACCCACTCGTTGTACTCTCCAAATGGCTGATCGATCAATCACCCATCCTAGGGGTGAACTAGAGGATGTGTTGATCAAAGTTGGGGATTTCATATTCCCCGTTGATTTTATTGTTATGGACACACAACCTGTTGCTAAACCACGGAACCAAATTCCGGTGATCCTCGGTCGACCATTTTTGGCCACTTCCAATGCCGTAATAAATTGTCGCAATGGCTCCATGACTCTATCCATCGGGAAGACATCTAGTGAGTTCAATATTTACAAGTTAGGAATTCTGCCCCCCGTGCCTAAAACTAGTACACGAGAAGTTTGCTCTATTCACGAAATCACGCAGGAGGATTGCGAGCTTGAAAGATTTCTATTTGATGACGACAGTTTTGACGCCGCTAGTGCGTCCCTCCTTGAATCTACCACAGTTGACACAACCGATATTGATTATGAATGTTTCACTTTTTCGGATGATTTTGACGACTCACCGCCCGAATATGAGTCTTTTGAATTTTTGGATGAGTTGGTTGAACCATCCGAATCGGTTGTTTGCAGTGATTTCGAACCTGTGTTGGAGTCCTTTGAGTTCAAAGTGGATCACCCATTTTTACCTATGATTGTTTCTCCCCCGAAACTCGAACTAAAGCCCTTGCCGTCTCACCTTAAATATGCTTACCTCGGTGAGAATGAGATCTTTCCCGTTATCATATCGGCCTCTCTAGCCCTCGAGCAAGAGAAAGCCCTTTTAATGGTCTTACAAGTAGGCGGCAAGCTTTCGGCTGGACTATGGCTGACATCGAGGAGATTAGTTCCCTCATAATTGAATATCATATGCATATGATGGATGATGCCAAGTCGATAAAGGATCCACAGAAATATCTTGGGGATAGTGTGGTTAGTCAACCTACTGCTTTAGAAGTTGAACCACCCCTATTTCTTTTAATATGCTACGAGAATGCCAATATTCCACTGATTGCTGATCATTTACATTCTCGTTTTGATTCATCACCACATCATATCTATTCACTTCCACATTTTCCATCCCACTACTTCTATCTTCCCCAATTCTTTTTGGATCGGTACAACATGTTCTTCCAACAACCGATACTCTATACAGATAAATTTTTTGAATGGTTGGTGTTGACGTTTGGTCTGTGCAAAGTTTGGAAATAACGTTTAACATTGTTTCAATGAAGTTTGTGGGGGCATTTCTGTATATATATTTTTGTTTTTTTACCAATAAAACAAAAAAATTATAAAAACAAGTTGTAAATAAATAAACAGGGGAGTGCCGACATTCTAAACCCTCATTGCATGACAATGAGGACACTGTCAAAATTAAGTTTGGGGGTATGCTCGGTAAGCCTTATTTCCTTCGCATTCATTTGTACATATTTTTGCATTTGCATACTTATTTTAAAACCCATAAAATTGAAAATTTTCAAAAATTATAAAAATTAATATTTTCAATTTTGGCCATATTTGACTTAAGTTTGACAAACAGGTTAACTGGCTAGGAACAACTAGATCTTAGACTTAGTAAATTAAAAACCCTAAAAATAACCTTCCTTAAAATTTAACGGTAGAAAGTATATGTCTTTGTAGTTTATTTAGAAATAGGCAAATTTTGAGTTCACTTCTTGGGCTAAGTCAAAACAAAGGAAAAGTGTTGATATTTTTATTAGAGTATAAGTTTGAAAAATAATTCCTAGCTTAATTCTAGATTCTGAAAATGTATACCCTACAAATTGCACAATCACGCACCTTGAAACTTGGAATAGTAGAAGAGAACTTGAAATGCTCTTGTCTAAAGTCCTTAGTACGAAGAAAATAAAAATTACAAGTGTGAATAAGGAAAAAAATGAGCACTGGTTTTTGTGATTACTTATGGATGCAAAAATAGAAAAAATATTTAGCGAAGGTGCTTCATCATCCAGTGCCTTAGACCAACTGGTTTGGGAGTCACTGCTAAAGCCTTGGGTGTTGCAAGACTAGAAATCACACTTTATTGTGCAAGCACATCTTGTAATCGGTTGTTGGTACATCAAGAAGTATTAACGGTCGCATGAAGGATGTGTAAGCAAAATTCATTTAAATCCACCTATTAAGAAGTGCTTTGGACAACAGACAAGAGTATGATTGCTTGATTTGAATTTCCAAGTGTAGGGGTGATATACACACACACGTAGGGATATATGATTGGAGTTTAGATGAGAGAAAGGAATGAAGAATAAGACTTATATCTTTAATAGAGATGATAAAAATTCCTAAGTTGAGATAGAACTGTAGAAGGAAAACTTAAGAGATGCCAAAAGCTAAATAGGTCTGCAGAACAAATATAATCTTAAGTTAAATGATAAGGAAGCGTGAAGAATATGGGTTGATAATTTACGAGTCGAAGATAATAGAATTCCTTGTTAGAAAACCTAATTGGAGAATAAAAGTCAATGAGCCTAATTGATAAGATTTTGTGGGTAGTATCCGCTGAAAACCCTCATGAGACAACGCTCCTCCTACTAGGGACACCTAGAGGTTTAACGGCTTGTTGCACGTGCTCAGTGCAATCGCGTTTCCCTGCGAAAGTGCGGTTAGTTTTTTTTTTGTCGAGAATAAAAAAATAAGTTTGCTCGAGGACGAGCAAATGATAAGTTTGGGGGTATTTGTGAACACCATAACATTGTATTATTATATTCCCCATTCTTATTCGTTTTATAAATAAACAGGTGCTTTTGACGCATGTGTTCTGCATATTATAGGATACAGGTTCTTGGATCTAAAACAGTGAAAAAGAGAAAAGACGATGCAAAAGTGGAACTACGACCAGCAAACAGAAGGATTTTGATAAAGCCTACACAAAGATCAGTACAAGGCAACGCAAGGTCCAAGATTACAAAGCGAACGATTAAAAGTCCACTGCAATTATTCACTGGAGATCTGGAAGAAACCTAGAAGCTAATTTAATAAAAGAACCAAAGAAATAAGAAGCCCAGGAGTCCAAGAAAAAGCCCAAGAAAAATAAGCCTCCAGTGCCATCATTGGGCCGCGGAACCGCGGCCCAACCCATGCTGAGGCCGCGGTTCCGTGGCCATCCAGAGCCTGTAGAAGTTTAATTTTTTACCAAGTTTCAGAGGCAGCGCAGATCTTTGACTAGGTCTTTTCTTAGAGGGCATTTTTGTAAAAGAAGATGTGCGAATCAATTGTAACCTAGGGTTTCTATGAATCTATAAATATAACCCTAAAAACCTTTTCTAGGCTATGCCTCTTTTCATTTCATAAATTCAGATTTGTACTGCATTGATGTTTGGAGAGAGCCATCAATAAAAATTAGTAAGTTCTTTTATTTCTTTGCCTTATTTTACTTTTAATTTAGAATGTCTTTTAATCCCCTAATGAGCGAGTAGTCTCCTCGCTTGTTAGGGTTAGCTTTAGGGAAAGGTTTGAGAGATGAGATCTCTCACCCCTTTCTTGCTCCTTCACACATAATAATTAGAACTCCATGCATACACGCACACACCGCTCCCTGTGGCACCTTACCCCTCGAGGTAACGGTGATACCGTAGTATAAAGGACCGGTTGCGCGTGTTTTCCATGGAGGTTAGGGTAAGGATCGATAAAGGAAGGACAAGAACCTAGAGGAAGAAACATCTTCCCAAATGATTATAATCCACTTCATTGATAATTACCATAACATCTAATAGATCTAAAATAGGGCATTGAAAGCGGTGAGGAAACCTTTAATCTCTCAACTTACCCTAGACCTAACCCTATCAAGACTTAGATCTAGATAATCTTAGTATAAATCAACTTAGTTTTTAGATTAAAACAATCCGACACCAATCGGAATTAACTCGTTAGAACGATTAGGAAATTCACAACATCCCTGTGGACCGACCCGTACTCACCGGCTAGCTACCAAGCGACGCCGTTCTTGATTGCGGTAACTTATATTTTTGATCGTTAAAATCATACATAAATCAGGCACACACGTTGTCTCTGACACGTGTTTCGTGCACACCCGTTGCACTTAGGTGTTGTTTCTGTGCACATGTATGGCACATATATGGATTTTGATTTCCGTGCGCACCAAACGCATGTAGCATTCATATGCATATTTTGGGATTGATTTCTTATGGAGTAGTATATTTTTGTGATATTTGCTATTTGTTTTCGTACTGAGCTGGACTAGTCAGAGAACAGTACCTGGATATATTTTGCATGCATTGATAGTTATCGAAGAGATTTCCAAAAAGGGAGCTATAGTCTCAGTATTTACCTACGTGTCTGATATGAAACAAAATGTTTAAAACAAGGAAACCCTTCTAAATTGTTTTCAAAACGGCGGAACGTACATATTAAACAAAAGATATATACATATATGGTTATTTTCTTACAATAGACGTCCGCCACTATGCAGTGTTATGCGCATCGCACAACGACTTAAAAAGGTTTGGCATGCATTTCCTTCAGATATTTACATGTATAGTTTTAATGTATATCACGTTGGGTTTCGTATTGGATTTGACATCGGTGTCTTCACTATGACTCCGATGATTGCGGGATGCTTGACGGAGTTTTGATTTTGAGTTATCTGCTCATTGTTCATACGCATGCATTGCGCTATGATGCGTTTTATGTATTGATGATTTCGGAGCCCCGACGACTTGGACTTTTTACTGAAATGTTTTAGTATTGAGGGGTTTAAATTTAAATTCGGGGACCGAATTTATTTAAGGGGGGAAGATTGTAAACATTTCAAAAAATAAAATATTATTTTTGGGGATTTTTTTATAATTAAATAATATTATATTGAATATTTTATTAAGGCGGTATAATTAAATACCGATAAATTTGGAAAATTTTTTTGGAAAATTATAGAAATTACTAAAATGAAGGTGTTTTTTTTTCTGATTTAAGCAAATTATAAGTTTTTATGATTAATTATACGCTATTTAGTGCTAATCGCGATTAAATATCGCTAATCGCGCATTAAGCTTGTTTTGTGCAAAACATGCACCATATCATTTTTACACTTGTGTTACAATTTCCTACATGGCTTTCTCTTCATTTTTCATTCATGGCTTGGTCTTGTGAGAAGAGAAAAGAAAAAGATAACAAAAGAAAAGTAAAAAGAATAAACAAATAAGCATGGGGGTAGTTAGAAGGCATGGTGCTTTGACCTTGGACACTCTCTCTCTTTCCCTCACTCCCTCCAAAATTGTCCAGCAGCAGCCCCTCCCTTTTCCCTTCTCCCTCTTCTTCTTCTTCTTCTTCTTCTTCTTCTTCTCTTCATTCAAGCTTCAAAACTTCATCCAAAGTCCACCCCCTCTTCACAAAAAATATGCACATGCTCACAAGCTACACTTTGGACCAAGAAAGTTTGCATTTTGATGCTCTAGGGGATTCTTGGGTCCCAAATGAGGTAATTCTTTCACCTTAAGTGTTTTAATTTAACTCATTTATCATCCTTGCAAGTTTAGTTGTGATTAAGTGGTGTTTGGGTGAACTTTGAAAATTCTAGTTAGGGTTCAGGGTGTGTTTTGAATAGAGATTGTGTAAATGAACTCTTGTGGTGACCTTAAACCCCTCCCTATTGATTGAAACCCAGACCAACCCAACTGAAACCTAAAATACGGATTTACAGAAACTTAATATGTCGGTTTGTGAGGTATTGGTGTGTGCAGAGAAATCTGGGATTACCTGTGTTGATTACGAGATGAGCAAACAAACCCAGTGGACTAGAATTGACCCTAGGAACCCCCTGTAGCAAGACGAACCCCACTGGAGCATGCAGGGCCGGCGAGCTCGGAATTTAGGGGGAGGGGCTCGGCCTCTTGGTGAGGGGGTGGGTCCAGGTTTCTTCTGTAGGTCACATACACCCTATATATCACCCTAGTGTTGTTTGCTCACATTGTTTTCACCCTATACAAAATCTGGGACTAAATACTTGATTTGCTATTTTGATTCGAGTTATGCTTTTGCGTATTTTAATTCCGGATTTGTGTTTTCATGTTTAACATCGATCACTTGACGTTTGTACGTCTCTATCGGGTGTTATTTGGTTAGGTTGCGAGAGCAAACCATAGGTTTTGACCTTTGTGAGTTCCGCGTGTCGTTTTGGTTTCGATTTGGTTTTTAATGCGATACGATACGTTATGATGTGTAGGTACCCTCGCGAAGGCTTCGAGATGACAAACAAGCACGTGGCGACGTCGGCATCGGCAAACGAAGATCAGGTGAGTAGATTATATCTACGGGGGAAGTCGGGTGGATGGCGTATAACACCCCCGCAGTTCGATGTATAGTATGCTATATATATACTATATATATGATATATTTATATGTGACATGGATATTCAATATATGATTATGTGTTCATGGTTAGATTAGGGTTATTAGAAGTGAACTGGTATAGCTTCTTAGTCGCGAACCCTAGAATAGGTTTACACCCACACATGTTTACTTTGTTATACTTATGCGTATTTGGGGATACGTATATATACACACACACATAGGTATGGGACGATGTATATATATGCACGTATACCTACACTTGGATGATAAGGATAGTGGATGATATTTGGAGACGAGTCGATGAGTTTGGGCATGGTGCCACGAGATCGGTGATATGATGTGGTTCGTATTAGGAGATACGGCATGAGATTTTAGCGGGCCTTTAGGCGTGTGTTGTCATACACGCATATATATGCAGATGGTATCAGTTTGTACTATACTTAGATCAGTACACCAGTTCATGAGATATGATGGTAAGGATACCAGATAAATGATGAGATGAATGTGATATTTGACCCGTACCCTGATTGGGATGCGGTACGACGGATTTACGTACGAGCTATATATTGATGATAGATTCGCACTCTTGACTCGAGGATGTCATATTATATATTGTATCGTATGTGATACTATAGAGGCGGGATCACCGACTATTATATTTATATGTATATCGACTCAGATTTAGGTGGTTTCCCTTAACCTTTCTGTTAGACTGTTCGTTTGGTTCTGTAATACTTAGTAGATGTTAGACTAGACCCGAGTCATACCTATTTCAAAACTAACGAATCGTGAGTATTTTAAAAGACAGGTGATTGGATGATTTTCCGATTGTGTAGTGTTTTTGAGAAAATAGATTTTAGAAATCACAATAAAAAATATTTTGACCGCAATCAATAACGGTGTCGGATGTAGCGCGTTAGTAAGTTGCGGATCGTCCACAGGGAAAGTGAGTTCCGTTCAATTTCCGAATTAGATGAGTTGAAAATTTAAGGCAAAGAAAAGAAAACAATTCATGATTTTCATTTAAAGATCAAGAAATAAGAAAAATCTAGATCTAGAAAAGGCATTAAAAGCAAGAATTGAGATGTGTGATAATTTCCAACCAACAATCAAGATTAGAAGTATGGCTCGTAGGAGTGGATCGGATCTATAGATGTGATGAGATCTAAAGATTACTAATTCTTATCCATTAATGAATTGATACTAGATCGATGCAAAATTCATCGAGGTTTAAGGATCGTGCGGGAAAATTAGGGATTTCGCAACCAATCCTTTGTCCTTTCGATGGATCAAATTCAAATTCTAGCTTCTAGTCAATCAAATGTTTAATAGTTGTTCCCTAGTTTCGAGTGAACACGATCAAGAAAGCATCATCTCGAAACTAGTTCATTAATCATTTGATTCACTAGAATTTTCAAACATTATAGGATTTAAGAATTGTAGAAAGATCTAAATCATCATCATCTAAAGATCGTCACAACTCCTACACGAGCGGAGATTACTCAAACATCATGATCACAAACACAATCACAAATTGAATTCTAATCATTATGCTTGAATTAAAAGATAAGCAAGAGTATAGAAAATTCACCTTTATTTATCAACAAATTTCATTACAACTCTCTTGAATTTACAAAAGGAAGGAACTAGATCGTCGATTTCGGCTTCGCTCGGCTCCTTGAGTCGCGGATCGGCGTGGATCTCTTGCTCCGTTGGAATCCGGCGTCGCTTGCTAAAGGTTGAAGGCTCTCTTGCTCAAATTGATCTCGGGATCTTGATCTTGATTTTTGAATTGGAGTGAATTTGAGGCACAAGCTTTTGTCACTAAACTTGTGGGTTGAAGATGATGATAATTCTTGAACCATTTCCCCTCTAGATTTAGGCTCCCTTTTATAGAATTTCCAAATCTTAGATCTAGAATTGAAATTTGAATTCCCCCCACAAGTTAGTTATCAAATAATTTAAATTTCCCTCCAAAAAGTTAGTTAAGCTTTAAATTTTGAATTTCCCTCCAAGAATCTGTTAAGCCGAGCCTTCTAGAGATGCCACGTGGAGCTTCTGGGGTCTTCTGGAAGCTTTGGCCGTTACAATTTAACATGTGATGAATTTTGATGGCATGATCTCTTCAATTGGCCGCGGATCCGCCGCGCCAATGGGGCTTGGGCCGCGGATCCGCGGCCCATTAATGGCCTTGATGGTTTCTCTTGATATGGTAATACTTGGGCTGACTAGTGGGCTTCTTTCTGATGTTTGGATTTTTATTTGGCCTTCTGTATTGCTCCAGATCTTTAGCCTTTGAATTGGTGTGTCTTTTATTAGTTCATTTCCCAATTAGGCCCTGCTTCTGGAATTTCCTGCACAATTTCACCGAGACAAGAGTTGCGCAATACAAGGATGATGCGATGCCATGAAACACACACAATTTCCCTAAAAGTGCTGGTTTTAGGTGTACAGTACAAGTAATCCAATATTTTACATGTGTTTTGCAAATATGAGTGATATGAATACAGGATAGCTTTACTTGACTGCAAAAGGTAGGGAAATTGCCGTGTTAGAAATACTGTATTTTCGACTGATCAAATTCCCCCAAACTTATTTTCGATCGTCTCGATCGAACTGTTTTATTAAAAAGAGAAGGAGAAAATAAAGAAAGAGAAAAGCACACTTTCGTAGGCAACACGATTGCACTGAGCACGTGCAACAAGCCTTTAAACCTCTAGGTGTCCCTAGTAGGAGGAGTGTTGTCTCCTGAGGATTTTCAGCGGATTGCACCCACAAAATCCAATAATAAAAGGAAGATCATGAATATTACATTTAAAGACAAGAATTGTAAAAGAAAAGCCTTGAAAATTAGGGTTTCCAACTAAGCTAGCTTTTCGGTTGTCATGAGCCCTATCTTAATGCTCATGAAAAGATGTCAGAAATCACGTCCTCCCTCAATAAAACATCGTCTTATTCTTCATTCCTATCTTTATTCCAAACATCGATCATATCACCCTGTGTGTGTGTAAAGGACATCCCTACACCCGGAGAATTCAATTCAAGCTATCATACTCTTACCCATCAGCCTCAGTACTTTTTGATGTGCTTGATGAGCTCACACACTTTCATGCGACCGTTAATACTTCTTGAGGTACTAACCGACCGATTACTCATGTGCTTGCTTATTCGGTGTATTTTCCTCTTCTTGCACCACCTTAGGTATAGCAGTGACTCCCAGACCAGTTGGCCTTAGGGCACTAGGTGAAAAGGCACCCTTGCTATAAATTTTTTATTATTGCCCTTGGTGATAACAAAACCAGTGTCCATTTTTTTTCCACCATTTTCTTCATTTTTTTTTCATACATCGGCTTTAAGACAAGAGCATTTCAAGGTATCCTCTACTAACCCGGGCTTTAAGACGTGTGTAAGTGCGAATAGCAGGGTATCAATGTTCAAAATGTTTGGCTTTCCAGAATAGAAACTATTTTTTCAGACTTATTTTTATCCTCAGATTAGTGACTTCCTTCATCTTACTAACCCTTAGGACAACGACTCATAACTACTTATTACTAGTTCGTATAAGAATACTTCTAATTTTCTCAGTTTTCTTAAATTTTTCTAATCTCATGGATGTAATTGTTCACTATCTAATCTTTTATTATCATAAATATTAAATAGTTTTATATTTTGAAATTTTTTGAATTTTTATGGATTTTGAAAATTTTTAAATTTTTATAGGTTTTTATCGGTTTTGAAAAATTATTTACAAAAAATCTTTACACAAAATTTTTATGGGTTTTGAAAATTTTTAAATTTTTATGGTTTTTAAAGAAATGTTTTGTGCTTATGCAAATGATATGCACATGATACAAAACTAAGCACAAACCTCCCCCAAACTTGTTTTCAACAGTGTCCTCACTGTTGCCACCCGCTATATCTACAAAACCTGTAAGCCTAGGAGGAATTTATTAGTGGGGGCAAAATATATAAGTGAAGATCCTCCCCCAAACTTATTTTTGACTCGCAATTTTTTTGTAAAATTTTTCTTTTCAAGAGCCAGAAAAATTGCCCCCCCCAAACTTGAGTTATGCAATGTTAAGCTTTGAAAATCACATGAGGGGGTCAAGAATCATTGGTCGATGCCAAGCTTTGCAAAGACCGAAGATCAACACCAACCATTCGAAGATTTTATCAATGCAGTGCTCGGGTTGGTGGAAGAAGAAGTGGGGAAAGGGTAAGGGGTGGAAGAGAGTCTGTGCGCCTCTCATTTTGGAGAGACGAAGCAGTGAATGTGATGGATTACTCGCATTCTTTTTACAATTCAGAGGAAGGGGTGGAGGTTCAATTTCAATGATTGGGACATGATTCATCTCAACACCCGTGTTATTCAGAAATGCGAGTTCATCAGCGAAGATCTCCTCAAAAGTTTCATCAATACCCCGAAGAATAATGTCATCACAAAGTGCGGGGTGATCTTCAGACTCTAAAAGCAGTTCATAATCGGTGTTAGTTGTTGACCCGGACATCTCGGTGGAAGAGTCCGTATGTGTATGATGCATAGTTGGGTCAAATAACAACGTATGAAAAGAGTCAAGATCGGTATCAGGAGGATCATCAAATTCGCTGCTGTCGACATCCATTAAATCGACAGAACAGACCTGAGCAGTAGGTTCGGAGGGTACACTTCCAATCTTGTAAATGTTCAGCTCTATTGACCTATTCCCAAAGGATAAGGTCATAGAGCCATTATGACAGTTGATGATAGCGTTGGAAGTGGCCAAAAAGGGGCGACCTAAAATCACCGGAATTTGATTCCGTGGGTTCGCTACAGGCTGTGTATCAAGTACAATAAAATCCACGGGGAATACAAATTCCCCAATTTTTATTAACACATCCTCCAGTTCACCCCTAGGTTTGGTGATTGATCGGTCAGCCATCTGGAGAGTGCAATGGGCTGGTTTCAACTCTCCGATCCCTAGTTGCTCATAGACTGAGAAAGGAAGCAGGTTAACACTGGCGCCAAGGTCTAAAAGAGCACGATTGATATGTTTATCCCCAATAGAAATCGATATCGTAGGACATCCTGGGTCCTTACGTTTCTTTGGTAGCGGAGGGATAAAAGCAGTGCTAATGCTATTAGACATGAAGACCTTCTTTGGCACTTGAGTCTTCCTCTTCCTAGTGCACAAGTCCTTAAGAATTTTCGCATAAGCGGGGACTTGTTGAATCGCATCTAGGAGAGGGATGTTGATGTTAACTTGCTTGAACATGTCCATAATCTTCTCCATATGTGGACTCGATGTGTTAGCCCTTAACCGATTAGGGTAAGGTGCTTTAGCAATGAGCGCTGGGTCCATCATAGGAGAAGGAAGTGTGTGTGGCCCCGATCCCAAAATAGAAGTGGGGATCGTCTGTGGAGGAGTAAAAGAGGTGGGCTGAGGTGTCGAACCTAGTGGAAATGGAGAATAGGCTCGCAAGAAGGCGGTGGGGTAGAAGAACAAGAATCAGAAGCAGAAGCGTGTTTGTGAGGAAAGGTCTCAGCCGGGGTGTTGATAGGATCATCAATATCATCAACTTCTTCCCCAACATGGTTATCCAGCACTCTTCCCGATCTCAACGTTGTGATGGCCTTTACATTGTAATGCCCAGGATTCGGTAGGGGTTGAGACGAAAGTTTCCCTTTTTCTCTCGCACTTAATTCGGACTTAAGTCGTGCAATCTCAGCTTCCATCGTTTTGATACTCTCAGCTTGGGACGCTGAGTTTTTCTTTATCTCACCGACGGAAGACTTAACCTCGGCCGACACTTCCATGAAATTTGACATGAGTGATTTCATGGTTTGAGCGAATTGAGAGAAGTCGTCAGAACAGGTCGACTGCATAGGATTAGAAGGTGCAGGAGTGTTGACCTGGTTTTTGAAATTTTGTGACTGGTAGGGGTGCTGGGTGAGGTGAAGTGGTTGCTGTTGTGGAGGAAGAGCCCGTTGGAATTGATTAGGGTTTGGAACCGTGTTTTGGGATTGGTTCCAGGCAAAATTCGGGTGATTCCTCCAACCCTGATTGTATGTAGAAGAAAAAGGGTCGTTTCTAGGTCTTTGGAATGCAGCATTGGTATGCTTGAGACCTTGAAACTGGGAGTTTAATGGACATTCTTCCGTCAAGTGAGAAGGGTCAGAACAGCACCCACAAACGGTTTTGGGGAGCGACATTGGGTTTAGGGAGGCTGCTAGGAATTTGTGTTCCATGGCGTCGAGCTTCTTTTGCATTGCTGCCATCTCAGCTCGAACACCTATGGACACATCTATTTGGTGTATTCCACCCCTACTCGATGGCTGGGTTCCAGTCTCCCACTGAAGTGACTTTTCAGCGAACTCTTCTAAAAATTTCCACGCTTCCCCATCATCCTTGGTCATAAAGGTTCCTTGACACATGTTTTCAAGGTTTTGTTTAGTGGTAGGGTTACTGCCCTCATATATGATTTGGCAAAGTTCCCAGTTCGGGATGCCGTGATGTGGGCATTGAACCAAAAGATCCTTGAATCAGTCAAAGTATTTTGAAAATGGTTCAGCCGGAAGCTGGGAGAATTGATAGAGTTCACTACGGATTCGAGCTGTCTTTTGCATAGGGTAGAATTTCTTAAGGAACGCCGCAACGAATTCTTCCCAATTCGTGATGGAATGTGCGGTGGTGTTATACAGCCACTTCTCGGCTATATCGCACAAGGTAAATGGAAGAAGTCGTAGACTCATGGCATCCAAAGAAAGTTGTGATGTCCCCATCATTGCGCATACGTTTTCAAATTTGGTAATAAAAACGTACGCGTCTTCAGTCTCGAGACCGTGGAATTTGGGTAGAAGGTTGATGTACTGGGGCTTGATCTCAAAGTTATCCTCGTTGGCTGGTGGAATGGATAAGCAGGTCGAGAGAGGACCTCGCAAAGGGTAACACCTCTCTTGGAGAGCGATGCGGGGTGGAATCTGCGCACCAACGGACGGCGGCAGAGTAGCGGTAAAGAGGTTTGATGGAGGCTGATCCATCGGTGTGGGTGTGGTGGGGGGTAAAAGAAAGGTAAATGGAGAAATACCGACTTCGGAGTCGATCGAGGGGACGCGGACAAGACGGGCACTAGAATCCCGTGTCCAGCCTATCTTGTACTAAAAGGGGTTAGTACAAGTGGCAGCGTGATTTATAATTAGGGGAAATGAAATGAGTGCGGTGTTTGTTTTGAAAAATGATACGGATTTTGAAAATATAATGCAACAAGCAATACCCTAAAATTTATGGTCACCTAGGTCCGATCTCTAGACCGCTCCTAACTGCCAGAAGACAAGACGCTGGATAGAATCCTCCACTGCCTCTTTGTTCCGCCTGTGGCCAGGTAAGTGCCAGGTAAGTGGGAGGTTCTACACTACGTAAGTAGTGGGCCTAATTAAGTAACCACTAGCCTTCGACACACTTTCCTAGGCACCACAAGAGAAACGCGGATAAGCAATGAAATTACCCACGGCCTTCTTCTGTCCTAAGTGAGCGCGACGGTCCTTAGAGTCATCTCTAGATATTTTTTAATTAATGATGGTAATGCGGATGCAGGTTTGTGATTTTTGGGGCCTAGGAAGGGTAATGAACTCCCCACCTAATCTGAATTTGGCCGTGCCCCTTAATTTCCGTATTAATTATGCAAACAACCACAAAATCAAAAACAAGCACACTTTTTATTTTGCTTTTTGCGGCGCAGCGATTATTTGCAAAGAAACCTGCACGAAATGTTAATTGGAGCAGATTTTAGAGAGGAGATAAGAAAGTTAGAGATTACCTGCAAAAGATTTTACAGAGAGCTCCTTAATGGGCCGCGGAACCGCCGCGTAATGGAGGTATTGGCCGCGGAAACGCGGTGGGATGGTGGGGTCTCTGCACAAAAATTCTTCAGCAAGCTCCTGATCTCTTCCTTAATCCTCTGGAATTCACCAAATAATTTTCCAATTTTCCAGCAAGCTCCACATCTCTTTGCAATTAACCACAACAACACGTATTAGTATTTTGTGCAAGTTTTGATCTAAAAAATATTGATGGAATAAACTTTTCAACTCAAATTTCAAAAAATGAACAAATAGCACACGATCCCCGGCAACAGCGCCATTTTGATTGGATGATTTTTCGATTGTGTAGTGTTTTTGAGAAAATAGATTTTAGAAATTACAATCAAAAATATTTTGACCGCAATCAATAACGGTGTCGGATGTAGCGCGTTAGTAAGTTGCGGATCGTCCAAAGGGAAAGTGAGTTCCGTTCAATTTCCGAATTAGATGAGTTGAAAATTTAAGGCAAAGAAAAGAAAACAATTCATGATTTGCATTTAAAGATCAAGAAATAAGAAAAATCTAGATCTAGAAAAGGCATTAAAAGCAAGAATTGAGATGTGTGATAATTTCCAACCAACAATCAAGATTAGAAGTATGGCTCGTAGGAGTGGATCGGATCTATAGATGTGATGAGATCTAAAGATTACTAATTCTTATCCATTAATGAATTGATACCAGATCGATGCAAAATTCATCGAGGTTTAAGGATCGTGCGGGAAAATTAGGGATTTCGCAACCAATCCTTTGTCCTTTCGATGGATCACATTCAAATTCTAGCTTCTAGTCAATCAAATGTTTAATAGTTGTTCCCTAGTTTCGAGTGAACACGATCAAGAAAGCATCATCTCGAAACTAGGTCATTAATCATTTGATTCACTAGAATTTCCAAACATTATAGGATTTAAGAATTGTAGAAAGATCTAAATCATCATCATCTAAAGATCGTCACAACTCCTACACGAGCGGAGATTACTCAAACATCATGATCACAAACACAATCACAAATTGAATTCTAATCATTATGCTTGAATTAAAAGATAAGCAAGAGTATAGAAAATTCACCTTTATTTATCAACAAATTTCTTTACAACTTTCTTGAATTTACAAAAGGAAGGAACTAGATCGTCGATTTCGGCTTCGCTCGGCTCCTTGAGTCGCGGATCGGCGTGGATCTCTTGCTCCGTTGGAATCCGGCGTCGCTTGCTAAAGGTTGAAGGCTCTCTTGCTCAAATTGATCTCGGGATCTTGATCTTGATTTTTGAATTGGAGTGAATTTGAGGCACAAGCTTTTGTCACTAAACTTGTGGGTTGAAGATGATGATAATTCTTGAACCATTTCCCCTCTAGATTTAGGCTCCCTTTTATAGACTTTCCAAATCTTAGATCTAGAATTGAAATTTGAATTCCCCCCACAAGTTAGTTATCAAATAATTTAAATTTCCCTCCAAAAAGTTAGTTAAGATTTAAATTTTGAATTTCCCTCCAAGAATCTGTTAAGCCGAGCATTCTAGAGATGCCACGTGGAGCTTCTGGGGTCTTTTGGAAGCTTTGGCCGTTACAATTTAACATGTGATGAATTTTGATGGCATGATCTCTTCAATTGGCCGCGGATCCGCCGCGCCAATGGGGCTTGGGCCGCGGATCCGCGGCCCATTAATGGCCTTGATGGTTTCTCTTGATATGGTAATACTTGGGCTGACTAGTGGGCCTCTTTCTATTGTTTGGATTTTTATTTGGCCTTCTGTATTGCTCCAGATCTTTAGCCTTTGAATTGGTGTGTCTTTTATTAGTTCATTTCCCAATTAGGCCCTGCTTCTGGAATTTCCTGCACAATTTCACCGAGACAAGAGTTGCGCAATACAAGGATGATGCGATGCCATGAAACACACACAATTTCCCTAAAAGTGCTGGTTTTAGGTGTACAGTACAAGTAATCCAATATTTTACATGTGTTTTGCAAATATGAGTGATATGAATACAGGATAGCTTTACTTGACTGCAAAAGGTAGGGAAATTGCCGTGTTAGAAATACAGTATTTTCGACTGATCAACAGGTTAAGGGATTCTACGGTTATTTTCAAAAAACACATCTTTTCCTAAAAACACCGTAGCCCTTATTTTTCTAAACACCACGATTCGTGTTATTTCAAATGGCAAAAACTATATGACATATATATATATATATTGATATAGATTCTTCATTGTTGTGTTATTATTCATTTTCCGTATATTCTTGTTATTCACATTGCATCTCATGTTTAAATGTGTTTATTGTTATATTAAACCCATGCTGTCAGGACACCAGCACCATTATCGATGATGCGTATGTTCCATGTACACCTACTTGCCGTCTCACACACTTCATCATCGATAATTGCCATGCCACTACACAGTAGGATTGTTGCATCAGGATATGACCCCTTGTATGACATACTTGCGTACACACATATTGTACACACATACTTGCATACATACATAGATGATTCTGGCTTGATTTTGGAGATTTGGGAACCACAAGATATATTTTAAAACTGGATTCATTTGAAAGAGCGGTTTTCCCTTGATATGTGCCTATTACTATTCCATGTTGCATGATATAATGATATGCTTACATTTCTTTTATATGTCGCATACATCATGCTTTATGATTATCGCATTGAGATATGTTGATTTCATGAGATGTCTGGATTTGAGAACCGTGGCTATTTCAAAAGAAAGCATGTACTGTTTTAAAAACCCGGTTTCTCTTTATATGATATTTCAGTACGTCCACCATGCGTTTTCTCTATTCTGAGACGTGTGACATGTGAAACCCGATTCGAGGAGGCGGATGATCCGTCTGTGGGTTCATGGTGGACCCGGTATGGTACCCCGGGGAGAGAGAGAGATTTTGTGTGGATGACGATGAGCCTGCCAGAGGGACCACTACCTACCGGTGATTGTATTTGAGCTCGGTGGATATCCGGAGGATACCGACCGGAGTTGAGAGATGATACGGGCCGATCCGGACTGATGGAGCCCGTGGGCCGATCCAGACTGACGGAGCCCTATATATATATGAGGATTTACGTGCGGATGCTGGGCACAGGTTTCATGATGTTTTCGAGTGTCGATGCTGGACACTCAGGTTCCATGATTTTGTTGTGTCGCGAGGGACACACGTTGATTTATATCCTCATACTTCCATGCATATGCTTTATGATATTTACATGCATGCTGTTTTGTGTCATTGGTTGACACGTGGACGAGATCCACATGCATATAGACATTGATTACATAGTTGGATGATATCCGCATACTTATAAACTTCATGATATAGTTGACATTGATTCATGTTGATTACATTGATCATAACTCATAATGATGATATGTTGCTACCTGAGGCACTGACACGAGCACTTGGTATTACACTGATGTATAGATATTTACCCTTGCCACCTTAACATGTTTCAGACTTTATCATATTGAGGATATATATATTACTGATCGTTTGACCTAGGATTGAATCATGCACATGATTTCTGCTTTGTGATGTTTTCTACTCACGAGTTGGCAACTCACCCCCGTTGTGCCACAGTTCTTGCAGGATTTTGCCGTACAGGTTTCATTGCGGTTTTTGGCACACCGCTTCCTTTCTGGGTGATTGCTTTGGTAGGTGGGTTCACTTGCATCGTGACCACCATTATACTTATTTATTTTCAGTTGTATCTAGTAAAATTCCATCACCAGACTTGTATATTTATTTCATACTTAGAAACCAGTTGTGTATTATTTCGACCTTAGAGTCGTGCGTTGTAGTATTACGGTTTTCTTGATGATCTTGAGTTTCCTTTTGAGTTTTGACCTTCGCCCTTCGGCGTTGTATATTATATTGCTTGCGTGGTTGTGACCGTCGATTGACGAAGAGCTAGCTCCCGCTTGGGGATGCCTTTTATCATTGTGCATATATTATTCATGTTGTACCCCGTTTGGGGCCAGTTTTGATAAAGGAAACTCTGCCGAAATTTTCAGAAAAGACTTGAGGTTTTAAAAATGCATATTCGGTTTACTTATTTAAAAACCTTGTTTTTAAAACATGTCTTCTTCACTTCTTTAAAACTAGTTTTCCTTCATTTATTATTTAAAATGGTTTTAGATTTCTGGGATTTTGGCTTACTTGAATTAGATGAGGTCCTATAGACTTCATACGATTCTTGGGACAGTCACGTGCTATTTCGGGTCATGACATTTTTGGAATTTAATATTAAAATAATATATTTCGCTAAAACTACCCGATTTGCGAATTTGGGGTTTTCGTAAAATGGTATAAATATATACCAATAATTGTGAAATAATTGGATATTAAAATTATTTATTCATTTAAAAATATATTTATTGGGTTTGGCATTTTTATAATTAATTATATGCGGTTTAAATAAAAAAATTGATTAGTGCACTACTAATCGCGATTAAGCCAAATCCGTTTTTCTACATTTTTCCATGGCTAGTGCACCATGACATGTTGCATTTTGTTGCATGTTGTTTCATTTGTGTTGTTTTAGTAGTGTTATGTGAATTATTGTGAGAAAAAGGAAAAAAGAGAGAATTATTGAAGAGAGAGAGAGTATGACATGGCATGTGATGATTGAGAGAGAGTGAGAAAAGAGAGAGAGAGAGAGAGAGAGATAGAGTGGGCTGTTAGTTGTATATATGCCATTGTTGTACATACGATGTATATTATGATGGATGCTTGGATATATATAGAGAGGACTTTCTTGCTCGATATGATAATATGCTATCTGGTTTCACTTTGTCTTAACATGTTGACCTGTATTGGTTTACTGTCTTGCTCTCACATGTTGATAAAGCCCTTAGGATATGTACTTGACTACTAGGACTATGATGAGATCATACTAGTGGGGCTAGGGTAGTCAACGAGTACATCCTATAACTGTTCCTAGTCGAGGGTGTATCGAGACAGGGCATCGATACACCAGAGTAGACTAGCGTATACGCATCTAGACCCATATGATGGGCGATGGATGATCCCATAACCATCGGTGTTTGACATCAAAGATGGTGTACGGGTGCTCAGTAGAGACTGGGTACACTGAACGGACTCGCCCAGAACTCCTAGATGGTATTATACCTATCGCCAGATAGCAGTTCTCTGGTGACACCGGTACAGGCTAGTCTGTAGACCCGAGATTGTCATAGACTCTTGTGTGATTCCTACTGTGCTTTGATTTCCATCTTACCACGTCCAAGAGGGCGTGCAAAACGATGGCTTTTGGGTATAGTCCCGAATCACATGGAGGCAATGAGCGATAAGAGGGGTTTCGTCTCTCCCAGTATTGGGAGTTGATGTTGCTCTGTGTTCGATTGGCTATAACTGGAAGTCCCTGGCCAGGGCTGTTATGGAGATTTACTGGTAAGAGTTATTAGTAGTTTCTCGACCTGTTATGAGCCTCACATCGACACGACTTATCGGTTACTAGGGTCTGACGTTCATCACCCCTAGACTAGATATGCGACATATAAGACGAAGAGACCGGACTGTACAGGTAGTGTTACTGATTGGCTCAACGAGATTTTTGACAGCTTCGCTGGTTTTCTTCTGATCGCTCAATACCCGGGTGGCTGTTACGTTTAGTTGACCGCTTGCGGCTTGTGGGTGTTTGATACGATCATCACTTACTGCCGGCGTATTGACGAGTCTTAGAGTCCCACACAGGAGTTTCCTAGCTCAGACGAAATGATGTAGTGTGCATATGAGATATGCGTGGGGACCCGATTGAATGCGAGCATGTGATACCGTATGTTAATCGGGCGTTTTTCTATTGGTCGGGTCGTATGTGATATGACCGGATTGTTAAATCAAATGTTGATTTAACATTATACTTTTAGTTTTATTCTTTATTTAAAACCCTTTTCCTTAAAGAAGATGTATGCATATATGTATGCACATGTTGATGTGCATGGACACATACATGCATAGTGTCATGGTTGATGATACAACATTGGTGGCAATATAAGACTTACATGGTTCAATATATATATATATATACACACATATATTTTTATTTGGAAATAAAAGGGCAAATGGAAATTAAATCATTAATAGTTTTTTCCACACACTTCTTTGCTTTGACCTTGGTTAAACCCTTGGTTTAGTTTCCATTCGGACTTTAACCCAAATAGAAAATATCCAGATATTATTTGAACAATGGTTTGTAATGACAAATAGAAAATATATATACTATCTTTTCTATTTTTTTCATTAAGCTTGATCATTATCTTTTGACAAAAGCTTTAGCCACCATTATCATCTTCTTCCTCATTCTCCAAGCTCTCTTGAGTTTTCCATAGAGTGAGGGTATACAAAAGAAAGGGTTTTGATTAGAGAATACAAACCACATCATCATTCTACACATCTCTAGCCTATTTGTGTAGAGTGTTTGCTCTACTTTTTCATGGATCAAGTAAAGCAAGGAGCTTTGGGCAAAGGGACTTCGGGTGGATCATCATGGACTTGGAAGGTTGCTAGCGATCCGTTCCAAACTCTCAAAGGTCCAAGGAGTCACCAAAGAGAGACTACAAAGGTTGTAATCTCTACTCTTAGTGATAGATTGTTCTTTGTATGTGATACAAAACTTGTTACCCTAGAAATTCTAGTTAAGATTCATGGATTGTTTGCTTTGCACCTCTCTAAATTTTTATATGGCATGAGTGATGCTACCAAACCCTAGACTAGGTGCAAGGGAAACCCAATAGTGGTATCAAAGCCTAGCTAGAATTTTAGACACGGTGTTAAAACAAATACGAAAACGAAATCGACTCCGAAATACGGTATTATGAAACCCTTAAAATGCTCTCTGTAAATTTTCTAAAAAGTACTTTAAAGTTTTTTCAAACAGGTGCAGAATGTAGTATGGGAGTATATAAGAACATGGGTGAAATACGGAGTGAGGTGCTCGGATTTTGCCCTAGCACCAGGCCAGAAAATCCGGCCTGACCGCCCCCTAGTCCCCTCTGCACTCCGTATTTCTCCTGTGGTCTGTACTTCTATATTTGGGGTTTCTAGTATTATTTGTTTAGTCCAATTTTCATGTGATGATTATTTTGACCTGGGGCTAATTCGTAGTGCTTCGTAGTCGTTTAATTTAACACTGTATTGGTAACCTTGACAATGTTTAGCAGTTCGAACGAACTTCGAGCACCACATTTTGTACCTCGCTGAAATTTCCAAGTTTTGTAATCTTCCGAAGTTGATTGTATTCGTAAAATCGTGCAAGTACCCCTATGGACCCTCTAGAAGACTATACTATCCTTAACTCGATTCTATGCCCACGGAACCGCGATCGAACCCTAAGGTTTTCCGTAGTTCCGTGGTGTCATAGGTGAGGCATTGATTAACTCCTTCTACGGCTGGTCCATAGACACTGTGGCACGGTTTTTGAGTGTTTTGACTTTGCTCAAGTGTTGAGCTCACGGGGGTAATTTATGAGTGTATGTTGATTCGATCGAAACATTAAACATCGTCTTGTATTATTGTGAATGTGATACAATATGTGGAATTCAAATTGTTAGGCATGAAATCCGTAATATATGATATTTCGGGTTTACGATGTCTAAGGTGTTTATGAATTCCAAATGTTGTAGTTTTTCACTTTTCTTTTCTGCGACCGTAAGTGTAGTATGTGGGGTATTGCCGGCTTCGTTGCTATACATCAACGACAATCGGGATACGCATACTTGCTTACGTTGATGATATGAGATATTATGTGTTGCTGTGATATGTTATATTGGATCGTCGTGTTCTGAATAGCTGGGGGTTTTATGTGAGATGAGGGTTTTTATTTTCATTCATGTAAAATTCATTGTATGTAATATTCTTTTATTGGGGCACTTCCGGGTTGAGGTTGATGTCACCATTGTATATTATTTACTTTTCCGCATTAGGATAGACCCAAGGAGGGGAGCAAAAGTAACCGGGTTCTAGGGTCCAGTAGGAGGCCATCTCGAGGAGTCGAGACCGGGTCTCCTAACCCTAGAATTGGCAGTGTTACTTGCCGCCCTCATAGGGGTCTAGGGATATGGGCTTGGCTATTCATCGCGACCGTGGAATCCGTGTTTTATACAGGCTCGAAATAAAACACGGACCTCCTAGTATATCCAATATTTCATATGTTTTTTCTGCTGATGATATACTGTGATGTGATCATATTATATGCCTGAGACAAATGCTTTATTATTGTATATATGATATATAATAAACGTTGCTTATATTTTACACCCGCGCTAGTCCCGTCCCGGTATGCTGTTAGTTAAGTAGGCTAACGGTGCATAACGGAACATTGTGGCGAATGCGGATGGCATAAGCGTACGTTATATTTTTGTTTCTTCTGTGATGCTTTGGAAGCATAAATGATGGGATTTATTAATGAGATTAATAAAAGAAAAGAAACCTAAAAGATGTTGTAGAATCAAATTTTCAAAAAGGGTAGCTACAGTTTTTGCTATGCATAGTGGTATATGTGATATACCCTGCACCTTATTCGATGAGGAAAGAGCCGAGATCCCTTCACCGGGAGTGAACTCTTTAGAGAATCTAGAAAAGCCTCAAAAACACTCATTTTCAAAATCACTTGTTTCTACAACGATATCGAGTTCTTTACGCTCATGGTTTTCTGAAAAACCTGAATAGCTCTCCATCATTTTAGATAGGTACTACTTAGTATTCGTACTACGTTTGTTGGCCTGCGTCAAGGCGTAGTGTGCGGTAGCTAACTAGTGCTTATCTGCAACATAAAATGTGATTGGATTATGGTAGTCATACGACTTTGTTGGCCTGCGTCAAGGGTCGTGCGGGTGGGTTTAATTCAATCAAAAAATGACGGGTTGAACTTGACTAGCAGACTATGGTTTGTTGGCCTGCGTCAAGGTCATGGCACGCTAGGGGCAAAAGCATTATCGGGAGTTTCAAGAGTTGAAATTTGCAATAAGATTGCATACCTTCTATGAAATAGTTGGATCCTGATACCCACTGCGAGTAAGAGTTACTCCTGGGAGTGTTTTACACAAGACAATTAGCCGATCAAGTAGGTGACTAGAAAGGTGTTAACGTGGTTATGCCTCTGGGAAAACGAGGTTTATTCTAATTAGGTCCGTGTGAAAGCACAGGGAACCTCCCTCAAAGTACCAACACGGGCCTGGCTGAAAGATTGGCGAACTTGTAAGGTGTAATTAATCCCGGCTAATCTTACCTTTTAGGGTTTGAAGGAAGATTTGATGAAAACAGTGGGAGCTATCCTGATTAGATAAGATAATAACCAATCTAATCTTGTAAGAGCATATGCTAAAGTATTTTATTCTCTCTCTCTCTCCAGGTAGAGACCATGTCAGGCCTTAATCAAGATAATAATATGGATGTATTGACTGAACCCGCTTATTATACTGAGCAGGGGAACGTTGGTCCCACACCAACTTATAATTGTTATAAGTCCGAGCAGAAAATAGGAGAATATCCAGATTCTCATGCCGCCCAAACGAAGAATAAGTATGATGATGCATCTTCTTCAGGTGTGTTAGTTATCGAGAACTGTTTCTCAATTCACTCTACGTCCTGGGTATTGGATACCGGATCGGGATCCCATATATGTAATATGTTACATGGTCTACGGAAAGGTAGGGAACTGGGAGAGGGTGATCATTCCGTAAGAGTAGGGAATGGTGCAAATGTTGTAGCCAAGGCTGTTGGCGAATATCACCTTGTGTTACCAAATGGTAATATATTGATTCTGAACGAATGCTATTACATTCCGACCCTGATATGCAATCTTATATCAGTTTCTTTATTGAGTAAAGAGGGATATAATTTTGTAGTACAGGATAATGTTATGAAAATCTTCCTGAATCAAAAGTTGATTGGATCAGGCTCGTTAAATAATGGCATATACGTTCTCAATCAAACTACAGTACTTAATGTGCAAAACACACATAAGAGGAAGAGTTCAGAAATGAATGAATCCTACTTGTGGCATTGTATACTAGGTCACATCAATGCGACACGACTGGATAAGTTACTTAAGGATGGATATTTGAATCCGTTCGAATTTTCATCTTATGACACTTTCCAGTCATGTCTCAAAGTCAAGATGACCAAAACTCTGTTTAGTGGACATGGAGAAAGAGTTACGGAACTCTTGGGATTGATACATAGTGATGTATGCAGTCCCATGTCTACACATGCCAGGAATGGTTCCTCATACTTCATTACATTCATTGACGATCTCTCAAGATACGGACATGTGTTCCTGTTGAAACACAAGTCTGAAGCTTTTGAGAAATTCAGAGAATATAAGAACGAAGTAGAGAACCAAATGGGTAAAAGTATTATGATTCTTCGATCAGATCGAGAAGGAGAATACTTGAGCAATGAGTTCCTGGACTATCTAAAAGAGAATGAGATTCTCTCTTAGCTCACTCCTCCTTATACACCACAGCACAACGGTGTATCGGAGCGGATGAATCGCACCCTATTAGATATGGTGCGCTCTATAATGAGCACTGCTGAGTTGCCTATTTCCTTTTGGGGATATGCACTGGAAACAGCTGCAGACCTATTAAATATGGTTCCCACCAAATCTGTGCCAACCACTCCATATGAGATATGGAAAGGAAAGAGAACATATCTTAATTATTTTAAGATATTGGGTTGTCCGGCATATGTGAAAACACAGAATCAGGACAAGCTCGGCGCAAGCTCTTTTCTGTGTAAGTTTATTGGATATCCCAAACATTCGAAAGGATATATCTTCTACCACACCGAAGAACAAAAGGTGTTTGTTTCTCGGCATGCCACCTTTTTAGAAAAGGAATTTCTTGAAAAAGAAATTAGGGGCAAGGAGGTAGAACTGAAAGAGGTTCCAGCGACACAAACTACGACAGAAGATTTGGTAGAACCAGAGGATTCAGTACTACCCGATGAACCCCAGCCTCTCCGCCGATCTAGTAGGGTTCCTTATCCACCTGAGAGATACTACGGTTTTCTCATAGATGGTGGGAGAGAGTATTGCATCAAGGAAGATGATGACCCGACTAGCTTCGAGCAGGCTATCACGAGTGGAGACTCTGTGAAGTGGCTGGATGCAATGCGATCTGAGATGGAATCCATGTACACTAATAAAGTATGGACTTTGGAAGTTGCTCCTAAAGGGGTAAAACCCATTGGGAGCTAATGGATCTTTAAGAAGAAACTTGGTGTAGATGGAAAAGTGGAGACTTTCAAAGCTAGACTTGTTGCAAAGGGTTTTCGTCAACGACCAGGTATGGATTATGATGAAACCTTTTCTCCAGTGGCTATGCTTAAGTCCATCCGGATCTTACTTGCCATTGCTGCATACCATGACTACGAAATCTGGCAAATGGATGTTAAGACCGCCTTTCTAAATGGTGATTTAGAGGAGTGCGTGTACATGACTCAGCTAGAGGGCTTCATAGACAGTGGGAGCAACAGAAAGGTGTGCAATCTGTTTAAATCCATCTACGGGTTAAAGCAGGCATCGCGGAGTTGGAACATCTGTTTTGTAGTCAAAAAGTTTGACTTTATCAAGAACATAGATGAACCTTGTATATACAAGAAGGTTGCAGAGAGTAAGGTGTTCTTCCTCGTATTGTACGTGGATGACATACTCTTGATAGGAAATAATGTTCCTATGCTGCACTCGGTCAAGCTCTTCTTATCACATAGATTCTCAATGAAAGATCTAGGTGATGCCTCCTGCATTTTGGGGATTAAGATCTATAGAGATAGATCTAAAAGGATACTGGGATTGTCCCAATCCAGGTACATTGACACCATACTAAAGAGGGTTAGTATGGATGAATCCAAACATGGGAACCAACCCACGATTTCTGGACTCACTCTCTCCAAAGAGATGTCTCTTAAGACTGATTTGGAGAGAGCTCGCATGCAAGGGATACCCTATGCTTCGGCAGTAGGCTCTATCATGTACGCGATGCTATGTACTAGACTTGATGTAGCATACTCACTAAGTGTAGTGAGTAGGTATCAAGAAGATCCAGGAGAGAGTCACTGGACAGCTATGAAGAACATTCTCAAGTACTTGAGAAAGAATAAGGAGATGTTCTTGGTGTATAGTAACGGAGAACTCCAGGTGGAGTCCTTTACCGATTCAAGCTTACAAAGTGATAAGGACGACTCTAAGTCGCACTCGGGATTTGTCTTTACCCAAAATGAGGGGGCGGTTTGTTGGAAGAGTTCCAAGTAAGAAACCGTGGCAGACTCGATGATGGAGGCTGAATACATCGCTGCCAACGATGCTGCCAAAGAGGCTGTCTGGATGAAGAAGTTCCTCACTGAACTTGGTGTGGTTCCGTCCTTTGAGCATCCAATACCTTTGTATTCTGATAACAATGGAGCTGTGGCTTTGGCCAAGGAACCCAGGTCCCATCAGAAGTCCAGACATATTCTGAGGCAGTATCACCTAATCCGGGAGATAGTTGATCGCCGCGAGATCGAGGTCAGGAGAGTTGACACGAAGGATAACATTGCGGATCCACTCATGAAGGCCATTCCTCAGATACAATTTGAGAGACTCTTCGGGATGTTTGGTATGAGATACTACAACAGCTGGCCTTAGTGCAAGTGCGAGATTGTAAGTTGTATATATGACCTAGAGGCCATTGTTGTACATACGATGTATATTATGATGGATGCTTGGATATATATAGAGAGGACTTTCTTGCTCGATATGATAGTATATTATCTGGTTTCACTTTGTCTTAACATATTGACTTGTATTGGTTTACTGTCTTGCTCTCACATGTTGATAAAGCCCTTAGGACATGTACTTGACTACTAGGACTATGATGAGATCATACTAAGGGGGCCAGGGTAGTCAACGAGTACATCCTATAATTGTTCCTAGTCGAGGGTGTATCGAGACAGGGCATCGATACACCAGAGTAGACTAGCGTATACGCATCTTGACCCATATGATGTGTAACATTTTCAAAAATATAAAATATTAATTTTGGGAATTTTTATAATTTAATATTATTTTATTGATTATTTTAATATTTAATGCAAATAAATAGGAAAAAAAAATGTTAGAAAAAAAAATTATGAAAAATTATGGAAAATTCTAAAATGGGTTAATTATTGAAATTATGACATTTTTTAAGTTTTTGTGATTAGTTTGACACTAATATAGTGCTAATCGCGATTAAAATCGCTAATCGGGTTTTTTGGTAATTTTGTGCAAAACTTGCACATACCACTTTTTTTTCCACACTTGTGTATTTTTAGCCATGGTTTTCTTTTGGGGTTACTATTGAGGTGAGAAGGTTTGGGATTTTAAAAGAAAAGAAAAAGGAAAAGTAAGTAATGATGAGAGAGAGAGAGGAGACAAGTCAACCTTACCTTTTTCAACCATGCCTCCATCATTCCCTTCTCATCTTTCTCTTCCCTCTTCTTCTTGAGCTGCTGCTGCTCTCTCTTCCCTCATTCTCCCCCTTCACTAAAACCCTAGATCCACAATGAAATCAACCCCAAAACCCCATTCCCACTTCACAAGAAATGGTCCCAAGCTCACTAGCTTCACTTTGAGCCTAATAAGATTGGATTTGGAGCACTTTGAGCAACTCAAGAATGTTCTTGAGTTGCCAAAGGAGGTAATTTCTGCACCCTCTTGTAGCATTTCAATTTCCTTATGCATCAATTCTAGTTTAGTATCGATATCGTGTCATTTGGTGGACTTTTGAGATTTCAAGATAAGGGTTAGGGTAAAACTGAAACTAAGATGAAATTGAGGCTTGTTGAGACCCTAGAAACCCTGGTGTAATGCTAATATGAACCCAAACCAGAAATGGGAACCAGAATACGGATTTTTGTAACCGATATCGGGGAAAAACTGGAATCTGCCACTGTTATTTGGAATCTGCTATCATACGAGGAACCCCAAAATAATATTGAGTGGAAATTGAGATGTGCAGGCAACCTAGAGGCAACACCCCAAACCCTAGCCCCTAACTCCTCCGTACGGCAGCCAAAATCCCTTTTCTGGCCGCAAATTGCGGCCAGACCTGAGAGGAAATTCCTCGTTTTTCGTGCATGCCCCCATTTCCTCAAATCTTGGCCCTGGGTACTTCTAGTTTTGACAGATTCTTTCTAGGGTAAAATCTGGGACATAAATCCTAAGTTGCCATTTTGGTTTCGTGTTTTCGTATTCCGTATTTTTGATTCTGAAATTGTGGACTGTGTTTTGCCTCGACTATTTGTCGTTTATACGACGATATAGAGGATTTGTTGATGGTTTTGAAGGCGTGCCATAGGTTCTCACCTATAGGCCCCCTTATCGTATCGTTTTGGATTTCATGCGCCGTTTTAATTTGGATTTGGTTTTAATGCGCATATACGATATTTGATGTGTAGGTACCCATGAAGACTTCGGGACGACAAGCAATTGCGTGGTGACGTCCGCAAATGTTGATGCAAGGTGAGTAGATTATATCTACAGGGGGAAGTCGGGTGGATGGCGTATAGCACCCCCGCAGTCCGTAGATAGATTACTATGCAGTTTATTGTGATATTAGGTGTATTGTGGATAGTATAGGGTTAGCAGTGACTAGTACAGTTCATAGTCGCGAACCCTAGGATAGAATTACACCTATACACACACCCTTGCTTATCACTTGTACTTGCACTGTGATTGATGATATGTGATGACTTTGGAGATGAGTCGATGATGTGGGCTTGGTGCCCTGGGATCGGTGCTTTGATACGATTCATATGTGGGATATGACTTGTGATTCTCGCGGGCTTGGGATATGTGTTTACCCCCGCATGCATACTTACTGATGTTACCGTTTTGTACTAGACATAGAGTAGTACCCCAGACTACATGATCTGATGATGGTGATATCTGTTATGTGATGAGACAGTGAGATGTTGACCCCTACCCAGCTATTGGGGATGCCGTACGATGATTTACCGTACGCGCCGATATTGATGATAGATCCGCACTCATAACTCGAGGATATCTTACGATATGACATTGAGGCGAGATCACCGACTATATAACCTTATATATATACCGACTCAGATTCGGGAGGTTTCCACACCTACCCCTCCTGATTGACCTGATACTTAGATGTAGTTGCATAGTAGATACTTCTCTGTGGTGTTGACTACTAGATTTCTGCATCTTCATGCTATTCGCATTGCTGGCATATGCTCATTGCTATATTATTATCATGCTGTTAGGACACCAGCACCATTATCGATGATGCGTATGTTCCACGTACACTATTTGCCGGCTCACACACTTCATCATCGATAATTGCCATGCCACTACATTGTAGTACTATTGCATTCATGAGATGATTCTTCCTTCGACATATGCACATTACTATTCCATGTTGCATGATTTACGATATGATTACTGTTCTTTACATGTCGTATACATCATGGATTGACTGCATAGCACATCGCATTGGATTTACTTCCTGATGTTGGATTTTCATGTGATTTCTGATTTTGAGGACCGTGGGATTATTTAAGAAAGGATGCTCTTTTATGAAAAACCCGGTTCCCTTGATATGATATTTGGCTGACCCGGACTGACGGATGCCCGATGTACTGAGAGAGGGATGACCCGGACTGACGGATTCCCGATATATACTCTGAGAGAGGGCTGACCCGGACTGACGGATGCCCGATGGATTGATAGAGGGCTGACCCGGACTGACGGATGCCCGATGGATTGATAGAAGGCTGACCCGGACTGACGGATGCCCGATGGATTGAGAGAGGGTGACCCGAACTGACGGATTCCCGGTATATACTTTGAAAGAGGGCTGACCCGGATTGACGGAGCCCCATATGGATGAGGATTTACGTGTCGATGCTAGGCACGGGTTTTCATGATGTTTTTCCATGATATTGTTTATATCCTCATACTTGCATACATGATGCTTATCGTCAGTGGGTGACGGGTGGACGGGTTCCACATATATACAGACATGGTTCATATACAGACTGGATTTACACTTATCATACTTCTTTGTATATATAACAGGGTATGAGGGCGCTGTTATATATACCCTTACACCAATATTAGTGGTATGGGATGCTAATATATGTGTATTGATATCATTGATATTTCATCATAGTTACTTCATGCAGACATACCTTATACTGATGACATGTGATTACCTGAGTACCTGGCACTTCATACATGATTAGATGTTACCTTGCCACCCTATTACACTCAGATATACTCTTGTGGATTATTTTACTGATCGTTGACTTAGGTTTATGTCTTGCATTCGGTTTCTGCTTGTAGATGTTTCTATTCACGAGTTGGCAACTCACCCCCGTTGTGCCACAGTTCTTGCAGGTTTTGCCGTACAGGTCCTATTGCGGCATTTCTGGCACACTTCCTTCTTGCGGGTGAATTGCTTTGGTAGGTGGATTCTTTCGTATCAGGAATCACCTTTGTATGTATTTATTCCATTGTATCTAGAAATTGTCCATCAACCAAAACTTGTATATTCTTTCAGACTCAGAGACAGTGTTGTATTATTCGACCTTAGAGTCGCGCTTAGTAGTATTGCGGTTTTCTTGCTACTTTTGAGCTTTCTTTTAGTTTTGATCCTCGCCACTTGGCGTTGTATATTATCATATCATTGCGTGGTTGTGACCGTCGATTGACGAAGAGCTAGCTCCCGCTTGGGGATGCCTTTATCATTTTATATATTGTTATTCATGTTGTACCCCATTCAGGGCCAGTTTTACAAGAGAAACTCTGCCGAAATTTTTAGAAAAGACTTATTGTTTTCAAAACGTACCTTCGGCTTAGTTATTTAAAAACCTTGATTTCAAACCTGTATTTCTTCATTTCTTTGAACCAGTTTTCTTTATTTATTCTTAAAATGGTTTTAGATTTCTGGGCTTTTGGCTTACTTGGATCAGATGGAGTCCTATAGGCTTCATATGGTTCAAGGGCCAGTCACGTGCTCTTTCGGGTCGTGACAAAGTTGGTATCAGAGCGCTAGGTTGACCTTGGTTCGAGTCTAAGTTTGACTATGTGGAGCCTAGGGAGTTGTTTATATACGGAACTTAGGCTTGACCTTACGGAACTTAGACTTGGTCGAGGGGGTATTCGACCCGAACTTTCGTCGTTTTAGGATGACCCTTGGTTGATGGATTAGGTGACTAAAGTAGAGTGACGTACCGTTGGTATGTTCCGCGGCATACTTACGACACGCCACTCCGCTTAAGGAACCTTAGGATGTACATGCTTTCGAGATTAGTGATTCTCTTCATATCCTGGATTATACATCCATTTGAGATCCCCGATTCTATTAGTTCATGATCATACCTTCATTGATGCTGTTCCTTCCTATGATCATGTATCCACTTTGGATCTGTTGTTTCCCTTCTTGCTGCTGATGTGCTCTCTTTGATACTCGATTGAGATTCCTGTCACCGTGTTTGAGCGCAGTTTGGACTGCTGCTAGGGTTACGGCCGGTGTGAGCTCGTTTGGTACGAGGGCCGACCTTTGTGTTTTCTGGTGACATGGGAACGTCTCGAGTTAGTATTGGTGATTGTGACCTCTGGTGGAGGCGAGTGCTTGGTTTTGCACCGGATGATCGAGCCATTGTTAGACCTGCCAGTTGAGAGAGGACTGTTGATGTACAGCATACCTCAGAGATTGTGATGTCGTCTACCGTGCAGACAGATGGACCAGCTGTTGCTGAGATTGATAGGATGTTGCTTTCGGAGCTTACGAGCTGAGATTGCCGGAGCTTTCAGGCAGATATGAGACAGATGATAGCTAGTCTACCCGATTTGAGAGACGAAGGTGATTCGTCCGAGTTTGCGCCAGAGCGGGCCCAGTTGAGTTGAAGATTTCCAGTGTGGAGAGTCTTACTCAGATCTAGAGCAGGCTGATTCAGAGATGAACGCTTATGTATTGCCTTTCCTGGAGGATTGAGGCGTTGTTCGGCGTACAGGCATATGAGCCAGTTGTTGCTGCAAATGATGAGATATCGCCCAGATGATTGGAGCTACTGCAGCATGAGCATGTTCTTGGAAATATGATAGCGAGTCGCTAGTCACCGAGGATGAATGACTAGGACGTGTGGTGAGTTTGCTTACCCCGATGCGAGTCATCAGGTGGATTGATTCCGGATAGAGACGACTTCACGCAGGTTCGTTGAGAGTCGATTGAGACGATCGAATGTCAGGAGCCATTTTCCAAGTTTAAAGTATACGGAAAGACATGCAGGTGATTCTATGGACCCTCTAGAAGAATGAAACCCTAACTCGACTTAATGACCGTGTGACAGCCTTTGAACCTTAGGGTTTACGGCGGTTCCGCGGCGCCATTAGTGAGGCTTGGGTTTGCCCTTCTACGGCTGGACCACCGACGCTGTGGCATGTACTCGATACTATTAAACTGTACCCGAGATGTGAGCTCTTGGGGGATTATGAGGATCTGACGAGTCGATCGGATGGTTCGACATCTTTCGGATATCGTGATGGGACACTGCTTGGGAGACTCCAGATGCGAGCATAGCCGTCGGAGCGCAGTTCGTGCAGCCATGATGAGACGAGTCCGAATCAGTCGACATTGACGCAGAGTGAAGAAAAGAGTTCGCAAGATATTTCGACGAGATGACATCCCACTCCGCTGACATCAGAAATGTGATACGCACCCCAGAGGCGTGGTATATGGATATATCTTCCAGAAAGAAGCGCGATAAGTATGCAGCCGTTCCGGAATAAGCTTTAGCTTCAGCCTTGGATGATGACTTCCGGGCATTTCGGAAGGATTGAGAATTGAGAAAGGAACCCGACAGGACCCTTCGGGAAACGATATGAGAAGACCTAGACCAGGAGTGGTCGTATTGCGCGCACCCAGCAGGCCAGAGTTTAGCATTGTCGACAAGGTAGTTGACCAAGTTCGGATAAAGGAACTTAACCAGATGCATTGCGAATTGATCAAGGACAGACGAGTGATGAGTATTCCTCCGATGGTTGAGACGTGTTCCCGAGGACCAGTTCGGCCTGACATCTTCTACAGAATGATGAAGCTACAGAATACGCGGTTTCGAGTCCGTGTGAGAGACTTCAGAGTGACCAGTTTCTGAGAAATGTTGTGCTGAGGACACAGGTGTCTTTTGAGCGAGAAGAGGTTGTGCAGGAGAGCCAGCCTCCGTTTGGTTCGGCATAGGCATGATTGGAAGAGATCTTGAGCAGGATTCTTCCAGGACGTTGCTGCAATGATGTTTGCACCCAGGATCTGAGGTGACGTGCATTCAGAGAGCCAGAGGCCTACGCCAGTGATTTGCTGCCTTACGAGTGGTCGTGAGGATTGACCGAGAGGTGACCAGAGAAGTGCCAGAATGGAATCGTCCCCGTTAGCGCACCTGACAGGGCCGATGAGCCGATTGACTGTGAGATTGGTAATCCGCAGAGAAGATAAGGACCCAGAGAGTCAGAGGACGCCAGACCGTGGGCAAGAGGCAGGTAGATATCCTGCGCTGCTAGCAGTGGATTGCACCGACTCCTTCTCGACTTCGAAGGAGGGACTACCGAAGACGGTATTTATGATTTGTGATTTTGTGATTCGATTATCACGTATCCGTCATTTTGGATTTCGGTATTTTGGGCGTTCTGTTGCATGATTTAGTTTTGGTGACTGAGTTTCATGATATTGGTTTCATACACCCACTGGACATTTATATATTTTACGCAGAGTTTTCATGCATTTTAGTGTTATGCTTTGATTCGTGCACGCTGATGCACACGGTTGTGAGATTCTCCTTTGCGGTACACCTGATTTTGGTTTGAGCCGCATTATATCGTTGATTTTGACCCGGATTTTGATGGTGGATTTTTGCACTCCGTGCTGGTGATATGCTTTAGCCTGTTCGGTGTTTGCTATTGGATTTCATGATTCCGTGCATGTTGAGTGCGCAGGGCCTAGATTTTCATTCGTGCACGATGGATGCACTGGTTTGGATTTTCGCGCATGTTGGGCGCATGTTTTTAGATACGATTTTGGTGCACGCCAGATGCGCTAAATCGGGATTCTTCGTGCATGTCACATGCACCTGATTTATTTTGCTGTCAGGCACATACGTTACCCATGACAGATGCTTCGTGCACACCCGTTGCACCTAGATGTTGTTTTGAGCACCTGTTTAGCATATTTATGGATTTTTGATTTCCGTGCGCACCAGACGCACAGGATTGTGTTATGTGCATTTTTGGGATTATTTCCTTTTGGAGCAGTACCTTTTATGATGTTGGATTTTTGCTTTCATGCTGAGCAGGACTGGTCAGTGGACGGTACCTGGATATACTTTTGCATGCTTTTGCATCAGCTACTTACATGTATGGATTGGATGTCTACATGTGTAGTTTTGATCCATATCATATCGGTTTTGTATTGGATTTGACATTGTGTTTTTACCTCGACTCCGATGATTGCGAGATGCTTGACGGAGTTTTGCTTTTGAGTTATCTGCTCATTTTTCATGCGCATGCATTGCGCTGTGATGTTTTATGTGTTGATATTTTCGGAGCCCCGACAAATGGATTATTACTGAAATTGGTTTTAGTATTGGGGGTTTAAATTTAAATTCGGGGACCGAATTTCTTTAAGGGGGGTAGATTGTAACATTTTCAAAAATATAAAATATTAATTTTGGGAATTTTTATAATTTAATATTATTTTATTGATTATTTTAATATTTAATGCAAATAAATAGGAAAAAAAAATGTTAGAAAAAAAAATTATGAAAAATTATGGAAAATTCTAAAATGGGTTAATTATTGAAATTATGACATTTTTTAAGTTTTTGTGATTAGTTTGACACTAATATAGTGCTAATCGCGATTAAAATCGCTAATCGGGTTTTTTGGTAATTTTGTGCAAAACTTGCACATACCACTTTTTTTTCCACACTTGTGTATTTTTAGCCATGGTTTTCTTTTGGGATTACTATTGAGGTGAGAAGGTTTGGGATTTTAAAAGAAAAGAAAAAGGAAAAGTAAGTAATGATGAGAGAGAGAGAAGACAAGTCAACCTTACCTTTTTCAACCATGCCTCCATCATTCCCTTCTCATCTTTCTCTTCCCTCTTCTTCTTGAGCTGCTGCTGCTCTCTCTTCCCTCATTCTCCCCCTTCACTAAAACCCTAGATCCACAATGAAATCAACCCCAAAACCCCATTCCCACTTCACAAGAAATGGTCCCAAGCTCACTAGCTTCACTTTGAGCCTAATAAGATTGGATTTGGAGCACTTTGAGCAACTCAAGAATGTTCTTGAGTTGCCAAAGGAGGTAATTTCTGCACCCTCTTGTAGCATTTCAATTTCCTTATGCATCAATTCTAGTTTAGTATCGATATCGTGTCATTTGGTGGACTTTTGAGATTTCAAGATAAGGGTTAGGGTAAAACTGAAACTAAGATGAAATTGAGGCTTGTTGAGACCCTAGAAACCCTGGTGTAATGCTAATATGAACCCAAACCTGAAATGGGAACCAGAATACGGATTTTTGTAACCGATATCGGGGAAAAACTGGAATCTGCCACTGTTATTTGGAATCTGCTATCATACGAGGAACCCCAAAATAATATTGAGTGGAAATTGAGATGTGCAGGCAACCTAGAGGCAACACCCCAAACCCTAGCCCCTAACTCCTCCGTACGGCCGCCAAAATCCCTTTTCTGGCCGCAAATTGCGGCCAGACCTGAGAGGAAATTCCTCGTTTTTCGTGCAAGCCCCCATTTCCTCAAATCTTGGCCCTGGGTACTTCTAGTTTTGACAGATTCTTTCTAGGGTAAAATCTGGGACATAAATCCTAAGTTGCCATTTTGGTTTCGTGTTTTCGTATTCCGTATTTTTGATTCTGAAATTGTGGACTGTGTTTTGCCTCGACTATTTGTCGTTTATACGACGATATAGAGGATTTGTTGATGGTTTTGAAGGCGTGCCATAGGTTCTCACCTATAGGCCCCCTTATCGTATCGTTTTGGATTTCATGCGCCGTTTTAATTTGGATTTGGTTTTAATGCGCATATACGATATTTGATGTGTAGGTACCCATGAAGACTTCGGGACGACAAGCAATTGCGTGGTGACGTCCGCAAATGTTGATGCAAGGTGAGTAGATTATATCTACAGGGGGAAGTCGGGTGGATGGCGTATAGCACCTCCGCAGTCCGTAGATAGATTACTATGCAGTTTATTGTGATATTAGGTGTATTGTGGATAGTATAGGGTTAGCAGTGACTAGTGCAGTTCATAGTCGCGAACCCTAGGATAGAATTACACCTATACACACACCCTTGCTTATCACTTGTACTTGCACTGTGATTGATGATATGTGATGACTTTGGAGATGAGTCGATGATGTGGACTTGGTGCCCTGGGATCGGTGCTTTGATACGATTCATATGTGGGATATGACTTGTGATTCTCGCGGGCTTGTGATATGTGTTTACCCCCGCATGCATACTTACTGATGTTACCGTTTTGTACTAGACATAGAGTAGTACCCCAGACTACATGATCTGATGATGGTGATATCTGTTATGTGATGAGACAGTGAGATGTTGACCCCTACCCAGCTATTGGGGATGCCGTACGATGATTTACCGTACGCGCCGATATTGATGATAGATCCGCACTCATAACTCGAGGATATCTTACGATATGACATTGAGGCGAGATCACCGACTATATAACCTTATATATATACCGACTCAGATTCGGGAGGTTTCCACACCTACCCCTCCTGATTGACCTGATACTTAGATGTAGTTGCATAGTAGATACTTCTCTGTGGTGTTGACTACTAGATTTCTGCATCTTCATGCTATTCGCATTGCTGGCATATGCTCATTGCTATATTATTATCATGCTGTTAGGACACCAGCACCATTATCGATGATGCGTATGTTCCACGTACACTATTTGCCGGCTCACACACTTCATCATCGATAATTGCCATGCCACTACATTGTAGTACTATTGCATTCATGAGATGATTCTTCCTTCGACATATGCACATTACTATTCCATGTTGCATGATTTACGATATGATTACTGTTCTTTACATGTCGTATACATCATGGATTGACTGCATAGCACATCGCATTGGATTTACTTCCTGATGTTGGATTTTCATGTGATTTCTGATTTTGAGGACCGTGGGATTATTTAAGAAAGGATGCTCTTTTATGAAAAACCCGGTTCCCTTGATATGATATTTGGGGAATCGCCCCGTGTTTTCTCGGTGCTTGAGGATGTACTGAGAGAGGGCTGACCCGGACTGACGGATGCCCGATGGATTGATATAGGGCTGACCCGGACTGACGGATGCCCGATGTACTGAGAGAGGGATGACCCGGACTGACGGATTCCCGATATATACTCTGAGAGAGGGCTGACCCGGACTGACGGATGCCCGATGGATTGATAGAGGGCTGACCCGGACTGACGGATGCCCGATGGATTGATAGAAGGCTGACCCGGACTGACGGATGCCCGATGGATTGAGAGAGGGTGACCCGAACTGACGGATTCCCGGTATATACTTTGAAAGAGGGCTGACCCGGATTGACGGAGCCCCATATGGATGAGGATTTACGTGTCGATGCTAGGCACGGGTTTTCATGATGTTTTTCCATGATATTGTTTATATCCTCATACTTGCATACATGATGCTTATCGTCAGTGGGTGACGGGTGGACGGGTTCCACATATATACAGACATGGTTCATATACAGACTGGATTTACACTTATCATACTTCTTTGTATATATAACAGGGTATGAGGGCGCTGTTATATATACCCTTACACCAATATTAGTGGTATGGGACGCTAATATATGTGTATTGATATCATTGATATTTCATCATAGTTACTTCATGCAGACATACCTTATACTGATGACATGTGATTACCTGAGTACCTGGCACTTCATACATGATTAGATGTTACCTTGCCACCCTATTACACTCAGATATACTCTTGTGGATTATTTTACTGATCGTTGACTTAGGTTTATGTCTTGCATTCGGTTTCTGCTTGTAGATGTTTCTATTCACGAGTTGGCAACTCACCCCCGTTGTGCCACAGTTCTTGCAGGTTTTGCCGTACAGGTCCTATTGCGGCATTTCTGGCACACTTCCTTCTTGCGGGTGAATTGCTTTGGTAGGTGGATTCTTTCGTATCAGGAATCACCTTTGTATGTATTTATTCCATTGTATCTAGAAATTGCCCATCAACCAAAACTTGTATATTCTTTCAGACTCAGAGACAGTGTTGTATTATTCGACCTTAGAGTCGCGCTTAGTAGTATTGCGGTTTTCTTGCTACTTTTGAGCTTTCTTTTGGTTTTGATCCTCGCCACTTGGCGTTGTATATTATCATATCATTGCGTGGTTGTGACCGTCGATTGACGAAGAGCTAGCTCCCGCTTGGGGATGCCTTTATCATTTTATATATTGTTATTCATGTTGTACCCCATTCGGGGCCAGTTTTACAAGAGAAACTCTGCCGAAATTTTTAGAAAAGACTTATTGTTTTCAAAACGTACCTTCGGCTTAGTTATTTAAAAACCTTGATTTCAAACCTGTATTTCTTCACTTCTTTGAACCCGTTTTCTTTATTTATTCTTAAAATGGTTTTAGATTTCTGGGCTTTTGGCTTACTTGGATCAGATGGAGTCCTATAGGCTTCATATGGTTTAAGGGCCAGTCACGTGCTCTTTCGGGTCGTGACATGATGGGCGATGGATGATCCCATATCCATCGGTGTTTGACATCAAAGATGGTGTACGGGTGCTCAGTGGAGACTTGATACACTGAACAGACTCGCCGAGAACTCCTAGATGGTATTATACCTATCGTCAGATAGCAGTTCTCTTGTGACACTGGTACAGGTTAGTCTGTAGACCCGAGATCGTCATAGAGTCTTGTATGATTCCTACTGTGCTTTGATTCCCACCTTACAACGTTCTAGAGGGCATGCAAAACGGTGGCTTTTAGGTACAGTCCCGAATCACATGGAGCCAATGAGCGATAGGAGGGGTTTCGTCTCTCCCGGTATTGGGAGTTGATGTTGCGCTGTGTTCGATTGGCTATAACTGGAAGTCCCTGGCCAGGGCTGTTATGGAGATTTACTGGTAAGAGTTATCAGTAGTTTCTCGACCTGTTATGAGCCTCGACATGACATATCGGTTACTGGGGTCTGACGTTCACCACCCGTAGACTGGATATGCGACAATCAGATGAAGAGACCGGACTGTACGGGTAGTGTTACTGATTGGCTCGATGGGAGTTTTGACAGCTTTGCTGGTTTTCTTCTGATCGCTCAATACCCGGGTGGCCGTTACGTTTAGCTGACCGCTTGCGGCTTGTGGGTGTTTGATACGATCATCACCTACTGCCGGCGTATTGATGAGTCTTAGAGTCCCACACAGGAGTTTCCTAGCTCAGGCGAAACGGTGTGGTGTGCATATGAGATATGCGGGGGACCCGATTGAATGCGAGTATGTGATACCGTATGTTAATCGGGCGTTTTTCTATTGGTCGGGTCGTATGTGATATGACCGGATTGTTAAATCAAATGTTGATTTAACATTAGACTTTTAGTTTTATTCTTTATTTAAAACCCTTTTCCTTAAAGAAGATGTATGCATATATGTATGCACATGTTGATGTGTATGGACACATACATGCATAGTGTCATGGTTGATGATACAACATTGGTGGCAATATAAGACTTACCTGGTTCAATACACACACACACACACACACATTTTTATTTGGAAATAAAAGGGCAAATGGAAATTAAATCATCAATAGTTTTTTCTACACACTTCTTTGTTTTGACCTTGGTTAAACCCTTGGTTTAGTTTCCATTCGGACTTTAACCCAAATAGAAAATATCTAGATATTATTTGAACCATGGTTTGTAATGACAAATAGAAAATATATATACTATCTTTTCTATTTTTTCATTAAGCTTGATCATTTTCTTTTGACAAAAGCTTTAGCCACCATTATCATCTTCTTCCTCATTCTCCATGATCTCTTGAGTTTTCCATAGAGTGAGGGTATACAAAAGAAAGGGTTTTGATTAGAGAATACAAACCACATCATCATTCCACACATCTCTAGCCTATTTGTGTAGAGTGTTTGCTCTACTTTTTCATGGATCAAGTAAAGTAAGGAGCTTTGGGCAAAGGGACTTCGGGTGGATCATCGTGGACTTGGAAGGTTGCTAGCGATCCGTTCCAAACTCTCAAAGGTCCAAGGAGTCACCAAAGAGAGACTACAAAGATTGTAATCTCTACTCTTAGTGATAGATTGTTCTTTGTATGTGATACAAAACTTGTTACCCTAGAAATTCTAGTTAAGATTCATGGATTGTTTGCTTTGCACCTCTCTAAATTTTTATATGGCATGAGTGATGCTACCAAACCCTAGACTAGGTGCAAGGGAAACCCAATATGGGCTGCCTCATTTCCCCTTCCCTTTGTTTTCTTCTTCTCCTTCTTCAACTCCTCCTCCACCTCTTCTACCCTCATGAACCATCTCAATTCCCTCACCAAAACCTTATACTCTCTTCACAAAAGTTGATCCCCACCTCATCCTCAACATATTGGACCAAGAAAAGTTGGATTTTGAAGATGTTGAGCAACTCAAGAAAATTCTTGAGTTGCCAAATGAGGTAAAACCCATATCTTTTAGTTAAGTTATTATGTTTAGTGTATTATAGTTTAGTTTAGAAGTTGATTAAGTGTGGATTTGTGAACTTAGAAATTCCCAGAGAGGGTTTGGGTGATTGTGTGGATTTGTGATGTTTAGGGGCTGTTACAAGACCTAAGCGTTGATTTTACTGGCCAAGACCCGGATTAGAAACCAAAATACGGACTTAGAATTCCCCGATATCGGTTATTTGACAGATTGTGAGCGTATATAGGAATCTGGAGTTACCCGAGACCACCAAAAATTGTTTAGCGAACATAGAGAGATGAGCAGGTGACCTAGAAGCTAACCCCAAGACCCAAGACCCCCATTCTTGTTCCAGGCCGTGGATTTATTCTTGGTGGCCGCAATTTGCGGCCACACTGTAGAGGATTTTTTTGAGTTTGGGTGTATGGCCTTATTTTGTGATATATAGACTAACCCTATGTGCAAAATTCTCTAGTTTGGCCTAGGCTGAAATCTGGGAGGTGTTTTTCTTAGTTGTCGATTTGTGTTGTGCGATTTCTGAAACTTGGTTTTTTGATTTGAGTTTGGATTCCGTCGTTGGGCATTTGTACGTCAACGGACGGGGGTTATTTGGTTGGTTTTGCATGCGTAGGCTATGGGTTCTAACGCATAGGCGATCCGTGTGCCGTATTGGTTTTCCGGACATGATGTTAATGGCATTGCGACTATGTATTTATTGTAGGTATCTTCACGTGGATTCCGAGACGACGAAGCATGGCGTCATCGACTTCGGCAAGCAAGGATCAAGGTGAGTAGATTTATATTTACGGGGTAAGTCGGGTGGATGGCGTATAGCACCCCTGCAGCTTTGATGGAAACCAATATATATAGGATATGGTTAAGGAAACCTATATTAGGAAACAAGGGATATGGTTAAAAAGATAGTTAGAAGTGATTTGATATGACTAATATGAAATGATGGGATTTGAGATATCAATATGATGAGATAAGATGATACGAGCGGCTATGATTGTGTCACGACCCGAAATGGCACGTGACTGGCACTTGAATCATATGAAGTCTATAGGACCCCATCTAATTCAAGTAAGCCAAAAATCCCAGAAATCTAAACCATTTAAAAGAAGAAGTGAAGGAAAACTTGTTTTAAAGAAAGAGTTTTATCAAAATAAGCTGTAGTAAGCATTTTAAACATCAAGTCTTTTCCAAATATTTCGGCAGAGTTTCCTCTGTAAATACTGGCCCCAAACGGGTACAAATATGAATAATATGCATAATGAATAAAGGCATCCCAAAGCGGGAGTTAGCTCTTCTCCAATTGGCGGACACAACCACGCAATGCAATATAATATACAACGCCGAAGGGAGAGGATCAAAACCCAAAAAGAAACCAGAGAAAAACCATAAATATACAAGCGCGACTCTAAGATCGAAAGAATATACACTGGTCTTCTAAGTCTAACAATAATACAAGTCTGGTTGATGGAGTTATTAGATACAACTGGAATATAAATAAGGTACAATGGTGGTCACGATACGAGTGAACCCACCTACCAAAGCAATCACCCGGAATGAAGTAGTGTAACATTTCAAAAAAATAAAATATTATTTTGGGAATTTTTATAATTAAATAATATTATATTGAATATTTTAATAAGGCGGTATAATTAAATACCACTAAATTGGGAAAAATTTGGAAAATTTTGGAAATTACTAAAAAGAGGGCGTTTTATGTGAATTATGTAAATTATAAGTTTTTATGATTAATTATACGCTATTTTGTGCTAATTGCGATTAAGAATCGCTAATCGGGCTTTAAGCGTGTTTTGTGCACATGACTTGCACATGTCATTTTAACACTTGTTACATTTTTTTTCCTACATGATTTTTGGGTGAATGGTTATTTGTTTTGGGTTTACTATTGAGGAGAGAAGAAAAACAAAAGAAAAGAAAAAGGAAAATAGAAATGAATATAGTATTAGGCATGGGCATGAGAGAGAGTGGGAGAGGGTGAGGGTTTAGTTGACTTGGCCATTCTCTCTTCCATCTTTTTCCTTCATTTTTCCCTCCTTCTTCAGCCTAAGGCAGCACCCTCTCCTCCACCATCTTCAAACTCACAGAACACCATCAAAACAACCTCAAAACTCAATCCCCACTTCATTAAAAATGTGCATGAGCTCACTAGCAACACATTGGACCAAGAAAGCTTGCATTTTGGACACTTGGGGCAACTCAAGAAAATTCTTGAGTTGCCAAATGAGGTATTCTCTTAACCATTAGCCTAGTATTTCCATTGCTTTTATATCCATGCTTGTTTAGAACCGTTTTGGTGTCGTTTAGTGAGACTTGGGAAATTCTAGTTGGGGTTTATGGAATTTTTGAGTTGTGATGTGTAATTGAGCTCAGTAGAGGCCACACAAACCCCTAGTGCTAGAATTCAGACCTAAACCAGAGACTAGAACCCCGGAATACGGATTTAGAAACCCGATATCAGAAGAATTATGGATTCTGTGAGTGTAAAATGAAATCTGCTATCACTCGGAGCCTCTGAAAATTATTTAGCAAACACAGAGAGATGTGCAGGCACCCAGGAAGCTAACCCCAAGACCCCAGCCCCTGGCTCCATTCTTTGGCCTTAGATTTAATCATTCTGGCCGCAATTTGCATCCACAGTAGGTTGGATATGGTTCGTGTTTGGTCTGTAGCTCCATCTCCTGTAAACTAGACCCTTGGCATATGCAAAATTGACCAATTTGACTTAGGGTAAAATCTGGGACCTTTTACAAGAGATGCTGTTTTGATTCGGGGTTTCGTTTTGCGTATTTTGAATTCTGGATTTTTGTGATTTGTGTCGTATTCGATCACTTGACGTTTGTACGTTGAAATCGAGTGTTATTTGGTGGTTTTTAAAGCGTCGTCCATAGGTTCTAACCTATAGGCTTTTAGCGTGTCATTTTGGTTTTGAATTGGGTTTTAATGCGACACGATACATTATGATGTGTAGGCACCCCACGAAGACTTCGAGATGACAAGCGAGTGCGTGGCGACGTCGACAATGGCAAGCGAAGAGCAAGGTGAGTAGATTATATCTATGAGGGAAGTCGGGTGGATGGCGTATAGCGTCCCCGCAGTTCGATATTTAGTATGCTATATACTATATATATATATGATAGCTTTATGTGTGACATGGATTTCAAGATATGATTAGGTGTTCAATGGTTAGATTAGGGTTATTAGAAGTGAACAAGTATGGCTTCTTAGTTGCGAACCTTAGAATAGGTTTACACCCACACGCACACACATGCTTACTTTGTTATACTTGTGCGTATATGGGTATATATACACACACATAGGTATAGGACGACGTATATATATACACGTATACCTACATATGGATGATGAGGATAGTGGATGATATTTGGAGATGAGTCGATGAGTTTGGGCATGGTGCCATGATATCGGTGATATGATGTGGTGTTAGTGTATATGCCCTAGAGGCCATTACTGTATCATACTAGTTTGTATATTACTTAATGGAAGCTTGGGATATTCACCTTGTATAGACAATCTTGCTCAATATAGTAGTATGCTACTTGGTTTGTTTCTGCTTTAATGTGTACATGTGTTTATTTTAGTATATCACCTATACACATTAGTGGAGCCCTTAGGATCTTTGCTTGATTACCAGCGTTGTGATGGCAGTCACACTAGTGGGGGCTGGGTAATCCACAAGCACATCCTTATGCAGGTCCCTAGTCGTAGGACTATCGAGATAGGGCATCGATACTCCGGAGTAGACTAGCATATGCGCTTCTGATCCCAGTATGGGAGACGGTCTGTCCCACAGCCGTCAGTACGTCGTACTTGAGATAGTATGTAGGTGCTCGTTAGGTTACGAGTACACTGGACAGGACTCGTCGGGAACTGTTGGTTGGTACTATACCTATCGTCAGTTATCAGTTCCCAGGTGACTTGAATACAGCTTAGTCCGCTGACTTGACACTGTCACTTCGCCTCGAGTGTGTTCCCACTGTACTTAGATTACTACCCTACCACGGCTCAAAGGAGTCGTGCAAACAGGTAGTAGTTGGGTGCAGTCCCGAAGCACTTGGAGGCAGTGACGGTTAGACAGGATTCGTCTCTCCCGGTATTGGGGGTTGACATCGCGCTGTGTCTAGGAGAGCCATTACACAAGTCGTCCCTGGTAAGGGCAAGCGAGATATACTGATAGGTTTTCAGTGTTATCTCAGGGTGTTCTGGGCTACACTCCGACACGACTTGTACCGCTATTAGGGGACTGACGTTTACCGCCCCCTAGGCCCGCCATGCGATGTTATCAGACGAACAGACCGGACTGTACGGAGATTGTCACATTCAGGCTCAGTAGGAGTTCAGATGGGTTTCACCTCGTCCGTCTTCTTGTCGGCATCTACATGGGGACCGTTACGCACAGCTAGTGCCGCTTGCGGTCTGTGGTTAAACCCACTGCCAGCGTAGTGTCGAGTCTTTAGAGTCCCACACAGAAAGCTATTCGCCTTTAGGCAAAAGAGTAGAGGTGGCATGGTTTTGCGACAGGTCGCATGGTTTTGCGACAGGGTTCGGTCACATCCGTGCACGTGTGCACGTTTAGTGTCCGGACAGTTAACACTAGCGGGCTTTGGTTTAAGCCAGATCCTAGTGTACGTTTTGGGATTGGTTTTATCTCGTTTGTATTCATGTTCCTCGGAACGCGGATGCGGGTGTGTATGCACAGTTGACAGAGAGACAGAGGAAGAGGATTCTCATTGGGGTTGTTGACTGTTGACTATTGACTTTTTGCTAAACCCTAATGAGAATAAGAAATATGATTAACAATAATATTAATTAAGTATTATAGTGACATGGTTGTTGAGGGGTTGACTTTGTTGACTTGTTGACTTTGTTGACCGGTTGACTAGGTTGGACTAGTTGACCATCATCATTACAATGGCTATCATTTCATGGCAAAGACTTTTGCTTGCTTGTTTCTTTTTGCAAAATGAGTGCATGAAATTATATGGCCATTTTGACTTGAACCATCACATAATACTTGATTACTATTATTTGTTATGATGATTTTGGATTATGAGAGCTTGGATGGAAAAAGAGTTACTCATTCTCCCATTTGCTTTCTCTCTCTTGCTTACGCTCTCCCTCTTGCTCTTCCTCTTGCTCTCTCTCTAGCTCAAGGCAACTCCCTCTCATGAGTTGAGAAACATTGCCTTAGAGATAAAAGAAAACCCATATCACTTCTCTACTCATCCTAGTTCACAAGGTTTAGCAAACCAAGTGTTCTAGTTTCTTCTAGTTTGAAGAGAAGCCAAAGGTAGAAGCTTTCAGGCGGATCCATCTTCGGCGCAAGGAGACGACAAGGTGATGCTGATCCGTACACCGCAAAGAGTTGAAGACGAAGGAGTTCAAGAAAGGTATAACCCCCTAACCGAGTAGGTAAAACTCTTGTTAGGTTTGTTAGATAGTTGTTTAACAAAGATCCGTATTTTGAGTCCATGTTACCACCTCTTGAAAAATCGTTTTTCATCATTTCCGCAAGCCCATAAGTACCGGGAGAGCTAACGTGGACTTACATGTGGTTCGTATTATGAGATACGACATGAGATTTTAGCGGGTCTTTAGGCATGTGTTTTCATACACGCACACATATATAAATGGTATCATCTTGTACTAGACTTAGATCAGTACCCCAGTTCATGAGATATGATGATAAGGATACCAGATAATTGATGAGATAAATGTGAGATTCGACCCGTACCCAGATTTGGGATGCCGTATGATGGATTTACTCTAGGAGCTTTATATTGATGATAGATCCGCACTCTTGACTCGAGGATGCTATATAATATATTGTATCGTACACGGTACTATTGAGGTGAGATCACCGACTATTATATATGTATATATATATATATCGACTCAGATATAAGTGGTTTTCGTACCCTTTCGATTAGCTTGTTAGTTAGATCCCTAGTTTACTTAGTAGATGTTAGACTAGACCCGAGTCATACCTATTTCAAAACTAAAGAATCGTGAGTATTTTAAAGACAGGCAAATGGATTCTACGGATATTTTCAAAAAACGCATCTTTTCTTAAAAACACCGTAGCCCTTATTTTTCTAAAAACCCCGATTCGTCTTATTTCAAATGGCAAAACTGTATGACATTTATATAATGATGTAGATTCTTCACTGTTGCGTTTATTATTTGATTTCCGCATATTCTTGCTATTCGCATCGCATTGCATGTGTAAATGTGTTTATTGTTATATTAAACCCATGCTGTCAGGACACCAGCACGATTATCGATGATGCGTATGTTCCACGTACACCTGTATGCCGGCTCACACACTTCATCATCGATAATTGCCATGTCACTACACAGTAGGATTGTTGCATCAGGATATGACTCCTTGTATGACATATTGGCACACATACATATTGTACACTCATACTTGCGTATATACCTACTTGTACATCTATATTGGCATACATACATATTGTACACTCATACTTGCGTATATACCTACTTGTACATCTATATTGGCACACAGATACATTGTACACTCATACCGGCGTACACACATATTGTACACCCATACTTGCATACATACGTATTTGCACATACATAGATGATTCTGTCTTGATTTTGAGATTTGGGAACCGCAAGATATATTTTAAAACTAGATTCATTTAAAAGAGCAGTTTCCCTCGATGTGTGCATATTACTGTTTTATATTGCATGATATACGGATATGCTTACATTTCTGTTATATGTCGCATACATCATGCTTTATGATTATACGCATTGGGATATGCTGTTTTCATAAGATTTCTGGATTTGAGAACCGTGGCTATTTCAAAAGAAAGCATGCACCGTTTTTAAAAATCCCGGTTTCTCTTGATATGATATTTCAGTGCGTTCACCATGCATTTTCTCGGTTCTAAGACGTGTGATATGTGAAATTCGATTCGAGGAGTTGGATGAGGCCGATTACGGGTACATGGTGGACCCGGTATGGTACCTCGGGGCGAGAACGGATTGCTGTGCTGCAGACGGTGTGCCTGGCAGTGGGACTACTACCTACTGGTGATTGTATTTGAGCTCAACGGATATCCGGAGGATACCGACCGGAGTCGAGAGATGATATGGGCCGATCCGGACTGACGGAGCCCATGGGCTGATCCGGATTGATGAAGCCCGATATATGAGGATTTACATGCCGATGCTGGGCACGAGTTTCATGATGTTTTCGAGTGTCGATACTGGACACTCAGGTTCCATAATTTTGATGTGTCGCGAGGGACACACGTTGATTTATATCCTCATACTTCCATGCATATGCTTTATGATACTTGCATGATTTTTTGTGTCTTTGGTTGACACGTGGACGAGATCCACATACATACAGACATTGATTACATAGTTGGATGATATCCACATATTTAGACTTCATGATATAGTTGACACTGATTTCATGATGATTACATTGATGATACCTAATATTTATGATATGTTGCTATCTGAAGCACTGACACGAGCACTTGGTATTACTCTTATGTATAGATGTTTACCCTTGCCACCTTATCATGCTTCAGACTTTATCATTTTGAGGATATATATATTACTGATCGATTGACCTAGGATTGAGTCATACATACGATTTCTGCTCTGTGATGTTTTTTACTCATGAGTTGGCAACTCACCCCCATTGTGCCACAGTTCTTGCAGGTTTTGCCGTACAGGTTTCATTACAGCTTTCTGGCACACTGCTTCCTTTCTGGGTAATTGCTTTGGTTGGTGGGTTCACTTGCATCGTGACCACCATTGTACTTATTTATTTTCATTGTTGTATCTAGAAATTCCATCAACCAGACTTGTATATTTATTTCAGACTTAGAAAACTAATTGTGTATTATATCGACCTTAGAGTCGCGCGTTGTAGTATTATGGTTTTCATGACGATTTTGAGTTTCCTTTTGAGTTTTGATCCTCGCCCTTCGGCGTTGTATATTATATTGTTTGCGTGGTTGTGACCGTCGATTGACGAAGAGCTAGCTCCCGCTTGGGGATGCCTTTTATCATTATGCATATATTATGCTTGTTGTACCCTGTTTGGAGCCAGTATTTACAAAGGAAACTCTGCCGAAATTTTCAGAAAAGACTTGAGCTTTTAAAAACTCATATTCGGCTTACTTATTTAAAAACCTTGTTTTTAAAACATGTTTTCTTCACTTCTTTAAAACTAGTTTTTCTTCATTTGTTATTTAAAATAGTTTTAGATTTCTGGGCTTTTGGCTTACTTGAATTAGATGAGGTCCTATAGACTTCATATGATTCAAGAGCCAGTCACGTGCTATTTCGGGTCGTGACAAGTAGTGTGCCAGCAAAGCCGCCAAGGAAACCTGTACGGCAAAACATGCAAGAAACTGTGGCACAACGGGGGTGAGTTGCCAACTCGTGAGTAGAAAACATCACCGAGCAGAAATCGCATGTATGACTCAATCCTAGGTCATACGATAATAATATCCTCAAAATAATGTAGCCTGAAGCATCTAATAATGGCAAGGGTAAACATCTATACATAAGTGTAATACCAAGTGCTCGTGTCAGTGCCTCAGGTAGCAACAAATCATATATATGATGTATGAATGCATGAAAACAGAATACATCTAAATGAAAAAAACTGTTTTCTTATCTCAGTGAGATTTTTGTATAAAATCGAAGTACCATCAATGAAATCAACAGAGAATCAGTGTCTAGCATCGACACAAAATATATATTTCGCTATCTCAATATCTCAGGCTCCGGCAATCCAGACTAGCCCGTATCATCAAATCTCAATATCTAGGGCTCCGGCAATCCGGACTGGCCCATATCATCAAATCTCAAGACCACGTCGGTATCCTCCGGATATCCGGCACGTCACAATAACCGGTCTGTAGTGCTCCCCTGCCGGGCTCAACGCCATCATCTACGACCATCTTGCCCGGGATACCGTACCGGGTCCACCATGCACCCACAGACGGTTCCTCCTCTTCCTCGAATCGGGTGTATGATATCGCTTAAGAACCTAGAAAACTCACGGTGGACATTTCTCAAATCATATCATAAGAAAACTGCAATTTTCTGTCTTTAAACGATAATAATTTTATAAAATCTTTGCGGTTTCTACAAATCCAGAATCTCATGGAAATCCAAAATCCCAATCTCAAGAGTAAATAACAGTGAATTACCGGTATAAAGTTCCATAATATTGCATGAAAAATGAATAGATGAATGCATCGGATATCAAGCAAGGAATGCAATAATTAAACTAGCATATGAAAGCAATAAAATATTGGAACTATCAGCTAGCAAGCTATGTCAATGAAATAATATTCTCTAAAGTATACGTGACATGGTAATCACCGATGATGATGTGTGTGAGCCAGCAAGCAAGTGTACGTGGAGCATACGCATCATCGGTAATGGTGCTGGTGTCCTGACAGCATGGGTTCATAATAACTAATGAAAACACATTTAAACATGCAATGCGACGCGAACAACAAGAATGTCAGGAAATGAATAGTAAACGCAATGTATAAGAATAAACATTATATATACGAGTCATACAGTTTGGCATTTGAAATAGCACGGATCATGGTGTTTACAAAATAGGGGCTACGGTGTTTTTAAGAAAAGGCACATCCTTTGAAATATCCGTAGTATCCCTTGGCCTGTCTTAAAATACTCACGAGTCGTTAGTTTTGGAAATAAGTATGACTCGAGCCCAGATCTAACATTTACTAAGAAAACTACAGGACAAGCTAAGAGACTAATCAAAGGGGCAAGGAAATCCACCTAAGTCAGAGTCGATATATATATATATATATCTAGTAGTCGGTGATCCTGCCTCAATAGCTTCACGTACGATCAAATATATAATACGACATCCTCGAGTCGAGAGTGTAGATCAATCATTATATTTATACATCGTACGGTAAAATCCATCGTACAGCATCCTAAATCGGGGTACGGGTCAATATCACGTATAACTCATAATTTATCTGGTATCATTATCATCATATCCTGATAGGGGTACTGATCTAAAGTCTAGTACATTTCGATACCATCAACATTTAAATATGCGTGTGTATGAAAACACATCGCCTAAATATCCGCTATAATATCATGTCGTATCTCATAATACGAACCAAGTCACATCATCGATCTCGTGGCATCATGCCTAATCACATCGACTCATCTCCAAGTACCATATACTATCCTCATCATCCATGTATATGTATACCTATATATATACATACTCACATACATATATGTATATATATATATATATATATATATATATATATATATATATATCTCCCCATATACGCATAAGTAAATCAAGTGTATGCGTGTGCGCGCGCGCGTGTGTGCAAATCATTACTCTAGGGTTTCGCGACTAAGAAGCTAAACTAAGTTACTTCTAATTACACTAAAACTAACCCATGAACACCTAAAACCTATCTTGATAATCATGAGTCTTTCTCTCTCACACACACACACATATGTATACGTATTCGTATACAACACTACAAAATTGCGGGGGTGCTATACGCCATCCACCCGACTTCCCACATAGATATATATCTACTCACCTTGAACCTCGCTTGCCAAAGTCGATGTCGCCACACCCTTGCTTGTCGTCCTGAAGTTCACGCGGAGGTACCTACATATCACATCGTATCGTATCGCATTAATATCCGATTCAAAACCAAAACGACACGCGATATACCTATAGGTTAGAACCTATAACCCACGCATGTTAAGGAACCAAACAACACCCGATATCGACGTACCAACGTCAAGTGATCGAGATGAAACACAAATATCGAAATTCAAGTTCACAGGATTCACAAACCGAAATCAGAAACTAGGAAAAACACTTCCAGATTTTACCCCAGGTGAAATTAGCCAAATTTGCATGTGTGGAGGGTCTAATTACTAGGTAAAGGAACTACAGACCAAGCACGAGGCACAGAGGCCAAGTCTTGGCTGCAATTTGCGGCTAGAAAGGTATAATTTTCGGCCATGGTTAGGGGTTTGGGTCTCGGGTCTTCAGGGTAGCTTCTAGGTCACCTGCACACATCTCTGTATTCGCTAAATATTTTTCAAGTGCCCCGGGTCATAGCAGAACTCCAAATATTGCCACAATTCCCACAATCTTCCGATGTCGGGATTTCTAAGTTTGGGTTAAGGGGTTAAATCTCTGGTTTTAGTCCAAATTACTAACATTACAGGGGTTGTATGGCCTCTACTAACCTCACTTTACATTTCACAATTCATAAAATCCCCTAACCTCTTCTTGGAATTTTCAAACCTCTCTAAACCTCACTTCAACACTTCTAAACATGTATACATGCTAAAGTGAATGAAATACCATACTAATGGTGAAAAAATTACCTCATTTGGAAACTCAAGAATTTTCATGAGTTGCCCCAAGTCTCCAAAATCCAATTTTTCTTGATCTGTCTAGTGAGCTTGTGCACATTTTTTGTGAAGGGAAAGTATAATTTTGATGTGGTTTTGGGGTTGATATGAGGTGGTGGAGGGAGGAGGGCAGTGTTCATATCATAATTTTGCATTATTATATTCTCCATTCTTAGTCATTTTACAAATAAACAGGTGCTTTTGATCCATGTCTGCTACATAGTTGCAGGTTACAGGTTCTCGGAACAAAAACAGTGAAAAAGATGAAAAGACGATACAAAAGTGAGACTTCGACCAACAAATGGAAGAATTTTGATCAAGCCTACAGTTTAGAGAATAAACGAAGATCAACAAACAAGTTCATAAAGCACAAAGGCAGCGCAAGGTTCAAGTCTTCGATACGAAGCGAACGGTAAAGTCCACTACATTATTCACTGTGGAGATCTGCAAGAGAACTAGAAGACATTCTGATGAACCAACTAACGAAAACAGAAGACAAATGTAAACAGAAGAAACCCAGAGAAATTCAACCCACGACCCCACCAATTGGCCGCGGATCCGCGGCCAAACAAGGCATACGGCCACGGATCCGCGGCCGTGCTCGACACGTGTCGGTGGGAATTTTGTCGGTGCGGCGGTGCGTTGACTAGTCTTCTTAGGGGTATACTTGTAATTGCAGATGTGAATCGATTGTAACCCTAGGGTTTCTATGCTCTATAAATAGAAATCTTAAACCTCTTTATGGGGTATGCCTCTTTTCATAGATCAAAAATTCAGAAATCCTTTGTAATGGTTTGAGAGCATCAATAAAGTAAGTAATTTCTTTTTATTGCCCTAGTCTTAATTTTTATTTCTGCCCTACTTTAAATTTAATATCTGCCCTAGTTTAAATTAGATTAGAACTTTTATTAATCTGCCATAGCTTAGATAGTTAATCTTTTTAAATCGAAAACTCAAATAAAAACATGTCTTTTATCGATCTCCTAATGAGTGAGTAGTTCCTCACTTGTTAGGGTTAGGAATAGGAAAGGTTTGAGAGATGAAAATCTCTCACCCCTTTCTTGCCCATCACATATTAATTAATAGGACTCCATGCATACATACACACACCGCTCCCTACGGCACCCTCCCCACGAGGTAAAGGTGACACCATAGTATAAAAGACCGGTTGTGCATGTTTTCCATGGAGGTTAGTGTAAGAATTAAGAAAGGACGGACAATGACCTAGAGGAAGAAACATCGTTTCTTCCCGATCGTCCTAATTCCCTTTATTAATTATTACCATAACACCTAAAGTGATCTAAAATAGGGCATTGAAAGCGGTGGGAAATCATTAATTTCCAAACCTAACCTAAACCTAACCCTAGCAAGATTCTAATCCTAGTCTAAATCAACTTAGTTTTTAGTGATAATTAAAACCAACACCGTTTGTAATTAACTCGTTAGAACAATTAGGAAATACACAACATCCCTGTGGACCGACCCGTACTCACCGGCTAGCTACCAAGCGACGCCGTTCTTGATTGCGGTAAAAAATATTTTGATCACAACTTCCATCATTCAATCAAATGGCGCCGTTGCCGGGGATCGAACCCGGGTCACCCGCGTGACAGGCGGGAATACTCACCACTATACTACAATGACATCGAGCGAAGGAGAAATGACCACTATACTACAAAGTCATTTAGAAATGGTCCCATGAAGTGTATTCGCCCGCACACCTAGCTCTAGCTCGACTGCGAGCGAAGGAGAAATGACCCCACTAGAACATGCACAATTGATGAGGAGAGCAGTTAAGGGTATTGATGAGTTGAGGGAGCAATTTAGGGTGACAGCGAGGGAGCACGACATGAGGTTGACGGAGGTTGAGCAGGGGATTCGAACCCTGCTGGCTACGGAGGAGCGTTCACGGTCATGCTCGAGAACGCGGCGTGGGGCCGAGCAGTGAAGGCACTGCTTTGGATAAGTTTGGGGGAGATGGTGACTGTATATAGTTATCTTTTGCATGACATATTTTTAAATTTTTGTATATATTTTTTTCTTTTTCTTTTGCATGTTTAAATTCTGCATTGCATCCTTATATAAAAATCAAAAAAAATTGAAAAATTGAAAATAAAAAAAATTAGAAAAATATAAAAATCAAATAAAAACTGAAAAATTTGAAAAAAAAATTATAAAAATTAAAATATTCAATTTTGGCCATAATTGACTTGAGTTTGACAAAAAAGTTAACTAGCTAGGAACAACTAGACCTTAGACTTAGTAAATTAAAAACCCTAAAAATAACCTTTCTTAAAAATTTAACGGTAGAAAATATATGTCTTTGTAGTTTACTTAGAAATAGGCAAATTTCGAGTTCACTTCTTGGGCTAAGTTAAAACAAGGGAAAAGTATTGATATTTTTATTAAAGTATAAGTTTGAAAAATAATTTCTAAGCTTAAGTCTAAATTCTGAAAATATATACCCTACAAATTGCACAAACACGAACCTTGAAACTTGGAATAGTAGAAGAGACCTTGAAATGCTCTTGTCTAAAGTCCTTAGTACGAAGAAAAATAAAATAAAAATTCAAGTGTGAATAAAGAGATAAAAAAATGAACACTGGTTTTTGTAATTATTTAAGGCTGCATAAATAGAAAAAATATTTAGCGAGGGTGCTTTATCACCTAGTGCCTTAGACCAACTAGTTTGGGAGTCACTGCTAAAGCCATAGGTGTTACAAGACTAAGAATTACGCTTTAATGTGCAAACACATTTTGTAATCGGTCGTTGGTACCTCAAGAAGTATTAACGATCGCATGAAGAATGTGTGAGCAATTTTCACCAATTGAAAAGTACTTTGTAGGATGGACAAGAGTATAATAGCTTGATTTGAATTTCCAAGTGTAGGGGTGATATATACACACACGTAGGGGTATGTGATTGGGGTTTAGATAAGAGATAGGAATGAAAAATAGGACTTATATCTTTAATAGAAATGATAAAAATTCCTAAGTTGAGATAGAACCGTAGAAGGAAAACTTAAAAGTTGCTAAAAGCTAAGTAAATTTACAAGAACATATATAATCTTAAGTTAAATGATAAGGAGGCGTGAAAAATACGGGTGGATAATTTCTGAGTCGAAGATAATAGAGTTTCTTGTTAGAAAACCTAATTGGAGAATAAAATTCAACATGCCGAATTGATAGGATTTTATGGATAGTATTCGCTGAAAAACCTCAGGAGACAACACTCCTCCTACTAGGGACACCTAGAGGTTTAACGGCTTGTTGCACGAGCTCAGTGCAATCGCGTTTCCCTGCGAAAGTGAGGCGATGTATTTTTCAAGAATAAAACTAGGTTTGCTCGAGGACGAGCAAAAGATAAGTTTGGGGGTATTTGTTCATATCGTAATTTTGCATTATTATATTCCCCATTCTTAGTCATTTTACAAATAAACAGGTGCTTTTGATCCATGTCTGCTACATAGTTGCAGGTTACAGGTTCTCGGAACAAAAACAGCGAAAAAGATGAAAAGACGATACAAAAGTGAGACTACGACAAAAAAATGGAAGAATTTTGATCAAGCCTACAGTTTGGAGAATAAACGAAGATCAACAACCAAGTTCACAAAGCACAAAGGCAGCGCAAGGTTCAAGACTTCGATACGAAGCGAACGGTAAAGTCCACTACATTATTCACTGTGGAGATCTGGAAGAGAACTAGAAGACATTCTGAAGAACCAACTAAGGAAAACAGAAGACAAATGCAAACAGAAGAAACCCAGAGAAATTCAGCCCAAGACCCCACCAATTGGCCGCGGATCCGCGGCCAAACAGGGCATACGGCCGCGGATCGACGACCGTGCTCGACACGTGTCGGTGGGAATTTTGTCGGTGCGGCTGTAACGACCCGAAAGAGTACGTGACTGGCCCTTGAACCATATGAAGTCTATAGGACCCCATCTGATCCAAGTAAGCCAAAAGCCCAAAAATCTAAAACCGTTTTAAGAGTAAATAAAGAAACCGGTTTAAAGAAGTGAAGGTTTTTAAATAACTAAGCCGAATATGCATTTTAAAAACAGTAAAGTCTTTTCTAAAAATTTCGGCAGAGTTACTTTTGTAAAAGCTGGCCCAGAGCGGGGTACAACAAGGACAATATATATATACAATGATAAAACGCATCCCCAAGCGGGAGCTAGCTCTTCGTCAATCGACGGTCACAACCACACAAGCAATATGATATACCACGACGAATGGCGAGGGTCAAACCAAAAGAAACTCAATAAGCATGAAAACCGCAATACTACTAAGCGCGACTCTAAGGTCGAATAATACATCACAAATGTCTAAGTCTGAAACAATACACAAGTTTTGGTTGATGGAAATTCTAGATACAATGAATAATACAAGTACAATGGTGGTTCTTGATGCAAAAGAAACCACCTACCAAAAGCAATTCACCCGCAAGGAAGCAGTGTGCCAGAAATGCCGCAATGGAACCTGTACGGCAAAACCTGCAAGAACTGTGGCACAACGGGGGTGAGTTGCCAACTCGTGAATAGAGAATATCTACAAGCAGAAACCGAATGCAAAACATAATCCTAGGTCAATACAATCAGTATAATATATAACCCACAAGAGCACGTCTGAAGCATGATAAGGTGGCAATGTAACATCTAAACATGTATGTAGTGCCAAGTACTCAGGTAATAACATGTCATCAGTATAAGGTATGTCTGCATGAAGTAAATATGAAGAAGTATCAAATGGATATCAATACACATATATTAGCGTCCCATTCCACTAATATTGGTGTAAGGGTATATATAACAGCGCCCTCATACCCTGTTATATATACAAATGAAGTATGATCAATGTAAATCCAATCTGTATGTGATCAAGTCTGTATAAACGTGGAACCCGTCCACCCGTCACCCAATGAAAATAAACATCATGTATGTAAATATGAGGATATAATAAAAGCCTTGGAAATCATCATGAAACCTGTGCCTAGCATCGGCACGTAAATCCTCATCCATATGGGGCTCCGTCTACAGCGTCGGCCCCCGGCAGTACGGGTCAGCCCATGTCCATCTCTCAACTCCGGTCGGTATCCTCAAGATATCCGCCGAGCTCAAATACAATCACCGGTAGGTAGTAGTCCCTCTGCCAGGCTCACCGTCTACTACACAGTGAAACCGTTCTCGCCCCGGGGTACCATACCGGGTCCATCATGTACCCTCAATCGGCCTCATCCGCCTCCTCGATTCGGGTTTCACAAGTCGCTCTCAGCATCGAGAAAACATATGGTGGACGCACTGAAATATCATATCAAGGGTAACCGGGCTTTTAACACAATTATATATTATCTTTTGAAATACCCACGGTTCCCAAATCCAGAAATATCATGGAAACAAAATATCTCAATGCGTATAATCAAAACATAATGTATGCGATATGTAAAGAAAGGTAAGTATATCAGAAGTCATGCAACATGGAATAGTAATGTGCACATGTCGAGGGAAACCGCTATTTTAAAACGAATCAGTTTTGAAGAACATCATGCGGTTTCCAAATCTCTAATCAAGTCAGAATCATCTATGTTTGTGTACAAGTATAAGTGTACAATATGCCATGCAAGAATCATATCATGAATGCAACAGTACTACAGTGTAGTGGCATGACAATTATCGATGATGAAGTGTGTGGGCCGGCAAATAGTGTACGTGGAACATACGCATCATCGATAATGGTGCTGGTGTCCTAACAGCATGATAATAATATAGCAATAAACATATGCAAGCAATGCGAATAGCATGAATATGCGGAAATCAAATAATCAACACCACAGTGAAGAATCTACTATGCAAACTACAGATCTAAGTATCAAGTCAATCGGGAGAGGTATGGAAACCACCTAAATCCGAGTCGATACATATATAGATATAATAGTCGGTGATCCCGCCTCAATAATATCGTGAACGATACAGTATATCGTAAGACATCTTCGAGTCATGAGTGCGGATCTATCATCAATACAGGCTCGTACGGTAAATCGTCGTACGGCATCCCAATAGCTGGGTACGGGTCAATATCACACTATCTCATCACATCTCAGGTATCACTATCATCATATCACATAATCTGGGGTAATGATCTAAGTCTAGTACAACTGATACCCTCAATATACTGCGTGTGCAAGCACACGTCCCAAGGCCAGCTAGAGATCACGTATCGTATCCCAAATACGAATCACATCAAATCACCGATCTCGCGGCACAATGCCCAACATCATCGACTCATCTCCAATGTCATCCAATATCATCAACACAGTGCAAGTATAAAGAATATGCAAGGGTGTGCGTGTAGGTGTAGATCTATTCTAGGGTCCACGACTATGAACTACACTAGTCACTTCTAACCCTACACTATCCATAGCACACCTAACTATCATATAATAACAACTACGGACTGCGGGGGTGCTATACGCCATCCACCCGACTTCCCCCAGTAGATATAATCTACTCACCTTGCGTCTTCAATTCTGGACGTCGCCACGCGCTTGCTTGTCGTCCCGAAGTCTTCATGGGGTACCTACACATCAAAGTATCGTATATGCGTATTAAAACCAAATCAAAGCTAACACGGCACACGAAACCCCAAAACGATACGATAAGGGACCTATAGGTTAGAACCCACGGCACGCCTTCAAAACCATCTATCAATCCTCGATATCGTCGTATAAACGCCAATTAGTCGAGGTAAAACACAAGACGCAAATTCAGAATTAAAAATACGGAATACGGAAACACGAATCCAAAACAACAACTTAGGAAATATGTTCCAGATTTCACCCTAGGTCAAATTAGACAAATCTATATATACCAGGGGCCTAATCTACAGGTAAGGGAACACCAAAACCAAAACTAGCCAATTCCACCATGGTCTGGCCGCAAATTGCGGCCAGAATGGATAAATCTGCGACCGGCTTGATGATTTAGGGGTTGGGGTCTTGGTGGTAGCTTCCTGGGTGCCTGCACATGTCACTGTCCACTCAATTTTAATTTAGGATGTCTCGGGTGATAGCAGATTCAATAAAACCTTCGCAGATTTCACAAATTCTCCGATATCGGTCTCTAAATCCGTATTTCGGGTTTCAATTCACAGGTTAGGGTCTCAATTCATGCACTAGGGTGTTTATATAACCTCAACTGAGCTCAATTTCACAATACAACACAAGTTTCCCTCAAACCCTAACTTGGTTATCCTTAACTCCACAATATCAAACAATATCGTTTCAATCTAAACATGGGGGTATAAGAATTGCTAAAACTAATCTAATGGTCCAGAAAATATCTCATTTGGCAACTCAAGAATTTTCTTGAGTTGCCCATAGTGGCCAAAATCCTTGCTTTCTTGGTCCAATGTATAGATCTTGAGCTTGTGCACACATTTAATGAAATGGAGATTGGGTTTTGGGATTGTATTTGAGATGATTTGGGGCTTTGAAGAGGGGAGGGAGATGAAGGCGCAGCAGCAGGAGGAGAAAGGAGAAGAGGGAGGAAAATGAGGGAAGGAAAAATGGCTAAGTGTTTAGTCAAAAGAGCACATACCTCTCTTTCTCACAAAATCTCATTCTTTATTCTTTTCCTATTTTCTTTTCCTTTTCTTTTTCTTATTCTCTCAAAATCCCTCTCCCAAGAATAGTAAACCCAAAGTGAACCATGGCAAGAAAATGCACAAGTGTGAAAAAAGTGATATGTGCATGTTTTGCACAAAAAAGCTAAAAACCGATTAGCGATTTTTTAATCGCGATTCGCACTAATTTAGCATATAACTAATCAATTAAACTTAGAAACGGAATAATTCTCTAATTTACCCTATTTTATAATTTTCCATAATTTTCCTAAATTTTTCCCTATTTATTTGTATTTAATAATACCAAAATATTAAAATATTCAATAAAATAATATTAAATTATAAAAATTCCCAAAAATAATATTTTTATTATTTCGAAATGTTACAATCTACCCCCCTTAAATAAATTCGGTCACCGAATTTAAATTTAATCCCCCAAAACGTAAAACATTTCAGCAAAATCCTAATTGTCGGGGTTCCGAAAACATCAATACGTAGCGAATATAAAAAAAAATGTACTGCTCTATAAGAAATCAATCCCCAAAAATGGATATAAGAACATCCGGTGCATCTGGTGCGCACGGAATCAAAATCCATATATGTGTCAAACAGGTGTACAAAACAACATCTAGGTGCAACTGGTGTGCACGAAACATTTGTCGTAGGCAACGTGTGTGCCTGACAGTAAAAATCAGGTGCATGTGACATGCTCGAAGAATCTCGATTTAGTGCATCTGGCGTGCACCAAAATCGTATATCAAAACACTAAAGGTGCATGAAAACTATGCTGGAAGTGTAAATCAAATCACTGTATAAGATAGGTGTGAAATCACAATCAATAGCTCAAATGTAATAACTTATGCGCAAAATATAAATATCCAGTGGGTGCATGAAACAATATCATGAAACTCAGTCATCAAAACTAAATCATTCAATAGAACGCCCAAAATACCAAAATTCCAAGATGACGGATACGTGATAATCGAATCACAAAATCACAAATCATAAATACCGTCGTCGGTAGTTCCTCCTTCAAGGTCGTGCATCCAATGCTAGTAGCGCAAGATATCTACTTGCCTCTTGCTCACGGTCTGACGTCCTCTGACTCTGGGCCCTTATCTTCTCTGCGGATTACCTATCTCGAAGTCAATCGGCTCATCGGCCCGATCAGGTGTGCTAACGGGGACGATTCCGTTCTGGCACTTCTCTGGTCATCTCTCGGTCAATCCTCACGACCACTCATAAGCAGCATGTCACTGGCGTCGGCCTCCGGCTCTCTGAATGCACATCATACATCTGATCCTGGGTGCAAACATCATTGCAGCAATGTCCTGGAAGGAATCCTGCTCAAGGTCTCTTCCGATCTTGCCTATGCCGAATTGTACGGAGGCTGGCTCTCTTGCATAATCTCTTCTCACTCGATAGACATCTGTGTCCTCAGCACAACATTTTCTCGGAAATTGGTCGCATCTCAACGCCTCTGTATGCATATCAGGTCTCTAGTCTCGACGGGAAGTAATGATAGCTCGTCAGCGTCCCGCACGAACCTCTTGTTCTACTTGTCTCTATCGTCATCCACTATGACGTCACGCCATGCTATCTACGCACTGCACTGTTCTCGACCACGGTCAATCTGAAGTCTCTCGCACGGACACGAAATCGCGTGCTCTGTAGCTTCATCATTCTGTAGAAGATGTCAGGCCGAACAGGTCCTCGGGAACACGTCCCAACCATCGGAGGAATACTCAATACTCGTCCGTCCTTGATCAATTCGCAACGCATCTGGGTAAGTTCCTTTATCCGAACCTGGTCAACTACCTCGTCGACGATGCCGAACTCTGGCCTGCTGGGTGTGCGCAATATAACCACTGCTGGGTCTAGGTCTTCTCGTATCATTTTCCAGAAAGGTCCTGTCGAGGTTTCTCTCTCAAATCTCATTCCTGCCGAATTGCTCGGAAGTCATCATCCATTGCTGAAGCTAATTCTTATTCCGGAACGGCTGCATACTTATCGCGCCTCTTTCTGGAAGATATATCCATATACAACGCCAATGGGTGCGTATCACATCTCTGATGTCAGCGGAGTGGGACGTCATCTCGTCGAAATCTCTTGCGAACTCTTTTCTTCACTCTGCTTCAAGGTCGACTGATTCGGACTCGTCTCATCGTGGCTGCATGGACTGTGCTCCAACGGCTATACTCGTATCTGGAGTCTCCCAAGCAAAGCATCCCATCACATGATATCCGAATGATGTCGAAACATTCGATCGACTTGTCAGAACCTTATAATCCCCCAAGAGATCAACATCTTGAGTACAGTTTAATAGTATCGAGTACATGCCACAGCGTCGGTGGTCCAGCCGTAGAAGGGCAAACCCAAGCCTCACTAATGGCGCCGCGGAACTGCCGCAAACCCTAAGGTTCAAAGGCTTTCACACGGTCATTAAGTCGAGTTAGGGTTTCATTCTTCTAGAGGGTCCATAGAATCACCTGCATGTCTTTCCGTATACTTTACACTTGGAAAATGGGATCCTGACATTCGATCGTCTCTATCGACTCTCAACGAACCTGCGTGAAGTCGTCTCTAGCTGGAAACAATCTATCCGATGACCTCGCATCGGTAACCGAACGAACCACATGTCCTAGTCATTCATCCTCAGGTGACTAGCGACCGTCCATCATATCTCTAAGTATATGCTCATGCTGCAGTAGCTCCAACCATCTGGGCGATATCTCGTCATTTGCAGAAACAACTGGCTCATTCGCCTGTACGCCGAACAGCGCCTCAATCCTCCAGGAAAGGCGATACATTACGGTCATCTCTGAATCAGTCGGCTCTAGATTTGAGTAAGACTCTCCACACTGGAAATCTTCAACTCAACCGGGCCCGCTCCAGCGCATAAATCGGACGAATCACTTTCGTCTCTCAAATCGCGTAGACTAGCCATCATCTGTCTCTTATCTGCCTGGAAGCTCCGGCAATCTCAGCTCGTAAGCTCCGGAAGCGACATCCTGTCAATCTCAGCAACAGCTGGTCCATCTGTCTGCACGGTAGGCGACATCATAATCTCTGAGTTATGCTGTACATCAACAGTCCTCTCTCAACTGGCAGCTCTAACAATGGCCCGATCATCCGGTGCAAGACCAAGCACTCGCCTCCACTAGAGGTCACAGTCACCAATACTAACTCGAGACGTTCCCATGTCACCAGAAAACACAATGATCGGCCCTCGTACCAGACGAGCTCGCACTGACCGTAACCCTAGCAGCAGCCTAAACTGCGCTCAACATAGCGACAGGAACCTCAATCGAGTATCGAAGAGAGCAGATCAATGGCAAGAAAGAAAACAATAGATCCAGGGTGGATACATGATCATAAGAAGGAACAACATCAATGAAGGTATGATCATGAAACTAATAGAATCGAGGATCTCAAATGGATGTATAATCATGGATATGAAGAGAGTCACTGATCTCGAAAATATGTACATCCTAAGGTTCCTTAAGCGGAGTGGCGTGTCGTAAGTATGCCGCGGAACATACCCACGGTACGTCACTCTACTTTAGTCACCTATTCCATCAACCAAGGGTCATCCTATACGATGAAAGTTCGGGTTTAATACCCCCTCGACTAAGTCTAAGTTCCGTAAGGTCAAGCCTAAGTTCCATATATATATAAACGCCCTAGGTTCCATATAGTCAAACTTAGACTCGAACCAAGGTCAACCTAGCGCTCTGATACCAACTTTGTCACGACCCAAAAGAGTACGTGACTGGCCCTTGAACCATATGAAGTCTATAGGACCCCATCTGATCCATGTAAGCCAAAAGCCCAGAAATCTAAAACCATTTTAAGAGTAAATAAAGAAACTGGTTTAAAGAAGTGAAGGTTTTTAAATAACTAAGCCGAATATGCATTTTAAAAACAGTAAAGTCTTTTCTAAAAATTTCGGCAGAGTTTCTTTTGTAAAAACTGGCCCCGAGCGGGGTACAACAAGGACAATATATAAATACAATGATAAAACGCATCCCCAAGTGGGAGCTAGCTCTTCGTCAATCGACGGTCACAACCACACAAGCAATATGATATACCACGCCGAATGGCGAGGGTCAAACCAAAAGAAACTCAATAAGCATGAAAACCGCAATACTACTAAGCGCGACTCTAAGGTCGAATAATACATCACAAATGTCTAAGTCTGAAATAATACACAAGTTTTGGTTGATGGAAATTCTAGATACAATGAATAATACAAGTACAATGGTGGTTCTTGATGCAAAAGAAACCACCTACCAAATGCAATTCACCCGCAAGGAAGCAGTATGCCAGAAATGCCGCAATGGAACCTGTACGGCAAAACCTGCAAGAACTGTGGCACAACGGGGGTGAGTTGCCAACTCATGAATAGAGAATATCTACAAGTAGAAACCGAATGCAAGACATAATCCTAGGTCAATACGATCAGTATAATATATAACCCACAAGAGCACGTCTGAAACATGATAAGATGGCAATGTAACATCTAAACATGTATGTAGTGCCAAGTACTCAGGTAATAACATGTCATCAGTATAAGGTATGTCTGCATGAAGTAAATATGAAGAAGTATCAAATGGATATCAATACACATATATTAGCGTCCCATTCCACTAATATTGGTGTAAGGGTATATATAACAGCGCCCTCATACCCTGTTATATATACAAATGAAGTATGATCAATGTAAATCCAATCTGTATGTGATCAAGTCTGTATAAACGTGGAACCCGTCCACCCGTCACCCAATGACAATAAACATCATGTATGTAAATATGAGGATATATTAAAAGCCATGGAAATCATCATGAAACCTGTGCCTAGCATCGGCACGTAAATCCTCATCCATATGGGGTTCCGTTTGCGGTATCGGCCCCCGGCAGTACGGGTCAGCCCATGTCCATCTCTCAACTCCGGTCTGTATCCTCCAGATATCCGCCGAGCTCAAATACAATCACCGGTAGGTAGCAGTCCCTCTGCCAGGCTCACCGTCTACTACACAGCGAAACCGTTCTCGCCCCGGGGTACCATACCGGGTCCACCATGTACCCGCAATCGGCCTCCTCCGCCTCCTCGAATCGGGTTTCACATGTCGCTCTCTGCACCAAGAAAACACATGGTGGACGCACTGAAATATCATATCAAGGGTAACCGGGTTTTTAACACAATTATATATTCTCTTTTGAAATACCCACGGTTCCCAAATCCAGAAATATCATGGAAACAACATATCTCAATGCGTATAATCAAAACATAATGTATGCGACATGTAAACAAAGGTAAGCGTATCAGAAGTCATGCAACATGGAATAGTAATGTGCACATGTCGAGGGAAACCGCTATTTTAAAACGAATCAGTATTGAAGAACATCATGCGGTTCCCAAATCTCTAATCAAGTCAGAATCATCTATGTTTGTGTACAAGTATAAGTGCACAATATGCCATGCAAGAATCATATCATGAATGCAACAGTACTACAGTGTAGTGGCATGGCAATTATCGATGATGAAGTGTGTGGGCCGGCAAATAGTGTACGTGGAACATACGCATCATCGATAATGGTGCTGGTGTCCTAACAGCATGATAATAATATAGCAATAAACATATGCAAGCAATGCGAATAGCATGAATATGCGGAAATCAAATAATCAACACCACAGTGAAGAATCTACTATGCAAACTACAGATCTAAGTATCAAGTCAATCGGGAGAGGTATGGAAACCATCTAAATCCGAGTCGATACATATATAGATATAATAGTCGGTGATCCCGCCTCAATAATATCGTGAACGATACAGTATATCGTAAGACATCCTCGAGTCATGAGTGCGGATCTATCATCAATACAGGCTCGTACGGTAAATCTTCGTACGGCATCCCAATAGCTGGGTACGGGTCAATATCACACTATCTCATCACATCTCAGGTATCACTATCATCATATCACATAATCTGGGGTACTGATCTAAGTCTAGTACAACTGATACCGTCAATATACTGCGTGTGCAAGCACACGTCCCAAGGTCCGCTAGAGATCACGTGTCGTATCCCAAATACGAATCACATCAAATCACCGATCTCGCGGCATAATGCCCAACATCATCGACTCATCTCCAATGTCATCCAATATCATCAACACAGTGCAAGTATAAAGAATATGCAAGGGTGTGCGTGTAGGTGTAAATCTATTCTAGGGTCCGCGACTATGAACTACACTAGTCACTTCTAACCCTACACTATCCATAGCACACCTAACTATCATATAATAACAACTACGGACTGCGGGGGTGCTATACGCCATCCACCCGACTTCCCCCAGTAGATATAATCTACTCACCTTGTGTCTTCAATTCTGGACGTCGCCACGCGCTTGCTTGTCGTCCCGAAGTCTTCATGGGGTACCTACACATTAAATTATCGTATATGCGTATTAAAACCAAATCAAAGCTAACACGGCACACGAAACCCCAAAACGATACGATAAGGGACCTATAGGTTAGAACCCACGGCACGCCTTCAAAACCATCTATCAATCCTCGATATCGTCGTATAAACGCCAATTAGTCGAGGTAAAACATAAGACGCAAATTCAGAATTAAAAATACGGAATACGAAAACACGAATCCAAAACAACAACTTAGGAAATATGTTCCAGATTTCACCCTATGTCAAATTAGACAAATCTATATATACCAGGGGCCTAATCTACAGATAAGGGAACACCAAAACCAAAACGACCCAATTCCACCATTGTCTGGCCGCAAATTGCGGCCAGAATGGATAAATCTGCGGCCGGCTTAATGAGTTAGGGGTTGGGGTCTTGGTGGTAGCTTCCTGGGTGCCTGCACATGTCACTGTCCACTCAATTTTAATTTAGGATGTCTCGGGTGATAGCAGATTCAATAAAAGCTTCACAGATTTCATAAATTCTCCGATATCGGTCTCTAAATCCGTATTTCGGGTTTCAATTCACAGGTTAGGGTCTCAATTCATGCACTAGGGTGTTTATATAACCTCAACTGAGCTCAATTTCACAATACAACACAAGTTTCCCTCAAACCCTAACTTGGTTATCCTTAACTCCACAATATCAAACAATATCGGTTCAATCTAAACATGGGGGTATAAGAATTGCTAAAACTAATCTAATGGTCCAGAAAATATCTCATTTGGCAACTCAAGAATTTTCTTGAGTTGCCCATAGTGGCCAAAATCCTTGCTTTCTTGGTCCAATGTATAGATCTTGAGCATGTGCGCACATTTAATGAAATGGAGATTGGGTTTTGGGATTGTATTTGAAATGATTTGGGGCTTTGAAGAGGGGAGGGAGATGAAGGAGCAGTAGCAGGAGGAGAAAGGAGAAGAGGGAGGAAAATGAGGGAAGGAAAAATGGCTAAGTGTTTAGTCAAAAGAGCCCATACTTCTCTTTCTCACCAAACCTCATTCTTTATTCTTTTCCCATTTTCTTTTTCTTATTCTCTCAAAATCCCTCTTCCAAGAATAGTAAACCCAAAGTGAACCATGGCAAGAAAATGCACAAGTGTGAAAAAAATGATATGTGCATGTTTTGCACAAAAAAGCTAAAAACCGATTAGCGATTTTTTAATCGTGATTAGCACTAATTTAGCATATAACTAATCAATTAAACTTAGAAACGGAATAATTCTCTAATTTACCCTATTTTAGAATTTTCCATAATTTTCCAAAAATTTTCCCCATTTATTTGTAGTTAATAATACCAAAATATTAAAATATTCAATAAAATAATATTAAATTATAAAAATTCCCTAAAATAATATTTTTATTATTTTGAAATGTTACAATCTACCCCCATTAAATAAATTCGGTCCCCGAATTTAAATTTAATCCCCCAAAACGTAAACCATTTCAGCAAAATCCTGATTGTCGGGGTTCCGAAAACATCAATACGTAGCGAATATCAAAAAAAAATGTACTGCTCTATAAGAAATCAATCCCCAAAAATGTATATAAGAACATCCGGTGCGTCTGGTGCGCACGGAATCAAAATCCATATATGTGTCAAACAGGTGTACAAAACAACATCTAGGTGCAACTGGTATGCACGGAACATTTGTCGTAGGCAACGTGTGTGCCTGACTGTAAAAATCAGGTGCATGTGACATGCACGAAGAATCTCGATTCAGTGCATCTTGCGTGCACCAAAATCGTATATCAAAACACTAAAGGTGCATGAAAACTATGCTGGAAGTGTAAATCAAATCACTGCATAAGATAGGCGTGAAATCACAATCAATAGCTCAAATGTAATAACTTATGCGCAAATTATAAATATCCAGTGGGTGCTTGAAACAATATCATGAAACTCAGTCATCAAAACTAAATCATGCAATAGAACGCCCAAAATACCAAAATTCCAAGATGACGGATACGTGATAATCGAATCACAAAATCACAAATCAAAAATACTGTCGTCGGTAGTTCCTCCTTCAAGGTCGAGAAAGAGTCGGTGCATCCAATGCTAGTAGCGCAAGATATCTACTTGCCACTTGCTCACGGTCTGGCGTCCTCTGACTCTGGGCCCTTATCTTCTCTGCGGATTACCTATCTCGCAGTCAATCGGCTCATCGGCCCGGTCAGGTGTGCTAACGGGGACGATTCCGTTCTGGCACTTCTCTGGTCATCTCTCGGTCAATCCTCACGACCACTCATAAGCAGCATGTCACTGGCGTCGGCCTCTGGCTCTCTGAATGCACATCATACATCTGATCCTGGGTGCAAACATCATTGCAGCAATGTCCTGGAAGGAATCCTGCTCAAGGTCTCTTCCGATCTTGCCTATGCCGAACTGTACGGAGGCTGGCTCTCTTGCATAATCTCTTCTCACTCGATAGACATTTGTGTCCTCAGCACAACATTTTCTCGGAAATTGGTCGCATCTCAACGCCTCTGTAAGTATATCAGGTCTCTAGTCTCGACAGGAAGTAATGATAGCTCGTCAGCGTCCCGCGCGAACCTCTTGTTTCACTTGTCTCTATCGTCATCCACTATGACGTCACGCCATGCTATCTACGCACTGCACTGTTCTCGACAACGGTCAATCTGAAGTCTCTCGCACGGACTCGAAATCGCGTGCTCTGTAGCTTCATCATTCTGTAGAAGATGTCAGGCCGAACAGGTCCTCGGGAACACGTCCCAACCATCGGAGGAATACTCAATACTCGTCCGTCCTTGATCAATTCGCAACGCATCTGGGTAAGTTCCTTTATCCGAACCTGGTCAACTACCTCGTCGACGATGCCGAACTCTGGCCTGCTGGGTGTGCGCAATATGACCACTCCTGGGTCTAGGTCTTCTCGTATCGTTTTCCAGAAAGGTCCTGTCGAGGTTTCTCTCTCAAATCTCATTCCTGCCGAATTGGTCGGAAGTCATCATCCATTGCTGAAGCTAATTCTTATTCCGGAACGGCTGCATACTTATCGCGCCTCTTTCTGGAAGATATATCCATATACAACGCCTATGGTGCGTATCACATCTCTGATGTCAGCGGAGTGGGACGTCATCTCGTCGAAATCTCTTGCGAACTCTTTTCTTCACTCTGCTTCAAGGTCGACTGATTCGGACTCGTCTCATCGTGGCTGCATGGACTGTGCTCCAACGGCTATACTCGTATCTGGAGTCTCCCAAGCAAAGCATCCCATCACATGATATCCGAATGATGTCGAAACATTCGGTCGACTCGTCAGAACCTTATAATCCCCCAAGAGATCAACATCTTGAGTACGGTTTAATAGTATCGAGTACATGCCACAGCGTCGGTGGTCCAGCCGTAGAAGGGCAAACACAAGCCTCACTAATGGCGCCGCGGAACTGCCGCAAACCCTAAGGTTCAAAGGCTTTCACACGGTCATTAAGTCGAGTTAGGGTTTCATTCTTCTAGAGGGTCCAAAGAATCACCTGCATGTCTTTCCGTATACTTTACACTTGGAAAATGGGCTCCTGACATTCGATCGTCTCTATCGACTCTCAACGAACCTGCGTGAAGTCGTCTCTAGCTGGAAACAATCTATCCGATGACCTCGCATCGGTAACCGAACGAACCACATGTCCTAGTCATTCATCCTCAGGTGACTAGCGAACGTCCATCATATCTCTAAGTATATGCTCATGCTGCAGTAGCTCCAACCATCTGGGCGATATCTCGTCATTTGCAGCAACAACTGGCTCATTCGCCTGTACGCCGAACAGCGCCTCAATCCTCCAGGAAAGGCGATACATTGCGGTCATCTCTGAATCGGTCGGCTCTAGATTTGAGTAAGACTCTCCACACTGGAAATCTTCAACTCAACTGGGCCCGCTCCGGCGCATAAATCGGATGAATCACCTTCGTCTCTCAAATCGGGTAGACTAGCTATCATCTGTCTCATATCTTCCTGGAAGCTTCGGCAATCTCAGCTCGTAAGCTCCGGAAGCGACATCCTGTCAATCTCAGTAACAGCTGGTCCATCTGTCTGCACGGTAGGCGACATCATAATCTCTGAGGTATGCTGTACATCAACAGTCCTCTCTCAACTGGCAGCTCTAACAATGGCTCGATCATCCGGTGCAAGACCAAGCACTCGCCTCCACTAGAGGTCACAGTCACCAATACTAACTCGAGACGTTCCCATGTCACCAGAAAACACAATGATCGGCCCTCATACCAGACGAGCTCGCACCGACCGTAACCCTAGCAGCGGCCTAAACTGCGCTAAACATAGCGACAGGAACCTCAATCGAGTATCGAAGAGAGCAGATCAATGGCAAGAAAGAAAACAACAGATCCAGAGTGGATACATGATCATAAAAAGAAACAACATCAATGAAGGTATGATCATGAAACTAATAGAATCGAGGATCTCAAATGGATGTATAATCATGGATATGAAGAGAGTCACTGATCTCGAAAATATGTACATCCTAAGGTTCCTTAAGCGGATTGGCGTGTCGTAAGTATACCGCGGAACATACCCACGGTACGTCACTCTACTTTAGTCACCTATTCCATCAACCAAGGGTCATCCTATACGACGAAAGTTCGGGTCTAATACAACCTCGACTAAGTCAAAGTTCCGTAAGGTCAAGCCTAAGTTTCGTATATATATAAACGCCCTAGGCTCCATATAGTCAAACTTAGACTCGAACCAAGTTCAACCTAGCGCTCTGATACCAACTTTGTCACGACCCAAAAGAGTACGTGACTGGCCCTTGAACCATATGAAGTCTATAGGACCCCATCTGATCGAAGTAAGCCAAAAGCCCAGAAATCTAAAACCATTTTAAGAGTAAATAAAGAAACTGGTTTAAAGAAGTGAAGGTTTTTAAATAACTAAGCGGAATATGCATTTTAAAAACAGTAAAGTCTTTTCTAAAAATTTCGGCAGAGTTTCTTTTGTAAAAACTGGCCCCGAGCGGGGTACAACAAGGATAATATATATATACAATGATAAAACGCATCCCCGGGCGGGAGCTAGCTCTTCGTCAATCGACGGTCACAACCATACAAGCAATATGATATACCACGCCGAATGGCGAGGGTCAAACCAAAAGAAACTCAATAAGCATGAAAACCGCAATACTACTAAGCGCGACTCTAAGGTCGAATAATACATCACAAATGTCTAAGTCTGAAACAATACACAAGTTTTGGTTGATGGAAATTCTAGATACAATGAATAATACAAGTACAATGGTGGTTCTTGATGCAAAAGAAACCACCTACCAAATGCAATTCACCCGCAAGGAAGCAGAGTGCCAGAAATGCCGCAATGGAACCTGCACGGCAAAACCTGCAAGAACTGTGGCACAACGGGGGTGAGTTGCCAACTCGTGAATAGAGAATATCTACAAGCAGAAACCGAATGCAAGACATAATCCAAGGTCAATACGATCAGTATAATATATAACCCACAAGAGCACGTCTGAAGCATGATAAGGTGGCAATGTAACATCTAAACATGTATGTAGTGCCAAGTACTCTGGTAATAACATGTCATCAGTATAAGGTATGTCTGCATGAAGTAAATATGAAGAAGTATCAAATGGATATCAATACACATATATTAGCGTCCCATTCCACTAATATTGGTGTAAGGGTATATATAACAACGCCCTCATACCCTGTTATATATACAAATGAAGTATGATCAATGTAAATCCAATCTGTATGTGATCAAGTCTGTATAAACGTGGAACCCGTCCACCCGTCACCCAATGACAATAAACATCATGTATGTAAATATGAGGATATAATAAAAGCCATGGAAATCATCATGAAACCTGTGCCTAGCATCGGCACGTAAATCCTCATCCATATGGGGCTCCGTCTGCGGTATCGGCCCCCGGCAGTACGGGTCAGCCCATGTCCATCTCTCAACTCCGGTCGGTATCCTCCAGATATCCGCCGAGCTCAAATACAATCACCGGTAGGTAGCAGTCCCTCTGCCAGGCTCACCGTCTACTACACAGCGAAACCGTTCTCGCCCCGGGGTACCATACCGGGTCCACCATGTACCTGCAATCGGCCTCATCCGCCTCCTCGAATCGGGTTTCACATGTCGCTCTCAGCACCGAGAAAACACATGGTGGACGCACTGAAATATCATATCAAGGGTAACCGGGTTTTTAACACAATTATATATTCTCTTTTGAAATACCCACGGTTCCCAAATCAAGAAATATCATGGAAATAACATATCTCAATGCGTATAATCAAAACATAATGTATGCGACATGTAAAGAAAGGTAAGCGTATCAGAAGTCATGCAACATGGAATAGTATTGTGCACATGTCGAGGGAAACCGCTATTTTAAAACGAATCAGTTTTGAAGAACATCATGCGGTTCCCAAATCTCTAATCAAGTCAGAATCATCTATGTTTGTGTACAAGTATAAGTGTACAATATGACATGCAAGAATCATATCATGAATGCAACAGTACTACAGTGTAGTGGCATGGCAATTATCGATGATGAAGTGTGTGGGCCGGCAAATAGTGTACGTGGAACATACGCATCATCGATAATGGTGCTGGTGTCCTAACAACATGATAATAATATAGCAATAAACATATGCAAGCAATGCGAATAGCATGAATATGCGGAAATCAAATAATCAACACCACAGTGAAGAATCTACTATGCAAACTACAGATCTAAGTATCAAGTCAATCGGGAGAGGTATGGAAACCACCTAAATCCGAGTCGATACATATATAGATATAATAGTCGGTGATCCCGCCTCAATAATATCGTGAACGATACAGTATATCGTAAGACATCCTCGAGTCATGAGTGCGGATCTATCATCAATACAGGCTCGTACGGTAAATCGTCGTACGGCATCCCAATAGCTAGGTACGGGTCAATATCACACTATCTCATCACATCTCAGGTATCACCATCATCATATCACATAATCTGGGGTACTGATCTAAGTCTAGTACAACTGATACCCTTAATATACTGCGTGTGCAAGCACACGTCCCAAGGCCCGCTAGAGATCACTTATCGTATCCTAAATACGAATCACATCAAATCACCGATCTCACGGCACAATGCCCAACATCATCGACTCATCTCCAATGTCATCCAATATCATCAACACAGTGCAAGTATAAAGAATATGCAAGGGTGTGCGTGTAGGTGTAAATCTATTCTAGGGTCCGCGACTATGAACTACACTAGTCACTTCTAACCCTACACTATCCATAGCACACCTAACTATCATATAATAACAACTACGGACTGCGGGGGTGCTATACGCCATCCACCCGACTTCCCCCAGTAGATATAATCTACTCACCTTGCGTCTTCAATTCTGGACGTCGCCACGCGCTTGCTTGTCGTCCCGAAGTCTTCATGGGGTACCTACACATCAAAGTATCGTATATGCGTATTAAAACCAAATCAAAGCTAACACGGAACACGAAACCCCAAAACGATACGATAAGGGACCTATAGGTTAGAACCCACGGCACGCCTTCAAAACCATCTATCAATCCTCGATATCGTTGTATAAACGCCAATTAGTCGAGGTAAAACACAAGACGCAAATTCAGAATTAAAAATACGGAATACGGAAACACGAATCCAAAACAACAACTTAGGAAATATGTTCCAGATTTCATCCTAGGTCAAATTAGACAAATCTATATATACCAGGGGCCTAATCTACAGATAAGGGAACACCAAACCCAAAACGAGCCAATTCCACCATGGTCTGGCCGCAAATTGCGGCCAGAATGGATAAATCTGCGTCCGGCTTGATGAGTTAGGGGTTGGGGTCTTGGTGGTAGCTTCCTGGGTGCCTGCACATGTCACAGTCCACTCAATTTTAATTTAGGATGTCTCGGGTGATAGCAGATTCAATAAAAGCTTCACAGATTTCATAAATTCTCCGATATCGGTCTCTAAATCCGTATTTCGGGTTTCAATTCACAGGTTAGGGTCTCAATTCATGCACTAGGGTGTTTATATAACCTCAACTGAGCTCAATTTCACAATACAACACAAGTTTCCCTCAAACCCTAACTTGGTTATCCTTAACTCCACAATATCAAATAATATCGGTTCAATCTAAACATGGGGGTATAAGAATTGCTAAAACTAATCTAATGGTCCAGAAAATACCTCATTTGGCAACTCAAGAATTTTCTTGAGTTGCCCATAGTGGCCAAAATCCTTGCTTTCTTGGTCCAATGTATAGATCTTGAGCTTGTGCACAAATTTAATGAAATGGAGATTGGGTTTTGGGATTGTATTTGAGATGATTTGGGGCTTTGAAGAGGGGAGGGAGATGAAGGAGCAGCAGCAGGAGGAGAAAGGAGAAGAGGGAGGAAAATGAGGGAAGGAAAAATGGCTAAGTGTTTAGTCAAAAGAGCCCATACCTCTCTTTCTCACCAAACCTCATTCTTTATTCTTTTCCCATTTTCTTTTCCTTTTCTTTTTCTTATTCTCTCAAAATCCCTCTCCCAAGAATAGTAAACCCAAAGTGAACCATGGCAAGAAAATGCACAAGTGTGAAAAAAGTGATATGTGCATGTTTTGCACAAAAAAGCTAAAAACCGATTAGCGATTTTTTAATCGCGATTAGCACTAATTTAGCATATAACTAATCAATTAATCTTAGAAACGGAATAATTCTCTAATTTACACTATTTTAGAATTTCCATAATTTTCCAAAATTTTCCCCATTTATTTGTATTTAATAATACCGAAATATTAAAATATTCAATAAAATAATATTAAATTATAAAAATTCCCTAAAATAATATTTTTATTATTTCAAAATGTTACAATCTACCCCCCTTAAATAAATTCGGTCCCCGAATTTAAATTTAATCCCCCAAAACGTAAACCATTTCAGCAAAATCCTAATTGTCGGGGTTCCGAAAACATCAATACGTAGCGAATATCAAAAAAAAATATACTGCTCTATAAGAAATCAATCCCCAAAAATGTATATACGAACATCCGGTGCGTCTGGTGCGCACGGAATCAAAATCCATATATGTGTCAAACAGGTGTACAAAACAACATCTAGGTGCAACTGGTATGCACGAAACATTTGTCGTTGGCAACGTGTGTGCCTGACAGTAAAAATCAGGTGCATGTGACATGCACAAAGAATCTTGATTTAGTGCATCAGGCGTGCACCAAAATCGTATATCAAAACACTAAAGGTGCATGAAAACTATGCTGGAAGTGTAAATCAAATCACTGTATAAGATAGGCGTGAAATCACAATCAATAGCTCAAATGTAATAACTTATGCGCAAAATATAAATATCCAGTGGGTGCATGAAACAATATCATGAAACTCAGTCATCAAAACTAAATCATGCAATAGAACGCCCAAAATACCAAAATTCCAAGATGACGGATATGTGATAATCGAATCACAAAATCACAAATCAAAAATACTGTCGTCGGTAGTTCCTCCTTCAAGGTCGAGAAGGAGTCGGTGCATCCAATGCTAGTAGCGCAAGATATCTACTTGCCTCTTGCTCACGGTCTGGCGTCCTCTGACTCTGGGCCCTTATCTTCTCTGCGGATTACCTATCTCGCAGTCAATCGGCTCATCGGCCCGGTCAGGTGTGCTAACGGGGACGATTCCGTTCTGGCACTTCTCTGGTCATCTCTCGGTCAATCCTCACGACCACTCGTAAGTAGCATGTCACTGGTGTCGGCCTCTGGCTCTCTGAATGCACATCATACATTTGATCCTGGGTGCAAACATCATTGCAGCAATGTCCTGGAAGGAATCCTGCTCAAGGTCTCTTCCGATCTTGCCTATGTCGAACTGTACGGAGGCTGGCTCTCTTGCATAATCTCTTCTTACTCGATAGACATCTGTGTCCTCAGCACAACATTTTCTCGGAAATTGGTCGCATCTCAACGCCTCTGTAAGCATATCAGGTCTCTAGTCTCGACGGGAAGTAATGATAGCTCGTCAGCGTCCCGCACGAACCTCTTGTTCCACTTGTCTCTATCGTCATCCACTATGACGTCACGCCATGCTATCTACGCACTGCACTGTTCTCGACCACGGTCAATCTGAAGTCTCTCGCACGGACTCGAAATCGCGTGCTCTGTAGCTTCATCATTCTGTAGAAGATGTCAGGCCGAACAGGTCCTCGGGAACTCGTCCTAACCATCGGAGGAATACTCAATACTCGTCCGTCCTTGATCAATTCGCAACGCATCTGGGTAAGTTCCTTTATCCGAACCTAGTCAACTACCTCGTCGACGATGCCGAACTCTGTCCTGCTGGGTGTGCGCAATATGACCACTCCTGGGTCTAGGTCTTCTCGTATCGTTTTCCAGAAAGGTCCTGTCGAGGTTTCTCTCTCAAATCTCATTCCTGCCGAATTGGTCGGAAGTCATCATCCATTGCTGAAGCTAATTCTTATTCCGGAACGGATGCATACTTATCGCGCCTCTTTCTGGAAGATATATCCATATACAACGCCTATGGGTGCGTATCACATCTCTGATGTCAGCGGAGTGGGACGTCATCTCGTCGAAATCTCTTGCGAACTCTTTTCTTCACTCTGCTTCAAGGTCGACTGATTCGGACTCGTCTCATCGTGGCTGCATGGACTGTGCTCCAACGGCTATACTCGTATCTGGAGTCTCCCAAGCAAAGCATCCCATCACATGATATCCGAATGATGTCGAAACATTCGATCGACTCGTCAGAACCTTATAATCCCCCAAGAGATCAACATCTTGAGTACGGTTTAATATATCGAGTACATGCCACAGCGTCGATGGTCCAGCCGTAGAAGGGCAAACCCAAGCCTCACTAATAGCGCCGCGGAACTGCCGCAAACCCTAAGGTTCAAAGGCTTTCACACGGTCATTAAGTCGAGTTAGGGTTTCATTCTTCTAGAGGGTTCATAGAATCACCTGCATGTCTTTCCGTATACTTTACACTTGGAAAATGGGCTCCTGACATTCGATCGTCTCTATCGACTCTCAACGAACCTGCATGAAGTCGTCTCTAGCTGGAAATAATCTATCTGATGACCTCGCATCGGTAACCGAACGAACCACATGTCCTAGTCATTCATCCTCAGGTGACTAGAGACCGTCCATCATATCTCTAAGTATATGCTCATGCTGCAGTAGCTCCAACCATCTGGGCGATATCTCATCATTTGCAGCAACAACTGGCTCATTCGCTTGTACGCCGAACAACGCCTCAATCCTCCAGGAAAGGCGATACATTGCGGTCATCTCTGAATCGGTCGGCTCTAGATTTGAGTAAGACTCTCCACACTGGAAATCTTCAACTCAACTGGGCCCGCTCCGGCGCATAAATCGGACGAATCACCTTCGTCTCTCAAATCGGGTAGACTAGCTATCATCTGTCTCATATCTGCCTGGAAGCTCCGGCAATCTCCGCTCGTAAGCTCCGGAAGCGACATCCTGTCAATCTCAGCAACAGCTGGTCCATCTGTCTGCACGGTAGGCGACATCATAATCTCTGAGGTATGCTGTACATCAACAGTCCTCTCTCAACTGGCAGCTCTAACAATGGCCCGATCATCCGGTGCAAGACCAAGCATTCGCCTCCACTAGAGGTCACAGTCACCAATACTAACTCGAGACGTTCCCATGTCACCAGAAAACACAATGATCGGCCCTCGTACCAGACGAGCTCGCACCGACCGTAACCCTAGCAGCAGCCTAAACTGCGCTCAACATAGCGACAGGAACCTCAATCGAGTATCGAAGAGAGCAGATCAATGGCAAGAAAGAAAACAACAGATCCAGAGTGGATACATGATCATAAGAAGTAACAACATCAATGATGGTATGATCATGAAACTAATAGAATCGAGGATCTCAAATGGATGTATAATCATGGATATGAAGAGAGTCACTGATCTCGAAAATATGTACATCCTAAGGTTCCTTAAGCGGAGTGGCGTGTCGTAAGTATGCCGCGGAACATACCCACGGTACGTCACTCTACTTTAGTCACCTATTCCATCAACCAAGGGTCATACTATACGACGAAAGTTCGGGTCTAATACCCCCTCGACTAAGTCTAAGTTCCGTAAGGTCAAGCCTAAGTTCCGTATATATATAAACGCCCTAGGCTCCATATAGTCAAACTTAGACTCGAACCAAGGTCAACCTAGCGCTCTGATAACAACTTTGTCACGACCCAAAAGAGTACATGACTGGCCCTTGAACCATATGAAGTCTATAGGACCCCATCTGATCCAAGTAAGCCAAAAGCCCAGAAATCTAAAACCATTTTAAGAGTAAATAAAGAAACTGGTTTAAAGAAGTGAAGGTTTTTAAATAACTAAGCCGAATATGCATTTTAAAAACAGTAAAGTCTTTTCTAAAAATTTCGGCAGAGTTTCTTTTGTAAAAACTGGCCCCGAGCGGGGTACAACAAGGACAATATATATATACAATGATAAAACGCATCCCCAAGCGGGAGCTAGCTCTTCGTCAATCGATGGTCATAACCACACAAGCAATATGATATACCACGCCGAATGGCGAGGGTCAAACCAAAAGAAACTCAATAAGCATGAAAACCGCAATACTACTAAGCGCGACTCTAAGGTCGAATAATACATCACAAATGTCTAAGTCTGAAATAATACACAAGTTTTGGTTGATAGAAATTCTAGATACAATGAATAATACAAGTACAATGGCGGTTCTTGATGCAAAAGAAACCACCTACCAAAAGCAATTCACCCGCAAGGAAGCAGTGTGCCAGAAATGCCGCAATGGAACCTGTACGGCAAAACCTGCAAGAACTGTGGCACAACGGGGGTGAGTTGCCAACTCGTGAATAGAGAATATCTACAAGCAGAAACCGAATGCAAGGCATAATCCTAGGTCAATACGATCAGTATAATATATAACCCACAAGAGCACGTCTGAAGCATGATAAGGTGGCAATGTAACATCTAAACATGTATGTAGTGCCAAGTACTCAGGTAATAACATGTCATCAGTATAAGGTATGTCTGCATGAAGTAAATATGAAGAAGTATCAAATGGATATCAATACACATATATTAGCGTCTCATTCCACTAATATTGGTGTAAGGGTATATATAACAGCGCCCTCATACCCTGTTATATATACAAATGAAGTATGATCAATGTAAATCCAATCTGTATGTGATCAAGTCTGTATAAACGTGGAACCCGTCCACCCGTCACCCAATGACAATAAACATCATGTATGTAAATATGAGGATATAATAAAAGCCATGGAAATCATCATGAAACCTGTGCCTAGCATCGGCACGTAAATCCTCATCCATATGGGGCTCCGTCTGCGGTATCGGCCCCCGGCAGTATGGGTCAGCCCATGTCCATCTCTCAACTCCGGTCGGTATCCTCCAGATATCCGCCGAGCTCAAATACAATCACCGGTAGGTAGCAGTCCCTCTGCCAGGCTCACCGTCTACTACACAGCGAAACCGTTCTCGCACCGGGGTACCATACCGGGTCCACCATGTACCCGCAATCGGCCTCATCCGCCTCCTCGAATCGGGTTTCACAGGTCGCTCTCAGCACCGAGAAAACACATGGTGGACGCACTGAAATATCATATCAAGGGTAACCGGGTTTTTAACACAATTATATATTCTCTTTTGAAATACCCACGGTTCCCAAATCCAGAAATATCATGGAAACAACATATCTCAATGCGTATAATCAAAACATAATGTATGCGACATGTAAAGAAAGGTAAGCGTATCAGAAGTCATGCAACATGGAATAGTAATGTGCACATGTCGAGGGAAACCGCTATTTTAAAACGAATCAGTTTTGAAGAACATCATGCGGTTCCCAAATCTCTAATCAAGTCAGAATCATCTATGTTTGTGTACATGCATAAGTGCACAATATGCCATGCAAGAATCATATCATGAATGCAACGGTACTACAGTGTAGTGGCATGGCAATTATCGATGATGAAGTGTGTGGGCCGGCAAATAGTATACGTGGAAAATACGCATCATCGATAATGGTGCTGGTGTCCTAACAGCATGATAATAATATAGCAATAAACATATGCAAGCAATGCGAATAGCATGAATATGCGTAAATCAAATAATCAACACCACAGTGAAGAATCTACTATGCAAACTACAGATCTAAGTATCAAGTCAATCGGGAGAGGTATGGAAACCACCTAAATCCGAGTCGATACATATATAGATATAATAGTCGGTGATCCCTCCTCAATAATATCGTGAACGATACAGTATATCGTAAGACATCCTCGAGTCATGAGTGCGGATCTATCATCAATACAGGCTCGTACGGTAAATCGTCGTACGGCATCCCAATAGCTGGGTACGGGTCAGTATCACACTATCTCATCACATCTCAGGTATCACTATCATCATATCACATAATCTGGGGTACTGATCTAAGTATAGTACAACTGATACCCTCAATATACTGCGTGTGCAAGCACACGTCCCAAGGCCCGCTAGAGATCACGTATCGTATCCCAAATACGAATCACATCAAATCACCGATCTCGCGGCACAATGCCCAACATCATCGACTCATCTCCAATGTCATCCAATATCATCAACACAATGCAAGTATAAAGAATATGCAAGGGTGTGCGTGTAGGTGTAAATCTATTCTATGGTCCGCGACTATGAACTACACTAGTCACTTCTAACCCTACACTATCCATAGCACACCTAACTATCATATAATAACAACTACGGACTGCGGGGATGCTATACGCCATCCACCCGACTTCCCCCAGTAGATATAATCTACTCACCTTGCGTCTTCAATTCTGGACGTCGCCACGCGCTTGCTTGTCGTCCCGAAGTCTTCATGGGGTACCTACACATCAAAGTATCGTATATGCGTATTAAAACCAAATCAAAGCTAACATGGCACACGAAACCCCAAAACGATACGATAAGGGACCTATAGGTTAGAACCCACGGCACGCCTTCAAAACCATCTATCAATTCTCGATATCGTCGTATAAACGCCAATTAGTCGAGGTAAAACACAAGACGCAAATTTAGAATTAAAAATACGGAATACGGAAACACGAATCCAAAACAACAACTTAGGAAATATGTTCCAGATTTCATCCTAGGTCAAATTAGACAAATCTATATATACCAGGGGCTTAATCTACAGATAAGGGAACACCAAAACCAAAACGAGCCAATTCCACCATGGTCTGGCCGCAAATTGCGGCCAGAATCGATAAATCTGCGGCCGGCTTGATGAGTTAGGGGTTGGGGTCTTGGTGGTAGCTTCCTGGGTGCCTGCACATGTCACTGTCCACTCAATTTTAATTTAGGATGTCTCGGGTGATAGCAGATTCAATAAAACTTTCACAGATTTCATAAATTCTCCGATATCGGTCTTTAAATCCGTATTTCGGGTTTCAATTCACAGGTTAGGGTCTCAATTCATGCACTAGGGTGTTTATATAACCTCAACTGAGCTCAATTTCACAATACAACACAAGTTTCCCTCAAATCCTAACTTGGTTATCCTTAACTCCACAATATCAAACAATATCGGTTCAATCTAAACATGGGGGTATAAGAATTGCTAAAACTAATCTAATGGTCCAGAAAATACCTCATTTGGCAACTCAAGAATTTTCTTGAGTTGCCCATAGTGGCCAAAATCCTTGCTTTCTTGGTCCAATGTATAGATCTTGAGCTTGTGCACACATTTAATGAAATGGAGATTGGGTTTTGGGATAGTATTTGAGATGATTTGGGGCTTTGAAGAGGGGAGGGAGATGAAGGAGCAGCAGCAGGAGCAGAAAGGAGAAGAGGAAGGAAAATGAGGGAAGGAAAAATGGCTAAGTGTTTAGTCAAAAGAGCCCATACCTCTCTTTCTCACCAAATCTCATTCTTTATTCTTTTCCCATTTTCTTTTTCTTATTCTCTCAAAATCCCTCTCCCAAGAATAGTAAACCCAAAGTGAACCATGGTAAGAAAATGCACAAGTGTGAAAAAAGTGATATGTGCATGTTTTGCACAAAAAAGCTAAAAACCGATTTGCGATTTTTTAATCGCGATTAGCACTAATTTAGCATATAACTAATCAATTAAACTTAGAAAAGGCATAATTCTCTAATTTACCCTATTTTAGAATTTTCCATAATTTCCCCCCATTTATTTGTATTTAATAATACCAAAATATTAAAATATTCAATAAAATAATATTAAATATAAAAATTCCCAAAAATAATATTTTTATTATTTCGAAATGTTACAGCGGCGGTGCGCTGACTAGTCTTCTTAGGGGTATACTTGTAATTGCAGATGTGAATCGATTGTAACCCTAGGGTTTCTATGCTCTATAAATAGAAATCTTAAACCTCTTTATGGGGTATGCCTCTTTTCACAGATCAAAAATTCAAAAATCCTTTGTAAGGGTTTGAGAGCATCAATAAAGTAAGTAATTTCTTTTTATTGCCCTAGTCTTAATTTTTATTTCTGCCCTACTTTAAATTTAATATCTTCCCTAGTTTAAATTAGATTAGAACTTTTATTAATCTGCCATAGCTTAGATAGTTAATCTTTTTAAATCAAAAACTCAAATAAAAATATGTCTTTTATCGATCTCCTAATGTGTGAGTAGTTCCTCACTTGTTAGGGTTAGGAATAGGAAAGGTTTGAGAGATGAAAATCTCTCACCCCTTTCTTGCCCATCACATATTAATTAATAGGAATCCATGCTTACATACACACACCGCTCCCTACGGCACCCTCCCCACTAGGTAAAGGTGACACCGTAGTATAAAAGACCGGTTGTGCATGTTTTCCATGGAGGTTAGTGTAAGTATTAAGAAAGGACGGACAAGGACCTAGAGGAAGAAACATCGTTTCTTCCCGATCGTCCTAATCCCCTTTATTAATTATTACCATAACACCTAAAGAGATCTAAAATAGGGCATTGAAAGCGGTGGGAAATCTTTAATTTCCAAACCTAACCTAAACCTAACCCTAGCAAGATTCTAATCCTAGTCTAGATCAACTTAGTTTTTAGTGATAATTAAAACCAACACCATTTGGAATTAACTCGTTAGAACAATTAGGAAATACAAAACATCCCTGTAGACCGACCCGTACTCACCGGCTAGCTACCAAGCGACGCCGTTCTTGATTGCGGTAAAAAATATTTTGATCACAACTTCCATCATTCAATCAGGCAACCATGCATGAGGGAGATGGGAAAACAATGAAGAGGATGAAGAATGAAAGAATGAGCCAAGGGTCAAAGGAACCCCTCACCCCTCCCAATACCTAATTCTTTAACCTTTTCTTTTCTTTTCCTTTTTCTATTCTTCTCTTTTCTTTTAAAACAAAAAACAAAAACAAATGCAACCCATATATATATAAAGAAAAACAAAATGTCATGATTCAAAATTGAAACAAGGGTGTAACATGATATGGTGCATGTCATGTGCACAAATCAAGCTTAATATACTATTAGTGATATTAAATTGAGATTAGCATTAAAATAGAATATAATTAATCATAAAGTATTTATAATTTGCTTAAATCACATAAATTCTTCCAAAAATCACCATTCAATTTAACTTCCCAATATTTCCCAAATTATCGGTATTTAATTATACCACATCATTAAAATATTCATAATATTTATTAATTTAATTATATAAATTTCTAAAAATAATAATTTATTTTTCTGAAATGTTACAATCTTCCCCCTTAAATAAATTCTGTCCCCGAATTTAAATTTAAACCCCTCGAATACTAAAACATTTCAGTAAAATGATCAAGTCGTCGGGGCTCCGAAATAATAAATACATAAAACACATCGTAGCGCAATGCATGCGCATGAAAAACGAGTATATAAACCAAAATCAAAACTCCGTCAAGCATCACACAATTATCGAAGTTATGGTGAAGACACCAATGTCAAAGTCCAATACGAAAACCAACATGATTTACATCAAAACTATACATGTACACATCGTTGTAAATTCGTCAAAACATCTGAAGAAATGCATGCCAAACATTTTCAAGTCGCCGTGCGATGCGCGTATCACGGCACAGTGGCGGACATCTATTGTAAGAAAATAACTATATATATATATACATCCTTTGTTTAACATACACGTGCCGCCATTTTGAAAAATAATTTAAAAGGGTTTCCTTTGTTAAATGTTTCGTGTCATCTCGGACACGTAAGGAAATACTGAGACTATAGCTCCTTTTTGGGAATCCCTTCGGTAACCATCGATGCATGCGAAAGCATATTCAGGTACTGTCCTCTGATTAGTCCTGCTCAACCACCATACCAAATAGTAAATATCATAAAACATACCGCTCAAGAGAAATCATACTCAAAATGTGTATAAGAATGCCACGTGCGTCTGGGGCGCACGGAAATCGAAATCCATGAATGTGCCATACATGTGCACAGAAACAAAATCTATGTGCAATGGGTGTGCACAAAAACACCTGTCAATGGCAATGGTGTGCCTGACAACAATATCAGGTGCATCTGATATGTACGAAGAATCCCGATTTATTGCATCTGGTGTGCACCAAAATCGCATCAAGCGCGTCAAGTATGCGCAAAATCCAACTCAAGTGCACAAGGGGTACGAAAACAATATCGAATATCACAATCGAAATCGACGGTATACAACAAAGCTCAATCCAAATAAGGTATACCGTGGTATATAATTTCACAACCATGTGCATCAGCGTGCACAAAATCGAATCAAAATACTAAAAGTGCGTGAAAACTATGCCGAAAGCACAAGTCAAATCACATGCATACCATAGGCATGAAATCAAAATCAATATCTTGAATGATATCAAATCGAAGTCAAGTGCAACTGTGGTGAACAAAATCTCAATCATGTATATAAATCGCCCAAAATACCGAAATCCAAGACGACAGAAACAGTCCCGTTCTGGCACATCCTCTAAAGATCTTTGGCCAACTGTCATGGTCACTCATAATTTGTCTCATCGACGATACCGAACTCTGGCCTACTGGGTGTTCATAGTACGACTAATCCCGGGTCTAAGTCTTCTCATTTAATATTTCTAGAAAGATCTTGTCGGGGTTTCTCCAATTCTCGTTTCTTCTGAACTGCTCGGAAGTCATCACCCTTTACTAAATCTATTTCTTGTTCCGGAACGGCTGCATACTCATCGCGACTCCTTCTGAAAGATATATCCATATTCAACGCCTCTGCATGCGTATCACATCTCTGATGTCAACGGAGTGGAACGTCATCTCGTACGAATCTCTTACTCCACTTCTCTCTAATGTCGACTGATTCGGACTCGTCTCTTCGTAGCTGTATGGACTGTGCTCCAATGGCTATACTCATATCTGGAGTCTCCCAAGTAAAGTATCCCATCACATGGTATCCGGACGACGTAAAACTTTTCGATCGATTCGTCAAAGTCTCATAATTTCCCGAGAGCTCAATACTCGAGCACAGTTTAATAATATCCAGTACATGCCACAGTACCTATGGACCAGCCGTAGAAGGGCAAACCCAAGCCTCATTAATGGCACCGTGGAACTGTAAGGTTCCTAGGCACTAGAACAGGGTTCTACAAAGAATCAAACATGCCGTATTAAAATTTTTCTAGTGCCAAACAAGCTAAGGATCTTTACCAGAGAATTAGGGTTAGAAACAACAAGTAAACTTTTTATTACTAAGTGATTAGGGATTACAACCTTTGTAGTCCTATCCTTCACTTCTAAAGCTCCGAGTTGAGGTCTCTTCGCTGCGATCATCATGCTCCCGGACTCTAGAGAGGCTCCATAAGGTGAATGAGGCATCCTTGCTTGTAGTCTTCACAATCCAAGATGATCTACCTTGAGGAATCACAAACCCAAACTATCTCTTCACTAATTATGGATTAGTGAAGTAACACACTAATCTATATGGCTAGTATAGAAGAGGATGATGAAGTAGGAATTTTGCTCACTTTAGTATTTTAATTCTCACTATTTTTCATCACATGAAGAAAATCAAGAGAGCAAAATCAATGAAGAAGAAGAAGAAGCTCAAGTGAGAATGAATTGTGATGAGGTTAGAAATGCAACTTAGGGTGAGTGTATGTCTCACTAACTCTTATTGAGACTAAACCATAGGTTAATTGATAAGGGTTAGATTAATAAATATCTTAGGTAAAACAAAAATGGTGGACTTTGTCAATGCATCCATAAGCTTCCAAAAGCTTCATGCATTTGTCCAAAATCCACCTCATTTTTGAATTACCTTAAATAAATATAAACCCACAATTATCAATAGCATGGTGTATGTCTCATACACCCTATTCGCATGTATAATCCAGCATGTCATAATAATATATATCACATTTATATATAATTAGTGACATAAGAAAAGAATACATTAAACATATATAACATGCGTGCTAAATGTATCCAAATGTGAGAAAATGAAATACTTAAGTGAGCATATATTAGTTAAAGAAATTTAATATATCTAATATATAATTCTACATTAAATTATTAAATCAACACTTGATTTAATAATCCGTCTATATTACATATAACCGACTAATATAATATGTATCATTTTATCGAATCAATACTTGATCCGTTAACTCGGCTATATCACATATAACCGGCCGATATCACATATCACGAGAATAGAATACAGTATCACATATCGTATTAATCTCGGTCCCGTACATATCACATATGTGCTCCTACTCTGTTTCTCCTGAGCCAGGAAACCTCTATGTAAGACTCTAAAGACTCGTCAATACGCCAGCAGTAGGTGATGATCATATCAAACACTCACAAGCCGCAAGCAGTCAGCTAAACGTAACGGCCACCCGGGTATTGATCGATCAAAAGATCAACAAGCAAGCCTGTACATACTCCTGTGAATCCAATCAGTAACATTACCGTACAGTCCGGTCTCTTCATCTGATATGTCGCATATCCAGTTTATGGGTGGTAAACGTCAGACCCCAGTAACCGATAAGTCACGTCGATGTGAGGCTCATAACGGGTCAAGAAACTACTGATAACACTTACCAGTAGATCTCCATATCAGCCCTGGCCAGGGACTTCCAGTTATAGCCAATCGAACACAGCGCAACATCAACCAGAAATACTGGGAGAGGCGAAACCCCTCCAATCGCTCATTGCCTCCATGTGATTCGGGATTGTACCCAAAAGCCACCATTTTGCACGTTCTCATTAATGTGGTAAGGTGGAAATCAAAGCACAGTGGGAATCACACAAGTCTCTATGACGATCTCGGGTCTACAGACTAACCTGTACCAGTGTCACCAGAGAACTGCTATCTGAAGATAGGTATAATACCAGTTAGGAGTTCTCAGCTAGTCCGTTCAGTGTACCCAGTCTCCACTGAGCACCCGTACACCTCTTTGATGTCAAACACCGATGGATATGGGATCATCCATCGCCCATCATATGGGTCAAGATGCGTATACGCTAGTCTATTCTGGAGTATCGATACCCTGTCTCGATACACCTTCGACTAGGAAAAGTTATAGGATGTACTCTTTGGACTACCCTGGCCCCACTAGTATGATTTGCATCACAGTCCAAGTAGTCGAGTACATATCCTAAGGGCTTTATCAACATGTGAGAGCAAGACAGTAAACCAATACAAGTCAACACGTTAAGACAAAGTGAAACCAGATAGCATACTATCATATCGAGCAAGAAAGTCCTCTCTATATATATCCAAGCATCCACTACGATATACATCATATGTACAACAATGGTCTTTAGGGCATATACATAACTAACAATCTCCAACTTGCACTAAGGCCAGCTGTTGTTGTATCTCATACCCAACATGCCGAAGAGTCTCTCAAAATGTATCTGGGGTATGGCCTTCATGAGTGGATCCGCAGTGTTGTCCTTCGTGTCAACTATCGTGACCTCGATCTCTCGGCGATCAACTATCTCCCTGATCAGGTGATACCGCCTCAGAATATGCCTGGATCTCTGATGGGACCTGGGTTCCTTGGCCAAAGCCACAGCTCCATTATTATCACAATAAAAAGGTATTGGATGCTCAATGGACGGAACCACATCAAGTTCAGTGATGAACTTCTTCATCCACACAGCCTCTTTGGCAGCATCGTTGGCAGCGATGTATTCAGCCTCCATCGTCGAGTCTGCCACGGTTTCTTGTTTGTAACTCTTCCAACAAACCGCCCCTCCATTTAAGGTAAAGACAAATCCCGAGTGCGACTTAGAGTGATCCTTATCACTGTAACACTTTGAATTTTCGTTTAGGTAATTTTTCGATAATCGGTAAAATAAACAGTATTTTCCGTAAAATGTCAAAACAATTATTTTTCAATATAGGCCTAATTATATAAAATTTAGATAAGATATTGGTAGAAATTGGTCACTAAATTGTCACTAAAAAATTTCTAGTCATTTAAATTCTTTTCCTCAATTAATTATTTTTAATATTATTTTAAGCTTTTAAAAATACATTAAATTAGTGATAAATACAAATTTAAATAGGTAAATTACATACTTAGGAACCATTATAAACTAAAACCTAGTGTTAACAAAAAATGTATCAAGACTTTCCATGATTGTAGTTCTATGGTTTAAAAATAACTCAAAATGAAATTAAAATGAAAATTTAATAAGAAAATGATGTGATATGCATTTAATGCCTTGAAAGAGACTTTCTTCCTAGAAAATTCTATTCAATTCCCTCACAACTCACCCCTCATCCCTCAGGCCAAAACCTTGCTGCTGCTGCTCCCCAAATTTTTCCCCTCTCTCTTGCTTCAAAATTCCATTAAAAATCCACAGAAATCCACAATTTTCTTCACAAATTCAACACAAATCCCTATTCTATCTCTTCTCAAGTCCAAATTGGTTTAAAACATGGAGACAAGAGGCAACTTTGGAGGTAAAGTGCAAGAGGTTCAAAACTTGTGAGGTGAAAATTCTAATCTAATTGTTAAATTAAAGTTAAACATGCAAATTTAGAATTTTAAAGTGTTAATTTCATAGTAATTGCTTGTTTTTGAAATTCAAGAGAAGGGTTGCTTTTGTAATTAGGTTTTGAAGAATTGTTAATAGATTAAATTAGCTGTAGTGGATATCTAGTGGGGTAGTTGGGTTGATTATGCTAGATTGTGATCGCTATATCGTTAATTCGCGATATTTACAACGAAATTGAATTGTTAATGCTTACTAGTTTTTTCATAAAATTAGAAGGTGATTTAATTGTGATATCTTGACGATACTATTAGCATTTCCTACGACTTTTAGGGTGTGCAAATGTAGAATTTGTTTTAATCGGGTTTTAGTTTTGACGGTTGCTCCGAAACGACGATTTTAGTTAAGGTTTTAGTGGTTTTTGTGTGTGTTCCGCGTGCTTAGTGCACGTTATGCCTAACTTGTCGACGTTGATCTTTTCATATTGTGACTTGCGTCATTTCATGATGTGTAATCTTATGTTGTGTGTTATGCAATTTTAGGATCGGCTGCGGAAACATCGGACGCGGCGCGCAAAGGCAAAGCGGTGGTTGGATCAGTTTAGCGAGACGTCCGGGTGAGTATATGTATACATCTATGGGGAAATCGTCTGGATGGCGCGAGGCGTCCCATAGTTAGGATCACTTTATTACTTGCACACTATATCCATAGTTAGTTAGTTAACCATCTCATTCATACGTATATCTTTCTAGTTGTCCGTCTGCTGGCATTGCATGATTATCTATATACCTATGTGTGATATCACCACTTAGGACACTTACACCATTACCATTGGCTCATGTTGCATGTGAACTATTCATGTGAACACACACGCCTTTTGTAATTTCCATGCCACGAGCACTGTAGAACCTGCCTAGTTCATTATCAAACACCTGCATCATACATGATACATTAAATTGCATAGCACGTATATACCTCACTTCATCATCATGCTTATATAGATTCCTAGCCATAAATCACATTGCATACCTTGACATCATAAGCATTTATCATATACAACATGTTGGATATTATGATTTTCTTGAGGATTTCAGTATTGATGAGATTTTTCGATTTTGGTGAAAACCGCAAGAATTTAACAAAAGCTTATTATCATCATATTTTTTTATAAAGTTGCGGTTTTCTTGTGATGTATGTGTCATCCACCATGAGTTTTCATGTTTTCTGTTGGATTTCGAGACCCGATTAGAGGAGTGGATGAACCGTCTCGGGTACATGGTGGGCCCGGTATGGTACCCCGGGGCAAGAAGATCGAGTTGTAGACGATGAGCCTGGCAGGGGAAGACTACCTACCGGTGATGTCTGGCGCGGCGGATATCCGGAGGATACCGACCGTTGTCGTGAGATTTGATGATATGGGCCGATCCGGACTGACGGAGCCCGAGGTATTGAGACATTGATATAGTGAGACATTGAGACAGATATATTTCCATATTTGGTGTCGATGCTTGACACGGTTTTCGGATGATTTCATTGATGGTACCTTGGCTATTGTACAGATATTGTTTTTTTAAGTTAAGAATGCAAAGATCATCGTATTTAAACACTTAAAGATTTCGTATTGATTTTGCATCCATGTGCATACATATTAGTAGCATCGCATTATACTTAGATATGCAGATTGTGACGCATTGCGTGCATTCTTACGATAGCTTTATTAGATGTTACTTGCTACTCACGAGCTGGCAACTCACCCCCGTTGTGCCACAGTGTCTTACAGGTCAGACCCGTCAGCCTCATTGCGGCGGGCGTATCTTTTCATTGGCTTTTTTGCTCAGACTCGTGACATTTCTCTTAGGTGGGTTGCGATGACACTTTTGTGTTTTTGTACTATCATTGTATCTAGTATTCTCCGTCTACCACTTCTTATTTTGTATATGCGACCTAGTGATGAGACTGAGAGATTTGTGTATATGTGGTTTCTCTGGGGTAGAGCTCACTTGAGCCGACGTTGTGTTTTTCTTACCTTTTGCATTTATTTATGCTTATTTGCTTGATATTACATATATATTGCGTGTGGTTGTGATCCTCCTTGGGCGAAGAGCTATCTCCTGTTTGGGGATGCCATTATATCATTACAGGTTATATATCTTGTTGTACCTATTTTTGGGGGCCAGTATTTACAAAGGAGACTCTGCCGAAATTTTCGGAAAATTTTGATGTTTTAAAAAAAGGGGTTAATATAACTTAATTGGTTTAAAATCGTTTTCATAAAAGGTTTTCCTTCACTCTTATTGTTTATGGTTTAGATTTTCTGGGCTTTGGCTGACTTAGGTTACGTTACGCCATGAGACGTCTCGTAATCTAAGTGCCAGTCACGTTCCGTACCTTCGGGTCGTGACAAAGTTGGTATCAGAGCCGTAGGTTTTACCTTTCTGAGTGTAGGACGACCCTTGGTAGATGGAGTGGGTGACTTAAGCAGAGTGGAGTAGCGTGGGTATGTTCCGCGGCATACTTACGATACGGTACTCTGTCTAAGTGACCTTAGGACATAATTGCTTGTATTTCCTCCTTGATTCCATGCATCCCTTGATTCAATTGCAATGTTCTTATCGCTCCTGTTTCTTATTCCAGCTTCGATGCCGCCAAAGACTACGAGAGCTCAGCGGACTGCCGCTAGGGATGAGCTTCGAGCAGGCTCTTCTGAGGCGAGGATTGAGCGGGATGATACGCCTACCCTTCAGGGTCAGATTGATCTACCTTCTCCAGACCGTATTTCCAGATTAGAGGCTGGTATGCAGGAGTTGCGACAGATGATGGGATCTTTAGTTGAGTCCAGTCGGGCACAGAGATCCGAGGACGTTCCTTCCACCGCACAGACCATGATTTTACCTGCTGCCCAGACGGTTGCTCTTGCTACTACTGCGACTATCCCCGTATCACTACAGGATTTTATGAGGCTGAGACCTCCAGCTTTTACCGGCACGGATGCGATAGAGGACCCGCAGGCATTTCTTGATAGGATGGCTAGGATTTGCCGTTCGTTGAGGTGTTCTGATGATAGATGGGTGGAGTTCACGAGTTTTCGTATGGCCTTGCCCAGACGTGGTTCGATTCAGTAGAGAGAGGCCGAGCTGCAGGTTTACCTCTTATGACCTGGGATGAGTTCACAGCTGCATTTCTTGCCCGTTTTCTTCCGGAGAGTGTCCGAGATGCTCGAGCCCGTAGTTTTGAGTCTTTGCGCAAGACTCCTGGGATGACAGTGTCCGAGTAAGATATACAGTTTACTCAGTTGTCTCGATATGCTCCGTACTTAGTAGACACTGAAGAGAAGAGGATAAAGAGGTTTGTGCGAGGACTCGACATGCAGTTATTCCTTGCCATCAGCACCTAGCACTTTGACACATACGCAGCCGCGATGGATGCAGCCTTACTTCTGGAGGAGCGCATTTCTGAGACTCCGGTCGTTTCTGGGCCAAAGAAGATTCGTACTGATACGCCAGCCCAGTGGCAGATGGGTAGACACCGTGATAGATTCTTTCCGGGAGATGGTGGCGGCAGAGGATTGAGACGGGGTCAGTTATTTGGTTCATATCCGCAGACCCAGCAGTCGTTGCCAGGATGTTTTCGGTGCGGGAGTCAGTACCATCGCGTCAGAGACTGTACCATGGGGCTCCAGGGCACGGCGATAGTGCCACATGTGACCTTACCACCTTCACACCTCATCAGAGAGCTCTACTTCCAACCCCTGATGATGCTCCACGCCAGGCAGATGCTCCTAGAGGTCGTGGGCGTGGAGGTCCGGTTTAGAGAGGACGAGCGACAGAGGCAGAGGCAGAGGCAGAGGTAGAGGCAGAGGACAGCCAGCTATTAGTGGTGGACAGGCCTGAGTATTCGCTTTGACTCCTCAGGATGCGTAGGCATCCAATGCCGTTGTGACAGGTACTCTTCCAGTATGTTCTTTAATGCACGGGTATTATTTGATCTAGGATCCACACATTCTTATGTATCCACTTACTTTGCACCGAGAGTTTTCTTCGTTAGATCAGCCGCTTGTTGTTATTACTCCGGTAGGCGACTCGTTTGTTGCTCGTTTTGTGTACCGATCGTGTTCCGTTCGTATAGGGGGATAGAGATTCCTCAGTTGATTTGATTCTTCCCGATATGCTTGACTTCGGCGTTCTTCTTGGTACGGACTGGCTAGCCACCTGTTATGCATCTGTGGACTGCCGTGAAAAGGCCGTCAGATTCAGTTTTCCTGGTGAGCCGGATCTTGTTATTCAGGGAGATCGTAGCGCTACCCTTCCCATCTTGATTTCTTCTCTTCGCGCTGGTCAGCTCTTGTGGAAAGGGTGTCAGGGATTCCCAGCCTATGTTTATGATACTAGCGCCACAAAGGTTCTGTTGGAACAGGTCCTTATTGTGAGAGAGTTTCCTGATGTATTCCCTGACGAGCTGCCTGGTTTGCCACCAGAGCGCGAGATTGAGTTCTGCATTGACTTGATCCCCGGCACGGGGCCTATCTCCATACCTCCTTATCGGATGGCCCCGGCGGAGCTTCGAGAGCTGAAGGATCAGTTGCAGGACTTGCTGGATAAGGGGCTTATCTCACCGAGTGTGTCACCTTGGGGTGCTCCCGTCCTATTCGATAAGAAGAAGGATGGCAGTATGCGCTTATGCATTGATTATTGTCAGCTGAACCGGGTTACTGTACGGAACAGATATCCCCTACCCCACATTGACGACTTATTCGATCAGCTCCAGGGTGCAGAGTATTTCTCGAAGGTTGATTTGCGGTCAGGTTATCACCAGTTGCGGGTTCGGAAGGAGGATATTCCGAAGACCGCTTTCTGTACACGATATGGTCATTACGAGTTCTTGGTGATGTCGTTCGGGCTCACCAATGCCCCAGCAGCATTTATTGACTTGATGAACCGTGTATTCAGGCCGTATCTTGATCAGTTCATCATTGTTTTCTTTGACGACATCTTGGTTTATTCTCGGAGCCGGGAGGAGCATGAGCAGCACTTGCATATCACATTGCAGACTTTGAGGGAGCATCAGTTGTTCGCCAAATTTTCCAAGTGCACATTCTGGGTAGACAATGTCGACTTCTTGGGTCATGTGGTGACGAGAGATGGTATTTGTGTGGACCCGAAGAAGATCGAGGCAGTTCAGCGTTGGCCCAGACCGGTATCAGTTACAGAGGTTCGCAGCTTTCTAGGTCTGGCCGGCTATTATCGACGTTTTGTCCAGGATTTCTCCCGTATTGCGGCACCGTTGACCGGGTTGACCTGGAAGGGGGTTCCTTTTGATTGGACCGAGGCATGTGAGGATAGCTTCCAGCAGTTGAAGACTCGTTTGACTACTGCACTGGTGTTATCATTGCCTTCAGGATCGGGCGGTTTCGTGGTATATTGTGATGCTTCTCGAGTGGGGCTGGGCTGTGTGTTGATGCAGCACGACAGAGTTATCGCGTATGCTTCTCGGCAGTTGAGGAAACACGAACAGAACTACCCCACTCATGATTTAGAGATGGCTACATCGGTGTTTGCACTCAAGATCTGGAGACATTACCTATACGGCGAGTCGTGCCAGATATTCACTGACTACAAGAGCTTGAAGTATATCTTTCAGCAACGAGATTTGAATTTGAGACAGCGCCGTTTGATGGAATTGGTAAAAGACTATGACTGCGAGATTCTATACCATCCGGGCAAGGAGAATATGGTGGCAGATGCTTTGAGTAGGAGGCCCGGAGGTAGCTTATCTTGTTTGGGCGCAGTACATACACAGTTGATGGCAGATTGACAGGTTTTATGTGACAGCCAAGTGCAGTTCGAGTTTACTCCTACAGAGGGACAGCTGGCCCATTTCAGAGCACGCCTATAGTTACTTGACCGTATTAACGAGGCACAGTCCGGCGATGCCCGTATTTTAGAGATTATCGAGCAGATTTGGCAGGGTAGAGTTTCCGAGTTCGTGATTGATGATCAGGAGATACTTTGATTTGGGACTCGACTGTGCGTACCAGATTCTGAGGGACTGAGGCATGATATTCTTGAGGAGGAACATAGATCAGCATACAGTGTTCATCCAGGTTCCACCAAGATGTAACGTGATTTGAGAGAGGTTTACTGGTGGGACGGGATGAAGAAGGATGTTACAGACTTCGTATTGAGATGCCTGACTTGTCAGCAAGTCAAGGCCGAGCACCAGAGGCCAGCCGGCGAGTTGCATCCTTTGCCCATTCCTGAGTGGAAGTGGGAACAGGTCTCCATGGACTTCGTTATGGGTCTACCCAGGACCAGTCGAGGGTATGGCTCTATTTGGGTGATTGTAGATCGACTGACGAAAGCGGCTCGCTTTCTGCCAGTGAAGACCACTTTTGGATTTGCTCAATACGCCCAGGTTTATATTGATGAGATCGTACGACTGCATGGCATCCCGACTTGCATCATGTTTGACCGGGGAACCCAGTTTACCAGCCGATTATTGGAGAAACTTCAGGAGGCTTTGGGGACCCGATTGAGTTTTAGCACAACTTTTCATCCGCAGACTGACGGTCAGTCAGAGCGTACTATTCATACTCTTGAGGACATGCACAGAGCTTGTGTTTTAGATTTCGGTGGTAGCTGGGATCGTCATTTGCCCTTGATCGAGTTCTCCTACAATAATAGCTTCCAGGAGACGATTCAGATGGCACCTTTCGAGGCTTTATATGGGAGGAGATGTCGATCGCCCGTCTGTTGGACAGAGCTTAAGGAGAATAGTATTTTGGGGCTGCGGATCGTACAGTATACGACCGAAAAGATCCAGCTAATTCGAGATAGGATGAGGTCAGCACAGAGTAGGCCGAAATCATATGCTGACAGGCGCCGTCGCCGACTCGAGTTCGCTGTTGGCGACCATGTTTTCCTGAGGGTCTCTCCGATGAAGGGCGTAATGAGATTTGGGCATAAAGGGAAGCTTAGTCCTAGATATGTTGGTCCCTTCGAGATCCTAAAGCGTGTTGGTTCAGTGGCTTATTGGTTAGCTCTTCCGCCCAGCTTCCTAGATGTTCACCCCGTGTTCCATATTTCGATGCTCCGCAAGTACCTTCATGACCCTTCCCATGCGATTCAGCACCAGACGATCGAGCTAGAGCACGATCTTTCATTCACCGAGCAGCCGGTGGTCATTTTGGATCGGCAGGTGAAGAGATTGAGGTCGAAGGTTATACCGTCCGTCAAGGTTCTTTGGCGTGGCCCGAACAGCGAGGAGGTCACCTGGGAGACCGAGGATGAGATGAGGAAGAAATATCCCCATCTATTTGAAGGTACGCGCAGTTAAATTTTAAATTCGGGTACTGAATTTCTTTAAGGGGGAAGATTGTAACACTTTGAATTTTCGTTTAGGTAATTTTTCGATAATCGGTAAAATAAACAGTATTTTCCGTAAAATGTCAAAATAATTATTTTTCAATATAGGCCTAATTATGCAAAATTTAGATAAGATATTGCTAGAAATTGGTCACTAAATTGTCACTAAAAAATTTCTAGTCATTTAAATTTTTTTCCTTAATTAATTATTTTTAATATTATTTTAATCTTTTGAAAATACATTAAATTAGTGATAAATACAAATTTAAATAGGTAAATTACATACTCAGGAACCATTATAAACTAAAACCTAGTGTTAACAAAAATTATATCAAGACTTTCCAAGGTTGTAGTTCTATGATTTAAAAATAAATCAAAATGAAATTAAAATGAAAATTTAATAAGAAAATGATGTGATATGCATTTAATGCCTTGAAAGTGACTTTCTTCCTAGAAAATTCTACACAATTCCCTCACAACTCACCCCTCATCCCTCAGGCCGAAACCTTGTTGCTGCTGCTCCCCAAATTTCCCCCCTTTCTCTTGCTTCAAAATTCCATTAAAAATCCATCGAAATCCATAATTTTCTTCACAAATTCAACAAAAATCCCTATTCTATCTGTCACGATCCGAAGGTACAGAACGTGACCGACACTTAAATTACGAAGCGTCTAGAGGCGCAACGTAATCTATGTAAGTCGAAGCCCAGAAATCTAAACCATTTAAAAGAAGAAGTAAAGGAAAATATGTTTAAAAGCAACATCAAATTTTCTCAAAAATTTCGGCAGAGTCTCCTTTGTAAAAACTTGCCCCAAACGGGTACAAATAAGAATATATTCAAAAGCAATAATAAAGGCATCCTCAAACGGGAGCTTGCTCTACGCCAAAAGGCGGAAACAACCACACAATGTAATAAAATATACAACGCCGAAGGGCGAGGTTTAAAACTCAAAAGAAACTAAATCCACCAGATACCATAATAATACAAGCGCGACTCTAAGGTCGAAATAAAATAACTGGTCTTTTAAACTATCAAGAATACAAGTCTAGATGATGGAGCTTACTAGATACAAATGAAATTATAAAAGTACAACGGCGGTCCTGATACAAGTGAACCAACCTACCGAGCAAATCACCCTGAATGAAATGATGTGCCAGCAAGCTGCCAAGGAAACCTATACATCGAAACATGTAAGAAAAATTTGGCACAACAGGGGCGAGTTGCCAACTCGTGAGTAGAAGTGTAACACCTTAGGATGTGATTAGGGGCTAATTATATTTTTATATATAGTTTTTAGTAAAAAGTTTACCAAAACGATTTTCAAATAATTTATCAAATTTAATGAATATTTTTTTAGAATTTATTTAGCCTTGCACACACATGTGCATGTAAACTAGGGTTTAATTGAGATTAGACCATGATTAGCAACCATGGTGGATTAAACCATTTTCTTTAAGTTATTTAGGTTTTAATTAAGTGTGTGTGTTTTTTTTTAAATGGAAAATCATTTGAATTTTAGTTGACTTGGTGAGAGAAGGAGAGAGAGAGGGAATGGCATCATGGCTTGAGCCATGCCTTCATTTAATGAAGAGAGAGAGAATGGGGTTGACTAGCCTTAGCTCTCATTTCTTTTGCTTTTTCCACTCATTTTTCTCACAACTCTCACTCATACACACACACACACACTCACAACACAACAGCAGAAGAAGCAGCAGCAGCTCCAGCAGCATCAGCAGCAGCACCAGCTCCAGCAGCATCAGCAGCAGCACCAGCATTAGCAGCAGCTCCAGCAGCATCAGCACCAGCACCAGCACCAGCATCAGCAGCAGCTTCAGGCATCAGCAGCAGCAGCAACATGCAACACCTACAGTAGCAAGCAGCAACAACAACACAGCTTCTTCTCCCTCTTCCTGCATCCTAGGGTCAAGTGAGGTATACTTCTTAGGCTTAACTTCCTAGCTTGCTAATCTTATGTGTTAATTAGCTTCGATTAGTGTTAAAAGTGAGATTTAGTGCTAGAAATGGTGATTAGTGTGGACTTTTGGCTAAGAGATGTTTTTGGTGGTTAGCCTAGCCTATTTAAGTGTTATTAGGGCCACATAAACTTAGCTTAACCCCAGATTTCACTAAAATACCATAAGGTTTCAATTAGTGTAAAATTTAACGTTTTAAAGCGAATTCTTAGCTTTCTGTAATCTGCTGTTGACCCGGCGGTTTCAGATAAAATCTGAGTTAACTGTAGCATACTTTTTAGACCTTCATCACACCACCAGAGAACGAGACCCCCTACTCAACATGTGGCCGCTGATTTATTCTTTCTCGCCGCAAATTACGGCCAGATGAGAGAGTTTTTGGGTTGGGTTTGGTGGGTAGGAGTCTGCTGTATATTTAAGGTCTGTGGTATGTGCAATGTTGTAAGTTTTCACCTGAGTAAGAATCTGGAACCAAATATCGTTTTTCCAATACGTTTTGTTTGCGCGATACGTATGATACGTGAGTGGGTTCTGTGTTCCAGCGTATCGCGATGTGTCGGGGTAGTTTTAGACGCGTATACACACGTTTTAGCGTATCGGACACACCCGCGTTTAGTTCACGACGCGAGTTTCTTGTTTGATTTCGATATCGCGTTTTTGCGAGATATTTGCTTATGTGGATTCTCTATGTGAATTCTAGGTTCGCAGGCGGGTACGTCGGACACCGCAAAGAAAGGGAAGCAGGTGGTCGGCTACGCTTAGCACGCGACCAGGTGAGTAGATTTAACATCTTCGGGGAAATCGCCCGTATGGCGTTAAGCATCAGGGCGTGATAGGATGTCTAGTCGTAGATGTTTATATATATTCATACTAGTGCATACCTTCATTGATATATCATACTTGCGCACATGCACACTATATATTCAAACCAGTGCACACATATATTGATATCTTCATACTTGCGCACGTGCACACATACCAGTGCACACATATATTGATATCTTCATACTTGTGCACATGCACACTGTATACTCATACCAGTGCACACATATATTGATATCTTCATACTTGCGCACATACACACTGTACATTCATATTAGTGCATACCTTCATTGATATATCACTATTTGCACACATGCACACTGTATATTCATACCAGTGCACACATATATCGATATCTTCATACTTGCGCACATGCACACTGTATATTCATACCAGTGCACACACATATATCGATATCTTCATACTTGCGCACATGCACACTGTATATTCATACCAGTGCACACATATATTGATATCCCTACTTGCGCACATGCACATTGTATATTCATAGTAGTGCTACACTCATATTCGCGTATATATCCATTTGCACATCCATACCTACATACATACATATGTTACATACATGGATGATATTGATTCAATTTCAAGAAAATAGGGACCGCATGAGATATTTTCAAACTGGATTCTTTTAAAAGAGCGGTTTTCCCTTTTTACTCTTAGTGTCATACGACACATTGCATGGATTTACGCATTGAGTTTGGATTTATGGGATTTCTGGATTTGAGAACCGTGGTATTATTTTAAGAAAATACACACTGTTTTAAAAACCCGGTTTCTCTTGATATGATATTTCAGTGCGTCCACCATGAGTTTTCTCGGTTCTAGAGAGCTTGCGTGAGTATACCCGATTCGAGGAGTGGTAGGCACCGATTGCGGGTACATGGTGGACCCGGTATGGTACCCCAGGGTAAGAAGACTCGTATTGTTAGACGGTGAGCCCGGCGGAGGGACTACTACCTACCGGTGATTGGTTGGACCTGGCGGTTGTCCGGAGGATACTGACCAGAGTTGAGAGATGGATACGGGACGACGCGTACTGCCGGGGCCGAGGGTCGATTCCGCAGACAGAGCTCGTGGGCCGATCCGGACCGACGAAGCCCGATACTTGAGGATTTGCGTGTCGATGCTGGACACGATTATTTTATGATATTTCGAGTGCCGATGTTGGGCACTCACGATTCTATAAGATTTACAGGATTTGAGGGCCGATTGGAGTGACGGCGCCTGAGCTTTTACTAGGATTTGGGTGTTTGATGGACACCGGTTATTTTCCATATTGACATTCCGTGTAGATATTATTTATTCCCATGCTCAACTTTCAGTGTTATACATCTCATCCTGTATCTGTAGTACCTGATAGAGTACACTTGCTATGCACGATTATTTCATACCCTGCTCATCCTATATAGATGTTATTAGATTGCACATGCTATGCACGATTATTGCATACCCTGCTCATCCTATATAGATGTTATTAGATTGCACATGCTATGCACGATTATTGCATACCCTGCTCATCATATAGAGATGTTATTAGATCGTACTTGTTGCATGATATTGCATATCCAGCTCATCATGTAGATGTTATCTGTTGGCATAGGTTAGAGTATCGCAGTACGTGCATACTCACGATTACCTTTATATGTTATCTACTATTCCCGAGTTGGCAACTCACCCCCGTTGTGCCACAGTGCTTGCAGGTTGCCTCTCAGAGTAGTCGCGGCAGGCTGCTTTCTTGCATCTTTTGATACAGATACCACTGCAGTTGGCGCGTGAGCCCTTTTGCTGATAGGTGGGTTTTTGTGCGGTATCTGTTTATTTTTTTTCAGTTGTATACACCATTGTATCTAGTACTCTCCATCTACTACTTATGTATTGACTTAGAGACCAATTGTGAGGACGATGCATATTATTTGTACTCTGGTTTCGAGCTCGTTGTGAGCCGACTTTATTTATGCAGTTTTATATTTCATGTTGTCTTCACTTATTTTTGTTCATTCTTCGCTACGACATCGTATATTATTATCGTGGTGATTGTTTCCGCCGTTGGGCGTGATTGCTCCCGTTTGGGATGCTTTATTTCTATTGTATATCATTTTACTCATATATTTTCTTGTACCCGATTTCGGGGCTAGTTTTTACAAAGGAAATGCTGCCAAAATTTTTAAGACAATAACTTGAACTTTAAAGAATTTTACTAAATTACTTAAGGTTTTCTAAATGTTTTAACAAATGTCTCCCTTAAATGTTTTAACACTCATTCCTTTAATGGTTTTGATTTCTGGGTTTCGGCTTACTTAGTCGCGTTACGTCTGTAGACGTTACGTGGTGAAGTGCCGGTCACGGGCCGAACTTCGGGTCATGACAAGAAGACATCTGCGAGTAGAAATCATATGCATGACGCTGTCCTAGGTTATAATAATATACTTAATATATCACTAGTCATCTAGTAGTACCAGGGTAATAAACTATGCGTAAGTGCAATGCTCAGTGCTCGTGTCTGTGTCTCAAGTAGTAACATGACATGTGTATGAGTATGCATGCACCATGAATGTAAAACAATCAACCATGAAATTTGGATATATCTGTATAAGAAATCTTTAATTTTTATCATAGTAAAATTTGTATGGTAATCTGAAACATCAATGAAATCCATGGAAATCCGTGTCAAGCATCGACACAAAACATGTAAATCTCATAGTCTCAATATCTCATAGTCTCAATATCTCGGGCTCCGTCAGTCCGGATCGGCCCATATCATCAAATCCCACGACAACGATCGGTATCCTCCGGATATTCACCGCGCCAGACATCACCGGTAGGTAGTCTTCCCCTGTCAGGCTGATCATCTACAACTCGATCTTCTTGCCCCGGGGTACCATACCGGGCGCACCATGTACCCGAGACGGTTCATCCAGTCCTCGAATCGAGTCTCGAAATCCAACAGAAAACATGAAATCTCATGGTGGACGACACATACATCATGAGAAAACGTCAACTTATATTTTAAAAAGAGAGGGAGAGAGAGAGAAGTTTTTATATATATTCTTGCGGTTTTCCCCAAAATCCAGAAATCTCATAGAAATCCAAAATCCCAAAATCATGAGTAAGTAAATAATGAGTATCGACATAAGCCCCACAATACTGCATGATAACATGAAAATGTGAATGCATGAAGTGTCTAAGTAATAAATGCAATGTCTAGACTAGCACATGAGAGTAATCACAATATTATATTGATCTAGCCTTTAGCTGATTCTATCAATAAAAGATAATATGTTCTAAAGTGTAAGTGACATGGCAATTACCGATGATGATGTGTGTGAGCCGGAAAGTAAGTTTATGTGGAATATGCGCATCATCTGTAATGGTGTTGGTGTCCTAACAGGCAGAGTTTCATTTTAACTAAAGAAATATATGTATGAACACGCAACGTGATGATTACAATCTGAATATAAAGATGAATATGTATTAACCACTCATTTGAAATATACATATCTAACTACAAACTATATGACTCGAGCCTAAACTGGTATCTATCTAACCCACTAAGGAACTAAACTAAAGAAACTAGTCGATAGGAAATAAGAATCCACCTAAGGTCTGAGTCGATATCTCTAACAGTCGGCGATTCAGCCTCAATAGCGTTACGTACATAGTACGACTTCTTCGAGTCAAGAGTGCGGATCAATCATCCCATCTATGCCTCGTACGGTAAAATCCATCGTACGACATCCCAAATCGGGGTACGAGTCAACTATCACCTATGTACATCATCATTCGTATAATATCATCATCAAATATTATCATGATCAAGGGTACTGTGCTATAATTGCATACATCCCAATATCATCAAACATATATCATTGTCTGTGTAAATATACATCGTCAAATGGTCCTCAGGAATATCATGTCACATATACCGTATCGTGATTAAGTTATATATATCATATCGTGATCAAGTCACACATATATCATATCGTGATTAAGTCGCATATATCATATCATGATTAAGTCACATATTACAGTCCGGGTTCTATTCTAGAGTCTCGTATATCTCAATATCATCATCACCTATTATCGTTTATGTATACATATCCATTTTCTCATTTCCCAACGATCCGCTAATATCATAGTACATCTCATATCATACTCGATCGTATATCTTTAACTCACGGCATCACGCCCAATCGTACTGACTCCTCCCCAGATATCATATAACCTCCCCATTTTATGTGCATATGTTATATATATATATATATATACATATAGAAACCTACACACATTCATACACACACACACACACAGACACCAAGTGAAATGTATGTATGTGCGTGTGTGTGTGCGTGTCTACCTGAAAGCTACGAATTTCCTCCAAAGCGTTCATCCTCTGGTTAAGTCTTTCTAAATCAGTCTAGTCCAACCTAAAGTCTTTAATATGACCCTACTCGCCAAGAATCTAAGGTCACGTTCGACTTCCTAATGACAGTAAGTAATATCCCTATTCTACGTTTGCGGGGGGTGCTAAACGCCATCCACCCGACTTCTCCCGTAGATATACATCTACTCACCCGGTCCTTGTCCGCCGAAGACGATGTCGCCCTCCTTTTCTTCCTCGTCCGAAGTCCACGTGAGGGGTACCTATATGCAAACATATATAATATCGTAAACTGAATCACGGACAAAACCAAAATGGCGCACGAAACACGCATAGGTTAAAACCTATGACCCGCTCATGCAAAAGAACCGAAAAAACCCCTCGACATCGGCGTACAAACGCCGATTGATCGATATAAAACACGAACGTATAAATCTTATTTCCAAAACTCACTAATTATGATATAAATAAGGTTTAAATCATCAAAACCTTAAAATTCATCAAATCGTATTATTTCGTAAAAACCTAGAAAGTATCAATTAACTATTTTACTTCAATACTTGATATTTAAACGAAACTAATGGCCATAATATTCACTAAATATCATAACTAGAATATATAAACCATTCCTATTATTTATCTTCATCAATTTGTATTGAATTGAAAATTCTAGTTTGCAAAAATAACAAATTTTAATACTTTTTAATCAAAATTTTAAAATCAACAACTAAACTAAGTTTGCATGATCTAAGTTGCTAAAAAAAAAACTAAAATGTTAATAATATCATGAAAACTATAATTATATTTTAATCCCCATTATTTAGTCCATTTCCAAAAACCAAGTTAGCAAAAATTAGCATATTTATCACAATTTCCAACTAACAATTTGAAACTAGTAACTAGATTAGCCTTTTTATTAAATTAACATGTTAATCTACCCATTAAAACCATGAACAATTGATAAACATTCTCACTAGAATTTTATCTAACCTATTTACATGTTTTGTAAAAATCTAGTTTGCAAAAGAACCTAATTAAGACAATTTAAATGCAACAATTAACAAATTTGCTACTAGATTAGGTTTAACATTACCTAATATGTTAAACTACACATTAAGATCAATATCCAAGAATGAAAACCCTAATTAGATTTAATAACCCTATTCTAGAATTTCCTAGACAACAATTTATAACCAAATTTACACTTTAAAATTCTAGTTTAGCACCTTTAAACTACAAATTAAACATTTAGATTAGAATTATACCTCCCAAGCTTTGAACCACTTGCACTTATCCTCCAAAGTTGCCTCTTTTCTCCATGTTTTAAACCAATTAGGGTTTGGGAAGAGGTAGAATAGGATTTAGATTTGAATTAGTGAAGAAAATTGTAGATTTTTCATGCATTTTGATGAATTTTTTGAAGGTAAAAGAAGTAGAGAAATGGGGGGGGGGGGGGGGCTGCCGCCATGGGGGAGGCCGGCCAAGATATGGAAAAAAAAGAGAGAAAAAAAGATGTGAGGTGTTGTGTAGAAAGTTCTTCTAATGATACATGTTTTAAGTCTTTTCATTATTTTCTTTATTTATTTAATTTTCTTTTCAAAAAAAATGATCCTAGAAAAATCTAGAACCATGAAGAGATTTGAGAAAGAATTTTGCATAAACACACTTGTTTTAAATTTTCATGGTTCACTTTGTAAAATTAACCCATTTCAAATTTGTAATTTACACTAATTTAATGTATAATTAAAGATTATGTTAATATTTGAATTTAATTAATTAAGGAAAATATTTTAGTAAACTAATAATTTATAAGTCACTAAATAAACACCATTTACTAGTAATTATATAGTTAAAATAGACGTATTTAAATCTATACTGAAAAATAATTATAGATAAGTTTTACGGAAAATACGGTTTATTTTACCGATTATTAGAAAATTCGCCTAAAGGATTTTATTTATTTAATTATTTATTTATTGTTAAAACGTTACACTATTTCTTCTCAAGCCCAAATTGGTTTAAAACTTGGAGAATAGAGGCAACTTTGGAGGCTAAGTGCAAGAGGTTCAAAACTTGTGACGTGAAAATTCTAATCTAATTGTTAAATTGTTGTTAAACATGCTAATTTAGAATTTTAAAGTGTTAATTTCATAGTAATTGCTTGTTTTTGAAATTAAAGAAAAGGGTTGCTTTTGTAATTAGGGTTTGAAGCATTGTTAATAGATTAAATTAGGTGTAGTGGCTATCTAGTGGGTTAGTTGGGTTGATTATGCTAGATTGTGATCGCTATATCGTTAATTCGCGATATTTGCAACGAAATTGAAATGTTAATGCTTACTAGGTTTTTCATAAAATTAGAAGGTGATTTAATTACGATATCTTGACGATACTATTAGCTTCTCCTATGACTTTTAGGGTGTGCGAATGTGGAATTTGGTTTAATCGGGTTTTAGTTTTGACGGTTGCTCCGAAACGACGATTTTAGTTAAAGTTTTAGTGGTTTTCGTGTGTTTTGCGCGCTTAGTGCACGTTGTGCCTAACTTGTCGACGTTGATCTTTTCTTATTGTGACTTGCGTCATTTCATGATGTGTAATCTTATGTTGTGTGTTATGAAATTTTAGGATTGGCTGTGGAAATATCGGACGCGGCGCGCAAAGGCAAAGCGGTGGTTGGATCGGTTTAGCGAGGAGTCCGGGTGAGTATATGTATACATCTATGGGTAAATCGTCTGGATGGTGCGAGACGTCCCATAGTTAGGATCACTTTATTACTTGCACACTATATGCATAGTTAGTTAGTTAGCTATCTCATTCATACGTATATCTTTCTAGTTATTCGTCTGCTGGCATTGCATGGTTATCTATATACCTATGTGAGATATCACCTCTTAGGACACTTACACCATTACCATTGGCTCATGTTGCATGCGCACTATTCATGTGAACACACATGCCTTTGGTAATTTCCAAGCCACGAGCACTGTAGAACCTGCCTAGTTCAGTATCAAACACTTGCATCATACATGATACATTAAATTGCATAGCACGTATATACCTCACTTCATCATCATGCTTATATAGATTCCTATCCATAAATCACATTGCATACCTTGACATCATAAGCATTTATCATATACAACATGTTGGATATTATGATTTTCTTGAGGATTTCAGTATTGATGAGATTTCTGGATTTTGGGGAAATCCATAAGAATTTAACAAAAGCTTATCATCATCATATTTTTTTATAAAGTTGCGGTTTGCTCGTGATGTATGTGTCGTCCACCATGAGTTTTCATGTTTTATGTTGGATTTCGAGACTCGATTCGAGGAGTGGATGAACCGTCTCGTATACATGGTGGGCCCGGTATGGTACCCCGGAGCAAGAAGATCGAGTTATAGACGATGAGCCTGGCAGGGGAAGACTACCTACCGGTGATGTCTGGCGCGGCGGATATCTGGAGGATACCGACCGTTGTCATGATATTTGATGATATGGGCCGATCTGGACTGACGGAGCCCGAGGTATTGAGACAATGATATAGTGAGACATTGAGATAGATATATTTCCATATTTGGTGTCGATGCTTGACACGGTTTTCGGATGATTTCATTGATGGTACCTTGGCTATTGTACAGATATATTTTTTTAAGTTAAGAATGCAAAGATCATCGTATTTAAACACTTAAAGATTTCATATTGATTTTGCATCCATGTGCTTACATATTAGTAGCATCGCATTATACTTAGATATGCAGATTGCGACGCATTGCGTGCATTCTTACGATAGCCTTATTAGATGTTACTTGCTACTCACGAGCTGCAACTCACCCCCGTTGTTGTTAGTTATATGTATGCCCTAGAGGCCATTACTGTACATAGGATGTATATTGTAGTGGATGCTGGGACATATATAGGGAGGACTTTCTTGCTCGACATGATAGTATGCTATCTGGTTGCTCTTTACCTTAACGTGTACATTGATTGTCTCTCTGTTACGTGTTGGTAAAGCCCTTAGGATGTGTACTTGACTACCTGGACTATGATGCGGATCATACTAGTGGGGACATGGTAGTCCATAAGTACATCCTTCAAAGTCCCTAGTCGTGGGTGTATCGAGACGGGGCATCGATATAACAGAGTAGACTAGCGTATACCTTCTCGACCCATACAGATGGGCGATGGATGATCCCATATCCATTGGTGTTTGACATCAGAGATGATATACGGGTGCTCAGTAGAGACTGGGTACACTGGACGGACTCGCCGAGAACTCCCAGATGGTATTATACCTCACGTCAGATGGCAGTTCTCTGGTGACACTGGTACAGAGTAGTCTGTTGACCCGAGATCGTCATAGAGTCTTGTGTGGTTCCCACTATGCTTTGATTTCCATCTTACCACGTCCAAGAGGGCGTGCAAAACGGTGGTTTTTGGGTACAGTCCCGAGTCACATGGAGGCAATGAGCGATAGGAGGGGATTCGTCTCTCCCGGTATAGAGAGTTGATGTTGCGCTGTGTTCGATTGGCTATAACAGGAAATCCCTGGCCAGGGTTGCTGAGATTTACTTGTAAGTGTTACCAGTACTTTCTCGAATTGTTATAGACCTCATATCGACACGACTTATCGAGCTATTGGGTCTGACATTTACCACCCCTAGGCAAGATATGCGATATATCAGACGATCAGACCGGACTGTACGGTAGTGTTACTGGTCGGATTCACTGGAGTGTGAGCGGGCTTGCTCGTCGATCTTCAGATCGCTCAATACCCGGGTGGCCGTTACGTTTAGCAGACCGCTTGCGGCTTGTGGGTGTTTGATATGATCATCGCCTGCTGCCGGCGTATTGACGAGTCTTTAGAGTCCTACACAGAGGTTTCCTGGCTCAAGCAAAACGAAATAGGAGCGCATATGAGATATGTGCGGGACCGAGAATAATGCGTGTATGTGATACCGTATTTCATTCTCGCGATCAATGTATCGATTAGGTTATATGCGATATACCCTAGTTATCGAATCAAGGGTTGATTCGATAAACCGATGCATTGCATACTAGTCGGTTATATACGATATGACCGGATCGTTAAATCAAGTGTTGATTTAATGATTTAATGCATAATTATATATTTGATATATTACTTTGCATTAACTAGTATAGGTTCACTTTAAATGGATTTTCTCACTCGGGTGTGCACATTTCATATGCGATATGATTTGTGCACTTGCTTGTATCATGTTTGATGGTGCATGCTCTTTTTGTTAAGTGTATAGAATTAAACCTTGGTTAATGGAATGGTTAGGGTTTTCTATTTGATTATTCATTTGTTTATTTCTTTTTGGAAAAGAAAAAATTGCATGATAAAATGGTGGCATTTTGTTTCATTCATGAAGCTTCATGAATACTTTGACCATTGCAACCATTTTGTCATCTTGTAGAAACCTAACCATTCACTAACCATGATCAATTCTCTACATTAAACTATGGTTACTATTATGATAAGGATGGGTTTTCTTTTCTCAAAAAAGATAATTCTTATCATAATTTTCTTCTTCTTCTTCCATTCTTCAAGTGAAGAAAACCAAACCTCATCAATGGTGATTGATGATTAAGAGTGAGAAATCCATTTCCAAAGTTTACCCACATCCTATTTCTTCATCCTCTACCTATTGCCAAGAAGTAGAGTGTGTTTCCTTCACAAGTTTTCAAGACTTGGTGAGGGTGGAGCTTGATCTTTCGATGCCTCGACGTATATCATCTTCGGCATGGACATCGACGACCTAGCTTGCCCATTCTCCGACGAAGCCGACTCTAGAGCCCGGGATGGATTTTGGACAGCGAAGGCACTTCGTTGCCGAGCTATGGAGGTGGACAAACGGATCTACAAAGGTTGTAATTCCGTATTCCATTAGCTAAGTTGTTAGCATGTTTTTGTTTCGCCTAGATTTCTAGCAAACGATCCGTACATTAGAGTTTCTCGGCACTAGATTTTTTGAAATTGGCATGATCGATGCCTTGTGAGACCTCACTAAAGTGCCTAGGAGCCCTACAGTGGTATCAGAGCCTAGCTAGAGTCTTAGGCGAAGTCCAGACGGAAATTGAAGTCTGAACGAACCCGAAAACCCAAACCTAACATGCTCTCTGTCCAGATTTTAAAATTGTGGATTTTTCAAGATTAAAAATGTCCAGAAAGTCAAGAAGGGTTTTCTAAGAATTACTGTAAAATTCGTGGACCTGATTCCATTTTCCCACCGCGTTTCCGCGGCACGAGCATGGCTCGTGCGGCGGAAGCGCGGCCGGTTTTGTCGTTTTGTGCATTTTGTTTTCACAGTAATTCTCTGATTTCTGTGCTGATTTTCCTGGGATATTTTTATATTTATTATACAGATGAGTTTTCTGAAGTTGTTTTGGGGATTCGTACGTTCGATCGGATTATCAAATTTTGTCTGTGGGGCTTTCCGGATAAATTTTAGAATATGTTAAAAAGTTCGACCGGATATAAATACCCAATTTTTCCCCTGTCGGAAAATTTCCAAGTGTTGGATTTTTCCGAAGTTTAACGACGTTCTAAGTAGTGCAAGTAACGCGATGGACCCTCTAGAAGACAACAAACCTTAACTCGATTATGTGACCGTCTTGAACTGCCCTTTGAACCTTCGGGTTTGGGGCAGTACGGCGTGCCACATGTGAGGCGTTGGCTTGACCCTTCTACGGCTGGACCGTTGGTACTGAGGCACGAACTGAATGTTCTTAGACTTATTTAATGTGTTGATCTGTATCGGGAAAACTTGGGTGTTCGATTGTTCGATCGGAAAGTTTGACATTTTCTATTTATCCGGAATGTGATACAACAATTGGAATTCACAAAAGTTATGTGATAACTGGATGAATGTTATAAACATGGCAATTTAGTCTCACTTGATCGGTTGCCACGGAATTTTGATGTGATCAAAAGTCCGTCGCAATCACGTAGCATACGCGGATACTCGCCGGGTAAACTTAATAGACAGCCTCACTCCATAGCCCCGACCAAGTGACTGTAGGAGAACCCCGTCGCCGAAAGCATCCGTCCGGGTGCTCGCGGTAGCGGTGTTCCGCCTTGGTGCACTTCGTCGACGGTGTCGGGGGTGCGGCCGCCTACTGAAGTTTGCGACGAGTATTCGATCAGACTGTCGGGAATCTTGTTGAATTGCCCGACTTGATATTGAAAAGAGTTTTCGATAATGAGACTAAAATGCGGGGTTTATAATTGTTAGGCATGCGATGTCTAAGTAATTCATTTGATTAGGCATGCGATGTCTATGCAGGTTGCGGATTCCAACTGTTGTAGTTTTACACTTTCTTTTCTGTGACCGTAAGTGTAATATGTGATATCGCCGGTTTTGTTGCTATATGTCAACGACAATTGGGATGCGCATATTTACTTACGTTGATGACATGTGATGTTATGTGTTGCTGGATATGTTATATTGGATCGTCGTGTTTGAATAGCCGGGGGTTTTTATGTGAGATGAGTGTTTTTCATTTTCATTCATGTAAAAACTTGTATGTAATATTCTTTTATTTGGGGCGCTTCCAGGTAGCGGAAGTAGTCACCGTTTGTATATTATTTACTTTTCCGCACTAGGATAGACCCAAGGAGGAGGGCACAAGTAACCGGGTTCTGGAGTCCAGTGGGAGACCAACTCGAGGAGTCGAGTCCGGGTCTCCTAACTCTAGAATTGGTAGGGTTGCTTGCCGCTCTCGTAGGGGTCTAGGGGTGTGGGTTTGGCTATTCATCACGACCGTGGAATCCTTGTTTTATACTGGCTCGTATTGAAAACACGGACGTCCTAGTATATCCAATATTTCATATGATTCTTCTGCTGCGATATCTGTGATGTGATCATGTGATGTTCTATGATAGATACAGTATATAGTATATATGATATATTATATAGCCGTTACTTATGTTTTACACCCGCGCTAGCCCTGCCCCGCTCTGTCGTTAGTTACCTAACCTAACGGTGCACGAGGGGACATCGAGGCGAATGCGGATGGCATAAGTGTACGTCGTATTTATCTGTGATGTTTAGGTACTTGAATGATGGGACTTCATTAATATGATTAATGAAATAAAAGAAACCTAAGATGTTGTAGAATCGAATTTCAAAATAAAACAGGTAGCTACAGTTCTTGCTTTGCACAGCGGTATATGTGATATATCCTGCACCTTATTCGATAGGGAAAGGACCGAGATCCCTTCACCGGGAGTGACTCCTTTAGCAATAACTGGCAGATGCTACACATTCGGTTTGTTTTTTGATTGCTTTTAAGAGTTTTTGCTTTGCACAGTGATATATATGATATATCCTGCACCTCATTCGACGAGGAAAGGACCGACGATCCCTTCACCGGGAGTGACTCCTTTAGCAAAACTAGAAAAGCCTCAAAAACTCTCCATTTCAAAATTCATTCGATCCTACAACGATATCAAGTTCATTACGCAATAGGTTTTCAGAAAAACCTGTCGTAGCCCTCCGTCATTTCAGATAAGTAGTAGTTAGTATTCGTGCTGCGTTTGTTGGCCTTTGTCAAGGCGCAGTGTGCGGTAGCTGGCTGGTGCTTATCTGTTTATGCATATGATGCAGATTGGATTAGGGTAGTCGTGCGACCTTGTTGGCCTTTGTCAAGGGCCGTGCGGGTGGGTTTATTTCGATCAAGAAATGACGGGTTGAACTTGACTAACATCCTATGGTTTGTTGGCCTTTGTCAAGGTCATAGGAGGTTAGGGGCAAAATATTATCGGGAATTTCAAGTGTTGAGATTTGCAATGAGATTGCATACCTTCTATGAGATAGTTGGATCCCGATACCCGCTGCGAGTAAGAGTTACTCCTGGGAGAGTTTTATATATTACAATTAGCCGATCAAGTAGGTGTCTAGAAAGGTGTCAACGGGGTTACGCCTCTGGGAAAACGAGGTTTACATTAATTAGGTTCGTGCGAAAGCACGGGGGACCTCCCTCAAAGTACCGACACTAGCCTGGCTGAAAGATTGGCGAACTTGTAGTGTGTAATTAATCCCGGCTAGTCTTTCCTTTTAGGGTTTGAAGGAAGATTTGATAAAAAGCAGTGGGAGCCATCCTGATTAGATAAAACAAAAACCAATCTATTCTTGCAAGAGTGCACGCTGAGTGTTTTCTTCTCTCTCTCTCCAGGTAGTGACCATATCACGCCTTAATCAAGATAATAATACGGATAATTGACCGAACCCGCTTGTTATACTGAGCTGGGGAACGTTGGTCCCGCTCCAACTTATAATTGTTATAAGACAGAACAGGAAATTGGGGAATACCAGATTTCCCGTGCCGCCCAAACGAAGAGAATGCATGCTGATGCATCATCTTCGGGTGTGTTCATTATACAGAACTGTTTCTCAGTATCCTCCGCATCCTTGGTATATGATACCGGATCAGGATCCCAGATATGTAAGATGTTACATAGGGCTACAAAAGGGTAGAAAAACTGAGAACGGGTGATAAGTTTCATGAGGCAGAAAACGGGGCAAGAGTTGCAGCCAAGTCTGTCGGTCACTGTCACCCTGTATTACCGATACATTGATTCTGAACGAATGTTATTAGATACCGAACCTGATATACAAAATCATATCTGTCTCTTTATTAGTAAAGAAATGATAAAATTTTGTATTGTTGGATAATGTTTTGAACATTTCCTATATCAAAAGTTGATCGGTTCAGGCACGTTATCTAAAAGCATTAATGTCCTAAATCAAACTACAGTTCTTAGTATACGGAACACACACAAGAGGAAGAGTTCAGAAATGAACGAATTCTTCTTGAGGTATTGTAGACTAGGTCAGATCAATGTGACCCGACTAGCTAGAGTTACATATAGATGCATATTTAAATCAGTTTGAATTTACATCTTGTGAAACTCGCCAGTCATGTCACAAAGATAAGATGACCATAGCTTTGTTTATTGGAAACATAGAAAGAGTTAGTGAACTCTTGGGATGATACATGTTGATGTATGTAAGTCCCCTGTCTACACATACCAAGACTGGTTCTTTATACTTCATTACGTTCTCTGATGATCTCTTTAGATTCAGACATATGTTCCTGTTGAAACACAAGTCCGAACCTTTTGAGATATTCACAGAATATAAGTTAGAAGTAGAGAACCAAAAAATAGGTATAAGTATTATGTCCTTTGATGTGATCAAGGAGAAGAATACTTGTGCACGGAAATCCTGGACTATTTTAAAGGAGAATGAGATTCTCTCTCAGCATTACTCCTCTGTATACACCATAGCACGATGGTATATCGGGGCGGAGCAGATACACCCTATTTAATATGGTGTGCTCTATGATGAGTACTACTGAGTTACCTTTTTCCTCAGGGGGTTATGCACTTGAGAAGTTGCATACCTATTGAATAGGGTTCGAATCAAATCAGTGCCTACCACTTCATATGTGATATGGAAGGGGAAGAGCCCATATCTTAAGTTAGTTAAGATTTGGGGTTGTCCGGCCTATGTCTAAAAGCAAAATCCGGACAAGCTCGAGGCAAGGTCTGTTAAGTACAACTGGAAAAGTTCCATCTATACAAATGACAGAAGCTGATTTGGTAGAACCAAAGGATTCAGTAGAAACCAACGAACCTCAGCCTCTTCGCCGATCTAGTAGGGTTCCTCACCCACCTGAGAGATACTCTGGTTTCTCTATGACAGTGGGAGCGAGGATTGCATCATGAGATGATGACCCAACTAGTTTCGAGCTGGCCATCAAGAGTAGAGACTCTGTAAGAATGGCTGGATGTTTAGCGATCTGAGATGGAATCCTTATACACCAACAAAGTATGGACTTTAGTTGCTATATCTGAAGGGTTAAATCCCCATCAGGAGCAAGTATATCTTGAGAAGATTACTTGGTGTACATGGAAAAGTTGAGACTTTCAAAGCTAGACTTGTTAAAAGTTTGCATCATTGACCAGCTGTGGATAATGATGAAACCTTTTCAAGTAGCTATGCTTAAGTCCATCCAGATCCTACTTGCCACGGCTACATACCATGACTACGATATCTGGCGGTTGGGTGCCATGACTGCTTTTCTAAATAATGATTTAGAAGAGTGAGTCTATAAGTACACAGCCAGAGGGCTTCGTAAACAGTGGGAGCAGCGGAAACGTGTGCAAGATGTTTTATCTGATAAAGCAGGCATCGCGGAGTTGGAACATCTGTTTTGATGGATTAGTCAAGGAAGTTGACATCATCAAAATGGTAGATGAACCTTGTATATACAAAAAGGTAGTAGGGAGTATGGTGGTGATCCTCGTAGAGTACGTGGATGACATACTCTTGATAAGAAAGGAGTTTCTTATGCTACGCTCGATCAATCTCCGTTTATCACAATAATTCTCCATATAGGATCAAAGTGATACCTCCTAAATCCTGAGTTTTGGATCTATGAGATAGATTTAATTGAATGTTAGGATTCTCACTAGTTGTAGTGAGATGGTATCAAGAGATCCTGGGGAGAATCGCTGGAAGGGTTCCAGGGTGATAAAGACGACTGAATGTCAGTCGCAGGCATTGTCTTTACCCTCAGTAAAGGGACGGTATGTTGGAAGAGTTCCAAGCTAGATACCGTGACATACTAGACGATAAAGGCAGGATACATCGCTACTTAAGATGCTACCAAAGAGGCTGTTTGGATGTATAATGGTTCATGAGATGAACTATGTTCCTACCATTGTGAGACAATGGAGTTGTGGCTTATGCCAAGGAACGCCGGTCCCATCAGTGATCCAGACTTATTCAAAGGCAGTATCACCTGATCGTGGAGATGGTTGATCTCCAGAGTGATCGAGGCAAGGAGAGTAGACTTAGAGGATAACGCAGCGGATCCACTCACGAAGGCCTATTCCCAGAGAGAGACTTTTATGGGATGGTTGAGTATGAGATACTTCGACCACTGCTACAGATGGCCCTAGTACAAGTGGGAGATTGTTAGTTATATGTATGCCCTTGAAGCCATTACTGTACATAGGATGTATATTGTAGTGGATGCTGGGACATATATAGGGAGGACTTTCTTGCTCGACATGATAGTATGCTATCTGGTTGCTCTTTACCTTAACGTGTACATTGATTGTCTCTCTGTTACATGTTGGTAAAGCCCTTAGGATGTGTACTTGACTACCTGGACTATGATGCGGATCATACTAGTGGGGACATGGTAGTCCATAAGTACATCCTTCAAAGTCCCTAGTCGTGGGTGTATCGAGACGGGGCATCGATATACCAGAGTAGACTAGCGTATACCTTCTCGACCCATACAGATGGGCGATGGATGATCCCATATCCATTGGTGTTTGACATCAGAGATGATATACGGGTGCTCAGTAGAGACTGGGTACACTGGACGGACTCGCCGAGAACTCCCAGATGGTATTATACCTCACGTCAGATGGCAGTTCTCTGGTGACACTGGTACAGAGTAGTCTGTTGACCCGAGATCGTCATAGAGTCTTGTGTGGTTCCCACTGTGCTTTGATTTCTATCTTACCACGTCCAAGAGGGCGTGCAAAACGGTGGTTTTTGGGTACAGTCCCGAGTCACATGGAGGCAATGAGCGATAGGAGGGGATTCGTCTCTCCCGGTATAGGGAGTTGATGTTGCGCTGTGTTCGATTGGCTATAACAGGAAATCCCTGGCCAGGGTTGCTGAGATTTACTGGTAAGTGTTACCAGTACTTTCTCGAATTGTTATAGACCTCATATCGACACGACTTATCGAGCTATTGGGGTCTGACGTTTACCACCCCTAGGCAAGATATGCGACATATCAGACGATCAGACCGGACTGTACGGTAGTGTTACTGGTCGGATTCACTGGAGTTTGAGCGGGCTTGCTCGTCGATCTTCAGATCGCTCAATACCCGGGTGGCCGTTACGTTTAGCAGACCGCTTGCGGCTTGTGGGTGTTTGATATGATCATCGCCTGCTGCCGGCGTATTGACGAGTCTTTAGAGTCCTACACAGAGGTTTCCTTTCTCAAGCAAAACGAAATAGGAGCGCATATGAGATATGTGCGGGACCGAGAATAATGCGTGTATGTGATACCGTATTTCATTCTCACGATCAATGTATCGATTAGGTTATATGCGATATACCCTAGTTATCGAATCAAGGGTTGATTCGATAAACCGATGCATTGCATACTAGTCGGTTATATACGATATGACCGGATCGTTAAATCAAGTGTTGATTTAATGATTTAATGCATAATTATATATTTGATATATTACTTTGCATTAACTAGTATAGGTTCACTTTAAATGGATTTTCTCACTCGGGTGTGCACATTTCATATGCGATATGATTTGTGCACTTGCTTGTATCATGTTTGATGGTGCATGCTCTTTTTGTTAAGTGTATAGAATTAAACCTTGGTTAATGGAATGGTTAGGGTTTTCTATTTGATTATTCATTTGTTTATTTCTTTTTGGAAAAGAAAAAATTGCATGATAAAATGGTGGCATTTTGTTTCATTCATGAAGCTTCATGAATACTTTGACCATTGCAACCATTTTGTCATCTTGTAGAAACCTAACCATTCACTAACCATGATCAATTCTCTACATTAAACTATGGTTACTATTATGATAAGGATGGTTTTTCTTTTCTCAAAAAAGATAATTTTTATCATAATTTTCTTCTTCTTCTTCCTTTCTTCAAGTGAAGAAAACCAAACCTCATCAATGGTGATTGATGATTAAGAGTGAGAAATCCATTTCCAAAGTTTACCCACATCCTATTTCTTCATCCTCTACCTCTTGCCAAGAAGTAGAGTGTGTTTCCTTCACAAGTTTTCAAGACTTGGTGAGGGTGGAGCTTGATCTTTCGATGCCTCGACGTAGATCATCTTCGGCATGGACATCGACGACCTAGCTTGCCCATTCTCCGACGAAGCCGACTCTAGAGCCCGGAATGGATTTTGGACAGCGAAGGCACTTCGTTGCGGAGCTATGGAGGTGGACAAACGGATCTACAAAGGTTGTAATTCCGTATTCCTTTAGCTAAGTTGTTAGCTTGTTTTTGTTTCGCCTAGATTTCTAGCAAACGATCCGTACATTAGAGTTTCTCGGCACTAGATTTTTTGAAATTGGCATGATCGATGCCTTGTGAGACCTCACTAAAGTGCCTAGGAGCCCTACAGTTGTGCCACAGTGTCTTGTAGGTCGGACCCGTCAGCCTCGTAGCGGCGGGCGTATCTTTTCATTGGCTTCTTTGCTCAGACTCGCGACATTGCTTTTAGGTGGGTTGCGAGGACACTTTTGTCTTTTTGTACTATCATTGTATCTAGTATTCTCCATCTACCAGTTCTTATTTTGTATATGCGACCTAGTGATGAGACTGAGAGATTTGTGTATATGTGGTTTCTCTGGGGTCAAGCTCACTTGAGCCGACGTTGTGTTTTTCTTACTTTTTGCATTTCTTTATGCTTATTTGCTTGATATTACATATATATTGCGTATGGTTGTGATCCATCTTGGGCGAAGAGCTAGCTCCCGCTTGGGGATGCCATTATATCATTACAGGTTATATATCTTGTTGTACCCATTTTTGGGGGCCAGTATTTACAAAGGAGACTCTGCCGAAATTTTCGGAAAATTTTGATGTTTTAAAAAAAGGGATTAATATAACTTAATTGGTTTAAAATCGTTTTCATAAAAGGTTTTCCTTCACTCTTATTGTTTATGGTTTAGATTTTTTGGGCTTTGGCTGACTTAGGTTACGTTACGCCTTGAGATGTCTCGTAATCTAAGTGCCAGTCACGTTCCGTACCTTCGGGTCGTGACAATCACTTTGGAAGCTCGAATCGGTAAAGGACTCTACCTGGAGTTCTCCGTTACCATACACAAAGAACATCTCCTTAGTCCTTCTCAAGTACTTAAGAATGATCTTCACATCTGTCTAGTGATTCTCTCCTGGATCTGCTTGATACCTACTCACTACACTTAATGAGTATGCTACATCGGGTCTGGTACATAGCATCACGTACATGATAGAGCCACTACCGAAGCGTAGGGTATCCCTTGCATGCGAGTTCTCTCCAAATCAGTCTTAGGAGACAACTCTTTGGAGAGAGTGAGTCCAGAGATCATGGGTAAATTCCCATGCTTGGATTCTTCCATACTAAACCTCTTAGTATGGTGTCAATGTACCTGGATTGGGACAATCCCAGTATCTGCTTAAATCTATCTCTATAGATCTTAATCCCCACAAAGCAGGGGCATCACCTAGATCTTTTATTGAGAATATATATGATAAGAAGAGCTTGACCGAGTGCATCATAAGAAGATCATTTCCTATCAAGAGTATATCATCTACGTACAATACGAGGAAGACAACCTTACTCTTTGCCACCTTCTTGTATATACAAGGTTCATCTACGTTTTTGATGAACTTAAACTCTTTGAGTACCACATCAAAACAGATGTTCCAACTCCGCGATGCTTGCTTTAACCCGTAGACGGATTTAAGCAGCTTGCACACCTTACCGCTGCTCCCACTGTCTACGAAGCCCTCTGGCTGAGTCATGTACACGCACTCCTCTAAATCACCATTTAGAAAGGCGGTCTTAACATCCATCTGCCAAATTTCGTAGTCATGGTATGCAGCAATGGCAAGTAGGATCCGGATGGACTTAAGCATAGCCACTGGAGAAAATGTTTCGTCATAATCCATACCTGGTCGTTGACGAAAACCCTTTGCAACAAGTCTAGCTTTGAAAGTATCAACTTTTCCATCTACACCAAGTTTCTTATTAAAGATCCATTTTCTCCCAATAGGTTTTTACCCCTTCAGGAGCAACTTCTAAAGTCCATACTTTGTTGGTGTACATGGATTCCATCTCAGATCGCATTGCATCCAGCCATTTCACAGAGTCCCCACTCGTGATGGCCTGCTCGAAGCTGGTCGGGTCATTATCTTCCATGATGCAGTCCTCACTCCCATCATCAATGAGAAAACTTTAGTATCTCTCAGGTAGATAAGGAACCCTACTAGATCGGCGGAGAGGCCGAGGTTCGTTGGGATCTATCGAATCCTCCGGTTCTACCAAATCATCTTCTGTAGTTTGTGTAGCTGGAACTTCTTCCAGTTCTACCTCATTGCCACCAATTTCTTTTTCAAGAAATTCCTTTTCTAAAAAGGTGGAATGTTGAGAAACAAACACCTTTTGTTCTTCAGGGTGGTAGAAGATATTCCCTCACGAATGCTTGGGATATCCTATAAACTTACACAGAAACGATCTTGCCTTGAGTTTGTCCGGATTTTGCTTTTTAACATAGGCCGGGCAACCCCATATCTTAACAAAATTAAGACACGGTCTCTTCCCCTCCCATATCTCATATGGAGTGGTAGGCACTGATTTGGTTGGAACTCTATTCAATAGGTATATGGCTGTCTCAAGCGCATACCCCCAAAAGGAAATAAGAAACTCAGCAGTGCTCATCATAGAGCGCACCATATCTAATATGGTGCGATTCCTCCGCTTCGATACACCGTTGTGCTGTGGTGTATATACAGGAGTAAGCTGAGAGAGATTCTCTTTTAGATAGTCCATGAACTCATTGCTCAAGTATTCTCATCCTCGATCAGATCGAAGGATCTTAATACTTTTACCCGTTTGGTTCTCGACTTCGTGTTTATATTCTTTGAATTTCTTAAAAGCTTCAGACTTGTGTTTCAACATGAACACATGTCCGTATCTTTAGAGATTGTCAGTGAATGTAATGAAGTACGAGGAACCATTCCGGGCATGTGTAGACATGGGACCGCATACATCACTATGTATCAGTCCCAAGAGTTCCGTAACTCTTTCTCCATGTCCACTAAACGGAGTTTTGGTCATTTTTCCTTTGAGACATGAATGGAAAGTTTCATAAGATGATAATTCGAACGTATTCAAATATCCATCTTTATGTAACTTAGCTAGTCGTGTCGCATTGATATGACCTAGTCTACAATGCCACAAGAAGGATTCGTTCATTTCTGAACTCTTCGTCTTGTGTGTGTTCTGTACATTAAGAACTGTAGTTTGATTTAAAACATATATGCTATTATTTAACGAGCCTGATCCAATCAAATTTTAATTCAGGAAGATGTTCATAACATTATCCTGTACTACAAAATTATATCATATTTTACTTAATAAAGAAACTGATATAAGATTGCATATCAGGGTAGGAATATAATAGCATTCGTTCAGAATCAATGTATTATCATTTAGTAATACAAGGTGATATCCGTCAACTGCTTTGGCTGCAATATTTGCACCATTCGCTACTCTTACGGAATGATCACCTTCTCCCAGTTCCCTGCCTTTCCGTAGCCCATGTAACATATTACATATGTGGGATCCTGATCCGGTATCTAATACCCAGGACGTAGAGTGAACTGAGAAATAGTTCTCGATTACTAACACACCTGAAAAAGATGCATCAACATGCTTATTCTTCGTTTGGGCGGCGTGAGAATCCGGATATGTCACTATTCCCTGCTCAGTCTTATAACATTTATAAGAAAGAACGGGACCAACGTTCCACAGCTCAGTATAACAAGCGGGTTCGGTCAATACATCCATATTATTATCTTGATTAAGTCCTGACATGGTCGCTACCTGGAGAGAGAGAAGAAAACACTTTAGCGTATGCTCTTACAAGATTATATTGGTTATTATCTTATCTAATCAGGATGGCTCCCACTGTTTTCATTAAATCTTCCTTCAATCCCTAAAAGGTAAGACTAGCCGGGATTAATTACACCTTATAAGTTCGCCAATCGTTCGGCCAGGCCAGTGTTGGTACTTTGAGGGAGGTTTCCCGTGCTTTCGCACGTTCCTAATTAGAACAAACCTCATTTTCCCAGAGGCATAACCCCGTTAACACCTTTCTAGACACCTACTTGATCGGCTAATTGTCATGTGTAAAACTCTCCCAGGAGTATCTCTTACTCGCAGTGGGTATCGGGATCCAACTATCTCATAGAAGGTATGCAATCTCATTGCAAATTTCAAAACTTGAAATTCCCAATAATACTTTTGCCCCTAGTGTCCTATGACCTTGACGGAGGCCAACAAACCATAGGCTGTTAGTCAAGTTCGACCCATACATTTCATGATTGAATCAAACCAACCCGCACGACCCTTGACGGAGGCCAACAAAGTCGTACGACTAGCCTAATCCAATCTCATCTTATGTTGCAGATAAACACTAGTTAGCTACCGCACACTACGCCTTGACGGAGGCCAACAAATGTAGCACGAATACTAAATAGCACTTTCTGAAATGATGGAGGGTTGCACAGGTTTTTAAGAAAACCATGAGCGTAATGAAATTGATATCATTGTAGAAACAAGTGATTTTGAAAAGGTGTGTTTTTTAGGATTTTACTAGTTTCTCTAAAGGGGTCACTCCCGGTGAAGGGATCTCGGCTCTTTCCTTATTGAATAAGGTGCAGGATATTTTGTTAGTGTTTATGCCCTAGAAGGCCATTACTGTATCATACTAGTTTGTATATTACTTAATGCAAGCTTGGGATAATCACAGTTGTATTGACAGTCTTGCTAAAAATGGTAGTATGCTACTTGGTTTGTGTCCACTTTAATATGTGCATATGTTTCTTATAGCGTATCGCTCATACATACTAGTAGAGCCCTTAGGATCTTTGCTTGATTACCAGCGTTGTGATGGCAGTCACACTAGTGGGGGCTGGGTAGTCTATAAGCAACATCCTATACAGGTCCCTAGTCGTAGGATTATCGAGACAGGGCATCGATACTCCGGAGTAGACCAGTGTGTACGCTTCTCATCCAAGTTGGGGAGATGGTCTGTCCCATAGCCATCAGTACGTCGTACTGGAGATAGTATACAGGTGCTCGTTAGGTTACGGGTACACCGGATAGGACTCGCAGGGAACTGTTGGTTGGGATTATACCCGTCGTCAGTTAACAGTTCCCAGGTGACATGAGTACAGCATTGTCCGCAGACTTGACACTTCTACTTCTCCTCGAGTGTTTCCCACCGTTCTTAGATTGCTACCCTACCATGGCTCAAAGGAGTCGTGCAAACAGGTAGCAGTTGGGTGCAATCCCGAGCACTTGGAGGCAGTGGCGGTTAGACAGGATTCGTCTCTCCCGGTATTGGGAGTTGATATCGCGCTGTGTCAGAGAGCCATTACGCAAAGTCCCTGGCCAGGGCAAGCGAGATTTACTGGTAGGTTTTCCAGTAGTTTCTCAAGGTGTAATGGGATACTCTCCGACACGACTTATACGGCTTTTAGGGGACTGACGCTTACCGCCCCCTAGGCCCGATATGCGATAGTCTTAGACGAACAGACCGGACTGTATGGAGATTGTCACAGCAGGCTCAGTAGGAGTTCGGATGAGTTTACTCATCGTCCTTCTTATCGACATCTACCTGGGGACCGTTACGTACAGCTAGTGCCGCTTGCGGTCTGTGGTTAAACCCACTGCCAGCGTAGTGTCGAGTCTTTAGAGTCCCATACAGAGAGTTTCCCTGCTTCGGGCGAAACGATATAGAGGTCGTATGGTTTTACGACAGGGTTCGGACGCATACGTGTTTTTACGCACGTACGATGTTCGGCAAGTTTTACTAGTCGGCTTTGGTTTAAGCCAGATTCTAGTATCGGATTATTGGATTTATACAATCTGAAGTTTTTCCGTGTTTTCACGGATAGGAGGGGCGTTCTCGTAATTTGTCGGGAAGCTTCTAGAAGCATGGTGACTTGGGGGTTAAGGTGGCATTTGCATTAATTGGATAAGTGAGTCATGGTATGATTCATGCATGGAGTTAATGAATCATTTATGATTTATATGACTCATGTGATGAATCACTAAGTGTATTAATGAAACATGATGATATATCATTATTTGTTATTCATTTAATATATATGATATGTTTCATATATACACATATGATTTATTCATCCAAAAGGATTCTCACTCTCACCTTCTCTCTCCTCAAGCTCTCTCTCTTCAAACCCTAACCATAACCTCTCATGTGTTGAGATCAAGGGTTAGCTAGACTAATACATCCATAATCCAACTCTATATCACCTAGATTGCTTAGATTAGCACTTTGAGAAACCTAGTTACCTCAAGTTAGAGGTTAAGCTTGGAGTAGGAGCTCTCGGGTGGATCGTCTTTGACTCGAGGAGGCCGTTGAGGTGCCGACGTTCCAAAGAGCCTACAAGGACTGGAGGACAGTGATGAAGACCCGAAGAACAAGTAACGTGAGGTATAATTTCGAATCAGAGTAGTTAAACCTTTCGTGGTTTGCTAGTAACGGTTTAGACACGATTCATGCGCTCAAGTCCGTGTTACGAAGCTTTGATAATCGGTTTTCATATATTCCGCCTCTCCGCAAGTTCGTGGGGTGCGTGACATGGACTTACAGTGGTATCAGAGCCAACTAAACCTTTACTAGCTTGTTAGCAACTAATTAGAACTTCGATCGTCGGAAAACACGAAAACAACACCCCGAACACCCTAACAGTTTCTGTTGATTTTAAAAGTGTCAGAAAATTATTTGATATGCCTTAAAATTCACAGCAGGGTATTATAAGAATACTGGGAAAATACGAGCCCCTAACTCGGCAAGACGGCCGCGGATCCGCAGCAAGATGGTGCTTTTGGCCGCGGATCCGCCGCCGAGTCAACACCCAGTTGACTCAGATTTGCTCTGTTATTCATATATTTTGGTGTTTTGTTTTCCAGTATATTCTGTTTCTGCCCAGGTTACTTCTGTGCTGGCTTGCATTTGGGGTAGACACGGAAAAAGGTTGTCGATCGATATTCTAAGTTATTTGCTAATCGGGTTTTTATCTGTAATGATTAATGTCTTCGTAAACCTCCCCTAACTGCTAGTATGTTGGTTGGCAGGGGGTTGTACATTTCTGTAATGTTTACTATTTGTGTATATGAACTTGATTGGATCGTTGTGATGATTAGCCGGGGTTTGAGATGGGTTTTATATTCATTCATTCGATGTAAATTGTAATATTCTTTTGCGGGGTACATCCAGGTTGCGGTTGTTGCCACCGCTGTATTATTTCATTTACTGTTTTTTGCTCCTAGGATAGACCCAAGGAGGGGTACACAAACTACCGGGTACGTTGAAGTGTTTAGTGGCCTACTCACGTTGTTGAGGGAGACCGCTTCACTTCGGGTACTTGGCGGGTAGTTTGCCGTACCCGTAGGGGTCTAGGGTGGGGTAATGGCTATTCATCACAACTGTGTAATCCGTATTTTGTTGCAGGCTCAAAGCAAACGCGGATTGCTTGTATATCTAATAATGTTCATCAGTAATCTGGAATGCCTATTATTGCGTCTGACGAATGTACAATATCTATATATGATAGCTATTTAGACGTCACTTATGTTTTATACCCGCGCTAGCCAGCCTCCGCTCTGTCGTTAGTTAAGTAACCTAACGGGTGATGACGGGACCCAGTGGCGAATGCGGATGGCATAAAAGGACGTTGTATTTTCGTTGTTTTTTGCAATGATAGGTTAAATGATGGGACGCATTATTTTAATGCAAAGAAAATAAACCAAAGTTGAATCGTTGGAACAAATTTAAAAGAAACCACTCGGTTATTTTAATAGAGCAGAATTTTTAATTGCGGAGCTTTAACCACTCCTTTTAAAAAGCTATCAGGTTCCTTCGATTATATCAAGTTCACTGCGTTCACGGTTTCGCCAAAACCAGTCGTAGCCCTCCATCATTTCTTATGAATGGTCAGTAGTATTCAAGCTATGTTTGTTTGGCCCTTAGTCAAGACACAGTGATTGGTAGTTGCTGGGGTATTCATTTGTTGCATAGATAGATGAGTTGGTTTGGGACAGTCGTATTACTTTGTTTGGCCCTTAGTCAATAGTATATACGGGTGGGTTCAAATTAACAAGATAATGATGGGTTGAACTTGACATGCGACTTATGATTTGTTGGCCCTTAGTCAAGGTCATAAGAACTTGGGGCAAAAATCCACATCGGGAGTTTCTAAAAAACTGAAACTTGCTAGTGTTGCATACCATTTGGAGTTTGATGAATGTTGGTAGGATTCCTTCAACATTATTATACGATGATATTTGGATCCCGATCCTACTGTGAGTATATGCTACTTATCAGGAGATTCTTCACTTAACGATCAATGCTATAAACCAAGTAGGTGTCGAGAAAGGTTTCAGCGGGGCTACGTCCCCAGAGAAAAGAGGTTATTTAATTAAGGAACTTCGCGAAAGCGTTGGAAAACCTCCCTCGAAGTACCGACACTAGCCTGGCTGAACGGTTAAGCAAGTATTGTACAGTGAGAATAGTCCTGGCTAATTCTTCTTTTATGGTTTGAGGAAGGATTCGAGAAACAGTGGGAGCCATCCAGTTTAGATAAATTAAAAATCAATCTAAACTTGAAAGAGCATCATGCTAAAGTTTTTTCTTCTCTCTCTCTCAATGCAGCGACCTTTTGACCTTGACTAGGTTACATCTAGATAACAAGTTGACTGAATCTAACTTATATGACTGGCAAAGGTCTGTCCAGATGTCCATTGCCTATGACAAGCTGGACCACCCTATTACTACTCAAGATCCCGCCGTCCCAGGTCCAGTTTCCACCGTCGAGGATATGGATATCCGTCAGAAAAGGGAAAAAGATAAAGCGAAAGCCAAGTACTTCGTGATGGCTTCAGTTGATGGTGTATACCAGAAGCAGCACGAGAAGATGGACTCAGTTTCCATCTTTCTCCATAACAAAGATTTATATGGTGAGCAATCTCATATAACAAGATATGAGACCTCGAACGAATTAATTCAAGCGAGGTTGGCTGTCGGGTCATCTGTAGGGGACGACGTCCTTACGATGACTAGCTATATTGATGAGCTCAAGGACCTGGAGACCACGTTGGGAAACTGGTCATACGCTGACTTATTTCCACAGTCCCTACCCTCTACTTACACCCTGAAAGAAACTAGGGAGACACAAGCTCTTCTTAATGGGGTACCTTCTTCTTCTTCATCCAGGGCGAAAGGAAAGGGTGAAAAGAAGAAGACCTCTACAAAGTGGATATACGGTGTCAATAAAGTAGGAGGAAAGGGAAGAGCAAAAGTTTCGGGACTTGGTGTAGCTAAGGAGGGATGTTCCTATTGTTATGGGAACATGCATTGGCAGAAGAATTGCAGGGCTTTGGAAGCCAGTAGTCAGGATACGAAGCATGTTGTGGCTTCAGCCTCAAGTGTGTTTGTAATTGAGAACTGTTTGTCAATTAACTCTACTTCCTGGATACTAGATACCGGAGCAGGATCTCATATCTGTAATTCATTACATGCTTTGAGAAACCGTAGAGATATAAGGGTAGGTGATTTGTCTCTCAGAGTTGAAAACGGAATGAGCGTGGACGCTGAATCCGTGGGAGAATATCGTCTAGGTTTGACAAGTGGGCAGATATTAATTCTACGTAACTGTCTGTATGTACCTAGTTTGACTTGTAATATCATATAAGTGTCCTCACTTTCGAGAGAGGGATATGACTTTACATTCGTAAGCGATGTAGTTTACATCCACCTAATTCAAGTTCTGATTGGGTCCGGTACATTAGATGACTGTATATACGTATTGAATCAAGCTCAGGTTTTCAATGTCCAGAACACACTTAAAAGAAAGTCTCCAGAAATAAATCAGGCTTTTTCTTATGGCATTGTAGACTAGGTCACATCAATGAAACACGATTAACGAAGTTACATAGAGAAGGATATTTGAATCCGTTCGAATATCAATCTTATGCCACTTGTGAATCTTGTCTCATAGGAAAGATGACAAAGACTCCGTTTACTGGACATGGAGTAAAAGCGAGCGAGCTCTTAGGACTCGTACACAGTGACGTGTGCGGTCCAATGTCTACACATGCGCGAGGTGGTTAGTCCTACTTTATTACTTTTATGGATGCTTTCTCTAGGTATGGATATATCTTCTTAATGAAGCATAAATCCGAGGCCTTTGAGAAATTCCAAGAATACAAGAATGAAGTGGAAAAACAGACAGGCAAAAGTATCAGGTGGTGAATACTTAAGTGTCGAGTTCCTGGGATACTTAAAAGAGAATGGAATTCTCTCTCATCTTACTCCTCCATACACACCACAACACAATGGTGTATCGGAAAGGAGGAATAGAACCCTATTGGATATGGTTCGTTCCATGATGAGTAAGGCTGAGTTACCGCGATCTTTCTGGGGTTATGCAGTAGAATCAGCTGCATATCTTTTGAACCAGGTTCCAACCAAGATTGTGCCCATATCAGATGTGGAGTGGGAAGAAACCCTGTCTGAAACACTTTAGGACATGGGGATGTCCAGCTTTTGTAAAAAAGCAGCATCCGGACAAGCTCGAGGCACGCTCAGTACAGTGTAAGCTTGTGGGATATCAAAAGAACTCCAAGGGATATTATTTCTATTACGCAGAGGAACAAAAGGTTTTTGTTTTTCGTCATGCCCACTTCTTAGAAACTGAATTTTTAGAAAATCAGAAGAGTGGGAGCGCAGTAGAACTGGAAGAAATTCCAGAACCACAAGCTGTTACTGAAAGTTTGGTAGAACAAGAAGTTTCAAAAGAAAGGGACATACCAGCGCCTATCCGCAGAAGTAGTAGGCAGTCTCATCCGCCCGAGAGATACTACGGTTTTCTCATAGACGGGGATCGAGAAGATTGCGTCATTGATAATGACGACCCTACTAGCTTCCAGCAAGCCATTCAGAGCGGCGACTCGGTAAAATGGCTGGATGCAATGCGGGCCGAAATGGAGTCCATGTACACAAACAAAGTATGGACTTTGGACATTGCTCCAGATAGGGTAAAACCCGTAGGATGCAAGTGGATCTTCAGAAAGAAGATTGGTGTAGATGGATAGGTTGAAACCTATAAGGCTAGACTTGTTGCAAAGGGTTTCCGTCAAAGACCTGGTTTGGACTATGACGAAACCTTTTCTCCAGTGGCTATGCTCAAATCCATTCGGATCCTTCTTGCTATTGCTGCCTTCCACGATTATGAAATCTGGCAGATGGACGTAAAGACGGCCTTTCTAAATGGTAATTTGGAAGAGTGCGTCTATATGGATCAGCCAGAGGGATTCATTCAGAGTGGGAGCAGCGGTAAAGTATGCAAGCTGCTTAAGTCCATTTATGGACTAAAGCAGGCATCGCGGAGTTGGAACATCTGTTTAGATGATACTGTCAAAGAATTCGACTTTATCAAAACTCCAGATGAACCATGCATATTCAGTAAGATTGTAGAGAGAGTTGGTGTATTCCTCGTCTTGTACGTAGATGACATTCTACTAATAGGAAATGATATTCCTATGCTACAGTCAGTCAAAAGATTCTTGTCACAGAAGTTCTCCATGAAAAACCTGGGTGATGCCACCTACATTCTAGGGATCCAGATCTATCGTGATAGATCAAAGAGGATGTTGGGACTTTCGCAGTCCAGATATATAGACACCATATTGAAAAGATTCAGTATGGATGATTCTAAGCGCGGTAACCTACCGGCTTGTCACGGAATCACCCTCTCCAAAGAGATGTATCCCAAGACTGATTTGGAAAGGGATCGCATGTCGATTATACCCTACGCTTCTGTGGTAGGCTCTATAATGTATGCGATGTTATGTACCAGACCAGATGTAGCATACTCATTGAGCGTTGTAAGCCGGTATCAGGCAAACCCAGGGGAGAAGCACTGGATAGCAGTAAAGAACATTCTCAAGTACCTGAGGAGGACTAAGGAGATGTTCTTGGTGTATGGCGGAAAAGACCTCCAGATCGAGGCCTTTGCTGACTCCAGCTTCCAGAGTGACACGGATGACTCCAAGTCCATGTCGGGTTATGTCTTTACCCTCAATGGAGGGGCGGTCTGTTGGAAGAGTTCCAAGCAGGATACCGTTGCTGACTCAACGATGGAAGCGGAGTACATAGCTGCTTGCGATGCCGCAAAAGAAGCTGTCTGGATGAAGAAGTTACTCACAGAACTTCAGGTGGTTCCTACCAGTGTTGGTCCAATACTTCTATATTGCGACAACAACGGCGCTATAGCTTTAGCGAAGGAACCCAGGTCCCATCAGAAGTCCAGACACATCTTAAAGAGGTATCACCTGATCAAGGAGATCGAGGTAAAGAGAGTAGATACAGAAAATAACACTGCTGATCCATTCACAAAGGCCATTCCTCATACGCAGTTCGAGAGGCTATTCAAGAAGATAGGTCTGCGATATGCCAGTACATGGCCCTAGTGAAAGTGGGAGATTGTTAGTGTTTATGCCCTAGAAGGCTATTACTGTATCATACTAGTTTGTATATTACTTAATGGAAGCTTGGGATATTCACAGTTGTATTGAATGTCTTGCTAAAAATGGTAGTATGCTACTTGGTTTTTGTCTACTTTAATATGTGCATATGTTTCTTATAACGTACCGCTTATACATATTAGTAGAGCCCTTAGGATCTTTGCTTGATTACCAGTGTTGTGATGGCAGTCACATTAGTGGGGACTGGGTAGTCTATAAGCAACATCCTATACAGGTCCCTAGTCGTAGGATTATCGAGACAGGGCATCGATACTCCGGAGTAGACTAGTGTGTACGCTTCTCATCCCAGTTGGGGAGATGGTCTGTCCCACAGCCATCAGTATGTTGTACTGGAGATAGAATACAGGTGCTCGTTAGGTTACGGGTACACCGGACAGGACTCGCAGGGAACTGTTGGTTGGGATTATACCCGTCGTCAGTTAACATTTCCCAGGTGACATGAGTACAACATAGTCCGCAGACTTGACACTGCTACTTCACCTCGAGTGTGTCCCACTGTTCTTAGATTGCTACCCTACCACGGCTCAAAGGAGTCGTGCAAACAGGTAGCAGTTGGGTGCAGTTTCGAGCACTTGGAGGCAGTGGCGGTTAGACAGGATTCGTCTCTCCCGGTATTGGGAGTTGATATCGCGCTGTGTCAGAGAGCCATTACGCAAAATCCCTGGCCAGGGCAAGCGAGATTTACTGGTAGGTTTTCCAGTATTTTCTCAAGGTGTAATGGGCTACGCTCCGACACGACTTATACCGCTTTTAGGGGGCTGACGCTTGCCGCCCCGTAGGCCCGATATGCGATAGTATTAGACGAACAGACCGGACTGTACGGATATTGTCACAGCAGGCTCAGTAGGAGTTCGGATGGGTTTACTCATCGGCCTTCTTATCGACATCTACCTAGGGACCGTTATATACAGCTAGTGCCGCTTGCTGTCTATGGTTAAACCCACTGCCAGCGTAGTGTCGAGTATTTAGAGTCCCACAAAGAGAGTTTCCCTCCTTCGGGCGAAACGATATAGAGGTCGTATGGTTTTACGACAGGGTTCGGACGCATAAGTGTTTTTACGCACGTATGATGTTCGACAAGTTTTACTAGCCGGCTTTGGCTTTGGTTTAAGCCAGATTCTAGTATCGGATTATTGGATTTATACAGTCTAAAGTTTTTCCGTGTTTTCACAGATAGGAGGGGCGTTCTCATAATTTGTCGGGAAGCTTCTAGAAGCATAGTGACTTGGGGGTTAAGGTGGCATTTGCATTAATTGGATAAGTGAGTCATGGTGTGATTCATACATGGAGTTAATGAATCATTTATGATTTATATGACTCATGTGATGAATCATTAAGTGTATTAATGAAACATGATGATATATCATTATTTGTTATTCATTTAATATATATGATATGTTTCATATATACACATTTGATTTATTCATCCAAAAGGATTCTCACTCTCACCTTCTCTCTTCTCTAGCTCTCTCTTCAAACCCTAACCCTAACCTCTCATGTATTGAGATCAAGGGTTAGCTAGACTAATACATCCATAATCCAACTCTATATTACCTAGGTTGCTTAGATTAGCACTTTGAGAAACCTAGTTACCTCAAGTTAGTGGTTAAGATTGGAGTAGGAGCTCTCGGGTGGATCGTCTTTGACTCGAGGAGGCCGTTGAGGTGCCGACGTTCCAAAGTGCCTACAAGGAGTGGAGGACAGTGATGAAGACCCGAAGGACAAGTAACGTGAGGTATAACTTCGAATCAGAGTAGTTAAATCTTTCGTGGTTTGCTAGTAACGGTTTATACACGAAGTTTCTTGTGACTCATTAGTGCATTTAATGATGTTTGATAACTAGGGTTAATGATTCATCATTTGCATTAATTGTATTCATACTAGGTGTTTCATGACTCATTCTTTCTTTTGCTTTGTGGTCACCACTCCCTCCTCTTACACTCACCCCCCTCTCTCCTATATATGGCCGTCCCATGAGTGAGAGAAAGTTTATGGTTCATTTTGGATAAAAAGAAGATGATAGTTTTGGTTCATAAAAGGATATAGCCTCATTTCTCATTTCACCCGATCCAAAAAGGCAACTTCATTAACCGTTCGTCCATGGCTTTGGACGTAACGAGACAAAGTGTTCTACTCATTCTCTACATCAATGCACTCAAGTCCGTGTTACGAAGCTTTGATAATCGTTTTTCATATATTCCGCCTCCCCGCAAGTTCGTGGGGTGCGTGACATGGACTTACATATTTCTCAAATACCACTATGCAAAGCAAGAACTATAGAAGCAATCAAAAACAAAACCGAGTGAGTTGTAGCATCTGCTAGTTTCGCTAAAGAGGTCACTCATGGTGAAGGAATCTCAGCTCTTTCCTAATCGAATAAGGTGCTGGATAATCTACAAGGAATACCGCTATGCAAAGCAAAAACTAGAGCTACCCTTTATTATAAATTTGATTCTACAACATCTTTTAGGTTTCTTTTTATTTCATTAATCTCATTAATGAATCCCATCATTTATGCTTCCTAAGCATCACAGAAGAAACGAAAATACAACATACGCTTACGCCATCCGCATTCGCCACTATGTCCCGTTATGCACCGTTAGGTTACTTAACTAACGGCATACCGGGGCGGGACTAGCGCGGGTGCAAAACATAAGCAACGTTTATTATATATCATATATATACAATAATAAAGCATTCGTCTCACGCATATAAAATGATCACATCACAGTATATAAGCAGCAGAAGATAATATATGAAATATTGGATATACTAGGAGGTCCGTGTTTTATTTTGAGCCTGTATAAAATACGGATTCCACAGTCGTGATGAATAGCCAAACCCACATCCCTAGAACCTTACGAGAGCAGCAAGCAACCCTACCAATTCTAGGGTTAGGAGACCCGATCCCGACTCCTCGAGATGGCCTCCCATTGGACCCTAGAACCCGGTTGCTTGTGCTTTCCTCCTTGGGTCTATCCTAATGCGAAAAAATAAATAATATAAAATGCTAACATCATCCTCAACCCGGAAGTGCCCCAATAAAATATTATTACATACATTGACTTTTACATGAATGAAAATAAAAACCTCATCTCACAAAAAAACCCCGGCTATTCAAATCACGACGATCCAATATAACATATCACAACAACACATAACAACACATGTCATCAATGTAAGTAAATATGCGTATCCTAATTTTCGTTGATGTATAGCAACAAAACCAGCGATACTCCGCATACTACACTTACGGTCGCAGAAAAGAAAAATGGAAAACTACAACAATTGGAATCGTAACTGCCCTTAGACAACACAAACCCGGGATATCACATATCCAAGATTTCATTCCTAACAATGTAAAGATCGCATTTAGGTCTCACCCATGAAAACACTTTTTCAAAATAAGTCGGATAATTCAACAAGATTTCCGATTACTTTCTAGACCGAAATGTTAAATTTACACGCAACAAACAAATTTGTAGATTCCAATTATTGTAGCACATTTCAGAAAGCTAGACGACGTTAAACAATTCGATCGAATCAACGAATTCCCAAAATTCCCAGAGAGCTCAACACTTAAGCACTATTAAAAATTCCCAGAAGCATGCTCCATTACCAATGGACCAACCGTTGAAGTGCCGTTCCTTGCTTCCTTAGTGGCGCTGCAGAATCGCCGCCAAGACCATGTTTTGGCCGCGCTTCCGCGGTCACTAAAGCGAGTTAGGGACTCGTTCTTCAAGAGGGTCCATAGAATTACCTGCATCATTTTCTGAATATTGTTAATATGAAAAATTTCAACTTTTGAATAAATTTCCAGAAAATGGGAAAATTTGGTTATTCGGAGTTCGTTTGGACTTTTAATTTCGCTTACGCAACGCCTAATGCTCTAGCTAGGCTCTGATACCACTGTAAGGTTCCTAAGCACAAGAACAAGGTTCTACAAGGCATCAAACATGCCGTATTAAAATTTTTCTAGTGCCAAACAACCTAAGAAAGGATCTTTACTAGAGAATTAGGGTTAGAAACAACAAGTAAACTCTTTACTACTAAGTGATTAGGGATTACAACCTTTGTAGTACTCTCCTTCACTTCTAAAGCTCCGAGTTGAGGTCCCTTAGCTGCAATCATCATGCTCCCGGACTCTAGAGAGGCTCCATAAAGTGAATGAGGCATCCTTGCTTGTAGTCTTCACAATCCAAGATGATCTAGCTTGAGGAATCACAAACCCAAGCTATCTCTTCACTAATTATGGATTAGTGAAGCTAACACACTAATCTATATGGCTAGTATAGAAGAGGATGATGAAGTAGGAATTTTTCTCACTTTAGTATTTTAATTCTCACTATTTTTCATCACATGAATAAAATCAAGAGAGCAAAATCAATGAAGAAGAAGAAGAAGCTCAAGTGAGAATGAATTGTGATGAGGTTAGAAATGCAACTTAGGGTGAGTGTATGTCTCACTAACTCTTGTAGAGACTAAACCATAGGTTAATTGATAAGGGTTAGGTTAATAAATATCTTAGGTAAAACAAAAATGGTGGACTTTGTCAATGCATCCACAAGCTTCCACAAGCTTCATGCATTTGTCCAAAATCCACCTCATTTTTTAATTACCTTAAATAAATATAAACCCACAATTATCAATAGCATGGTGTATGTCTCATACACCCTATTTACATGTATAACCTAGCATATCATAATAATATATATCACATATATATAATTTGTGACATGAGAAAAAAATACATTAAACATATATCACATATGTGTTAAATGTATCCAAATGTGAGAAAATGAAATACTTAAGTGAGCATATATTAGTTAATGTAATTTAATATATCTAATATATAATTCTACATTTAATTATTAAATCAACACTTGATTTAATAATCCAGCTATATTACATATAACCGACTAATATAATATGTATCATTTTATTGAATCAACCTTGATCCGATAACCCGGCTATATCACATATAACCGGCCGATATCACATATCAAGAGAATAGAATACGGTATCACATATCGTATTAATCTCGGTCCTGCACATATCACATATGTGCTCCTACTCCTTTTCGCCTGAGCCCGGAAACCTCTGTGTAGGGCTCTAAAGACTCGTCAATACGCCGGCAGTAGGTGATGATCATATCAAACACTCACAAGCCGCAAGCGGTCAACTAAACGTAACGGCCACCCGGGTATTGAGCGATCAGAAGATCAACAAGCAAGCCTGTACATACTCCTGTGAATCTAATCAGTAACACTACCGTACAGTCCGGTCACTTCATCTGATATGTCGCATATCCAGTCTAGGGGTGGTAAATATCAGACCCCGGTAACTGATAAGTCGTATCGATGTGAGGCTCATAACAGGTCGAGAAACTACTGATAACACTTACCAGTAGATCTCCATATCAGCCTTGGCCAGGGACTTCCAGTTATAACCAATCGAACACAGCGCAACATTAACCCCAAATACCGGGAGAGACGAAACCCCTCCTATCGCTCATTACCTCCATGTGATTCGGGACTGTACCCAAAAGCCACAGTTTTGCACGTTCTCATGAACGTGGTGTAAGTCGATGTACAACACCCCACGACTTGTAGGGAGGCGGAATAATGAAAAACGATCTTGTTTTAGGCGTAAACATCGACTAACCGAGAATCTTTGCGTAAACAATAACTAACAAGAAACCATAGAAGAGTTAACTACTATGATAAGTGATTATACCTAAAGAACCGAGTCCTTCGCCTTGTCGTTCTCCACGTCCTCTCCGGCCTTCTCTATGTAGTAGAAGATCCACCCGAGAGCTTTACTACAAGCTTCACCTCTAACTTGAGTTAACTAGGTTTCTTAAATCGCTAATCTAAGTAACCTAGGTGATATATAGAATGGTTAAGATTAAGTAGTCTACTCTAATCCTTGGTCTCAACATATGAGAGGGGAGGATTAGGGTTTGAAGAGAGAGAGCTTGAGGAGAGAGAAAGTGAACAAGACAATGAGATGAGATAATGATCTATCATAATATATATCAAGCATTATCATTTATCCAATAAAAGAAAATAAGGGATTAATCATCATGCTTAATAAATACAAGAGGGTGATTCATCTCCATGAGTCATTAAGCATTTATGATGCATTAATGACATGGATGAATCACTCAAATGACTCACTAATCTCATTTAATGCATATGCCACCTTAACCCCCAAGTCAACGTATTCTAGAAGCTTCTCGCGCAATTACGAGAACGCCCCTCCTATCCGTGAAAACACGAAAAAACTTTAGACTGTATAAATCCAATAACCGGATACTAGAAACTGGCTTAAACCAAAGCCGGCTAGTAAAAACTGTCCGGATGTCGTACGTGCGTAAACACACGTATGCGTTCGAACCCTTGTCGTAAAACCATACGACCTCTATATCGTTTCTCCTGGAGTAGGGAAACTCTCTGTGTGGGACTCTAGAGACTCGACTACTACGCTGGCAGTGAGTTTAACCACAGACCGCAAGCGGCACTAGCTGTACGTAACGGTCCCCAGGTAGATGTCGAAAAGAAGTCCGATGAGGAAACCCATCCGAACTCCTACTGAGTCTGATGTGACAATCTCCGTACAGTCCGGTCTGTTCGTCTAAGACTATCGCATATCGGGCCTAGAGGGGCGGCAAGCGTTAGTCCCCAAAAAGCTGTATAAGTCGTGTCGGAGCGAAGCCCATTACACCCTGAGAAACTACTGGAACCTACCAGCAAATCTCGCTTGCCTTGGCCAGGGACTTTCCGTAATGGCTCTCTGACACAGCACGATATCAACCCCCAATACCGGGAGAGACGGATCCTTTTTAACCGCCACTGCCTCCAAGTGCTCGGGACTGCACCCAACTGCTACCAGTTTGCACGACTCCTTTGAGCCGTGGTAGGGTATCAATCTAAGAACAGTAGGACACACTCGAGGCGAAGTAGCAGTGTCAAGTCTGCGGTCTATGCTGTACTCATGTCACCTGGGAACTGTTAACTGACGACTAGTATAAAACCAACCAACAGTTCCCTGTAAGTCCTGTCCGGTGTACCCGTAATCTAACGAGCACCTGAATACTATCTCCAGTACAACGTACTGACAGCTGTGGGACAGACCATCTCCCCAACTGGGATGAGAAGCGTACACACTAGTCTACTCCGGAGTATCGATGCCCTATCTCGATAATCCTACGACTAGGGACCTGAATAAGGATGTGCTTGTAGACTACCCAGCCCCCACTAGTGTGACTGCCATCACAACGCTGGTACTCAAGCAAGATCCTAAGAGCTCTATCAATACGTATACTCACATATTAAGATAGAAAAACCAAGTAGCATACTACCATGTTTAGCAAGACTGTTATATACATGTGAATATCCCAAGCTTCCATTATGTAATATACAAACTAGTATAATACAATAATGGCCCCTAGGGTATATACACTAACAATCTCCCACTTGCACTAGGGCCATGTACTGGCATATCAAAGACCGATGATCTCGAGTAGCCTCTCGAACTGAATCTGAGGTAGGGCCTTTGTGAATGGATCAGCAATGTTCTCTTCAGTAGCAACTCTCCGAACCTCGATCTCCCGACGATCAATGATCTCTCTGATCAGGTGATACCGCCTTAAGATGTGTCTGGACTTCTGATGGGACCTTGGTTCCTTCGCTAAAGCTATAGCTCCGTTGTTGTTGCAATACAGAGGTATTGGATCAACAATGGTAGGAACCACCTGAATTTCTATTAGGAACTTCTTCATCCAGACCGCTTCTTTTGCGGCATCGCAAGCAGCAATATACTCCGCTTCCATCGTCGAGTCAGCAACGGTGTCTTGCTTGGAACTCTTCCAGCACACCACCCCTCCATTGAGGGTAAAGACATAACCTGACATGGACTTGGAATCTTCCTTATCACTCTGGAAGCCGGAATCAGCATAGGCCTCCATCCTGAGGTCTTTTCCGCCGTAAACCAAGAACATCTCCTTAGTCCTCCTCAGGTACTTGAGAATGTTCTTTACTGCTATCCAGTGTTTCTCCCCTGGGTCTGACTGATACCGGCTTACCACGATCAGTGCGTAAGCTACATCTGATCTGGTGCACAACTTCGCATACATTATAGAGCCTACCGCAGAAGCAGAGGGTATAATAGACATGCGTTCCCTTTCCAAATCAGTCTTGGAAGACATCTCTTTGGATAGGGTGATTCCATGACAAGCTGGTAGATTACCGCGCTTAGAATCTTCCATACTGAATCTTTTCAGTACAGTGTCGATATACTTGGACTGCGAAAGTCCCAACATCCTCTTGGATCTATCACGATAGATCCGGATCCCTAGAATGTAAGAGGCATAACCCAGGTCTTTCATGGAGAACCTGTGTGACAAGAATCCTTTGACAGATTGTAGCATAGGAATGTCATTTCCTATCAATAGAATGTCATCCACGTACAAGACGAGGAATACGACAGTTCTTGCTACAACTTTACTATATATGCACGGTTCATCTGGATTTTTGATAAAGTCTTATTCTTTGACTGTTTCATCAAAACAGATGTTCCAACTCCGCGATGCCTGCTTTAGTTCATAAATGGACTTAAGCAACTTGCATACTTTCCCGCTGCTCTCACTCTGATTGAAACCCTCTGGCTGATCCATATAGACGCATTCTTCTAAATTTCCATTCAGAAAAGCCGTCTTTACGTCCATCTGCCAGATTTCATAATCATGGAAGGCAGTAATAGCAAGAAGGACCCGAATGGATTTGAGCATAGCCACTGGAGAAAAAGTTTCGTCATAGTCCAAACCAGGTCTTTGACGAAAACCCTTTGCAACAAGTCTAGCCTTATAGGTTTCCACCTATCCATCTACACCAATCTTTTTCTTGAAGATCCATTTGCATCCTATGGGTTTTACCCCATCTGGAGCAAAGTCCACAGTCCATACTTTGTTGGTGTACATGGACTCCATTTCGGTCCGCATTGCATCTAGCCATCGTACTGAGTCGCCGCTCTGGATGGCCTGTTGGAAGCTAGTAGGTTCATCATCATCTATGATGCAATCCTCTCTATCCCCATCTATGAGAAAACCGAAATATCTCTCAGGAGGATTAGACGGCCTACTACTCCTGCAGAGGGGTGCGGGAATGTCCTGTTCTTCTTGAACTACTTGTTCTACCAAACTTTCAGTATTAGTTTGTGGTTCTGGAATTTCTTCCAGTTCTATTTCGCTCCCACTTATTTCCTTTTCTTAAAACTGCTGTTCTAGAAAATGGGCATTACGAGAAACAAAAACCTTTTGTTCCTTTGCGTAATAGAAATAATATCCCTTGGAGTTCTTTGGATATCCCACAAACTTACACTTTACTGATCGTGCCTCGAGCTTGTCCACATGCTGCTTTTTAACAAAAGCTGGACATCCCCAAATCTTCATATGCTGAAGATGGGGTTTCTTCCCACTCCACATCTGATATGAGGTGGTAGGCACAGTCTTGGTAGGAGCCCTGTTCAGAAGATATGCCGCTGAATCTAGCGCATAACCCCAAAAAGATCGCGGTAACTCAGCATTACTCATCATGGAACGTACCATATCCAATAGGGTTCGATTCCGTCTCTCCGATACACTGTTATGCTGTGGAGTGTATGGAGGAGTAAGCTGAGAGAGAATTCCTTTCTCTTTTAGGTAACCTAGGAACTCGGCACTCAAGTATTCACCACCTCGATCAGATCTTAGTAACTTGATACTTTTGCCGGTTTGGTTTTCTACTTCATTCTTGTACTCTTAGAATTTCTCAAAAGCCTCAGATTTATGTTTCATCAAATAAATGAATCCGTACCTTGAGTAATCATCCGTGAAAGTAATGAAATAGGAAAAACCACCTCTTGCATGTGTAGACATTGGACCACATACATCGCTGTGTATGAGTCCTAAGAGCTCGCTCGCTCTTACTCCATGTCCAGTAAATGGAGTCTTTGTCATCTTTCCTATGAGACAAGATTGACAAGTGGCATAAGTTTGATATTCGAACGAGTCCAAATATCCTTCTCTATGTAACTTAGTCAACTTTCTCTCATTGATGTGACCCAGTCTACAATGCCATAAGAAAGCTTTAATTAAATCTGGAGACTTTCTTTTTAGTGTGTTCAGGACATTGAAAATTTGGAGTTGGTTTAACACATATATACCATTTTCCAGTGTACCGGACCCAATCAAACTATGATTAAGGTGGATGTTGACAACATCACTTACAAACGTGAAATCATAACCTTTATTTGATAACAAGAAAACAGATATGATATTACACGTTAAGCTGGGTACACAAAAACAGTTATGTAAAACCAAAATGTGTCCACTCGTCAATCCCAGGTGATAATCCCCTACGGACACAGCTCCCATGCTAGCTCCGTTAGCAACCATCAGGGTCATATCACCTTCCTTCAGCACTCTACGGTTTCTCAGTGACTGCAATGACTTGCAAATATGAGATCCTGATCCGGTATCCAATACCCAGGAAGTAGAGTTGATTGACAGACAATTCTCAATTACAAACACACCTGAAGTCGAAGCCACAGCTTGCTTCGGTTCCTGGTTCTTAGCGTTCCACGCCCTGCAATCCTTCTTCCAGTGCCCTTTCCTGTGACAATGGAAGCACTCATCCTGGCACACTACCGGTACTGCAAACTTTTTCTTTCCCTTCCCTCCTACCTTACTTACACCTCCTCTAGGTTTGGTGGCGGCCTTCTTTTTCCTTCCTTTAGCCCTAGCCTTGGACCTGGAAGAAGAAGCACCGCTAACAAACATAGCGGGTGTTTCCCTTGCCTTCTGCAAGGTGCCCTCTGCACTCCTCAACATGTTAAGGAGTTCCGGAAGTTCAACTTCTTTTCTTTGAATGTTGAAGTTCAGAATAAACTGGGCGTAGGTGGAAGGAAGGGACTGGAGAATAAGGTCTGTATAGAGCTCATTATCCAAAGTCGTCCCAAGGTCTTCGATCTCTTCTATGTAGCCAATCATCTTTAGGACATGTTCTCCTACCGATGATCCGACAGCCAACCTCGCTCGAAACAAGTTCTTAGAGATCTCGTATCTTGCTATACGAGATTGCTCTCCATAAAGTTCTTTTGTATGGAGAAATATGGCATCTAGTTCCATATCCTCGTGCCTCCTCTGATGTTCATTGTTCATCGAGGCAAGCACGACGCACTTGGCTTTCACGCAATCATACTCCCAGGTTTTGCGAATTTCCTTATCCGCATTACTGGATTTGGGACCAGGGACAGCAGGTGTCTTAGCGGTGAGGACGTACCCCAATTTGTCATAAGTCAAAGCCAATTTGACATTCCGCAGCCAATCTTTATAGTTTGGCCCTGTCAGTATATTTTTCTCTAAAAGTAACTTAAGTCCAGTCATTTTCAGGGTCGCTGCAATTAGGAGAGAGAGAAGAAAACTCATTAGCATGATGCTCTTGCAAGTTTAGAGTGGTTTTTAATTTATCTAAACTGGATCGATCCCACTGTTTCTCGAATCCTTCCTCAAACCATAAAAGAAGAATTAGCCAGGACTATTCTCACTGTACAATACTTGCTTAACCGTTCAGCCAGTCTGGTGTCGGTACTTCGAGGGAGGTTTTCCAACGCTTTCGCGAAGTTCTTTAATTAAATAACCTCTTTTCTCTGGGGGCGTAACCCCGCTGACACCTTTCTTGACACCTACTTGGTTTATAGCATTGATCGTTAAGTGACGAATATCCTGATGAGTAGCATATACTCACAGTAGGATCGGGATCTAAATACCATCGTATGATAATGTTGAATGAATCCTACCAACATTCATCAAACTCCAAATGGTATGCATCTCTTTGCAAATTTCAGTTTCTTTAGAAATTCCCGATATAGGTTTTTGCCCCATGCTCTTATGACCTTGGCTTTGGTCCAAATGTCATAAGTCACATGTCAAGTTCTACCCGTCATTATCTTGTCAATTTGAACCCATCCGTACATACCCCTGACTTTGGTCAAATGATAATACGACTGTCCCAAACTAACTCATCTATCTTATGCAACAAATGAAAACCCAGCAGCTACCAAACACTATGCCTTGACTTTGGTCAAAATGCATAGCTTGAATACTATTGAATACCCAAATGAAATGACGGAGGGCTACGAATGGTTTTGGCGAAACCGTGAACGTAGTGAACTTGATATGACCGAAGGAACCTGATAGCTTTTAAAAGGAGTGGTTAAAGCTCCGCAATTAAAATATTCATCTGTTTTAAAATAACCGAGTGGTTTCTTTTAAATTGTTCCAACGATTCAACTTTTGGTTTATTTTCTTTGCATTATAAATAATGCGTCCCATTATTAACCTATCATTGCAGAAAACAACGAAAATACAACGTCCTCTTATGCCATCCGCATTCGCTATGGGGTCCCGTCATCACCCATTAGGTTACTTAACTAACGGCAGAGCGGGGGCTGGGCTAGCGCGGGTGTAAAACATAAGTGATGTCTAAATAGCTATCATATATAGATATTGTACATTCGTCTGACGCAATAATAGGCATTCCAGATCTCATATGAACTTTATTGGATTTGCAAGCAATCCGTGTTTGTTTAGAGCCTGCAACAAAAGACGGATTACACAGTTGTGATGAATAGTCATTACCCCACCCTAGACCCCTACGGGTACGGCAAACTACCCGTCAAATACCTGAAGTGAAGCGGTCTCCCTCAACAAAGTGAGTAGGCCACTAAACACTTCAAAGTACCCGGTAGTTTGTGCACCCCATCTTGGGTCTATCCTAGGAGCAAAAACAGTAAAATGAAATAATACAACGATGGCTACAACCGCAACCTGGATGTTCCCCGCAAAATAATATTACAACATATTACAATTACATTGAATGAATGAATATAACAACCCATCTCAAACCCCGGCTAATCATCACAACAGTCCAATACAGTTCACAACCACAAACAGTAAAAACCATTACAGAAATGTGCAACCCCCTGCCAACCGACATACTAGCAGTTAGGGGAGGTTTACGAACACATTATACAAACACAGATATAATCAAATTAGAAAACATCGTATAATTTCGATCGAGCAAACATATCATATTCTACTCCCAAAACTTCTCTGTGCACCTGAGACTTTGAGCAGAAAATAAACATTCCAGAAAACACAACAATATCACAAAAGAATAACAGGAGCAAACTGGGTCGAATCGGCCCCAACTCGGCCGCGGATCCGCGGCGGATCGGTGGGATCGGCCGCGGTTCCGCGGCTGTATGGCCGATTCACTAACCCATTTTTCTCCAGTGTTCTTATCTTTCTATACTTGTTACTCTGCAGCAACCTGAAATTTTTTTGGAGCCTGTTTAAAATTCGACAGAAACTTGTGATATCGATGTCGTTTTTTGGTTCGTTTTGCGTTCGAAATTCATACGACTTTTCTAATGAGTTAATTATTATTTAGCGAGGCTCTGATACCACTGTAAGTCGATGTACAACACCCCACGACTTGTGGGGAGGGGGAATAATGAAAAACGATCTTGTTTTAGGCGTAAACATCGACTAACCGAGAATCTTTGCGTAAACAATAACAAACAAGAAACCATAGAAGAGTTAACTACTATGATAAGTGATTATACCTAAAGAACCGAGTCCTTCGTCTTGTCGTTCTCCACGTCCTCTCCGGCCTTCTCTATGTAGTAGAAGATCCACCCGAGAGCTTTACTACAAGCTTCACCTCTAACTTGAGGTAACTAGGTTTCTTAAATCGCTAATCTAAGTAACCTAGGTGATATAGAGAATGGTTAAGGATTAAGTAGTCTATTCTAATCCTTGGTCTCAACACATGAGAGGGGAGGATTAGGGTTTGAAGAGAGAGAGCTTGAGGAGAGAGAAAGTGAGCAAGAGAATGAGATGAGATAATGAGCTATCATAATATATATCAAGCATTATCATTTATCCAATAAAAGAAAATAAGGGATTAATCATCATGCTTAATAAATACTAGAGGGTGATTCATCTCCATGAGTCATTAAGCATTTATGATGCATTAATGACATGGATGAATCACTCAAATGACTCACTAATCTCATTTAATGCATATGCCACCTTAACCCCCAAGTCACCATCTTCTAGAAGCTTCTCGCGCAATTACGAGAACGCCCCTCCTATCCGTGAAAACACGGAAAAACATTAGACTGTATAAATCCAATAACCAGATACTAGAAACTGGCTTAAACCAAAGCCGGCTAGTAAAAACTGTCCGGATGTCGTACGTACGTAAACACACATATGCGTCCGAACCCTTGTCGTAAAACCATACGACCTCTATATCGTTTCGCCTGGAGTAGGGAAACTCTGTGTGTGGGACTCTAGAGACTCGACTACTACGGTGGCAGTGGGTTTAACCACAGACCGCAAGCGGCACTAGCTGTACGTAACGGTCCCCAGGTAGATGTCGATAAGAAGGCCGATGAGGAAACCCATCCGAACTCCTACTGAGTTTGATGTGACAATCTCCGTACAGTCCGGTCTATTCGTCTAAGACTATCGCATATCGGGCCTAGGGGGCGGCAAGCGTCAGTCCCCTAAAAGCGATATAAATCGTGTCGGAGCGAAGCCCATTACACCCTGAGAAACTACTGGAACCTACCATCAAATCTCTCTTGCCCTGGCTAGGGACTTTGCGTAATGGCTCTCTGACACAGCGCGATATCAACCCCCAATACCGGGAGAGACGAATCCTGTCTAACCTCCACTGCCTCCAAGTGCTCGGGACTGCACCCAACTGCTACCTTTTTGCACGACTCCTTTGAGCCGTGGTAGGGTAGCAATCTAAGAACAGTGGGACACACTCGAGGAGAAGTAGCAGTGTCAAGTCTGCGGACTATGCTGTACTCATGTCACCTGGGAACTGTTAACTGACGACTGGTATAAAACCAACCAACAGTTCCCTATGAGTCCTGTCCGGTGTACCCGTAATCTAACGAGCACCTGCATACTATCTCCAGTATGACGTACTGACGGCTGTGGGACAGACCATCTCCCCAACTGGGATGAGAAGCGTACACACTAGTCTACTCCGGAGTATCGATGCCCTGTATCGATAATCCTACGACTAGGGACCTGAATAAGGATGTGCTTGTAGACTACCCAGCCCCCACTAGTGTGACTGCCATCACAACGCTGGTAGTCAAGCAAGATCCTAAGAGCTCTATCAATACGTATACTCATATATTAAGATAGAAAAACCCAGTAGCATACTACCTTGTTTAGCAAGACTGTTATATACATGTGAATATCCCAAGCTTCCATTAAGTAATATACAAACTAGTATGATACAATAATGGCCCCTAGGGCATATACACTAACACGTAGTAAGGTGGAAATCAAAGCACAGCGGGAATCACACAAGACTCTATGTCGATCTCCGGTCTATAGACTAACCTGTACCAGTGTCACCAGAGAACTTCTATCTGACGATAGGTATAATACCAGATAGGAGTTCTCGGCTAGTCCGTTCAGTGTACCCAGTCTCCACTGAGCACCTTTACACCATTTTTGATGTCAAACACCGATGGATATGGGATCATCCATCGCCCATCATATGGGTCAAGGTGCGTATACGCTAGTCTACTTTGGAGTATCGATGCCCTGTCTCGATACACCTTCGACTAAGAACAATTATAGGATGTACTCTTTGGACTACCCTGGCCTCACTAGTATGATCTGCATCATAGTCCTAGTAGTCGAGTACATATCTTAAGGGCTTTATCAACATGTGAGAGCAAGACAGTAAACCAATACAAGTCAACATGTTAAGACAAAGTGAAACCAGATAGCATACTATCATATCGAGCAAGAAAGTCCTCTCTATATATATCCAAGCATCCACTATGATATACATCATATGTACAACAATGGCCTCTAGGGCATATACATAACTAACAGGAACTGCTGCAAACCCTTAGGTTCAAAGGCGTTCCCATGGTCATTGTATCGAGTTAGGGTTTCATTCTTCTAGAGGGTCCACAGAATTACTTGCATGTTTTTCCGAATACCTTAAACTTGGAAAAATGGGTTTCTGACATTCGATCGTCTTCTATCGACTCTCAACATACCTGCGTGAAGTCTTCTCAAGTTGGAATCAATCAATCTGATGACCTCGCATCAGGGTATGCAAACGAACCACATGTCCTAGTCATTCATCTTTGGGTGACTAGTGATCTTCTATCATATCTCTAAGTATAAACTCGTGCTGCAATAGCTTCAAACATCTGGGCGACATCTCGTCAGTCGCAACAACAACTGAATCATTCGTCCGCACGCTGAACAGTGCCTCAATCATCAAGAATAAGCGTTGCATTGACGGTCATCACATTCTGTCTGCCTCTAGCAGTGGCCTAATCCTCTGGTGCTGATATGAACGTTCGAGAAATTTTGTAAAAGCAATCCATTAAACGCTCATGGCGCGAAAACACAGTAAAGCGACACATCTAGGCAATCGTGTGTCACCGGAATTACGCCCTGGTCAGTCCTCGTCCAAAATGAGCTTATGCTGACCGCAACTCTAGCTGCAGCTCTCTCTGCCTATGCAATCGTGGTAACAAATCACCAACCGATATCGATGATGATAGATTATAGGAATGAATATAATACCATGTAAAGAAATGTACATCCTAAGGCTTCTTAAGCAGAGTAGCGTATCGTAAGTATGCCGCGGAACATACACACGGTACGTCACTCTACTTAAGTCACCTACTCCATCAACCAAGGTCAACCTACGCGACGAAAGTTCGTGTCTAATACCCCCCTCGACCAAGTCTAAGTTCCGTAAGGTCAAGCCTAGGTTCCGAAGAAATATACGCCGTAGACTCCGCAAAGTCGAACATAGACTCGAACCAAGGTTAAACCAAGCGCTCTGATACCAACTTTGTCATGACCCGAAATGGCACGTGACAGGCACTTGAATCATATGAAGTCTATAGGACCCCATCTAATTCAAGTAAGCCAAAAATCCCAGAAATCTAAACCATTTAAAAGAAGAAGTGAAGGAAAACTTGTTTTAAAGAAAGAGTTTTACCAAAATAAGCCGTGGTAAGTATTTTAAACATCAAGTCTTTTCCAAAAATTTCGGCAGAGTTTCCTCTGTAAATACTAGCCCCAAACGGGTACAAACATGAATAATATGCATAATGAATAAAGGCATCCCCAAGCTGGAGCTAGCTCTTCGCCAATTGGCGGACACAACTACGCAATGCAATATAATATACAACGCCGAAGGGCGAGGATCAAAACCCAGAAAGAAACCAGAGAAAAACCATAATAATACAAGCGCGACTCTAAGGTCGAAAGAATATACACTGGTCTTCTAAGTCTAACAATAATACAAGTCTGGTTGATGGAGTTACTAGATACAACTGGAATATAAATAAGGCACAATGGTGGTCACGATACGAGTGAACCCACCTACCAAAGCAATCACCCGGAATGAAGTAGTGTTCCAGCAAAGCCGCCAGGGAAATCTGTACGGCAAAACCTGCAAGAAAATGTGGCACAACGGGGGTGAGTTGCCAACTCGTGGGTAGAAAACATCACTGAGCAGAAATCACATGTATGACTCAATCCTAGGTCATACGATAATAATATCCTCAAAATAATGTAGCCTGAAGCATATAATAATGGAAAGGGTAAATATCTATACATAAGTGTAATACCAAGTGCTCATGTCAGTGCCTCAGGTAGCAACAAATCATATATATGATGTATGAATACATGAAAAGAGAATACATCTAAATGAGAAAACTGTTTTCTTGTCTCAGTAAGATTTCTGTATAAAATTGAAGTATCATCAATGAAATCAGCAGAGAATCAGTGTCTAGCATCGACACAAAATATATATCTCGTTATCTCAATATCTCAGGCTCCGGCAATCCGTACTGGCCCGTATCATCAAATCTCAATATCTAGGGCTCCGGCAATCCGGACTGGCCCATATCATCAAATCTCAAGACCACGTCGGTATCCTCCGGATATCCGGCGCATCACAATAACTGGTCGGTAGTTCTCCCCTGCCGGGATCAACGCCATCATCTGCGACCATCTTGCCCCGGGGTACCGCACTGGGTCCACCATGCACCCACAGACGGTTCCTCCTCCTCCTCGAATCGGATGTATGATATCGCTCAAGAGCCGAGAAAACTCATGGTGGACACCTTTCAAATCATATCATGAGAAAACCGAAATTTTCTGTCTTTAAACGATAATAAGTTTATAAAATCTTTGCGGTTTCTCCAAATCCAGAAATCTCATGGAAATCCGAAATCCCAATCTCAAGAGTAAATAACAGTGAATTACCGGCATAAAGTTCCATAATATTGCATGACAAATGAATAGATGAATGCATCGGATATCAAGCAAGGAATGCAATAATTAAACTAGCATATGAAAGCAATAACATATTGGAACTATCAGCTAGCAAGCTATGTCAATGAAATAATATTCTCTAAAGTGTACGTCACATAAAAATTACTGATGATGATGTGTGTGAGCCGGCAAGCAAGTGTACGTGGAGCATACACATCATCGGTAATAGTGCTAATGTCCTGACAGCATGGGTTCATAATAACTAATGAAAACACGTTTAAACATGCAATGCGGTGCGAACATCAAGAATGTACGGAAATGAATAGTAAACGCAACGTATAAGAATAAACATTATATATACGAGTCATACAGTTTGGCATTTGAAATAGCACGAATCGTGGTGTTTAGAAAATAGAGGCTACGGTGTTTTTAAGAAAATGTATGTCCTTTGAAATATCCGTAGTATCCCTTGGCCTGTCTTAAAATACTCACGATTCTTTAGTTTTGGAAATAAGTATGACTCGATCCCAGATCTAACATCTACTAAGTAAACAACAGGACAAGATAAAAGACTAACCAAAAGGGTAGGGAAATCAACCTAAGTCTGAGTCGATATATATATTTAGTAGTCTGTGATCCCGCCTCAATAGCATCACGTACGATCAAATATATAATACGACATCCTCGAATTGAGGGTGCGGATCAATCATCATATTTGTACATCGTACGGTAAAATCCATCGTACGGCATCCCAAATCGGGGTACGGGTCTATATCACGTATAACTCATAATTTATCTGGTATCATTATCATAATATCCTGATAGGGGTACTGATCTAAAGTCTAGTACATTCCGATACCATCAACATATAAATATGCGTGTGTATGAAAACACATCGCCTAAAGATCCGCTATAATATCATGTCGTATCTCATAATACGGACCAAGTCACATCACCGATCTCGTGGCATCATGGCCAATCACATCGACTCATCTCCAAGTACCAAATACTATCCTCATCATCCATGTATATGTATACCTATATATATATATATATATATATATATATACATACTCACATACATATGTGTGTGTGTGCGTGCGTGTATCCCCATATACGCACAAGTAAATCAAGTGTATGCGTGTGTGTGCGCGTGTGTGCAAATCTTTACTCTAGGGTTTCGCGACTAAGAAGCTAAACTAAGTTACTTCTAATTACACTAAAACTAATCCATGAACACCTAAAACCTATCTTGATAATCATGAGTCTCACAAAACACACACACACACACACACACACACACACACATATGTATACGTATTCTTATACAACACTACGAAACTGCGGGGGTGCTATATGCCATCCACCCGACTTCCCCCGTAGATATATATCTACTCACCTTGAACCTCGCTTGCCGAAGTCGATGACGCCACGCCCTTGCTTGTCGTCCTGAAGTTCACGCGGAGGTACCTACATGTCACAGCGTATCGTATCGCATTAATATCCGATTCAAAACCAAAACGACACGCGAGATGCCTATAGGTTAGAACCTATAACCTACGCATGTTAAGGAACCAAACAACACCCGATATCGACGTACCAACGTCAAGTGATCGAGATGAAACCCAAATACCAAAATTCAAGTTCACATGATTCACAAACCGAAATCAGAAACTAGGAAAAACACTTCCAGATTTTACACCAGGTGAAATTAGCCAATCTAGTAAGGTCTCACAAGGCATCGGACATGCCAATTTAAAAAAAATGGTGCCGAGAAACCCTAGACTACGGATCTTTAGACTAGATGTTTAGGCGAAACGGAAAACTAGTTAACTATTTAACTATAGGTTAGATGCTACAACCTTTGTAGATCCGGATTTCCACCTCCTTAGCTCCACGTGGTCATGCCCTCGCTGTCTATCACGAACCTCGGACTCTCGCGACGGCTTCATCGGAGAAATGAGCGGAATAGTTCGTCGGCTTCGTGTCAAAGACGATCTACGTCGAGGTTGCACTAGTTCAAGCTCCGACTTCACCAAGTAGTGAAACTTGCGAAGAAAACACCCAAAACCACTTGGCAAGAGGTAGAGGATGAAGAAATAGGAGGTGGGTTCACATTAGATTTGGATTTCTCTCACTAAAACTCAAGTTGCCATTGGAGTAGCAAGCTTGAAGAAGAAGAAGAAGATGAAGAAGATGATGATAATGTTATGATAAGTCCTTGAAAATAAAAAGGAAAATCAATACTTATCATAAAGTAAACCATGGTTATGTGTAGAGAATTGACCAAGGTTAGATTAGTGGTTAGGGTTAAGGATGAAGACAAAAGGGATGACTTTGGTCAAAGTTTCATGAAGCTTCAATAAGCTTCATGAAGAAAAGAAACCCTTTGTTTTCTTTCACCTAATTAAATGAATAAATAATTAAGTGAATAATCAAAAACCCTAACCCTTATCATAACCATGGTTCAATTCTTCACACAAAGCCAAGTTATTATGCATCATCAATCATGATACAAACAAGTGTACACAAAACATATCACATATACAATGTGCACACCAAGTGAGAAAAATCCGTTTAAAGTGAACCAATACTAGTTAATGCAAAGTAATATATCAAATATATAATTATACATTAAATCATTAAATCAACATTTGATTCAATGATCCGGTCATGTCGCACATAACCGACTAGTATTCAATGTATCGATTTATCGAATCAATGATTCGATAACTAGGTCATATCGAATATAACCAATCGAAAACATATATCGCGAGAATGAAATGCGGTATCACATACACGCATTATTCTCGGTCCTGCACACATCTCATATGCGCTCCTATTTCGTTTCGCTTGAACCAGGAAACCTCTGTGTAGGACTCTAAAGACTCGTCAATACGCCGGTAGCAGATGATGATCGTATCAAGCACCCACAAGCCGCAAGCGGTCTGCTAAACGTAACGGCCACCCGGGTATTGAGCGATCAGAAGATCGACGAGCTAGCCCGCTCACACTCCTGCGAATCCGACCAGTAACACTTACCGTACAGTCCGGTCTCTTCGTCTGATATGTCGCATATCAAGTCTAGGGGTGGTAAACGTCAGACCCCAATAACCCGATAAGTCGTGCCGATGTGAGGCTCGTAACGGGTCGAGAAACTACTGGTAACACTTACCAGCAAATCTCTGATCAGCCCTGGCCAGGGACTTCCCTGTTACGGCCAATCTAGCACAGCGCAACATCAACTCCCAATACCGGGAGAGACGAAACCCCTCCTATCGCTCATTGCCTCCATGTGACTCGGGACTGTACCCAAAGACCACCATTTTGCACGCCCTCATGGACGTGGTAAGGTGGAGATCAAAGCACAGTGGGAATCACATAAGACTCTATGACGATCTCGGGTCTACAGACTAACCTGTACAAGTGTCACCTGAGAACTGCCATCTGACGTGAGGTATAATACCATCTGGGAGTTCTCGGCGAGTCCGTCCAGTGTACCCAGTCTCCACTGAGCACCCGTATACCATCTCTGATGTCAAACACCAATGGATATGGGATCATCCATCGCCCATCACATGGGTCGAGAAGCGCATACGCAAGTCTACTCTGGTGTATCGATGCCCCGTCTCGATACACCCACGACTAGGGACCTTGAAGGATGTACTTATAGACTACCATGTCCCCACTAGTATGATCTGCATCATAGTCCAGGTAGTCAAGTACACATCCTAAGGGCTTTACCAATATGTAACCATAAGATAGTTTAAAGAGACTAGTGTACATGTTAAGATAAAGAGTAACCAGATAGCATACTATCATGTCGAGCAAGAAAGTCATCTCCATATATGTCCAAGCATCCAATATAATATACATAATCTGTACAATACTGGCCTCTAGGGCATACATACAACTAACAATCTCCCACTTGCACTAAGGCCAGCTGCTGTAGTATCGCATACCGAGCATCCCGAAGAGTCTCTCAAACTGTATCTGGGGAATGGCCTTCGTGAGTGGATCCGCCGTGTTGTTCTTCGTGTCAACCCTCCTGACCTCGATCTCCCGGCGATCAACTATCTCCCGGATCAGGTGATACCGCCTCAGAATATGCCTGGATCGCTGATGGGACCTGGGTTCCTTGGCCAAAGCCACTGCTCCATTGTTATCGCAATACAAAGGTATTGGATGCTCAATGGATGGAACCACTCCAAGTTCAGTAATGAACTTCTTGATCCAGACAGCTTCTTTAGCAGCATCGTTGGCAGCGATGTATTCAGCCTCCATCGTCGAGTCTGCCACGGTTTCCTACTTGGAACTCTTCCAGCTAACCGCCCCTCCGTAAAGGGTAAAGACAAAGCCTGACTGCGACTTACACTCTGGAAGCTCGAATCGGTAAAGGACTCTACTTGGAGTTCTCCGTTACCATACACCAAGAACATATCTCTAGTCCTTCGCAAGTACTTGAGAATGCTCTTCATAGCTGTCCAGTGACTCTCTCCAGGATCAGCTTGATACCTGCTCACTACACTTAGTGAGTATGCTACATCGGGTCTGGTACATAGCATCGCATACATGATAGAGCCTACTGCCGAAGCATAGGGTATCCCTTGCATGCGAGCTCTCTCCAAATCAGTCTTAGGAGACATCTCTTTGGAGAGAGTGACTCCAGAGATCGTGGGTAAGTTCCCACGCTTGGACTCTTCCATACTAAACCTCTTTAGTATGGTGTCAATGTACCTGGATTGGGACAATCCCAAAATCCGTTTGGATCTATCTCTATAGATCCTGATCCCCAATATGCAGGAGGCATCACCAAGATCTTTCATTGAGAATCTTTGTGATAAGAAGAGCTTGACCGATTGCAGCATAGGAATATCATTTCCTATCAAGAGTATGTCGTCCACGTACAATACGAGGAAGACAACCTTACTCTCTGCCACCTTCTTGTAGATACAAGGTTCATCTGGATTTTTGACGAAATCAAACTCTTTGATAACGACGTCAAAGCAGATGTTCCAACTCCGCGACGCTTGCTTTAATCCATAAATGGATTTAAGCAGCTTGCATACCTTCCCGCTGCTCCCACTGTCTATGAAGCCCTCTGGCTGAGTCATGTACACGCACTCTTCTAAATCACCGTTTAGAAAGGCGGTCTTAACATCCATTTGCCAGATTTCGTAATCATGATATGCGGCGATGGCAAGCATGATCCGGATGGATTTAAGCATAGCCACTGGAGAAAAGGTCTCGTCATAGTCCATACCTGGTCTTTGACGAAAACCCTTTGCTACAAGTCTAGCTTTGAAAGTCTCCACTTTCCCATCTACACCAAGTTTCTTCTTAAAGATCCACTTGCTCCCAATAGGTTTTACCCCTTCAGGAGCAACGTCCAAAGTCCATACTTTGTTGGTGTACATGGATTCCATCTCGGACCGCATAGCATCCAGCCATTTCACTGAGTTTCCACTCTTGATGGCCTGCTCGAAGCTAGTTGGGTCATCATCCTCCATGATGCAATCCTCGCTTCCACCGTCAAAGAGAAAACCGTAGTATCTCTCTGGTGGACGAGAAACCCTACTAGATCGGCGGAGAGGCTGAGGTTCGTCGGGTACTACTGAATCCTCTGGTTCTACCAAGTCCTCTGTTATAGTTTGTGTCGCTGGAACCTCTTCCAGTTCTACCTCAATGCCATCTATCTGTTTCATAAGAAAACCTTTTTCTAAGAATGTGGCATGCCGAGAAACAAACACTTTTTGTTCCTCGGGATGGTAGAAGATATACCCCTGTGAATTTTTGGGATATCCTACAAACTTACATAAGACAGATCTTGCCTCGAGTTTGTCCGGATTTTGTCTTTTGACATAGGCTGGACAACCCCATATCTTAACATACTTAAGAGATGGTCTCTTCCCTTTCCATATCTCATATGGAGTGGTAGGCACTGATTTGGTAGGAACCATATTCAATAGGTGTATGGCTGTTTCAAGCGCATACCCCCAGAAGGAAATAGGTAACTCAGCTGTACTCATCATTGAACGCACCATATCTAATAGGGTGCGATTCCTTCGTTCCGATACACCGTTGTGCTGTGGTGTATAAGGTGGAGTAAGTTGAGAGAGAATCCCATTCTCTTTTAGATAATCTTGGAACTCATTGCTCAAGTATTCTCCTCCTCGATCAGATCGAAGGATCTTAATACTTTTGCCCGTTTGGTTCTCTACTTCGTGCTTATATTCTCTGAATTTCTCAAAAGCTTCAGACTTGTGTTTTAATAGGAACACATGACCGTATCTAGAGAGATCGTCAGTGAATGTAATGAAGTAGGAAGAACCGTTCCTGGCAAGGGTAGACATGGGACCGCATACATCAGTATGTACTAGTCCTAAGAGTTCAGTAACTCTTTCTCCATGTCCACTAAATGGAGCTTTGGTCATTTTTCCTTTGAGACATGAATGGCAAGTATCATAAGATGATAATTCGAACGGATTCAAATAACCATCCTTATGTAATTTAGCCAGTCGTGTCGTATTGATATGACTAAGTCTACAATGCCACAAGAAGGATTCGTTCATTTCTGAACTCTTCCTCTTGTGTGTATTTTGTATATTGAGGACTGCATTTTGATTTAGAATGAATATGCCATTATGTAGCGAGCCTGATGCAATCAACTTTTGATCTAGGAATATGTTCATAACATTTTCCTTTACTACAAAATTATATCCTTCTTTACTCAATAAAGAAACAGATATAATGTTGCACATCATGTTTGGTATATAATAGCACTCATTCAGAATTATTGTATCACCACTTGGTAATACAAGGTGATATTCGCCAACTGCTTTGGCTGCAACATTTGCACCGTTCCCTACTTGAACGGAATGATCACCTTTTCCCAGTTCTCTACCTTTTCGCAGCCCATGTAACATCTTACATATATGGGATCCTGATCCGGTATCTAATACCCAGGACGTAGGGTGAACTGAGAAACAGTTCTCAATGACAAACACACCCGAAGATGATGCATCAACATGCATGTTCTCCGTTTGGGCGGTGTGAGAATCCAGATATTCTCCTGTTTCCTGTTCATTCTTATAACACTTATAAGATAGAACGGGTCCAACGTTCCCCTGCACAGTATAACATGCGGGTTCGGTCAATACATCCATATTATTATCTTGATTAAGGCATGAACTGGTCGCTACCTAGAGAGAGAGAGAAGAAAACACTTTAGCGTATGCTCGTGCAAGATCAGATTGGTTATTATCTTATCTAATCAGGATGGCTCCCGCTGCTTTTTATCAAATCTTCCTCCAAACCCTAAAAGGAAAGACTAGCCGGGATTAATTACACACTACAAGTTCGCCAATCTTTCAGCCAGGCCAGTGTCGGTACTTTGAGGGAGGTCCCCCGTGCTTTCGCACGAACCTAATTAATGTAAACCTCGTTTTCCCAGATGCGTAACCCCGTTGACACCTTTCTAGACACCTACTTGATCAGCTAATTGCAATGTGTACAACTCTCCCAGGAGTAACTCTTACTCGCAGTGGGTATCGGGATCCAATTATCTCATAGAAGGTATGCAATCTCATTGCAAATTTCAACACTTGAAATTCCCGATAATATTTTACCCCTAGTGTTCTATGACCTTGACGAATGCCAAACAACCCATAGTCCACTAGTCAAGTTCAACCCGTACATTTCTTGATTGAATTAAACCCACCCGCACGACCCTTGACGAATGCCAAACAACGCCGTACGAATACCCTAATCCAATCTGCATCATATGCATAAGCAGATAAATACTAGTTAGCTACCGTACACTACGCCTTGACGAATGCCAAACTACCGTAGCACGAATACTAACTAGTACTTATCTGAAATGACGGAGGGCTACGCAGGTTTTCATAAAACCATGAGCGTAATGAACTTGATATCGTTGTAGAATCAAATGAAGTTTTGAAATGGAGTGATTTTGAGGCTTTTCCAGTTTTGCTAAAGGAGTCACTCCCGGTGAAGGGATCTCGGTCCTTTCCTCGTCGAATGAGGTGCGGGATATATCATATATATCGCTGTGCAAAGCAAAAACTCTTAAAAGCAATCAAAACAAAACCGAGTGTGTAGCATCTGCCAGTTATTGCTAAAGGAGTCACTCCCGGAGAAGGGATCTCGGTCCTTTCCTCATCGAATAAGGTGCAGGGTATATCATATATACCACTGTGCAAAGCAAGAACTGTAGCTACCTGTTTTATTTTAAAATCTGATTCTACAACATCTTAGGTTTCTTTCCTTTCATTAATCACATTAATGAAGTCCCATCATTTAAATACCTAAACATCACAGATAGATATGACGTACACTTATGCCATCCGCATTCGCCTCGATGTCCCCTCGTGCACCGTTAGGTTAGGTAACTAACGACAGAGCAGGGCAGGGCTAGCGCGGGTGTAAAACATAAGTAACGTCTATATAATATATCATATATATCATATACTATATCCATCACAGAGGCACAACACAGATATCGCAGCAGAATATACATATGAAATATTGGATATACTAGGACGTCCGTGTTTTCAATACGAGCCAGTATAAAACACGGATTCCACGGTCGTAAAGAATAGCCAATCCCACACCGCTAGACCCCTATGAGAGCGGCAAGCAACCCTGCCAATTCTAGGGTTAGGAGACCCGGACTCGACTCCTCGAGTTGGTCTCCCTCTGGACCCCAGAACCCGGTTACTTGTGCTCCCCTCCTTGGGTCTATCCTAATGCGGAAAGGTAAATAATATACAAAAGGTGACATCTTCCGCTACCTGGAAGTGCCCCAAATAAAAGAATATTACATACAAGTTTTTACATGAATGAAAATGAAAAACACTCATCTCACATAAAAACCCCCGGCTATTCGAATACGACGATCCAATATAACATATCCAGCAACACATAACATCACATGTCATCAACGTAAGTAAGTATGCATACCCCAATTGTCGTTGACGTATAGCAACAAAACCGGCGATATGAACATACTACACTTACGGTCACAGAAAAGAAAGTGTAAAACTACAACAATTGGAATCCGCAACTTCTTTAGACATCACATGCCTAACAGATATAAATCCAGCATTTTAGTCTCATTATCGAAAACTCTTTTCAATATCATATGGGACTAAACTGCTAAATTTATAACATTCATTCAGTTATCTCATAACTGTTTGTGAATTCCAATTATTGTATCACATTCCAGATAAACAGAAAATGTTAACCTTTCCGATCGAACAGTCGAATACCCAAGTTTTCCCGATACAGTCCATCACATGAAATAAGTCTAACAACATTCAGTTCGTGCCTCAGTACCGACGGTCCAGCCGTAGAAGGGTCAAGCCAACGCCTCACATATGGCACGCCGTACTGCCCCAAACCCGAAGGTTCAAAGGGCAGTTCAAGACGGTCACATAATCGAGTTAAGGTTTGTTGTCTTCTAGAGGGTCCATCGCGTTACTTGCACTACTTAGAACGTCGTTAAACTACGGAAAAATCCATCACTTGGAATTTTCCCGACAGGGGAAATATTGGGTATTTATAACCGGTCGAACTTTTTAACATATTCTAAAAATTATCCGGAAAAACACAAAGACGAAATTTGATAACCCGAACGAATAATTGAATCCCCAAAGCAACTCCAAAATACTCTTCTGCAGAGTCACAACAAAAATACCCAGAAAATATAATATCTGAATACATGAATTACTGTGGAAAAAAAACAGACAATGGGACAGTACGGCCGCGGAACCGCCGCTCATGCATAGCTCGTGCCGCGGTTCCGCGGTGGAAAAGTTGAACCAGGCCCTCGAATTTCACAGTATTTCATATCAGACCCTGCATGATTTTTTGAATATTTTTAATTGACAAAAATCCAAAATTTCTAAAATTTTCCAGAGAGCACCTTGGAATTATGGTTTCGTGTTCGTTCGGACTTCAAACGTCGTCGGGACTTCGCCTAAGGCTCTAGCTAGGCTCTGATACCAGTGAAAGGTTCCTAGGCACTCTAGTAAGGTCTCACAAGGCATCGGACATGCCAATTTAAAAAAAATGGTGCCGAGAAACCCTAGACTACGGATCTTTAGACTAGATGTTTAGGCGAAACGGAAAACTAGTTAACTATTTAACTATAGGTTAGATGCTACAACCTTTGTAGATCCGGATTTCCACCTCCTTAGCTCCACGTGGTCATGCCCTCGCTGTCCATCACGAACCTCGGACTCTCGCGACGGCTTCATCGGAGAAGTGAGCGGAATAGTTCGTCGGCTTCGTGTCAAAGACGATCTACGTCGAGGTTGCACTAGTTCAAGCTCCGACTTCACCAAGTAGTGAAACTTGTGAAGAAAACACCCAAAACCACTTGGCAAGAGGTAGAGGATGAAGAAATAGGAGGTGGGTTCACTTTAGATTTGGATTTCTCTCACTAAAACTCAAGTTGCCATTGGAGTAGCAAGCTTGAAGAAGAAGAAGAAGATGAAGAAGATGATGATAATGTTATGATAAGTCCTTGAAAATAAAAAGGAAAATCAATACTTATCATAAAGTACACCATGGTTATGTGTAGAGAATTGACCAAGGTTAGATTAGTGGTTAGGGTTAAGGATGAAGACAAAAGGGATGACTTTGGTCAAAGTTTCATGAAGCTTCAATAAGCTTCATGAAGAAAAGAAACCCTTTTGTTTTCTTTCACCTAATTAAATGAATAAATAATGGATAAATAATTAAGTGAATAATCAAAAACCCTAACCCTTATCATAACCATGGTTCAATTCTTCACACAAAGCCAAGTTATTATGCATCATCAATCATGATACAAACAAGTGTACACAAAACATATCACATATACAATGTGCACACCAAGTGAGAAAAATCCGTTTAAAGTGAACCAATACTAGTTAATGCAAAGTAATATATCAAATATATAATTATACATTAAATCATTAAATCAACATTTGATTCAATGATCCGGTCATGTCGCACATAACCGACTAGTATTCAATGTATCGATTTATCGAATCAATGATTCGATAACTAGGTCATATCGAATATAACCAATCGAAAACATATATCGCGAGAATGAAATGCGGTATCACATACACGCATTATTCTCGGTCCTGCACACATCTCATATGCGCTCCTATTTCGTTTCGCTTGAACCAGGAAACCTCTGTGTAGGACTCTAAAGACTCGTCAATACGCCGGTAGCAGATGATGATCATATCAAGCACCCACAAGCCGCAAGCGGTCTGCTAAACGTAACGACCACCCGGGTATTGAGCGATCAGAAGATCGACGAGCTAGCCCGCTCACACTCCTGCGAATCCGACCAGTAACACTTACCGTACAGTCCGGTCTCTTCGTCTGATATGTCGCATATCAAGTCTAGGGGTGGTAAACGTCAGACCCCAATAACCCGATAAGTCGTGCCGATGTGAGGCTCGTAACGGGTCGAGAAACTACTGGTAACACTTACCAGCAAATCTCTGATCAGCCCTGGCCAGGGACTTCCCTGTTACGGCCAATCGAGCACAGCGCAACATCAACTCCCAAAACCGGGAGAGACGAAACCCCTCCTATCGCTCATTGCCTCCATGTGACTCGGGACTGTACCCAAAGACCACCATTTTGCACGCCCTCATGGACGTGGTAAGGTGGAGATCAAAGCACAGTGGGAATCACATAAGACTCTATGACGATCTCGGGTCTACAGACTAACCTGTACAAGTGTCACCTGAGAACTGCCATCTGACGTGAGGTATAATACCATCTGGGAGTTCTCGGCGAGTCCGTTCAGTGTACCCAGTCTCTACTGAGCACCCGTATACCATCTCTGATGTCAAACACCAATGGATATGGGATCATCCATCGCCCATCACATGGGTCGAGAAGCGCATACGCAAGTCTACTCTGGTGTATCGATGCCCCGTCTCGATACACCCACGACTAGGGACCTTGAAGGATGTACTTATAGACTACCATGTCCCCACTAGTATGATCTGCATCATAGTCCAGGTAGTCAAGTACACATCCTAAGGGCTTTACCAACATGTAACCATAAGACAGTTTAAAGAGACTAGTGTACATGTTAAGATAAAGAGTAACCAGATAGCATACTATCATGTCGAGAAAGAAAGTCATCTCCATATATGTCCAAGCATCCAATATAATATACATAATCTGTACAATACTGGCCTCTAGGGCATACATACAACTAACAATCTCCCACTTGCACTAAGGCCAGCTGCTGTAGTATCGCATACCGAGCATCCCGAAGAGTCTCTCAAACTGTATCTGGGGAATGGCCTTCGTGAGTGGATCCGCCGTGTTGTTCTTCGTGTCAACCCTCCTGACCTCGATCTCCCGGCGATCAACTATCTCCCGGATCAGGTGATACCGCCTCAGAATATGCCTGGATCGCTGATGGGACCTGGGTTCCTTGGCCAAAGCCACCGCTCCATTGTTATCGCAATACAAAGGTATTGGATGCTCAATGGATGGAACCACTCCAAGTTCAGTAATGAACTTCTTGATCCAGACAGCTTCTTTAGCAGCATCGTTGGCAGCGATGTATTCAGCCTCCATCGTCGAGTCTGCCACGGTTTCCTGCTTGGAACTCTTCCAGCTAACCGCCCCTCCGTAAAGGGTAAAGACAAAGCCTGACTGCGACTTAGAGTCATCCTTATCACTCTGGAAGCTCGAATCGGTAAAGGACTCCACTTGGAGTTCTCCGTTACCATACACCAAGAACATATCTCTAGTCCTTCGCAAGTACTTGAGAATGCTCTTCATAGCTGTCCAGTGACTCTCTCCAGGATCATCTTGATACCTGCTCACTACACTTAGTGAGTATGCTACATCGGGTCTGGTACATAGCATCGCATACATGATAGAGCCTACTGCCGAAGCATAGGGTATCCCTTGCATGCGAGCTCTCTCCAAATCAGTCTTAGGAGACATCTCTTTGGAGAGAGTGACTCCAGAGATCGTGGGTAAGTTCCCACGCTTGGACTCTTCCATACTAAACCTCTTTAGTATGGTGTCAATGTACCTGGATTGGGACAATCCCAAAATCCGTTTGGATCTATCTCTATAGATCCTCATCCCCAATATGCAGGAGGCATCACCAAGATCTTTCATTGAGAATCTTTGTGATAAGAAGAGCTTGACCGATTGCAGCATAGGAATATCATTTCCTATCAAGAGTATGTCGTCCACGTACAATACGAGGAAGACAACCTTACTCTCTGCCACCTTCTTGTAGATACAAGGTTCATCTGGATTTTTGACGAAATCAAACTCTTTGATAACGACGTCAAAGCAGATGTTCCAACTCAGCGACGCTTGCTTTAATCCACAAATGGATTTAAGCAGCTTGCATACCTTCCCGCTGCTCCACTGTCTACGAAGCCCTCTGGCTGAGTCATGTACACGCACTCTTCTAAATCACCGTTTAGAAAGGCGGTCTTAACATCCATTTGCCAGATTTCGTAATCATGATATGCGGCGATGGCAAGCATGATCCGGATGGATTTAAGCATAGCCACTGGAGAAAAGGTCTCGTCATAGTCCACACCTGGTCTTTGACGAAAACCCTTTGCTACAAGTCTAGCTTTGAAAGTCTCCACTTTCCCATCTACACCAAGTTTCTTCTTAAAGATCCACTTGCTCCCAATAGGTTTTACCCCTTCAGGAGCAACGTCCAAAGTCCATACTTTGTTGGTGTACATGGATTCCATCTCGGACCGCATAGCATCCAGCCATTTCACTGAGTCTCCACTTTTGATGGCCTGCTCGAAGCTAGTTGGGTCATCATCCTCCATGATGCAATCCTCGCTTCCACCGTCAATGAGAAAACCGTAGTATCTCTCTGATGGACGAGAAACCCTACTAGATCGGCGGAGAGGCTGAGGTTCGTCGGGTACTACTGAATCCTCTGGTTCTACCAAGTCCTCTGTTATGAGAATGTTATATACAATAAGATATGACATCTATGCAAAATAACAGGATTTGAGATTTGATTCGGATGTGACTTGAGATGTATCTATATTTATGAGAATAATGTGTGATATGCCGTACGAGACTTGAGATCCGTACCCTCATTGTCGTATAGGTCGATAGATCCCTATTTTGTTAAATGTCACCGTACGAAGGATTACCGTACGTGATGTGAGTTATCGGATGGATGATCCACGCTCGTGATTTGAGGATGATATTCGATGATATTGCCGTATCGGATACTATAAAACTGGATAGCCGACGTAAATATGTCATCCGATCCATACTTATTTCCAAAACTGAAGAATCATATGCATATTTTAAATAGATACCTTGAGGGACGTTACGGATTTTCAAATGGTGTCTTTTCCTTAAAAACACCGTAGCCCCTACTTTCAAAACTATGATTCGTATCTTTTAAAAATTGACCGTATGGTTTATGTGTAGTGGTTAGATTAGATATGTATGCTTATAGTATTTCACCCACGATGTACCTTATGTTCGTTCATGACATTTTCATTGCATTATATATACCTGTGCTAATACACCCACACAATTATCGATGATGCACATGTAACACTTACACAAATTTGCCGGCTCACACACTTCATCATCGATAATTGCTATGTCACTTACACAGTAGAATTGTCACCTCATTATGATATGTCCCATGATATACTGATATTGTCACATCACTGTTCCATGTTGCATGATATACTGAGACGCTCACATTTCTGTTTTAGGTTTACAAATATCGTGCTCTACGATTATACGCATTGAGATTTGCTGATTTCATGAGATTCTGGATTTGAGAACCATGGTCAAATTTCAAAGGAAATTGTGTATTGTTTTAAAAACCCGGTTTCTCTTGATATGATATTTGGGACGTCCACCATGTGTTTTCTCGGTTCTGAGATTGGCATGTGAAACCCGATTAGAGGAGCGGTAGGCACCATCTGCGGGTACATATGGATGCGGTAAGGTACCCCGGGGCAAGAGAGAGATTTCGTGGGGATGACGATGAGCCTGGCGGGGAGCACTACCTACCGGTGATAGTATTTGGGCTCGACGGTTATCCGTAGGATACCGACCGGAGTCATGAGATGGATATGAGGGCCGACCAGAGTATGCGGTGCCTGATGGCCGATCTGAGGATGCGGTGCCTGAGTTATGAGGATTTACATGTCGATGCTGGACACGGGTTTCATGATGTTTCGAGTGTCGGTGTTGGACACTCAGGTCCCATGATGTGATGTGTCATTGATGGACACACATTCTTTGATATCCTCATATATTTACATGCATATACTTTTATGATGTTTCGAGTGGACGAGATCCACATGCATACAGGCATCTATTATATTGTTGGATGATATCCACATGCATACATGCATTAATTATTGTTGGCATATATGTAGACACGATCACCTTAGATATCACAGTATTCCCTTTAAGATATAGTTGACCTAGGAAATCGTTGTTTTATTCGATTTCTACCTGCTGATGTTTTCTACTCACGAGTTGGAAACTCACCCCCGTTGTGCCACAGTTCTTGCAGGTTGACCGCATGGATCGGTAGCGGCATCGCTGGCATACAGCTTACATTCGGGTGTTTGGCTTTGGTAGGTGGTACATGTTGGATCTACCACTTTTGTACTATTATTATTCTTTTGTATCTAGTCAACTCCATCAATCAAAACTAGTATCTGTATATGTATTAAGACTTAGCAAGACTTGTAGTTGCGAGACTTAGAGCGATGGGTTATATGTTCGCATAGTGGGTTTATGTCTTGCTTTATTTACATTATTTCTTGGTGTTGATCTTCGCCATTGGGCGTCGTATACATATTTTCTGTCTTGCGTGGTTGTGATTCCGCTGATTGGCGATGAGCTAGCTCCCGCTTGGGGATGCTTTTTATATTATCTTGTGTATGTGGTTTTTGATCAAAGCATAAAAAGGAGGTGCTGCCCAATTTTTTTAAAAAAGACGAAACATATTTTTCAACTAGTAAATCCAATTGCATTTTTCATGTTCCTTTATCTATTCATATAAGAAAACATTTGATTTCATCAAACCTTTATTTCAAAACTTCACCTCTTTTATTTTCTTAAAAAGGTTTAGATTTCTGGGCTTCGGCTTACTTATGTTACTTCACGCCTTTTGACGTTGTGTGATTTAAGTACCGGTCACGAACTAAATTTCGGGTCATGACAAAATTGGTATCAGAGCGCTATGTTTAACCTTGGTTCGAGTCTAGGTTTGACTATGTGGTGTCTGGGGCGTAAATATTTTGGAACCTAAGCTTGACCTTATGGAACTTAGACTTGAACAGGGGGGTATTAGACCCGAACTTTCGTTACATAGGTTGACCCTGATTGATGGAGTAGGTAACTCAAGTAGAGTGACGTACCGTGCGTATGTTCCGCGGCATATTTACGATATGATACTCCACTTAAGAAACCTTAGGATGTACATATCTTGAGACTTGTGATTCTTTTCGTTCCCTTGATCATACATCCATTGGAGATCCCTGATTCTATTTGTTTCCATGATCATACTCTCACTGATTCCGTTCATCCTTATGATCATGTATCCATTTTGGGATCTGTTGATGCTTCTCATCCCTTTGATATATTTTCGTCGATACTTGATTGAGGTTCCTGTCACCATGGTTTGAGCGCAGATTGAGCTTCTGCTAGTAATGCGGTCAGGGCGAACTCGTCATGGACGAGGACTGAATATCGTGTTTTCTGGTGACATGAGAACGTCTCGAGTTGTGTTCGTGTTGTGACCTCTCGTTTGAGGCGAGTGTTCGGTTTTGCACCGAATGATCGGGCCACTGATAGAGGCTGCCGGATCGTGAAAGGACTGTTGATGTACAACCTACCTCAGAGATCGTGATGTCTTCTACCTTGCAGACAGATGACCCAGCTGTTGCTGAGATTGATGGATTGTTGCTTCCAGAGCTTATGAGCTGAGATTGCTGGAGCTTTCAGGCAGAGATGCGACAGATGATAGCAAGTCTATCTTGAGTTGAGAGACGAAGGTGATTCGTCAGATTTGATGCGCCGACGCAGGCCCAGTTGAGTTGAAGATTTCCAGTGTGGAGAATCTTACTCAGATCTAGAGTAGATTGATTCAGAGATGACGTTGCTCATTGGATGATCTGATAGGAGATCAGTAGGTTGACTCGCTTCGGATAGAGGACCTCACCCAGATGCATGTGAGTTGATCGAGAATGGATGAATATAGAGTATTACTATGATGGTTTGGATGAGTTTCCGAGGACATGTTCGGCTAGATACCTTCTATAGAGTGATGAAGATACCGAGCTCGTAATTTTAAGTCCGTGTGAGAGACTCCGGATTGACTGTAGCTGAGAATAATTGCAGTACGCAGATAGAAAGACGTGACGTCGAAGTGGACGATAATAAAGAAGGGTGGAACAAGAGGTTCGTGTGAGATGCTGAAGAGCTGTTGTTACTCCCCGTTGAGATTAGAGATCTGAGATGTATACAGAGGCGTTGGGATATGACCAGTTCCCGAGGAAATGCTGTAATGAGAACGTAGACGTCCAGAAAGAGAGAAAAGATTATGCGAGAGTACCAGCCTCCGTACAGTTCGGCATAGGCGAGATCGGAAGAGACCTTGAGCAGGTTTCTTCCAGGACACTGATGCGATAAGATTTGCACCGAGGATCAGCTGTGTCACGTGTATTCAGAGGGCAATAGGTCGACGCCAGTGACGTGCTGCTTTATGAGTGGACATGCAAATTGGCCGAGAGATGACCAGAGGAGTGCCAGAGCGGAATCGTTTCCTTTAGTACATCGGATCGGGTCGACGAGCCGATGGATTGTGAGATTGGTAATCCACAGAGAAAATGAGGACTCAGAGACAGAGGACGCCAGACCGTGAGCAGGAGGTAAGCGGATGTTCTTGCTCGGCCAGTTTTGGGCGCACCGATATTTTTTTCGACATTGTAGGAGGTGTACCTCAATGTCATTTGTTGCGATTTGCGTTTGTGATCCAAGTATCACGCTTATATCGCTTGGATTTGAGTTTTGATGATTGAGTTTCATGATATTGACTTCGTGCACCATGGCTGCACCTACTGGGTATTTACATTTTTGTGCATAGTTATTGCACTTGATATATGTTTTATATACCGTTGTGTTGGTTTATGATTTGTGCATATTTATTGCACTTGATGTCGATTTTGTGCCTTGGCTGCACGTGCGTACGATTTCATAGATTTCATATGGTTGATTTGATTTTGTGCATGTGGTACGCACTCGATATGATTTTTGCACTCAGTATAGCTCATATATGCTTGCACTGCATTAATACATGTTTTGTGCACATAGTTGCACACGCTTATGATTTTATACACCTTGGTATACTTGGTGTTGCTTTTATACGCATTTGAGTTATTGATGGGTTTTCATGCATTTTTTGCACTAGATTTTATTTCGTGCATTAGGTGCACTGGATTTATATTCCGTATCTTGGTTGCACCCGATTTATGTCTTGAGCATTTGTGCAACCAGATTTGTGTTTTTGTGCGCGTTTGCACTTGACGTTCGTTTTCTTGCGCTTTACTGCACTAGATGTATTATACGGACCTGACGCGCTTGGGTTGGATTTTTGCGCAAATTAGGCGCTTGGTATTGGATTTCGTGCATATCGAATGCCCTTGATTAATATTTTCATTCGTGCATGTTAGTTGCACTGGATTGAGGTTTTCGTGCACTCTAGGTGCACTTGATGTTGTTTTCGTGCACACCCGTTGCACTGGACAGATGCTTTCGTGCACACCCGTTGCACTTAGTTTTTCTTTTGTGCATATTGTGGCACTTGTATTTGGATTTGATTTCTGTGCGAACCAGACGCACATGATTATTGGATACGCCTTTCGAGGTTGATTTTTCTCTTGAGCACGTTGTTTTCATGATAGCTACTATATTATATAGTGGCCGAACATGACTGATCTGAGGACAGTGCCTAATTACTTTGCATGCATTAAAAGTTTAACAAGAGATTTTCGAAAAGGAGCTATAGTCTAGCTATTTCCTACGTGTCCGTGAGTGACACGAACGTTCTTTTTGGGATATTTTAAAATGGCGGAACGTATATTTTAGCAAAACCTATATGAACATATATTTATTACTTTAAAAATGAGCGTCTGTCACTTATGCCGTGAGTCACGCATCACACGGCGATTCAGGAAGGATTTTCCTTGTGTTTTATTTAGTTTCTGAAGGTTTTTCTAAAGATGCGTACTATACACGTATTATAGTATTTGACTAGTGCATATTGGATTTCAGTAGTGGATGTCGAGATCTATATCTCCATTGTAACTCTGATGATTGCGTTACGCTTGACGGAGTTCGATTTTTAGTTTCATACTCGTTTTCAGGCGCACATGATGCGCTGTGGTATTTCGGTACCTTCCGTGATTTCGGAGCCCCGTTGATTTGAGTTGATTATTGAAATATTTTAGTATTTGAGGGTTTAAATTTAAATTCGGGGACCGAATTTATTTAAGGGGGGAAGATTGTAACATTTCAGAAAATATAAAATATTATTTTTGGAATTTAATATTAAAATAATATATTTCACGAAAACTGCCCGATTTGCGAATTTGGGGTTTTCGTAAAATGGTATAAATATATACCAATAATTGTGAAATAATTGGAGATTAAAATTATTTATTCATTTAAAAATATATTTATTGGATTTGGCATTTTTATAATTAATTATATGCAGTTTAAATAAAAAAATTGATTAGTGCATTACTAATCGCGATTAGGCCAAATCCGTGTTTCTACATTTTTCCATAGCTAGTGCACCATGACATGTTGTATTTTGTTGCATGTTGTTTCATTTGTGTTGTTTTATCGGTGTTATGTGAATTATTGTGAGAAAAATGGGAGAAATAGAGAATTATTGAAGAGAGAGTGTGACATAGCATGTGATGATTGAGAGAGAGTGAGATAAGAGAGAGAGAGAGGGGGGGGGCTGCCTCATTTCCCCTCCCCTTCATTTTCTTCATCTCCTTCTTCATCTCCTCCTCCACCTCTTCTACCCTCATGACCCATCTCAATTCCCTCACCAAAACCCTATACTCCCTTCACAAAAGTTGATCCCCACCTCATCCTCAACACATTGGACCAAGCAAAGTTGGATTTTGAAGATGTTGAGCAACTCAAGAAAATTCTTGAGTTGTCAAATGAGGTAAAACCGATATCTTTTAGTTAAGTTATTATGTTTAGTGTATTATAGTTTAGTTTAGAAGTTGATTAAGTGTGGATTTGTGAACATAGAAATTCATAGAGGGGGTTTGGGTGATTGTGTGGATTTGTGATGTTTAGGGGCTGTTACAAGACCTGAGCGTTGATTTTACTGGCCAAGACCCGGATTAGAAACCAAAATACAGAATTAGAATTCCCCGATATCGGTTATGTGACAGATTATGAGCGTATATGGGAATATGGAGTTACCCGAGATCACCAAAAATTGTTTAGCGAACACAGAGAGATGAGCAGGTGACCTAGAAGCTAACCCCATGACCCGAGACCCCCATTCTTGTTCCAGGCCGCAGATTTATTCTTGGTGGCTGCAATTTGCGGCCACACTATTGAGGATTTTGTTGACTTTAGGTGTATGGCCTTATTTTGTGATATATAGACTAACCCTGTGTGCAAAATTCTCTAGTTTGGCCTAGGGTGAAATCTAGGAGGAGTTTTCCTTAGTTGCTGATTTTTGTTATGCGATTTCTGAAACTTGGTTTTTAGATTTGAGTTTGGATTCCATCGTTGGGTGTTTGTACGTCAACGGACGAGGGTTATTTGGTTGGTTTTGCATGCGTAGGCTATGATTTCTAACCTATAAGCGATCCATATGCCGTATTGGTTTTCCGGTCATGATGTTAATGGCATTGCGACTATGTATTTATTGTAGGTACCTTCGCGTGGATTCCGAGACGACGAACCATGGCATCATCGACTTCGGCAAGCAAGGATCAAGATGAGTAGATTTATATCTACGGGGAAGTCGGGTGGATGGCGTATAGAACCCCAGCAGCTTTGATGGAAACCGATATATATAGGATATGGTTAAGGAAACCTATATTAGGAAACTACGGATATGGTTAAAAGGATAGTTAGAAGTGATTTGATGTGACTAATACGAAATGACGAGATTTGAGATATCGATATGATGAGATAAGATGATACGAGCGGCTACAATTGATATAAGATTTATAGTGGCATGTTATGAGAACAATATATACAATAAGATATGACATCTATGCAAAATAACAGGATATGAGATTTAACACGGATGTAACTTGAGATGTATCCATATTTATGAGAATAATGAGTGATATGCCGTACGAGACTTGAGATCCGTACCCTCATTATCGTATAGGTCGATAGATCCCTATTTTGTTAAATGTCACTGTACGAAGGATTACCGTACGCGATGTGAGTTATCAGATGGATGATTCACGCTCATGATTTGAGAATGATGTTCGATGATATTGCTGTATCGGATAATATAAGACTGGATAGCCGACGTAAATGTGTCATCCGAACCATACTTATTTCCAAAACTGAAGAATTGTATGCATCTCTTAAATAAATACCTTGAGGGACGTTACGGATTTTCAAATGGTGTCTTTTCCTTAAAAACACCGTAACCCCTACTTTCAAAACTACGATTCACATATTTTAAAAACTGACCGTATGGTTCATGTGTAGAGGTTAGATTAGATACGTATTCTTATAGCATTTCGCCTACGATGTACCTTATGTTCGTTCATGACATTTTCATTGCATTATATATACCTGTGCTAGTACACCTATACCATTATCGATGATGCGCATGTTACACTTACACAGATTTGCCGGCTCACACACATCATCATTAATAATTGCTATGTCACTTACACAGTAGAATTGTCACCTCATTATGTTATGTCGCATGATATATTGATATTTTCACATCACTGTTCCATGTTCCGTGATATACTGAGACGCTCACATTTCTGTTCTATGTTTACATATATCATGCTCTACGATTATACGCATTGAGATTTGCTGATTTCATGAGATTCTAGATTTGAGAACCGTGGTCAAATTTCAAAGGAAATTGTGTATTGTTTTAAAAACACGGTTTCTCTTGATATGATATTTGGGACATCCACTATGTGTTTTCTCGATTCTGAGATTGGCATGTGAAACCCGTTTTGAGGAGCAGTAGGCACCGTCTGCGGGTACATGCTCGACCCGGTAAGGTACCCCGGGGCAAGGGAGAGATTTCGTGGGAATGATGATGAGCCAGGCAGGGGAGCACTACCTACTGGTGATAGTATTTAGACTCGGCGGTTATCCGAAGGATACCGACCGGAGTCATGAGATGGATATGAGGTCCGACCAGAGTATGCGGCGCTTGAGGGCCGATCTGAGTATGCGGCGCTTTCGATATGAGGATTTACATGTCGATGCTGGACACGGGTTTCATGATGTTTCGAGTGTCGGTGTTGGACACTCAGGTCCCATTATTTTATGTGTCATTGATAGACACACATTCTTTGATATCCTCATATATTTACATGCATATACTTTTATGATATTTCGAATGGACGAGATCCACATGCATACAAGCATCTATTATATTGTTCGATGACATCCACATTCATACAGGCATTGATTATTGTTGGCATATATGTAGACACAGTCACCCTAGATATCATAGTATTACCTTTATGATATAGTTGACCTAGGAAATCGTTGTTTTATTTGATTTCTACCTGCTGATGTTTTCTACTCACGAGTTGGCAACTCACCCCCCGTTGTGCCACAGTTCTTGCAGGTTGACCGTATGGATCGGTAGCGGCATCGCTGGTATACAACTTACATTCGGGTGATTGGCTTTGGTAGGTGATACATGTTGGATTGTACCACTCTTGTACTATTATTCTTCCTTTGTATCTAGTCAACTCCATCAATCAAAACTAGTATTTGTATATGTAGTAAGACTTAGCAAGACTTGTAGTTGTGAGACTTAGAGCGATGGGTTATATGTTCGCATGGTGGGTTTATGTCTTGCTTTATTTACATTATTTCTTGGTGTTGATCTTCACCATTGGGCATCGTATACATATTTTCTGTCTTGCGTGGTTGTGAATCCGCCGATTGGCGAAGAGCTAGCTCTCGCTTGGGGATGCCTTTTATATTATCTTGTGTATGTGGTTTTGGATCAAAACATACAAAGGTGGTGCTGCCCAATATTTTTTTTAAAAAGACGAAACATGTTTTTCAACTAGTAAATCCACTTGCATTTTTCATATTCCTTTATCTATGCATTTCAGAAAACATTTGATTTCATCATAACTTTATTTTAAAACTTCATCTCTTTTATTTTCTTAAAATGGTTTAGATTTCTGGGCTTCGGCTTACTTAAGTTACGTCACGCCTTTAGACGTTGCGTGATTTAAGTGCCGGTCACGAACTAAATTTCGGGTCGTGACACAGATGGTGAGCAGAAACCCGTATTTTTATCTGTTGTTGGCAGTTGTCCTGAATTTGTCGTGACTGCTCTTGATTTTCATTGTTTTGAGCTAAGAACCTGTAACCTGCAATTATGTAGCAAACACGGATCAAAAGTACCTACCTATAAGCAATGCGATCAAGAATGAGCGGTATAAAAATGCAAAATTCTGATATGAACAAATACCCCCAAACTTATCTTTTGCTCGTCCCGAGCAAAGCTATTTTATTCCCAAAAACTCACTTTCGTAGGTAACACAGTTGCACTTAGCGTGTGCAACAAACTATTAAACCCCTAGGTTGCCCTAAAGGAGGAGTTTTGTCTCCTGAGGGTTTTCAGCGGATACTACCCATAAAATCCGATCAAGTTGGCTGTCGACTCTAATCCTACACTTCAGCATTATAGCAAGAAACTCTATCATCCTAAGTTAGAAATATTCATCCCTTATTGTTCACACTTCCTATTCATTTAACTTAAGGTCCTATACGATTTGTCAATTTATAAAGCTCTCAGCATCTCTTGAGTTTTCCTTCTAAAATGCAGTCTCAAATCCGGAATTTTTATCATCTGTACGGAAGATATAAGCCCTATTCTTCATTCCCAGCTCTCCTCCAAACTTCGATCATATACCCCTACGTATGTGTAATATCACCCCTACACTTGGGAATTCAATTCAAGATATAGTACCATTTTCCTTAATACCTAGTACTACTTTTTATTAATGATGGACGGATTCGCTCACACATCTTTCATGCGACTATTATATCTTCCTGAGGCATTAATCAGCCGATTACTGAATGTGTGAGCTTAAAGCATAAATAGCAGTTTCCAGGTCTTGTACTTTTTTTCTTTTCTTTTTTCTTTATTTTTTTATTCAAGACCGGATATATTTTTCAATGATGCTTTTAGTGGTTAGCTTTAAATACTGTTTTTTCTTTCATACTGGGCTTTCAGGCAAGAGTATTTCTAGGTATTCTCTACTATCCCAAGTTTCAATGTGCGTGTATGTGCGATTTGTAGGGTATATATTTTCAGAATTTAGACTCAAGATTCAGAACTATTTTTCAGACTTACTCTTCAAATAGAGCTTTCAATACTCTTCCTTCATTTCAACCTAGCCTAAGAACTGAACTCAAAATTGCTTATTTCTAAATAAACTGCAAGGACATATATTTACTACAGTTATATTTCAAGGATGCTTATTTTAGGGTTTTCAATTACTAAGTATAGGATTCAGTTATTTCTAATTAGTTAACCGTCATGTCGAACTTGAGTCTAAATAGCCAACATTGAATTTTTTTATAAGGGAAAACAATGCAATGCAGAATAAAAGAACAAATATTTATAACAACAAAAAAAACGTGCAGATGCAGAATGCAAGGATAACTATTTACAACACAACCCCGCCACCAAACTTACTCACAGCAGTGCCCTCACTGCTGCTTACTGTGTCTCCTAGAACCATACGCAGTACCGTTTGTACCAGCACTACTCATGCCAGCTCCACTCCTATCTGCACCACGATCCCTCAATCCCTCTCTCTTTCCTCGCGCCAACAGGGTAGCAATCCCCTGCTCAAGACTCGTCATACGCTGATCAAAAGTCATCAGCATCCCCACCACTCTCTCTACCCCCCTATGAGTACGCCGCAACAAGCGTGGTTGCTTGGTAGGGGTCAGCTCCTTATTGCCCGCTGTGGAGCTCAAGCTGGTCGTCTCTGCCATCACATCCTCGGCCGACTCAGTGCGTGACCATAACCCATGAAGTCTAGTGTATGACGTGGAGACACCCTCAAGCAGGGGTCGAATGGGAACCCCATCATACATAAAAGCATCGAACTCCTCAACAGAAAGGAAATAGCAACACAATTGTGTCACTAACATTGGGCACGGATAATTGGCTGCCCCCTTGCCGGCGCCAATCGAGTGCAGAAGCACGGTGCACATGTTATAGCTAGGGGTTTTCATCATTAAGGTGTGCACAATGTGTAGGGATGGAGTGAAAAAGGTAGTGTTATATGAACTTCCAAAGATATTATTTTGTGCCCAACGACACACGATTAAGATATTCGCATACAGCGCAACATGCCTGAATTCCTTTCCTGGGTTCCCTAGAACAACTATCGCCCATCAACGGCAGGTAATCCTCAAAGCGGAGGGGTTGGTCATGGGCGGGGATACGGGATATCAAAGTGACTTCATGAATGAAGTTCCTATCTATAATAATTTCCCGATCCCGCAAAACAAGCGTATAAACCCGTACTTTGCTAAACAACCTTCCTCTATGCTCTCAAAGAAACGAGCAACGAGATCCGGAAGCGCGAACGCGTTCGGATGACTATACAATAGGAAATTCCATCCGCGTATCCGGATCTCATCACCAAAATAACTACCATATACGTTATGGGCAAACAATTCAGAGAAATCCCGTTCAAACTGAAAACTATGAGTCATGAACAGAAAATGCAAAATTTTTAGATCGAAAGAGAGAATATAAGGAAATCAAACCTCCTCTGAAAATTTCAGAGGGAGAAGAGTCAGGTCGGCGGCGGTTCCGCGGTGGAAGGTGAGTATTGCTGCGCTTCTGCGGTTCTCTGGGGAGATCTCAGGTGGAAATTGCAATAGTGGCTAAGGTTTTCTGTGAGAGGATGAATGAAGGCTCGGGGATCACAAAAGAAGAGAGGAGGTTTATGTAAAGGGGAAAGTCAAGATGTGGTCAAAAAGTGACCTATTTTACACAAAACTCCTCATAAATTTTTTTATTATATTTTTTTTTAGATATTCTTGAACATCTACAAAAATATCCCCCCTCCCTTTTTTTGTATAAATGGGAATTTCACCAGGCAAGAAATATCCCGACACATAGAACTGAAACAAAACAAAATGGATATGCACCAGAAAAAATATCCATTATATACATACAAGATGGTATATACATACCCCCAAACTTATTTAAAACAGTGTTTCCACTGTTTATGGCTAGATAACCGAAGTTTGGTGGTAAACAGAGGAAGATTAGTCAATGTAAACTGGCTCCTGCAACATCAGGAGCTCCTCCGATGGTTCTGCGGTGAGAAACGATATTATTCTGTGTCCGTTCACTTTGAAAAGTGAACCGTCCTCTGGATTCTCCAAATCCACCGCGCCTTGCGGGTATACACACCGCACAAGAAAGGGTCCCTTCCAGCGAGATCGAAGCTTACCGGGATGGAAATGGAGTCGGGTGTCGTAAAGAAGTACCTGTTGTCCAGGCGTGAAAGTTTTGCGCGTAAGGTGTTTATCATGAAACACCTTCATTCGGTTCTTTATAACATCCGCGTTCTCGTAAGCCTCATCCCGAAGCTCGTTTAGTTCGTTAAGTTGCAGCTTTTGATGGCTGCTCGCATCTTCAAGGTTGAAGTTCAGCTCTTTGATCGCCCAAAATGCGCGATGCTCGATTCCCACAGGGAGATGGCAAGCCTTTCCATAAACAAGCCGATAGGGAGACATTCCAAGATCAGTCTTTTACGCAGTTCGAAATGCTCAAAGGGCATCGGTTAGTTTCAAAGATCAATCTTTACGGTTCTTGGAAACCGTTTTCTCCAAAATCTGTTTGATTTGCTGATTTGAAAATTCAGCTTGCACACATGTTTTGGGGTGGTAGGGCGTGGATAGCTTATGATTAATTGAGTATTTCCGCATCAAGTCCTCAAAAGACCTACCGCAGAAATGCGTCCCATTGTCTCTAATGATAGTGCGAGGGTGCCCGAACCGGGAAAAGATGTTTTCTTTAAGGAATCTTGTCGTTAGTCCGGCTCGGTACTTCCTCGACCCATTTGGAGATGTAATCAACAACTAAGAGAATGTATAGGTTCCCAAAAGAGTTGGGAAATAGGCCCATGAAATCAATTTCCCAAACATCGAATATCTCAACAACCAAAATTGGTTGGAGCGGCATCTCGTTTCTTCTGGATATCCGGTCCAAATGTTGGCACCGGGGGAAAGTCTTGCAGTAATCATGGGCATCTTTGAAAAGTTATGGCCAGTAAAAACCACACTGCAAGACTTTCTCAGCTGTCTTTCTTGGACCAAAATGCCTGCCACATGCTTGATCGTGGCAAAATAACAGTACACTCTTGAATTCATTATCAGGAACACACCAACGAATGATTTGGTCTAGACAGTACTTGAACAGGTAGGGTTCGTCCCAGTAAAAGTGCTTTACATGGGATAAAAATCTAAGTCTGTCCTGACTCGACCATTCGTTTGGTATCAGTACTGTCGCCAAATAGTTCACAATATCTGCGAACCAAAGTTCGCTCGATATTGTCAAGAGTTGTTCATAAGGAAAAACATCGTTAATTTGGAGAGGAAGCGTCAGTGAAGAAGGAAGTCATGAAAGATGGTCGGCCACTACGGTTTCACATCCTCTTTTGTCCTTAATGACAATGTCAAATTCTTAAAGTAAGAGGATCCAACGTATTAACCGATATTTTGCATCCTTTTCGCAAAAAGATGTCTCAGAGCGGAATGATCGGTGTGTTGGCTATAGCGCCCTCAAGGCAATTATCATAGTCGCAGGCAGGTGATTATGATGATTGAGTGAGGACCTATATCGGTAGAACAGTCATACTCGAGATGATAGTATGCTATCTGGTTTATCTTTATCATCATGTACAGTATTAGGTGGCATTACAGATCACTATTACATTTTGATAGAGCCCAAAAGATTCTTTCTTGACTACTAGCAGTATGATTGCGATCATATACGTGGGAGCTGGGTGGTTTATAAGCACATCCTTAAATGTCCCTAGTCGAGGGAGTTTCGAGACAGGGCATCGATACTCCAGAGTAAACTAGTTTATACTGATCGAGACCCCGACGAGGGGCGGTGACCGGTCTCATAAGCCATTGGTGTCAGTTTGTTCACCTAAGATGTATACATGTGCTGATTGGGTTATGAGTACACCGGGAACATGCTAGTTGGTATTATACCTATTGTTAGATAGCAGTTCCCTAGGGACATGTGTACAGGTTAGTCTATTGACCTGAGATCGTCATTTGTCTCGTGTGAGTTCCCACTGTTCTTTGATTACTACCCTACCACGGCTCAAAGGAGTCGTGCAAATATGTTTTAGTTGGGTACAGTCCCGAGCCACATGGAAGCAGTGAGCGGATCGTCGGGGGATTTGTCTCTCCCGGTATTGGGGGTTGATGTCGCGGTTGTGCACGGGTGACCATCACCAGAAATCCTTGGCCAAGGTAGTCGAGAATTACTGATCTAGGATCAGTAGTTTCTGAGGTGGTGATGGGCTTCATACCGACACTAAATGTCCAATTATTAGGGGTCTGACTTTATCCACCCCTTAGACTCGATATGTGATACTTATAGACAAACGGATCAGATTGTACGGATATTGTCACTGTCAGGCTCAGTAGGGGTTTCAGGATGAGTTTGCTCGTCGGCCTCCCTTTCACTCAATACCTGGGTAGCCATTACGTACAGCTAGTGCCGCTGACGTGCTTGTGGTTAAACCCACTGTCAGTGTATTGACGAGTCTTTAGATTCTCACACAGAGGGTTTCCCTGCTTCGGGCGAAACGATGTAGAGGCCGTATAGTTTTACGGCAGGGTTCGATCATATACGTGTACTTGTGCACGGATGATGTTCGGACGGATAATACTAGTGGGCTTTGGTTTAAGCCGGATCCTAGTATTATATTTGTTGGATTATTTTCGTCTCTTTGTATTCGTATTATTCGGAATACGGATGCGGGTATGTATTTACGGTTGAAGGGTATTCTTGTAATTTATTACAAGATTACTTTTAAAAGATTACACCTCATCATAGTTTGGACCTTTTTGGATTAAATGGTTATTGAGGTGTAGGATGAGGTGTTTATTGCATTTTTGGTGACATGGCTAATTAGTGATCCATGGTTACTATTTAAGCATGCTTAGGGTTATTGTTTGTTATAAGATTGTTTGTTGACTTGAGATATTTTTGTTGACTCTAGATATTTTAGAGAATTGACATATTTATTGTGATGGCTCCATTATTTCTTATCAACACTCACAACACACAAAAAACCAAGCCATTATTCATTTCTTTTTCTCTTTCTTGAGTTGCTCTCAACACCTCATTCTCATGGCATCTTCTTCTTCTTCTAGCTCCACCCAAACCCTCTCATGAGTTGAGAATCCTTTGGTGTCTTGAGACAAATTAATCCTTCTTCACTCTCTACTTCATCTACGGTATCTAGAGCAGCGATCTAGATGCCCTAGTTGCCTCGGATATGAGGTTAGAGCTCGTTGCATAGACTCTCAGGTGGATCATCTTCGATGGAGGGAGACCGGAGATCAAGCTTGATCAAGGAAGCCCCTAGGAGCTTGGGATGATGGTTGAAGACCGAAGGACACAGATCTATTCGGTATAACCATTCTAACTCCTTTGCATGTTTTGTTATTTAGGGCTTATGGGTAGATCCGGGTAATTGGTTGTGGTAGCGCCAAGTTTTATAAATTTTTGTTCCGCATTTGGTCATGGATTGATGGCCGGGGCACTGCTGTAACCCAACATGGTATCAGAGCCACTCCATAAGCCTTAGTTAACTCATTGCGACATTAGAAATCAGCCGTTTTTGTCGTGCAAAAACCGCCGACAAAAACTGTTCCGAAAACTTAAAGTTTGAGATGTTTCACGCCCCGCGGGCTCACGGTTTGAACTGAGAAGCCGCGTGGTGTTGCATGGGCACCCCTGGGAAACCCCGGGGGGACCGAACGGCTGGTCTCACTCCCCAAGACTATAGGGTTCCTAGGCACACTTGTGAAGGTTCATAAAGCATCAAACATGCCCGAATAAAATTTTAGATGTGCCGAACAACCCAAAGCCGGGATCTTTGCTAGATTATTAGGGTTTAACATGCAAGATAACATCTTTAATACTAAGTGTGAGGGATTAAAACCTTTGTAGTCCGCTCCTTCGCTTCACAAGCTCCGAGTAGAAGTCCCTTCGCCGCGATCCACGATCTCCCGGACTCAAGAGAAGCTCCACGACTCGAACGATCCATGATAGCTTGTCGTATTCCTTTTCTCCGATGATCTACGTCGAAGTTGCAATAGCTCAAGCTCTCTCACTCTAATGAGGTGAACACCCTAATCTAATGGGCTAGATTAGATGAGGATGAGGGAGTAGTATTTATGCTTTCTTTTTATATCATTTTCTCATAAGAAATCATCACAAAAGAAATCACAAGTGAGCTCTCTCAAAAACTCAAGAGAGAAGAAGATGAAGAATAATGAGATAATTCCTTTTGTGATGAATAGTAAATAAGAATATATGATTTATATGGAACCTGGTCAAGGATGATAGGCTTAACCTTTGTAGAGAATAAACTAGAGCTAGGTTTTGGTTAGGTTAAGGATAAGTATCAACCATAATATCTTAACCAAGACAAAAGGAAATCCTTCTGGAATAATCAAGAAGGAGCTAACCCTAATCAAACCCTAATCTCTTTTTATCATCCCTAAACATGTTTCATAATAAATCATATCATGTCACAATAATATATATCACATATATATATTATATATTTGCAACAAAAGAAAATAATACATTTAACATATATCGCATATATATCAATGTATTAATCCGGTGAGAAAATGAAATAATAAAGCGAGCCAATATTAGATAATGTAATACAATATATCATATATATCATTATACATTAAATCATCGAATCAACACTTGATCCGACGATCCGGCTATATCGAATATAATCGACTAATATATCATGTACCGATTCATCGAATCAACACTTGATCCGATGTCCCGGTTCATATCTAAATATCGCGAGAATATAATACGGTATCTCATATCGTTTTATCCTCGGTCCTGCACATATCACATATGTGCCTCTACTCCGTTTTGCCTGAGCCAAGAAACCTCTGTATAGGACTCTAAAGAATCGTCAATACGCCGGTAGCAGGTGATGATCATATCAAACACCCATAAGCGGTCAGCTGAACGTAACAGCCACCCAGGTATTGAGCGATCAGAAGATCAACAAGCTAGCCGGTCCGTTCTCCTGTGAATCCAATCAGTAACACTCCCGTACAGTCCGGTCTGTTCGTCTGATATGTCGCATATCAAGTCTAGGGGTGGTATACGTCAGACCCCAATAACTGATAAGTCGTGTCGATGTGAGGCTCATAACAGGTCGAGAAACTACTGATAACATTTACCAGTATATCTCTATATCAGCCCTGGCCAGGGACTTCCAGTTATAGCCAATCGAACACAGCACAACATCAACTCCCTATACCGGGAGAGACGAATCCCCTCCTATCGCTCATTGCCTCCATGTGATTCGGGACTGTACCCAAAAGCCACCGTTTTTCACGCCCTCTTGGACGTGGTAAGGTGGAAATCAAAGCACAGTGGGAATCACACAAGACTCTATGACGATCTCGGGTCTACAGACTACCCTGTACCAGTGTCATTGGAGAACTGCCATCTGACGTGTGGTATATCACCATCTAGGAGTTCTCAGCGAGTCCGTCTAGTGTACTCAGTCTCCACTGAGCACCCTTACACCATCTCTGATGTCAAACACCGATGGATATGGGATCATCCATCGCCCATCACATGGGTCAAGATGCGTATACGCTAGTCTACTTTGGTGTATCGATGCCCTGTCTCGATATACACTCGACTAGGAACAGTTATAGGATGTACTCATCGACTACCGTGGCCCCACTAGTATGATTTCATCATAATCCCAGTAGTCGAGTACAGATCCTAAGGGCTTTATCAACATGTGAGAGAAAGACAGTAAACCAATACAAGTCAACATGTTAAGATAAAGTGAAACCAAATAGCATACTATCATGACGAGCAAGAAAGTCCTCTCTGTATATATCCAAGCATCCATCATAATATACATCATATGTACAACAATGGCCTCTAGGGCATATACATAACTAACAGTCTCCCACTTGCACTAAGGCCAGCTGCTGTAGTATCTCATACCTAGCATCCCGAATAATCTCTCAAACTGTATCTGGAGAATAGCCTTCGTGAGTGGATCCGCAGTGTTTTCCTTCGTATCTACTCTCCTGACCTCGATCTCCCGGCGATCAACTATCTCCCTGATCAGGTGATACCGCCTCAGAATATGTCTGGACTTCTGATGGGATCTGGGTTCCTTTGTCAAAGCCACGGCTCCATTGTTATCGCAATATAAAGGTTTTGGATGCTCAATGGATGGAACCACACCAAGTTCACTAATGAACTTCTTAACCCAGGCAGCCTCTTTGGCAGCATCGTTGGTAGCGATGTATTCAGCCTCCATCGTCGAGTCTGCAACGGTATCCTGTTTGGAACTCTTCCAACATACCGCCCCTCCATTGAGGGTAAAGACAAATCCCGAGTGCGACTTAGAGTCGTCCTTATCACTTTGGAAGCTGGAATCGGTAAAGGACTCCATCCGGAGTTCTCCATTACCATACACCAAGAACATGTCTACAGTCCTTCGCAAGTACTTGAGAATATTCTTCACAGCTGTCCGGTGACTCTCTCCAGGATCTGCTTGATACCGACTCACTACACTTAGTGAGTATGCTACATCGGGTCTGGTACATAGCATCGCATACATGATAGAGCCTACTGCCGAAGCATAGGGTATCCCTTGCATGCGAGCTCTTTCCAAATCAGTCTTGGAAGACATCTCTTTGGAGAGAGTGAGTCCAGAGATCGTGGGTTGGTTCCCACGCTTGGATTCTTCCATACTAAACCTCTTTAGTATGGTGTCAATGTACCGGGATTGGGACAATCCCAATATCCATTTGGATCTATCTCTATAGATCATTATTCCCAATATGCAGGAGGCATCACCCAGATCTTTCATTGAGAATCTATGTGATAAGAAGAGCTTGACTGATTGCAGCATAGGAATATCATTTCCTATCAAGAGTATGTCGTCCACGTACAATACGAGGAAGACAACCTTACTCTCTGCTACCTTTTTATAGATACAAGGTTCACCTATGTTTTTGATGAAGTCAAACTCTTTGACTACAACATCAAAACAGAAGTTCCAACTCCGCGATGCTTGCTTCAACCCATAAATGGATTTAAGCAGTTTACATACCTTTCCGCTGCTCCCACTATCTACGAAGCCCTCTGGCTAAGTCATGTACACGCACTCTTCTAAATCACCATTTAGAAAGGCGGTCTTAACATCCATTTGCCAGATTTCGTAGTCATGGTATCCAGCAAAGGCAAGTAAGATCCGGATGGACTTAAGCATAGCCACTGGAGAAAAGGTTTCGTCATAATCCACACCTGGTCGTTGACGAAAACCCTTTGCTACAAGTCTAGCTTTGAAAGTCTCAACTTTTCCATCTACACCAAATTTCTTTTTAAAAATCCACTTGCTCCCAATGGGTTTTACCCCTTCAGGAGCATTTTCTAAAGTCCATACTTTATTGGTGTACATGGATTCCATCTCAGATCGCATTGCATCCAGCCATTTCACAGATTCACCACTTGTGATGGCCTGCTCGAAACTAGTCGGGTCATCATTTTCCATGATGCAATCCTTGCTTCCACCATCAATGAGAAAACCATAATATCTCTCAGGTGGACGAGAAACCCTACTAGATCGGCGGAGAGGCTGAGCTTCGTCGGGTACTACTGAATCTTCTGGTTCCAACAAATCATCAGTTGTAGTTTGTGGTGCTGGAACCTCTTCCATCTCTACCTCTTTGCCACTAATTTCTTTTGCAAGAAATTCCTTTTCCAAAAAGGTGGTATGTTAAGCAACAAACGCTTTTTGTTCCTCAGCGTGGTAGAAAAAATATCCTTGAGAATTCTTTGGATATCCCACAAATTTGCAAAGAACTGATCGTGCCTCGAGTTTGTCTGGATTTTGCCTTTTGACATAGGCCGGACAACCCCATATCTTAACTCGTTTAAAATATGGTCTCTTCCCACTCCATATCTCATATGGTGTGGTAGGTACAGATTTAGACGGAACTAGATTCAATATGTATATGGCTGTCTCAAGCGCATACCCCCAGAAGGAAATAGGTAACTCAGCTTCGCTCATCATAGATCGCACCATATCTAATAGAGTGCGATTTCTTCGTTCCGATACACCGTTGTGCTGTGGTGTATAAGGAGGAGTAAGCTAAGAGAGAATCCCATTCTCTTTTAGATAATCTAGGAATTCATTGCTTAAGTATTCACCTCCTCGATCAGATCGAAGAATCTTAATACTTTTGCCCGTTTGATTCTCTACTTCATGCTTATATTCTCTGAATTTCTCAAAAGCTTCAGACTTGTGTTTCAACAGGAACACATGCCCGTATCTAGAGAGATCGTCAGAGAATGTAATGAACTAGGAAGAACCGTTCCTGGCGTGTGTAGACATGGGACCGCATACATCACTATATACCAGTCGTAAGAGTTCCGTAACTCTTTCTCCGTGTCCACTAAACGGAGCTTTGGTCATTTTTCCTTTGAGACATGAATGGCAAGTATCATAAGATGAAAATTCGAATGAATTCAAATATTCATTTTTATGTAACTTATCTAGCCGTATCTCATTGATATGGCCAAGTCTATAATGCCATAAGAAGGATTCGTTCATTTCTGAACTTTTCCTCTTGTGTGTGTTTTGTATATTGAGGACTCTATTTTGATTTAGAATGAATATGCCATTATGTAACGAGCCTGATGCAATCAACTTTTGATCTAGGAATATGTTCGTAACATTATCCTTTACTAAAAAATTATATCCTTCTTTACTTAATAAAGAAACTGATATAATGTTGCACATCATGTTCGGTATATAATAGCACTCATTTAGAATCAGTGTATTACGACTTGGCAATACTAGGTGATATTCGCCAACTGCTTTGGCTGCAATACTTGCACCGTTCCCTACTTGAACGGAATGATCACCCTTTCCCAGTTCTCTACCTTTTCGTAGCCAATGTAACCATTTACATATGTGGGATCCTGATCCGGTATCTAATACCCAGGACGTAGGGTGAACTGAGAAACAGTCCTCAATAACTAACACACCTGAAGAAGATGCATCAGCATGCATGTTTGTTTGGGCGGCTTGAGAATCCAGATATTCTCCTATTCCCTCTTCAGTCTTATAACTCTTATAAGAAAGAACGGGTCCAACGTTCCCCTGCTCAGTATAATAAGCGGGTTCAGTCAATACATCCATATTATTATCTTGATTATGGCCTGACATGGTCGCTACCTGGAGAGAGAGAGAAGAAAACACTTTAGCGTATGCTCTTGCAAGATTAGATTGGTTATTATCTTATCTAATCAGGATGTCTCCCACTGTTTTTATCAAATCTACCTTCAAACCCTAAAAGGTAAGATTAGCCGGGATTAATTACACCCTACAATTTCGTCAATCTTTCAGCCAGATCAGTGTCGGTACTTGAGGGAGGTTCCCCGTGCTTTCGCACGGACCTAATTAAAGTAAACCTCATTTTCCCAGAGGCGTAACCCCGTTAACACTTTTCTAGACACCTACTTGATCGGCTAATTGTCCTGTGTAAAACTCTCCCAGGAGTAACTCTTACTCGCAGTGGGTATCGGGATCCAACTATCTCATAGGAGGTATGCAATCTCATTGCAAATTTCAACACTTGAAATTCCCGATAATATTTTTCCCCTAGCGATCTATGAACTTGACTAAGTCAACAAACCATAAATCGCAAGTCAAGTTCAACCTGTACATTTCCCGATTGAATTAAACCCACCCGTACGACCCTTGACTGAGTCAACAAGGCCGTGTGAATACCCTAATCCAATCACATCTCATGTTTTAGCAGATAAACACTACTTAGCTACCGTACACTACGCCTTGACTAAGTCAACAAACATAGCACGAATACTAAATAATATCTATCTGAAATGACGGAGGGCTACGCGGGTTTTTCAGAAAACCATGAGCATAATGAACTTGATATCGTCGTAGAATCATGTGAAATTTTGAAATGGAGTGTTTTTGAGGCTTTCATTAGTTTTGCTAAAGAGGTCACTCCCAGTGAAGGGATCTCGGCCCTTTCCTCATCGAATAAGGTGCAGGACATATCATATATATCACTGTGCAAAGCAAAACTCTAAAAGCAATCAAAAGACAAACCGAGTTTTGTAGCATCTGCCAGTTTCGCTAAAGAGGTCACTCCCGGTGAAGGGATCTCGGCTCTTTCCTCATCGAATAAGGTGCAGGGTATATCATATATACCACTATGCAAAGCAAAACTGTAGCTACCCTTTTTATAAAGTTTTGATTCTACAACATCTTTTAGGTTTCTTTTCTTTTTATTAATCTCATTAATAAAATCCCATCAGCTTATGCTTCCTAAGCATCACAGAAGAAACGAAAGCAGTAATATTTATATATCAGCATATATATATATATATATATATATATATATATATATATATTATATAAGCATTCGTCTCAGGCAGTAATATGATCTCATCATAGAACATTGCAGCAGAAGAACATATATGAAATATTGGATATACTAGGACGTCCGTGTTTTCAATACGGGCCTGTATAAAACATGGATTCCACGGTTGTGATGAATAACCAAACCCACATCCCTAGACCCCTACGAGAGCGGCAAGTAACACTGCCAATTCTAGGGTTAGGAGACTCGGTCTCGACTCCTCGAGATGGCCTCCCACTGGACCCTAGAACCCGGTTACTTGTGCTCCCCTCCTTGGGTCTACCTAATGCGGAAAAGTAAATAATATACAATGGTGACATCAACCTCATCCCGGAAGTGCCCCAATAAAAGAATATTACATACAATTGAATTTTACATGAATGAATATAAAAACCCTCATCTCACATAAAACCCCCGGCTATTCATAACACGACGATCCAATATAACATATCACAGCAACACATAATATCACATATCATCAACGTAAGTAAGTATGCATACACCGATCGTCGTTGTCGTATAGCAACGAAAACCGGCAATACAACTACATACTACACTTACGGTCACAGAAAAGAAATTGTAAAACTACAATATTTGGAATCCACAATCACTTTAGACATCGTAAATCCGAAATATCACATACTTCGCATTTCATGCCTAACTCTATGAATTCCACATATTGTATCACATTCTAGATAAATAGACAGTATTAAACTTTTCGAACAGATAATCAAATACCTAAAATTTCCTAAATAGCTCAACACTTGAGCGGAGTTCAAAAGTTCCAGAATACGTTAGCAACGGTCCAGCCGTAGAAGGGTCAAGCCAACGCCTCACATATGGCACGCCGTACTGCCTCAAACCCTAAGGTTCAAAAGGCAGTTCAAGACGGTCACATAATCGAGTTAAGGTTTGTTGTCTTCTAGAGGGTCCATCGCGTCACATGCACGTTTTTCCGAAAGATTAAAACCCGAGAAAAATTCAACACTTGAATGTTTTTCGTGCCGGGAAAAATTGAGTTAATGATATCCGTTCGAACATTTTAACAGTTTCTAAATATACGGAAATATAATAACGAATTTAAATATTCCGATCGAATCTACGATTACAAAATAAACCCCAGAACACTCAACTCTTGAGTCAATTTAAAAATACCCATAATTAAGAACTAACAGAATTAGAAATTACTGTGCAAACAGACAGGCAAAAAACAACTGTACGGCCGCGGATCCGCGGCCCAAGCAAGGATTGGCCGCGGTTCCACGGTGGTCCGTACACATTACACTGTCGTTTTGCACCATAATTCTTATAATTTCCTGCTGTTATTTTTAGATTTTTTTAATTCAGAAAAATCACAGTTTTTGAAAAATATCCAGAGAGGGGGTAAACTTTGTCGGTTCGGGTTCGATCGGAGTTTTAACTTCGTAAACACGTCGCCTAATGCTCTAGCTAGGCTCTGATACCACTGTAGGGTTCCTAGGCACTCTTGTGAAGGTTCATAAAGCAACAAACATGCCCGAATAAAATTTTAGATGTGCCGAACAACCCAAAGCCGGGATCTTTGCTAGATTATTAGGGTTTAAATTGCAAGATAACATCTTTAATACTAAATGTGAGGGATTACAACCTTTGTAGTCCGCTCCTTTGCTTCACAAGCTCCGAGTAGAAGTCCCTTCGCCGCGATCCACGATCTCCCGGACTCAAGAGAAGCTCCACGACTCGAACGATCCATGATAGCTTGTCGTATTCCTTTTCTCCGATGATCTATGTCGAAGTTGCAATAGCTCAAGCTCTCTCACTCTAATGAGGTGAACACCCTAATCTAATGGGCTAGATTAGATGAGGATGATGGAGTAGTATTTATGCTTTCTTTTTATATCATTTTCTCATAAGAAATCATCACAAAAGAAATCATAAGTGAGCTCTCTCAAAAACTCAAAAGAGAAGAAGATGAAGAATAATGAGATAATTCCTTTTGTGATGAATAGTAAATAAGAATATATGATTTATATGGAACCATGGTCAAGGATGATAGGCTTAACCTTTGTAGAGAATAAACTAGAGCTAGGGTTTGGTTAGGTTAAGGATAAGTATCAACCATAATATCTTAACCAAGACAAAAGGAAATCCTTCTAGAATAATCAAGAAGGAGCTAACCCTAATCAACCCTAATCTCTTTTTATCATCCCTAAACATGTTTCATAATAAATCATATCATGTCACAATAATATATATCACATATATATATTATATATTTGCAACAAAAGAAAATAATACATTTAACATATATCGCATATATATCAATGTATTAATCCGGTGAGAAAATGAAATAATAAAGCGAGCCAATATTAGATAATGTAATACAATATATCATATATATCATTATACATTAAATCATCGAATCAACACTTGATCCGACGATCCGGCTATATCTAATATAACCGAATAATATATCATGTACCGATTCATCGAATCAACACTTGATCCGATGTCCCGGTTCATATCTAAATATCGCGAGAATATAATACGGTATCTTATATTGCTTTATCCTCGGTCCTGCACATATCATATATATGCCTCTACTCCGTTTTGCCTGAGCCAAGAAACCTCTGTGTAGGACTCTAAAGAATCGTCAATACGCCAGTAGCAGGTGATGATCATATCAAACACCCATAAGCTGCAAACGGTCAGCTAAACGTAACAGCCACCCAGGTATTGAGCGATCAGAAGATCAACAAGCTAGCCTGTCCGTTCTCTTGTGAATCCAATCAGTAACACTCCCATACAGTCCGGTCTGTTCGTCTGATATGTCGCATATCAAGTCTAGGGGTGGTATACGTCAGACCCCAATAACCGATAAGTCGTGTCGATGTGAGGCTCATAACAGGTCGAGAAACTACTGGTAACACTTACCAGTATATCTCTATATCAGCCCTGGCCAGGGACTTCCAGTTATAGCCAATCGAACACAGCACAACATCAACTCCCTATACCGGGAGAGACGAATCCCCTCCTATCGCTCATTGCCTCCATGTGATTCGGGACTGTACCCAAAAGCCACCGTTTTGCATGCCCTCTTGGACGTGGTAAGGTGGAAATCAAAGCACAGTGGGAATCACACAAGACTCTATGACGATCTCAGGTCTACAGACTACCCTGTACCAGTGTCACCGGGAACTGCCATCTGACGTGTGGTATATCACCATCTGGGAGTTCTCGTCGAGTCCGTCCAGTGTACCAAGTCTCCACTAAGCACCCGTACACCATCTCTGATGTCAAACACCGATGGATATGGGATCATCCATCGCCCATCACATGGGTCAAGATGCGTATACGCTAGTCTACTCTGGTGTATCGATGCCCTGTCTCAATATACCCTCGACTAGGAACAGTTATAGGATGTACTCATCGACTACCGTGGCCCCACTAGTATGATCTCATCATAATCCCAGTAGTCGAGTACAGATCCTAAGGGCTTTATCAACATGTGAGAGAAAGACAGTAAACCAATACAAGTCAACATGTTAAGATAAAGTGAAACCAAATAGCATACTATCATGACGAGCAAGAAAGTCCTCTCTGTATATATCCAAGCATCCATCATAATATACATCATATGTACAATAATGGCCTCTAGGGCATATACATAACTAACAAATACCACCACAAGGTGGTCTTGGCGGTGGGGACCCAAAACTGCCCCACCTTGGGCAGTTTCGGGTCTGCCTCACCCCCTGGCCACCTCGTGGTGGCCTCAGGGGTGGGGTACCCCCTATAGGTCCCTAACTCGATGTTAATTTCATTCTCTAACTCCCCGCGAAGGTTCTGGTCCGTTTCGTTTTGATTCGGACTTCCGAATTGGCTTTAAACGGTCGGTTTTTGGAACTTTTGCTCACTGTTTTTTCATAGTTTTGGAAATTGGTTTAGTTTCCTAATTGCGTGCGGAATTCTAATGTCGTAGTTTACCATACATACATTACTATCTATGACCGTGAATGTCATTAGAGTGGTACAACTCGTCTAATTGCTATATGACTTTTAGACGGGTTTGCGAATGTGACATTCCCGTTGATGTTCTGTGTTGTGCTGTGGTTGTGGCGGGATCGTCGTGTGGATAGCTTGGGTGCAACGGTAGTACAGTTTGGGTTTATTTGTACATTTGATATTGCGGGACGAGTGTCCGACATGTAGACTGCCGTCACTTCCAGTTTGTATATTAATTTTTTTGGGCACGACCGGGTTGAGGTCGATGTCACCGTTGTACATATTCTTTTCTTTTCTGTACTAGGATTACTCCACGGTGGAGTGCACGGTTAGCCGGGTTCTAGAGGGAAACGGGCCCACATCTGATGGCGGTGAGACGGAGGGGGCCTCACTCTAGAATTGGCGGGCTATTCGCCGCACTCATAGGGGGTATAGGTTGACCCAAGGAAGGATGATCAAGTTACCGGATTCCGTGAAGTGCCGGGTGGCCCATTCACGTTGTTGATTGGGGTTGCCTCACTTCTGGGATTGGCAGATAACTTGCCGCGCTCGTAGGGGTCTAGGTTTTCATTGCACAGGCTATCCACACGACCAGAAGAACGCTGGGTTTCACTTGCGGCTCAAAGGAAACTCGGGGCTCCCAGATTATCAGTATTGTTCTGTAATGCTTATCGCTATTATGTGATGTTGCATATATCATGCCTGGAACGATTATTATATATTGTTATATATATACTAGTAGATGTTGTATATGTTTTACACCCGCACTATTCCAGCCCCCGCTCAGTCGTTAGTTAAGTAACCTAACGGGTGATGATGGGGCCTAGTGGCGAATGCAGATGGCATATACGTACATCATATTTTCGTTCTTTTCTGGTGTGATTAATTGATGGGACTACGTTGATTCTGATCAATGCAAAGATAAAACAAACCTATATATGATGTTGTTGGAAATTTTTTCAAAAGCTGTTATTACAAGGACGTTTTCTTTTGTATTGCACAGCGGTATTCTGTAACACTTTGGATTTCCGTTAGAATATTTTTCGTGATAATTAGTAATTGTACGTGTTATTATATATGTGTTCATAGGATTATTAGTTATTTTAGTCGGGTTTACTAATTATATTTAGTCGTGTTAGCAAATTGGAAAATTTTCCTTTGCAGTGTACACTTGCACACTTAGCCATTTTTGTGACTTAGGGTTTTTGGTATAACATGTTAACCATTCTTTTGTTGCATGGTTCATTGTAATCCCCCACCCTTTAATCAAAACAAAACCCTTTTTATAATTCAAAAATCCAATTAAACAATTGAGAGCATGGTGTTAGGTAAGAGGTTGACTTTTTTGACCCCATTTCTTTCTCTTCTCTCTCTCTTCTCCTCACTTCAGAAAATTCTGGAGATTTCAGCAGAAAACCTTAGCTTTCCTTCATCTTTTCCTCTTTTTTCACTTCTCCTTGATTCCCAAACAAAACCCTACTCAAATCAACACTTTTCCTTCACAAAACCATGGAAAAAGGGGCTTTTTGGGGTGTTTGAAGGCAAATCTGCACACTAGAGAGAAGAGCTGGGACTTTTGGTGTTTTGTAAGGCTGTTAGAAAGTATTAACTCATGTTAGCACATCTTTTCCTTAAATTTGTAGTATTGTTTAGCAAAAATCTCATTTTTGTGCATTTTTAGTGATATTAAAGGATATTTGTGATTCACATGTTAGATTAGGGTTTTGTTAGTTTAGTTAGCTCTATTATGTGTTATTAGAGCTATTTTAGGCCTGGTTTGTTTCAGTTTGCACAGAAATACCACAAAGTTCCATTTTAGTGCAAAAGTGTGGATTTTAACTTGATTTAAGGCTCTGTAGGATCTGCTACTACCCGAGATGTTTCAGAGCAAAACTAGATATTACTGTAGCATGTATGGGGGGTATAGAGTGCACACACCAAACCTGGGAGCCCACCCCCTACCCAGGCCGCCGGAATATTCATTCTGGCCGCAATTTGCGGCCAGATGGGTGAGTTGGGATTTGGGGTTTGGGTCACTGGAGTCTGCTGCTATGTGGGTTATTTTGGTATATATAGTTTTACAATATCATTTCTGTATTAAAATCTGTAGGTGAATACCTATTTTCCCGTATTTTAATCTTCGCGACACGCGTGATACGTGTGTATGGGTTTTGGGTTTCTGCGTATCGCGACGCGTCGGAGTGGCTTCAGGTGCGTAATCACACGTTTTAGCGTATCGCGCACACGCGCGCTTGGTTCACGACACGAGTTACTAGTTCGTCTTTAATGTCGTGTTTGTGTGACTTCAAGCTTATGTATGATATATATTGTGTAATTCTAGGTTCGTAGGCTAGTACAGCGGACGCCGCGCAGAAGGGGAAACAAGTTGTTGGCTATACCTAGCGAGAGACTACGGTGAGTAGATTTAACATCTACGGGGATATCGCCCGCATGGCGTTCTACGTCAGGGCTGATAGGACCTTATAGCTACATTTACATACATTGACTGTTCATGGCTACTATTTAGTGCATACTGCATTCCCTGCTATATGGATATCAACTAGAATTGATAGAACACCGCACCGTTACTAACGGTTCATGTTGGACGAGCACTATCCTGCATGTTACACACACACCGTTAGTAATTGCCATGACACTCACACTGTAGAATTTCCTTCGGATCATTATGTTGTAGCTTATCTTTATGTGACTTGACATGATATTCATACTTGATGCACATATCACATCGGATCATTGACTTGCATATTGGTTTGGATTATATGTGATTTCTAGATTTGGGAACCGTGGCTATTTCAAATATGTAATCATTTAAAAACCCGGTTCCCTTTATATGATATTTCGGTGCGTCCACCATGTGTTTCCTCGGTGCTAGAGTGATATATGTGAACCCGAATCGAGGAGCTGGTTGAGGCCGATTACGGGTACATGGAGGACCCGGTATGGTACCCCGGGGCGAGAACGGTTTCGCTGTATAGTAGACGGTGAGCCTGGCAGAGGGACTACTACCTACCGTTGATTGGTTGGACCTGACAGTTATCCGAAGGATACTGATCAGAGTCGATGGATGGATGCGGGATGATCCGTACTGCCGGGGCCGAGGGCCGATACCGCAGACGGAGCCCGTGGGCTGACCCGGACTGACGGGGCCCGATGGATGAGGATTTGCGTGTCGATGCTGGACACGAGTATTTATGATATTTGGGTGCCGATGTTGGGCACTCGTGATTCACAGAGATTTACAGGATTAGAGGGCCGATGGGAGTGCCGGCGCCAGAGCTATTTGGGGGATCTGGGTGCATTGATGGACACCGATTATATATTCCACGTTGACATTCCGTGTAGATGTTATATTGCCCATGTTCAGCATTTACTATTGTACCTCATCCTGTAGTTATATTACCTGATAGAGCACTTGCATGATTATTGCACATACTGCTTATCACATATTGATATCATCTATTGGCATATGATAGAGTACCGCAGTACGTGCATGCTCGCAATTACCTTTATATGTTATCTCTATTCACGAGTTGGCAACTCACCCCCGTTGTGCCACAGTGTTTGCAGGTTACCCTTCGGAGTAGTCGCGGCAGGCTGCGTTTTGCATCTTTTGACACAGATACCCCCATAGTTCGTGTACTAGCTCTTTTGCTGATAGGTGGGTTTTGTGCGGTATCTGTTTATCTTTCAGTTATGTACAATGTTGTATCTAGTATTCTCCATCTACCATTTATGTATTTGACTTAGAGACAGTGTGAGGACGGTGATGTATATTATTTGTTTTCTGGTGTCGTGCTTGTTGTGAGCCGACTGTATAATGTTCCCACTTATGGATCTTGATCTTCGCTACGGCGTCGTATATTGGTACCTTGGTGATTATTTACTTAGATTTCTTAACATGTTAGTAAGTGCTTTCATTTAAAACTTGTAACACTCTATACTTTTACTGGTTTGATTTCTGGGTTTTCGGTTCACTTAGTCGTGTTACGCCTGTAGACGTTACGTGGTTAAGTGTCGGTCACGGGACAAACTTTGGGTCGTGACAAAGTTGGTATCAGAGCGTAGGTGTTCCCCTCCGAATGGCGGACGAGACTGGGCGTCTCGCCTGAGATTCGGGGCAGATTCTAATTGGTGCTATCCGTCCACCTCTCCGAGGATGCCAAGTTGATTTATGGCACCATGTATCGAAGGTTTGAACGGATGCGTCCGATGTAGCAGACTTCGTCAGATTCCTCCTTGCTTGAGGGGTTTTTTTATTGTGGGGACGCTCTTCCCTGCAGGCGCAAGCCGCTGCAGTTAATTACGCTACCGCGTCGCGGTAACAACTTTCTCCTTCTCCAGATGGTCACTTCGTGTCGTGTGTGTTTGTTTTGTGTTTTGTTGCCCGTGGATTGTATACGGAGACCGAGTTATGTCGTCGCCCGTAGGGCGTGGACTAGTCCAAATCCGTATTATCTTAAATTTGGGTTTGGGGGTTTGGTTTGAGGATACGTTAGCCATATTTGAGGCTAAGATCAACTCAAACATTTGTTAAGGATACGTTAATCTAACTTGAGTCTAAGATCAACTTAACGGGATCTTATAGATCTGACAAAAGAGCATTTGGGCTCCATTGTTCCAGTTTAGGGACATAGTGGTCCATTGCATGTATGGCCGTCGGGACCCGTTACCTCTTTGACGGCGTTGAAGGATTACAACGACAGGTGTCAAAGGAGTTCCGAGATGTAACCTTGAACCAAAGTAGATTGGGAGGATTCATAGTCCAGTCTGTTTGAAGGTTTAAGGATACGTTAGCCATATTTGAGGCTAAGATCAACTTAAACGGGATCGTTTAGATCCGGCAAAAGAGCATGCGTGGCTCTATTGTTTCAGTTTAGGGACATGGTGGTCCATTGCTAGTTTAAGGACATTGCGGTCCATGGGTAGTTTAAGGACATTGCGGTCCATGGGTAGTTTAAGGACATTGCGGTCCAATGTTAGTTTTAAGACATCTCGGTCAAGGTTAAGGACGTCGTAGTCCATGGGTTTAAGGACCCCACAGTCCGTTGTTAGTTTTAAGACATCTCGGTCAATTTTAAGACATCTCGGTCAAGGTTAAGGACGTCGTAGTCCATGGGTTTAACGACACCACAGTCCGTTGTTAGTTTTAAGACATCTCGGTCGAGGTTAAGGACGTCGTAGTCCATGGGTTTAAGGACCCCACAGTCCATTGTTAGTTTTAAGACATCTCGGTCAAGGTTAAGGACGTCGTAGTCCATGGGTTTAAGAACCCCACAGTCCATTGTTAGTTTTAAGACATCTCGGTCAAGGTTAAGGACGTCATAGTCCATGGGTTTAAGGACCCCACAGTCCATTGTTAGTTTTAAGACATCTCGGTCAAGGTTAAGGACGTCGTAGTCCATGGGTTTAAGGACTCCACAGTCCATATCAATGTGTGGTCATCGGGACCCGTCACCTCTTTGAAGACGTTGAGGGATTACAACGCCAAGTATTAAAGGAGTGAAGAGATGTACCCTGGAACCGGAGTGGATTAAATAGTCTTTGGCCCAATTTGGGATCAAGACCAATTAATTATATTTGGAGCCCATTAGCCCAGTTAATTACGAATTGAGGACTTATGGCCAGCTTGGGCTAAGTCCAATCATGTCTGGGACATCGGCCCTCCTGTTGGTCCCTTGAAGGAGAGGTTTTGCCTCTGGCCATTTTGCCAATTAGGCCAATGACTAGTGTTAAACACTAAAGAACAATCAGTGTTGAACACTGGGAATGAGATTGATAAGTCAATGTTTAACAGTAAAAGATAGTTGGTGTTAAACACCAGCAACAAGGCTTTCAAATTAGTGTTAAACACTAAAACAGATCAGTGTTAAACACTGGCAACAGAAATCTCAAATTAGTGTTGAACACTAAGGTAATCGGTGTTGAAGGTAATCGGTGTTGAACACTGCAATTAAAGTTCTTCGGTTAGTGTTGAACACTAAGGCCAAACAGTGTTTTAATACTGGATTCAGGGGTTCCAATTTAGCGTTAGACGCTAAGGCAAGAGGGGTCACATGGTAGCACGTGAGGGCGCCCTCCCTTCGTTTGTTCTGCTGAGAATATCAAATCTTTTGGGGCATCACGTGCCATCACGTGACGGGTGTTTAAATGGAGTATGTTAAAGCCTCTGCCAAGGGTCACGTGGGTCACGTGAGGCACTGCTTCAAAGGGGCTTTTCTGTAGATCTTTTTGGGGGTCACGTGGTGACACGTGACCCTGCCTCTATGTATGTTTTTTAGAAGATCTGTTAATCCCTTTCAGGAATTAAATTCCTCGTAGGGTTAAACCCTGACTATAACTTCAGAGGAATTAAATTCCTACTTCCTTTTGAAGATTTATATTCTGGAATAGAGTTGAACTCTGAATTTTCTGTAGGAATTAAATTCCTCATATATATGAAGAACTGAATAGGGTTAAACCCTAATAAAAGCTTTAGGGAGTTCAACTCCCACTCTCTGTTAAAGAATTATTCTGGGGAATGAGATTAAGGGAATTAAATTCCTGTTGTTTTAACAGAACTATGTTCTTAACTAGGGTTAAACCCTGATTCTTTTCATTCTGAAGGAATTAAATTCCCATAACACAGGGTCAAACCCTAATTTTGTTTTGAAGGAATTAAATTCCTATAGTTCTGTGAGAATTAAATTCTCGTGCTTCCATTCCCTCTCTATGCTTTTGATCTGCATGGCAGGATCTCAACCCATTGAGAATTAAATTCTCAACTCAAGGGGAGATGTGCACTTTACAGATCCTCCACCAAGGAGAGAACTATGTTCTTCTCTTTTATATCAGAGTTAAACTTTGTTGAGAATTAAATTCTCTTTTCTTTCATAAAGCCTTCCCTTTCTTACCTAGGGTTTTCTTTTGCAGAAGATCCAAATTCCTCCAAAGTATCAAGGCTCTCTCTTTTCTCTTCCCTCTGCATATATCTTTTTTGTGTGTCTCTTGGCTCCTATTTATAGGAGAAGCAGCCGAGTCAATTAGTTTTGGTGAATCTTTCATTGGGAGATTTGATTTATATTCACCATTCGTTTTGGACCTTTGGATTATTAGGTGAATTTTATTCACCATTGGATTTTAAATCCAGGGATTCTCCTTTGTTATTTTGGTTAGATTTTACGGGAAAATCTTTCCAAATTCGAGATTTTCCCATAGATAGATGATATTTAATCACCTTTAAATCTCTAATTCAATCGGTTGCTTTGGAAAGATTTAAGAGGTCTTTTCTCAGAATTTAATTCTGTTAACAGATAGGCTTTGAAAGCTGGTCACGTGTGGCCACGTGACCCTTGGTCACGTATGGGCACGTGACCCCCTTGGAACGAGCCCTCTTCTTTCTTTCTGCGCTCTGCTTTCTGGTCGCTGCTTAGCTGTCACGTGCCACCACGTGACAACTGGTCACGTGTGAGCATGTGACCCTGTCCTGGAGCCTTTTTCTTGATTCAATCAGGGAATTGAGTCTGCCGCTTTTGAGTGTCACGTGCCAACACGTGACCCTGGTCACGTGGGAGCACGTGACCCTTTCTGAAGCCCTTTTCTTCGATGTAGTTGGGAAACTGAATTTGCCGTGCCGATGATTTTAGATGTCACGTGCCAACACGTGACTGCTGGTCACGTGTAAGCACGTGGCCCTTTTCTGAAGCCTTTTCCGTAAGCTTTCCTGATTTTAAATCAGGAAACAAATGCCCCCACAGCGTTGTTCTCACGTGTCCCCACGTGAGTGCAATGCTGTCCCCTTTTGTGACCGTTGGATTCCTCAAGGGATTTGGGGAAATGAAACGTTTCCGTCACCTCCTATAAATACGCATGTTTCTTCAGAAGTGCCTTCACTTTGTTCATCTTCTTCTTCTGAGAACTTTTTCCCTTGAGAATTTAATTCTCGCTTCCAGAGCTTAGTTCTCTGTCTTGGACATTTTCCAGAGTTTAACTCTGTTGAAGGATCCCTTTTCCTCAGGTAATAATGTTGAACGGTCGAAGCACCTTTGTTTTTTTTTTAAAAGAACTCTCTGGATTTTAAATCCACATTAAGGGTTTCATAAAGAACCCATTTTTTCTTCAATTTCTTTAACCAAATATGAGACCACTTAACCTTCGACAGTAGACCTCTTAGGGTCAGATGATCCTTGGGGAGATGATGATGGCAGTTCAACTCCACGGAATTTAATTCCATCCAAAAATGTTTCTGGGAATTTAATTCCCTTCTCTTAATAAGGAATTTAATTCCTATGAAGAACTCAGTTTCTTCACACGGAGGCTTCTTGGGGTCTCTTGACCCGAGGTTGTCCTTCCGCAATTAAAGAAACAGGAGCTTTCTAATGATTCTCATGACTTTTATTTCAGGTATCATGGATGCCCATCTGTATGGTCTTGACGAGATCATTTCCTATGGGAATATTCTTGCACTGGGCCGCAGTCAGAACCAGGAGTTCACCGATGCTCAGTGTGCTAAGATCATGAGCCGCTTTGACGAGTACAACCATCGGCTACTCCCCCGTCGTTCTTCTCTTCTGAGGCTGATCGTGCTGGCGATCCGGGAGGCACTTCCTCTCTTTTGCACCGGCATACCGCTCAGGGCCTTGGACACTGCTGAGGATAAGGTACATTCGGTGTACCTGATGGGCTTGATCTCAAAGAGGAGGCGAGATCACCTCATTGATCTCTTGCACCAAGCCTTTCAGCAGTCAGCCATACTTGCCGCCTATCGGAGGGTGGAGGATATTCGTGAGGATCCCGACGCTTGCGACCGCGAGAGGAATCATACTCAGGAGGTTCGAAATGCTTGGAGAATCTTGGACAAAGTTAATCTTGAGTTTCTCAACCCATGCCCCGCGTCTGAAGTCTTACCATTGTAAACGTGTCCTCTTTATTTTGTATGAACTTCTCGAAGTATGAGTGACAAGTTTTATTATGTCTTTCCATGTTTGCATGCCTTTCTCTGGGATTTTATCATTTTGCTACTGTTGTTGTTGGTGCTTTTAATATGCAGGGTGCTACTCCATTTTTTGTGTACATCAGGTTTAGGTCTCGCGTGTTCTGGACGTGGGGTCCCTTGATGGGGCTGTTCACAAAATTTTCCCATGCCATATTTTCAGTGCACAATATCAGATGCAGAAAAAGGGCCTTGGAAATAGTTCCATCTCCTTGATTTTCGATGCCTTTCCTTTTTTTGGGCCTTGGAAATTTCTCCACCATGCAAGATTTTCCGCGCACAGCATTTAATGCACTTCTTTATATATGAGGCTATAGCTTTCTTTTCCCTTCACAGAGAGATTTATATTATATTTTTTTATTATTTTGGTGTAATTTGTCTTGAGGAACAAACGAGCGCCATGGCCTGCAATCGCCCTCACGCTCGTCGACAGCCATGGGAAGTTCCTATTGAGGAGATGATCCCCCGCTTTGCTGCTCGGTTGGTGGATCCCTTCCTTACCGACGACGAATGCGACTCAGCCATGTATGAACTCTCGATCCGTAGGGGGTCCCCCCTCCCGATGGGTTCCCTCTGGCTTCGGATGATTCTCACGGCCGTGCTTTCCGACATCCCTCCTCACCCGGCGGAGATGACCCTGGCGATGCTTGACGCGGCGGAAGAAAAGCTCGAGGGCTTTCATGAAGCGTGCCTTATTACTCAGGCTTTGAAGGATTGCTCAATTCATCTGCTGAGCCAGATAAAAGCCCGGCGATCTATTATGTTTACTTTCACGGACGAACATGGAACCAATCGATGGGGAGCGACTCCTCGCGAGAACCGTCGCTTTGACATGCTGGAGAGAGCGGAGAGAGAGATGGAGAACCTTGTTCTTTGTTTTGTTAACCCTTGTGCCATTGATCCCGTGTTTGGTGACCTTTTTCCATTAGCGTAGCATTTTTAAATTAGTCCCTCCTTTTCCTTATGCTTTATACCGAACTTCCATGTAGGCTTGGTACTAGTATGTATGTTTCTGCTTGCATAAATAAACATTATATTCTTCTCATGAGAACTTTCTTTAATTGCAAATGCTATCATCACTTTCCTGCGTATCAGACCTTTTTGGGCGTTATGAATGTTCATACGATTGCAAATGCTATTGTTATTTTTTTGAATGCTCATATGATTGCGAATGCATGCTTGAAATATGTCGAAAATCTTTCTTATTGCCTTTCACGCCAGGTGATTTGAGCGCGTTTTAGATCGATTATTCCTATCGACCGGAAGCTCATTTATACGGTCTTGTAAATGTTTTGTTTCCAAGGTTGCGGTCGCGAGAGTGAGCCTACATGTCCTGATAGGGCAACGCGTGGCGATCATATTGTCGTGCGAGAAAAGGGGTTCGGCCGTAAATTCTCGGAGAGGGAGCTGGTTTCTAAGGCGCTGGGCGAGCTTCAGGCTAGCTTCACAGCCAAAGCCAACAAAGCATACGAACTCTGGCGGGTGCTTCAGGAGTCCATAAAAGAGGTGGTGGCTCTCGATAAAGCTGCCACGTTCACTCGTGAGAGGGTCGAGGCTCATAAAGCCACCGAGAAAGAGCTCGAAGCTCGGCTTGCTTTATATCAGGCTCAGCAAGCTCAGGCGGAGGCTCGTCTTCTGGAGATCTTGCGTCATGAAGCCGTGACTCAGCAACAGAATGATGAGCTGGTAAAATTATTGCACCGCCTGCCGGCTTGAGGACTTGTATCTTTTCCCCTTTTTTGTACATACTCATGGATGAGAGTATCTTTCTTTTTTGTTTCTTTCATGAATTGTACTTTGTATCCATTTTGGTTTATGAATAAAAGATACATTTTTCTTTTCAATGGTGTGTCCCCTTTTTATTGAATGTATTCTGCGGATATTCTATCTTGATCTCCTTGCAGGACAGTGATGGCTTAGGATTCAGGGTTAAGATCTGCTTCCTAAGACTTTTGCATTTTATGAGCCACGAGGGTCTCATAAAGAGTTTTTCTTCCTACAGGTCGAGAGGATCCCATAGGTGTAAGTCCTTCTTAAGAATCGTGAAGATTCTTAAGCGGGTTTTCCCTTGAGAGTCGTAGGGATCTCACAAGAGAGTTTTCTTCCTTACAGGTCGTGAGGGCCTGCAAGTGCTGGATGTGGTCGCCCTTGTCCGTGTTTCACGGGGCCAGGGGGCTGCTCCAGGTATCGTAGTTTAAAGACGTCGCGGTCAAGGTTAAGGACCTCATAGTCCGTGGATTTAGGGACTCCACAGTCCGACGTTAGTTTTAAGACATCACGGTCAAGGTTAAGGACCTCATAGTCCGTGGATTTAGGGACTCCACAGTCCGATGTTAGTTTTAAGACATTACGGCCAAGGTTAAGGACCTCATAGTCCGTGGATTTAGGGACTCCACAGTCCGATGTTTGGTTGCAGGGACCCGTCACCTCTTTGAAGACGTTGAGGAATTACAACGCCAAGTATCAAAGGAGTGAAGAGATGCACCCTTAAACCAAGGCAGAATTCGTAGGGGATCGGGGTGGTTGATCGTTAGTTTTAAGACATCACGGTCGAGGTTAAGGACATCATAGTCCGTGGATTTTAAGGACTCCACAGTCCGGTATTTGCTCTGGATGCTTCACACGGGTTCACTGCCGTGCTTGGCTAGGACCAGGCTCCGCTCTGGGCGTTTTCCGCGGGGTCAAAGAGTGACGTTATCCGCGTTCCACGTAACCAGGAATTTTGCACTAGATGCTTCACACGGGTTCACTGCCGTGCTCGGCGAGAACTAGGCTCCGCTCTGGATGCTTCACACGGGTTCACTACCGTGCTCTGCGAGGACCAGGATCCGCTCTGGACATTTTCCACGGGGTCAAAGAGTGACGTTATCCACGTTCCACGTAACCAGGAATTTTGCACTAGATGCTTTACACGGGTTCACTGCCGTGCTTAGCGAGGACTAGGCTCCGCTCTGGATGCTTCACACGGGTTCACTGCCATGCTCTGCGAGGACCAGGATCTGCTCTGGACGTTTTCCATGGGGTCAAAGAGTGACGTTATCCGCGTTCAACGTAACCAGGAATTTTGCACTAGATGCTTCACACGGGTTCACTGGCGTGCTCGGCGAGGACTAGGCTCCGCTCTGGATGCTTCACACGGGTTCACTGCCATGCTCTGCGAGGACCAGGATCCGCTCTGGACGTTTTCCACGGGGTCAAAGAGTGACGTTATCCGCGTTCCACGTAACCAGGAATTTTGCACTAGATGCTTCACACGGGTTCACTGCCGTGCTCGGCGAGGACTAGGCTCCGCTCTGGATGCTTCACACAGGTTCACTGTCGTGCTCTGCGAGGACCAGGATCCGCTCTGGACGTTTTCCACGGGGTCAAAGAGTGACGTTATCCGCGTTCTACGTAACCAGGAATTTTGCACTAGATGCTTCACACGGGTTCATTGCCGTGCTCGGCGAGGACTAGGCTCCGCTCTGGATCCTTCACATGGGTTCACTGCCGTGCTCTGCGAGGACCAGGATCCGCTCTGGATGTTTTCCACGGGGTCAAAGAGTGACGTTATCTGCGTTCCACGTAACCAGGAATTTTGCACTAGATGCTTCACACGGGTTCACTGCCGTGCTCGGCGAGGACTAGGCTCCGCTCTGGATGCTTCACACGGGTTCACTGCCGTGCTCTGCGAGGACCAGGATCCGCTCTGGAAGTTTTCCACGGGGTCAAAGAGTGACGTTATCCGCGTTCCACGTAACCAGGAATTTTGCTGATTGTATCCGCATTTCAAGGGATGGAGGTTTGACTGTTGGCGATATGTATACTACCGAGCCATGGAACTGGGAGTTGCCGCTGTTCCGCTTAGCTTGAAGTTGTGTCCGTCGTTACGAGACGAGTGTTGGGATGATCTCTAGGTCGCTTGTGACCCGTCGAGATTTAGCTTCTTTCTTTGGTGAAACCTGGGGGGGAGGTATATTCCCTTTTTGTTTACGCCCTTGGATTGTGTATAGGGTGTGATGGAACATCACCTGTAGGGCATAAATTTTATTTTTATTTTATTTGTTTTTCCACGATGCTCTATCGTTTCAGCTTTTCTATCGCGAAGGTCGCGATTGCCCCATCATTTCGGCTATTTTTCGCGGTGCCCAATCATTTCGGCTATTTATTTATTTTCTACTCGCTGCTTTTTATTGTGAGTTGCCCCATCATTTCGGCTTTTTTTTTATGCATACATTTTTGCTTGCTGCTTTTTATTGCAAGTTGCCCCATCATTTCGGCTATTTCGTATGCATGCGTGGCTCGCTAGCTTTTTTCGCCGCAAGCTTGGATTTTAGACACCGATTTCAGCATCAGCACCGCTACAACTGGGATGTTGCCAGGAGCGAATCATCATTTGCCTCTGTCGATATTGAACAAAGGTGGCTTAGCAAACAGGGTCAAGGGTCCTGTCGACCAAGGCTTTTGACTTCATGAGCCGTAAGGGTCTCACAAAGGTATTTCTCCCTACAAGTCGTGAGGATCTTGTAGGTGTATTTTCTCCCTAGGGATCGTGAGGATTCCTAAGTGTATATTCCTATGCAAGTCGTAAGGATCCTACAAGAGGGCTTTCTCCTTATGGGTCGAGAGGACCTACAAGGGTTGCTCATCATATGGACATATCCCTAGTCACGGGTGGGACTTTGCTGGGGAAATGTTTATTCGCGCCCGTGGATTGTATACAAGGGTCAGTATTGAGCCCCTTGTAGGGCAATATCGAAGGTTGTGGGGGATTTGCTTAAGAACAGGTTTAGGTTTATGTAACTTAAGACTTTCAAGTCTTATGAGCCGTGAGGGTCCCATAAGAGAATTCTCCTTACGAGTCGTAAGGATCTCGCAAGTGTATTTTCTTCTTAGGAATCATGGGGATCCCTAAGTGTGTTGCTCCTTTGTGAGTCGTAAGGATCTCACGCGGGTGGTTTCTCCTTACAAGGTCGAGAGGACCCTATAAGTGTCTTTTAACGAGGTTGCGCCCTTTCGGGTTTTCACAAACACTCGCCGGTAGTCCTGCTGTTTTTACTCACGGAGCCCTTTCGGGTTTTCATCCGTGCCCATTTTGCTTATGGACATACCGTTTTTTTTATTCTTTTTCTCTCTTTTTTTTTTACAAGGTCGCGCCCTTTCGGGTTTTCACGAACACTCGCCGGTAGCCCTGCTGTTTTTACTCACGGAGCCCTTTCGGGTTTTCATCCGTGCCCATTTCGCTTATGGACAAACCATTTTTTTTATCATTTTTTTATATATATTTTTCTTTTTCTCCTTTTTTTTATTCATCTCGTCAGCCTGAGGATGCTGCGGTAGTAGTTTAGGGACATTTCGGTCCGTCGTTAGTTTAAGGACGTTTCGGTCCATCGTTAGTTTAAGGACGTTTCGGTCCGTCGATAGTTTAAGGACGTTTCGGTCCGTTATTAGTTTAAGGACATTTCGGTCCATCGTTAGTTTAAGGACATTTCGGTCCGTCGTTAGTTTAAGGACATTTCGGTCCGTTATTAGTTTAAGGACATTTCGGTCCGTCGTTAAGGGGAAGGTCGGCCACTGCTTATAGGGTCTGAGCTTAGGAAGATAGCGAGCGGACATAGTCGTCGTCATCTATCATTGACCCAGGCTGTGGCTCATTAAGCATAGTATTTCTTTAAGAAGCTACCGTTTATTGGCCTGAAAGGCCTCTCACCGTGCATGTCCATGAGTAGATAGGCTCCACCCTGGTAGACCTTGTCTATAATGTACGGGCCTTTATAGTTCGGCTCAAATTTTCCCCGCTTGACACGATTGGGGATCATAGGTCTTTTGACTACTAGCACGAGTTCGCCTTGGCGGAATGTCCTCGGCCTGGTCAATCTTTCGTATGAACGCGCCATCTTTGCTTTATAGGCCTCTAGATTTTGTTGCGCTATGAGCCGGGTTTCATGGAGGGCATCAAGCTCCTCGAGCTGAAGGTGAGCATTTTCTTCGTCCGTCAGCTCGTAGTGGACCGCCACTCGTAGAGAGGGTAACTCTATCTCGAGGGGGAGCACTGCTTCCGTCCTAAATACCAACGCGTACGGCGTTGTATTCGTAGCCGTCTTGAACGTAGTTCGATAGGCCCAAAGGGCCTCTTGCAGCCTCTCGTGCCAGTCTTTCTTATTTCGGGACACCGTCTTTTTTATGATCTTTGTCAAGGTCTTATTGAAGGCCTCGGCCAGACCGTTAGCTCGTGGATTGTAAACTGAAGAATATCTCCAGTTTATATTGTGCTGCTGTGCGAAGCGGCTAATCTTATGGCTTCTGTAGGCTGGCCCGTTATCGGAGATAATCCGCCGTGGGGTTCCAAACCGATAGATGACGTGCGTCTTGAAGAACTGGAGGATATTCTCCGTCTTCACTTCCCTCAGCGGTACTGCTTCTGCCCATTTGGAGAAGTAATCAGTTGTCGCCAGGATGAAACGATGTCCCCGGGACGATGCTGGCTCGATGGGGCCGACTATGTCAGTCCCCCACATTTCGAATGGCCAGCTAGCCACCGTTGGGTGTAGTGGATTCGGATGTTGGTGGATAAAGTCTCCATGAATCTGGCACGAGTGGCATTGCTTCGCATAATCGAGGCAGTCTTGGACCATCGTGGGCCAATAATAACCTATTCGTTTGATCTTCAATTTCATCTTCGGGCCTGCTTGATGAGAACCGCAGAGTCCGTCGTGAACTTCCTGAACGACTCTTTCTGCTTCGTCAGGTCCTAAGTATCTCAGCCACAGAGAATCAAACGATCTCTTGTATAGAGTGTCGTTGACAAAAGCGAAAAATAGAGCTCGTTTCATGAGCTGATGTCTTGAGGACGCTTCTTCGGGCATTCGGGGGGACTTAAAGTAGTCTATGAAGACTTCCCTCCAGTCCTCGGCCTTCTCATGGTATTTTATTTATAGGGTCGTCTGCTCAGTCGCCCCCTTTTCTTCGTATAATTCCGGAGATATTTCTGCCGAGGCGAGCACTCGACGGCTTTGTACCACGATTCTGACGTCATCAAGGTTCTCGTCAGCCAGTTCTTTAGCGAGCTTAGCTAACGCGTCCGCTTTGCTATTTTCCGCACGTGGTATACTTTCCAAAGTGTAGGAGGGAATTTGGGTCAATAGTTGTTGCACCTTTTCGCCGTACTTCACCAGCTCCGGTTTGCACGTTTGGTAGTCACCATTTACTTGACTAACGACCAGTTGAGAATCCTCGTATATAGAGAGGTCTTCAATTCCCATGTCAATGGCGATCTCGAGGCCCGCTATCAAAGCTTCGTATTCAGCTTCATTGTTCGTCTTTGATTCCGTTAAGGAGAAAGCAAAGCGCATTATCCCTCCTTGTGGGGTTACGAAGATGAGGCCTACTCCCGATTTGATTATGGGGGTACATTGTTTGCGCTTCTTCATGGAAGATGCTCCGTCAAAATAGAGTTCCCATCGGGTGTCACCGCCGCCGATCGTATCGAATGCATGTTCGTCCGGCAAATCGCAGTTCAGAGGAGAACCGGCAGGTACTGGATGCTCAGCAAGGAAGTCGGCAATGGCCTGGCCTTTCAGTGCCTTAAGTGGTCAATACGTTATCGAGAACTCCATCAGGAGTAGCGCCCATTTATCGAGTCGACCCGTCAATATAGCCTTTGACATCAAATATTTAAGAGGGTCCACCTTCGAGATGAGACGGACTTCGTGCGCCAACGCATAGTGCCTGAGTTTTGTTATCGCGAAGATCAACGCCAAGCAGTGTTTTTCAATGGGAGAGTAGTTGCTTTCTGCCCCCAGCAGAACTCGACTTAAGTAGTAAAGAGCTCTCTCTTTCCCTTGATCGTTCTCTTGTGCCCATAATGCGCCTAAGGAACCTTCGAGGGCGGTTGTATAAAGAATGAGGGGTTTTCCCTTGACCGGCGCAGCCAACACCGGAGGGTTCTGCAGGTACTGCTTGATCTCGTCTAGTGCACCTTGGAATTTATGATCCCAAACGAATGGAGTTCCCTTCTTCATCAGGTGGCTGTAAAGACGGCATTTGCCTGAAAGATTGGCGATAAATCGCCGGATGTATGTGAGCTTCCCTTGGAGAGACCGCAACTGTTTGAGGGTTCTTGGCGGAGGAATTTCCATGATCGCCTTGATCTTATATTGATCTATTTCGATACCTCGGTGTCGGATGTTGAATCCCAGGAATTTACCCGAGGAGACTCCAAACGCGCATTTGAGGGGATTCATCTTCAAATTATATTGCCGAAGGCGTTGAAATACAGTCTCCAGATACTTTAAATGCTCTTCGTATGACATGCTCTTTACTACAAGGTCATCGATATAGCACTCGACGATGTCATGTATGAGGTCGTCGAAGATCTTTGTCATGACCCTTTGATAGGTAGCGCCGGCGTTCTTTAGACCAAAGGGCATAACCCTGTAGCAGAATATACCAAAAGGGGTCTGGAAAGCGGTGTGCTTCTGGTCTTCGGGATGCATTTTTATCTGATTGTATCCTGATGAACCGTCCATAAAGGAGAAAACCTCGTGAGTGGACGTGTTATCTATCATTAGCTCGGTTACTGGTACTGGGAAATCGTCCTTTGGACAGGCTTTATTGAGATCCCTGAAATCCACGCATATGCGTACCGTCCCATTTTTCTTCATTACCGGGACGATATCGGCGATCCAGTCGGGATACTGGACTTCTTGGATAAATCCAGAATCGATCAGCTTCTTGACTTCGGCGTTGATGCTCATTTCAAGCTTGAGTCGCATCCTTCTTGGCGCCTGCTTGACTGGCTTGATATCTGGGGATATTGCTAATTTATGCATAGCAATCTCCGGATCTAATCCTGGCATCTCGGAGTAGTTCCACGCGAAGCAGTCTTTATGCCGTAGAAGCACGTTCTTTAACGCAGCCACACTTTCTTCAGATAGCAGCTTGCTGACAAATGTCGGTCGCGGGTCATCTACCGATCCCATCTCAATCTTCTTGAGGTTATCTGCAGTAGTATGTATGCCGTCTTCCAGTTCTTTCGGAGCTGGCGGAAATTCTGAGATCACCTCATCATCACTGTTCTCAAAGCACCAGGGAAGGTCTTCCATGTTCTCGGGCTCTTCTTTTAATAACGTAATCGTATAACAGGTGCGGATCCGCTTCCAGGGTTGAGGTGGATCTGGTTCTGCTTTTGCGGCTTTGGGTTCATGCTTTTGTGGCGGCGTTACCCTCCAGCCGTCGGATAAAGCGAATCTGCCCTGTTGATACTGGTCCTCGACCCAGTTCTTGAAGGTGAAGTAGTCTTCGGTAGGGTGTCCTATGGCTCGGTGATAAAGAGCAATAGCTCAGATGAGAAGCCTTGTTAGCTTACTCAGGGTGTCTAGACTCTGGAAGCGCGATCATTTGATGTTTTATAGCGAGCTTGAGTAACCTCTCCGTCTTGTCTCGGGGGAAGGAGTACGCTCGACTCATCTTCTTCATGAGGGACAAATCCGAGCCGCGCAATACCCGATCACGTAACTCTCTAATCCTGCGTCGTTGTTGTCGGCTCCTCTTTCCGCTTCTTGATTTATTTCTGCCTCTGCGTCGGGCCGTTCGTACAACGGGTTGACAGGGATAAGCATCTTTGTCTTTTGCTGCCTGTTGAAACAGACGTTGCGTCCTGGCCTTCTCGTAGATGGCCATCTCACGGTTGTGGTCTTCCCGAACTTTTTGACCCACTTTCCTGATAAGCTTGTCCATTCGTTCTTCAAACGACGGACTCGGCACTTCAATCGCGGGATCTAGTTTTGATGAGGGGTTGGTATTTCCTGACAGGGCGTCCTCTTCTTCATCAAAGGTATATATAGCGTAGCTACTGTGGGCCCGTTCCCATTTTCTGGCTCTCACGTATCCAAGCCCAAGCGTTTCCATTTTCCCGTTGGGCAATTTGCGTTGAGTCCCAGGGACATCCCAAATCCTATTGTAGAACCGAGCTTGTCGAACAGTCTGTTTTAAGGGTACTCCTTGGCGCTTCAATAGCCTCTTTAATCCATTTGTATAGTATCTGGGCAGACGGATGGGTTGGAGCCTGTCGAGTGTAGCGTCCGCGCCATGCCAGCTCTCTTTCTCTACTTTCGACTCTGAGGATCGGTAGAATAGGATTACCTTCTCACCCTTTTGCTTGGGAGGGACGTAAAACGTTTGCAGGTCCTGCACATTGTAAGCTTGAAGTGTGTCGAGGTCCTTGTAGTGTTCTCGCGGCACCATGGTGATTTGCAAACTCTGATCATCACTAGGGGGTGCTTGTATTGGCGGCCGATTGGAGAACACTGCATTAACCTCGTCTTCCGAGTCACTTCCGAAGACCAACATGGGGGCGGACGTCCCCGGGTTGTTGCGTTGAGATGGCCCGGCATAAACTATCTCTTCTTCTTCTTCGGTATCGCTCCCAAAAACAGGGATGGTGGCGGCTTTGTTCTCCGGCTTGCGACACCTTTCTGTATCCTCGAAATCTGGCAAAAAGTACTTCGCATCTTCGTATTTGCGGACTTCGTTCACGGAAAATGGGTTCAGCTCACCTGTTACGGTATACTCGAAACCATCCTTAAAGTACTTCATACACTGATGTTGTGTAGAAGGGATGATGTTGTACTCGTGTAGCCAAGGACGACCAAGCAAGGCGTTGTAGCAGGTCTTGGCGTCAATGACATGGAATTTGATGTTTGTGACGAGTAGTCCAAAGCGTAATGTTAGTATCACGGATCCGAGAGTCCGTGACGATTGTGAATCGAAACCGGAGATGGTAATTTTGTCACGAGCGAGGTGTTGCACACTCATGCAGATTTCCTTTAACACCCGAACGTTAAGGAGATTAACGGAGGATCCATTATCCACTAGGATCTTGCCTATCTTGATATTATGGCAGTATCCAGAGACATATAGGGGACGGTTGTGGTCGCACGTCCCGAGAAGGAGGTCTTCGTCACCGAAAGTGATGTCGGCCGTACGCACTTCCTCTAGTTCATCCTTCACCCTTTCAGTGGCGAGGAAGGCTTGGAATTGCTCGGGTTCTTGTAGCGCCTTAATTAGTGAATCTCGCGCTTCTTTTGATAATAAGAGGGCATCGAGAATGCTAAGCTGAGAAGGTAGGTTCCTTAGGTGCGCTAGGATGTTGTAGTCCACCTTACCCTTCTTGGGAGGGTTTTGGCAGCCAGCTCTTTCATAACTTGGTCATCTAAAGTGATATCCTCAGTGACCTTTTCCTTTCCCTTATCTTTTCTATTTGCGGGCCCGAGAATCTTTTCCGGGAGCGTGCGATTGCGCAGCTGAATGTTCTCGCAGGCCTCCGATTTCTCCTCTTTCCCTAAAACGGATTCTTTAAAGAGAGGGCCCAGAGCCATTTCTTCATCAGAGTCGCTCCCAAAGGTGAGAACTTGTGACCCCCCGGCGTTAACCATGTAACAGCTGCCAATAGTTCTGATGTGCCCGTCGGCAGTACTCCTTCGTTCCCGACGAGTCCTGCGTTTCATGCGCTTAAAATGTTGCCGATGAGCAATATATCCTTGCCACCATATCTTAAAGGCGTCGCACTCCTCCGTGGGGTGTGAAATTTTCCGATGATATGCGCAATAATCAGGGTGCCTCTCCGCCCTATTGAGCGTGTTTTCTTCCGAGGGTGGTAGCTTCATTCCTATTGACATGGCTTTGGCAAACCTTTTCCTCGTCTTGGATATCTTCTTGTCTGGCTCGGATACCTTTTGATCTGGCGGGAGTACTTCAACTCTTTCATTCAGTCGCCTGCATTTGGTTCCTTCCGATGCGGCCATCTCACGCTCCTGATCCGCTTTACTCTTTAGACGAATCTCGTCTAGAAAGGCGTTGATCATTTCATCTGTTGGCCACACACGCTCTGGTTCAGGCTCTGTCCCCAGTTTCCTAGTGCCAGGAGTTTTCTCATCGTCAGTAAACGAGTGGGAGATTACGTTACAACTCGCCACATATCCCTCGGATTCATCCGACGAGCTCTCTCCATCATCGTCCTCTTGAAAGATGTGGCTGAGGAACTCTTGCAGTGTGACAAGAGTTCGCGCCTTTTGATTGTACTCTTCCAGCGCGTCGATTTGCTTCTGCAAGTTCGTATGCTCGTCTCCATGCTTCACGGGCTTCTTGGATTTCTTCTTCTTTTTCTTCGAAGATTTTGACGGTTGGGCGTGAGTATTTGGGCCATTATCACGAGTCTTCGTAGTTGGGCGGGGCTTCAACATCCTTTCGATAATTTGAGGTTCAAGAGGGTCCTTCCATTCGATCGCAGGGCAAGCATGAAGGTCTCTCAGCATTCTTTTGGTTTTAGTTGACAGCACGACCTCCTATGTAGCTTTTTCAATAAAAGAACAGGTTGCCCCCGGTGTATCTGCTTTCTTAGGAGTATGCGGCTGTGGTGGGGTCACCTTCCACTTTTCGGACAGTGCAAACTTTCCCTGGAGGTATTGATCTTCAATCCATCCTTTGAAGACGAAGCAATCCACAATCGGATGACTTACCGTTTGATGGTAAGGGCAATAGTTAGGGTTATTCACCTCAGTGGGTTGTGGCGGTCGCCTTGGATTTGGTAGGTTTATAAGTCTGTTGCGTATTGCCAGCTCGAATAACCGTTTCGTCTTGTCTCGTGGGAACGAGTAGGGACGCTTCATCTTCTCATTATAATACCGGCGTCTTTCTTCCAATTGATCCGCCAGCTTCGGGGCGTTGGGTTGCTGCTGGGCATTCGCGACGAAGGTTGCCCTTCCTTTACCCTTGTCATTCCGAGGTTCCGACTTCGGGGGAGGTGGTCTATGACCCATCTGGTCCATCTGAGCCAACTTGTCGATTAAAGCCGGGAACGTGGTTGGCTTAAAGAACATCATAAACTGGGAGATAGTTGCGTGAGGGTCTAGGGTTCCCACGAACATGCCCACTGCGGGTTCTTCCTCAATGCGTTGCTCGCATTTCGACCACAAATTCCGCCAGCGTATAGCATACTGGACCCAGGTTTCGCCTGGTTTTACCCTGGCGTTAATCAATGCCGTTATTGGAGTGCGTTCGCTGGCGCTTGCGAATCGCTGAGTGAATAGCAACTCCATTTCAGCGAACGTCTTGATAGAATCGTTCGGGAGTTCCGAATACTATTCGAACGCTGTTTCTGATAAGCTGCCCACGAACTGGCGAAGCAACAGTTTATCATCACCGCCGGTGTTACCGCAAAGGGCCCTGAACTGGGCAACATGTTGATGGGGATTGCCGGTCCCCTTATACACGTGGAATTTTGGTATTGTATAACCCGGCGGGTATTTGATTTAGTCGTACCAGCTTGGATACGGCCGGCCCGTTTTTACGATTTGACCAGCTGCCTCAGTCGCGTGATGAACCCGGATTTGCTGGGCTATATAGTCGACCAAATCAGCCTTAGAGATTGTCTCCTCTTTGGCCGTTGAGAGGGCCGGTGGTGGATTTGACATTTCTCCTCGGTCGTCTTCAAGAACGATTGGGGGTTCCTCGGTGGGTGGGTCCTGTTGGATCATCATTCCTATCATATCTTGGAAGAGAAGGCCCATACGCTGTATGTTGGCTGCTTGTTCAGCAGCCTCTTTGTCCTTCTTCTCCAGTATTCGGCGAAGGAATTCGGCGTCGGTTTCTTCCTCATGGCGTTCGTCTGAGGACGTTTCTGGGTTTTCTTTTGGCCCGGTAAGTGCGGCCATAGCAGTCATCATTTCCTGGAGCTTTTGTTGTTGCTCCTGAGCTTTGGTCACCGACCGTGTAAGCGGTCTATGACCTGTAGACGCACGACTGTCTTCTTTTCCTGACGCCATGTATACGGTATGGACCATCATGCCCCCAGACTTAGGGCGTCTGGGCTTAGTGCTTTTAGCTGTCGTTGCAGACTGGGGGATCTTCTCTGGCTTCCTCCTTTTATGAGCAGTGGGAGCTGAGAGGGCCGTTGAGGCGGGCACCCGGATAGCCTTTCGTGGTTTAACCTGGTGACTGGCTTCCGGTTGGATTTTCAGCTTCTTATGCTGGCGGGAGAAGTTTGGATCAATCATCGAGTCTCGGGCCTGCCGCCAAACCTTATAGATCTTGGAAGACAGCCGTTGAGGGGATCGGGGCTGTTCTGACATTATTTCCGCAGCCTTTTTCAGCGGAGAGGGAGACCTCTTTAGCACCGCAGCAGGGGAATTCCTTCGCACCTTATTTAGCATCTCGAAGCTGTTCCCAGTTGGAACAGCATCATTAACCTCTGCCGTCGGGGCTGATGGAGTTAGCCCAGAGGGGGAGTTGCCCCCAGCCTTCCTTACTCGGCGCCAGTGGCGACGTCGAGCGTGTCGAGCGGACGGCGTTGGTTCAGCGGTGAGGATGGCTTCGTCTTGCCCCCTGCGTAGGTGGGGGGTCATTGCTGGTGTTAGCCTGTCAAAGACCGATGTCCTTTAGGTAGCAGGAGCGGGAGCTGGAGCCGTCAATCTTGTAAAGACCGACTTTTTGGCAGGGGAAGCCGCTTTGACGACTTCAGGAGCAGGGCCAGTCACTTTCTTGGAAGCAGCCTTCTCTAGGATTGTAGGCCCCATTGTGGGTCCACAGGGGTTCTGGCCCATTCTAGAGAAGACCGAGGCGCTGATGTTGGACGACCCGTTGAGAAGGGCCGCGTCAGGGGTAAGACGAACAAAGACCGACTTCTTGGGAGCTTCCTCTGTCAGCACCGGCGCGGTGAAGCTTGTCGGTGGGAGCATAGTCCCAAAGAACAATCCTGTGGTGGCTCGAGTGACCTGTTCCACGGGCATTGTGAGTAGCGAAGCAGCTTGGGGTCCGTAGGCTATACCTCCTGACGAGGCAGAGCGTTGGTTGCAATTACAGTTCGAGCAGCGGGAGCATTTCGCAGAAGTAGAAGCCATCGATTCTTTGCTTTCTGGAATGAGCAAGACGCCAAGTCTTAGTATCTTGAAACCCAAGGGCAACCATTAGCGAACCGCGATTGGTTCGCGAATCACGACACACGAAGTGTGGAGTGGAAAGAGGAAAAGGTCCCACCGGGCGTGCCAGAATCTGTTCCCCTCCGAATGGCGGCCGAGACTGGGCGTCTCGCCTGAGATTCGGGGCAGATGCTAATTGGTGCTATCCGTCCACCTCTCCAAGGATGCCAAGTTGATTTATGGCACCATGTATCGAAGGTTTGAACGGATGCGTCCGATGTACCAGACTTCGTCAGATTCCCCCTTGCTTGAGGGGTTTTTTGATTGTGGGGACGCTCTTCCCTGCAGGCGCAAGCCCCTGCAGTTAATTACGCTACCGCGTCGCGGCAACAACTTTCTCCTTCTCCAGATGGTCACTTCATGTCGTGTGTGTTTGTTTTGTGTTTTGTTGCCCGTGGATTGTATACGGAGACCGAGTTATGTCGTCGCCCGTAGGGCGTGGACTAGTCCAAATCCGTATTATCTTAGATTTGGGTTTGGGGGTTTGGTTTGAGGATACGTTAGCCATATTTGAGGCTAAGATCAACTCAAAAATTTGTTAAGGATACGTTAATCTAACTTGAGACTAAGATCAACTTAACGGGATCGTTTAGATCCGACAAAAGAGCATTTGGGCTCCATTGTTCCAGTTTAGGGACATAGTGGTCCATTGCATGTATGGCCGTCGGGACCCGTTACCTCTCTGACGGCGTTGAAGGATTACAACGACAGGTGTCAAAGGAGTTCCGAGATGTACCCTTGAACCAAAGTTGATTGGGAGGATTCATAGTCCAGTCTGTTTGAAGGTTTAAGGATACGTTAGCCATATTTGAGGCTAAGATCAACTTAAATGGGATCGTTTAGATCCGGCAAAAGAGCATGCGTGGCTCTATTGTTTCAGTTTAGGGACATGGTGGTCCATGGGTAGTTTAAGGACATTGCGGTCCATGGGTAGTTTAAGGACATTGCGGTCCAATGTTAGTTTTAAGACATCTCGATCAAGGTTAAGGACGTCGTAGTCCATGGGTTTAAGGACCCCACAGTCCGTTGTTAGTTTTAAGACATCTCGGTCAAGGTTAAGGACGTCGTAGTCTATGGGTTTAAGGACCCAACAGTCCGTTGTTAGTTTTAAGACATCTCGGTCGAGGTTAAGGACGTCGTAGTCCATGGGTTTAAGGACCCTACAGTCCATTGTTAGTTTTAAGACATCTCGGTCAAGGTTAAGGACGTCGTAGTCCATGGGTTTAAGGACCCCACAGTCCATTATTAGTTTTAAGACATCTCGGTCAAGGTTAAGGACGTCGTAGTCCATGGGTTTAAAGACCCCACAGTCCACTGTTAGTTTTAAGACATCTCGGTCAAGGTTAAGGACGTCGTAGTCCATGGGTTTAAGGACCCCACAGTCCATATCAATGTGTGGTCATCGGGACCCGTCACCTCTTTGAAGACGTTGAGGGATTACAACGACAAGTATCAAAGGAGTGAAGAGATGTACCCTGGAACCGAAGTGGGTTAAATAGTCTTTGGCCTAATTTGGGATCAAGACCAATTAATTATGTTAGGAGCCCATTAGCCCAGTTAATTACGAATTGAGGACTTATGGCCAGCTTGGGCTAAGTCCAATCATGTCTGGGACATCGGCCCTCCTGTTGGTCCCTTGAAGGAGAGGCTTTGCCTCTGGCCATTTAGCCAATTGGGCCAATGCCTAGTGTTAAACACTAAAGACCAATCAGTGTTGAACACTAGGAATGAGATTGATAAGTCAGTGTTTAGCACTAAAAGATAGTTGGTGTTAAACACCAGCAACAAGGGTTTCAAATTAGTGTTAAACACTAAAACAGATCAGTGTTAAACACTGTCAACAGAAATCTCAAATTAGTGTTGAACACTAAGGTAATCGGTGTTGAACACAGCAAATAAAGTTCTTCGGTTAGTGTTGAACACTAAGGCCAAACAGTGTTTTAATACTGGATTCAGGGGTTCCAATTTAGCGTTAGACGCTAAGGCAAGAGGGGTCACGTGGTAGCACGTGAGGGTGCCCTCCCTTCGTTTGTTCTGCTGAGAATATCGCATCTTTTGGGGCATCACGTGCCATCACGTGACGGGTGTTTAAATGGAGTATGTTAAAGCCTCTGCCAAGGGTCACGTGGGTCACGTGAGGCACTGCTTCAAAGGGGTTTTTCTGTAGATCTTTTTGGGGGTCACGTGGTGACACGTGACCCTGCCTCTATGTATGTTTTTTAGAAGATCTGTTAATCCCTTTCAGGAATTAAATTCCTCGTAGGGTTAAACCCTGACAATAATTTCAGAGGAATTAAATTCCTACTTCCTTTTGAAGATTTATATTCTGGAATAGAGTTGAACTCTGAATTTTCTGTAGGAATTAAATTCCTCATATATATGAATAACTGAATAGGGTTAAACCCTAATAAAAGCTTTAGGGAGTTCAACTCCCACTCTCTGTTAAAGAATTATTCTGGGGAATGAGATTAAGGGAATTAAATTCCTGTTTTTTTAACAGAACTAAGTTCTTAACTAGGGTTAAACCCTGATTCTTTTCATTCTGAAGGAATTAAATTCCCATAACACAGGGTCAAACCCTAATTTTATTTTAAAGGAATTAAATTCCTATAGTTCTGTGAGAATTAAATTCTCGTGCTTCCATTCCCTCACTATGCTTTGGATCTGCATGGCAGGATCTCAACCCATTGAGAATTAAATTCTCAACTCAAGGGGAGATGTGCATTTTACAGATCCTCCACCAAGGAGAGAACTATGTTCTTCTCTTTTATATCAGAGTTAAACTTTGTTGAGAATTAAATTCTCTTTTCTTTCATAAAGCCTTCCCTTTCTTACCTAGGGTTTTCTTTTGCAAAAGATCCAAATTCCTCCAAAGTATCAAGGCTCTCTCTCTTCTCTTCCCTCTGCATATATCTTTTTTGTGTGTCTCTTGGCTCCTATTTATAGGAGAAGCAGCCGAGTCAATTAGTTTTGGTGAATCTTTCATTGGGAGATTTGATTTGTATTCACCATTCGTTTTGGACCTTTGGATTATTAGGTGAATTTTATTCACCATTGGATTTTAAATCCAGAGATTCTCCTTTGTTATTTTGGTTAGATTTTACGGGGAAATCTTTCCAAATTCGAGATTTTCCCATAGATAGATGATATTTAATCACCTTTAAATCTTTAATTCAATCGGTTGCTTTGGAAAGATTTAAGAGGTCTTTTCTCAGAATTTAATTCTGTTAACAGATAGGCTTTGAAAGTTGGTCACGTGTGGCCACGTGACCCTTGGTCACGTGTGGGCACGTGACCCCCTTGGAACGAGCCCTCTTCTTTCTTTCTGTGCTCTGCTTTCTGGTCGCTGCTTAGCTGTCACGTGCCACCACGTGACAACTGGTCATGTGTGAGCACGTGACCCTGGCCTGGAGCCTTTTTCTTGATTCAATCAGGGAATTGAGTCTGCCGCTTTTGAGTGTCACATGCCAACACGTGACCCTGATCACGTGGGAGCACGTGACCCTTTCTGAAGCCCTTTTCTTCGATGTTGTTGGGAAACTGAATTTGCCTTGCCGATGCTTTTAGATGTCACATGCCAACACGTGACTGCTGGTCACGTGTAAGCACGTGACCCTTTTCTGAAGCCTTTTCCGTAAGCTTTCCTGATTTTAAATTAGGAAACAGTAGGTTTTACCTTTCGGAGTGTAGGATGACCCTGGTATGATGGAGTAGGTAGCTGCAGCAGGGTAGCGTATCGTTTGTATGTTCCGCGGCATACTCACGACACGGTACTCCACCTTCGCGACCTTAGGACTTGTTGATCTAAATTCCTTCTTGAGTATATACATTTTTGCGATTCGATTTCCGTATCCTTATCGAATCCTATTGTTCCTTTCAGCCATTATGCCGCCAAAGACTACGAGGGCACAGAGAGCGGCCGCGATGGCCGAGATTCGAGTTGACTCGTCCGAGACGAGGGCTGATCCGGGTAGTACACCGGTTGTGCCCGAGCAGGCTGTTCCTGCCGTGACAGATCAGATTGCTATGTTAGGGGCTGGTGTGCAGGAGATACGCCAGACGATGGGATCCAGTATGCAGGAGATGCGCCAGATGATGGGATCTCTAGTTGAGACACTTCGAGCGCAGCGACCAGAGGTAGTTCCACCCGTTGCAGAGACCGCGGTGGTACCCACAGTGCAGGCAGTTGCACCTGCGACTACAGAGGTTATTACAGTATCGCTGTTAGAGTTTATGAGGCTGAAGCCTCCGGTCTTCACAGGCACCGATGTGGCCGAGGACCTACAGTCCTTCATTGATAGGATGGCGTGGATATGCCGTTCCCTCAGATGCGCAGATGCGAGATGGGTTGAGTTCGTGAGCTTTTGCCTGGAAGGTCTTGCGCAGAAATGGTGCGAATCAGTCGAGAAGGGTAGAGCAGCAGGTCTTCCTCCTATGACCTGGACAGAGTTCGTGGCGCTATTCCTTGCCCGTTTTCTTCCGTTGAGCGTCAGAGATGCTAGAGCACGCAGGTTCGAGTCCTTACGTCAGACTCCGGAGATGTCAGTGGCAGAGTATGATGTCCTGTTCACCGAGCTATCAGTTTATGCTCCGTACTTAGTGGCTACCGAGGAGATGCGAGTTAAGAGATTTGTCCGAGGCTTGCTCACACCACTGTTCCTTGCGATCAGCGCGTAGCATTACGAGACCTATGCAGCGGCAGTAGATGCAGCATTATTGGTTGAGGAGCGCTTTGCTGAGACTTCGGCAGTCCCAGAGCCGAAGAGAGTTCGTGCAGATACGTCAGTGCAGATACGGTCTTTTCAGCGTCATGACAGGCACCTTGCAGGTGGCAGAGATTCGAGGCAAGGCCGATTGTTTAGCTCCTATCCCCTGGAGGGTCAGCGACCATCATCGGGATGTTACCGTTGCGGGAGCTCTTATCATCGTGTGCGAGATTGTCCGGAGGTACCCCGGAGTGAGGCGGCAGCACCGCATGTCACATTACCACCTTCACCACCCCAGACGACATTACCGATAGTACCTACTGTTACTCCGCATCAGACGCATGCACAGAGAGGTCGTGGTCGCGGAGGATTTGTTCATAGAGGACGAGGTGACCGAGGCAGAGGGCAGCCAGCGGCCGGCAGGGGACAGTTAGTTGCAGGTGGAGGACAGGCGCGAGTTTTTGCTTTGACGCATCAGGACGCGCAGGCGTCCAATGCGGTGGTCTCAGGTATCCTTCCAGTATGTTTGGTTGATGCACACGTGTTATTCGATCCCGGATCCACGCACTCGTACGTATCCACACACTTTGTGCCGAGTTTGGGTAGAGAGTCCGGTTTGCTTGACCAGCCGCTTGTTGTGACTACTCCTGTGGGAGAGTCGTTTGTTGCTAGGCATGTGTTCCGATCCTGTACCGTCCGTATTGGCGAGAGAGAGTTGCCGGTCGATTTGATCCTTCTTGAGATGTTGGACTTCGACGTTCTTTTGGGTATGGATTGGTTAGCCACGTGCTATGCTTCTGTTGACTGCCGCGAGAAGACAGTTCGATTTTGTTTTCCCGGCGAGTCGGTTGTTGTTTTGTTGGGGGACCGTAGTGTTACCCCTCACAGTGTGATTTCTTCTTTTCGCGCTGGACAGCTTTTGAGGAAGTGATGTCAGGGATTTCTCGCCTATGTTTGCGATACTAGAGCTACAGAGGTTCCGGTGGATCAGGTTCCGGTTGTTAGCGAGTTCCCTGATGTGTTCCCTGACGAGCTTCCTGGGCTACCGCCCGAGCATGATATTTCTTTCTGTATTGATTTGGTTCCTGGCGCGGGGCCTATTTCTGTACCGCCTTATCGGATGGCCCCGGCGGAACTTAGAGAATTGAAGGGTCAGTTGCAAGATTTGCTGGATAAGGGACTTATTCGACCCAGTGTTTCTTCTTGGGGTGCTCCAGTCCTGTTTGTCAAGAAGAAGGACGGCAGTATGCGTTTATGTATCGACTACCGCCAGCTGAACAGGGTGACAGTGCGGAACAGGTATCCTTTGCCACGCATCGACGATTTGTTCGACCAGCTTCAGAGGGCAGGATACTTTTCGAGGATCGATTTGCGATCAGGCTACCATCAGCTGCGGGTTCGACAGGAGGACATTTCTAGGACAGCTTTCCGCACGCGCTACGGCCATTATGAGTTTTTGTTGATGTCGTTCGGACTCACCAACGCGCCAGCAGCATTTATGGACTTGATGAACCGTATTTTCTGGCCGTATCTTGATCTGTTCATCATAGTGTTCATTGACGATATCTTGGTGTATTCTCGGAGTAGAGAGGAGCACGAGCAGCACCAGCGGATTACACTGCAGACCTTGCGGGAGCATCAGTTTTTCGCCAAATTCTCCAAGTGTGCTTTCTGGTTAGACAGCGTAGACTTCTTGGGGCACGTGATTACACGAGATGGTATATGTGTAGATCCGAGGAAGATAGAGGCAATTCGGAGTTGGCCTAGACCCACGTCAGTGACGGAGGTTCGCAGCTTTCTAGGGCTGGCAGGCTATTACAGGCGATTTGTGCAGGACTTCTCTCGCATTGCTACACCTTTGACTGGGTTGACCCGGAAGGGAGTTCGCTTCGATTGGACGGAGGAGTGTGAGCACAGTTTCCAGCAGCTACGGGCTCTACTGACTACGACACCAGTGCTATCATTGCCTTCAGGATCAGGCGGATTTGTAGTCTACTGTGACGCTTCACGAATGGGGCTAGGGTGCGTTTTGATGCAGCATGACAGGGTGATCGCGTATGCTTCGCGGCAATTAAAGAAACATGAACAGAATTACCCCACTCATGATCTGGAGATGGCTGCAGTGGTCTTTGCACTTAAGATCTGGCGACATTATCTATATGGAGAGTCGTGCCAGATATTCACTGACCACAAGAGCTTAAAGTATATATTTCAGCAGCGAGACCTGAACCTTAGACAGCGCCGATGGATGGAGTTAGTGAAGGACTACGATTGTGAGATCTTGTATCACCCGGGCATGGCGAATGTAGTGGCGGATGCTTTGAGCAGGAGGCCCGGGGGTAGTCTATCTAGTTTGAACGCAGTGCAGAGGAAGTCGTCGGCAGATTGGCAGATCTTATGCGACAGCCGGGTACAGTTCGAGTTTACGCCGATCGGAGGACAGATTGCGCATGTTCGTGCACGCCCACAGTTGCTTGACCGTATACATGAGGCACAACACAGTAATGACCGATGTTCAGAGATCAGGACACAGATGGGACAGGGCAGATTTTTCGAGTTCGTGATCGATGATCAGGGGGTACTACGATTTGGGGCTAGACTGTGCGTACCAGATGCTGAGAGATTGCAGCGCGAGATTCTTAAGGAGGAACATCGATCGGTATATAGTGTTCATCCCGGTTCCACCAAGATGTACCATGACTTGAGAGGTGTTTACTGGTGGGACGGACTGAAGAAAGCCATCGCAGATTTTGTGTCGAGATGCCTGACTTGTCAGCAAGTCAAGGCTGAGCACCAGAGGCCCGCGGGAGAGCTACAGCCGTTACCCATTCCGGAGTGGAAATAGGAATGGATCTCTATGGACTTCATTGTAGGTCTACCCAGGACTAGTCGAGGGTATGACTCCATCTGGGTGATCGTGGATCGTTTGACGAAAGCGGCTCACTTCCTACCGGTGACGACGACTTTGGATTTGCTCGGTATGCCCAGATTTACATTGACGAGATTATACGACTGCACGGAGTTCCGACATGTATCGTGTCCGATAGAGGCACCCAGTTTACCAGCCGGCTATGGCAGAGGCTTCAGGAGGCTTTGGGCACTCGCTTGAGTTTCAGCACAGCATTCCATCCGCAGACCGACGGACAGTCAGAGCGGACTATTCAGACTCTCGAGGACATGCTCAGAGCATGCGTATTAGACTTCGGAGGTAGCTGGGATCATCATTTGCCCTTAGTAGAGTTCTCCTACAACAACAGCTACCAGGAGACCATTCAGATGGCACCGTTTGAAGCTCTTTATGGGAGGATATGCAGATCGCCCACCTGTTGGACGGAGCTCAGTGAGAGCAGTATCTTAGGGCCGCAGATTGTGGAGGAGACGACCGCGAAGATCCAGTTGATTCGCGATAGGATGAGAGCAGCCCAGAGTAGGCAGAGGTCTTATACGGACCGTCGTTGGCGCAAACTTGAGTTTTCTGTTGGTGATCATGTTTTCTTGAGGGTCTCCCCAATGAAAGTTGTGATGAGGTTTGGGAAGAAGGGGAAGCTTAGTCCCAGATATGTGGGCCCCTTCGAGATCCTCGAGCGTGTTGGTGCGGTTGCGTATCGATTAGCCCTTCCGCCCAGTTTTCCAGACGTGCACCCCGTATTTCACGTTTCGATGCTCCGCAGATATCTTCATGATCCTTCGCATGCGATTCAGCACCCGACGATCCAGCTTGAGCGCGACCTTTCCTATGCAGAGAAGCCGGTGATGATCTTGGATCGACAAGTGAAGAAATTGAGGTCGAAAGAGATACCGTCCGTCAAGGTACTTTGGCGTGGCCAGAGCGGCGAGGAGGTCACTTGGGAGACCGAGAGAGAGATGAGGAAGAGGTATCCCCATCTTTTTGAAGGTGCGTATAGTTAGATTTTTAAATTCGGGGACCGAATTTCTTTAAGGGGGGGTAGATTATAACACTTTGGATTTCCGTTAGAATGTTTTTCGTGATAATTAGTAATTGTACGTGTTATTATATATGTGTTCATAGGATTATTAGTTATTTTAGTCGGGTTTACTAATTATATTTAGTCGTGTTAACAAATTGGAAAATTTTCCTTTGTAGTGTACACTTGCACACTTAACCATTTTTGTGACTTAGAGTTTTTGGTATAGCATGTTAACCATTCTTTTGTTGCATGGTTCATTGTAATTCCCCACCCTTTAATCAAAACAAAACCCTTTTTATAATTCAAAAATCCAATTAAACAATTGAGAGCATGGTGTTAGGTAAGAGGTTGACTTTTTTGACCCCATTTCCTTCTCTTCTCTCTCTCTTCTCCTCACTTCAGAAAATTCTGGAGATTTCAGCAGAAAACCTTAGCTTTCCTTCATCTTTTCCTCTCTTTTTTCACTTCTCCTTGATTCCCAAACAAAACCCTACTCAAATCAACACTTTTCCTTCACAAAACCATGGAAAAAGGGGCTTTTTGGGGTGTTTGAAGGCAAATCCGCACACTTGAGGGAAGAGCTGAGACTTTTGGTGTTTTCTAAGGTTGTTAAAAGGTATTAACTCATGTTAGCACATCTTTTCCTTAAATTTGTAGTATTGTTTACCAAAAATCTCATTTTTGTGCATTTTTAGTGATATTAAAGGATATTTGTGATTCACATGTTAGATTAGGGTTTTGTTAGTTTGGTTAGCTCTATTATGTGTTATTAAAGCTATTTTAGGCCAGGTTTGTTTCAGTTTGCACAGAAATACCACAAAGTTCCATTTTAGTGCAAAAGTGTGGATTTTAACTTGATTTAAGGCTCTGTAGGATCTGCTACTACCCGAGATGCTTCAGAGCAAAACTAGATATTACTGTAGCATGTATGGGGGGTATAGAGTGCACACACCAAACCTGGGAGCCCACCCCCCTATCCAGGCCGCCGGAATATTCATTCTGGCCGCAATTTGCGGCCAGATGGGTGAGTTGGGATTTGGGTCACTGGAGTCTGCTGCTATGTGGGTTATTTTGGTATATATAGTTTTACAATATCATTTCTGTATTAAAATCTGTAGGTGAATACATATTTTCCCGTAATTTAATCTTCGCGACACGCGTGATACGTGTGTATGGGTTTTGGGTTTCTGCGTATCGCGACGCGTCGGAGTGGCTTCAGGCGCGTAATCACACGTTTTAGCGTATCGCGCACACACGCGCTTGGTTCACGACACGAGTTACTAGTTCGGCTTTAATGTCGTGTTTGTGTGACTTCAAGCTTATGTATGATATATATTGTGTAATTCTAGGTTTGTAGGCGAGTACGGCGGACGCCGCGCAGAAGGGGAAACAAGTTGTTGGCTATACCTAGCGAGAGACTACGGTGAGTTGATTTAACATCTACGGGGATATCGCCCGCATGGCGTTCTACGTCAGGGCTGATAGGACCTTATAGCTACATTTACATACATTGACTATTCATGGATACTATTTAGTGCATACTGCATTCCCTGCTATATGGATATAAACTAGAATTGATAGAACACCGCACCATTACTAACGGTTCATGTTGCACGAGCACTATCCTGCATGTTACACACACACCGTTAGTAATTGCCATGACACCCACACTGTAGAATTTCCTTCGGATCATTATGTTGTAGCTTATCTTTATGTGACTTGACATGATATTCATACTTGATGCACATATCACATCGGATCATTGACTTGCATATTGGTTTGGATTATATGTGATTTCTGGATTTGGGAACCGTTGCTATTTCAAATATTTAATCATTTAAAAACCCGGTTCCCTTGATATGATATTTCGGTGCGTCCACCATGTGTTTCCTCGGTGCTAGAGTGATATATGTGAACTCGAATCGATGAGCTGGTTGAGGCCGATTACGGGTACATGGTGGACCCGGTATGGTACCCCGGGGCGAGAACGGTTTCGCTGTGTAGTAGACGGTGAGCCTGGCAGAGGGACTACTGCCTACCGGTGATTGGTTAGACCTGACAGTTATGCGGAGGATACTGATCAGAGTCGATGGATGGATGCGGGATGATCCGTACTGCCGGGGCCGAGGGCCGATACCGCAGACGGAGCCCGTGGGCTGACCCGGAATGACGGGGCCCAATGGATGAGGATTTGCGTGTCGATGCTGGACACGAGTATTTATGATATTTGGGTGCCGATGTTGGGCACTCGTGATTCACAGAGATTTACAGGATTAGAGAGCCGATGGGAGTGCGCCTGAGCTATTTGGGGGATCTGGGTGCATTGATGGACACCGATTATATATTCCACGTTGACATTCCGTGTAGATGTTATATTGCCCATGCTCAGCATTTACTATTGTACCTCATCCTGTAGTTATATTACCTGATAGAGCACTTGCATGATTATTGCACATATTGCTTATCACATATTGATATCATCTGTTGGCATATGATAGAGTAGCACAGTACGTGCATGCTCGCGATTGCCTTTATATGTTATCTCTATTCACAAGTTGGCAACTCACCCCCGTTGTGCCACAGTGTTTGCAGGTTGCCCTTCGGAGTAGTCGCGGCAGGCTGCGTTTTGCATCTTTTGACACAGATACTCCCATAGTTGGTATACTAGCTCTTTTGCTGATAGGTGGGTTTTGTGCGGTATCTGTTTATCTTTCAGTTATGTACATTGTTGCATCTAGTATTCTCCATCTACCATGTATGTATTTGACTTAGAGACAGTGTGAGGACGGTGATGTATATTATTTGTTTTCTGGTGTCGTGCTTGTTGTGAGCCGACTGTACTTTGCAGTTTATTCTATCTGTGATGTTCCCACTTGTGGATCTTGATCTTCGCTACGGCGTCGTATATTGCTACCTTGGTGATTATTTACTTAGATTTCATAACATGTTAGTAAGTGCTTTCATTTAAAACTTGTAACACTATATACTTTTACTGGTTTGATTTCTGGGTTTTCGGTTCACTTAGTCGCGTTACGCCTGTAGACGTTACGTGGTTAAGTGCCGGTCACGGGCCAAACTTTGGGTCGTGACATATTCGGTTATGAATATCCAGCACCTCATTCGACGAGGCAAGAGCCGGGATCCCTTCACCGGGAGTGACCTCTCGGGCAGAAGTTTGCGTCAGGGTAATGACTTCACTATAGTCAATTACTTTTTTGCTTTGCATCGTGATATTCAGTTTGGAATATCCTGCACCTCATTCGACGAGTAAAGTGCCGAGATCCCTTCATGGGGAATGGCCTCTTTAGCAAAGGTTTTCGTCACTGTATATTTGTAAAGCTATCCGGTTCCTTCAACGATATCAAGTCCATTACGTTAAAGGTTTTTCACCAAAAATAATTCGTAGCCCTTCATCATTTCAGACGGGTAGCACTTAGTATTCATGCTATGTATATTGGCCTTCGTCAAGGCATAGTGTATGGTAGCTATTTGTTACTTTCTGTTGCATAGATAGATGTGTTGGTTTGGGACAGTCGTACTACTATGTTGGCCTCCGTAAAGGGTATGTACGGGTGGGTTCATATTGTAGGGTTACTAGACACTGTCACAAGGGTCTATAAGTTATCAACCATGCCCGATTTAAAATTTAGAAGTGCCGAACAACCTAAAGCAAGGATCTTTGCTTGATAATTAAGGTTAAACATGCATGTAAACATTTTTACATCTAAGAGAGAGGGATTACAACCTTTGTAGTCCGCTCCTTCGCTTCATAAGCTCTGAGTAGTAGTCCCTTCACCGCGATCAATGATCTCGCGGACTCAAGAGAGGCTCCACAAGCCGAATGATCCATTCTTGCTTGAAATCTTCCTTTTCGAAGATGATCTACCTTGAAGAATCAATAACTCAAGCTCTCACTTCTCTAATCAAGTATTAATGAAGTGAACACTCTAATCTAAGGGGCTAGATTAGATGAGGATGATGAAGTAGGAATTTTGGCTCTCTTTTATTATCAATTTCTCACACACCATCATCACAAACCAAAAGCTAGTAAGCTTTTCAAGGAGGAAGAAGAAGATGAAGTCTTTTGAGATGAATAATGAATTATGTTCTTATTACAATTGCAACCCATGGTTAAGTAAAGAAAGGCTTAACCATTGTAGAGATTTAACTAGGGTAAAGGGTTTGGGTTGGGTTTGGAAATATCTCCACAAAATATCAATACATAATATCTTTGCTTAAAACAAAACTAAAGCTTCTAGAAGCTTCATGAAAGTGCTAACCCAAATCAAACCCTAACCATATTTAATCTCCACAAAACATGTTGCATTAGTAATCACAACTTGTTATAATATTATATATCACATATATAATATATTTTTGTAACAAAAGAAAATAATACAATTAACATATATCGCATATATATCAATGTATTATCCGGTGAGAAAATGAATCAATAAAGCGAGCCTATATCAGTTAATGTAACGTAATATATCACATATATAATTATACATTAAATTATCGAATCAACACTTGATCCGACAATCCGACTATTTCTCAAATAACCGACTAATATAATCTGTACCGTTTCATCGAATCAACACTTGATCCGATGACCCGGCTATATCACATATACCCGGCCGATATCATATATCGCGAGAATAGAATACAGTATTTTATATCTCATTATTCTCGGTCCCGCACATATCACATATGTGCTCCTACTCCGTTTTGCCTGAGTCAAGAAACCTCTGTGCAAGACTCTAAAGAATCGTCAATACGCCGGCAGTAGTTGACGATCATATTAAACACCCACAAGCTGCAAGCGGTCAGCTAAACGTAACAGCCACCCAGGTATTGAGCGATCAGAAGATCAACAAGCAAGCCTGTACATTCTCCTGTGAATCCAATCAGTAACACTCCCGTACAGTCCGGTCTCTTCGTCTGATATGCTGCATATCTAGTCTAAGGGTAGTATACGTCAGACGCCAGTAACCGATAAGTCACGTCGATGTGAGGCTCATAATGGGTCGCGAAACTACTGATAACACTTACCAGTAGTACTCTATATCAGCCCTGGCCAGGGACTTCCAGTTATAGCCAATCGAACACAGCACAACATCAACTCCCTATACCGGGAGGGACGAATCCCCTCCTATCGCTCATTGCCTCCATGTGATTCAGGACTGTACCCAAAATCCACCATTTTGCACGCCCTCTTGGACGTGGTAAGGTGGAAATAAAAGCACAGTGGGAATCACACAAGACTCTATGACGATCCCGGGTCTACAGACTAACCTGTACCAGTGTCACCGGAGAACTGCCATCTGACGTGAGGTATAATACCATCTGGGAGTTCTCGGCGAGTCCGTCCAGTGTACCCAGTCTCCACTGAGCACCCGTACACCATCTTTAATGTCAAATACCGATGGATATGTGATCATCCATCGCCCATCATATGGGTCCAGACGCGTATACGCTAGTCTACTCTGGTGTATCGATGCCCTGTCTCAACACACCCTCGACTAGAAACAGTTATAGGATGTACTCGTTGACTACCCTGGCCCCACTAGTATGATCTCATCATAGTCCCAGTAGTCGAGTATATATCCTAAGGGCTTTATCAACATGTGATAGCAAGACAGTAAACTAATACAAGTCAACATGTTAAGACAAAGTGAAACCAAATAGTATACTATCACGTCGAGCAAGAAAGTCCTCTCTATATATATCCAAGCATCCACTATAATATACATCATATGTAGAACAATGGCCTCTAGGGCATATATATAACTATCAATCTCCCACTTGCACTAAGTCCAGCTGTTATAGTATCTCATACCCAGCATCTCGAAGAGTCTCTTAAACCGTGTCTGGGGAATGGCCTTCGTGAGTGGATCCGTAGTGTTATCCTTCGTATCAACTCTCCTGACCTCGATCTCCCGGCGATCAACTATCTCCCGGATCAGGTGATACTGCCTCAGAATATATCTGGACTTCTGATGGGACCTGGGTTCCTTTGCCAAAGCAACAGCTCCATTGTTATCGCAATACAAAGGTATTGGATGCTCAATGGACGGAACCACACCAAGTTCAGTGATGAACTTCTTCATCCAGACAGCCTCTTTGGCAGCATCGTTGGCAACGATGTATTCAGCCTCCATCGTCGTGTCTGCAATGGTTTCCTGTTTGGAACTCTTCCAACACACCGCCCCTCCATTGAGGGTAAAGACAAATCCCGAGTACGACTTAGAGTCGTCCTTATCACTTTGGAAGCTTGAATCGGTAAAGGACTCCACCTGGAGTTCTCCGTTACCATACACCAAGAGCATCTCCTTAGTTCTTCTCAAGTACTTAAGAATGTTCTTTACAGCTATCCAGTGACTCTCTCCAGGATCTGCTTGATACCGACTCACTACACTTAGTGAGTATGCTACATCGGGTCTGGTACATAGCATCGCATACATGATAGAGCCAACTGCCGAAGCATAGGGTATCCCTTGCATGCGAGCTCTTTCCAAATTAGTCTTGGGAGACATCTCTTGGGTTGGTTACCACGCTTGGATTCTTCCATACGAAACCTCTTTAGTATGGTGTCAATGTACCTAGATTGGTACAATCCCAGTATCCGTTTAGATCTATCTCTATAGATCATAATTCCCAGTATGCAGGAGACATCACCTAGATCTTTTATTAAGAATCTTTGTGATAAGAAGAGCTTGACCGATTGCAGCATAGGAACATCATTTCCTATCAAGAGTATGTCATCCATGTACAATACAAGGATGACAACCTTACTCTTTGCAACCTTCTTATAAATACAAGGTTCATCTACGTTTTTGATGAAGTCAAACTTTTTGACTACAACATCAAAGCAGATGTTCCAACTTCGCGATGCTTGCTTTAACCAATAAATGGATTTAAGCAGCTTTCACACCTTTCCGCTGCTCCCACTATCTACGAAGCCCTTTGGCTGAGTCATGTACACGCACTCTTCTAAATCACCATTTAGAAAGGCGGTCTTAACATCCATTTGCCAAATATCGTAGTCATGGTATGCAGCAATGGAAAGTAAGATCCGGATGGACTTAAGCATAGCCACTGGAGAAAAGGTTTCATCATAATCCACACCTGGTCGTTGACGAAAACCCTTTGCAACAAGTCTAGCTTTGAAAGTCTCTACTTTTCCATCTACACCAAGTTTCTTTTTAAAGATCCATTTGCTCCCAATGGGTTTTACCCTTTCAGGAGCAACTTCCAAAGTCCATACTTTGTTGGTGTACATGGATTCCATCTCAGATCGCATTGCATCCAGCCATTTCACAGAGTCACCACTCGTGATGGCCTGAAAGAAAACTAGTCGGGTCATCATCTTCCATGTTGCAATCCTCGCTCCCACCATCAACGAGAAAACCATAGTATCTCTCAGGTGGATGAGAAACCCTACTAGATCGGCGGAGAGGCTGGGGTTCGGTGGGTACTACTGAATCCTCTGGTTCCAATAAATCATCAGTTGTAGTTTGTGGTGCTGGAACTTCTTCCAGCTCTACCGCTTTGGCACTAATTTCTTTTGAAAGAAATTCCTTTTCTAAAAAGGTGGCATGTTGAGCAACAAACACCTTTTGTTGTTCACTGTGGTAGAATAGATATCCATATGAATTGCTTGGATATCCCACAAACTTGCAAAGAGCTGATCTTGCCTCGAGCTTGTCCGGATTTTGTTTTTTAACATAGGCCGGACAACACCATATCTTAACTCGTTTAAGAGATGGTCTCTTCCCATTCCATATCTCATATGGAGTGGTAGGCACGATTTGGTTGGAACTCTATTCAATAGGTATATGGTTGTTTCAAGCGCATACCCCCAGAAGGAAATAGGCAACTCAGCAGTGCTCATCATAGAGCGCACCATATCTTATAGAGTGCGATTACTTTGCTCCGATACACCGTTGTGCTGTGGTGTATAAGGAGGAGTAAGCTGAGAGAGAATACCATTCTCCTTTAGATAGTCCAGGAACTCATTGCTCAAGTATTCTCGTCCTCGATCAGATCGAAGGATATTAATACTTTTGCCCGTTTGGTTCTCTACTTCGTGCTTATATTCTCTGAATTTCTCAAAAGCTTCAGACTTGTGTTTCATCAGGAACACATGTCCGTATCTTGAGAGATCGTCAGTGAATATAATAAAGTAGGAAGAACCGTTACTGGCATGTGTAGTCATGGGACCACATACATCAGTATGTACCAGTCCTAAGAGTTCCTCAACTCTTTCTCTGTGTCCACTAAATGGAGTTTTGGTCATTTTGCCTTTGAGACATGAATGACAAGTTTCATAAGATGATAATTCGAACAGATTCAAATATCCATCCTTATGTAACTTAGCTAGCCGTGTCGCATTGATATGACCAAGTCTACAATGCCATAAGTAGGATTCATTCATTTTTGAACTCTTCCTCTCGTGTGTGTTTTGTATATTTAGGACTGTAGTTTGATTGAGAACGTATATGCCATTATATAACAAGCCTGATCCAATCAACTTTTGATTTAGGAAGATGTTCATAACATTATCCTGTATTAAAAAATTATATCCTTCTTTACTTAATAAAGAAACTAATATAATGTTCCACATCATGTTCGGTATATAATAGCACTCGTTCAGAATCAATGTATTACCACTTGGTAATACAAGGTGATATTCGCCAACAGTTTTGGCTGCAATATTTGCACCATTCCCTACTGTTACGAAATGATCACCCATTCCCAATTCTCTACCTTTACGTAGCCCACGTAACAAATTACATATGTGGAATCCCGATCCGGTATCTAATACCCAGGATGCAGTGTGAACTGAGAAACAGTTCTCGATAACTAACACACCCGAAGAAGATGCATCAGCATGCTTGTACTTCGTTTTGGTGGCATGAGAATCTAGATATTCTCTTATTTCCTGCTCAGTCTTATAACACTTATAAGAAAGAACGGGACCAACGTTCCCCTACTCAGTATAATAAGCGGGTTCAGTCAATACATCCAAATTATTATCTTGATTAAGGCCTGACATGGTCGCTACCTGGAGAGAGAGAGAAGAAAACACTTTAGCGTATGCTCTTGCAAGATTAGATTGGTTATTATCTTATCTAATCAGGATGTCTCCCACTGTTTTCATCAAATCTTCCTTCAAACCCTAAAAGGTAAGACTAGCCGGGATTAATTACACCCTACAATTTCGTCAATCTTTCAGCCAGATCAGTGTTGGTACTTTGAGGGAGGTTCCCCGTGCTTTCGCACGGACCTAATTAAAGTAAACCTCGTTTTCCCAGAGGCATAACCCCGTTAACACTTTTCTAGTCATCTACTTGATCGGCTAATTGTCTTGTGTAAAACTCTCCCAGGAGTAACGCTTACTCGCAGTGGGTATCGGGATCCAACTATCTCATAGTAGGTATGCAATCTCATTGAAAATTTCAACACTTGAAATTCCCAATAATGCTTTTGCCCCTAGCAACTCATGACCTTGGCTAAGGTCAACAAATCATAAGTTTTAGCCAAGTTCAACCCGTTATTTCCCGATTGAATTAAACCCACCCGTACAACCCTTGGCTAAGGTCAACAAAGTCGTATGACTACGCTAACTCAATCACATCTCATGTTTTAGCAGATAAACACTAATTAGCTACCGTACACTACACCTTGGTTAAGGTCAACAAACGCAGCACGAATACTTACTAGTCTCTATCTGAAATGACGGAGGGCTACGCAGGTTTTTCAGAAAACCATGAGCGTAATGAACTTGATATCGTTGTAGAAACAAGTGATTTTGAAAAGGAGTGTTTTTGAGGCTTTTTTAGTTTCGCTAAAGAGGTCACTCCCGGTGAAGGGATCCCGGCTCTTTCCTCATCGAATAAGGTGCAGGGTATATCATATATACCGCGGTGCAAAGCAAGAACTATAGAAGCAATCAAAAACTAAACTGCGAGTTTGTAGCATCTGCCAGTTTTGCTAAAGAGGTCACTCCTGGTGAAGAGATCTCGGCTCTTTCCTCATCGAATAAGGTGCAGGGTATATCATATATACCGCTATGCAAAGCAAAACTGTAGCTACCATTTTTATAAAGTTTTGATTCTACAACATCTTTTAGGTTTCTTTTCTTTTATTAATCTCATTAATAAATCCTATCAGTTATGCTTCCTAAGCATCACAGAAGAAACGAAAGCAGTAATATTTATATATCAACATATATATATAGTATAAGCATTCGTCTCAGGCAGTAATATGATCTCATCACAGAACATTGCAGCAGAAGATAACATATGAAATATTGGATATACAAGGACATCCGTGTTTTACATCGAGCCTGTATAAAACACGGATTCCACGGTCGCGATGAATAGCCAAACCCACATCCCTAGACCCCTACGAGAGCGGCAAGTAACACTGCCAATTCCAGGGTTAGGAGACCCGGTCTCGACTCCTCGAGATGGCCTCCCACTGGACCCTAGAACCAGTTTATTTGTGCTCCCCTCTTCGGGTCTACCTAATGCGGAAAAGTAAATAATATACAATGGTGACATCAACCTCAACCTGGAAGTGCCCCAATAAAAGAATATTACATACAATGAATTTTACATGAATGAAAACTAAAACCCTAATCTCACATAAAAACCCCGGCTATTCAGAACACGACGATCCAATATAACATATCACAGCAACACATAATATCTCATATCATCAACGTAATCAAGTATGCATATCCCGATTGTCTTTGATGTATAGCAATGAAGCCGGCGATACACCACATACTACGCTTACGGTCACAGAAAAGAAAGTGTAAAACTACAACATTTGGAATCCACAATCACTTTAGACATCTTAAATTCGAAATATCACATACTTCGCATTTTATACCTAACTATATGAATTCCACATATTGTATCATATTCCAGATAAATAGACAAAGTTAAATATTCCAATCGAATAATCAAACACCCAAGATTTCCAAATAGTTCAACAGTTGAGCGGAGTTCAAAAATCCCAGAACATGTCACCGCCCCAATGAACCAGCCGTAGAAGGGTCAAACCAACGCCTCACATGTGGCAACGCTAAACTACCACAAACCCAAGGGTTCAGTGGCAGTTTTGACGGTCAAATAATCGAGTTAAGGTTACGTTCTTCTAGAGGGTCCACATATATGCTTGCATGTTTTTCCGAAAGATTCAAACTCAAGAAAAATTCAACACTTGAATGTTTTTCGTGTCGGGAAAAAGTGAGTTATTGATATCCGTTCGAACAATTTAACACGTTCCAAATTATCCGGAAAACTAAACGAAGTTAAACTTTCCGATCGAATCAACGATTACAAAAGATCTCCAGAAAACTCAACACTTGAGTAAGATTAAAAATTCCCAGAAGCATGTAGTAATAGCTACGGATATTACATACAAATATGTGTCCCTAATACCAAAGTACGGCCGCGGATTCGCCGCGCAAAGCATGTTCTTGCTGCGGTTCCACGGCGACTTGAGGGTATTAGGGGTTCATATTTCACAGTAATCCTTAGATTTTCCTGCTGAATTTTCTGAGTATTTATAATACGGAAAAAACAACTTTTTAGAAAATTTTCAGAGAGGGGGTCAATATCGACGTTTCGGGGTTCGATCGGACTTTTAACATCGTATACACGTCGCCTAATTCTTTAGCTAGGCTCTAATACCACTGTAGGGTTACTAGGCACTGTCACAAGGGTCTATAAGGCATCAACCATGCCCGATTTAAAATTTAGAAATGTCGAACAACCTAAAGCAAGGATCTTTGCTAGATAATTAGGGTTAAACATGCATGTAAACATCTTTACATCTAAGGGAGAGGGATTACAACCTTTGTAGTCCGCTCCTTCGCTTCATAGCTCCGAGTAGTAGCCCCTTCGCCGGGATCCATGATCTCCCGGACTCAAGAGAGGCTCCACAAGCCGAATGATCCATGCTTGCTTGAAGTCTTCCTTTTCGATGATGATCTACCTTGAAGAATCTATAACTCAAGCTCTCACTTCTCTAATCAAGTATTAATGAAGTGAACACCCTAATCTAAGTGGCTAGATTAGATGAGGATAATGAAGTAAGAATTTTGGCTCTCTTTTATTATCAATTTCTCACACACCATCATCACAAACCAAAAGCTAGTAAGCTTTTCAAGGAGGAAGAAGAAGATGAAGTCTTTCATGATGAATAATGAATTATGTTCTTATTACAATTGCAACCCATGGTTAAGTAAAGAAAGGCTTAACCATTGTAGAGATTTAACTAGGATAAAGGGTTTGGGGTGGGTTAGGAAATATCTCCACAAAATATCAACACATAATATCTTTGCTTAAAACAAAACAAAAGATTCTAGAAGCTTCATGAAAGTGCTAACCCTAATCAAACCCTAACCATGTTTAATCTCCACAAAATATGTTGCATTAGTAATCACAACTTGTTACAATATTATATATCACATATATAATATATTTTTGTAACAAAAGAAAATAATACAATTAACATATATCGCATATATATCAATGTATTATCCGGTGAGAAAATGAATCAATAAGGAGAGCCTATATCAGTTAATGTAACGTAATATATCACATATATAATTATACATTAAATTATAGAATAAACACTTTATCCGACAATCCGGCTATTTCTCAAATAACCGACTAATAAAATCTGTACCATTTCATCGAATCAACACTTGATCCGATGACCCGGCTATATCACATATACCCAGCCGATATCATATATCGCGAGAATAGAATACGGTATTTTATATCACATTATTCTCGGTCCCGCACATATCACATATGTGCTCCTACTCCGTTTTGCCTGAGTCAAGAAACCTCTGTGTAGGACTCTAAAGAATCGTCAATACGCCGGCAGTAGGTGACGATCATATCAAACACCTACAAGCTGCAAGCGGTCAGCTAAACGTAATAGCCACCCAGGTATTGAGCGATCAGAAGATCAACAAGCAATCCTGTACATTCTCCTGTGAATCCAATCAGTAACACTCCCGTATAGTCCGGTCTCTTCGTCTGATATGTTGCATATCTAGTCTAGGGGTGGTATACGTCAGACCCCAGTAACCGATAAGTCGTGTCGATGTGAGGCTCATAACGGGATGAGAAACTACTGATAACACTTACCAGTAGTACTCAATATCAGCCCTGTCTAGGGACTTCCAGTTATAACCAATCGAACACAGCACAACATCAACTTCCTATACCTGGAGAGACGAATCCCCTCCTATCGTTCATTGCCTCCATGTGATTCGGGACTGTACCCAAAAGCCACCGTTTTGCATGCCCTCTTGGACGTGGTAAGGTGGAAATCAAAGCACAGTGGGAATCACACAAGACTCTATGACGATCTCGGGTCTACAGACTAACCTGTACCAGTGTCACCGGAGAACTGCCATCTGACATGAGGTATAATACCATCTGGGAGTTCTCGGCGAGTCCGTCCAGTGTACCCAGTCTCCACTGAGCACCCTTACACCATCTTTGATGTCAAACACCGATGGATATGGGTTCATCCATCGCCCATCATATGGGTCAAGATGCATATACGCTAGTCTACTCTGGTGTATCGATGCCCTGTCTCGACACACCCACGACTAGGAACAGTTATAGGATGTACTCGTTGACTACCCTGGCCCCACTAGTATGATCTCATCATAGTCCCAGTAGTCGTGTACATATCCTAAGGGCTTTATCAACAAGTGAGAGCAAGACAGTAAACTAATACAAGTCAACATGTTAAGACAAAGTGAAACCAAATAGCATACTATCACGTCGAGCAAGAAAGTCCTCTCTATATATATCCAAGCATCCACTATAATATACATCATATATACAACAATGGCCTCTAGGGATTATATATAACTAACACAAATTAACCTGGACAATGACGGGTAGAACTTGACATATGACTTATGATATGTTGTCCTTCATCAAGGTCATAAGAGCATGGGGCAGAAATCACATCGAGAGTTTCCAACATACAAGAAACTTGCCAGGCATGCGCATACCTTCTGGAGTGTGATAACTTGAGTGGATTCCATCAGGTTATCATGCGATGATAGTTGGATCCCGATTTCCACTGATGAGTTGGTTTACTCCTCGGATGATTTTAGATGATCCCGACTAATTCTTCTTTTGGGTTTGGAAGAGAATTTGAGGATACAGTGGGAGACATCCTGATTAGATAAAGTGATTAACCATTCTGATCTAGGTTAGAGTGCACACTGAGTGTTTCTTTTCTCTCTCTCTTTGGAAGCGACCATGGCCCGATCCTAGAATAAAACTCATGAACCAAGTTAACTGAACCTGTAGGGTTATTTATCACGACAGCAAGGTTTCGGGTGGCATCATCCATGCCAATTTCAAATTTTGTCATGTTTAAAAAATCCTAAAAGAAGATCTTTAACTAGAGAATCAAACTAAAATATCAAGTATACTATTTTACTTCTAAGTGATAGGGATTACAAGCTTTGTAGTCCGTTCCTTCGCTTCATAAGCTCCGAGTTGTGGTCCCTTCACTGCGATCATCATGCTCCCGGACTCGAGAGAGGCTTCATGAGGTGAATGAGGCATCCTTGCTTGAAGTCTTCACAATCCAAGATGATCTACCTTGAGGAATCACAAACCCAAGTTTTCACTTCACTAATTAGAGTTTAGTGAAGCTAACACACTAATCTATATGGCTAGTATAGAAGAGGATGATGAAGCAGGAATTTTTCTCTCTTTAGTTTTCTTTTTCTTACTTCATTTTATCACTTGGAAAAATCTAGCAAGCTTTTTCAATGAGGAAGAAGAAGAAGCAAGTGATGAATGAATTATTGTGTGAGGTTAGAAATGCAACCATGTGTTAAGAATGTCATGCTTAACCCTTGTAGAGAATAAACCATGAGCTAGGGTTAGGGTTAGGTTAATAAATATCTTAGACTTGACAAAAGAGTGGACCAAGTCAACTAAGAAAATATCTTAGCAAATTTCTACAATTTTGATTAATCGAAAATAAAACATAAACCCTAATCTTAACCCTAGCATGGTTTAACTCTAATAAACCCTAGTTGCATTTATAATCTAACATGTTACAATTATACATATCTCATATATACAATTTTGTAACAAAAGAAAATAATACAATTAACATATATCACATATATATCAATGTATCATCAAGTGAGAAAAAGAATCATTTAAGTGAGCATATATTAGTTAATATAATGCAATATATCAAATATATAATTATACATTAAATTATTAAATCAACACTTGATTTAATAATCCGGCTATATTACATATAACTGACTAATATAATATGTATCATTTTATCGAATCAATAATTGATCCGATAATCCGGCTATTTCACATATAACCGGCCGATATCATATATCGCGAGAATAGAATACGGTATCACATATCGTATTAATCTTGGTCCCGCACATATCACAGATTTGCCTCTACTCCGTTTCTCCTGAGCCAGGAAACCTCTGTGTAGGACTCTAAAGACTCGTCAATATTGTCACGACCCAAATGTGGCACGTGACCGGCACTTAAATCACATGATATCTAAAGACATCGACGCAATCCAAGTAAGCCGAAACCCGGAATCTAAACCCTTTTTGAAAATATTGGAGGTGAGATTTGAAAAATCATCCGATAAAATCAATTTAAAATAACATCTAAATTTAACTAAGTATGTTGAAAAACATTTATGACATTTTGAAACTTGACATCACCTGCTTTGCATTTTCATAAAAACCTGCTACAACATAATAATAAAATAGCATCCTAACGAAAGTTAGTCTCCATGTCCAAACGATAGAGCAACCAACAATCAAAATCAGAAATCAACTCCAAAGAGTGCGACATCACCACACATAAACTCTAAGTCTTGCTTCTAAGTCCATAATATACCACTTCTACGTTGATGGAGTTCCCACTAGATACAAGAATATATGAATAATCAAGAGTGAGTATGATACAATAATAACCCACTTACCAATCAATCCCTAAAAAGAATATGTGCCCAAGCCGCTGATAATCCAAGCGGTAAAACCTGCAAGAAACTGTGGCACAACGTGGATGAGTTGCCAACTCAGTGAAGAAAAGTACATCTAAAGGTAGAAATCGAAATGCATGACGATACCTAGGTCTTAAGTATTGTCCTATCATAGTCTGTATCAATATACTATATGATATGCATATGTGCAATACTATCTCTCATGCAATCCCAAGTATAATATCTCCATGTCATATGAGTCAAAATCATGAATCTATATTTCGTGTTGGAATTTCCTTTCTGTATATGAATGTCTGTACAAATGTATGCAGGTACTGTCCTCCGGATCAGTCCTGGTTGAATCCACTAATAATATCTAACTATGTACCTCATGATAATGATCACATCAATATATATATATAGATATCCAGCATCGACATCGAAATCCAAAATCTCTCGTGTCCATCATCGACACGTAAAAGCAGATACCGTCGACACCATCTCAACTGATGATCACCACCCGATATCCTGGCTACGATCAGTATCCCCTGGATATCTGCCGTGCCCAATCGAACCCCGGTCAGTATCCCGTGGATATCTGTCGTGCTCATTTCTATATCCGGTCAGTATCCCCTGGATATCTTCCGTACTCATTTCTATCTCCGGAATCGAGTATCCTCGTTAGGCTCCCCGCCTATAATGCGGCTTTCCTGTCCCTCGGCCCCGACCGGGTCCAACATGTATCCAACTGTATATCCACCAACTCAGTCTGGATAGTATAAAAATCCGAAACCTTATGACCCCCGTCTCGGTTCGGATATCAAAATCAGAAAGAAAGAAAAAAACTCATGGTGTACGTTTACTCATCATATAAAAATATCAAGTGAGGAATAAGAAACTTGCATAGATTGTATGGATGATATATTGTATATATACTTATATAACAGTGTCCCATACCACCGATATATATCATCAGGAGTAAAATATCCAGAAAATCCATAAGAATAAAATACAACATCTATAGTACTAATATTCGTAATTTACAACAAGACTAAAGAAGACTTCGTAATTATATCACATAATTATAGATTTCAATTCTAAAGTGTCATGGTACTACTAATGATGTGTAGTGTAGCATACGCGTCTGTGCTCGTATAACATGGCAATCATTATTGGCCACCACCGCACGTAGGATAGACCTATGGTTTTATTTGTGCAAGTGTTTTACGGTGTAACAACCTATTTATTTTAATACATATATAACAACACGGTTCTACAGTGACATAGCAGTACTAATGAGGTATAGTGTAACATATATTCACGTGCTTGTGCAGCATAGTACTCATTGGTATTTGTGCAGTGTTCTATCAGAGTAAGCGTAACGCAGAAACATAGAATATGGATAATATAATGCAAACATGTAAATTAATCTAACCGTAATTATTGTAATTAATTGCTATGAGCTATACCATTATCTTTAGAAATGATCGAAACGTTAAGTTTGAAATAAGGAGGCTACCCTAGATTTAAAATAGATATCCGTTTTAGAAACTGGCATGCATCCTAATATTTTTTTTATTTAAAGGAGAAACGAATCATAGTTTTTAAATGAATATAGCTCACACAAGTATTACTTCCTAAAACAGGATATAACCTAACGCTACGAGTCAAAGGATAAATTGGCCGTTATTCGGCATACAAAGTTCATCATTTCCAATACGTATAAATCCTTCTATCATATCTCATCATATCACTGTGTCTGTATCATCTCAAGTCTAGCGTAATTCCTCGTATAAATCCATCAAACCATATCCATACCGTATCACTGTATCTGTATCATCACAAGTATGGCATGACCCCTCGTACAAATCCATCAAACCATATCCATATCGTATTACTGTATATCATCTATAACTATGCATGAAACTGTATGAAATTGAAGAACATACTAGATGCGATACTATATAAATATCTTGAATAATACTAAACTAACTAGATATCATAATACTATTTGTAAGGTTGCGGGGGTGCTATACGCCATCCACCCGATTTCCCCAGTAGATGTAAATCTACTCACCTACTTAAAAGCTCGCTGAATCCATGCTGCTACATTGCCAACTCCGTCTCGGAATCCTCGAATCGTACCTATATTCGTATTTAAATCGCATAGAAGTAAATATCATATCGAAAACCAAAACAACAAGTTAAACGCCCGTAGGTTAGAACCAACAGCACACTTAACCCAACACGACAACAAAACTCTGTCGTTAACGTATAAACGTCAACGGTTCAGCTGCAACATCAAGATACGAAAACTCCGTATCGTAAACATATGAAATTTGATAAACCATTTCTAAAACATTCCCAGATTTTATTGTATAAATATTTAGACAACACAAACAATGCAAAGACTAGTAAAATACCAACTCAAAGCTACATAAGAAGAATCAACACCAAATGCCTAGGTAAGGCCGGCGTCGCCGGAATTTTGGGGTGGGTCGCCGGATTTGGTGGTGAGTTTGGGACTCAGGTTTTAAATGCAATCTTCTAGTTTGCTCCTTATACTTTTGGTCTTGTTAGTTTTTCTAGAGATTATTCATATTGATTCCATATTATTTTATAGTGAACTAGATAACACAAACTCTTAGTTTATGATACGGCTCAAACTAAACATGCTACGTATCGAATATAGAATTTTACCCCAACCTGATATTAACTTACAGATTTAACTTACTGAATAATTAACTTATTTAAACAATACCAAACATCCTAATTTATATATATGGAGCTACCCTAAAATTCCCAACACCCACTTCCTCTACAAATCCGGCGAGATCGGATTTTTCTTGATGGTCGCCGGCCAAAATTCGAGGTGAGGGGTTCGTCTTCCTATAAGTTATTCTAAGTCCAGATTACAATATAATAACACTGTTTGGTTAGGTTAATTTCCATCTAAACTATAGAAGATTCCAGGCAAAGCCTAAATTTGTAAAAATACGATATTACGATATTCGATTTCTAATGTAAAGCAGTTTCAGAACTAGAATCATACAGGGTTCAAGGATTATACCTACAGCAAGATCACTGGAAAAGCATCCTCTAAGATGCACAAGCTCAAGGTCCTAGCTAGTGGTTGATGGTGAAAATCCTTAGCACTTGTTCGACTTTTCACTCATTCTTGTTTTCTTTTGTGAGTTCTTAATATTTTCTTTCTCTTCGCTTTCTTTAAACTTCTGATATTATGAACTGAACAAAGGGGGTAAGATAAGGAAAAGAGTGAGGGTTTGTGGTAAAGAAAGGAGGAGGTGGAAAGTGCAAGGTGGTGGTGTAAAGGGTAGGAGGAGGAGGTGTCACACTTGAAGTGAGGTGGGTTTTCATGCAAGGAGGAGGTGGAGGGAGGAGAGTGTGGTGAGGGTAAGGTGTTATGAGGGTATAACCTAGCATATGTTATACCAATCATAATTTTAAAGGAATGTAAAAATAAAGATAACCCTTCATATTGAAAAATCCAAATTCATATAACATAAAAGATATGAAATGATACATCTATTACCTAACTATCATTAGCTTAATGACAAATACAATGTCATGATAATATAATTAAAATATCATTTTCTTGATATCAACCCCTTTATTCATATTTATCAAAATGATTATATTTTTCGGATATGATTCCGATACCCAAATTCATAAGCGATATCATTTTCGTAAACTATCAATTTCATTATTTTTATAAAAAAATAAATTTAAATATTCTTAATTTTCCAAAATGTTACTGTTGCGCCACGGCAGCGCCCCGGCCTCTTGCTCGAGACCAAAATGCGGAATAAAAATTTTCCTTACTCGGAAACCGGCGCTACCGCGGACAATGAAAACCCGGATCGTGAACCATTAACCTATACTAGCAAACTAGAGATGGGGTGAGAGATATACCAAGCGATCCGTGTCCTTCGGTCTTCGTCTCCACTCCGATCTCCCGCGGAATCTCCGTCACCTCCTCGCTCGTCGGAAAGGGCACCACGTAGCCGGAATCTTTTACGGGCTCCCGCCTCTTGACCGAGGCAACTCGGGCGCGAAGTTGGCTAGCCGACGCGTCCAAGGCTTGCTATAGAATAGTGTAGTGAACTTGTCTCTTTAGGGTTCTTGAAGTTGCCTTTGATGTGTAGGAGGAGAAAAAGACTTTGGAGAAAAAAGAATGGTGCTCTCAATTTTTCTAAGGAAATGAGATAACAAAAAAATCACCCATCAAATGAACCTCTCTCCCTCCTTTAGAATGGCCGGCCCCTCATCTCACAAGAATGAGATTGGAGAGAGAAAAAGAATTAATCAAATAATGAAAAATGGTCACAACCATTCTAATCCAAATCAACTCCACACTCAACTCAATCAAGGCAATGGAAGTGACTAGAAAAGGATCTCATCATGAAGCAAGTCTCATCATAATGCAACATATGCAAGAAAGCCCTCCACTAGATGTTAATTGCAAACTTGCAATTGTAGGGTGTTTTTCGTCACCCCAGTGAGATGGGAATACGCGAGCGCTTGTCAGGCGTACTACAGATTCCCCCTGCCTAGGGTAGGCGGGGGTTTAATGATTGTGGGGATCCGAATCTCCGGCAGCCGCGGACTAAGCTGCCGTTAATTACCCCTCGCCTTTGGGGCGAGGGAACCTCCGATTAACGGGTTAAATTGGTCATGCGAACTCAATGTGCAGTGTGCGTGTGTTTTGTTTTGAAAGGGGGTTTTGGATATATCGGGAGCCACGCAGAGTTTTTTACGGGGGTCCCGCTACCCGGATAGCGGGCTGGGGGTCAAGGGGGCTAGCAGCCCCCTTGCGGGGTTCGGGGCAGCGCCCCGGCCCGAAAATTTTTTTGGAGGGGGAGAGTGTGGCGGAGTATGTGTATGTGTACATTTGTATACATATGTATATATGTATGTATGTACACAAAAGGAGGGGGAAAAGACATCCAAGGGATGCGCAGGTGCGCAAGCGCGCGCGCCACGTGTCGGCACGCGGGTGCCTTGCGCACTTGCGCAGGTGCGCAAGCGCGCGCGCCACGTGTCGGCACGCGGGCGCCTTGCGCACTTGCGCAGGTGCGCACGTGTCGGCACGCGGGCGACTTGCGCACTTGCGCACTTGCGCAAGCGCGCAGGTGAGGCACAGCAGGCTTTTAGCCTAAAAAGATTTCTCAGAAGAGAAGTCAGAGAGGAGTTGGACTCCTGAATGTGTTTTTCTTCTTTTTTGGGGGTTTAGTGAAAGATGTTCTTCTTCTTCCTCCTGTTGTTTGCTGGATCTTGAAGATCAAGAGATATGGAATTTTTAAAAATCACTCCTTTTTGAGATCTAATGGAAGATCTGTGTTCCCCTTGATGGGTTTTGTGGTGAAAAACTAATTTGTTTTATAAAAAGGAGAGTAGAACTCTTGATTTAATTCAAAAGAAAGAAGAAGGTTTTGGAACCTTGAAGAAGGAAGAAAAGATCTCAGATCTAAATTTTTGGAGAGAATGAAAAGTATCACTTTTTTATTCATCATGTTGCCTTTTATAGGCTTACATATTTATAAATAGCCCCTTGGGTTTTACAAAAATGGCATTTTAGCCATCCCATGGCTCATGTGCCATTTCATTTTTTGCACATAAGCCATGGGCTTACAAAATATTGGCTTTATGCCCATTTTGCATACATTCATGTATAAAAAAATTACATAAAAATTATTTATTATATGATCTATATTTTAGCATGGAGGAGGCTGGCCGCGGGCTCGACTTGGGCATGGGCCCGCTTGACCTGGGCTTGGACCCACCTGGCTTGGGGTTGACCTTGACTTTGACTCGGTCAACGGGGGTGTAAATTTTTACCCCAACAAAGTGCCCCCCATCAATAAATGCACACCGCATGTTTGAGTTGTGTGCATGAAATTGATGGATCTTGAAGCTGAACTTCGTGGTGGAACATCATTCCGGAGGCGAAGCATCATCCCGGGGAGCATGATTCCCGAGGATCGGAGCATCATTCCGATTCGCGGAGCATAATTCCGATGTCAGAGCATCATTCCGAAGCGCGGAGCATAAGTCCAGGGTCGGAGCATCATTCCGATTTGCAGAGCATAATTCCAGAGTTCGGAGCATCTTTCCGAAGAGCGGAGCATGATTCCAGAGTTCAGAGCATCGTTCCGATGGGCGGAGCTTGATTCCAGAGTTCGGAGCATCTTTCCGAAGAGCGAAGCATGATTCCAGAGTTCGGAGCATCGTTCCGATGGGCGGAGCATAATTCCAGAGATCGGAGCATCATTCCGATGGGCAGAGCATAATTCCAGAGTTCGGAGCATCTTTCCGAAGAGCGGAGCATGATTCCAGAGTTCGGAGCATCGTTCCGATGGGCGGAGCTTGATTCCAGAGTTCGGAGCATCTTTCCGAAGAGCGGAGCATGATTCTAGAGTTCGGAGCGTCGTTCCGATGGGCGGAGCTTGATTCCAGAGTTCGGAGCATCTTTCCGAAGAGCGGAGCATGATTCCAGAGTTCGGAGCATCTTTCCGAAGAGCGGAGCATAATTCCAGAGATCGGAGCATCATTCCGATGGGCGGAGCATGATTCCAGGGGATCGGAGCATCATTCCGATAGGCGGAGCATGGTTCCAGGGATCGGAGCATCATTCCGATGAGCGTAGCATGATTCCAGGGGATCGGAGCATCATTCCGATGGGCGGAGCATGATTCCAAGGATCGGAGCATCATTCCAATTTGCGGAGCATGATTCCAGGGGATCGGAGCATCATTCCAGTAGGGAAGGTAGATATCCCGAGACGAAGCATGATTTCGACACGGGGTAAATTCCGAGATGGAGCTTGATTCCGGCGCAGAGCTTGTTGGCTGACTTGATCCCGAGGCGAAACATAATTTCGACCGGGAAGGCAGGTACACCGAGGCGAAGCATCATTTCGACACGGGGTGTATTCTGAGATGAAGCATAATTCCGACGAGGAGGTCGTTATCCCGAGGCGAAGCATGATTTCGACACGGGGTAAATTCTGGGACGAAGCATGATTCTACCGCAGAGGTTGTTGGTTTGATTTGATTTGGGTTGACATTAGCATCGCTACACTGGGATATGGTACCAGGAGCGGATCATCATTTTTCATGGGAGACGATTTGGGAGATGTTGTTTTTTTTTTGTTTGGCATCAGCATTGCTGCACTGGAATAATGCCAGGAGCAACTCATCATGTGCCCCGAGAGGATTTGGATTTGGCTTGTTTGGCATCTGCATTGCTGCACTGGAATAATACCAGGAGCAACTCATCATGTGCCCCGGGAGGACTTGGGAGAGATTGGGATAGTTTTACGCCCGTGGATTGTATACGGTTTTGCAGGATGTATGATCCAGACCGTAGGGCCATAAAAATTTCGGGACTTTGTTGGCGTCTGCATCGCTACACTGGAATATGGTACCAGGAGCGACTCATCATTCGCCGTTGGGGATTGGGATTTGGAATTTGGTTGGCGTCTGCATCGCTGCACTGGAATATGGTACCAGGAGCGACTCATCATTCGCCACTTGGGGATTGGGGAGCGATGGCTTAGGAGACAGGTTTGGATCCCTATCACCTAAGACTTTTCAATTTTATGGGCCGTGAGGGTCCCATAAAAGCATTTTCTCCCTACGATTCGTAAGGATCCCGCAGGTGTATTTTCTCCTTAAGAGTCGTGAGGACTCCTAAGTGTGTTTTTTCTTGGTGAGTCGTAAGGATCTCACGAAGGTTTGTTCTCCTCATGCATCGTGAGGACACATGAGTGGGTCTTTCCAATGAAGCATAATTCCAAAGGCGGAGACCAGCCGCGTAACTGGTGATTGCGGTAGGGCATGGGTATGCTGAGAATTATTTAAGCCCGTGGATTGTATACGGTAGTCAATTTGGGGACTGGCCGTAGGGCTGAAAGAATTTTGGGAAATTGGATTTTTGTTTGGCGTCTGCATTGCTGCACTGGAATAATGCCAGGAGCAACTCATCATCCGCCCTTGTTTTTTTTTTTTGTTTTTTTTGTTTTTTGTTTTTTTTGTTTTTTTTTGTTTTTTTGTTTTTTTTTTTACCGCGATTGCTCTATCATTTCAGCTTTTCATATCGCGAAGGTCGCGATTGCCCTATCATTTCGGCTATTTATTCGCGGTTGCCCCATCATTTCGGCTTTATTTTCATTTTTATTTTTACTCGCTGATTTTTATTGCGAGTTGCCCCATCATTTCGGCTTTTCTTTATTTTTCTTTTATTTACACTTTTTTTTTACATACACACACATCATTTTTTTTTTTACATTCCCAGTTTAACGACTTAGAGGTCGACTGTTCCAGTTTAATGACGTGGTGGTCGATTGTTTTCAGAGAAAGGCAGATGTCTGAGAGAATCGGTTTCACGAAGAACTTCGGTCTCCGTTTGTATGAAATTGGCGGTTGCAACTTGACTGTTTGTTAACACGCCTTTGGACAGTTCTATCTCTCCTGCCTTGTATTGCTTTTCGACCCAATCTTTGAAGACGAAGCAGTCCTCAATGGCATGACCTATCACTCTGTGATAGGGGCAGTATTTGGGGTCGTCGGTCCTATTCGCTTCCTGCGGTCTTTTTGACTCTGGCAGTTGTAGACCGTTCTTCAGGGCGTCTTTGAATATTTTACGGATTTTGTCCCTTCTGAAGGAATAGACCTTATCCAGCTTCTCTTTCAGTGGAGATTCTCCTCCCTCTCCGAACATTGGCTTCCGAGGCTGGTTGGCGCTAGGTCCGCTCATCCCTTGCTTATTTCGGTTAGCCGAAGTGTTGAAAGATTCAGAATCATCGGAGTTTCCGCCTTTGCGATTATCGTCCTTCCGGTTTCTCCAGGACTTATTGTTATTTTGAGAATCCGAGGAGGACTCCTGTTTTGAGCGCTCCAGCATCTGGACTTTCCTGGTCAACTCTTGGAATGTTTTGAGACCCGCGGTGCATAGAAACGGGGCCATCCAATTGTTGAGATTTCCGACGAGGAGACTGACAGATTGGTCCTGCTCTATCGGCGGTTCGCATTTGACGGAGAGATTGCGCCATCGGGTTATAAAATCTGTGCTGCTTTCGTCGCTCTTGGGCTTGGTCCTTACGAGCTCGGCAATGGTGATCTTATCGCTGACGCTCATGAACCTCTGCCGAAACAGAGACTCCATTTGGACAAAAGTTGTGACGGAGCCATCCGGTATGCTCGCGTACCAGTCGAAAGCAACATCGGTCAAGCTATTAACGAACTGGCGGAGGAGAAGCGCATCATTGCCCCCAGTATTTCCGCATGAGGCTTTGAAGTGGGCGATATGCTGATTCGCATTTCCCGTCACATCGAATCTTCCGAATCTGGGGATGACATAGCCGCTAGGAAATTCTACCAGATCATACTGAGCAGGATATGGTCTCCCACTACTGCTGATATCTTTTTGCGCTTCGGCTTCGGCCACCAATATTTTGACTTTGCTGGCAACCAAATCCATGATTTGATCTTGAGTTAGCGGGCTACTGTCATCGGTAGCCAAGACATTTCCTGAGATAGGATGCGATTGACTTTCATGCGGTCCGGCCACTTTTGGATTTGAGGGAATAGGCGTCGGCTGCTTTGGCACACCACTTCCCAGAGCCCTCCGCTTGATTGGGCGGCTGAGAGGCAAGTTGGGCCGTGAGCTGCATCACGACATTCGTCAAGTCATCAATTTTGGAGTAGAGTTTGGCCATCTCCTTGTCTTTGTTTCTGAGCTGCTTTCGGAGCTCTTGAAGAAGTTGTTGCTCTGCGGTCTTAGGACGGAAAGTTGGCTCATCTTCGCTTTCCGAGCCTGACTCCTCATGAATTGAGGGCTCTCTTTGCCTATCAGCCTCATCGAGAGGGTTTTCATCATCCAGCGGAGGCGGCTGTTCTTGGGAAGCGGCCACCACATTCAAGCCAGATTGGGTTTGAGATGTGGTGGCCCCGTCCTTGCTCTTGCTGCGCGTGCCCACCACGTAGACAGTGTGGATAACACATTCAGCCATCCCCTCATCTTCGACGGGGTAACCCTGTTCTTCGAACCTCATGAGGTTATGCCTGGCAGGAGCCCTAGCCCTTTTGTTGGCTCTATATCTGAGCCTTTTCTCCCTCAGCTTCTTGATTTTGAAGGCTTGGCGGGCATCCGCTACCCGGGAAGCCATTGTGAGTTGTTCAGCGGGGAGCTTAGAGAAGACACCCGATCGAGCATTTGTCTGGGGCGCCGCTGGAGCTTGCTCGGGACGCGTTATAGCTTTGTTGGTGTTGATAGCCTTGCCCCCAGCTGGGGCCAAGGAAAGTCGTTCAGATACCGACTTGCGTTTGGGTTGGGGCGCCCTTGAGATCACCACATTTGGTCTCCTGCCTTTCGAGACCGGTTTGTCTGCCACCCGGGCTTGAGGAGCTGGGATGGTGCCAATTGGTATGAACATAATAGAGCCGAATGGTAGCAGCGGCTCCTCCCATTGTCGCCCGAGACTGGCCGGAAGGACCGTCCTGGAGTCTATCTTCATCGTGTAGGAGACGGGAGCTGAGTTCATCATCGAAGACGTCGTCGGAAGGTGATTGCTTGAAAATATGCACGAAAAAGCATTATTTTTAGTATAAATACAGGTATGTATATTGATTGAGTTCGCATGAACGCTTAACCCGAAATATGGGAGGAGAGATTGGTCCCACCGGGCGTGCCAGAATCTGTAGGGTGTTTTTCGTCACCCCAGTGAGATGGGAATACGCGAGCGCTTGTCAGGCGTACTACAGATTCCCCCTGCCTAGGGTAGGCGGGGGTTTAATGATTGTGGGGATCCGAATCTCCGGCAGCCGCGGACTAAGCTGCCGTTAATTACCCCTCGCCTTTGGGGCGAGGGAACCTCCGATTAACGGGTTAAATTGGTCATGCGAACTCAATGTGCAGTGTGCGTGTGTTTTGTTTTGAAAGGGGGTTTTGGATATATCGGGAGCCACGCAGAGTTTTTTACGGGGGTCCCGCTACCCGGATAGCGGGCTGGGGGTCAAGGGGGCTAGCAGCCCCCTTGCGGGGTTCGGGGCAGCGCCCCGGCCCGAAAATTTTTTTGGAGGGGGAGAGTGTGGCGGAGTATGTGTATGTGTACATTTGTATACATATGTATATATGTATGTATGTACACAAAAGGAGGGGGAAAAGACATCCAAGGGATGCGCAGGTGCGCAAGCGCGCGCGCCACGTATCGGCACGCGGGCGCCTTGCGCACTTGCGCACTTGCGCAAGCGCGCGCGCCACGTGTCGGCACGCGGGCGCCTTGCGCACTTGCGCAGGTGCGCAAGCGCGCGCTCCACGTGTCGGCACGCGGGCGCCTTGCGCACTTGCGCAGGTGCGCACGTGTCGGCACGCGGGCGACTTGCGCAGTTGCGCAAGCGCGCGCGCCACGTGTCGGCACGCGGACGATTTGCGCACTTGCGCACTTGCGCAAGCGCGCAGGTGAGGCACAGCAGGCTTTTAGCCTAAAAAGATTTCTCAGAAGAGAAGTCAGAGAGGAGTTGGACTCCTGAATGTGTTTTTCTTCTTTTTGGGGGGTTTAGTGAAAGATGTTCTTCTTCTTCCTCCTGTTGTTTGCTGGATCTTGAAGATCAAGAGATATGGAATTTTTAAAAATCACTCCTTTTTGAGATCTAATGGAAGATCTGTGTTCCCCTTGATGGGTTTTGTGGTGAAAAACTAATTTGTTTTATAAAAAGGAGAGTAGAACTCTTGATTTAATTCAAAAGAAAGAAGAAGGTTTTGGAACCTTGAAGAAGGAAGAAAAGATCTCAGATCTAAATTTTTGGAGAGAATGAAAAGTATCACTTTTTTATTCATCATGTTGCCTTTTATAGGCTTACATATTTATAAATAGCCCCTTGGGCTTTACAAAAATGGCATTTTAGCCATCCCATGGCTCATGTGCCATTTCATTTTTTGCACATAAGCCATGGGCTTACAAAATATTGGCTTTATGCCCATTTTGCATACATTCATGTATAAAAAAATTACATAAAAATTATTTATTACATGATCTATATTTTAGCATGGAGGAGGCTGGCCGCGGGCTCGACTTGGGCATGGGCCCGCTTGACCTGGGCTTGGACCCACCTGGCTTGGGGTTGACCTTGACTTTGACTCGGTCAACGGGGGTGTAAATTTTTACCCCAACAGCAATTAACACCCTCCATCAAGAAAGTCCGACCGAGAAGGAATGAAGGAAAACCGGCCGGAACGGAATGCGAACTGGCAACTTCAGAAAAACTGATCCCGTAATAAAATACAGGAAAACCCCACTTCTGCAAATACATGCCCGCATTTGTATTCCCACTGAACACAAATGCAAAGAGACAAAACTACACTATCAAATACTAGAATCCGGCTTAAGCCAAAGCCGGCTAGTAAAAACCGTCCGATCAACGATCCGTGCAATACCGCACGTATCTGATCGAACCCTGCAATATCTCCATACGGCCTCTACAGCGTTTCGCCCGAAACTTGAGTAGCTGTAAGTGTGGTGGACTCTAAAGACTCGTCAATACTATGGCTGTGGATTTAACCACTAGCACGTCAGAGGTATAAGCCAATACGTGACGGGCCACCAGCTATTGACCAAAAGGGACGTCGATGAGGAAGCTCACCCCGACACCCAACTGAGCCTGTCAGTGACAATATCCGTACAGTCCGGTCCGTTCGTCTATGAGTATCGCATGGCGGGCCTAGGGGGTTGGTAAAAGTCAGACCCCCAAAAGCGGTACAAGTCGTGTCGGAGCGTAGCCCAGAACACCCTGAGATACTACTGGAATACCTACCAGTAAATCTCCTGCCTCGGCCGAGGGCTTTGTGTAATGGCTCTCCTAGACACAGCGCGACCTCACCCCCAATACCGGGAGAGACGAACCCCTGCAGATCCGCTCACTGCCTCCATGTGGCTTGGGACTGTACCCAACTAAAACCTGTTTGCACGACTCCTTTGAGCCGTGGTAGGGTAGTAATCAAAGCACAGTGGGAACTCACATAAGAAAAATGACGATCTCAGGTCGATGAACTAACCTGTACACATGTCACCAGGGAACTGCTATCTGACGTCTGGTATGAGACCAACTAGCAGGTTCCCGGCGAGTCCTGTCCGGTGTACTCATAACCCAATGAGCACCTGTATACATCTTAGGTGAACCAACTGACACCGGTGGCTTGTGAGACCGGCCACCGCCCCTCGTCGGGGTCTCGACTGTATATACTAGTCTACTAATGGAGTATCGATGCCCTGTCTCGGAACTCCTACGACTAGGGACCTTTTAAGGATGTGCTTATAGACCACCAGCTCTCACGTATATGATCGCCATCATACTGTCGGCAGTCAAGCAAGAATCCTAGGGGCTCTATCAACGTGTAATAGCGACATGTCAGGTCACCTAAAGCAGTACACGATGATAAAGATAAACTAGATAGCATACTATCATCTCGAGTAAGACTGTCCTGCCGGGATAGGTCCTCCCTCAATCATCGCAATCACGTGCCTGTGATCCAATAATTGACTCTGAGGGCACTATCTCCAACAATCTCCCACTTGCACTCAAGGCTAATTATTGCGATGTCGCATACTCACAGCCCGTGTGATACCGAACACCCAACTCCTCTACTAGCCAGTCTCACAAAACCCGTTTGCGAAACTATTGCGTTCGAGGAATAGCCTCAGTGAGTGGTTCCGCTGTGATGTTTCTTTCTATGTCTCTCTATATCTCAAGTTCGCGGAGAAAGCCATCTCCCGAAATGAGCAATACCTGTCTTAGAATGTCTGGATGTCTGATGGGACCTAGCTCATAAATGAACTCCAAATCCAAACTTCTTAGACTGTATCGTCAACTGAACTTAATCAGTATCCTGCGCCATGCCGCCCTCAGTATTGCCTTGGACCACCTGTCCAAAATACTGCCCCCCGTCAGAAGGAGAACTATAACTCTGACAACCTCCTTGTCGTCCATGTCATCTTGGAAGCCTGGAATGATAACCGTCTCCTAAAGGAGGCAGCCGTTATCATATCCCTAGAACATTCACTTATGTTCTAAAACTGCTTCCGACTGTTTCTCCAGGATTGGATCAGTATCAACTTATTGCATCTACTGCAAGAACAACATCTGGTGTGGTACTTGACATCTCATGATTGACTCAATTGCCTAAGCAAGTGATCTGTCAATCATGCGTATCCCTCTCCCCTTTAGTCTGTAAGACACCTTTAGAGAGGGTGACTCCATTACCTGCAGGTGTACTACCGTGCCAGGAGTCGTCCATTCTAAATACTCATAGAATGCTGTCAAGGTACCCAGATTGGGAAACTACCCAAATCTAGATCTAAAACCATAGATCTAGTAACCAGAATGTCTGATATAACATCCAAGTCCTGTGTGGAGAAACCACTGTGTGACAACCAAAGTATAACCGATCGTAGTATAGGAGTTTCCTTTCCTACTCTGTGTATGTCATCCAAATACCATGACATTACACCCTACTACCTTCTCAACAGATCCATCCCCAATTCTGATGACGCCAAAACTATGACTGTCACATCAGAAATAGATGATCTATCTCCGCTATATCTACTTTAGTCTATAAATAGACATAAGCCTGATATCCACCAATGCTTCCGCTGCTCCCACTGACTACGACAACCCTCTGCCAGAGTCATATAGACGTGCACTTCTAAAGCTAGTTTAGAACGACGCTATACTCATCCTCCTGCCGGGTCTCGCAGCCTGGAACAACAGTAATGAGAAGTGTGGGTAAACAAGAACTTCCCTGTCACCGTCCTTGAGGCTACCGTAGTACCTCTCGGGTGCCTGAAGTTACCCACCTTATCTGCGGAGTGGCCAATGGAATGTCAAACCAGATTGAATCTTTAGGTTCCTTATCAAATCTTCGGTAATCGTTTGTGGTTCTGGAATTACTTCCAGTTCTACCATACTCCCACTACTGTTTTTCTGAAAAAATCCATTTTTAATAAAAACTGTGGCGAGTCTAGAACAATATTGCTATTGTTCATCCAGATGGTAGAAAGTCAACCCTCGTCATAGCCTGGGTCAACCCACAAACAGCCATTACAGAAACGTGCCTTGAGTTGTCCAGTGTCTGGTTTTAAGCATAAGCCGGACAACTCCCCGTACCTTAACATCGTTAAGATATGAATTGTTCTATATCCAATATAGAACCAGAGGCACTGATTTAATTCAACCAGATTCAAATCATGCAGCTGTCTCCAGTGCATGTCAATTAAATGGAAGGAGGCCGATCAGCGTTACTCAACTTAGGAATGCTTCCAATTATGAGTAACCTGAAAGAGAAGCAATTTCTCTTTATCATTACTATCAACTGAATACCATACACAAGTATCTACATCTTCGATCTCTTTGAAGAATCCTGATACTTGCTACACCTGGTTCTCTACTCTATTTAAATACCTATAACTCCTCAAAACTTAGACCCTGTGTTCCTACGAAACACATGTCTAAGAACTAGAGAAGTTAAAAGTAAACAGAATATAGTGTGAGGACCAACCCCTCTGTCCTAATGGACACTGGACAACATACAATACTCTGTATAAGTCCGCTGAGTCTAACAACTCTTTCACTGTGTGTCGTAGGTTGAAAACTGTACTTATGGTTAAGAAGAATTACACCGCTGTTTAATGCTCCTTACCTAACCATCCACTGATATAGGTAAATGTCATGGACATAATATCAAAAGGTATATCTCACTCTATGAAAATAGACGTACAGATATATCAATTTGAAATTGGTGCACAACAGCGGATATTCAAAACCAAATATTTGCCGACCGGCAAACAATCCAGGTGGCTTCCTCAAATATCACCAATTACAACGAATCCTGATATAATGAGGATTGTCACCTAATTCCCAATAACTTACTCCCACTCAGCATCTGTAAAACCATACAGATGTGAGAATCCAACCTGGTAAATACATACCCTGGAGCAAGTGTCTAATCGGGAAATCAGTTTTTCTTTTAACATCACACAGTGAAACTGAAACATTGAAATGTTTCGTCGGGGTATCCTGGTATTCCTAGTAATGCCTCTTCCATTATCCAGATTCACAACTGTAACCTTGTAATTCTTTGCCATCTTTCTAAATCCCTTTCTATGTCTTTAGTCATTACCTTCTGTACACCCCCTTAGGCCAAATGGTTTTCTTCCTTCCCTACCGTTCGGCACCAGCCTATGGTTTGGAAGAAGACTATCCAAAAAGCATAAAGGGTGTACTGTCCCAATCCTAGGAACACTCGCAATACGAGAGAAGGTGAAGATAAAAGACACCTGAATGTACTTTATTCCTATTTCTCCTGAACCATAATCCATCCCCGAACTGGAACAAGTTCCTTTCGAGTTCGTATATAACCATACGATGGAGTATCCAATAAACTGTGGATCTTCGTAGTGACACGGGGTGTTCTGGAGAAATACAAAGGTGATTTAGGATTGGCGAAGGAATACTTGGTTTGATCGTGAATATCAGTCGCATTTTACTTTGCCCTCCTACTGATCCCTTGCTTTGTCTTAACTTAATACCTTCTGCACACCATCGTTATGCTAATTGGTTTTCTTCATTCCCCACCGTTCGGCACCAGCCTATGGTTTGGAAGAAGACTATCCAATTTGCGTAATAGGTGTGCTACTCCTAAACCAAGGAGTACTCGCAACCTGAGAGAAGGTGAAAAGAAAAGACAACTGAATAGTCCTATCCGTTTTCTCCAGAACCAGAAACCATCCTCGAAGTCCTTCGAGTTCGTATCTAACCATACGATGGTTTAGTCCAATGAGAAAAGGGTAAAAGTAGGAGTGGCAATGAGGTCTGCAACTCTGACAATCCAAAAGCCAGTGTTAAGAAGGTTCGGTCAACTTGGTCACTGAGTCAAAGTCCAGGGTCGGGTCAATGGTCGCTACCAAGAGAGAGAGAGAAAAGAAACACTCAGCGTGCACTCTAACCTAGATCAGAATGGTTATCACTTTATCTAATCAGGAAACCTCCCACTGTACCTCAAATTCTCCTCCAAACCTGAAAGAAGAATTAGTCGGGGTCACCCATGGAGTAAACTAACTCATCAGTGGGAATCGGGATCCAACTATCATCGCATGATAACGTGACGGAATCCACTCACGTCACCACACTCCAGAAGGTATGCGCATGCCTGGCAAGTTTCAGTTCTTTTGAAACTCCCGATGTGATTTTTTACCCCTAGGACCCAAGTGACCTTGACTGAGCCAACATATCAAAGGATCCTAGTCAAGTTCAACCCGTCATTATCTTGATTGCATTAGACCCACCCGCACGAGTCCTTGACTGAGCCAAAATAACCGTACGACTGTCCTAACCAACCACTTATCCATGCAACAGAAAAGCACTACATAGCTACCGAACACTACGCCTCGGCTAAGCACGACATACGCAGCACGAATACTAAGTAATACTAATCTGAAATGACGGAGGGCTACGACTGGTTTTTGGCGAAAAACCTTTAACGTAATGAACTTGATATCGTTGAAGGAACTGCATAGCTTTTTATAAAAATATCGTGACGAAAACCTTTACTAAAGAGGTCACTCCCGGTGAAGGGATCTCGGCTCTTTCCCCGTAGAATGAGGTGCAGGATATTCCAAATGAATACCACGATGCAAAGCAAAAGTAATCGGCTATAGTGAAGTTAATGCCCTGACGCAAACTTCTGTCCAAGGGGTCACTCCCGGTGAAGGGATCTCGGCCCTTGCCTCGTCGACTGAGGAGCAGGATATTCCAAATGAATACCACGATGCAAAACAAAAGTGGACGTCCTTGCAATAACAGCTTTTTGAAAAAATGTTCCAACAACATCAGAATAGGTTTGTTTATCTTGCATTGATCCGAATCAACGCAGTCCCATCAATTAATCACACCACAAAGAACGAAAATATACTGACGTACGTATATGCCATCCGCATTCGCCACTGGGTCCCGTCATCACCCGTTAGGTTAGCTAACTAACGGCAGAGCGGGGACTGGACTAGCGCGGATGTAAAGCATATACAACATCTACTAATATATATACCAATATATTATATTTCGCTCAAGGCGTGATAAAATGCAACATCACAGAAATGTACAGCATCACAGAACAATACAGATATCTGGAAGCCCCGGGTTTCACAGAGCCGCTGCTGAAACCCGACGTTCCCCTGGTCGTGTGGATAGCCTGTGCAATGAAATCCTAGACCCCTACGGGCGCGGCAAGTCACCCGCCAAAACCTGAAGCGAGGCAGCCCCCTTCAGCACCGTGAATGGACCACCCAGCACTTCACGGAATCCAGTAACTTGGGCACCCCTCCTGGGTCAACCTATACCCCCTACAAGTGCGGCGAATAGCCCGCCAATCCTAGAGTGAGGCCCCCTCCGTCTCAATGCCATGAGATGCGGGCCCGTTGCCCTATAGAACCCGGCTATCCGTGCACCCCTCCGCGGGGCAATCCTAGTACAGAAAGTAAAATATACAAACACCGGGTACATCGACCGCAACCAGGTCGTGCCCCAAAAGAATAATACAAACTGGCAGTGACGGCAGTCCACATGTCGGACGCTCGCCCCGCAATATCAAATGTACATAATACAACAACACTGTACTAGCATTGCATCCAGGCTATCCCCCACGACCGATCCGCAACATCACAGCATAAACATAGAACATCAACGTAAAAGTCACGTTCGCAAATCCGTCTAACCGGGCTATAGCAGTTAGACCGGATTTACCGATCGAGTGACATTCACGGTCGCAGATATAATGTAAACACTGTGAAATAATGTGTTTAAAATATCCGATCGATCAAACAATTAACAAGTGGGCCCCCAACCAATGCTGTAGCAGTTACAGAAAACCTGGGCCCAAATTTAATATCCCAGAACCCACAAAATTAGTCCAAAAGCCCACTGTAAAATTTTGACAAGGCGAGAACAGTAGAGTGCGGCGGAAGTGCGGCCCAAAGGGGGGTTTGGCCGCACTTCCGCGCTCCACTGTACGAATGACACTGTCGAATTTTTACAGTGGTCTTAGAATTTCCTGCACATTATTTTTCTGTAACCTGAAACATTTTTAGACACCAAAAAAATTCCAACAGAAAACTGATGCAAAGGAAAAATACGGTTTTTGGAATTTCGGTCGATCGGATAAGCAAAACACATTAGAACAAGCTAGGTAAGGTTAATGTCGTGGCTCTGATACCATGTTGCGCCACGGCAGCGCCCCGGCCTATTGCTCGAGACCAAAATGCGGAATAAAAATTTTCCTTACTCGGAAACCGGCGCTACCGCGGACAATGAAAACCCGGATCGTGAACCATTAACCTATACTAGCAAACTAGAGATGGGGTGAGAGATATACCATGCGATCCGTGTCCTTCGGTCTTCGTCTCCACTCCGATCTCCCGCGAAATCTCCGTCACCTCCTCGCTCGTCGGAAAGGGCACCACGTAGCCGGAATCTTTTACGGGCTCCCGCCTCTTGACCGAGGCAACTCGGGCGCGAAGTTGGCTAGCCGACGCGTCCAAGGCTTGCTATAGAATAGTGTAGTGAACTTGTCTCTTTAGGGTTCTTGAAGTTGCCTTTGATGTGTAGGAGGAGAAAAAGACTTTGGAGAAAGAAGAATGGTGCTCTCAATTTTTCTAAGGAAATGAGATAACAAAAAAATCACCCATCAAATGAACCTCTCTCCCTCCTTTAGAATGGCCGGCCCCTCATCTCACAAGAATGAGATTGGAGAGAGAAAAAGAATTAATCAAATAATGAAAAATGGTCACAACCATTCTAATCCAAATCAACTCCACACTCAACTCAATCAAGGCAATGGAAGTGACTAGAAAAGGATCTCATCATGAAGCAAGTCTCATCATAATGCAACATATCCAAGAAAGCCCTCCACTAGATGTTAATTGCAAACTTGCAATTAACACCCTCCATCAAGAAAGTCCGACCGAGAAGGAATGAAGGAAAACCGGCCGGAACGGAATGCGAACTGGCAACTTCAGAAAAACTGATCCCGTAATAAAATACAGGAAAACCCCACTACTGCAAATACATGCCCGCATTTGTATTCCCACTGAACACAAATGCAAAGAGACAAAACTACACTATCAAATACTAGAATCCGGCTTAAGCCAAAGCCGGCTAGTAAAAACCGTCCGATCAACGATCCGTGCAATACCGCACGTATCTGATCGAACCCTGCCATATCTCCATACGGCCTCTACAGCGTTTCGCCCGAAACTTGAGTAGCTGTAAGTGTGGTGGACTCTAAAGACTCGTCAATACTATGGCTGTGGATTTAACCACTAGCACGTCAGAGGTATAAGCCAATACGTGACGGGCCACCAGCTATTGACCAAAAGGGACGTCGATGAGGAAGCTCACCCCGACACCCAACTGAGCCTGTCAGTGACAATATCCGTACAGTCCGGTCCGTTCGTCTATGAGTATCGCATGGCGGGCCTAGGGGGTTGGTAAAAGTCAGACCCCCAAAAGCGGTACAAGTCGTGTCGGAGCGTAGCCCAGAACACCTTGAGATACTACTGGAATACCTACCAGTAAATCTCCTGCCTCGGCCGAGGGCTTTGTGTAATGGCTCTCCTAGACACAGCGCGACCTCACCCCCAATACCGGGAGAGACGAACCCCTGCAGATCCGCTCACTGCCTCCATGTGGCTCGGGACTGTACCCAACTAAAACCTGTTTGCACGACTCCTTTGAGCCGTGGTAGGGTAGTAATCAAAGCACAATGGGAACTCACACGAGACAAATGACGATCTCAGGTCGATGAACTAACCTGTACACATGTCACCAGGGAACTGCTATCTGACGTCTGGTATGAGACCAACTAGCAGGTTCCCGGCGAGTCCTGTCCGTTGTACTCATAACCCAATGAGCACCTGTATACATCTTAGGTGAACCAACTGACACCAGTGGCTTGTGAGACCGGCCACCGCCCCTCGTCGGGGTCTCGACTGTATACACTAGTCTACTAATGGAGTATCGATGCCCTGTCTCGGAACTCCTACGACTAGGGACCTTTTAAGGATGTGCTTATAGACCACCAGCTCTCACGTATATGATCGCCATCATACTGTCGGCAGTCAAGCAAGAATACTAGGGGCTCTATCAACGTGTAATAGCGACATGTCAGGTCACCTAAAGCAGTACACGATGATAAAGATAAACCAGATAGCATACTATCATCTCGAGTAAGACTGTCCTGCCGGGATAGGTCCTCCCTCAATCATCGCAATCACGTGCCTGTGATCCAATAATTGACTCTGAGGGCACTATCTCCAACAGTTACAATCTCTCCCCCTTAAAGAAATTCGGTCCCCGAATTTAAATTAAATCTCTTTCTTAAAACATTTTCTCAATCCAATCAACTCATTTCAAAACAATTTCCTGGGGTCAAACTTTTGAAACATGAAATTCGCTCGACATAACAAGACTCCAAAGTCCCATACGAGCTAAAACACATCACAACGCAACAGTGTGCGTGAAAACTCAAAAGATATAATTTCGCATAACTGTAACTCTAGCGGTTTCTATGAGATTCATTCCAGTTATGATAAAAATTGGGTCAAATACGAAAACCGTTGTGTATCCTAAATACACAAAATCAATGCCATGATCGCAGTGCAATATCAGTGCACACGACCGAGCGAAAATATAAAAATTAAATCTATCACATATTCTATCAAGTTCAAAGCAAGAAAACAAAATCAATCCTAATGGGTTTGCATGTAAGTCTCAAACCACACTTCACAGTGTGCACGAAAACAACAGCGACAAGTGCAACAGGCGTGCACGAAACGATATCCACTGCATCCACTGTGTATGGAATAAAAGTATACAAAATAATACCAAGTGCATCGCGGTGCACAAAAATCAAATCCAAGTGCATCATGGTGCACAATTTAAATCTCAAGTGCATCGGGGTGCACAAAATCAAAACATGCAACTAGTGTGCATAAAATCAAACCAAGTATATAAATTCCTAACCATGTGCATCTGATGTGCACGGAAAATCAGTGTAGCGCATTCGGTGTACACAACACTCCAATCGAGTGCAGTCACCTCACACTAAAATCTCAACAAGTGCACCTGGTGTGCACAAAGCATAAGCCAAAGTGAAATTTCTGTACATAAAAATCTCATCAAGTGCACCTGGTGTGCACAAAACATAAATTGATCTTTAAATCCTTAAAATACATATATCAAACATGGACGTTGAGTTGTCCTTTCTTCAATGTTGAAAATGAAAGTTTTAGATTTAAAAACGTAAACCGAACTCAAAGGATATAGAAGCATATTCTCTTCAATGTCAGAAGGTGTTTATACCACCGGGATTGGCATAGCAAGAATTACTACTTGCCGTCTGCCACGTTCTAACGTTCTCTGTCTCTGAGTTCAGGTTCTTCTTGCGGACCTCTAATAACATGGCTTCTTGATGCGATCGTCTGGTGAGGAACAACGACGCCATTTGTCTTATTGCGGATACATCCCTTCACACCTTCTTGACCAGTAGTCCAATATTATTTAGTATAAATTCCTGGAAGAGAATCCATCAAGTCTTTTGCTAAAATCATTTATCCAGCCTGCCCGAAACTAGCACTCATTTCCTGACCTGTTCTCCCTTTCATAACCATTTTCATTCCTTTTTGATTTCCTCCTAAATGTGTAGTTGCACGCGTCATCAAATCTTCAATATCTACTGTATAAAACAACTGTCCACTAAAACTTCATACCAATCTCCTGTCCTATAAATTCCCTATATCAAACACTTAAGGAGCGTATCTGCATAGTCACGCGAATTTTCAAGTCATACTTAGTTATGACCCACTCGGAGTCTTTCGAACTCGGAAACACGAATCCATTACTTCTGATACTCTGTAGAGAAATCAGGCTAATCTCACCTTTGAAGACTCGTCCCAATTTGTCGGAGGAAAACATACTGTACGATCTCCTTCTTGAACTACTTGCATCTGGTATGAACAAGCTCCATTGAAAGAAGTACATCAACTTCACCGATCTCATATCGAGGCGCCACAATGGATTCAAAGTCTTAACTACCCCACACCTGAATGGCTATGAATCCTGCTGATCCATTTATACTGGTAACATCATCAACCTTTAACTTCATGAATTCTGGGAGTAACATCTCAATAATCTCAGCAATGATTGGTACCACTGTCTGAACAATACACGACACCATAATCTTCGGAGAGGGAAAAAAACATCATGTCTCAAGTCTGTCTGATCTCTAACAATGACTTTACCATCTGGTGCAGATCCTAAAGAAACTCGCTCCGTTATTAGAAATCGATCAAATATGAATAAACGACATGTCTCTATATCATCGGAAAGTCACCCCGGTCAGTCCTTGTCCCAGACAAGTCTGCTCTGACCGTATCTCTAACTGCAGCCCTCTCGGCACCCATAAACATGTGACCGAAACAATCAATCATGCACTGACGAAGATAGATCAACGAAAGGAATAGAAGGAAGATCTCAAGGTATAAATCCTAAGGTGACTTAGGCGGAGTATCATATCGTAAATATGCCGCGGAACATATGTACGGTATGTCACTCTACTTAGTACCTACTCCATCAACCAAGGCCATCCTATATAACGAAAGTTCGGGTATAAGACCCCCAAAGTCAAGTCTAAGTCCTATAAGGTCAAGCCCAGGTAACAAAATGTATTCCCAGACTCCATATAGTCAACCTAGACTCGAACAAAGGTTAAACCAAACGCTCTGATACCAACTTTGTCACCACCCAAATGTGGCACGTGACCGGCACTTAAATCACATGATATCTAAAGACATCGACACAATCCAAGTAAGCCGAAACCCGGAATCTAAACCCTTTTTGAAAATATTGGAGCCGAGGTTTGAATAATCATCCGATAAAATCAATTTAAAATAACATTTAAATTTAACTAAGTACGTTGAAAAACATTTATGACATTTTGAAACTTGACATCACCTCCTTTGCATTTTTATAAAAACCTGTTACAACATAATAAAAAAATAGCATCCCAACGAAAGCTAGTCTCCACGTCCAAACGACAGAGCAACCAACAATTAAAATCAGAAATCGACTCCAAAGAGTGCGACATCACCACACATAAACTCTAAGTCTTGTTTCTAAGTCCATAATATACCACTTCTACGTTGATGGAGTTCCCACTAGATACAAGAATATATGAATAATCAAGAGTGAGTATGATACAATAATAACCCACTTACCAATCGATCCCTAAAAAGAATGTGTGCCCAAGCCGCTGATAATCCAAGCGGTAAAACCTGCAAGAAACTGTGGCACAACGGGGATGAGTTGCTAACTCAGTGAATAAAAGTACATCTAAAGGTAGAAATCGAAATGGATGACGATACCTAGGTCATAAGTATAGTCCTATCATAGTCTGTACCAATATACTATATGATATGCATATGTGCAATGTTATCTCTCATGCAATCCCAAGTATAATATCTCCATGTCATATGAGTCAAAATCATGAATCTATATTTCGTGTTGGAATTTCCTTTCTGTATATGAATGTCTGTACAAATGTATGCAGGTATTGTCTTCCGGATCAGTCCTGGTTGAATCCACTAATAATATCTAACTATGTACCTCATGATAATGATCACATCAATATATATATAGAGATTTCCAGCATCGAAATCGAAATCCAGAATCTCTCGTGTCCATCATCGACACGTAAAAGCAGAAACCGTCGACGCCATCTCAACAGATGATCGCCACCCGATATCCTGGCTACCATCAGTATCCCTTGGATATCTGCCGTGCCTAATCGAACCCCGGTCAGTATCCCGTGGATATATGACGTGCTCATTTCTATATCCGGTCAGTATCCTCTGGATATCTGTCGTACTCATTTCTATCTCCGGAATCGAGTATCCTCGTTAGGCTCCCCGCCTATAATGCGGCTTTCCTGTCCCTCGGCTCCGACTGGGTCCACCATGTATCCAACTGTATGGCCACCAACTCAGTCTGGATAGTATACAAATCCGAAACCGTATGACCCCCGACTCGGTTCGGATATCAAAATTAGAAAACACAAATCTGATGGTGGACGTTTACTCATCATATAAAAATATCAAGTGAGGAATAAGAAACTTGCATAGATTGTATTTATGATATATTGTATATATACTTATATAACAGTGTCCCATACCACCGATATATATCATCAGGAGTAAAATATCCAGAAAATCCATAAGAATCAAATACAACATCTATAGTACTAATATTCGTAATTTACAACAGGAATAAAGAAGACTACGTAATTATATCACATAATTATAGATTTCAATTCTACTGTGTCATGGTACTACTAATGATGTGTAGTGTAGCATACGCGTCTGTGCTCGTGCAACATGGAAATCATTATTATTTGTGCAAGTGTTCTACGGTGTAACAACCTATTTATTTTAATACATATATAACAGCACAGTTATACAGTGACATGGCAGTACTAATGATGTGTAGTGTAACATATATTCACGTGCTTGTGCAGCATAGTACTCATTGGTATTTGTGCAGTGTTATATCAGAGTGTGCGTAACGCAGAAACGTAGAATATCGATAATATAATGCAAACATGTAAATTAATCTAAACGTAAATATTGTAATTAATTGCTATGAGCTATACCATTATCTTTAGAAATGATCGAAACGTTAAGTTTGAAATAAGGAAGCTGCCCTAGATTTAAAATAGATATCCGTTTTAGAAACTGGCACACATCCTAGTATTTTTTTATTTAAAGGAGAAACGAATCGTAGTTTTTAAAAGAATATAGCTCACACATGTATTACATCCTAAAACAGGATATAACCTAACACTACGAGTCAAAAGATAAATTGGCCGTTATTCGGCATACAAAGTTCATCATTTCCAATATGTATAAATCCTTGTATCATATCTCATCATATCACTGTATCTGTATCATCTCAAGTCTAGCGCGATTCCTCGTACAAATCCATCAAACCATATCCATACCGTATCACTGTATCTGTATCATCACAAGTATGGCATGACCCCTCGTACAAATCCATCAAACCATATCCATATCGTATTACTGTATATCATCTATAACTATGCATGAAACTGTATGAAATTGAAGAACATACTAGTTGCGATACTATATAAATATCTTGAATAATACTAAACTAACTAGGTATCATAATACTATTTGTAAGGTTGCGGGGGTGCTATACACCATCCACCCGACTTTCCCAGTAGATGTAAATCTACTCACCAACTTAAAAGCTCGCTGAACCCATGTTGCTACATCGCCAACTCCGTCTCGGAATTCTCGAATCGTACCTATATTCATATTTAAATCGTATAGAAGTAAATATCATATCGAAAACCAAAACAACAAGATAAACGCCCGTAGGTTAGAACCTACAGCACACTTTGTTAGTGTATATGCCCTAGAGGCCATTACTGTATCATACTAGTATGTATATTACTTAATGGAAGCTTGGGATATTCACCTTGTATATACAATCTTGCTCAAAATGGTAGTATGCTACTTGGTTTATTTCTACTTCAATGTGTACATGTGTTTATCTTTGTATATTGCTTATACACATTAGTGGAGCCCTTAGGATCTTTGCTTGATTACCAGCGATGTGATGGCCGTCACACTAGTGGGGCTGGGTAATCTAGAAGCACATCCTTATGCAGGTCCCTGGTCGCAGGACTATCGAGACAGGGCATCGATACTCCGGAGTAGACCAGCGCATGCGCTTCTCATCCCAGTGTGGGAGACGGTCTGTCCCACAGCCGTCAGTACGTCGTACTTGAGATAGTATGCGGGTGCCCGTTAGGTTACGGGTACACTGGACAGGACTCGTCGGGAACTGACCAGTTGGTATTATACCTATCGTCAGTTATCAGTTCCCAGGTGACATGAGTACAGCTTAGTCCGCTGACTTGACACTGTCACTTCGCCTCGGGTGTGTTCCCACTGTACTTTGATCACTACCCTACCACGGCTCAAAGGAGTCGTGCAAACAGGTGGTGGTTGGGTGCAGTCCCGAAGCACTTGGAGGCAGTGACGGTTAGACAGGATTCGTCTCTCCCGGTATTGGGGGTTGACATCGCGCTGTGTCTAGGAGAGCCATTACACGAGTAGTCCCTGGCCAGGGCAAACGAGATATACTGGTAGGTTTCCAGTGTTATCTCAGGGTGTTTTGGGCTTCGCTCCGGCACGACTTGTACCGCTATTGGGGGACTGACGTTTACCGCCCCCTAGGCCCGCCATGCGATGTATCAGACGAACAGACCGGACTGTACGGAGAATGTCACACTCAGGCTCAGTAGGAGTTCAGATGGGTTTCGCCTCGTCGGTCTTCTTGTCGGCATTACCTGGGGACCGTTACGCACAGCTAGTGCCGCTTGCGGTCTGTGGTTAAACCCACTGCCAGCGTAGTGTCGAGTCTTTAGAGTCCCACACAGAAAGCTTTTCGCCTTTAGGCAAAAGAGTAGAGGTCGCATGGTATTGCGACAGGTCGCATGGTTTTGCGACAGGGTTCGGTCACATCCGTGCACTTGTGCACGTACAGTGTCCGGACAGTTTACACTAGCGGGCTTTGGTTTAAGCTAGATCCTAGTGTACCTTATGGGATTGGATTTATCCAGTTTGCATTCGTGTTCCTCGGAACGCGGATGCGGGTGTGTATGCACAGTTGACAGGGAGGCACAGACAGCGGATTCTCATTAGGGTTGTTGACATTTGACCGTTGACTTTTTGACTGTTTGCTCAACCCTAATGAGAATATCATATGTGATTAACTATTATATTAATTAAGTATTATGGTGATATGGTTGTTGACTTGTTGATTTTTGTTGACTTGTTGACTTTGTCGACTTGTTGACTTTAGTTGACTTGTTGACCGGTTGACTAGGCTTGACTAGTTGACCATCATGATAACCATGGTTATCATTTCATGCCAAAGACTTTTTTCTTGCTTATTCATTTGAGTAAAATGAGTGCATGACATGATAAGGTTATGGTTGCTTCCTACCATCACATAAGACTTTTTTGATATGATGAGTTATCATTTCTTTTGGATTATGAGAGGGTGAGAGACAAAAGAGTTGCTCATTCTTTCTTGCTCATTCTCTCTCTTGTTCTTGAGCTCTCCTCTTGCTCTCACCCTCAACCTCTTGCTCCCTCTCTTGATCTATGGTTCTCTTGTCTCATGAGTTGAGAATCAAGAACCATAGATAAAATCCCATTCTAAATCATCTCTACTCATTCTAGTTCACTAGGTTTAGCAAACCAAGTGAACTAGTTTCTTCAAAGAACGAAGAAGGAGCTAAAGGTTGGAGCTTTCAAGTGGATCTATCTTCGGCGTACGGAGACGACGAGAAGGAGCCATCGGACCACCACCGGAGCTTGAAGAGAAGGAGTTCAAGAAAAGCTAGGTATAACCATCTTCAACCGAGTAGCTAAATCTCTTTAGCTTAGTATGCTAGTTTTAGTTTAGGTAAAGATCCCGACCTAGCATAGTCCATGTTGCCTCTTGCGTTAAAATTTTGATTTTATACCGTTTCCGCCTCCCCGTAAGAACCGGGGGTCGCAACGTGGACTTACAGTGGTATCAGAGCCTAACTAAACTTAAACTAGCTTGGTAGTGAAGTGCAACGAAGTTCGGAACCGTAAAAAAAACCCAAAAACCGTATTTTTCCAAAACCTGAGTTTCTGTTGAAATTTTTTTGGCTCGAAATGAAAAACTTTATATCTGTAAATTCATCTCAGGGTTTTCTAAAAACACCCATGAAAAACGACACAGAGATTCGTCAAAGCCGCCGCCCTTCCGCCGCGTGAGCCTTCTTGGCCGCCGCGGATCCGCCGCGACTTGATGTCCCCTCTGCATCGATTTTCGTGCAGTGTCTTTATGTGTTGATTTTGGGATTTTTAGGATATAAATTATATGCCCAGATTTTCCAGAACTAAAATTTACTTTTGGGGGCCTATAATTCCGTATTTTTCCGAACTTCACTGCGCTTTGACTATGATGGTTATATCTGTAATGTTTGCATGTATTGAACGTCGACTAATCGCTATAAGACGATTAGTCGGGGTTATACATGATCTGTAATGTGCTGGAATGTGTATATAAATATGTTGGATTGTCGCGGGTGAATAGCCGGGGGTTGTGAGACGAGAGTTTTCTTTTCTTGCAATTCATTGTAAATGTAAATTGATGTAATAATTATTATTTGTTTGGCCGCACAACCGGGTCGGGGTTGTAGCCGTCATTGTATAATTCTTTTACTGTTTTTGCTCCTAGGATAGACCCATGGAGGGGTGCACAAACTACCGGGTATGCCGAAGTGTCGAGTGGCCTACTCATGGAGATGAGGGAGGTTGCTACGCTTCGGGTACTTGGCGGGTAGTTTGCCGCACCCGTAGGGGTCTTGGGTGGGGTATTGGCTATTCACCGCGACCGTGTTATCTGTTTTTTGTTACAGGCTCGTACAAATTACAGATTACTAGCATATCCAATGTATTTATCTGTGATCTGAAATGTTTATCATTGCTTTCTATTTAGGCGTTGCTTATGTTTTACAGACGCGCTAGCCCAGCCCCCGCTCTGTCGTTAGTTAAGTAACCTAACGGGTAATGACGGGGCCCAGTGGCGAATGCGAATGGCATAAGCGTACGTCATATTTTGGTTGTTTTCTGCAATGGTAGGATTTAAATGATGGGACGCATTAAAAGTACTAATGCAAGAATATCACGCATTAAAAGAACTAATGCAAGATAATAAACCAAGTTAAAGTCGTTGGAACACTTTCGAAAAACCACTCGGTTCTTTTCAAAACCAACTTTTAAATACGGAGCTTGAGCCACTCCTTTTAAAAGCTATCTCGTTCCATCGACCAAATCAAGTTCACTACGTTCACGGTTTTGCCAAAACCATTCGTAGCCCTCCGTCGTTTCGTATGAATATTCAATAGTATTCAAGCTGTGTTTGTTGACCTTCGTCAAGGCATAGTGATTGGTAGCTGTTGGGTATTCATATGTAGCATAGATAGATGCGTTGGTTTGGGACATTCGCATTACCTTGTTGACCTTCGTCAAGGGTATATACGGGTGGATTCAAATTGACCTGGATAATGACGGGCAGAACTTGACATGTGACTTATGATTTGTTGACCTTCGTCAAGGTCATAAGAGCATGGGGCAAAAATCCACATCGGGAGTTTCATAAGTACTGAAACTTGCTAGATTTGCATACCATTTGGAGTGTGGTGATTCTGGTAGGATTCCTTCAGTTTCGTCACACGATGATATTTGGATCCCGATCCTACTGTGAGTATATGCTACTCCTCGGGAAATTTCTCACTTAACGATCAATGCTATAAACCTAGTAGGTGCCAAGAAAGGTGTTAGCGGGGCTACGCCCCCAGGGAAAAGAGGTTCTTTAATTAAGGAACTTCGCGAAAGCGTTGGAAAACCTCCCTCGAAGTACCGACACCAGCCTGGCCGAACGGTTAAGCAAGTATTGTACGGTGGGATTGATCCTGACTAATTCTTCCTTTATGGTTTGAGGAGGGATTCGAGAAACAGTGGGAGCCATCCTGTTTAGACAAACTAAAAACCACTCTAAACTTGCAAGAGCATCATGCTGAGTGTTTCTTCTTCTCTCCAAATTGCAGCGACCAATCAACATGACTGGACTTAAGTTACTCCTAGATAAAAACAAACTGACAGGGCCAAACTACAAAGATTGGCTCAGGAATGTCAAGATAGCAATCACTTATGACAAGCTGGGGTATCTTCTTACCACCAAAGCTCCCCCAGTCCCTGGTCCAACTTCCAGCGTCGCGGATAAGGAAATCCGCAAGACTTGGGAGATTGATAGCGCGAAGGCCAAGTGCCTCTTGCTTGCCTCGATGGACAACGAACATCAGAGGAGGCATGAGAATATGGACATGGAATCCATATTGCTCCATACAAAAGAACTGTATGGAGAGCAATCTCGTATCGCAAGATACGAAGCGTCGAGAAAGTTATTTTCGACAAGAATGGCCGTCGGATCATCAGTAGCCGAGCACGTGCTAAAGATGATCGGCTACATTGAGGAGCTCGCTGACCTAGGGATCACATTGGAGAGTGAGCTATATACAGATATAGTTCTCCAGTCCCTTCCTTCCACTTACGCCCAGTTTATACTGAACTTCAACCTACAAGAAAAAGAGGTTGAACTATCAGAGCTCCTCAACATGCTGAGGAGCGCAGAGGGCACCCTACAGAAAGGTAGGGATACATCCACTTTGTTTGTAGGAGGATCATCTTCTTCTAGGTCCAAGGCGAAAGCCAAGGGAAAGAAGAAGAAGGCCCCCGCCAAACCAAGGGGCGGTGTAAGTAAAGTGGATACGAAGGGAAAGGGTAAAGCAACAAAGATAGCAGGGAAGCTTGTGGATAAGGAAGAATGCTTCTATTGTCATAAGAAAGGACACTGGAAGAATGATTGCAGGGCCTGGAAGGCCAGAACACAGGAATTGAAGCAGGTTGCAGCTTCAGCTTCAGGTGTGTATGTTATTGAAAACTGTCTTTCAATAAACTCTACTTCCTGGGTATTGGATACCGGATCAGGATCTCATATCTGTAATTCTTTGCAGGCGTTGAGAAACCGTAGGGTTTTGAAGGCAGGTGACATGACCCTCAGAGTTGCGAACGGAGCTAGCATGGATGCTAAAGCCGTGGGGGACTATCACCTGGGAATGTCAGATGGACATGTTTTGGTTTTGCGTAATTGCTTTTTTGTACCCAACGCAACTTGTAATATCATTTCTGTATCTTTAGTTTCTAAAGAAGGTTATGAATTTGCGTTTGTAAGTAATGTTGTAAACATTCACCTTAATCAAGTTCTGATTGGGTCAGGTACATTGAGTAATGGTATATACGTATTGAACCAACCACAGATTTTTAATGTCCAGAATACACACAAAAGAAAGTCTCCAGAAATAAATCAGACTTTCTTATGGCATTGTAGATTGGGTCACATCAATGAGAGAAGGTTGACGAAGTTACATACAGAAGGGTATTTGGATGCGTTCGAATATCAGTCGTATGCCACTTGTCAATCCTGTCTCAAAGGAAAGATGACAAAGACTCCGTTTACTGGACATGGAGTAAGAGCGAGCGAGCTCTTGGGACTCGTACACAGTGACGTGTGCGGTCCAATGTCTACACATGCCCGAAGCGGACATTCTTACTTCATTACTTTTACGGATGACTTCTCGAGGTACGGTTATGTCTTCTTAATGAAACATAAGTCCGAGGCCTTTGGAAAATTCCAGGAGTATAAGAATGAAGTAGAGAAACAGACCGGCAAAAGTATTAAGATTCTAAGATCGGATCGAGGTGGAGAATACTTAAGTGCCGAATTCCTGAATTACTTAAAAGAGAATGGTATTCTCTCTCAGCTTACTCCTCCATACACTCCGCAACATAACGATGTATCGGAGAGACGGAACCGAACCCTATTGGATATGGTTCGGTCCATGATGAGTAACGCTGAGTTACCGCGATCATTCTGGGGATATGCAATAGAAGCAGCTGCGTATCTCTTGAACAAGGCTCCCACCAAGACTGTGCCTACCACCCCATATGAGATGTGGACTGGGAAGAAACCCTGTCTTAAGTATCTTAAGGTATGGGGATGTCCAGCTTTTGTAAAAAGGCAGCATGCGGACAAGCTTGAGGCACGTTCAGTACAGTGTAAGTTTGTGGGATACCCAAGGAACTCCAGGGGGTATCTTTTCTATTCCGCTGAGGAACAAAAGGTTTTTGTTTCTCAGCATGCCCGCTTCTTGGAAACTGAGTTTTTGGAAACCCAGATAAGTGGGAGCACAATAGAACTGGAAGAAGTTCCAGAACCACAGACTGTTACTGAAAGTTTGGTGGAACCAGAGGGTTCAACAGAACAGGACATTCCTACGCCGCTCCGCAGAAGTAGTAGGCAGTCTCATCCGCCCGAGAGATACTACGGTTTTCTCATAGACGGGGATAGAGAGGATTGCATCATAGATTATGATGAGCCTACTAGCTTCCAGCAGGCCGTTCAGAGCGTTGACTCAGTGAAATGGCTGGATGCAATGCGGACCGAAATGGAGTCCATGTACACCAACAAGGTATGGACGTTGGACATTGCTCCAGACGGGGTAAAACCCGTAGGATGCAAGTGGATCTTCAAAAGGAAGATTGGTGTAGATGGACAGGTTGAGACCTATAAAGCTAGGCTGGTAGCAAAGGGTTTCCGTCAAAGACCTGGCTTGGACTATGACGAAACCTTTTCTCCAGTAGCCATGCTGAAATCCATTCGGATCCTTCTTGCCATTGCTGCCTTCCACGATTATGAGATTTGGCAAATGGACGTAAAGACAGCTTTTCTAAATGGAAATTTAGAGGAGTGTGTCTATATGGACCAGCCAGAGGGTTTCATTCAGAGTGGGAGCAGCGGAAAGGTGTGCAAGTTGCTTAAGTCCATCTATGGACTAAAGCAGGCATCGCGGAGTTGGAACATCTGCTTTGATGAGACGGTCAAAGAATTTGGCTTTATCAAAAATCCAGATGAACCATGCATCTATAGTAGATTTGTAGCGAGAACTGTAGTATTCCTCGTTTTATACGTGGATGACATTCTCTTAATAGGAAATGACATTCCTATGCTACAATCTGTCAAGGGGTTCTTGTCACACAGGTTCTCCATGAAAGACCTGGGTGATGCCTCATACATTCTGGGTATCCGGATCTACCGTGACAGATCCAAGAGGATATTGGGACTTTCTCAGTCCAGGTACATCGACACCATAGTGAAGAGATTCAGTATGGAAGATTCCAAGCGCGGTAACCTACCGGCTTGTCACGGGATCACCCTCTCTAAAGAGATGTCTCCCAAGACTGATTTGGAGAGGGATCGCATGTCGATTATACCCTACGCTTCTGCGGTAGGCTCTATAATGTATGCGATGTTGTGTACCAGACCGGATGTAGCTTATGCACTGAGTGTGGTAAGCCGGTATCAGTCAAACCCTGGGGAGAAACACTGGATAGCAGTAAAGAACATACTCAAGTACCTGAGGAGGACTAAGGAGAGGTTCTTGGTGTATGGCGGAAAAGACCTCCAGATCGAGGCCTTTGCTGACTCCAGCTTCCAGAGTGACAAGGATGATTCCAAGTCCATGTCGGGTTTTGTCTTCACCCTCAATGGAGGGGCGGTGTGTTGGAAGAGTTCCAAACAAGAAACCGTTGCAGACTCGACGATGGAAGCGGAATACATCGCTGCAGCTGATGCCGCAAAAGAAGCTGTCTGGATGAGGAAGTTCTTGAAAGAACTTCAGGTGGTTCCGTCCATTGTTGATCCAATACCTCTGTATTGCGACAACAATGGGGCTATAGCTTTAGCGAAGGAACCCAGGTCCCATCAGAGATCCAGGCACATCTTGAGGCGGTATCACCTGATCAGGGAGATCGTGGATCGCCAGGAGATCGAGGTTCGGAGAGTCGCTTCGGAAGACAACACTGCAGATCCATTCACCAAGGCCCTACCCCAGACTCAGTTCGAGCGGCTGATCGAGATGATAGGTCTCCGATACGCCAGTACATGGCCTTAGTGCAAGTGGGAGATTGTTAGTGTATATGCCCTAGAGGCCATTACTGTATCATACTAGTATGTATATTACTTAATGGAAGCTTGGGATATTCACCTTGTATATACAATCTTGCTCAAAATGGTAGTATGCTACTTGGTTTATTTCTACTTCAATGTGTACATGTGTTTATCTTTGTATATTGCTTATACACATTAGTGGAGCCCTTAGGATCTTTGCTTGATTACCAGCGATGTGATGGCCGTCACACTAGTGGGGCTGGGTAATCTAGAAGCACATCCTTATGCAGGTCCCTGGTCGCAGGACTATCGAGACAGGGCATCGATACTCCGGAGTAGACCAGCGCATGCGCTTCTCATCCCAGTGTGGGAGACGGTCTGTCCCACAGCCGTCAGTACGTCGTACTTGAGATAGTATGCGGGTGCCCGTTAGGTTACGGGTATACTGGACAGGACTCGTCGGGAACTGACCAGTTGGTATTATACCTATCGTCAGTTATCAGTTCCCAGGTGACATGAGTACAGCTTAGTCCGCTGACTTGACACTGTCACTTCGCCTCGGGTGTGTTCCCACTGTACTTTGATCACTACCCTACCACGGCTCAAAGGAGTCGTGCAAACAGGTGGTGGTTGGGTGCAGTCCCGAAGCACTTGGAGGCAGTGACGGTTAGACAGGATTCGTCTCTCCCGGTATTGGGGGTTGACATCGCGCTGTGTCTAGGAGAGCCATTACACGAGTAGTCCCTGGCCAGGGCAAACGAGATATACTGGTAGGTTTCCAGTGTTATCTCAGGGTGTTTTGGGCTTCGCTCCGGCACGACTTGTACCGCTATTGGGGGACTGACGTTTACCGCCCCCTAGGCCCGCCATGCGATGTATCAGACGAACAGACCGGACTGTACGGAGAATGTCACACTCAGGCTCAGTAGGAGTTCAGATGGGTTTCGCCTCGTCGGTCTTCTTGTCGGCATTACCTGGGGACCGTTACGCACAGCTAGTGCCGCTTGCGGTCTGTGGTTAAACCCACTGCCAGCGTAGTGTCGAGTCTTTAGAGTCCCACACAGAAAGCTTTTCGCCTTTAGGCAAAAGAGTAGAGGTCGCATGGTATTGCGACAGGTCGCATGGTTTTGCGACAGGGTTCGGTCACATCCGTGCACTTGTGCACGTACAGTGTCCGGACAGTTTACACTAGCGGGCTTTGGTTTAAGCTAGATCCTAGTGTACCTTATGGGATTGGATTTATCCAGTTTGCATTCGTGTTCCTCGGAACGCGGATGCGGGTGTGTATGCACAGTTGACAGGGAGGCACAGACAGCGGATTCTCATTAGGGTTGTTGACATTTGACCGTTGACTTTTTGACTGTTTGCTCAACCCTAATGAGAATATCATATGTGATTAACTATTATATTAATTAAGTATTATGGTGATATGGTTGTTGACTTGTTGATTTTTGTTGACTTGTTGACTTTGTCGACTTGTTGACTTTAGTTGACTTGTTGACCGGTTGACTAGGCTTGACTAGTTGACCATCATGATAACCATGGTTATCATTTCATGCCAAAGACTTTTTTCTTGCTTATTCATTTGAGTAAAATGAGTGCATGACATGATAAGGTTATGGTTGCTTCCTACCATCACATAAGACTTTTTTGATATGATGAGTTATCATTTCTTTTGGATTATGAGAGGGTGAGAGACAAAAGAGTTGCTCATTCTTTCTTGCTCATTCTCTCTCTTGTTCTTGAGCTCTCCTCTTGCTCTCACCCTCAACCTCTTGCTCCCTCTCTTGATCTATGGTTCTCTTGTCTCATGAGTTGAGAATCAAGAACCATAGATAAAATCCCATTCTAAATCATCTCTACTCATTCTAGTTCACTAGGTTTAGCAAACCAAGTGAACTAGTTTCTTCAAAGAACGAAGAAGGAGCTAAAGGTTGGAGCTTTCAAGTGGATCTATCTTCGGCGTACGGAGACGACGAGAAGGAGCCATCGGACCACCACCGGAGCTTGAAGAGAAGGAGTTCAAGAAAAGCTAGGTATAACCATCTTCAACCGAGTAGCTAAATCTCTTTAGCTTAGTATGCTAGTTTTAGTTTAGGTAAAGATCCCGACCTAGCATAGTCCATGTTGCCTCTTGCGTTAAAATTTTGATTTTATACCGTTTCCGCCTCCCCGTAAGAACCGGGGGTCGCAACGTGGACTTACACACTTAACCCAACACGACAACAAAACTCTGTCGTTAACGTATAAACGTCAACGGTTCAGCTGCAACATCAAAATACGAAAACTCCGTATCGTAAACATCTGAAATTTAATAAACCATTTCTAAAACGTTCACAGATTTTACTGTGTAAATATTTAGACAACACAAACAATGCAGAGACTTGTAAAATACCAACTCAAAGATACAGAAGAAGAATCAACACCAAATGCCTAGGTAAGGCCGGCGTCGCCGGAATTTTGGGGTTGGTCGCCGGATTTTGTGGTGAGTTTGGGGTTCAGGTTTTAAATGTAATCTTCTAGTTTTCTCTTTATACTTTTGGTCTTGTTAGTTTTTATGGTGATTATTCATATTAATTCCATATTATTTTGCAGTGAACTAGATAACACAAACTCCTAGTTTATGATACGTCACAAACTAAACATGCTACGTATCATATATAGAATTTTACCCCAACCTGATATTAACTTACAGATTTAACCTACTGAATAATTAACTTATTTAAACAATACCAAACATCCTAATTTAGATATATGGAGCTACCCTAAAATTTCCAACACCCACTTCCTCTACAAATCCGGCGAGATCGGATTTTTCTTGATGGTCGCCGGCCAAAATTCGAGGTGATGGGTCCGTCTTCTTATGGGTTATTTTAAGTCCAGCTTACAATATAATGACACTATTTGGTTAGGTTAAGTTCCATCTAAACTATAGAAGATTCCAGGCAAAGCCTAAACTTGTAAAAATACGATATTACGATATTCGATTTCTAATGTAAAGCAGTTTCAGAACTAGAGTCATACAGGGTTCAAGGATTATACCTACAGCAAGATCATTGGAAAAGCTTCCTCTAAGATGCACAAGCTCAAGGTCCTAGCTTGAGATTGATGGTGAATATCCTTAGCACTTGTTCTTCTTTTCACTCATTCTTGTTTTCTTTTGTGAGTTCTTAATATTTTCTTTCTTTTCCCTTTCTTTAAACTTCTGATCTTATGAACTGAACAAAGGGGGTAAGATAAGAAAACGTGTGAGGGTTTGTGGTAGATAAAGGAGGAGGTGGAAAGTGCAAGGTGGTATTGTAAAGGGAAGGAGGAGGAGGTGTCACACATGAAGTGAGGTGGGTTTTCATGCAAGGAGGAGGTGGAGGGAGGAGAGTGTGGTGAGGGTAAGGTGTTATGAGGGTATAACCAAGCATATGTTATACCAATCATAATTTTAAAGGAATGTAAAAATAAAGATAACCCTTCATATTGAAAAAATCCAAAATCATATAACATAAAAGATATGAAATGATACATCTATTACTTAACTATCATTAGCTTAATGACAAATACAATGTCATGATAATATAATTAAAAATTCATTTTCTTGATATCACCCCTTTTATTCATATTTATCAAAATAATTACATTTTTCGGATATGATTCCGATACCCAAATTCTTAAGCGATATCATTTTCGTAAACTTATCAATTTCATTATTTTTATAAAAAAAATTTAAATATTCTTAATTTTCCAAAATGTTACAAATACGCCGGCAGTAGGTGATGATCATATCAAACAACCACAAGCTGCAAGCGGTCAGCTAAACATAACCGCCACCCGGGTATTGAGCGATCAGAAGATCAACAAGCAAGCCTGTACATACTCCTGCGTATCCAATCGGTAACACTACCGTACAGTCCGGTCTCTTCGTCTGATATGTCGCATATCCAGTCTAGGGGTGGTAAACGTCAGACCCCAGTAACCGATAAGTCATGTCGATGTGAGGCTCATAACGGGTCGAGAAACTACTGATAACACTTACCAGTATATATCCAAATCAGCCCTGGCCAAGGACTTCCAGTTATAGCCAATCGAACAGCGCAACATCAACCCCCAATACCGGGAGAGACGAAACCCCTCCTATCGCTCATTGCCTCCATGTGATTCAGGACTGTACCCAAAAGCCACCGTTTTGCATGTTCTCATGAACGTGGTAAGGTGGAAATCAAAGCACAGTAGGAATCACACAAGACTCTATGACGATCTCGGGTCTACAGACTAACCTGTACCTGTGTCACCAGAGAACGGTTATCTGATGATAGGTATAATACCATCTAGGAGTTCTCGGCGAGTCCGTTCAGTGTACCCAGTCTCCACTGAGCACCCGTATACTATCTTTGATGTCAAACACCAATGGATGCGGGATCATCCATCACCCATCCTATGGGTCAAGAAGCGTATACGCTAGTCTACTCTGGAGTATCGATTCCCTGTCTCGATACGCCCTCGACTAGGAACAATTATAGGATGTACTTTTGGACTACCCTGGCCCCACTAGTATGAACTGCATCATAGTCCTAGTAGTCAAGTACATATCCTAAGGGCTTTATCAACATGCGAGAGCAAGACAGTAACCCAATACAAGTCAACATGTGAAGACAAAGTAAAAAAAGATAGCATACTATCATATCGAGCAAGAAAGTCCTCTCTCTATATATCCAAGCATCCACTATAATATACATCACATGTACAACAATGGCCTCTAAGGCATATACATAATTAACAATATCCCACTTGCAATAAGGCTAGCTGTTGTAGTATCTCATACCCAACATCCCGAAGAGTCTCTCAAATTGTATCTGGGGTATAGCCTTCGTGAGTAGATCCGCAGTGTTGTCCTTCATGTCAACTCTCCTGACCTCGATCTCTCGGCGATCAACTATCTCCCGGATCAGGTGATACCGCCTCAGAATATGCCTGGATCTCTGATGGGACCTGGGTTCCTTGGCCAAAGCCATAGCTCCATTGTTATCACAATACAAAGTTATTGGATGCTCAATGGACGGAACCACACCAAGTTCAGTTATGAACTTCTTTATCCAGACAACCTCTTTGGCAGCATCGTTGGCGGCGATGTATTCAGCCTCCATCGTCGAGTCTGCAATGGTTTCCTGTTTAGAACTCTTCCAACAAACCTCCCCTTCATTGAGTGTAAAGACAAATCCCGAGTGCGACTTAGTGTCGTCCTTATCACTTTGGAAGCTCGAATCGGTAAAGAAATCCACCTGGAGTTCTCCGTTACTATACACTAAGAACATCTCCTTAGTCCTTCTCAAGTACTTGAGAATGTTCTTCATTGCTGTCCTGTGACTCTCTCCTGGATCTGCTTGATACCTACTCACTACACTTAGTGAGTATGCTATATCAGGTCTGGTACATAGCGTCACGTACATGATAGAGCCTACTGCCAAAGCATAGGGTATCCCTTGCATGCGAGCTCTCTCCAAATCCGTCTTAGGAGACATCTCTTTGGAGAGAGTGAGTCCAGAGATCGTGGGTAAATTCCCGCGCTTGGATTCTTCTATACTAAACCTCTTTAGTATGGTGTCAATGTACCTGGATTGGGACAATCCTAGTATCCGCTTAGATCTTTCTCTATAGATATGAATCCCCAAGATGCAGGAAGCATCACCTAGATCTTTCATTGAGAATCTATGTGATAAGAAGATCTTGACCGAGTGCAGCATAGGAACATCATTTCCTATCAAGAGTATGTCATCCACGTACAATACGAGAAAGAAAACCTTACTCTCTGCCACCTTCTTTTAAATACAAGGTTCATCTACATTCTTGATGAAGTCAAACTCTTTGACTACAACATCAAAACAGATGTTCCAACTCCGCGATGCCTGCTTTAACCCGTAGATGGATTTAAGCAGCTTGCACACCTTTTCGCTGCTCCCACTGTCTACGAAACCCTCTGGCTGAGTCATGTACACGCACTCCTCTAAATCACCATTTAGAAAGGCGGTCTTAACATACATTTGCCAGATTTCGTAGTCATGGTATGCAACAATGGCAAGTAGGATCCGGATGGACTTAAGCATAGCCATTGGAGAAAAGGTTTCGTCATAATCCACACCTGGTCGTTGACGAAAACCCTTTGCAACAAGTCTAGCTTTGAAAGTCTCAACTTTTCCATCTACACCATGTTTCTTCTTAGAGATCCATTTGCTCCCAATGGGTTTTACCCCTTCAGGAGCAACTTCCAAAGTCCATACTTTGTTAGTGTACTCGGATTCCAACTCAGATCACATTGCATCCAGCTATTTCACAGAGTCTCCACTCACGATGGCCTGCTCGAAGGTAGTCGGGTCATCATCTTCCATGATGCAATCCTCGCTCTCACCTTCGATGAGAAAACCGTAGTATCTCTCAGGTAGATGAGGAACCCTACTAGATCGGCGGAGCGGCTTAAGTTCGTCGGGAACTACTGAATCCAATAGTTCCAATAAATCAACAGTTGCAGTTTGTACTGCTGGAACTTCTTCCAGCTTTACCTCTTCGCCACTAATTTCTTTTACAAGAAATTCCTTTTCTAAAAAGGTGGCATATTGAGAAACAAACACATTTTGTTCCTCACCGTGGTAAAAGATATATCCATAGGAATCTTTTGGATATCCCACAAACTTACATAGACCTGATCTTGCCTCGAGCTTGTCCGGATTTTGCTTATTATCATAGGCCAGACAACCCCATATCTTAACTCGTTTAAGAGATGGTCTCTTCCCATTCCATATCTCATATGGTGTGGTAGGCACTGATTTGGTTGGAACTCTATTCAATAGGTATGCGGTCGTCTCCAGCGCATAACCCCAAAAGGAAATAGGTAACTCAGCAGTGCTCATCATAGAGCGCACCATATCTAATAGGGTGCGATTCCTCCGTTCCGATACACCATTATGCTGTGGTGTATATGGAGGAGTAAGCTGAGAGAGAATCCCATTCTGTCACTACCCGAAAGTACGGAACATGACCGGCACTTAGGCTACGACGTCTCAAGGCGTACGTGCTCTATGTAAGCCGAGCCCAGAAATCCAAACCAAGAAAAGTAGTGGAGTGAAGGAAAAACCAAATGTAAATCAACCAGTTTGCAACATAATATACAACGCTTAAAGGCGAGGATCACAACAGGAAAGGAAACTCCAAACACCAAGAAATCCAAAGAAACGTAACAGCGACTCTAAGGTCGAAAGAATAAACATCACTGGTCTCTATCTCAAATAAGTACATGTTTGGTTGATGGAACTTCTAAATACAACTGAAATAAAATATACAATGCATAATGATGGGTACGATACAAATAACCCACCTACTAGCAAGTCACCTGAAAGAAGCTGTGCCCGCAAACCCGTAATGAAACCCGTACGGCAACACCTGCAAGAAACTGGGGCACACCGGGGGTGAGTTGCCAACTCGTGAATAGAAAAACATCTACGAACAGAAAATCGCATGTATGACGCAATCCTAGGTCATACGATCAGAATATATAATCCTCAAATATATAACCAGCAACCTATAACAATGGCTAGGGTAACTATCTAACCCAAATGTAATCCCATGTGCCCGTGTCAGTGTCAGTGCCTCAGGTAGCAATGTATCATATGAATGATGTATGAATGCATGAAAAGTATAATCAATGTAATCAAAGTCTGTATGTGATCAATGTCTGTATATAGGTGGATCCCGTCCACGTGTCACCCAATGCCAATAAGCATCATGCATGTAAATATGAGGATATAGTCAAAATCATGGAAAAACATCATGAATCCTGTGCCCAGCATCGGCACAAAAACATAGCCTCAATCTCAATATCTCAAGGTCTCTGATAAGTCTCACTATCTAGGGCGCCGTCAATCCAGACCGGCCCCTACCATAAATCTCAAGACCACGACGGTATCCTCCGGAAATCCGACGCGTCGGGTAAAATCACCGGTCGGTAGTGCTCCCCTGCCAGGCTCAACGCCATCTCCTGCGATCTTCTTGCCCCGGGGTACCACACCGGGCCCACCATGTATCCGCAATCGGCCTCATCCGCCTCCTCGAGTCGGGTTTCACATGTCGCTCTCGGTACCGAGAAAACACATGGTGGACGCACTGAAATATCATATCAAGGGTAACCGGGTTTTCAAAACAATTACATAATCTCTTTGAAATACCCACGGTTCCCAAATCCAGAAATATCATAGAAACAACATATCTCAGTGCGCATAATCGGAAAATATGATGTATGTGACATATCAATGAAGTGCAAGTATAACAGTATATCATGCAACATGGAATAATAGCATGCACATACAAAGGTCATATCCTGCTACAATAATACTACTGTGTAGTGACATGGCAATTACCGATGAAGATGTGTGTGAGCTGGAAAGTAAGTGTACATGGTACATACGCATCATCGGTAATGGTGCTGGTGTCCTAACAGCATGATATCAACAATAGAATATGAATCACAACAGTATGCGATGCAGAGCAACGATAATAATGTGCGGGAGCTGAATACCAAACACAATGATAGCTAAACTGCATCTAATGTCATAAGTGTCATACAGCTACCCCAACTAAAGGGCTGAGCTAAGCTAACAATAGGTAAGGGAAACCGCCTAACCTCTGAGTCGATATATATATATATATATATATATATATATATATATATATATATATATATATATATATATATATATATATATATATTCGGTGATCCCGCCTCGATAATGTCACATCCGATACCATTTCTCTATAATCGTTTATTCCCAAATCAAGAGGGCGGATCAAACATCAATTTATAGCTCGTACGTAAATCCGTCGTACGGCATCCCCAAATCTGGGTACGGGTCAATATCACATTCGTCATATCATTCATCTGGTATTCTCTATATCAAATATCAAAATCCGGGTACTGGCCTACATCTACTACAAAGCTAACATCATCACTATCATCATGATCTGACTACTGATCAACAGTCTCGTATGAATCGATATCATCAGCACATATCATCTCAAGGAGTATACCTCGCCCAAGGCGGCCTATCATAAATATCTTGTCATATCATAACATATCCTATCTCGTATCGTAATCACATGTCGATCATTTTATATATATATATATCACTATTCCTATGGCATCATTATCCTAAAATCCGCTAAAGCATCAAGACGTATCTCAAATATGAATTTTACCATATCACCGATATCATAATCTCGGATCAAATATCATCGACTCATCTTAAACCTAAGTATCATCCTCAAATCCGTATGTGAACACATAGTCCCATACCCACGTGAACACATATCTATATAGAATCCCATAACCATATAAGAAATAAGGATGTATGCAAGTATGTATGTGTGTATATGTATGTGTAGTGCACCCACTACCTAGGGTTTCGTAACCTTTCACCAATCCAACACACCAATATCCATCTTAACATCAATAATTAATCCCAAACATCATATATTAATTGTTAGTGTGTATACGCATCCGTACATCACTACGAACTGCGGGGGTGCTATACGCCATCCACCCGACTTCTCCCCGTAGATATAAATCTACTCACCTTTCTTATGTGTGCCGGTGCCGATGTCGCCATTTGCATCTCCAACGCCTTGACGCCACGTGGGGTACCTACAAGGATATCACATGCTAAAATACATGAAAACCATGTTGGAAACCAAAGATGTACACGCTACGCCGATAGGTAAAAACCTACAGCCTCGCATGCAAACACGGCCAATATCCCTCTGCCGTTGGCGTTCAAACGCTCAGAATAGCACTACTTAGTGACTAGGCTCTGCAATACCTCTTTCTTGTTCTTGGTGGCGTCTATAGCGAAGAACACCACCCGACAGAAACGAATCATCGAATACCAAAATCCATTCGAAAACAAGTCGTAAATCATGCGCCAACTCAAGAAAATCAACCCAGATTCTACCCTGATTGGAATTAGACAAAACTAGACATACCAGGGGTCAAGTTTACAGGTAAAAGAGTCGTGCACAAAAAATGAGGCAGTTCCCTACTGCTCTGGCCGCAAAGGGAATATATCTGCGGCCAGAAAATGGGGGTTGGAGCTAGGGTTTTGGGTGTTGGTTTTTATCTGCCTGCATACCTCACTGCCAAGTCAATATTATTTTAGGGTATCTCGGGTTGTAGCAGATTCCATAAAGGTCACAAAATCGATAAAATACGCCAAGTCGAAACATTCAGGTAACTTACTGGGAATCTGGGGTAATCTTGGTTAAACTGGTCTCAAATACACCTAATAAGGTTATACCAACCATCACAACCATCTCTTGGCCAAATCTCACTCAAATTTATCTAAACTAGCACTAATCTACTTAATAACACTAAGTTTCAGCTAACTACCCATAACTGAGCAAGTAAAGAGTTGGGTTGCGAGATTATACCTCATGGAAATCCTAGGATGTAAGAGAAGAGAAGGATGAAGGAAGGAGGAAGGATTGTGCTGCATGCTGAGCTGCTCCTTGGGCTGTTTTCCCTTGTTGTTGTTGCTGTTGCTGCATCAGGCTGCTGCTGCTTGCTATTTTCCTTTTTGTTGTTGTTGCAGCAGCTACTGCTGTGGCTGATGTTTTGTTGTGGTCGTTTTGGTGATAGTGTGTGGTGTGATGAGGGTGTGGGGTTGTTTTAAATGATGTTACTGCTGTTGCTGTAGATGCTAATGCAATTGGGGATGAAATGTGTTGATGGTGGCTGAAGTGTTGGGCTGATGTATGGTTTCAGCAGCTGATGTAGCTGTTGTAGGTGGCTGATGTGTTACATCAGCTGCTGCTGCAGCAGTTGAGGTATTGGTATGTGTGTGTTGATGTTGTTGATATTGGGGGTTGTTGTTAGGATGGGTTTGGGCTGCTGAAGGTACCTGATGTAGCAGCTGATGTAGGGGGGCTGTTTTGTGGCTGATGTAGCTGCTGATGTGTTGATATGGGGGCTGAAGTTGTGCTGATGTGAGTGTAGGTGTGAGAGAGAGATGTGAGTGTGGGAGGGAAGCAAAAGTTTTGAAATGAAATGGGGTGTGACATTTGCTTTAAGCCACCATTCTCTCTCTCTCCTAAAACATGCTAGCTTGCACAAGCCATCATGGCTCTCTCTCCCTACACAAGTCAACCCCCATCCTAATCACCTTTAAACAAAGCTAAAGACCCTTAATTAACCCCAATTATCTTAACCAAATGGTTAACCTATCATGGTTGGCTAAACATGGTTAACCCACCATGCTCATCTAAACATGGTAACCCTAGACTAACCCAAGCTAACATGCACATGTGTGTGCAGTCCTGATAAAATTCCAATAAAATATTCATAAAACCAGATAAAATATTTAAAAGCCGTTTTGGTAAACTTTTTACCAAAAACCCTACATTAAACACAATTACCACTAAATATCATATTTTAGAATTTCCATAATTTTTTGTCCAGAATTTTCCCAAAATAATATTTTATTTTTTTGAAATATTACAGTCTTTCCCCCTTAAAGAAATTCGGTCCCCGAATTTAAATTTAAACCCCCAAATTCTAAAACATTTCAATAGAATGTCCAAGTCAACGGGGCTCCGAAATCATCAATACATGAAACGCCTCGTAGCGCGATACATGCGCATGAGTAATGAGCAGATAACTCGAAAAAAAAACTCCGTCAAGCATCTCGCAATCATCGGAGTCAAGGTGAAAACACGAATTCCAAATCCAAGGCAAAACCGATATGCTACAAATCGGAACTATACATGTAAATATGTGAAGGCAATGCATGCCAACTTTCTTTAAAGTCGATGTACAATACGCATAATACTGCACAGTGGCGGACGTCTCTATAAGAAAATAGCCATATACGTATATATCTTTTGTTTAGTATGCACGATCCGCCGTTTCGAAAACAATTTAGAAGGGTTCCCTGTTTTAAACGTTTCGTGTCATATCGGACACGTATGTAAATAATGAGACTATAGCTCGCTTTTGGAAATCCCTTTGAAATCTATCAGTGCATGCAAAATATATCCAGGCACTGTCCTTTGACTAGTCCTGCTCAGTACGAAAACACATAGCAAATATCATAAAACGTACTGCTCCATAGAAACCAATTCAAAAGTGCATATGAAAACCATGTGCGTCTGGTGCGCACGGAAATCAAAAACCATACATGTGCCAAGCGGGTGCACAGAAACAACATCAAGGTGCAACGGTTGTGCATACAACATCGGTCATAGGCAACATGCATGCCTGACAGCAAAATCAGGTGCATCTGACATGCACGAAAAATCCCGATTTAGTGCATCTGGTGTGCACCAAATCTCATCTCATAACATGCGCTAAAAATCCAAATCCGGTGCATCCATCATGAACGAAATCATGAAATCCAATATCAAGTGTCGAACACGCGCAAATCCAATCAGGTGCATAAAATGCACAAAACAAATATCGAGCATCACCCTCGAAATCGAAGTCCAGTGCATCCAAGTGCACAAAATATATGTCAATGCAATGCAAGCATATGTAAACTATACAGAGTGCAAAAACCAAATCGTGTGTGTGCATACGCACAAAATCAACTCAAAAATCTAAACCCCATAAAATCACAAACATGTGAAACCAAGGCACGAAAACGATCTCAAGTGCAACAACTGTGCGAAAATTGTAAATCCTCAATCATCATAATCAACTCATGCGAATAAATCGCCCAAAATATAGAAATCAAGTATGGCGGACTAGTTTCGCTCATGCACATCCTCCAAGAATCTCTGGCCAACTGTCGTGATTTCTCATAGCATGTCTCGTCGACAATCCTGAAATCTGGCCTGCTGGTGTGCGTATCATGACCACTCCTGGGTCCAAGTCTTCTCTGTGGATTACCAATCTCACGATCCATCAGCTCATCGGCCCTGACAGGTGTGCTAACGGGGACGATTACGTTCTGGCACACCTCTAGTCATCTCTCGGTCAATCATCGCGACCACTCGTAAAGCCGCATGTCACCGGCGTCGGCCTCTGGCTCTCGGAATGCACGTGACACATCTGATCCTGGGTGCAAGTAACATTGCAGCAGTGTCCTGGAAGGAATCCTGCTCAAGGTCTCTTCCTAGTCTCATCTCTGCCAATTTTTCGAGAGTCCTCATCCTTTACTATATCTGCTTCTTGTTCTGGAGCGGCTGCATACACATCGCGACTCCTTCTGGAGGTTATATCCAGTACTATGCCTCGGCATGCGCATCGCATCTCTGATGTCGGCGGAGTGGAACGTCATCATATCCAGATCTTGTGCGAACCTCTTACTCCACATTTTCTAATGTCAACTGCTCCGGACTCGTCTCGTCATGGTTGCATGGACTGAGCTCCAACGGCTATCCTCGTATCTGGAGTCTCCCAAGAAGTGCATCTCACCATCTAGCATTCGAATTAAGTCGAGCCATCTGATCGATTTGTCAAGACCTCATAATCCCCCAAGAGCTCAACATCTTGGGTACAGTATAATAGTATCGAGTACATACCACAGTATCGGTGGTCCAGCCGTAGAAGGGCAAACCCAAGCCTCACTAATGGCGCCGCAGAACAGCCGTAAACCCTAAGGTTCAAAGGCTTTCACACGGTCATTAAGTCGAGTTTGGGTTTCATTCTTCTAGAGGGACCATAGAATTGCCTGCATGTCTTCCCGAATACTTTAAACTTGGAATAATAGGTTTCTGACATTCGATCGTCTCTGTCGACTCTCAACGTCTCCGCGTGAAGTCGTCTCAGCTGGAAACAATCTATCTGATGACCTCGCATCGGGGTAACGAACGATCCGCATGTCCTAGTCATCCATTCTTGGTGACTAGCGGCCTTCTATCATCTCTTAGTACAACTCGTACTGCAATAACTCCAACATCTGGGGCGATATCTCGTCGTTCGCAGCAATAACTGGCTCACTCATCTGCACGCTGAACAGTGCCTCAGTCATCATGAATAAGCCATACATCAACGATCATCAACATCTGGCTGGCCTCTATTAGTGGCTCAATCCTCTGGTGCCAATCCGCACGTCCGAGAAATCTCATACAGCGATCCATCCAACGCTCGTGGCGCAAACACAATCAAAAGACACACCTCTACAATCGCGTGTCACCGGAATTACGCTCCGGTCAGTCCTCGTTAGTAACGAGCTCATGCTGACCGCAACTCTAGCTGTAGCTCTCCCTGCCCGTAATCGTGGCAGTAAAACATAACGGGTACCGATGTGGCTAGATCAGGAATGAATATGATACTGAACAAAGAAATGTACATCCTAAGGCTTCTTAAGTGGAGTGGCGTGTCGTAAATATGCCGCGGAACATACCCACGGTACTCCACTCTACTTTAGTCACCTATTCCATCAATTAAGGGTAATCCTACGCTCCGAAGGTAAAAGCTAACGCTCTGATACCAACTTTGTCATGACCCGAAAGTACGGAACATGACCGGCACTTAGGCTACGAACGACTCAAGGCGTACGTGCTCTAAGTAATCCGAGCCCAGAAATCCAAACCAAGAAAAGTAGTGGAGTGAAGGAAAAACAAAATGTAAATCAACCAGTTTGCAACATAATATACAACTCCTAAAGGCGAGGATCAGAACAGGAAAGGAAACTCCAAACAGCAAGAAATCCATAGAAACGTAACATGCGACTCTAAGGTCGAAAGAATAAACATCACTGGTCTCTATCTCAAATAAGTACATGTTTGGTTGATGGAACTTCTAGATACAACTGAAATATAATATACAATGCATAATGATGGGTACGATACAAATAACCCACCTACTAGCAAGTCACCTGAAAGAAGCTGTGCCCGCAAACCCGTAATGAAACCCGTACGGCAACACCTGCAAGAAACTGGGGCACAACGGGGGTGAGTTGCCAACTCGTGAATAGAAAAACATCTACGAACAGAAAATCGCATGTATGACGCAATCCTAGGTCATACGATCAGAATATATAATCCTCAAATATATAGCCAGCAACCTATAACAATGGCTAGGGTAACTATCTAACCCAAATGTAATCCCATGTGCCCGTGTCAGTGTTAGTGCCTCGGGTAGCAATGTATCATATGAATGTTGTATGAATGCATGAAAAGTATAATCAATGTAATCAAAGTTTGTATGCGATCAATGTCTGTATATAGGTGGATCCCGTCCACGTGTCACCCAATGACAATAAGCATATGCAAGTAAATATGAGGATATAGTCAAAATCATGGAAAAACATCATGAATCCTGTGCCCAGCATCGGCATAAAAACATAGCCTCAATCTCAATATCTCAAGGTCTCTGATAAGTCTCACTATCTAGGGCGACGTCAATCCAGACCGGCCCCTACCATAAATCTCAAGACCACGACGGTATCCTCCGGATATTCGACGCGTCGGGTAAAATCACCGGTCGGTAGTGCTCCCATGCCAGGCTCAACGCCATCTCATATGATCTTCTTGCCCCGGGGTACCACACCGGGCCCACCATGTACCCGCAATCGGCCTCATCCGCCTCCTCGAATCGGGTTTCACATGTCGCTCTCGGTACCAAGAAAACACATGGTGGACGCACTGAAATATCATATCAAGGGTAAACAGGTTTTTAAAACAATTACATAATCTCTTTGAAATACCCACGGTTCCCAAATCCAGAAATATCATAGAAACAACATATCTCAATGCGCATAATCGGAAAACATGATGTATGTGACATATCATTGAAGTGCAAGTATAACAGTATATCATGCAACATGGAATAATAGTATGCACATACAAGGGTCATATCCTGCTACAATAATACTACTGTGTAGTGACATGGCATATACCGATGAAGATGTGTGTGAGCTGGAAAGTAAGTGTACGTGGTACATACGCATCAAAAGTAATGGTGCTGGTGTCCTAACAGCATGATATCAACAATACAATATGAATCACAACAGTATGCGATGCAGAGCAACGATAATAATGTGCGGGAGCTGAATACCAAACATAATGATAGCTAAACTGCATCTAATGTCATAAGTGTCATACAGCTATCCCAACTATAGGGTTGAGCTAAGCTAACAATAGGTAAGGGAAACCGCCTAACCTCTGAGTCGATACATACATACATATATATATATATATATATATATAGTCGGTGATCCCGCCTCGATAATGTCACATCCGATACCATATCTCTATAATCGGTTATTCCCAAGTCAAGAGGGCGGACCAAACATCAATTTATAGCTCGTACGTAAATCTGTCGTACGACATCTCCAAATCTGGGCACGGGTCAATATCACATTCGTCATATCATTCATCTGGTATTCTCTATATCAAATATCAAAATCCGGGTACTGACCTACGTCTATTACAAAGCTAACATCATCACTATCATCATGATTTGACTACTGATCAACAGTCTCGTATGAATCGATATCATCAACACATATCATCTCAAGGAGTATACCTCACCCAAGGCGGCCTATCATAAATATCTTGTCATATCTTATCTCGTATCGTAATCACATGTCGATCATTTTATATATATATCACTATTCCTATGGCATCATTATCCCAAAATCCGCTAAAGCATCAAGACGTATCTCAAATATGAATTTTACCATATCACCGATATTATAATCTCGGATCAAATATCATCAACTCATCTCAAACCCAAGTATCATCCTCAAATCCGTATGTGAACACATAGTCCCATACCCACGTAAACACATATCTATATAGAATCCCATAACCATATAAGAAATAAGGATGTATGCAAGTATGTATGTGTGTATATGTATGTGTAGTGCACCCACTACCTAGGGTTTCGTAACCTTTCACCAATCCAACACACCAATATCCATCTTAACATCAATAATTAATCCCAAACAACATATATTAATTGTTAGTGTGTATACGCATCCGTATACATCACTACGAACTGCGGGGGTGCTATACGCCATCCACCCGACTTCTCCCCGTAGATATAAATCTACTCACCTTTCTTAAGTGTGCCGGTGCCGATGTCGCCATTTGCATCTCCAACGCCTTGACACCATGTGGGGTACCTACAAGGATATCACACGCTAAAACACATGAAAACCATGTCGGAAACCAAAGCGGTACACGCTACGCCGATAGGTAAAACCCTACAGCCTCACATGCAAACACAGCCAATATCCCTCTGCCGTTGGCGTTCAAACGCCACCCGACAGAAACGAATCATCGAATACGAAAACAAGTCATAAATCATGCGCCAACTCAAGAAAATCAACCCAGATTCTACCCTGATTGGAATTAGACAAAACTAGACATACCAGAGGTCAAGTTTACAGGTAAAAGAATCGTGCACAACAAAAGAGGCAGTTCCCTACTGCTCTGGCCGCAAATTGTGGCCCGAGGGAATATATCTGCTGCCAGAAAATAGGGGTTGGAGCTAGGGTTTTGGGTGTTGGTTTCTATCTTCCTGCATACCTCACTGCCAAGTCAATATTATTTTAGGGTATCTCGGGTTGTAGCAGATTCCATAAAGGTCACAAAATCGACAAAATCGATAAAATGAGCCAAGTCGAAACATTCAGGTAACTTTCTGGGAATCTGGGGTAATCTTGGTTAAACTGGTCTCAAATACACCTAATAAGGTTATACCAACCATCACAACCATCTCTTGGCCAAATCTCAATCAAATTTATCTAAACTAGCACTAATCTACTTAATAACACTAAGTTTCAGCTAACTACCCATAACTGAGCAAGTAAAGAGTTGGGTTGCGAGATTATACCTCAAGGAAATCCTAGGATGTAGGAGAAGAGAAGGATGAAGGAAGGATGAAGGAAGGAGGAAGGACTGTGCTGCATGCTGATACTAGTAAAATAGGGGGTTGCCCCTACGGATTAACCTATCCGTAGGGGCAGAAATAACTTGGACCTACGGACATATCCGTAGGTCTAAAAGGTTGCCCCTACGGGCAAAGACGTCCAAGAATAAAAATATTAATTCTTAATTAGGTGTTTGCCCCTACGAAGCCGCAATCAAAGGACCTACGGACATATCCGTAGGGGCAAGTAAATATCGATTTAATAAAATCCCAGATCTCGATCGCCTACGCTCATTTCCCTCTCTCTCTCGATCGGGCGCGAAAATAAGCCCCCAATGCGCCACGCCGTCGCCGCCAAGGTTGTTCTCCTCGTGGCCACCGCCGGTTTCGTCGCCACTGGAGTTCTCGTCGCCACCGCGGTTAAGGTCGTCGCCACCGCCGTTCAGATCGTCGCCCCTGCCCCAGCAGCCGTTCAGGTGAGTAAATCTCGAGGTAAGTTAAAGAATTTATTGTATTATTTTGGGCTTAAGGTTTATGGCGCGCGAGTTGGGTTTGGGCTGGGGTCGTGGTCGCAGTCGGGGTCGGGTTAGGGTTGGGGCAGGGGCTGGGCTGCGGGGTCGGGTTCAGGGTCGGGGTAGGGTTAGGGTCGGGGTCGGGGTAGGGTTAGGGTCGGGGTCGGGGAAGGGGAAGGGTCAATTTATCCAATTTTTTATTGGGGGTGCGGTTGGGGCTGCGGGCTGGGGCTAGGGCTGGGGAAGGGGAAGGTGAATTTATCAAATTTTTAACAAGATTTGTATTAGTTTGCAAGAACACTTAAGTTTATCACAAAATATTGTTTGGGTTTTCGATTTATATCTTTTAGCGGTATGTATCCGTTATCCCAAATTTTGAATTATCTTATACTAGTATTTATGCATGTGCAGATCTTCTTTATCCTGACAAAAGATCCATATCCATTATCTTAACTTAAAATCCTTTAGAGGGTGCTAATCCTAAATAACAACAAAATGATGTTAAATATTTCATCCGATTTTCACAAGATCATACTTGAAAAAAATGCAACTACTTTCACAATTTCACAATCCTAACCAACTCCCAATTTATTATGGTATTCGATCATAACTTGAGAACAAATTCTCTTTTCTATTGCCATCCCATATCAAACCCTAGAATCGTGGGCCATTTCAAATTACACCAAATTGAGGCAAGAATAGGATGAAACCAACATAACCAACAATAAAGAGGTTTATTTGGTAATATATATTGATGAACAATGGTTGCTGTGTTAAATCCAACCCTCACATCACATGCATATCAATAAAGGAGAGGACTGACCAAAATGTTGAATTTTAACAATTGTGAAAGTTCTTCGGTCAGGATGTAACAGAAATAAGGAAAAAAAACCTAAAATATTTCTCACAAAAAAGAAAAAGCAAGCTTCTCTCCCATATCATTAATAAAGCTTATCACTTTTGATTCTCGAAATTATTTTACATTATATTTTCATTCAAAACGTTTTGCTAGTTTGCTCACCAACCGTTTGATAAAATTCCAAAACTATTTTTACTTTCCTTGCTCACAATTGCTCTTGACTACGTACAAATCTTGAAAACCCATTAACGCTCTTGCAATAATATGCAAAATCACATGAGGATTCACATTCATCACCACCACCTAAGGCTAGGGTTTGGGCTGGGGCTGCGGCTAGGGCTGTGCGTCCTCAAGAGGGCCATCATAGGATCGGTGAAGTTAGGTGGCTGGATATGAGATACGATGGATTTCCATGTGTTCAATGGAATGCTGAGGGTCAGAGTCGGTTATTCATATATCTCCCAAAAAAGAATGAGTTTGTTATCAAAGGTGTATTGATTTCTACATCAAGGAATATCAGTTATATGTCATTCAGTGACTAAGTCTGTTTCTGGCCCAACCATATTTATGAATCGTTTCTTCTTTTTCCTTCTTACGTATATTTACTAGTTCAGACTGTATGCACCTCTGCAATCAACGCCGAGAACTTATACATTATAGGTTAATAGACATATGCTATGAAATCACGGTGCATATCGAATTCATGATATGTTATAGTCCCTCATTATTTTTACTGTGGTGAGAAAGCAGTAGCTGGTGGCCACAAGCCATAGAATTGGCTGTTGTCCTACCTGCGATAACATCTTACAAATCATCAGTAGACATCTCTGTTATATTAATCTTTTAATGTCAGCTTGCATGCATGTTTATTTGCATATTTCCTCTGCTAATTATATTCTTCTAGATCATGTTTGCCTAATCTATCCGAGGCTTAGCATAATCTAGTGGCGATAAACAATTCCATCTTCTGCTACTATGGTGGCACTGAGAAACTTCCATTTAGAAATGACAACACGTATTTTGTGGAAGTACTGTACATAATAAGAAGGAGAAGACAGTAATGTGGCAGAAGAAGAAGGAGAAGACAGTAATGTGGCAGAAGAAGAAGGAGAAGACAGTATGCATGTATATACATTTGAAATTTAAGTAAAAACAACCCTACACTTAAGCGAAATCATAAATCGAAACACACATATATAGAATAAAACTCATACATGGGTATCCTCAAATCTAACTTTCATTGAATTTGCACGCGCACTTAAAATAACAACCTTTATACTAAAAAATTATGTATGCCATTAGTTAGTAGTTTATGTTTTTTAGACGCAAAAGCCATTTGAGAAATACTTTTCCAACCCACTATTAATCCATATTCTCAATATAGTCATTGAATTTGCACGTGCACATAATAAGAAGGAGAAGACAATAATGTGGCAGAAGAAGAAGGAGAAGACAGTAATGTGGCAGAAGAAGAAAAAAATGACATTCCTCGTTCTCTGTTTCAGCATCAATCTTCTGATATGAACTAATGATGGCTTTCACATAGGCTTTTCCCTTTAGAGACTTCTTAGTGTCCAATGGAAAGCATACATCAGATTTGTGCAGGTCGGGTTCTTCTATGACTTTCAAGAGTCTCAACTGTTCTCTCTCTCTCTCTCTCTCTCTCTGTGTGTGTGTGTGATATATTAGGTTAGAAAAATACATATGCATATGTATAATAGCTTAAATTTAGTCCTCATGATATGATTGCATCAACTAAGAAAATATCTACCCAAGGTGTTTAAAAGTTTTAATTACTTTATACGAATAATACTTTCCATGTTCTGAAATATTTGTCCATAATGCCTGACGCATTTGCACGCGCACCACGTGTGTAGAAATAAATATCTCTGGATTGCCATCGCAACTATGAAGTTTCGATGTATCGGTATGCTATATATCTGTATTTTAGCTTTCTTTCTTATGCATGTCTTTTAATGATTCGCAGCCGGTTCCGAATAAATTTACCAAGCAGATTAAAAAGATGGTCAATAGAAGAGAAAATACTAACCTAGTGAGCCACAATGGATAATTTGTCATTATTAATCCATCTTCCTGAAAACGGTTTATACGGAGCAAGTATATTTCATGGTACTTGAGAAAAATATATGTTGAAGTCAAAAGGTATCAAGATTTAAATGCTCGCTTATAGTCTTCCAAGATATTTTATATTCCAAGGCAAGGTGACAATAAGTGCATGCTTTTGCATGATTTGGTATGTAGATTCAAGGTTATGCATGGCTACGACCCTTTCTTATGATTTCTTATCATAATTTTCTGCACACTTATAGTTGATAGATGCAGTTAGATCATATCTCTATAAGGGAAAACTTAAAATAACAACCTTTATACTAAAAAAATTATGTATGCCATTACTTAGTAGTTTATGGTTTTAAGACGCAAAAGCCATTTGAGAAATACTTTCCTACCCACTATTAATCCACATTCTCAATATAGTCATTGAATTTGCACGCGCACATAATAAGAAGGAGAAGACAGTAATGTGGCAGAAGGAGAAGACAGTAATGTGGCGGAAGAAGAAAAAACTGACATTCCTCGTTCTCTGTTTCAGCATCAATCTTCTGATATGAACTAATGATGGCTTTCACATAGGCTTTTCCCTTTAGAGACTTCTTAGTGTCCAATGGAAAGCATACATCAGATTTGTGCAGGTCGGGTTCTTCTATGACTTTCAAGAGTCTCAACTGATTCTGTAAATTACACTCTTGTTGGGTGATACTTTTACCACTTCTCACTGCAGGTGCGATCTCTAATATCCATTTTGAATGTAATATTATAGATATCCATGCCTCTTTATGTCAAAATTACTTATATTGTCAATGTTTGATTGTCTAGTTGTTGGTGATGCGTCCATATCAGGGACAGAGGCCACTCCCGTTCCTCCAGGTATGTTTATATATTATATAGGGCATGTATATTGATTTAGAATGCTATATCATAAATATACACACATTCCTTTTGCTCTTAGTCGTCCAACTCATTATCATGGGCTGCTTGATGAGATTAGATTTGCGCCTGAAGATCTACAAGAGCTTGTTCACTCCCTGTCATATGTGTAAGCAGCGCTATATGCGAGTTTACCTTGTTAGTATGTATGTACTGAAATTAATTAATATTATTCAAATTTTGATACATGCAGATACCAGAGGAGCACATCTTCTATCTCTGTAGGTAAGGCTTTGAATTTGTTGATTTTGGTATTTCTTGTCAATTTTATAGACCAGTATGTGCTAAATATAATGTTCTGACAGTTGGTAGGGGGAAGGCAACATTCGAGGCTGCTGACCCCAGTCCTGGACGCCGCACACGGACGGCACCACGGAGGTTGGGAGAGAGGCTGAGGACTGGGCTCTAGCAGGGCCCATATGAGGTTGGAGTCCACCCCGGTGGTTACTTCCTCCGTCTCCAGTGACCGGCATGTCCATCATGAACTGGATAGCTTGAGGGCCAGCATTCAGGAGTTGAAGGAGATGCTGGTATGTATACTACTTTATAGTAAAATATCATTTCATATTATATACATATCAACATATCCATAATTAGTACGTAGCTTGAGCTTATTTGGTTTTAGACTTAAGTTTGATTAATCATACATACATATGTAATTGAAATAAACAACGCTTTTCCAAACTAGATATCCAAACAGGGTTTCGAAATAACTTAATAATGATAATAAACAGTTCTTACACGCTTCTTACACACGTTATATCCAGACGCGACAGGGTAGATCGGCCGAGCCTCCACACGCATCTCCTTCGGCTGCGGCTCCGCAAGCCACTACATCGGCTGCGGTTCCGCAGACAGCTCCTGTAGCTCCACCGCCCACTCAGACTCTCGCTCGCGACGAATTGCAGAGTTTATTGACCGAGGAGCAGGTGCGCGTTATTCTATCGTTATTCAGAGGTGGAGCTGGACCGAGCTAGGGTAGATTTTTGGTTCTTTTTTTTTGAAACATGTATTTATTTATATCATACACATTGTACTATATTTTGAAACGATATTGATATTGGTTTGTATTTATATCATATTCAGTTTTTGTGTTTCTTTTGTATATTATATATATGCGTGAGATGTGATTATGAATACTGCAATATATGATTCGATTGATGTATATATTATTGTGCACAGGGCGGGAAAAAATCAAGCAGCCCATTTTTAAAAAAAAATTTCAGACAATATGTACCTACGGATTAATCCGTAGGCACACATACTACCCCTACGGATATGTCCGTAGGGCCAAAATATCAGCAGTAACTGATATTTCCCCCAGATCTCAGTGCCAGGGGGGTGGGAAAGCCCCTACGGCTATATCCGTAGGGGCCACTGACTACCCCCTACGGCGTTATCCGTAGGGGCAACATGTCAGGAATCCTGAATTTGTGCCCCTATGGAAAAGTACCTACCCATATATCCGTAGGGGCTGTACATGCCCCTACGGATATATCCGTAGGGCCTAGTTATTTATTAAAATAAACCGTAAATAATATAAAATCTTATACCCTACGGCGTAATCCGTAGGGGCAACTGGACCTACACATATATCCGTAGGGACAAGAATTTAACCGTAGGGGCAAGTTCAGGGCCTCAACTTGCACCTGCGGCCTTTGCACCTATGGGGTATTTTTCCGCCCCTACGTACATATCCGTAGGGGCAGTGGGTTGCCCCTACGGATAAATCCGTAGGGGCAACCCTTCTTTGTAGTAGTGTGAGGTGCTCCTTGGGCTGTTTTCCCTTGTTGCTGTTGCTGTTGCTGCATCAGGCTGCTCTGCTGCTTGCTATTTTCCTTTTTGTTGCTGTTGCAGCAGCTACTGCTGTGGCTGATGTTTTGTTGTGGTTGTTTTGGTGATAGTGTGTGGTGTGATGAGGGTGTGGGGTTGTTTTAAATGATGTTGCTGCTGTTGCTGCAGATGCTGATGCAATTGGGGCTGAAATGTGTTGATGGTGGCTGAAGTGTTGGGCTGATGTATGGTTTCAGCAGCTGATGTAGCTGTTGTAGGTGGCTGATGTGTTACATCAGCAGCTGCTGCAGCAGTTGAGGTATTGGTATGTGTGTGTTGATGTTGTTGATATTGGGGGCTGTTGTTAGGATGGGTTTGGGCCGCTGAAGGTACCTGATGTAGCAGCTGATGTAGGAGGGCTGTTTTGTGGCTGATGTAGCTGCTGATGTGTTGATATGGGGGCTGAAGTTGTGCTGATGTGAGTGTAGGTGTGAGAGAGAGATGTGAGTGTGAGAGGGAAGAAAAAGTTTTGAAATGAAATGGGGTGTGACATTTGCTTTAAGCCACCATTCTCTCTCTCTCCTAAAACATGCTAGCTTGCACAAGCCATCATGGCTCACTCTCTCCCTGCACAAGTCAACCCCTATCCTAATCACCTTTAAACAAAGCTAAAGACCCTTAATTAACCCCAATTATCTTAACCAAATGGTTAACCCATCATGGTCGGCTAAATATGGTTAACCCACCATGCTCATCTAAACATGGTAACCCTAGACTAACCCAAGCTAACATGCACAAGTGTGTGCAGTCCAGATAAAATTCCAATAAAATATTCATAAAACCAGATAAAATATTTAAAAACTGTTTTGGTAAACTTTTTACCAAAAACCCTACATTAAACACAATTACCACTGAATAACATATTTTAGAATTTCCATAATTTTTTGTTCAGAATTTTCCCAAAATAATATTTTATTTTTTTGAAACTTGGGTGAGAACGAGACCCTCCCTGTTATCATCTCGGCTTCTCTAGGTCCAGAGCAAGAGAAATCCCTTCTTACGGTCTTGCACAGCAATAGGCAAGCTTTTGGCTGGTCAATGGCGGACATCAAGGGGATTAATCTCCTGATCGTTGAAGATCACATTCATCTGATGAATGATGCCAAACCAGACAGGGATCCACAAAGGCGACTCAACCCAGTCATGAAGGAGGCTGTAAAAAACGAGATCGTAAAGTGTCTGGATAGTGGTATCATTTACCCTATCTTTGATAGCCAGTGGGTTAGCCCCATTCACGTTGTCCCCAAGATGTCGGGCATAACAGTCATAACCAATGAGGCGAACTAGTTAATCCCTACTCGCACCCAGACTGGGTGGCGAGTATGCATCGATTATAGAAAAATCAACGCCGCAACGAGGAAAGACCACTTTCCGCTGCCTTTCATTGACCAAATGCTTGAACGATTGGCTGGACACGAGTACTACTGCTTTCTGGATGGCTACTCCGGCTATAATCAGATTCCCATCGCCGAAAAAGATCAGTACAAGATCACATTCACCTGTCCTTTCGGCACGTTTGCATATTGTCGCATGCCCTTTGGGTTATACAATGCACCCGCTACCTTCCAGCGGTGTATGATGGGAATCTTCTCAGACATGGTAGAAAAATTCTTGGAAATCTTCATGGATGATTTCACCATTTTCGGAGATTCCTTTGATGAGTGTTTGCTGCATCTCGATGCTGTCCTTACCCGGTGTAAGGATAAGAACCTCACTTTAAACTGGGAAAAGTGCCACTTTATGGTACGCGATGGTATTGTCCTAGGACATATCATCTCGCAAAATTGCATTGAGGTAGATAAAGCAAAGATTGAGGTCATTTCCAATCTCCCTCCTCCCAGATGCGTCAGAGACATCCGAGCCTTCCTTGGCCATGCCGGTTTCTATAGACGGTTCATCAAGGACTTTAGCAAGATTGCTAGGCCCTTGACTCTTTTGCTGGCCAATGACACGACGTTCGACTTCAACTCGAGCTGTGTGACTGTGTTCGAGTCATTAAAAAGCTCACTCACTTCTGCTCCCGTTCTCTCTTCTCCTGACTGGACGTATCCATTTGAGATTATGTGCGATGCATCCGACTTTTCCATCGGTGCTGTCCTTGGACAGCACATCGATAAGATGCCGCACGTAATCTATTATGCTAGCCGAACCCTGAACGATGCCCAACTGAACTACACAACAACCAAGAAGGAATTCTTGGCTGTTGTGTTTGCTTCAGAAAAGTTCAGGCCTTACTTGATCGGCTCTCCAGTCATCGTCTACACGGACCATGCAGCTCTTCGCCATCTTTTTTCGAAGAAGGATGCAAAATCTAGGCTGATACGTTGGATCCTCTCGCTTCAAGAGTTTGACCTTGTCATCAAGGACAAAAGAGGATGTGAAAACTTAGTCGCCGACCATCTCTCACGACTTCCTTCTTCGTCGTCGCTTCAAATTCTGATCAATGACGTTTTTCCGGATGAACAGCTCTTGACAGTATCATGCGAAGCCTGGTTCGCGGATATTATGAACTATTTGTCCACAGGACTACTACCGAATGAATGGTCAAGTCAGGACAGACTTCGATTCTTATCCCAAGTAAAACACTTTTACTGGGACGAACCTTATCTGTTCAAGTACTGTCCCGACTAAATTATTCGTCGGTATGTCCCTGACAATGAATTCAAGAGTGTGCTGTCATTTTGCCACGATCAAGCGTGTGGCGGGCATTTTGGCCCTAGAAAGACAGCCGAGAAGATCTTGCAGTGTGGCTTCTACTGGCCACAACTCTTCAAAGACGCTCATGATTACTGCAAGACTTTCTCCTGGTGCCAACACTTGGGCTAAATATCCAGAAGAAACGAGATGCCGCTCCAACCAATCTTGGTTGTCGAGATTTTCGATGTTTGGGGTATTTACTTCATGGGGCCGTTTCCCAGCTCTTTTGAGAACCTGTATATTCTTCTAGCTGTTGATTACGTCTCTAAATGGGTCGAGGCCATGTCCAGCCGGACTAACGACAACAAGGTTGTCGTCAGATTCCTTAAGGAAAACAATTTTTCCCGGTTTGGACACCCCCGCGCGATCATTAGTGACAATGGAACACATTTTTGTAATAGGACTTTCGAGGCCTTGATGCGGAAATATTCCATTAATCATAAGCTATCCATGCCCTACCACCCCAAACATGTGGGAAAGCCGAAGTGTCTAATCGGCAAATCAAGCAGATATTGGAGAAGACGGTTTCCAAGAACTGTAAGGATTGGTCTTTAAAACTCACTGATACCCTTTGGGCATTTCGAACTGCTTATAAGACAGATCATGGCATGTCTCCTTATCAGCTTGTTTACGGAAAGGCTTGCCACCTTCCAGTGGAAATTGAGAATCGCGCATTTTGGGCGATAAAGGAGCTGAATCTATCTCTCGAAGATGCGAGCAGCCATCGGAAGCTGCAGTTAAACGAATTGAACGAGATTCAGGATGAAGCTTACGAAAACGCGGTTGTCGTTAAGAACTAAACGAAGGTGTTTCACGATAAATACCTTACACGCAAAACTTTCTCACCTGGTCAACAGGTACTACTTTATGACACCCTGCTACATTTCCATCCCGGCAAGCTCAGATCTTACTGGAAAGGGCCATTCTTTGTGCGGACTGTATATCCGCACGGTGTGGTGGATTTGGAAAATCCCGAGGACGATTCGATATTCAAAGTGAACGGACATAGGCTAAAACCGTTCCTCACCGCGGATCTATCGGAGGAGCTCTTGATGTTGCAGGAGCCGGTTTACATTTGACTCATCTTCCTCCGTCTACCCCCAAATTTCGGTTATCCAGCCACAAATAGTAGAAACACTGTTTCAAATAAGTTTGGGGGTATGTTACACCATTTTTTTTATTTTCCCACTTGTAATTATTTATAACAAATAAAAAAAATAATAGAATTTAAAAAAAAATATCGGGGGTATTTTTGTATATATACAGAACCATATATAAAATAAAATAAAATAAAACAAACTTTTTCTAATGCTTTTATTTAATTCTTCTTTTTGGGGGGGGGGGCGTTTTGTATAAATCACCAATACCCATATAAATTCCCTCAACCCTTTTACTGAGTCCCGAGCCCTAATTTTATCTTAACCCCAAAACCCTAGCCACCACAGAATTTTTGGCCTCTGCTCGCTCGCCGACGCCGCGCAATCGCCGCAGAAGCTCCTTCCCGCTGCACTTCCGCCACCGATATTCCTCCGCTCCCTCTGAATTTTTCAGAGGAGGTTTGCATCTCTCTCATCCTCTCTGTAAATTTTTTTCTAAATCTCTGCACTTCACTGTCATAGCCCCTACCCTGCAATTTGAAAGGGATTTCTCCCAGTTGTTTGTACATAACATCTACGGTAGTTATTTCGGTGACGAGATCTAAAAGCGCAGATGGAACTTTCTCTTATTTAACCATCCGAACTCCTTCGCGCTTCCGGATCTGTTGGGTTTACCTAGCACCTCATCAAGGGTTTAGAAGCATCACATATGCCAAAATAAAATTTTTAAGGTGCTAAGTGAACTTGCAAAGAATTATAACTAGAAATTTAGGGTTTCTTTTGACTAAGCATCACATGCAAAAGAAAAAAGTATCACTAAGAGTAGAGATTACGATCTTTGTAGACCTCCCTTGGTGACTCCTTGACACTTTGAGAGTTTGGAACGGATCGATGGAAGCGTTCCTTGTCCACGAAGATCCACCTGAAGTCCCTTCGCCCAAAGCTCATTGCTTTACTTGATATGCGAATGAAGTAGAGCAAACACCCTACACAAATGGGTTAGATGTGTGCATAATGATGATGTGGTTTGTATTCTATAATCAAAACCCTTTCTTTTTATCAACTTCACTCAAAGAAAATTTCAAGAGAGGAAGAAGAAGATGGTGGCTAAGCTTGAGATCAAAAGAAAATGATATATGAGTGAATTATTGAAATGAGAAAAGAATAATCCATATTAATCCTTTTCACTTCAACCATGGTTAGCAATTATTTAGATCTTCATCAAATGAGTTAAAAGGCAAAAAGGATAATTAACTCAAGGTTAAAAAGTGGTTGAAGCATGGTCAAAGATGATAAACATTAACCATGTGTGAATTATCCATTCCTTTATTCAAAATGATAAATAAATAGATAATTGCTACAATATGAGTCTTCCATTGCCACCAAATATGTATCAACAACCATGATACAATGTATGTATGTATGTGTCCATGCACATCATCATGTGAATACATGCATGCATACAATAATAGAAAAAGGGTTTAATTAAAGAATTAATCTAAAAGTCATTTGTTAAATCAACACTTGATTTTGCGAACCGGTCATATCACATACGACCCGACCAATAGAAAATGCCCGATTAATATACGGTATCACATATCCGTATTTAATCGGGTCCCCCCGCATATCTCATATGCACACCACATCTTTTCGCCTGAGCCAGAAAACTTCATTGTGGGACTCTAAGACTCGTCAATACGCCGGCATTAGGTGATGATCATATCAAACACCCACAAGCCGCAAGCGTTCAGCTAAACGTAATGGCCACCCGGGTATTGAGCGATCAGAAGAAAACTAGCGAAGCTGTCAAAACTCCCGTCGAGCCAACTGGCAACACTTACCGTACAGTCCGGTCTCTTCGTCAGATATGTTGCATATCAAGTCTAGGGATGGAATCGTCGACCCCAATAACTCAATAAGTCATGCTGGTTTATGGCTCATAACAAATCGAGAAACTACTGATAACGCTTATCAGTAAATCTCAGCAGCCCTGGACAGGGACTTCCTGTTATAGCCAATCGAGCATAGCACAACATCAACTCCCAATACCGGGAGAGATGAAACCCCTCCTATCACTCATCGCCTCCATGTGCCTCGGGACTGTACCCAAAGTCCACCTGTTTGCACGACTCAGTAGAGCCGTGGTAGGGTGGATATCAAAGTACAGTGGGAGGACACACAAGACTCTATGACGATATTGGGTCTACAGACTAACCTGTACCAGTGTCACCTGAGAACTGCTATCCGACGATAGATATAATACCACATAGGAGTTCTCTGTGAGTCCGTTCAGTGTACCCAGTCTCCACTGAGCACCCGCATACAATCTTTGGTGTCACCTCACCAGATGGATATGAGATCATCCATCGCCCATCATATGGGACAAGAATAGTATATGCTAGTCTACTCTGGAATATCGATGCCCCGTCTCGATACACCCACGACTAGGAACAGTTTAAGGATATGCATATAAACTACATATGCCACACTAGTATGATCCGCATCATAGTCACAGTAGTCAAGCAAATATCCTGAGGGCTTTATCAACATGTGCAAATGAATAAAAGCATGATCAAATCAACATGTCAAGATAAAGTAAACCAGATAGCATACAATCATGTTGAGCGAGAAAGTCATCTAAAATCATATATACATGTCCAAGCATCCACTATACATATAATGGCCTCTAGGGCATACATATATCTAACAATCTCCCACTTGTACTAAGACCAGTTATTGGCGTATCTCATACCCAACATCTCAAAAAGTCGCTCATGCTGCGGCTGTGGAAGGGCCTTGGTGAGTGGATCCGCTATGTTATCCTTTGTATCTACTCTCCGAATCTCGATCTCCTAGCGATCTACTATCTCCCGGATCAAATGATATCGCCTCAGGATTTGTCTGGATCTCTGATGGGACATTGGTTCTTTGGATAATGCCATAGCTCCATTTTTATCACAATACAATGGTATTGGATCAACAATGGTTGGAACTACTCCTAGTTCCGCGATGCACTTCCTCATCCAGACGGCTTCCTTGGCAGCATCATTTGCAGCAATATACTCAGCTTCCATCGTAGAGTCTGCAACGGTATCCTGTTTGGAACTCTTACAACTAACCGCCCCTCCGTTGAAGGTAAATACAAACCCCGAGATAGATTTGCTGTCATCCTTATCACTTTGGAAGCTGGAATCGGTAAAGGCCTCCATCTGGAGATCCCCATTACCATACACCAAGAACAATTATTTAGTCATTCGCAAGTATTTAAGAATGTTCTTTACTGCTATCCAATGTTTCTCCCCTGGGTTGGATTGATACCTGCTTACTACAGCTAGTGCATAAGCAACATTAGGGCGAGTACATAACATCGCATACATTATAGATCCTACGGCTGAAGCGTAGGGTATAACGCTCATGCGAGCTCTCTCTTCATCAGTCTTCGGACAGAAGTCCTTGGAGAGAGTGATTCCATGACAAGCAGGCAAGGCACCACGCTTGGAATCTTCCATACTAAACCTTTTTAGGATGGTGTCTATGTACTTTGATTGGGACAATCCCAATAACCTCTTGGATCTATCTCTATAGATCCTTCTGCCCAAAATGCATGAGGCATCACCCGGGTCCTTCATGGAGAACCTTTGTGATAAGAATAGTTTGACCGATTGTAGCATAGGAATATCATTTCCTATCAGGAGAATGTCATCTACGTACAATACGAGAAATGTGACAGTACTCCCTACAATCTTCTTATAAAAGCATGGTTCATCTATATTTTTGATAAAATCAAACTCTTTGATTGTATCATCAAAGCAGATGTTCCAGCTCCGTGAGGCCTGCTTTGATCCATAAATGGATTTAAGCAATCTATATGCTTTCCCGCTGCTCCCACTGTTAATTAAGCCCTCTGGCTGATCCATAAAAACGCATTCTTCTAAATCACCATTTAGAAATGCAGTTTTAATGTCCATCTGCCAGATTTCATAATCATAGTGAGCAGCAAAAGCAAGTAGGATCCTAATGGATTTAAGCATTGCTACTGCTGGAGAGAAAGTTTCATCATAGTCTAATCCCGGTCTTTGACGAAAACCTTTCGCTACTAGCCTTGCTTTAAAGGTATCTACGTGTCCATCTATACCAATCTTTCTTTTAAAGATCCATTTTCACCTAACGGGTTTTATCCCACGAGGCGTAACGTCCAAAGTCCATACTTTGTTGGTATACATGGACTCCATTTCGGATCTCATGGCTTCCAGCCACTTCACCGAGTCTCCACTCGTGATAGCTTGCTGAAAACTAGTAGGGTCATCTTCATCCATGATGCAATCTTCTCTATCACCATCAATGAGAAACCCATAGTATCTCTCTGGTGGGCGAGAAGTTCTACCAGATCTCCGGAGCGGCTGGGGTTCTTGAAGTTCTACTGAAACATCAGTTTCAACCAATTCGTTTTGAGTAATTTGTGTCTTTAGAACCTCTTCTAGTTCTACCGCATTGCCATCAATACTGTCTGTAAAGATTTCATTTTCCAAAAATGTGGCATGCTGAGCAACAAACACCTTTTGTTCCTCCTTATGGTAGAATAGATATCCATATGAATGTTTTGGATACCCCACAAATTTACACATGACCGATCGTGTCTCGAGTTTGTCTGGATTCTGCTTTTTAACAAAAGCCGGACAACCCCAAATCCTAACTCTTTTAAGAGATGGTCTCTTTCCACTCCATATCTCATATGGAGTGGTATACACGGTCTTGGTTGGAATTCTGTTTAACAGATACATCGTTGTCTCCAATGCATGCCCCCAAAAGGAAAGCGGTAACTCAGCATCACACATCATGGATCGTACCATATCTAATAGGGTACGATTCCTCCGTTCTGACACACCATTGTGCTGTGGTGTGTAAGGAGGAGTGGGATGAGAGAGAATCCCATTCTCTTTTAAGAAGTTTAAAAACTCTGTACTTAAATATTCTCCACCTCGATCTGATCGAAGTTTCTTGATGCTCAAGCCTGTTTGTTTTTCTACTACAAGTTTGTACTCCTTGAATTTCTCGAAAGCTTCGAATTTGTGCTTTATCAAAAACACGTGTCCGAATCTTGAGAAATCATCAGTAACAGTAATGAAGTATGAAAAACCACCTCTAGCATGTGTAGACATTGGTCCGCATACATCACTATGTATGAGGCTTAAGAGTTTCACAGCTCTTTCTCCGTGTCCAGTAAACGGAGTTTTGGTCATTTTACCTTTGATACAAGACTGGCAAGTCGCATAAGATTTATATTCAAAAGGATTTAAATATCTATCTTTATGTAGTTTGTTTAGTCTTGTTTCATTAATATGACCAAGTCTACAATGCCGAAGAAAAGCTTCATTTATATCTGAAAACTTTCTTTTATTAGTATGTTGTATATTGAAAACTGTGTGTTGGTTCAGGACGTAAATACCGTTATTTAATGTACCATACCCAATCAACTCTTGATTCAAGTTAATGTTCATAACATTATTTTGCAATACAAAATTATATCCTTCATTGTCCAACAAAGAAACGGATATTATATTACATAGCATACTTGGTACAATATAACACGGGTTCAAAACCAAAATACAACCCGATGGAAACCCAAGATGATACTCTCCCACGGATACAGCATGTACATTGGAACCATTTCCAATCCGCAGAGTATGGTCACCTGTCGTCAAAACTCTACTGTTTCTCAATCCCTGCATACAATTGCAGATGTGAGAACCAGAACCGGTATCTAATACCCAAGATGCAGAGTTTAAAGAAAAACAGTTTTCAGTTACAAACACACCTGAAGTGGAAGCATCAGCATGCTTCTTCTTCTTGAGATCAGCAAGATACACAGCACAGTTGCGTTTCCAATGTCCTGACTTGTGGCAATAAAAACATTCTCCTTTCCCGCTTCTCGTAGCCCCGGATTTGTCTTTCCCCTTTTCCTTTTTAACTCCACCTTTCTGTTTGATGGACTTCTTCTTTTTCTTTCCATTGGCCTTGGCTTTTGGGACTGAAGAGGAAGATGGCCCAGCAAGCAGAGCGGGAGTCCTCGTTGTTTTCAACGTGCTCTCTGCACTTCTCAACATATTGAGAAGTTCAAGTAATGATTTCTCCAAATCATTCATATTGAAGTTCACTATGAACGGAGCAAAGGCAGGGGGGAGAGACTGTAGAACAATATCTGTATACTGCTCATTGTCCATGGTCCATCCCAGTTCCTCAAGTTCTTCTATAAGACCAATCATCTTTAAAACATGCTCTACTACTGATGTACCAGCGGCCATTCGTATCTGAAACAGCTTTCGATATGCCTCGTATCTCAAAGTACGAGATTGCTATTCATACAAGTCCTTTGTGTGAAGAAAGATGGATTGTACATCCATATTCTCGTGTTGCTTCTGATGGATATTGTCTAAAGAAGCAAGCGCGAGGCACTTGGCCGTGTTACAATCAGCATCCTAAGTTTTTCGGATCTCCCTATTCGAGACAGATGATTCAAGTCCTGGGACGGGTGGGGCAATTGTTGTGAGGACATATGATACTTTATCATATGCTAGTGCGATGTTCATGTTCCTCAACCATTCTTTATAGTTCGGTCCAGTCAGTTTATTTTTCTCTAGTAGAAGCTTAAGTCCCGTCATAGGTATCTGCCATTAGGAGAGAGAAAAGAATACACTCAGCGAAATGCTCTTGCAAAGAATTAGATTGGTTATTATCTTATCTAATCGATGTCTCCCACTGCTTTAATCAAATTTTCTTTCGAAACCTGAAAAGAAAACTAGCCAGGGTTAATTACATTCTACAGTTTCGCTAACCGGTCAGCCAGGCCAGTGTCGGTACTTTGAGGGAGGTTCCCCGTGCTTTCGCACGGACCTAATTAAAGTAAACCTCATTTTCCCAGAGGTCAAACCCCGTTGACACCTTTCTAGACACCTACTGGATCAGCTAATTGTAAAGTGCAAAATTCTCCTGGAAGTAACACTTACTCATAGTGGGATCGGGATCCAACTATCATATAGATAGTATGCAATCTCATTGCAAATTTCAACTCTTGAAACTCCCGATATGGTTTTTACCCCTAGTTACTTATGACCTTGACTATAGTCAAAATATCATAAGTACTAGTCAAGTTCTACCCGTCATTTCGAGATCAACTAGACCCGCCCATATGACCCTTGACTATGATCAACATAATCATATGAATGTCCTAACCGATCGCATCATATGCATTGTAGGAAGACATCACTTAGCTACCGTACACTATGCCTTAACTATGATCAAAATACGCAGCACGAATACTAAGTACTCTACTTCCTAAAATGACAGAGGGTTGCAGATGTTTTTTACGAAAACCTTTAACGCTTTGAACTTGATCTCGTTATAGAATCAAAACAGTTTTAGAAAAGGAGTGGCTTAAGCTCCGCAACTTTTGAAACTTGCATTTTTAATTAAAAAAAGGCCGAGTGGGTTTCAAATCTGATTCTACAACATCTTTTAGGTTTCTTTTTCTTTACATTAATCTCATTAATGTAATCCCATCATTTAAGTTCCTAAGCCATCACAGAAAAGAAACGAAAATAGAACGTACACTTACGCCATCCGCATTCGCCACAGTGTCCCGTTATGCACCTTAGGTTACTTAACTAACGACATAGCGGGGCGGGACTAGTGCGGGTGTAAAACATAAGTAACGTTTATTATATATCATATATATAATAATAATCCATTCGTATCAGATACTAAGTAATCACATTACAGAATATCAACAGCAGAAGCACATATGAAAATAAAAGGATATCTAGGATGTCTGTATTTTGTATTTAGCCAACAATAGAAAATACGGATTCCACGGTCGCAATGAATAGCCAAGCCCACACTCCTAGACCCCTACGAGAGCGGCAAGTGATCCTACCAATTCTAGAGTTTAGGAGACCCGGTCTCGACTCCTCGAGATGGCCTCCCACTGAACCCTAAAACCCGGTCACTTGTGCTCCCCTCCTTGGGTCTATCCTAATGCGGAAAAGTAAATAATATACAATGATGGAAACATCTTCCTCAGCCCGAAAGTTCCCCAAATAAAAGAATATTACATACAATTGATTTATACATGAATGAAAATAAAACTCTCATCTTACATAAAAAACCCCGGCTATTCAATCGCGACAATCCAGCACATCATATCTCAGCAACACATAATATCTCATATCATCAACGTAAGCAAGTATGCGTATCCCGATTGTCATTGATGTATAGCAACGAGGCCGGCGATACCCCACATACTGCGCTTACGGTCACAGAAAAAAAGTGTAAAACTACAACATTTGGAATCCACAATCTCTTTAGACATCGTAAATCCGAAATATCACATACTTCGCATTTCATGCCTAACTATATGAATTCCACATATTGTATCACATTCCAGATAAATAGACAGTATTAAACTTTCCGATCGAATAATCAAATACCCAAGATTTCCTAATTATCTCAACACTTGAGCGGAGTTCAAAAATCCCAGAATGTGTCACAGTAGAAGCGGTCCATCCGTAGAAGGGTCAAGCCAACGCCTCACATGTGGCACGCCGTACTGCCCCAAACCCTAAGGTTTAGAGGCAGTTCAGACGGTCATATAATCGAGTTAAGGTTTGTGTTCTTCTAGAGGGTCCACCACGTTACTTGCACGTTTTTCCGAAAGAATTAAACTCGAGAAGAAAAAAATCAACACTTGAAAGTTTTTTGTGCCGGGAAAAAGTGAGTTAATGATATCCGTTCGAACTTTTTAATACTTTCTAAATTACCCCAAAAGGGCACGAAATTAAATTTTCCGATCGAATCAACGAATTCAAAATAATCCCCAGAACACTCAACACTTGAGTCAGATTAAAAATACCCAAAAATATGTACAAGCAGCTACGGACATTACTGTAACAAAACGATGCCATAACTCTTCTGTACGGCCGCGGATCGGCGGCCCAAGCAAGGTATGTACGCGGTTCCGCGGCGGTATGTGCGGATCATGGTGTCGTTTTTTACAGTTATGCTTATATTTCCATGCTGAATTTTTTAAGTATTTTTAATTCAGAAAAAAACACAGTTTTAAAAAATGTCCAGAGAAGGGTCTAATTCCGTATTTCGTGGTTCGATCGGAGTTTTAACTTCTCCTAAACATCGCCTAAAGCTCTAGCTTGGCTCTGATACCATTGTTGGGTTTACCTAGCACCTCATCAAGGGTTTAGAAGCATCACATATGCCAAAATCAAATTTTTAAGGTGCTAAGTGAACTTGCAAAGAATCATAACTAGAAATTTAGGGTTTCTTTTGACTAAGCATCACATGCAAAAGAAAAAAGTATCACTAAGAATAGAGATTACAACCTTTGTAGACCTCCCTTGGTGACTCCTTGACACTTTGAGAGTTTGGAACGGATCGATGGAAGCCTTCCTTGTCCACGAAGATCCACCCGAAGTCCCTTTGCCCAAAGCTCCTTGCTTTACTTGTTATGTGAATGAAGTAGAGCAAACATCCTACACAAATGGGCTAGATGTGTGTAGTATGATGATGTGGTTTGTATTCTATAATCAAAACCATTTATTTTTATCAACTTCACTCAAAGAAAATTTCAAGAGAGGAAGAAGAAGATGGTGGCTAAGCTTGAGCTCAAAAGAAAATGATATATGAGTGAATTATTGAAATGAGAAAAGAATAATCCATATTAATCCTTCTCACTTTAACCATGGTTAGCAATTTTCTAGATCTTTATCAAATGAGTTAAAAGGCAAAAGGATAATTAACTCAAGGTTAAAAAGTGGTTGAAGCATGGTCAAAGATGATAAACATTAACCATGTGTGCATTATACTTTCCTTTATTCAAAATGATAAATAAATAGATAATTGCTACAATATGAGTCTTGCATTGCCACCAAATATGTATCAACAACCATGATACAATGTATGTATGTATGTGTCCATGCACATCATCATGTGCATCATGCATGCATACAATAATAGAAAAAGGGTTTAATTAAAGAATTAATCTAAAAGTCATTTGTTAAATCAACACTTGATTTTGCAAACCGGTCATATCACATACGACCCGACCAATAGAAAATGCCCGATTAATATACGGTATCACATATCCGTATTTAATCGGGTCCCCGCGCATATCTCATATGCACACCACATCTTTTCGCCTGAGCCAGGAAACTTCATTGTGGGATTCTAAGACTCGTCAATACGCCGGCAGTAGGTGATGGTCATATCAAACACCCACAAGCCGCAAGCGGTCAGCTAAACGTAATGGCCACCCGGGTATTGAGCGATCAGAAGAAAACCAGTGAAACTGTCAAAACTCCCGTCGAGCCAACTGGCAACACTTACCGTACAGTCCGGTCTCTTCGTCAGATATGTTGCATATCGAGTCTAGGGATGGAATCGTCGACCCCAATAACTCAATAAGTCATGCTGGTTTATGGCTCATAACAGATCGAGAAGCTACTGATAACGCTTATCAGTAAATCTCAGCAGCCCTGGCCAGGGACTTCCTGTTATATCCAATAAAGCATAGCACAACATCAACTCCCAATACCGGGAGAGATGAAACCCCTCCTATCGCTCATCGCCTCCATGTGCCTCGGGACTATACCCAAAGTCCACCTTTTTGCACGACTCAGTAGAGCCGTGGTATGGTGGATATCAAAGTACAGTGGGAGGACACACAAGACTCTATGACGATCTTGGGTCTACAGACTAACCTGTACCAGTGTCACCTGAGAACTGCTATCCGACGATAGATATAATACCACATAGGAGTTCTCTGTGAGTCCGTTCAGTGTACCCAGTCTCCACTAAGCACCCGCATACAATCTTTAGTGTCACCCCACCAGATGGATATGGGATCATCCATCGCCCATCATATGGGACAAGAATAGTATAGGCTAGTCTACTCTGGAATATCGATGCCCCGTCTCGATACACCCACGACTAGGAACAGTTTAAGGATATGCTTATAAACTACACATGCCCCACTAGTATGATCCGCATCATAGTCACAGTAGTCAAGCAAATATCCTGAGGGCTTTATCAACATGTGCAAACGAATAAAAGCATGATCAAATCAACATGTCAAGATAAATTAAACCAGATAGCATACTATCATGTTGAGCGAGAAAGTCATCTAAAATCATATATACATGTCCAAGCATCCACTATACATATAATTGCCTCTAGGGCATACATATATCTAACAGGATCTTGTTGCCCGTTTTTATGATAGTATAGAAGATGGTTGTTTGGCACAACACGGGTACCTTAGATTACTGTGGGGGGATAGGGAAATTTTAATCGATAGGGACTTCATCCGTGAAGTCACCTTAATACCACGACTCCCGGTCCATGACCAACCCCTTCGTTTTGAGGACTACCTACCGCTGATGGGAGACGATTGTTCTAGGGAGCCATGAAAAGGCATCCAAGCCCGCACGCTGTATGCGAATGTCTTAACTGTGTGTCGTTGGGCACAAAATAATATTTTTGGCAGTTCGCACAACACAACTTTTTTCACACCATCCCTCCACATAGTGCACACACTAATGACTCGAAACCCTAGCTACACTGTGCTGCTTCACTCGATTGGCGCCGGCAAGAAGGCGGCCAATTATCCATGCCCAATGATGGTGACACAACTGTGTTGCAATTTCCTCCCTGTTGAGGAATTTGAATTTTACATGCATGGTGGGGTATCCGTTCGACCCCTTCTTGAGGGTATCTCTACATCGTATACACGACTTCATGCTTTATGGTCGCACACTGAGCCGGCCGAGGATGTGCCGGCAAAGACACCCAACTCGAGCTTCACCGCGAGCGATGAAGAGCTAACCCCTGCTGCGCAAGCGCGCTTGATTCGACGAACCGATAGGGGGGTAGAGCGAGTGATTGGGATGATGACGAACTTTGATCAGCGTCTGACGAGCTTGGAACAGGGCATGAGCACCCTACTGGCCAAAGAGGAAAGAGCCCGATCAAGGGGCCGAGGGACTGATAGGGAAGAGGCTGGGACTAGTGAGGCCGCGTCTAGGCGTCGCCGCAGGGAGCAGTGAGGACACTGCTGTAAATAAGTTTGGGGGTGAGGATTGATTGTAAATAGTTATCTTTGCATTGCATCTGCACGTTTTTTTTTATTTTTGTAAATATTTGTTTTTTTTGCATATTTAATTCCATATCTTATTTTGCTGCATTGCATAAAAAAAATATAAAAAATATAAATTATAAAAATGAAAATTTCAATTTTGGCCATATTTGACTCAAGTTTGACATGACAGCTGACTAGTTAGAAAAACTAGATCTTAAATTTAGTAAATTAAAAACCCTAAAAATAACCTTTCTTGAAGTATAACGGTAGAAAATATACGTCCTTGCAGTTTATTTAGAAATAAGCAAATTTTGAGTTAAATTCTAAGGCTAAGTCGAAATGAGGGAAGAGTATTGAAAGCTCTATTTGAAGTATAAGTGTGAAAAATAATTCTGAACTTTAAGTCCAAACTCTGAAAATAGATACCCTACAAATCGCAGATACACGCACCTTGAAACTTGGGATAGTAGAAGATACCTATAAGTACTCTTGCCTGAAAGCCTAGTATAAAAGAAAAAACGGAAATTAAAGCTAACCACCAAAAGAGCATCACTAAAAAAATATATCCGTTCTTGGAAAAAAACAAAAAAGGATAAAAATCAAGACCTGGAAAATGCTATTTACGCTTTAAGCTCATATATTCAGTAATCGGATGTTAGTTCCTCAAGAAGCATTAACAGTCGCATGAAAGATGTGTGAGCAACACCGTCCATCAATAATGAAAAGAAATAGTACTAGGTATTAAGGCAAGAGTATTATAGCTTGAATTGAATTTCCAAGTGTAAGGGTGATAAATACAAACACGTAGGGGTTTATGATCGGAGTTTGGAGGAGAGCTAGGAATAAAGTATAAGGCTTATATTTTCAGTAGAGATGATAAAAATTCCGGAATTGAGATGGTGTTTTAGAACGAAAACTCAAAAGATGCTGAAAGCTTTATAAACCGGCAAAATGTATATGATCTTAATTTAAATGAATAGGAAGAGTGAAGAATAAGGGTTGATGATTTCTAAGTTGAAGATGGTAGAATTTCTCGCTAAGATGCTAAATTGTAGAATTAGAGTCGACGACCAAATTGATCGGATTTTGTGGGTAGTATCCGCTGAAAACCCTCAGGAGACAACACTCCTCCTACCGGGTACACCTAGAGGTTTAACGGCTTGTTGCACATGCTCAGTGAAATCGCGTTCCCTGCGAAAGTGATGTTAGGAATTTTTTTGAATAAGTTGGCTTTGCTCGGGACGAGCAAATGATAAGTTTGGGGGTATTTGTTCATATCAGATTTTTGCAATTTTATACCGCCCATTTTTGATCACATTGCTTATAGGTAGGTACTCTTGATCCGTGTTTTCTAAATAATTGCAGGTTACAGGTTCTCAGCTTTAAGCAGTGAAATTCATGGAAAAGCACGACAAATTCTGGACTACTGCCAACCACAGATAAAATACGGATGTCCGCTCGCTATCCGTATGTTGCCGCACACTAGTTTAAAGGACAAAATGGCAAATCAATGGTCATTTTCATGCACCAAGAACAAGGGCAACACAAGATCCAAGACTTCTACGCGGAGCTCAAGAAAATAATGGCAAAAGGTCCACATCAAATCACTTTTTGATCTGCTGAAAATCTGGAAGAAAAATGAAGAGCTTCTGAGAAACCAAGTATACCAAACTGAAGAGAACAGAAACATGAAGAAACCCAGAAAAAATGACAAGTCAACTCCACCAGATGGCCGCGGAACCGCCGCCAATATGCCATATATGCGGCGGATCCGCGGCCGAATTGACTTAGTGTCAACTCAGATTTTGAGGGTAGTTTGTACATTTCATCTTGGGCCAGATTGTATCCCTAGGGTTTCAGTGTCCTGCCTATAAATAGCCCAGAACAAAGCCAAGTGAAGGGTGCTTATTTTGTGTTAGATTTTAGGATAGATTTTTGTATTTCTTATTCCTCTTTTCATCTTTCTCCACTAAAACCTTGTAGTGAGCTTTATGAGTGAAGTGATGAATAAAAGAGTTCTTTTCTTTATCATGCTTCTCTTGTTACCTTGTTAATTATATTTGCTTGTAATTTTCATTTGCTAATCTAGTTGTTGTTATTAGTTGGTTGTTTCTTTCTTCTATTTTTCTTTTTCCTTATAACAATGATGCTTAAGCTTGATCCTTGCCAAAGTGAGATCTCAAATAGCTATTTGTAATTTTCTAAACCCTTTCTTTCTATCATCCTCCTTTTGTTGTATTTTCCTTTTCTTTTGTAATGGGTGAGTAGTTTCTCACTTGTTAGGGTAGGATAAGGAAAGTTTGAGAGAAGGAAATCTCTCTCACTCTTTTCTTGCCCAACATCTTAATTCGGACTCCCGTTAATTGAACCACCATCAGCTCCCTATGGCACCCTATCCTACATGATAGCGGTGATTCCTTAGCAAGACCGGTTGTGGTTGAATTAACCGGTGGTTAAGGTTAAGAGCCAAGAACGGACGGACAAGGACCAAAAGGAAGAAACTTAGCGTTGGAAAGCCTAGCTTATACTCACAAGTTCCTTCCTAATCGTGCTAATCCCCGCTGTTGCCGATTACCGTAACACTGATATTAAGAGTGACAATGAAAGAAATGAGCGATTCCTATCTCAAACTAACCTAATCCTAACCCTAACAAGCTTTCTTTATATATATTTTAGCACATAGTTAATCTCAAACAAACCTGGACACTTAGACATAACTCGTTAAAGCACATAGAAAAAGATTCCCATCTTCCTGCGGACGACCCATACTCAACCGGCTAGCTACCAAGCGAAACCGTCTTGATAGCGGTAATTAACTAAGCACACAAAAAGTCTAACAAGCAATCGTCAGTGAATGTAATGAAGTACGAAGAACCATTCCTGGCATGTATAGACATGGGACCACATACATCACTATGTATCAATCCCAAGAGTTCCGTAACGCTTTCTCCGTGTCCATTAAACGGAGTTTTGGTCATCTTGCCTTTGAGACATGACTGGCAAGTGTCATAAGATGAAAATTTGAACGGATTCAAATATCCATCCTTATGTAACTTTGCTAGTCGTGTCGTATTGATATGATCTAGCCTACAATGCCACAAGTAGGATTCGTTCATTTCTGAACTCTTCCTCTTGTGTGTGTTTTGTACGCTAAGAACCGTGGTTTGATTTAGAATGTATATGCCATTATTTAACGAGCCTGATCAAATCAACTTTTGATTTAGGAAGATGTTCATAACATTATCCTGTACTACAAAATTATATCCTTCTTTACTTAATAATGAAACTGATATAAGATTGCATATCAGGGTAGGAATGTAATAGCATTTGTTCAGAATCAATGTATTACCATTTGGTAATACAAGGTGATATTCGCCAACTGCTTTGGCTGCAACATTTGCATCATTCCCTACTCTTATGGAATGATCACCCATTCCCAGTTCCCTACCTTTCCATAGCCCATGTAACATATTACATATGTGGGATCCCGATCCAGTATCTAATACCCAGGACGTAGAGTGAACTGAGAAACAGTTCTCGATAACAAACACACTCGAAGAAGATGCATCAACATGCTCATTCTTCGTTTGGGCGGCGTGATAATCTGGATATTCCCCTATTTCCTATTCAGTCTTATAACATTTATAATAAAGAACAGAACCGACGTTCCCCTACTCAGCATAATAAGCGGGTTCAGTCAATACATCCATATTATTATCTTGGTTAAGGCCTGACATGGTCGCTACCTGGAGAGAGAGAGAGAAGAAAACACTTTAGCGTATGCTCTTGCAAGATTAAATTGGTTATTATCTTATCTAATCAGGATGGCTCCCACTGCTTTCATCAATTCTTCATTCAAACCCTAAAAGGTAAGACTAGCCGGGATTAATTACACTTTACATGTTCTCCAATCTTTCAGCCAGGCCAGTGTTGGTACTTTGAGGGAGGTTCCCCGTGCTTTCGTACGGACCTAATTAAAATAAACCTTGTTTTCCCAGAGGCATAACCCGTTAACACCTTTCTAGACACCTACTTGATCGGCTAATTGCCATGTGTAAAACTCTCCCAGGAGTAACTCTTACTCGCAGTGGGTATCAAGATCCAACTATCTTATAGAAGGTATGCAATCTCATTGCAAATTTCAACACTTGAAATTTCCGATAATACTTTTACCCCTAGTGGCTTATGACCTTAACCATGGTCAACAAATCATAAGCACTATTCAAGTTCTACCCGTCATTTCATGATTAATTAGACCCACCCACATGACCCTTAATTATGGTCAACAAAGTCATATGACTGTCTTAATTAATCACGTCATATGCTATATAGGAAGACATCACTCAGCTACCGTACACTGCGCCTTAACTATGGTCAACAAACGCAGCACGAATACAAAGTACTCTATTTCCTAAAATGACGGAGGGTTACGACAGGTTTTTCAGAAAACCTTTTGCGTAATGAACTTGATATCGTTATAGAAACAAGTGATTTTGAAAAGGAGTGTTTTTTAGGCTTTTACTAGTTTTGCTAAAGAGGTCACTCCCTTTGAAGGGATCTCGGCTCTTTCCTTATCGAATAAGGTGTAGGTTATTTCATAAATACTACTATGCAAAGCAAGAACTATAGAAGCAATCAAAAACAAAACCGAGGGAGTTGTAGCTTCTGCTAGTTTCGCTAAAGTGGTCACTCCCGATGAAGGGATCTCGGCTCTTTCCTTATCGAATAAGGTGCTTGATATTTTACAAGTAATACCGCTATGCAAAGCAAAAACTAGAGCTACCCTCTTTGAAAATTAGATTCTACAACATCTTTTAGGTTTCTTTTCTTTCATTAATCTAATTAATGACTTCCCATCATTTATGCTTCCTAAGCATCACAAAAGAAATGAAAATACAATGTACGCTTATACCATCCACATTCGCCATAGTATCCCGTTATGCACCGTTAGGTTACTTAACTAACGGCATACCGGGATGGGACTAGCGCGGGTGCAAAACATAAGCAACGTTTATTATATATATCATATATACAATAATAAAGCATTTGTCTCACGCATATAAAATGATCACATCACAGAATATCAGCACCAGAAAATAACATATGAAATATTGGATATATTAGGAGGTTCGTGTTTTATTTTGAGCCTGTATAAAACACGGATTCCACGGTCGCAATGAATAGCCAAACCCACATCCCTAGACCCCTACGAGAGTGGCAAGAAACCCTACCAATTCTAGAGTTAGGAGACCCGGTCTCGACTCCTTGAGATGGCCTCCCACTGGACCCTAGAACCCTATCACGACCCGAAAGAGCACGTGACTGGCCCTTGAACCATATGAAGTCTATAGGACTCCATCTGATCCAAGTAAGCCAAAAGCCCAGAAATCTAAAACCATTTTAGGGATAAATAAAGAAAACTGGTTTTTAAATAACTAAGCCGAATATGCATTTTTAAAATGTACGGTCTTTTCTAAAAATTTCGGCAGAGTTTCTTTTGTAAATACTGGCCCCGAACGGGGTACAACAAGAACAATCTATATATGCAATGATAAAAGGCATCCCCAAGCGGGAGCTAGCTCTTTGTCAATCGACGGTCACAACCACGCAAGCAATATAATATACAACGCCGAATGGCGAGGATCAAAACTCAACAGAAACCCAATAAGCATGAAAACCGCAATACTACTAAGCGCGACTCTAAGGTCGAATAATACATCACTAATGTCTAAGTTTGAAACAATAAACAAGTTTTGGTTGATGGAATTCTAGATACAATGCATAATACAAGTACAATGATGGTTCTTGATGCAAAAGAACCCACCTACCATATGCAATTCACCCGCAAGGAAGCAGTGTGCCAAAAATGCCGCAATGGAACCTGTACAGCAAAACCTGCAAGAACTGTGGCACAACGGGGGTGAGTTGCCAACTCGTGAATAGAAATATCTACAAGCAGAAACCGAATGCAAGACATAATCCTAGGTCAATACGATCAGTAAAATATAAACCACAAGAGTACGTCTGAAGCATGATAAGGTGGCAATGTAACATCTAAACATGTATGAAGTGCCAAGTACTCAGGTAATAACATGTCATCTGTATAAGGTATGTCTGCATGAAGTAAATATGATGAAGTATCAAATGGATATCAATACACATATATTAGCGTCCCATTCCACTAATATTGGTGTAATATATAACAGTGCCCTCATACCCTGTTATATATACAAATGAAGTATGATCAATGTAAATCCAGTCTGTATAAACGTGGAACCCGTCCACCCGTCACCCAATGACAATAAGCATCATGCATGCAAATATGAGAATATAATCAAAATCATGGAAATCGTCATGAAACCCGTGCCTAGCATCGGCACATAAATCCTCATCCATATGGGGCTCCGTCTGCGGTATCGGCCCTCGGCCCCGGCAGTACGGGTCAACCCAATTCCATCTCTCAACTCCGGTCGGTATCCTCCAGATATCCGCCGAGCTCAAATACAATCACCTGTAGGTAGTAGTCCCTCTGCCAGGCTCACCGTCTACTACACAGCGAAACCGTTCTCGCCCCGGGGTACCATACCGGGTCCACCATGTACCCGCAATCGGCCTCATCCACCTCCTCGAATCGGGTTTCACATGTCGCTCTCAGCACCGAGAAAACACATGGTGGACGCACTAAAATATCATATCAAGGGTAACCGGGATTTTAAAACAATTATATATTCACTTTTGAAATACCCACGGTTCCCAAATCCAGAAATATCATGGAAACAACATATCTCAATGCGTATAATCAAAACATGATGTATGCGACATGTAAAGAAAGGTAAGCATATCAGAAGTCATGCAACATGGAATAGTAATGTGCACATGTCGAGGGAAACCGCTCTTTTAAAACGAATCAGTTTTGAAGAATATCATGCGGTTCCCAAATCTTTAATCAAGTCAGAATTATCTATGTTTGTATACAGGTATAAGTATACAAGATGCCATGCAAGAATCATATCATGAATGCAACAGTACTACAGTGTAGTGGCATGGCAATTATCGATGATGAAGTGTGTGAGCCGGCAAATAGTGTACGTGGAACATACGCATCATCGATAATGGTGCTGGTGTCCTAACAACATTATAATAATATAGCAATAAACATATGCAAAGCAACGTGAATAGCATGAATATGCGGAAATCAAATAATCAACACCACAGTGAAGAATCTACTATGCAAACTACAGATCTAAGTATCAAGTCAATCGGGAGAGGTATGGAAACCACCTAAATCTGAGTCGATATATATATATATATATATATATATATATATATATATAATAGTCGGTGATCCCGCCTCAATAATATCGCGTACGATACAGTATATTGTAAGACATCCTCGAGTCATGAGTGCGGATCTATCATCAATATAGGCTCGTATGTTAAATCATCATACGGCTTCCCAATAGCTGGGTACGGTTCAATATCACATTCCTCTCATCAGATATCAGGTATCCTTATCATCATAACACATAATCTGGGGTACTGATCTAAGTCTAGTACAAATCGATACCCTCTAAAAAGGTATGAATGCGGGGGTAAACACACATCCAAGGCCAGCAAGAATCACATGTCGTATCCTCAAGTACGAATCATATCAAATCACCGATCTCGCAGCTCAAAGCCCAAAACCATCGACTCATCTCCAATGTCATCCAATATCATCATCAACACAGTGTAAATATAATGAATATGCAAGGGTGTGCGTGTAGGTATAAATCTATTCTAGGGTTCGCGACTATGAACTACACTAGTCACTTCTAACCCTACACTATCCATAATAGACCTAACTATCATATATATAATATAACAACTACGGACTGCGAGGGTGCTATACGCCATCCACCCGACTTCCCCCTGTAGATATAATCTACTCACCTTGCGTCTTCATTTGTGGACGTCGCCACGCGCTTCCTTGTCGTCCCGAAGTCTTCATGGGTACCTACATATCAAAATATCGTATATGCTCATTAAAACCAAATCAAAGCTAAAACGGCATACGAAACCCAAAACGATACGATAAGGGGCCTATAGGTTAGAACCTATGGGCACGCCTTCAAAACCATCAATCAATCCTCGATATCGTCGTATAAATGCCCAATAGTCGAGGTAAAACACAATACACAATTGCAGAATTAAAAATACGGAGTACGGAAACACGAATCCAAAACAGCAACTTAGAAAATAGGCTCCAAATTTCACCCTAGGTCAAACTAGACAAATATATATATATCAGGGGTCTAATCTATGCATGTAGGGGCTACAGAACCAAAACGAGCAAGTTTGGTGCAGGTATGGCCGCAAATTGCGGCCAATGGGAATAAATTGGCTGCCTGGAAATAGAAGTGGGGGCCGGGGTCTTGTGTGGTGGTTCCTGGGTGCCTGCACATCTCACTGTCCAATCAATTTTATTTTAGGATGTCTCGGGTGATAGCAGATTCCCAAATACAATCCCAGAATTGCAGTTTTTCCCGACATCGTCTCATAAATCCGTATTCTGGTTTAAAGCTTCAGGTTAGGGTCCAATATAACATTACACCAAGATTCTAAGGTCACGACAAGTCTTAGTTTCACTTCACAACTCAATTTTTCCTCAAACCCTAACTAGGTTATCCTCAAATCCACAAAAACACACAATATCGATATGAAACTTGAATCGAAGCATAAGCACAAGAAATACCACTCTAATTATGAAGGAATTACCTCATAAGACCCACATGAATCCTCAACAGCGCCAACATGAAAACTTTCTTGGTCTATCCTATAGCTTGCAAGCTTGTGCACATTTTTTGTGAAATGAGAGTGGGGTTTTTGTGAAGTTTGTGAGATGAAATGAGGGCTTGAAGGTGGAGGATGGGGAAGGAAGCAGTAGCCGCAGGAGATGAAGGAGGAGAGGGAGAGAAATGAGTGTGGGGATCTAGGAAATGGGCTAAGTCATTGGTCATAAGGGACCATACCTCTCTCTCTCTCACCATACCTCATTCTTTATTCTCTTTTCCATTTTCTTTTCCTTTTCTCCAAAACCTTCTCACTAGAATAGTAACCCCAAATAACATGATAGAAAATGCACAAGTGTGAAAAAAGTGATATGTGCATGTTTTGCACAAAATTGCTAAAAAACCGATTAGCGATTTTTAATCGCGATTAGTACTAAATTAGCATATAACTGATCATAAAAACTTAAAAATGGCACAATTCTATAAATTACCCTATTTTAGAATTTTCCATAATTTTTCTAAAATTTTTCCCATTTATTTGTATTTAATAATACCAAAATATTAAAATATTCAATAAAATAATATTAAATTATAAAAATTCCCAAAAATAATATTTTAATTTTTTTTGAATTGTTACAATTTACCCCCCTTAAATAAATTCGGTCCCCGAATTTAAATTTAAACCCCCAAATACCAAAACATTTCAGTAAAAATCCAAATTGTCGGGGTTCCGAGAACATCAATACATAGCGAATATCATAAAAAATGTACTCCTCTATAAGAAATCAATCCCCAAAAATGTATATAAGAATATCCGGTGCGTCTGGTGCGCACGGAAACCAAAATCCATATATGTGTCCTACAGGTGTACAAAACAACATCTAGGTGCAACTGGTGTGCACGAAACATCTGCCATAGGCAACGTGTGTGCCTGACAGCAAAATCAGGCGCATTTGACATGCGCGAAGAATCCCGATTTAGTGCATCTGGCGTGCACCAAAATCGTATATCAAAACACTAAAGGTGCATGAAAATTATGCTGGAAGTGTAAATCAAATCACTGCATAAGATAGGCGTCAAATCACAATCAATAGCTCAAATGTAATAACTATGTGCAAAATATAAATACCCAGTGGGTGCATGAAACAAATATCATGAAACTCAGTCATCAAAACTAAATCATGCAAACAGAACGCCCAAAATACCGAAATCCAAGATGACGGATACGTGATAATCGAATCACAAAATCACAAATCATAAATACCGTCGTCGGTAGTTCCTCCTTCAAAGTCGAGAAGGAGTCGGTGCATCCAAAGCTAGCAGCGCAAGATATCTACTTGCCTCTTGCTCACGGTCTGGCGTGCTCTGCCTCTCGGTCCTTATCTTCTCTGCGGATTACCTATCTCGCAATCAATCGGCTCATCGGCCATGTCAGGTGTGCTAATGGGGAAAATTCCGTTCTGGTACTTCCCTGGTCATCTCTTGGTCAATCATCACAAACACTCATAAAGCAGCATATCACTGACGTCGGCCTCTGGCTCTACGAATGCACAACACACATCTGATCCTGGGTGCAAACATCTTTGCAGCAATGTCCTGGAAGGAATCCTGTTCAAGGTCTCTGCCGATCTTGCCTATGCCGATCTGTACGGAAGCTGGTACTCTTGGATAATCTCTTCTCGCTCAATGGACATCTGCGTCCTCAGCACAGCATTTCTCGGAAATTGTTCGCATCCCAACGCCTCTGTAAGCATATCAGGGCTCAGGTCTCGACGGAAAGTAATGACAGCTCGTCAGTGTCTCGCACGAACCTCTGGTTCCACTTGTCTGTATCATCGTCCACTTCGACGTCACGTCTCTATCTGCGCACTGCAACGTTCTCGGCTATGGTCCATCCAAAGTCTCTCGCATATCTCTTTTCTACCGAATTGCCCGGAAGTCATCATCCAATGCTGAAGCTAAATCTTGTTCCGGAATGGCTGCATACTCATCGCGCCTCTTTCTGGAAGGTATATCCATATACAATGCCTCCGCGTGCGTATCTCATCTCTGATGTCAGCGGAGGGGAACGTCATCTCGTCGAAATCTCAAGCGAACTCTTTACTTCACTCTGCTTCAATGTCGACTGATCCCGACTCGTCTCATCATGGCTGCATGGACCATGCTCCAACGGCTATACTCGTATCTGGAGTCTCCCAAGCAATGCATCCCATCACATGATATCCGAATGATGTCGAATCATTCGATCGACTCGTCAGAACCTTATAATCCCCCAAGAGATCAACATCTTGAGTACAGTTTAATAGTATCGAGTACATGCTACAGCGTCGGTGGTCCAGCCGTAGAAGGGCAAACCCAAGCCTCACTAATGGTGCCGCGGAACTGCCGCAAACCCTAAGGCTCAAAGGCTTTCACATGGTCATGAAGTCGAGTTAGGGTTTCATTTTTCTAAAGGGTCCATAGAATCACTTGCATGTCTTTCCGTATACTTTAAACTTGGAAAATGGGCTCCTGACATTCGATCGTCTCTATCGACTCTCAACAAACCTGCGCGAAGTCGTCTCTAGCTGGAAACAATCTATCTGATGACCTCGCATCGGTAAGCGAATGAACCACACGCCCTAGTCATCCACCCTCGGTGACTAGCGACCGTCTATCATATCTCCTAGTATGTACTCATGCTGCAATCGTCTAGGCAATATCTCGTTATTGGTGGCAACAACTGGCTCATTCGTCTGTACGCCGAACAGCGCCTCAATCATTCTGAATAAGCGGTATATCAATGGCCATCACATCCTGGCTGGCCTCTAGCAGTAGCCTGTTCTTCTGGTACCCATCGGCACGTCCGAGAAATCTCGTGAAAGCGATCTGCCAAACGCTCATGGCACGAAAACACAAAAAGACGATGCCTCTCAATGCGATCGTAAGTCTCTGGAATCACATCCTGGTCAGTCCTTGTCCACGACGAGCTCATGTTGACGCAACTCGAGCCGTAGCTCTCTCTGCCTGTGTGATCGCGGCAGAAAAATCATAACCAGTATCGATGAAGATAGATCAGGAATGAATATAATAATGTGCAAGGAAATGTACATCCTAAGGCTCCTTAAGCAGAGTAGCGTATCGTTAGTATGCCGCGGAACATACACACGGTACGTCACTCTACTGCAGTCACCTACTCCATCAACCAAGGGTCATCCTACGCGACGAAAGTTCGGGTCTAATACCCCTCAACTAAGTCTAAGTTCCGTAAGGTCAAGCCTAAGTTCCGTATATATATAGACGCCCTAGGCTCCACATAGTCAAAATTAGACTCGAACCAAGGTCAACCTAGCGCTCTGATACCAACTTTGTCACGACCCGAAAGAGCACGTGACTGGCCCTTGAACCATATGAAGTCTATAGGACTCCATCTGATCCAAGTAAGCCAAAAGCCTAGAAATCTAAAACCATTTTAGGGATAAATAAAGAAAACTGGTTTTTAAATAACTAAGCCGAATATGCATTTTAAAAATGTATGGTCTTTTCTAAAAATTTTGGCAGAGTTTCATTTGTTAATACTGGCCCCGAACGGGGTACAACAAGAACAATCTATATATGCAATGATAAAAGGCATCCCCAAGCGGGAGCTAGCTCTTCGTCAATCGACAGTCACAATCACGCAAGCAATATAATATACAACGCCGAATGGCGAGGATCAAAACTCAACAGAAACCCAATAAGCATGAAAACCGCAATACTACTAAGCGCGACTCTAAGGTCGAATAATACATCACTAATGTCTAAGTCTGAAACAATAAGCAAGTTTTGGTTGATGGAATTCTAGATACAATGAATAATACAAGTACAATGATGGTTCTTGATACAAAAGAACCCACCTACCATATGCAATTCACCCGCAAGGAAGCAGTGTGCCAAAAATGCCGCAATGGAACCTGTACGGCAAACCTGCAAGAACTGTGGCATAACGGGGGTGAGTTGCCAACTCGTGAATAGAAATATCTACAAGCAGAAACCGAATGCAAGACATAATCCTAGGTCAATACGATCAGTAAAATATAAACCACAAGAGTACGTCTGAAGCATGATAAGGTGGCAATGTAACATCTAAACATGTATGAAGTGCCAAGTACTCAGGTAATAACATGTCATCTGTATAAGGTATTTCTGCATGAAGTAAATATGATGAAGTATCAAATGGATATCAATACACATATATTAGCGTCCCATTCCACTAATATTGGTGTAAGGGTATATATAACAGTGCCCTCATACCCTGTTATATATTCAAATGAAGTATGATCAATGTAAATCCAGTCTGTATGTGATCAAGTCTGTATAAACGTGGAACCCGTCCACCCGTCACCCAATGACAATAAGCATCATGCATGCAAATATGAGGATATAATCAAAATCATGGAAATCGTCATGAAACCCGTGCCTAGCATCGGCACGTAAATCCTCATCCATATGGGGCTCCATCTGCGGTATCGGCCCTCGGCCCTGGCAGTACGGGTCAGCCCATGTCCATCTTTCAACTCCGGTCGGTATCCTCCAGATATCCGCCGAGCTCAAATACAATCACCTGTAGGTAGTAGTCCCTCTGCCAGGCTCACCGTCTACTGCACAGCGAAACCGTTCTCGCCCCGGGGTACCATACCGGGTCCACTATGTACCCGCAATCGGCCTCATCCGCCTCCTCGAATCGGGTTTCACATGTTTTTAAAACAATTATATATTCTTTTTTGAAATACCCACGGTTTCCAAATCCAGAAATATCATGGAAACAACATATCTCAATGCGTATAATCAAAACATGATGTATGCGACATGTAAAGAAAGGTAAGCATATCAGAAGTCATGCAACACGGAATAGTAATGTGCACATGTCGAGGGAAACCGCTCTTTTAAAACGAATCAGTTTTGAAGAATATCTTGCGGTTCCCAAATCTCTAATCAAGTCAGAATCATCTATGTTTGTGTACAGGTATAAGTGTACAAGATGCCATGCAAGAATCATATCATGAATGCAACAGTACTACAGTGTAGTGGCATGGCAATTATCGATGATGAAGTGTGTGAGCCGGCAAATAGTGTACGTGGAACATACGCATCATCGATAATGGTGCTGGTGTCCTAACAGCATTATAATAATATAGCAATAAACATATGCAAAGCAACGTGAATAGCATGAATATGCGGAAATCAAATAATCAACACCACAGTGAAGAATCTACTATGCAAACTACAGATCTAAGTATCAAGTCAATCGGGGGAGGTATGGAAACCACCTAAATCTTAGTCGATATATATATATATATATATATATATATATATATAGATAATAGTCGGTGATCCCGCCTCAATAATATCGCGTACGATACAGTATATTGTAAGACATCCTCGAGTCATGAGTGCGGATCTATCATCAATATAGGCTCGTACGGTAAATTATCATACGACATCCCAATAGCTGGGTACGGGTCAATATCACATTCCTCTCATCAGATATCAAGTATCCTTATCATCATAACACATAATCTGGGGTACTGATCTAAGTCTAGTACAAATCGATACCATCTAAAAAGTATGAATGCGGGAGTAAACACACATCCAAGACCCGCAAGAATCACATGTCGTATCCCCAAGTACGAATCATATCAAATCACCGATCTCACAGCACAAAGCCCAAAACCATCGACTCATCTCCAATGTCATCCAATATCATCATCAACACAGTGTAAATATAATGAATATGCAAGGGTGTGCGTGTAGGTATAAATCTATTCTAGGGTTCGCGACTATGAACTACACTAGTCACTTCTAACCCTACACTATCCATAATACACCTAACTATCATATATATAATATAACAACTACGGACTGCGGGGGTGCTATACGCCATCCACCCGACTTCCCCCTGTAGATATAATCTACTCACCTTGCGTCTTCATTTGTGGACGTCGCCACGCGCTTCCTTGTCGTCCCGAAGTCTTCATGGGTACCTACATATTAAAATATCGTATATGCGCATTAAAACCAAATCAAAGCTAAAACGGCATACGAAACCCAAAACGATACGATAAGGGGCTTATAGGTTAGAACCTATGGGCACGCCTTCAAAACCATCAATCAATCCTCGATATCGTCGTTTAAACGCCCAATAGTCGAGGTAAAACACAATACACAATTGCAGAATTAAAAATACGGAATACGGAAACACGAATCCAAAACAGCAACTTAGGAAATAGGCTCCAGATTTCACCCTAGGTCAAACTAGACAAATCTATATATATCAGGGGTCTAATCTATGCATGTAGGGGCTACAGAACCAAAACGAGCAAGTTTGGTGCAGGTATGGCTGCAAATTGCGGCCAATGGGAATAAATTGGCGGCCTGGAAATAGAAGTGGGGGCCGGGGTCTTGTGTGGTAGTTCCTGGGTGCCTGCACATCTCACTGTCCAATCAATTTTATTTTAGGATGTCTCGGGTGATAGCAGATTCCCAAATACAATCCCAGAATTGCAGTTTTTCCCGACATCGTCTCATAAATCCGTATTCTGGTTTAAAGATTCAGGTTAGGGTCCAATATAACATCACACCAAGATTCTAAGGTCACAACAAGTCTTAGTTTCACTTCACAACTCAAATTTTCCTCAAACCCTAACTAGGTTATCCTCAAATCCACAAAAACACACAATATCGATATGAAACTTGAATCGAAGCTTAAGCACAAGAAATACCACTCTAATTGTGAAGGAATTACCTCATAAGACCCACATGAATCCTCAACAGTGCCAAAATGAAAACTTTCTTGGTCCATCCTATAGCTTGCAAGCTTGTGCACATTTTTTGTGAAATGAGAGTGGGGTTTTAGTGAAGTTTGTGAGATGAAATGAGGGCTTGAAGGTGGAGGAAGGGGAAGGAAGCAGCAGCCGCAGGAGATGAAGGAGGAGAGTGAGAGAAATGAGTGTGGGGATCTAGGAAATGGGCTAAGTCATTGGTCAAAAGGGACCATACCTCTCTCTCTCACCATACCTCATTCTTTATTCTTTTTTCCATTTTCTTTTCCTTTTCTCCAAAACCTTCTCACTAGAATATTAACCCCAAATAACATGATAGAAAATGCACAAGTGTGAAAAAAGTGATATGTGCATGTTTTGCACAAAATTGCTAAAAAACCGATTAGCGATTTTTAATCGCGATTAGCACTAAATTAGCATATAACTGATCATAAAAACTTAAAAATGGCACAATTCTATAAATTACCCTATTTTAGAATTTTCCATAATTTTTCTAAAATTTTTCCCATTTATTTGTATTTAATAATACCAAAATATTAAAATATTCAATAAAATAATATTAAATTATAAAAATTCCCAAAAATAATAATTTTTTTTTTAATTGTTACAAACCCGGTTACTTGTGCTCCCCTCCTTGGGTCTATCCTAATGCGGCAAAGTAAATAATATACAATGGTGACATTATCCTCAACCTGGTAGTGCCCCAATAAAAGAATATTACATACATTGAATTTTACATGAATGAAAATAAAAACCCTCATCTTACATAAAACCCCCGGCTATTCAAATCACGATGATCCAATATAACATATCACAGCAACACATAACATCACATGTCATCAACGTAAGTAAATATGCGTATCCCAATTGTCATTAATATATAGCAACCAAACCGGCGATACACCACATATTACACTTACGGCCGCAGAAAAGAAAGTGAAAAAACTACAACATTTGGAATCCACAATCACCTTAGATATCATAAACCCGAAATATCACATATTACGGATTTCATGCCTAGCTATATGAATTCCACATATTGTATCACATTCCAGATAACTAGACAATGTTAAATTTTCCGATCGAATAAACAAACATCCAAAATTTCCTAATTATCTCAACACTTGAGCGGAGTTCAAAAGGTCCCAGAACATGCCACGGCTCCTATGAACCAGTCGTAGAAGGGTCAACCAATGCCTCACATGTGGCACCGCTGAACTACCACTAACCCTAGGGTTTAGTGGCGGTTCTGACGGTCTCATAATCGAGTTAAGGTTTTGTTCTTCTAGAGGGTTCACAGAATCGCTGGCATGATTTTCTGAAAGTTTTAAACTAAGGAAAAATCGAACACTTGGAAAAATTTCCAGCAAGGAAAAAGTGAGTTATTGATATCCGTTCGAACTTTTTAACACCGTCTAAATAACCCGAAAACAAACTAGAATTACGAATACGAAACACTCCGAATTGCCTTTACTAAAAGATAACATCACATGCAAATTTAGCAAAAATAAATAACACCTGAAATACCAAACCCCAGATCCTTGATCACTGTAAAACTTTCAACCCCAAACCTCTCACAAAAACCGAGGAGGCCGCAATTTCCTTGCCTGTGGCCGGCCAAAAACCGGCGGGGGGGGGGGCGGGGGTGGGGGGTGGGTGGATGGGTGGGTGGGTGAAATTTCTACTGTGTTCATATTGTATCACATACAACATTCTGCAACTGTTTAAAAAAAAATTTGACACTTGAAAATTTTTGACAGAAACCAGGGTTCATATTCTGGTGTTTCGGAGTTGTTTCAGTTTCGTTATCCTACACTAATCCGTCTAATTCTTTAGCTAGGCTATGATACCACTGTAGGGTTATTTATCATGACAGCAAGGTTTCGGGTGGCATCATCCATGCCAATTTCAAATTTTGTCATGTTTGAACAACCCTAAAAGAAGATCTTTAACTAGAGAATCAAACTAAAACATCAAGTAAACTATTTTACTTCTAAGTGATAGGGATTACAACCATTGTAGTCTATTCCGTCGCTTCATAAGATCCGATTTGTGGTCCCTTCGCTGCGATCATCATGCTCCAGGACTCGAGAGAGGCTCCATGAGGTGAATGATGCATCCTTGTTTGAAGTCTTCACAATCCAAGATAATCTACCTTGAGGAATCACAAACCCAAGCTTTCACTTCAAAAATTAGATATTAGTGAAGCTAACACACTAATCTATATGGCTAGTAGAAGAGGATGATGAAGTAGGAATTTTGCTCTCTTTAGTTTTCTTTTTCTCACTTCATTTTATCACTTGGAAAAATCTCTGATGCTTTTTCAATGAGGAAGAAGAAGAAGCAAATGATGAATGAATTATCGTGTGAGGTTAGAAATGCAACCATGAGTTAAGAATGTCATGCTTAACCCTTGTAGAGAATAAACCATGGGCTAGGGTTAATAAATATCTTAGACTTGACAAAAGAGTGGACCAAGTCAACTAAGAAAATATCTTAGCAAATTTCTACAATTTTGATTAATCAAAAAATAAAACATAAACCCTAATCTTAACCCTAGCATGGTTTAACTCGCATAAACCCTAGTTGCATTTATAACCCAACATGTTACGATTATATATATCTCATATATACAATTTTGGAACAAAAGAAAATAATACAATTAACATATATCACGTATATATCAATGTATCATCAAGTGAGAAAAAGAATCATTTAAGTGAGCATATATTAGTAAATGTAATGCAATATATCAAATATATAATTATACATTAAATTATTAAGTCAACGCTTGATTTAATAATCTGGCTATATTACATATAACCGACTAATATAATATGAATCATTTTATCGAATCAATACTTGATCCGATAATCCGGCTATATCACATATAACCGGCCGATATAACATATCGCGAGAATAGAATACAGTATCACATATCGTATTAATCTCGGTCCCGCACATATCACATATGTTCCCTGTTCACACCAGAATATTGCATTATTATATTCCCCATTCTTATTCTTTTTATAAATAAACAGGTGCTTTTGACGCATGTCTGCTACATGTTACAGGTTACAGGTTCTTGGACAGAAAACAGTGAAAACGATGAAAAGACGATGCAAAAGTGGACTTTGACCAACAAACAGAAGACTCTTGATCAAGCCGACATCAAAGATAAAATTCACAAAGTACAAGGCAATGCAAGGTCCAAGATTACAAAGAGAACGGTTAAAAGTCCACCGCAATTATTCACTGGAGATCTGGAAGAAACATAGAAGCTATTTTAATAAAGAACCAAATAATAAGGAAGCCCAAAGATCCAAGGCCCAATACTTTCTTTTAAAGAGACAGAGACATAAAATTTTACCAAAGCTTGAAGTCTACTTTGACTAGGTCTTCCTAAGGATATTTTGGTAAATGTAGACATGCAAATCAATTGTAACCTAGGGTTTCCTATTCTCTATAAATAGGAACTCTACTAATTGTAATTCCTGATGCCTCCCTTTAATGAATAAAATTTAGAAATCTTTTGGAGAGCATCGGTGTTTCTTCTCCATTCAGAAATTCAGATCTGACAACCCTGCATGGATGATTGGAGGGATGCATCTGTAAGTAATTTAATTTCTTGCCTTAGTGTAGATTTAAATTCCTTGCCCTAGGTAGATTTAATTTCATGCCCTAGGAACTTGTTTAGAGTTAGCTTTGGGGAAGGATTTTGAGAGATGAGATCTCTCATCCCTTTCTTACCCACCAAATATTTACAATAGGACTCCATGCATACATGCACATACCGCTCCCTACGACACTCTATCCCTCGAGGTAGCGGTGATACCGTAGTATAAAGGCCCGGGTGTGATGTTTTTCATGGAGGTTAGGGTAAGGATCTCTAAAGGAAGGACAAGAACCTAGAGGAAGGATCACCTTCCCGAACGGATCTAATCCACTTTATTGATAATTACCATAACTCCTCACAGATCTTCATTCGGGTATTGAAAGCGTTGAGATTTAATTACATTTTCAAACCATCCCTAAACCTAGCCCTAGCAAGAGTAGATCTAGATAATTGCCCTAGGTTAATTAGATTTTTAGATTTAATAATCAATCCGAACACCCTTCGGAATTAACTCGTTAGAGCGAATCGGAAATTCACAACATCCCTGTGGACCGACCCGTACTCACCAGCTAGCTACCTAGCGACGCTGTTCTTGATTGCGGTTACAAATATTTTTGATCTATCTTTTAGAAAGCGCAAGCACGTTAAATCACTCGAATCAAATGGCGCCGTTGCCGGGGATGGCGTGTTATTTCCTTTTTGCAATTTCGGGTTAATCAAAATTAAAAAAATCATAAAAATCTGAAAAATCCAAAAAATATAAAAATATATCATCTGTTATTTTTGGAAAGGGTACTTTGTTATTTGAATTTTGCAGGATCTACAATCGAAAGACGGATCTGGAAATCTACAGAAAGCAAAACAGAAAATAACAGATCAGAACAGAGGGAGATTTGGAAAACAGGAAAAAAAAAAAAAGAAGATCGCCGGCGGCCACTTTCCGGCCGCGGAACCGCCGCGGGACACCACTTCTGGCCGCGGAACCGCCGCGGGCTGGTCGGTTCAGGGCATAAAAAAAAAAGAAAGATCTGTATGTTTCTCTGTTCCTCCTCTGCAAAAATTTCCATAAATTTTCTAAAAAAATTCCTGCAAGATTTTATGCGCTTTAAAAATCTTTCTCTTTCCAAATAACAATCTTGTGCAGGATTTTTGTGCCTTGTTTAAAATAGAAATTGATTGCAAGTAATCTTTTTTGTTGCATATCTTTTCTCGAATATCTTTTTGTAACAATTTTTTTCCAAATAAAGATTTTTTGTGATATGCTTAAAATAATAATTGATTGCAAGTAATATTTTTCTGTTGCATATCTTTTATCAAAAATATTTTTGCAACAATTTCCAAATAAAGAAAAAAAAGAAAAAGGACAAATCTTTTATAGAAAACTTGCAATCTTTTGCCGCAAATAAATCCTTGCACCAGCCAACCTTCTTTCTTTCACCCTTTCCTCTTACAACATGGGTACCCCACATAATAAATCACTTGCCGAACTTTGGTATCCCGAACCTAATTTTGCGTCGTTCGGCAATTTGTTCGATCAATTTAAAGACGATCCTTCCATGCCTAAAATATCTTTGAAAGATCAAATAGAGGCGTCTAGGAGAAACAATTCGACTTTTCAACCCACTTTGTGTCAACAAAGTCAATCTTTACCACCTCCATATGTTGATACCACTTTTTCAAGTCCTTCTGTCACTCCTAAACCGATGTCCATTGCTGAGCATATTGCTCAATCTCGCAGCCGATCTTTCACCCCTCTCCACACATCCAGTTATAAGGATCCGCACGACTATTCACCTTTTTATCCATATGTTGACCCTACCCCTGTCCAATCACCCACTTCCTACCAGTCCTATCCGACTTTTCCACCGTCACTAGACAATGTTTCTACACAGCCATTAGGGAGTTTCACATATCCAAACAATTTCGAATTTTTTACCGAAACCCCCTTACCACCCAAGTCTAGTTTGGAAGAGGCGTTGGAGGCGTATATCGCAGCAACAAACAAAATGGTTAGGAATGTGGAAGCGTCCGTGGCCACCCTTATACAACCTGCTGAATCGGTAGCTAGTTTCCCGCTAGCTCAAAATTTTTTAATGTATAAGGAGGCGGTCGGACAGAATGAGAATGAGAGAGGATTTTCAAATCAAATCTACCCGTACCCAATTGAATCCCACAACTCCTGTTTTCCATCGATTGCCCTAAATAGTTCACCTGTTGAAAATAAAAATGAGTTGTGTGATTTTGTAGTGCTTGATTTGCCAAATTGTGAAGAACCCCTTTCGAGTGAAACCGCACCTAATCCTTTCGATCTTTACACCTCCACTCTAGAACCTAAATCGATAAATATCCATCCTTTTGATGAGGTGTCTAAAGAAATTGATTTTCACTTGATTGAGGATATAGACGCCGGGAATATTTCGGATGATGAACCTGTCGATTTAATTGAAATTTTATGTTCAAATTATTATCCTGAGTTATTAAATGTTTCTCCTGAATTTCATATGCGTCTTGATTTTGATGATAATGGCATGGATAGGCTAAATAATGAGTTGAATATTGAGGATAGTATTGAGAAGAGTCTTGAGGATAATATTGAGGTTGAATCATTTTTGTTTGATGTGTCTGATTTTCCAATTCATCCTCCTGAACCTTTGACTGTTTTATCACCCTCCCTCCTTCCCATCGTTCCGACCATGCTTGAAGACTGTGAGCTTGAAAGATTTTCCTTTGAATCCGATACTGTTCTCACAGATGATAACACTTACGAGTGTTTCACTTTTTCGGACGATGCTGATGACTCACCGCCCGAGTTTGAGTCCTTTACATTTTCAGATGAGCCATCAGACTCGGTTGATTATAGTAGTTTCGAAACATCAATGGAATCTTTCAAGTTCGAAACAGTTTACTACTGTGAGAAAGATACTATCCCTAATTCACTCCCTTTCGTCTTTCCCATTGTTCCGACCGAACAAATGACCGTTACGCTTTCATCTCCTATACCAAGTTCGGCGTACCCATGTTTTCTTGCGAATCTTGAGGGATTTGATACCATTTCTCGACGAGTAGATAGGTTAGCGCAATCGCTTATAACATATCGGTCATCACATATTGCGCTAATTTATTCACTCAATTTACACCCTCAAGATCGTACTCCACTTCCTTCTTCTTTTCGCCATTCTTCTCCCCTACCGAGACCATATTCTATCATTCTTCTTTCCACACGGTCTCGCGTGCTTCTCATTTTCTTGCACCAACTATACCATTTCCAGGATAAGATTTTTGAATGGTTGGTGCTAACTTTTGGCTTGTGCAAGGCCAAGCTTAAGTTTGGGGGAATCTTTGTATATATGTATATATTTTTGTTTTCTTTTTCTATAAAAAATTAAAAAAATTTCAAAACATTAAAAATATAAAAAAAAATTATAAATAAATAAACAGGGGAGTATCGGCATTTTGACCCTCTTGGTTTAGCATGACAGTGAGGACACAGTCAAGTTCAAGTTTGGGGGTATGCTCGGTACGTCTTCTTCCTTCGCATTCATTTGTACATATTTTTGCATTTGCATATTTATTTGAAAAACCCATAAAAATTTCAAAAATTTCAAAAATTATAAAAATTATAAAAATTATTGTATTCAATATTGGCTAATTGTCTTTGGTTTGACAAATAGGTTAACTGGCTAGGAACAACTAGATCTTAGACTTAGTGAATTAAAAACCCTAAAAATAACCTCCCTTAAAGTTTAGCTGTAGAAAGTATATGTTTTGTAGTTTATTTAGAAATAGGCAAATTTTGAGTTCATTTCTTGGGCTAAGTCAAAGCGAAGGAAAAATATTGAAGCTTTTATTAGAATACAAGTTTGAAAAATAGTTCCTAGCTTAAGTCTAGATTCTGAAAACGTATACCCTACAATTTGCACAATCACGCACCTTGAAACATGGAATAGTAGAAGAGACCTTGAAATGCTCTTGTCTAAAGTCCTTAGTACGAAGAAAATAAAAGAAAAAAAAGTGAATAAAGAAAAAAAAATGGACACTGGTTTTTGTGATTACTTAAGGCTGTAAAAAATAGAAAAATATTTAGCGAGGGTGTTTCATCACCTAATGCCTTAGACCAACTGGTTTGGGAGTCACTGCTAAAAGCCTTGGGTGTTGCAAAACTAGGAAGTACGCTTTAAAGTGCTAACGCATCTTGTAATCGGTTGTTGGTACCTCAAGAAGTATTAACGGTCGCATGAAGGATGTGTAAGCAAATTTCATTTAAAAATTCACTAATTAATAAGTGCTTTGGACAATGGACGAGAGTACGATTGCTTGATTTGAATTTCCAAGTGTAGGGGTGATATTTACACACACGTGGGGATATGTGATTTGAGTTTAGATGAGAGAAAGGAATGAAGAATAAAACTTGTATCTTTAGTAGAGTTGATAAAAATTCCTAAGTGGAGATGGAAACCTAGAAGGAAAACTTAAGAAATGCCAAAAGCTAAGTAAATCTGCAAGATATATATAATCTTAAGTTAGATGATAAGAAAGCGTGAAGAATATGGGTGGATAATTTACAAGTAGAAGATAATAGAATTCCTTGTTGGAAAACCTAATTGGAGAATTAAAGTCGAAAAGCCGAATTGATAGGATTTTGTGGGTAGTATCCGCTGAAAACCCTCAGGAGACAACACTCCTCCTACTAGGGACACCTAGAGGTTTAACGGCTTGTTGCACGTGCTCAGTGCAATCGCGATTCCCTGCGAAAGTGCGGTTAGGTTTTTTGTAGAGAATAAAAAATTAGTTTGCTCGAGGACGAGCAAAAGATAAGTTTGGGGGTATTTGTTCACATCAGAATATTGCATTATTATATTCCCCATTCCTATTCTTTTTATAAATAAACAGGTGCTTTTGACGCATGCCTGCTACATGTTACTGGTTACAGGTTCTTGGACAGAAAACAGTGAAAACGATGAAAAGACGATGCAAAAGTGGACTTTGACCAACAAACAGAAGACTCTTGATCAAGCCAACATCAAAGATAAAATTCACAAAGTACAAGGCAATGCAAGGTCCAAGATTACAAAGCGAACGGTTAAAAGTCCACCGCAATTATTCACTGGAGATCTGGAAGAAACATAGAAGCTATTTTAATAAAGAACCAAATAATAAGGAAGCCCAAAGATCCAAGGCCCAATACTTTTTTTTAAAGAGACAGAGATATAAAATTTTACCAAAGCTTGAAATCTACTTTGACTAGGTCTTCCTAAGGATATTTTGGTAAATGTAGACATGCAAATCAATTGTAACCTAGGGTTTCCTATTCTCTATAAATAGAAACTCTACTCATTGTAATTCTTGATGCCTCCCTTTAATGAATAAAATTTAGAAATCTTTTGGAGAGCATCGGTGTTTCTTCTCCATTCAGAAATTCAGATCTGACAACCCTGTATGGATGATTGGAGGGATGCATCTGTAAGTAATTTAATTTCTTGCCTTAGTGTAGATTTAAATTCCTTGCCCTAGGTAGATTTAATTTAATGCCTTAGGAACTTGTTTGGAGTTAGCTTTGGGGAAGGATTTTGAGAGATGAGATCTCTCATCCCTTTCTTACCCACTAAATATTTACAATAGGACTCCATGCATACATGCACATACCGCTCCCTACGGCACTCTATCCCTCGAGGTAGCGGTGATACCGTAGTATAAAGGCCCGGGTGTGATGTTTTCCATGGAGGTTAGGGTAAGGATCACTAAAGGAAGGACAAGAACCTAGAGGAAGGATCACCTTCCCGAACGGATCTAATCCACTTTATTGATAATTACCATAACTCCTCACAGATCTTCATTCGGGTATTGAAAGCGTTGAGATTTAATTACATTTCCAAACCATCCCTAAACCTAGCCCTAGCAAGAGTAGATCTAGATAATTGCCCTAGGTTAATTAGATTTTTAGATTTAATAATCAATCCGAACACCCTTCGGAATTAACTCGTTAGAGCGAATCGGAAATTCACAACAACCCTGTGGACCGACCCGTACTCACCGGCTAGCTACCAAGCGACGCCGTTCTTGATTGCGGTTACAAATATTTTTGATCTATCTTTTAGAAAGCGCAAGCACGTTAAATCACTCGAATCATTCCCCTACTCCGTTTCGCCTGAGCCAGGAAACCTCTGTGTAGGACTCTAAAGACTTGTCAATATGCCGACAGTGGGTGATGATCATATCAAACACCCACAAGCTGCAAGCGGTCAGCTAAACGTAACAGCCACCCGGGTATTGAGCGATCAGAAGATCAACAAGCGAGCATGTACATACTCCTGCGAATCCAATCAGTAACACTACCGTACAGTCCGGTCTCTTCGTCTGATATGTCGCATATCCAGTCTAGGGGTGGTAAACGTCATACCTCAGTAACCAATAAGTCATTTCGATGTGAGGCTCATAACGGGTCGAGAAACTACTGATAACACTTACCAGTATATCTCCATATCAGCCATGGCCAGGGACTTCCAGTTATAGTCAATCGAACACAACGCAACATCAACCCCCAATACCGGGAGAGACGAAACCTCTCCTATCGCTCATTGCCTCCATGTGATTCGGGACTGTAACCAAAAGCCACCGTTTTGCACGTTCTCATGAACGTGGTAAGGTGGAAATAAAAGCACAGTGGGAATCACACAAGACTCTATGACGATCTCAGGTCTACAGACTAACCTGTACCAGTGTCACCAGAGAACTGCTATCTGACTATAGGTATAATACTATCTAGGAGTTCTCGGCAAGTCCGTTCAGTGTACCCAGTCTCCACTGAGCACCCGTATACCATCTTTGATGTCAAACACCAATGGATGCGGGACCATCCATCACCCATCATATGGGTCAAGAAGCGTATACGCTAGTTTACTCTGGAGTACGATGCCCTGTCTCGATACACCCTCAACTAGGAACAATTATAGGATGTACTTTTAGACTACCCTGGCCCTACTAGTATGAACTGCATCATAGTCATAGTAGTTAAGTATATATCCTAAGGGCTTTATCAACATGTGAGAGCAAGACAGTAACCCAATACAAGTCAACATGTTAAGACAAAGTAAAACCAGATAGCATACTATCATATCGAGCAAGAAAGTCCTCTCTCTATATATCCAAGCATTCACTATAATATACATCACATGTACAACAATGGCCTCTAGGGCATATACATAACTAACAGAACCTTCTTAAAACACACCGGCTTTTGGATTGTCGGAGTTGCATACTTCATTGCCACTTCATTGCCACTCTTAACTAACAGAACCTTCTTAAAACACACCGGCTTCTGTATCACTACGAAGATCCACATTTATTGGATATGACCATCGTATAGTTACATACGAACTTGAAGAAACTTGTTTCAGATTCGAGAATGGTTTCCGGTTCTGGAGTAATTGAATAGGACTATTCAGTTGTCTTTTCCTTTTACCTTCTCTTAGGTTGTGAGGGCTCCTAAGATTAGGAAAGGGTACACCTATCGTGCTTATTGGATAGTCTTCTTCCAAACCATAGGCAGGTGCCGAAAGGTGGGGAAGGAAGAAAACCAATTAGCCTAAGTGAGGTATACAGAAGATAATAAGTAAAGACAAATAAAGGGATTAGAAAGAGGGCAAAGTAAAATGTGATTGCTATCATTCACGATGAAACCGCGTATATCATCGCCACTCCTACTCCACCTTTGCATTTCTACAGAACATTCCGTATCACTACGAAGATCCATATTTATTGGATACGCCATCGTATAGTTACATACGAACTCGAAGGAACTTGTTCCAGTTCGAGGATGGTTTCTGGTTCAGAAGAAATAGAATAAGGATTATTCAGTTGTCTTTTTCCTTTTACCTTCTCTCAGGTTGCGAGGGCTCCTAGGATTAGGAGGGTACACCTATTACTCTTATTGGATAGTCTTCTTCCAAACCTTAGGCTGGTGCCAAAAGGTAGGGAAGGAAGAAAACCATTTAGCTTAAGTACGGTGTACAGAAGGTAATAAGTAAAGACAAATAAAGGGATTGGAGAGATGGAAAGGAAATACACAGTTAGAGTCATGAATCCGGATAGTGGAAGAGGTATTAATAGGAATACACAGATACACGTTCGAAACATTTTCATGTTTCAGTTTCACCGTGAGTTGTTAATTGAAAACTGATTTCCCAATTAGATTTTTACTCTAGGGTATGTATTTACCATGTTTGATTTTCACATCTGTATGGTATTACAGATGATGGGTGGGAGTAAGATATTGGGAATTAGGTGATTATATACTCATTATATCGAAATTCGTTGTAATTGGTGATATTTGAGGAAATCACCTGGGTTTTTGCCGGACAACAAATATTTGGTTTTGAATATCCGTAGTTATGCACCAGTTTCAAACTGATATATCTATACGTTTATTTTATAAAGTGAGATATAACCTTTTGAAATTATGTCCATGACATTTACATATATCAGTTGATGGTTAGGTAAAGATCATTCAACAGCGGTGTAATTCTTCTTAACCATAGTACAGTTTTCAACCTACGTCGCACAGGGTTTGAGTTATTCAACCCAGGGGACTTATACAAAGCATTGTATGTTGTCCAGTGTCCATTAAGACAAAGGGGTTGGTATTCGTACTATACTCTGTTTACTTGTGACTTCTCCAGTTTTAGACAAGTATTTCGTAAAAATACAAGGTCCAAGTTTTGAGAAGTTATATGTACAAGAATAAAGTAGAGAAACATGTATTGCAAGTATCGGGATTCTTCAAGGTGATCAAATATGTAGATACTTTTGTTTGGTATTCAATTGACAGTAATGGTTTTGAGAACTTGCATCTCTTTCAGGTTACTCATATCTGGATGCACTCCTAGTTGAGTAATGTTGATCGGCCTCTCTCCATTTAGTTGACATGCACTGGAGATAGCTGCATGATTTGAATCTGATTCCAATTAAATCAGCGCCGCTGTTTCTATATTTTATATAGAATGGTTCATATCTTAACGATGTTAAGGTATATGGAGTTATCCGGCTTATGCTTAAAACCAGACCCTGGACATAATCAAGGCACGTTTCAGTAATGACAGTTTGTGGGTTATCCAGGGGTATAACGAGGGTGTCACGATGCGTAATTTAGCACGTGACCGGCACTTAAATCACGCAATGTCCAAAGGCATAACGTAATTCATGTAAGCCGAAGCCCAGAAAATCTAAACCTTTTTGCGGAAAATAGTACGGGTGCAGTTTGAAATAAAGGTATAATGAAATATAGTTTATCTATAAATGCATAATTAATGATATAAGAAAATGCAAGTAGAATGTAATAAAGATGAGAACATTTTTTCGTTTTTAAAATTTTGGGCAGCACCTCCCTTGTATATTTTGAACCGAAACCACATATACACAACAATATAAAAGGCAACCCCAAGCGGGAGCTAGCTCTTCGCCAAATGGCGGAATCACAACCACACAAGCAATGTATATGACGCCCAATGGCGAAGATCAATCCATAAAGAATAATATGAATAAAGCAAGACATTAAATCCACACATAGCGAACGTATACCCATCGCTCTAAGTCTCGCAACCACAAGTCCGTCATAGTCCAATAAAAATACAAAGTCTAGTTTCTGATTGATGGAGTTTATCTAGATACAATAGGAAATAATAAATACAAGAGTGGGCACGATCCAATGTGTCCCACCTACCCTAGCAAAACACCCGAATGCAAGTAGTGTGCCAGCGATACAGCTACTGATCCCAATCGATCAAACCTGCAAGAACTGTAGCACAATGGGGGTGAGTTGCCAACTCGTGAGTAGAAAACATCAGCAGGTAGAAATCAAATAAAACAACGATTTCCTAGGTCACTATATTAAGAAGGTAATACTATGATATCTATAGTGACCATATATGAATGTATGTCAACAATATAATCAATACCAATGACATATACAAATAAATATCTGAATCATATGCCTATATGCAGGTGGATATCATCCACGTGTGCACCAATGATACAATCAACATCATGGAACCTGAGTGTCCAACATCGACACTCGCAAAATCATGAAAGCATATGTTGGATATGTATGCCCTAGAGGACATTATTGTATAGTACTAGTTTGTATATTACATTTTGGAAGCTTAGGATATATATATGGATTGACGACAGTCTTGCTCGATATTGTAGTATGCTACTTGGTTTGTATCTATCTTAATATGTGTATATGTTTCTTTTAACATATCGCTAATACATATTGATGGAGCCCTTAGGATCTTTGCTTGACTACCGGCGTTGTGATGGAGATCATAATAGTGGGGGCTTGGTAGTCTATAAGCGCATCCTTATACAGGTCCCTAGTCGTAGGATTATCGAGACAGGGAATCGATACTGCAGAGTAGACTGGTGCATACACTTCTCATCCCAGCAGAGAAGATGGTCAGTCCCACAGCCATCAGTACGTCGTACTGGAGATAGTATGCAGGTGCTCGTTAGGTTACGAGTACACTGGACAGGACTCGTCGGGAACTGTTGGTTGGTATTATACCTATCGTCAGTTAGCAATTCCCAGGTGACATGAGTACAGCTTAGTCCGTTGACTTAACATTGCTACTTCTCCATAAGTGTGTTCCTACTATTCTTTGATTGCTACCGTACCATGACTCTATTGAGTCGTGCAAACAGGTAGTAGTTGGGTGCAGTCTCGAAGCACTTGGAGGAGTGGCGGTTAGACAGGATTCGTCTCTCCCGGTATTTGGGGTTGATATCGCGTTGTGTCTAGGAGAGCCATTACACAAAGTCCCTGGCCAGGGCAAGTGAGATTTACTGGTAGGTGTTCCAATAATTTCTCAGGGTGTTCTGGGCTACACTCCGACATGAATTATACCGCAATTAGGGGTCTGACGTTTACCACCCCCTAGGCCCGATATGCGATACTCTTTGACGAACAGACCAGACTGTACGGAGATTGTCATAGATAGGCTCAGTAGGAGTTCGGATGGGTTTTACTCATCGGACTTCTTATCGATAGGTACCTGGGTATCCGTTACGCACAGCTAGTGCCGTTGACGTGCTTGTGCTTAAACCCACTGCCAGAGTATTGTCGAGTCTTTAGAGTCCCACACAGAGGGTTGTTCACCTTTGGGCGAAACGATGTAGAGGTCATACGGTTTTACGACAGGGTTCGTTCACATACGCGTACTTGTGCGTGTTTGGTGTTCGGACAGTTGATACTAGTGGGCTTTGGTTTAAGCCAGATCCTAGTATTTGATTTTGGGTTGGTTCAGTCTCATTGTATTCGTGTTCTTCGGAACACGGATGCGGGTATATGCATACAGTTGACAGAGACAGTGAAGGAGACACCTCATTAGGGTTTTGACCATTGACTTGATTAAAACCATAATGAGATGAAGGAAATTGATTACTAATTTTAATTAGAGATAATTGTGTCATGGTTGTTTAGTTTGACCATTTGACTTGTTGACCATTGTTGACTTAGATATTTTTGTTAAGCAAAAGGTATTTTGCTTAGCATTAATCGTGACATGATAATGGTCAAATAAAATGAACCATCACAATTTTGCTAATTAAAATTATTATTCTTTTATCCTAACATGAGAGCTATCTCTTCATTATTTCACATACACACACTCTCTCATAGCTCTCTCTCCTTCATCGTCTCTCTCAAGCCCTCATCTCTCATGTGTTGAGAACCAAGGGCCATTGAGACCAAACCACTAAAATCCCTCTCTACTCACTCTAGGGTTCTTAGTCTAGCACACCAAGCACCCTAGTTACTTCATTGTTGAGGTTGGAGCTCAAGGTAGACGTCTTCGGGTGGATCTTCTTTGACGTGGAGAAACTGGTGAGGAGGAGCCATCTACAACCACTCCAAGGAGCTCACAACAAGGAGAAGCACCACAAGAAAAGAAGGAGTTCAAACTTGAGGTATAATTTTCTATCATAGTAGATAGAACTCTTTTGTGCTAACTAGGTTTATGGTAAAGATCCGGTTTAGGATTTATTCTAGCACCAAGTTTTGTATCGCAGTAAAAATTTTGTTCCGCATTTGGCCATGGAAGTTGGCCGGGGCGCTAGTGTAACCCTTCATGGTATGTAACATTTCAAAAAAATAAAATATTATTTTTGGGAATTTTTAGAATTTAATATTAATTTTAATGAATATTTTAATATTTCGGTATAATTAAATACCGATAAATGGGGAAAAATTATAGAAATTACTAAAAGAGAGTGTTTTATGTGAATTATGCAAATTTTAAGCTTTTGTGATTATTTATATGCTAATTTAGTGCTAATCGCGATTAAAAATCGCTAATCGGATTTTTAGCATATTTGTGCAAAACATGCACCATATTTTTTTTCACTAGTTACATGTTCTTATGGCTTTCCTACGTATTTTATATCATGGTTATTGATTTATTAGAGAGGGGAAAAGTAAAGAAAAGAAAAAGAAAGAATAGAATATATAGGCATAGGCATGAGAGAGAAAGGTGATGGGGTATTTGACCTTGACCATTCTCTTGCTTCTCTCATCTCTCTTCATCATTTCCTCTCTCCCTCTCCCCTTGTGCTGCTGCTGTTGCTGCCTCCCCCTCCCCCTCCATCTTCAAGCCACAAAATCTCCATGAAAAACAATCCAAAACCTCATTCCCACTTCACAAAAAAGGTGCACAAGCCCCCTAGCTACCCAATGGACCAAGAAAGTCTTCATTTTGGCGCTGTGAGGATTCATAGGAGCTAAATGAGGTAAACCCTTTCACAATTATTGTAGTGCTTCAAGTGCTTTAGCCTCATTTCAAGTTTGAAATCGTTTTGGCGAAGTTTGGTGAAGTTTGAAGATTTCTAGAGAGGGTTGTGGGATTCTTGAGTTGTGGTTGTGTAATTGGACTTTAAAGATGACCGTAGACCCCCTATTGTCTAAAACCCTGACCTAACAAAACCTGAAACCTAAAAATACGGAATTACGGGACTTTCATGTCGGTTTGTGACGACTTTGAGGGTGCAGGGAAATCTGGAATGAACTGGGATTTTTACTGGAAAAATAAACAAGTCCAGAGACCAATTTGAGACCCTAGGAACCCCCTGTAGCAAGACGGACCCCATTGATGCAGGCATGGCCGGCCTGGCCGGAATTTATGGGGAGGGTATCGGCCACTTGGTGAGGGGGTGGGTCCAGGTTGCTTCAGTAGGTCATATGTACCATATATATCACCCTAGTGTTGTTTTGGAACCTTGTTTTCACCCTGATCAAAATCCGGGACTAAAAACTTGGGTTGCTGCTTTGATTTGAGTATGGTTTTCCGTATTTCGATTTGGTGATTTTAGTATTTGTGTTTTATCTCGATCATGTGACATTTGTACGTCTATCTCGAGTGATATCGGGTTGTTTTGCGAGAGCTAACCAAAGGTTCTAACCTATACGCTTTTAAGCGTATCGTTTTAGTTTTCGTGTGTCGTTTTGGTTTCGAATTGGTTTTAATGCGATGCGATACGTGTGACATGTAGGTACCCCCACAGTGATTCGAGACGATGAAGAAGATGGTGGTGACATCGACATCGGCAAGCAAGAAAGATGAGTAGATTATATCTACGGAGGAAGTCAGGTGGATGGCGTATAGCACCCCCGCAGTTCGATATCTAGTATACTATATATGATAGCGTATTGTGTGATATGGATATTCTAGATGTGATTAGGTGTATTATGGATAGATTAGGATTTAGAAGTAAACTAGTATAGTTTCCTAGTTGCGAACCCTAGAATAGGTTACACCCACACACACACACATGCATATTCTTTATATTATACCTAGATGACGAGGATAGTGGTTGATATTTGGAGATGATTCGATGAGATTGGGCATAGTGCCATGAGATCGTTGATATATTGTGATTCGTATTTGGGATACGACATGAGATTTTAGCGGGCCTTTGGACGCGTGTTTACACATGCATTTATATAGATGGTATCAGTTGTACTAGACATAGATCAGTACCCCAGATCATAAGATATGGCGATAAGGATACCAGATAATTGATGAAATGAATGCGATATTGACCCGTACCTAACTTTTGGGATGCCATACAATGATTTACCGTACGAGCTTTATATTGATGATGGATCCGCACTAATGACTCGAGGATGCCATTTGATATTATATCGTACGCGGTACCTTTGAGGCGGGATCACCGACTATTATACTTTTAAATATATATCGACTCAGATTTAGGTGGTTTCCATACCCCTCCGGATTGACTTGTTAGTTAGATTTGTAGTTTTGCTAGTAGATGTTAGGCTAGGTTGATGTCATACCTATTTCAAAAACTAACGAATCGGGAGTATTTTAAAGATAGGCAAAGGGATTATACGGATATTTTCAAAAGACACATCTTTTCTTAAAAACACCGTAGCCCTTATTTTACTAAAAAAAACCCGATTCGTCTTATTTCAAATGGCAAATTGTATGACATTTATATTGATGCGGATGCATCAATGTTGCATTTATTAGTCGATTCCTACATATTCTTGTTATTCGCATTGCGTTGCATGTGCAAATGGTTATTGTTATATTAAACTCATGCTGGTAGGACTCCAGCACCATTATCGATGATGCATATGTTCCACGTACACCTGCTTGCCGGCTCACACACTTCATCATCGATAATTGCCATGTCACTACACTGTAGTACTGTTGCATTCAGGATATGATCCCTTGCATGGCATACTTGTGTACATACCTATTGAACACCCATACGTGCATACATACATATTCGCACATACATAGATGATTCTCGCTGGATTCGGAGATTTGGAAACCGCAAGATATTCTTTAAAACTGATTCATTTTAAATAGCGGTTTCCCTCAATATGTGCATATTATTATTCCATATTGCATGATATACTGATATGCTTACATTTCTTTTACATGTCGCATACATCATGCTTTTGATTATACGCATTGAGATATGTTGTTTCCATGATATTTCTGGATTTGGGAACCGTAGATATTTCAAAAGAGAGTATGTAATCGTTTAAAAAACCCGGTTACCCTTGATATGATATATCAGTACGTCCACCAAGTGTTTTATCGGTGCTGCGAGCGACATGTGAAACCCGATTCGAGGAGGCGGATGAGGCCGATTGCGGGTACATGGTGGACCCGGTATGGTTTCCCGGGGCAAGAAATGTTTTTCGTGGAGCAGACGATGAGCCTGGCAGGGTGGCTAGTACCTACCGGTGATAGTATTTGGTACCCGGCGGATATCCGGAGGATACCGACCGGAGTTGACAGATGATATGGGCCGATCCAGCCTGACGGAGCCCGATATATGAGGATTTACGTGTCGATGCTAGGCACAGGTTTCATGATGTTTTCGAGTGTCGATGCTTGACACTCAAGTTCCATGATTTTGATATGTCGCGAGCGACACATGTTGATTTACATCCTCATACTTCCATGCATATGTTTATGATATTTACATGCATGATGCTTATTGTCATTGAGTGACACGTGGACAATTTTCACATACTCATAGATTTCCTGATATAGTTGAAATTGATTACATTGATCATACTTCATATTCATGATATATTGCTACCTGAGGCACTGGCACGAGCACTTGGCACTACACTCATGTATAGATGTTATATTGCCACCTTATCATACTTCAGACTTATTCACTTGAGGTTTATATATATATTTGATCGTATTGACCTAGGATTGTGTCATACATACGATTTCTGCTCTGTGATGTTTTCTATTCACGAGTTGGCAACTCACCCCCGTTGTGCCACAGTTTCTTGCAGGTTTTGCCGTACAGGTTCCATTGCGGCTTTTCTGGCACATTACTTCCTTTCTGGGTGATTGCATTGGTAGGTGGGTTCAGTCGCATCGTGACCTCCCTTGTATTTATTTATTCAGTTGTATATAGTAATTCCATCAACCAAACTTGTATATTGTTTCAGACTTAAAAACCAGTTGTGTATTATTTCGACCTTAGAGTCGCGCGTTGTAGTATTATGGTTTTCAAGCTGATTTGAGTTTTCCTTTGAGTTTTGATTCTCGCCCTTTGGCGTTGTAAATTATATTGCTTGCGTGGTTATGACCGTCGATTGACGGAGAGCTAGCTCCCGCTTGGGGATGCCTTTTATCATTGCATATATATTATTCATGTCGTACCCCGTTCGGGGCCAGTATTTATAAAGGAGACTCTGCCGAAATTTTTAGAAAATATATTGAGGATTTAAAATGCATATTCGGCTTACCTATTTTAAAACCCTTATTTTAAAAACTTGTTTTCTTCACTTCTTAAAACTATTTCCTTTATTATTACTTAAAAATGGTTTTAGATTTCTGGGCTTTTGGCTTACTTGAATTAGATGAGGTCCTATAGACTTCATATGATTCAAGTGCCAGTCACATGCTATTTCGGGTCGTGATAAAGTTGGTATCAAAGTTCTAGGTTAACCTTTGTTCGAGTCTACGTTTGACTATGTGGGGCCTAGAGCGTTTATATATATACGAAACTTAGGCTTGACCTTACGGAACTTAGACTTAGTCGAGGGGGTATTATACCCGAACTTTCGTCGCGTAGGATGACCCTTGGTTGATGGAGTAGGTAGTTTGAGTAGCGTGACGTACCGCACGTATGTTCCTCGGCATATTTACGATACGCTACTCCACTTAAGAAGCCTTAGGATGTACATTTCTTTGCACAGTATTATATTCATTCATGATCTATCCTCATCGATGTTGGTTATGATTTTGCTGCCACGATTACACGAGCTGAGAGAGCTACGGCTAGAGTTGCGTCAGCTTGAGCTCATCACGGACGAGGACTGACCAGGGCATGATTCCAGAGACGTACGATTGCATAGAGAGGCGTCGTTTTAGTGTGTTTTTGTGCCATGAGCGTTTGACAGATCGCTTTTACGAGATTTTCCGGATGTGCTGATCGGCACCAGAGGATCAGGCTACTGCTAGAGGCCAGCCAGAATGTGATGACCATTGATATATCGCTTACTCAGGATGATTGAGGCACTGTTCAGCGTACAGACGAATGAGCCAGTTGCTGCTGCAATGACGAGATATCGTTCAGATGTTGGAGCTACTGCAGCATGAGTGTATAATTAGAGATATGATCGAAGGTCGCTAGTCACCCGAGGATGAATGACTAGGACATGTGGTTCATTCGCTTACCCCGATGCGAGGTCATCAGATAGATTAATTCCAGCTAGAGACGACTTCACGTAGATTCGTTGAGAGTCGATAGCGACGATCGAATGTGAGGAGACCGTTTTCCAAGTTTAAAGTATTCGGAAAGACATGCAAGCGATTCTATGGACCCTCTAGAAGAATGAAATCCTAACTCGACATAATGACCGTGTGAAAGCTTTTGAACCTTAGGGTTTGCGGCAGTTCCGCGGCGCCACTAGTGAGGCTTGGTTTTGTCCTTCTACGGCTGGTCCACCGATGCTGTGGTATGCACTCGATACTATTAAACTGTACCCAAGATGTTAAGCTCTTGGGGGATCATGAGGTTTTGACGAATCGATCGAAAGGTTCGACATCTTTCAGATATCATGTGATAGGATGCATTGCTTGGGAGACTCCAGATACGATTATAGCCGTTGGAGCGCAGTCCATGCAGCCACGAGAAGAAGAGTCCGAATCAGTCGACATTGGAGCAGAGTGAAGTAAAGAGTTCGCATGAGATTTTGACGAGATGACGTTCCACTCCGCTGACATCAGAGATGCTGATGAGCTGTTGTTACTCCCTGTTAAGGTTAAAGGTCGGATATGTCTACAGAGGCATTGGGATGCGACCAGTTTCCGAGGAAATGCTGTGCTGAGGACGCAGATTGACCAGAGAAGTACCAAAATGGAAACATCCCCGTTAGCACACCTGACAGGGCCGATGAGCCGACTGATTGCGAGATAGGTAATCCGCAGAGAAGATAAGGACCTAGAGACAGAGGACGCCAGACCGTGAGCAGGAGACAAGTAGATATCTTGCGCTGCTAGTATTGGATGCACCGACACCTTCCCGACTTTGAAAGAGGATATACCGACGACGATATTTATGATTTGTGATTTAGTGATTCGATTATCACGTATCCGTCACTTTGGATTTCGGTATTTTGGGAGATCTGTTCGCATGATTTATTCTTGATGGATGAGTTCCATGATTTCTGTTTTCGTGCACCATGGTTGCACCTACTGGGTATTCATATTTTGTGCATAGTATTACGCTTGAGGTATTGATTGTGATTTCATGCCTATTTTATGCCAGTGTTTTGATTTGATTTGTGCACGCTGATGTACATGGATGTGAGCTTATACACCGCGGTATACCTGTTTTTGATTGAGCCGTATTGTATACCGTCGATTTTGATTCTACTATTGATGTTGATTTCTTGCACTCCGTGCATTTGATTTGTATTTTCGCGCGTGTTGAGCGCATGTTTTAAGATACGATTTTGGTGCACACCAGATACACTGAATCGGGATTCTTCGTGCATGTTAGATGCACCTGATTTTGCTGTCAGGCACACACGTTGCCCATGACAGATGTTTCGTGCACACCCGTTGCACCTGGATGTTGTTCTGTGCACATGTATGGCACATATATGGATTTTGATTTCTGTGCGCACCAGACGCACGTTGCATTCATATACATATTTTGGGATTGATTTCTTATAGAGCAGTGCGTTTCTTATGATATTTTCTATTTGTTTTCGTACTGAGCAGGACTAGTCAGAGGACAGTACTTGGATATATTTTGCATGCATTGATGGTTATCGAAGGGATTTCAAAAAAGCGGGCTATAGTCTCAGTATTTACCTACGTGTCTGATATGACACGAAACGTTTAAAACAAGGAAACCCTTCTAAATTGTTTTCAAAACGGCGGAACGTACCTATTAAACAAAAGATATATAAATATATGGTTATTTTCTTACATTAGAAGTCCGCCACTGTGCCGTGCTATGCGCATCGCACGACGACTCAAAAAGGGTTGGCATGCATTTCCTTCAGTTATTTACATGTATAGATTCGATGTCTACAGGTATAACTTTGATATATATATCGTATTGGTTTTGTTTTGAATTTGACATTTGTGTCTTTACCATGACTCCGATGATTGCGGGATGCTTGACGGAGCTTTGTTTTCAAGTTATCTGCTCATTACTCATGCGCATGCATTGCGCTATGATGCGTTTTATGTATTGATGATTTCGGAACCCCGACGTCTTAGACTTTTACATAAATGTTTTAGTATTTGAGGGGTTTAAATTTAAATTTGGGGACCAAATTTCTTTAAGGGGGGAAGATTGTAACATTTCAAAAAAATAAAATATTATTTTTGGGAATTTTTAGAATTTAATATTAATTTTAATGAATATTTTAATATTTCGGTATAATTAAATACCGATAAATGGGGAAAATTTTGGAAAAATTATAGAAATTACTAAAACAGAGTGTTTTATGTGAATTATGCAAATTTTAAGCTTTTTTGATTATTTATATGCTAATTTAGTGCTAATAGCGATTAAAAATCGCTAATCGGATTTTTAGCATATTTGTGCAAAACATGCACCATATTTTTTTCCACTTGTTACATGTTCTTATGGCTTTCCTACATGTTTTATATCATGGTTATTGATTTATTAGAGAGGGGAAAAGAAAAGAAAAGAAAAAGAAAGAATAGAATATATAGGCATGGGCACGAGAGAGAAAGGTGAGGGGGTATTTGACCTTGACCATTCTCTTGCTTCTCTCATCTCTCTTCATCATTTCCTCTCTCCCTCTCCCCTTGTGCTGCTGCTGTCTCCCCCTCCTCCTCCATCTTCAAGCCATAAAAACTCCATGAAAAACACTCCAAAACCTTATTCCCATTTCACAAAAAGGTGCACAAGCCCCCTAGCTACCCAATGGACCAAGAAAGTCTTCATTTTGGCGCTGTGAGGATTCATGAGAGCTAAATGAGGTAAACCCTTTCACAATTATTGCAGTGTTTCAGGTGCTTTAGCCTCATTTCAAGTTTAAAATCGTTTTGGCGAAGTTTGGTGAAGTTTGAAGATTTCTAGAGAGGGTTGTGGGATTCTTGAGTTGTGGTTGTGTAATTGGACTTTAAAGATGACCTTAGACCCCCTATTGTCTAAAACCCTAACCTAACAAAACCTGAAACCCAAAAATACGGAATTACGGGACTTTCATGTCGGTTTGTGATGAGTTTGAGGGTGCAGGGAAATCTGGAATGAACTGGGATTTTTAATGGAAAAATAAACAAGTCCAGAGACCAATTTGAGACCCTAGGAACTCCCTGTAGCAAGACGGACCCCATTGAAGCAGGCATGGCCGGCCTGGCCGGAATTTAGGGGGAGGGGATCGGCCACATGGTGAGGGGGTGGGTCCAGGTTGCTTCAGTAGGTTTTATGTAGCCTATATATCACCCTAGTGTTGTTTTGGAACCTTGTTTTCACCCTGATCAAAATCTGGGACTAAAAAATTGGGTTGCTGCATTCATTTGAGTATGGTTTTCCGTATTTCGATTTGGTGATTTTAGTATTTGTGTTTTATCTTGATCATGTGACGTTTGTACGTCTATCTCGAGTGATATCAGGTTGTTTTGCGAGAGCTAACCATATGTTCTAACCTATAGGCTTTTAAGCGTATCGTTTTGGTTTTCGTGTGTCGTTTTGGTTTTGAATTTGTTTTAATGCGATGCGATACGTGTGACATGTAGGTACCCCCACGGTGATTCGAGACGATGAAGAAGATGGTGGCGACATTGACATCGGCAAGCAAGAAAGGTGAGTAGATTATATCTACGGGGGAAGTCGGGTGGATGGCGTATAGCACCACCGCAGTTCGATATCTAGTAGACTATATATATACTATATATGATAGCTTATTGTGTGATATGGATATTCTAGATGTGATTAGGTGTATTATGGATAGATTTGGGTTTAGAAGTAAACTAGTATAGTTTCCTAGTTGCGAACCCTAGAATAGGTTACACCCACAACCACACATGCATATTCGTTATACTATACCTAGATGACGAGGATAGTGGTTGATATTTGGAGATGAGTCGATGAGATTGGGCATAGTGCCATGAGATCGGTGATATATTGTGATTCGTATTTGGGATACGACATGAGATTTTAGCGGGCCTTTGGTCGTGTGTTTACGCATGCATTTATATAGATGGTATCAGTTGTACTAGACTTAGATCAGTACCCCAAATCATGAGATATGACGATAAGGATACCAGATAATTGATGAGATGAATGCGATATTGACCCGTACCCAACTTTTGGGATGCCGTACGATGATTTACCGTGCGAGCTTTATATTGATGATAGATCCGCACTCACGACTCGAGGATGTCATTTGATATTATATCGTACGCAGTACCTTTGAGGCGGGATCATCGACTATTATACTTTTATATATATATCGACTCAGATTTATGTGGTTTACATACCCCTCCGGATTGACTTGTTAGTTAGAGCTGTAGTTTTGTTAGTAGATTTTAGGCTAGGTTGATGTCAAACCTATTTCAAAAACTAACGAATCGGGAGTATTTTAAAGACAGGCAAAGGGATTATACGGATATTTTCAAAAGACGCATATTTTCTTAAAAACACCGTAGCCCTTATTTTACTAAAAAAACCCGATTCGTCTTATTTCAAAAGGCAAACTGTATGACTTTTTATATTGATGCGGAGGCGTCGCTGTTGCATTTATTTGTCGATTCATGCATATTCTTGTTATTCGCATCGCATTGCAAGTACAAATGTTTATTGTTATATTAAACTCATGCTGTTAGGACACCAGCACCATTATCGATGATGCATATTTTCCACGTACACCTGCTTGCCAGCTCACACACTTCATCATCGATAATTGCCATGTCACTACACTGTAGTACTGTTGCATTCAGGATATGATCCCTTGCATGGCATACTTGTGTACATACCAATTGTACACCCATACGTGCATACATACATATTCACACATACATTGGTGATTCTTGCGGGATTTGGAGATTTGGGAACCGCAAGATACTTTTTAAAACTGATTCGTTTTAAAAGTGCGGTTTCCCTCAATATGGGCATATTACTATTCTATATTGCATGATATACTGATATGCTTACATTTCTTTTACTTGTCGCATACATCATAATTTTGATTATACGCATTGAGATATATTGTTTCCTTGATATTTCTGGATTTGGGAACTGTGGATATTTCAAAAGAGAGTATGTAATCATTTTAAAAACCCGGTTACCCTTGATATGATATTTCAGTGCGTCCACCATGTGTTTTCTCGGTGCTGAGAGCGACATGTGAAACCCGATTCGAGGAGGCAGATGAGGCCGATTGCGGGTACATGGTGGACCCGGTATGGTTCCCCGGGGCGAGAAATGTTTTTCGTGGAATAGACGATGAGCCTGGCAGGGTGGCTAGTACCTACCGGTGATAGTATTTGGGACCCGGCGGATATCCGGAGGATACCGACCGGAGTTGAGAGATGATATGGGCCGATCCGGACTGACGGAGCCCGATATATAAGGATTTATGTGCCGATGCTAGGCACAGGTTTCATGATGTTTCGAGTGTCGATGCTTGAAACTCAGGTTCCATGATTTTGATATGTCGCGAGCGACACATGTTCATTTACATCCTCATACTTCCATGCATATGTTTATAATATTTACATGCATGATGCTTATTGTCATTGGGTGACACGTTGACGATATTCACATACTCATAGATTTCCTGATATAGTTGACATTGATTACATTGATCATACTTCATATTCATGATATATTGCTACCTGAGGCACTGGCACGAGCACTTGGCACTACACTCATGTATAGATGTTATATTGCCACCTTATCATGCTTCAGACTTATTCACTTGAGGTTTATATATATATTTGATCGTATTGACCTAAGATTGTGTCATACATACGATTTCTGCTCTGTGATGTTTTCTATTCACGAGTTGGCAACTCACCCCCGTTATGCCACAGTTTCTTGCAGGTTTTTCCGTACAGGTTCCATTGCGGCTTTTCTGGCACATTGCTTCCTTTCTGGGTGATTGCATTGGTAGGTGGGTTCACTCGCATCGTGAACACCCTTGTATTCATTTATTCAGTTGTATCTAGTAATTCCATCACCAAACTTGTATCTTATTTCAGACTTAGAAAACCAGTTGTGTATTATTTCGACCTTAGAGTCGCGCGTTGTAGTATTATGGTTTCCAAGCTGATTTGAGTTTTCCTTTGAGTTTTGATTCTCGCCCTTTGGTGTTGTATATTATATTTCTTGCGTGGTTGTGACCGTCGATTGACGGAGAGCTAGCTCCCGCTTGGGGATGCCTTTTATCATTGCATATATATTATTCATGTTGTACCCCGTTCGGGTCCAGTATTTACAAAGGAGACTCTGCCGAAATATTTAGAAAAGATATTGAGGATTTAAAATCCATATTCGGCTTACCTATTTTAAAAACCTTGTTTTAAAAAATTGTTTTCTTCACTTCTTAAAACTATTTCCTTTATTATTACTTAAAAATGGTTTTAGATTTCTGGGCTTTTGGCTTACTTGAATTAGATGGGGTCCTATAGACTTCATATGATTCAAGTGCCAGTCACGTGCTATTTCGGGTCGTGACATGGTATCAGAGCCTACCCATAAACCTTACTAGCTAGTTTACACAAGGTTAAAATCTCGATTGACAAATTTTTCCGAATCACGAATCTATGTTCATGAGCTTGCTGTCGATTTTCAAAGTTTTTCTAAAATTTTTCTGGGTATCTTAGAATTATATGTAGGAAAAACTATAGCTACTGAACAAATTTGGGGGCCTAACTCCAAAATTCCCCTGCGGAAAGTGAGCAAAATGTCGCAATTTGTGGCCCTTCCACCGCGCTTTTTGGGCTTTAGTACCCCAAAAATTTTCTGGGGCTCTAGTTCATGAAAATATGATATTTGTGATATATAGTTTTGGCCCAGGTTTATTTAAGTGCTGGATTTGAATTTGGGGCCTATTTGGAAAAGTTTAGTCGATCGAAATTTTAAATGTGTATTTTACAGTACATTCAATTTTATCTGCGACCAGGAATGTCACTCAATCGGGAAAACTCGTCTGATTTCTATATGTTCTTTTAGACGGGTTTTGCGAACGTGACATTCGCGTTGATGTTTTGTGCTTCTGCTGTGATTTTGGTTGGATAGTCGTGATGGATAGCATGTGGTGCAATGTTAGTAGTACAGTTTATATTCATTTGTAAATTTGTTATTGCAGGGCGAGTGTCCGACATGTGGACTGCCGTCTTTGCCGGGTTGTATATTATTTTGGGACACGATCGGGTTGAGGTCGATTTCACTGTTTGTATATATTATTTTCTTTTTCTTTACTAGGATTACCCCGCGGTGGAGTGCACGGATAGCCGGGTTCTAGAAGGCAACAAGCCCGCATCTCATGGCGTTGAGACGGAGGGAGCTTCATTCTAGAATTGGTGGGCTATTCGCCGCACTCGTAGGAGGTATAGGATGACCCACGGAGGGGCTCCCAAGCTACCGGATTCCGTGAAGTGCTGGGTGGCCCATTCACTTTGTTGAAGGGGGCTGCCTCACTTCTGGGATTGATGGGTAACTTGCCGCACTCGTAGGGGTCCAGGTTTTCGTTGCATAGGCTATCCACATGACAGGGAACGTCGGGTTTTATTTGCGGCTTAAATGAAACCCGGGGCTCCAAGATTATCCACCATTATGTATTGTTGGCTGAGTTTCTGTGATGTTGATTATTAACATGCCTGGGACGAATGTTGTATATACTTATATATATACTAGTAGATGTTGTATATGTTTTGCACCCGCGCTAGTTCAGCCCCCGCTCTGTTGTTAGTTAAGTAACCTAACGGGTGATGACGGGGCCCGGTCGGATGGCATATACGTACATCATATTTTAGTTCTTTTCTGGTGTGATAGGTTATATTGATGGGACCGCATTAATTTTGATTAATGCAAGAAAATAAACGTAACAGATGTTATTGGAACCAAGTTTTAAAAATTGACATTACAGATGTTCTCTTTTGCTTTGCACAGTGGTATTCGGTTATGAATATCCAGCACCTCATTCGACGAGGCAAGGGCCGAGATCCTTTCATCAGGAGTGACCCCTTGAGTAAAAGTTTTTGTAGGGTTACCTATGACCACAGCAAGGTTTCGGGAGGTATTGTCCATGCCAAATTTAAATTTTTCCGTTTTAGCTAACCCTAACTAGAATCGTTAACTAGAAATAATACGGAATATGAAAAGCAAACACTTTGCAATCTAAGTGAGAGCAAGGAATACAACCTTTGTAGACCGGTCCTTCACTTCAATAGCTCCGTGTAGAAGTCTCCTCCGCTGCGATCGTGAACTCCGGACTCTAGAGAAGCTCCATAAGAAGAACGAACATGCTTGCTTCAATGACTTCGAGGCCGAAGATGATCTACGTCGGGGAGACACTAACTCAAGCTATTCCTTCACTAGGTCATGAACTTTGTGAAGAGAACACTCTATACTACATGGCAAGTAGTAGAGGATGAAGAAGTAGGATGTGGGCTCACTTTAGAATTTATTTTTTCACACTTTTTCTCAAAACTCCATTAGAGCTAGCAAGCTTTTTCATGGAGTTTGAAGAAGAAGAAGAAGACTTGTGAATAATTCATCCAAATGAATTATTGCACCCATGGTTGAGTTAAAACCATCATGCCTAACTCATGTTGAGAATAAACCCAAGGCTATGGTTAAAGGTTGGGTTAAGGAAAAATATCCTAAGGAATGACAAAAGAGTTGACCTTGAGAAAGTTCTACAAGCTTCTCCAAGTTTGAAACTTTGACCAAGTCTTTTGCTCTTTTGTAATAACTTAAGAATTAATCAAAACCCTAATTTAACCATAGCATGGTATAAGTCTCATACAGCTGTAACATTCCAGAAAAATAAAATATTATTTTTTGGGAATTTTTATAATTAAATAATATTATATTGAATATTTTAAATAAGGAGGTATAATTAAATACCGATAAATTTGTGAAAAATTTGGAAAATTATAAAAATTACTTAAAAGAGCGTGTTTTATGTGAATTATGCAATTTTAAGTTTTTATGATTAATTATATGCTAATTTTAGTGCTAATCGCGAATAAAAATCGCTAATCGCGCTTTAAACTTGTTTTGTGCAAACATGCACCATATCTTTTTTTTATACATTTGTTGCATTTTTACTACATGTTTTTGGGTGCATGGCTTTTGTTTTGGGGTTACTTTTGAGGAGAGAAGGAAATTAGATAAGAAAAGAAAATAGAAATGGAAAAGTATAAAGTATTAGGTATGGGTGAGAGAGAGAAGGTGATGGGGGGTTATCTTTGACTTGCATCTCACCATTCCCATCATTTTCGTCTCCCCTCCCTCTCTACATGTTGCTGTTGCTGCCTTCTCCTCCCTCCTCTACAAATCACCCCATTTCATCTCCAAAACAAACTCAAAACCCAAATCCCATTTTATTAAATAGATGCACAAGCTCAAGGGAAGCACATTGGTCCAAGAAAGAAGAAATTTTGAGGACTTTGGGCAACTCAAGAATTTTCTTGAGTTGCCAAAGGAGGTAATTTCTGCACCATTAGTGTAGTGTTTTAATTCCTTATGCATCAATACATGTATCATGTCGATATTGAGTGGTTTTGTGGACTTAGAAAAATTCTAATTAGGGTTTAAGGAAACTTGGAGTTGTGAAGGGTAATTGAGCTCAGTAGAAGCCACACAAATCCCCTAGTGCTAGAATTCAGACCTAAACCCGAGACTAGAACCCCGGAATACGGATTTAGAAAAGCCGATATCGGAAATATGTGGATTCTGTGAGGGTTAAATGAAATCTGCTATCACTCGGATACTATGAAAATTATTTTGCAAACACAGAGAGACATGCAGGCACCTAGGAAGCTACCATCAAAACCCTAGCCCCTAACCCTCAACCATGGCTGCAAATAAATTCCTTCTGGCCGCAATTTGTGGCCAGACCAGTGAGGATGTGATTCGTGTTGGTTCTGTAGCTTTATCTCATGTAAACTAGACCCTTGCTATATGCAATTTTGACCAATTTGACCTAGGGTGAAATCTGGGACCATTTTCCTGAGTTGCTGTTTTGATTCGGGTTTTGTTTCTTGTATTTTGAATTATGGATTTGCGTATTTGTGTTTTACCTCGATCACTTGACGTTTGTATGACGATGAGGGTTGTTTGATGGCTTTGAAAGCGTAGTCTATAGGTTCTAACCTATAGGCCTTAGCGTGTCGTTTTGGTTTTCCGATGTGATTTTAATGTGCGTTGCGATTGTGTTATCTTTGTAGGTATCTTCATGAGGGTTCCATATGATGAAGAAGATGAAGGCGGCATCGACACCGACACGCATGATGCAAGGTAAGTAGATTATATCTACGGGGGAAGTCGGGTGGATGGCGTATAGCACCCCCGCAGTTCGATATTTAGTATACTAGATATATATACTATATTTATATATTTGATAGTGTTATGTGTGTTATGGATATTCTAGATGTGATTAGGTGTACTATGGATAGATTAGGGTTATTAGAAGTGAACTAGCATAGTTTCCTAGTTGCAAACCCTAGAATAAGTTTACACCCACACGCACACACATACTTACTTGTTATACGTATACCTGGATGATGAGGATAGTGGATGATATTTGGAGATGAGTCAGTGAGATTGGGCATGGTGCCATGAGATCGGTGATATGATGTGGTTCGAATTTGGGATACGACATGAGATTTTAGCGGGCCTTTTGACGTGTGTTTTACACACGCATTTTTATCTATATAGATGGTATCGGTTTGTAATAGACTTAGATCAGTACCCCAGTTCATTAGATATGATGATAAAGATACCAGTTAATTGATGGGATAAATGTGATATTGACCTGTACCCAGATTTGGGATGCCGTACGATGATTTACCGTACGAGCTTTATTGATGATAGATTCTTACTCATGACTCGAGGATGTCATATGATATTGTATCGTACGCGGTACCATAAAGGCGGGATCACCGATTATTTTATGTATATATGTATCGACTCAGATTTAGGTGGTTTCTATACCCTTTCCATTTGCTTATTAGTTAGATCTGTAGTTACCTTGTAGATGTTAGACTAGACCCGAGTCATACCTATTTCAAAACTAACGAATCGCGAGTATTTTAAAGACAGGAAAAGGGACTCTACGGATATTTTCAAAAGACGCATCTTTTCTTAAAAATACCGTAGCCCTTATTTTTCTAAACCCCACGATTCGTGTTATTTCAAATGGCAAAACCGTATGACATATATATATTGATGTTGATTCTTCACTGTTGTGTTTATCATTCATTTGCTGCATATTCTTGTTATTCACATCACATTGCATGTTTAATTATATTTATTGTTATATTAAAACCATGTTGTCAGGACACCAGCACCATTATCGATGATGCATATGTTCTACATACACCTGCTTGCCGGCTCACACACTTCATCATCGATAATTGCCATGTCACTACACAGTAGGATTGTTGCATCAGGATATGACCCTTGCATGACATACTTATGTACACACATATTGTACACCCATACTTGCATTCATACGTATTTGCACATACATAGATGATTCTGGCTTGATTCGGAGATTTGGGAACCGCAAAATATATTTTAAAACTGGTTTCATTTTAAAAGAGTGGTTTCCCCTGATATGTGCATACTATTATTCCATGTTGCATGATATACTGATATGCTTACATTTCCTTTATATGTCGCATACATCATGCTAATGATTATACGCATTGAGATATTTGTTTTCATGAGATTTCTGGATTTGGGAACCGTGGTTATTTCAAAGGAGAATATGTATTGTTTTAAAAACCCGGTTTCCCTTGATATGATATTTCAGTGCGTCCACCATGCGTTTTCTCGGTTCTGAGACGTGTGACTTGTGAACCCGAATCGAGGAGCTTGATGAGGCCGATTGCGGGCACATGGTGGACCCGGTATGGTTCCCCGGGGCGAGAAATGTTTTTCGTGGAGCAGATGATAAGCCTGGCAGGGTGGCGAGTACCTACTGGTGATAGTATTTGGGCCCGGCGGATATCCGGAGGATACCGACCGGAGTCGAGAGATGATATGGGCCGATCCGGACTGACGGAGCTCGATATATGAGGATTTACATGCCGATGCTAGGCACAGTTTTCATGATGTTTTCCGGTGTCGATGATAGACACCCGGGATCCATGATTTGATGTGTCACGAGGGACACATGTTGATTTATATCCTCATACTTCCATGCATATGCTTTATGATATTTACATGCATGATGTTTTATGTCATTGGGTGATACGTGGACGAGATCCACATACATACAGGCATGGATTAGATAGTTGGATGATATCCACATATTCATAGACTTCATGATATAGTCGACATTGATCATACCTCATATTTACGATATGTTATTACCTGAGGCACTAGCACGAGCACTTGGCTCTACACTCACGTATAGATGTTACATTGCCACCTTATCATATTTCTGACTTATTCATTTGAGATTTATATATATATTTCTGATCGTATTGATATAGGATTGAGTCATGTATACGATTTCTGCTCTGTGATGTTTTCTATTCACGAGTTGGCAACTCACCCCCGTTGTGCCACAGTTCTTGCAGGTTTTACCGTACAGGTTTCATGGCGGCTTTTCTGGCACACTGCTTCCTTTCTGGGTGATTGCATTGGTAGGTTGGTTCACTCGCATCGTGACCACCCTTGTATTTATTTTATTCAGGTGTATCTAGTAATTCCATCAACCAAACTTGTATATTGTTTCAGACTTAGAAAACCAGTTATGTATTATTTCAAACTTAGAGTCGCGCGATGTAGTATTAAGGTTTTCTTGATATTTTGAGTTTCTTTTGAGTTTTGAACCTCGCCCTTCGGCGTTGTATATTATACTGCTTGCGTGGTTGTGACCGTCGATTGACGAAGAGCTAGCTCCCGCTTGGGGATGCCTTTTATCATTGCATATATGTTATTCTTATTGTACCCCGTTTGGGGCCAGTAATTACTAAGGAAACTCTGCCGAAATTTTCAGAAAAGACTATAGATTTTAAAAATGCATATTCAGCTTACTTATTTAAAAACTTTAATTTTTTTAAAACACGTTTTCTTCACTTCTTAAAACTGTTTTCCTTCAGTTATTATTTAAAATGGTTTTAGATTTCTGGGCTTTTGGCTTACTTGAATTAGATAGGGTCCTATAGACTTCATATGATTCAAGGGACAGTCACGGGCTATTTCGGATCGTGACAAAGTTGGTATCAGAGCGCTAGATTAACCTTGGTTCGAGTCTAAGTTTAACTATGCGGAGCCTAGAGCGTTTATATATATACGGAACTTACGCTTGATCTTACGGAACTTAGACTTAGTCGAGAAGGTATTATACCCGAACTTTCGTCGTGTATGATGACCCTTGGTTGATGGAGTAGGTAGCTTGAGTAGAGTGACGTACCGTACTTATGTTCCGCGGCATACGTACGATACGCTACTCCGCTTAAGAAACCTTAGGATGTACATTTCCTTGCACAGTATTATATTCATTCCTATGATCTATCCTCATCGATATTGGTTATGATTTTGCTGCCACGATTACACGGGCAGAGAGAGCTACGGCTAGAGTTGCATCAGCATGAGCTCGTCATGGACGAGGACTGACCAGGGCGTGATTCCAGGGACGTACGATTGCATAGAGAGGCGTCGTTTTAGTGTGATTTCGCGCTATGAGCGTTTGACAGATCGCTTTTACGTGATTTCTCGGACGTGCAGATCAGCACCAGAGGATCAGGCTACTGCTAGAGGCCAGCCAGAATGTGATGACCATTAATATATCGCTTATGCATGATGATTGAGGCACTGTTCAGAGTGCGGATGAATGAGCCGGTTGTTGCTACGAATGACGAGATATCGCCCAGATGTTGGAGCTACTGCAGCATGAGTATATACTTAGAGATATGATGTAGGTCGCTAGTCTCCCGAGGATGAATGACTAGGACATGTTGTTCGTTCTCTTACCCCGATGTGAAGTCATCAGATAGGTTGATCCCAGCTAGAGACGACTTCATGCAGGTACGTTGAGATTCGATGGAGGCGATCGAATGTCAGGAGCCTATTTTCCAAGTTTAAAGTACTCGGAAAGACATGCAAGCAATTCCATGGACCCTATAGAAGAATGAAACCCTAACTCGACATAATGACCGTGTGAAAGCCTTTGAACCCTAGGGTTTGCGGCAGTTCCGCGGCGCCATTAGTGAAGCTTGGGTTTGCCCTTCTACGGATGGTCCACCGATGCTGTGGTATGTACTCGATACTATTAAACTGTACTCAAGATGTTGAGCTCTTGGGGGATTATGAGGTTTTGACAAATCGATCGAATGGTTCGACTTCATTCGGATGCCATGTGGTGGGATGCATTTCTTAGGAGACTCCAGATACGAGTATAGCCGTTGGAGCACAGTCCATGCAGCCACGAAGAGACGAGTCCGAAGCAGTCGACAGCAGATAAAAGTGGAGAAAAGAGTTCGCACGAGATTTCGACGAGATGACGTTCCACTCCGCTGACATCAGAGATGCGATACGCATGCAGAGGCATTGATTATGGATATACCTTCCAGAAGGAGTCACAATGAGTATGCAGCCGTTCCGGACTAAGAAACAGATATAGAAAAGAGTGATAACCTCCGGAAAGTTCGGCAGAAATGAGATTTAAGAGAGACTTCGATAGGACCTTTATGGAATACTATACGAGAAGACTTGGACCCAGGAGAGGTCATATTGCGCACACCCAGCAGGCCAGAGTTCGGCATCGTCGACGAGATAGTTGGCTAAAGATCTATAGATGATGTGCCAGAGCGGGACTGTTTCCGTCGTCATTCCATATTGGGCCGTTAAGCCGAGGAGCTATATATCTAGCAATGCACAGTGAGAGACAAGAGCCTAAAAGCACCAGACGACAGGTCATGAACAGGAGGCAAGTAGATATCTTGCTCTGCTAGCATTGGATGCACCGAAACCTTCTCGACTGCAAAGGAGGAAGCATCGACGACGGTATTTATGATTTGTGATTTGGTGATTCGATTATTACGAATCCGTCACCATGGATTTCGGTATTTTGGGCGATCTATTCGCATGATTTAGCCTTGATGACGAGTTTCATGACATTTGTTTTCGTGCACCATGGTTGCACCTACTGGGTATTCATATTTTGTGCATAGTTATTACGCTTGAGGTATTGATTGTGATTTCATGCCTAATTTATGCATGTGATTTGATTTATGCTTCCAGCATAGTTTTCATGCACTTTTAGTGTTTTGATTTGATTTGTGCACGCTGATGCACATGGTTATGAGATTATATACCGCGGTATACCTGATCTGGATTGAGCTGTATTGTATGCCGTCGATTTCGATTCTGATTTTGATGTTGATTTCGTGATTTCGTGCATGATGGATGCACCGATTTGGATTTTTGCGCATGTTGGGCGCATGTTATGAGATGCGATTTTGGTGCACACCAGATGCGCTAAATCGAGATTCTTCGTGCATGACAGATGCACCTGATTTTGCTGTCAGGCACACACGTTGCCCATGACAGATGTTTCGTGCACACCCGTTGCACGTAGATGTTGTTTCTGTGCACATGTATGGCACATATATGGATTTTGATTTCCGTGCGCACCAGACGCACGTTGCATTCATATACACATTTTGGGATTGGTTTCTTATGAAGTAGTACGTTTTTATGATATTTGCTATTTGTTTTCGTACTGAGCAGTACTAGTCAGAGGACGGTACCTAGATATATTTTGCATGCATTGATAATTATTGAAGGGATTTTCAAAAAGGGAGCTATAGTCTCAGTATTTATCTACGTGTCTGATATGACACGACACGTTTAAAACAAGGAAACCCTTCTAAATTGTTTTCAAAACGGCGGAACGTACATAGTAAACAAAAGATATATACATATATGGTTATTTTCTTACACTAGAATTCCGCCACCGTGCTGCGATACGCACATAGCAGCACAACAAGAAAGGTTTGGCATGCATTTTCTTTAGATATTTACATGTATAGTTCTGATTTATATCATATTAGTTTTCGTATTGGATTTGACATTTGTGTCATCACCATCACTCCGATGATTGCGAGATGCTTGACGGGGTTTTGATTTTGAGTTATTTGCTCATTGCTCGTGCGCACGCATTGCGCTACGACGTGTTTTACGTATTGATGATTTCGGAGCCTGACGGCTTGGACTCTTACTGAAATGTTTTCGTAATTGAGGGGTTTAAATTTAAATTCGGCGACCGAATTTCTTTAAGGGGGGAAGATTGTAACATTTCAGAAAAATAAAATATTATTTTTTGGGAATTTTTATAATTAAATAATATTATATTGAATATTATAAATAGCAGTATAATTAAATACCGATAAATTTGTGAAAAATTTGGAAAATTATAGAAATTACCTAAAAGAGGGTGTTTTATGTGAATTATGCAATTTTAAGTTTTTATGATAAATTATATGCTAATTTTAGTGCTAATCGCGATTAAAAATCGCTAATCGCGCTTTAAACTTGTTTTGTGCAAACATGCACCATATCTTTTTTTTTTACATTTGTTGCATTTTTACTACATGTTTTTGGGTGCATGGATTTTGTTTTGGGGTTGCTTTTGAGGAGAGAAGGAAATTAGAGATGAAAAGAAAATAGAAATGGAAAAGAATAAATTATTAAGTATGGGTGAGAGAGAGAAGGTGATGGGGGGTTATCTTTGACGTGCATCTCGCCATTCCCATCATTTTCCTCTCCCCTTCCTCTCTACATGCTGTTGCTGCCTTCTCCTCCCTCCTCTACAAATCACCCCATTTCATCTCCAAAACAAACTCAAAACCAAAATCCCATTTCATTAAATAGATGCACAAGCTCAAGGGAAGCACATTGGACCAAGAAAGAAGAGATTTTGAGGACTTTGGGCAACTCAAGAATTTTCTTGAGTTGCCAAAGGAGGTAATTTCTGCACCATTAGTGTAGTGTTTTAATTCCTTATACATCCATACATGTTTCATGTCGATATTGAGTGGTTTTGTTGACTTAGAAAAATTCTAGTTAGGGTTTAAGGAAACTTGGAGTTGTGATGGGTAATTGAGCTCAGTAGAAGCCACACAAACCCCCTAGTGCTAGAATTCAGACCTAAACCAGAGACCAGAACCCCAGAATACGGATTTAGAAAAGACGATATCGGAAAATTGTGGATTCTGTGAGGGTTAAATGAAATATGCTATCACTCGGAGACTCTGAAAATTATTTTGCAAACACAGAGAGACATGCAGGCCCCTAGGAAGCTACCACCAAAACCCTTGCCCCTAACCCTCAACCATGGCGGCAAATAAATTCCTTCCGGCCGCAATTTATGGCCAGACCACTGAGGATGTGATTCGTGTTGGTTCCGTAGCTTTATCTCATGTAAACTAGACCCTTGGTATATGCAAAATTGACCAATTTGACCTAGGGTGAAATCTGGGACCATTTTTCTGAGTCGCTATTTTGATTCGGGTTTTGTTTCTCGTATTTTGAATTCTGGATTTGCGTATTTGTGTTTTACCTAGATCACTTGACGTTTGTACGACGATATCGAGGGTTGTTTGATGGCTTTAAAAGCGTGGTCCATAGGTTCTAACCTATAGGCCTTAGCGTGTCGTTTTGGTTTTCCGATGTGATTTTAATGTGCGTTGCGATTGTGTTATCTTTTTAGGTATCTTCACGAGGGTTTCATATGATGAAGAAGATTAAGGCGACATCGACACCGGCACGCAGGATGCAAGGTGAGTAGATTATATCTACGGGGGAAGTCGGGTGGATGGCATATAGCACCCCCGCAATTAGATATTTAGTGTACTAGATATATATATTTGATAGTGTTATGTGTGTTATGGATATTCTAGATGTGATTAGGTGTACTATGGATAGATTAGGTTTATTAGAAGTGAACTAGTATAGTTTCCTAGTTGCGAACCCTATAATAAGTTTACACCCACACGCACACACATGCTTACTTGTTATACTTATACCTGGATGATGAGGATAGTGGATGATATTTGGAGATGAGTCGGTGAGATTGGGCATAGTGCCATGAGATCAGAGATATGATGTGGTTCGGATTTGGGATACGACATGAGATTTTAGCGGGCCTTTGGACGTGCGTTTTACACACGCATTTATATCTATATAGATGGTATCGGTTTGTAATAGACTTAGATCAGTACCCCAGTTCATGAGATATGATGATAAAGGTACCAGTTAATTCATGGGATAAATGTGATATTGACCTGTACCCAGATTTGGGATATCGTACGATGATTTACCGTACGAGCTTTATTGATGATAGATCCGCACTCATGACTCGAGGATGTCATATGATATTGTATCGTACGCGGTACCATAAAGACGGGATCACCGATTATTATATGTATATATGTATCGACTCAGATTTAGGTGGTTTCTATACCCTTTCCATTTGCTTATTAGTTAGATCTGTAGTTACCTTTTAGATGTTAGACTAGACCCGAGTCATACCTATTTCAAAACTAACGAATCGTGAGTATTTTAAAGACAGGAAAAGGGACTCTACGGATATTTTCAAAAGACGCATCTTTTCTTAAAAACACCGTAGCCCTTATTTTTCTAAACCACACGATTCGTGTTATTTCAAATGGCAAAACCGTATGACATAGATACATTGATGTAGATTCTTCACTGTTTTGTTTATCATTCATTTGCCTCATATTCTTATTATTCGCATAGCATCGCATGTTTAATTATGTTTATTGTTATATTAAAACCATGCTGTCAGGACACCAGCACCATTATCGATGATGCATATGTTCCACATACACCTTCTTGCCGGCTCACACACTTCATCATCGATAATTGCCATATCACTACACAGTAGGATTGTTGCATCAGTATATGACCCTTGCATGACATACTTATGTACACACATATTGTACACCAATACTTGCATACATACGTATTTGCACATACATAGATGATTTTGGCTTGATTCGGAGATTTGGGAACCGCAAGATATATTTTAAAACTGGATTCATTTTAAAAGAGTGGTTTCCCCCGATATGTGCATACTATTATTCCATGTTGAATGATATACTGATATGCTTACATTTCCTTTATATGTTGCATACATCATGCTTATGATTATACGCATTGAGATATTTGTTTTCATGAGATTTCTGGATTTGGGAACCGTGGTTATTTCAAAGGAGAATATGTATTGTTTTAAAAACCCGGTTTCCCTTGATATGATATTTCAGTGCGTCCACCATGCGTTTTCTCGGTTCTGAGACGTGTGACTTGTGAACCTGAATCGAGGAGCTGGATGAGGCCGATTGCGGGTACATGGTGGACCCAGTATGGTTCCCCGGGGCGAGAAATGTTTTTCATGGAGCAGACGATGAGCCTGACAGGGTGGCGAGTACCTACCGATGATAGTATTTAGGCCCGGCGGATATCCGGAGGATACCGACCGGAGTCGAGAGATGATATGGGTCGATCCGGACAGACGGAGCCCGATATAAGAGGATTTACGTGCCGATGCTAGACACAGTTTTCATAATGTTTTCCAGTGTCGATGTTATTTCAAATGGCAAAACCGTATGACATAGATACATTAATGTAGATTCTTCACTGTTTTGTTTATCATTCATTTGCCTCATATTCTTATTATTCGCATCGCATCGCATGTTTAATTATGTTTATTGTTATATTAAACCCATGCTGTCAGGACACCAGCACCATTATCGATGATGCATATGTTCCACATACACCTTCTTGCCGGCTCACACACTTCATCATCGATAATTGCCATGTCACTACACAGTAGGATTGTTGCATCAGTATATGACCCTTGCATGACATACTTATGTACACACATATTGTGCACCAATACTTGCATACATACGTATTTGCACATACATAGATGATTCAGGCTTGATTCGGAGATTTGGGAACCGCAAGATATATTTTAAAACTGGATTCATTTTAAAAGAGTGGTTTCCCCCGATATGTGCATACTATAAATCCATGTTGAATGATATACTGATATGCTTACATTTCCTTTATATGTTGCATACATCATGCTTATGATTATACGCATTGAGATATTTGTTTTCATGAGATTTCTGGATTTGGGAACCGTGGTTATTTCAAAGGAGAATATGTATTGTTTTAAAAACCCGGTTTCCCTTGATATGATATTTCAGTGCGTCCACCATGCGTTTTCTCGGTTCTGAGACGTGTGACTTGTGAACCCGAATCGAGGTGCTGGATGAGGCCGATTGCGGGTACATGGTGGACCCGGTATGGTTCCCCGGGGCGAGAAATGTTTTTCGTGGAGCAGACGATGAGCCTGACAGGGTGGCGAGTACCTACCGATGATAGTATTTGGGCTCGGCGGATATCCGGAGGATACCGACCGGAGTCGAGAGATGATATGGGTCGATCCGGACTGACGGAGCCCGATATATGAGGATTTACGTGCGATGCTAGACACAGTTTTCATGATGTTTTCCAGTTTCGATGCTAGACACCCGGGTTCCATGATTTGATGTGTCACGAGGGACACATGTTGATTTATATCCTCATACTTCCATGCATATGCTTTATGATATTTACATGCATGATGTTTTATGTCATTGGGTGATACGTGGACGAGATCCACATACATACAGGCATTGATTAGATAGTTGGATGATATCCACATATTCATAGACTTCATGATATAGTCGACATTGATCATACCTCATATTTACGATATGTTATTACCTGAGGCACTAGCACGAGCACTTGGCTCTACACTCACGTATAGATGTTACATTGCCACCTTATCATATTTCAGACATATTCATTTGAGATTTATATATATATATCTGATCGTATTGACATAGGATTGAGTCATATATACGATTTCTGCTCTGTGATGTTTTCTATTCACGAGTTGGCAACTCACCCCCGTTGTGCCACAGTTCTTGCAGGTTTTACCGTACAGGTTTCATGGCGGCTTTTCTGGCACACTGCTTCCTTTCTGGGTGATTGCATTGGTAGGTTGGTTCACTCGCATCGTGACCACCCTTGTATTTATTTTATTCAGGTGTATCTAGTAATTCCATCAACCAAACTTGTATATTGTTTCAGACTTAGAAAACCAGTTATGTAATATTTCGACCTTAGAGTCGCGCGATGTAGTATTATGGTTTTCTTGATATTTTGAGTTTCTTTTGAGTTTTGATCCTCGCCCTTCGGCGTTGTATATTATACTGCTTGTGTGGTTGTGACCGTCGATTGACGAAGAGCAAGCTCCTGCTTGGGGATGCCTTTTATCATTGTATATATGTTATTCTTGTTTTACCCCGTTTGGGGCCAGTAATTACAAAGGAAACTCTGCCGAAATTTTCAGAAAAGACTATAGATTTTAAAAATGCATATTCGGCTTACTTATTTAAAAACCTTTTTTTTTGAAACACGTTTTCTTCACTTCTTTAAACTATTTTCCTTCAATTATTATTTAAAATGGTTTTAGATTTCTGGGCTTTTGGCTTACATGAATTAGATGGGGTCCTATAGACTTCATATGATTCAAGGGACAGTCACGGGCTATTTCGTGTCGTGACAACACCCGTCTTGTATGTATCATCAAACATGACACAATACATGTACACAATTATATATAACACATATATACAATGTGCACATCAAGTGAGAAAAGAAATCATTAGTGAGCTAATATCAGTTAATGTAATGTAATATATCAAATATATAATTATACATTAAATTATTAAATCAACTCTTGATTTAATAATCCAGCTATAACCGACTAATATCATGTGTAACAACTTATCGAATCAACACTTGATCCGATAACCCGGCTATATCGCATACAACCGATCAATGTCACTAATCGCGAGAATAGAATACGGTATCTCATATCGTATTAATCTCGGTCCCGCACATATCACATATGTGCTCCTACTTCGTTTCGCTTGAGCCAGGAAACCCCTGTATAGGACTCTAAAGACTCGTCAATACGCCGACAGTAGGTGATGATCATATCAAACACTCACAAGCCGCAAGCGGTCTGCTAAACGTAACAGACACCTGGGTATTGAGCGATCAGAAGATCAACAAGCAAGCCTGCTCACACTCCTGTGAATCTAATCAGTAACACTACCGTACAGTCCGGTCTCTTCGTCTGGTATGTCGCATATCTCGTCTAGGGGTGGTAAACGTCAGACCCCAGTAACTCGATAAGTCATGTCGATATGAGGTTCATAACGGGTCGAGAAACTTCTGATAACACTTACCAGTATATCTCTGAAGCTGCTTTGGCTAAGGACTTCCTGTTATAGCTAATCGAACACAGCGCAACATCAACTCCCTATACCGGGAGAGACGAAACCCCTCCTATCGCTCATTGTCTCCATGTGACTCGGGACTGTACCCAAAAGACACCGTTTTCCATGTTCTCTTTAACGTGGTAAGGTGGAAATCAAAGCACGGTAGGAATCACACAAGACTCTATGACGATCTCAGGTCTACAGACTAATCTGTACCAGCGTCACCAGAGAACTGCCATCTGACGTTAGGTATAATACCATCTGGGAGTTCTCGGCGAGTCCGTCCAGTGTAACCAGTCTCCACTGAGCACCCGTATACTGTCTCTGATGTCAAACACCAATGGATATGGGATCATCCATCGCCCATCTACATGGGTCGAGAAGCTATACGCTAGTCTACTCTGGTATATCGATGCCCTGTCTCGATACACCTATGACTAGGAACATTTGAAGGATGTACTTAGAGACTACACTGTCCCCACTAGTATGATCTGCATCATAGTCCTGGTAGTCAAGTACTCATCATAAGGGCTTTATCAACATGTAACATAGAGACAATCAGAGTACATGTTAAGATAAAGAGCAACCAGATAGCATAGTATCATATCGAGCAAGAAAGTCCTCCCTATATATGTCCAAGCATCCACTACAATATACATCGTATGTACAGTAATGGCCTCTAGGGCAAACATATTACTAATAATCTCCCACTTACACTAGGGCCATCTGTTGTAGTATCTCATACCCAACAATCAGCGGTGGTTGAAGTATCTCATACTCAACCATCCCATAAAAGTCTCTACTGGGAATAGGCCTTTGTGAGTGGATCTGCCATGTTCTCATCTGTATCTACTATCCTAATCTCGATCTCCCTGGAGATCGACCATCTCCACTGATCAGGTGATACTGCCTAAGAATATGTCTGGATCACAGATGGGACGGGGTTCCTAGGACAAAGCCACAACTCCATTGTCACACAATTGTAGGAACGAAGTTCATCTCATGAACTAGTGTACATCCATACTATTTCTTTGGTAGCATCCTTGGTAGCAATGTATCCGGCCTTTATCGTCTAGTATATCACGATATCTAGCTTGGAACACTTCCAACATACCGTCCCTCCACTGAGGGTAAAGATAATGCCTGTGACCGACATTCAGTCGTCCTTATCACCCTGGAACCTTTCCAGTGATTCTCCCCAGGATCGATTGATACCATCTCACTACAGCTAGTGAGAATCCTAACATCCAATTAGATATATCTCATTGATCCATAACCCAGGATTTAGGAGGTATGACCTTGATTCTAGGTGGAGAATCCTTGTGATAAGAGGAGATTGACCGAGCGTAGCATAGGAAACTCCTTCCCTATCAAGAGTATGTTATCCACGTATAATACGAGGATCATCACCATACTCCCTACTACCTTTTTGTATATACAATGTTCATCTACCATTTTGATGAAGTCAAACACTTTGACTACGACATCAAAACAGATGTTCCAACTCCGCGATGCCTACTTTAACTCATTAAAGAAACTTGCACACATTTCCGCTGCTCCCACTGTCTACGAAGACCTCTGGCTTTGTACTTATAGACGCTCTCATCTAAATCACTATTTAGAAAAGCAGTCATGAAAGCCAACCGCCAGAAATCGTAGTCATGGTATGTATCAATGACAAGTAGGATCTGGATGGACTTAAGCATAGTTTTGAAAGTCTCAACTTTTCCATGTACACCAAGTAATCTTCTTAAGATATACTTGCTCCTGATGGGGATTTAACCCTTCAGATAAAGCAACCAAAGTCCATACTTTGTTGGTGTATAAGGATTCCATCTCAGATCGCTTAGCTTCCAGCCATTCTCACAGAGTCACCACTCTTGATGGCCTGCTCGAAACTAGTTAGGTCATCATCTCATGATGCAATCCTCGCTCCCACTGTCATAGAGAAACTGAAGTACCTCTCATGTGGATGAGGAAACCTACTAGATCGGCTGAGAGGCCGAGGTTCATCGGAAGCTATTGAATCCTCCGGGTTTACCAAATCATCAGCTGTAGTTTGTATAGCTGGAACTGTTGGATATAGTGCCTGATCATTCGAAAATACTGCATCTTTAAACCGGCAATTTCCCTATCATTTGCACTCATCTAGAAGTGTTCGGCATTCATGTCGCACATATTAGCAAATCAGTCGTTAAATATCAGATTGCATGTGTTAGACTCTAAAACCGGCACTATAAAGGAAATTGACTGCATTTCATAGCATGGCATCATTCCTATATATCGCAACTTGTGTTTCGAAGTCTGTGCAGGACATTACAGAAGATCGGTCAAATTTACAAACGAAGACTGTTAAAAAGACGCCAACTCATGGATTTGGAATCTGGTATTTATCTAAGAAGCATTCAGTGGTTTAACATATCAGAAAGTACCATTTAAGACATCAGGAAGCAACTCTGAAAATATGAAGCCCCGATCCATCAAAGTGGCTGCGGAACCGCGGCCGGAGCCGCCTTGCGCCGCGGCGGCTTGTCCACATCAGCATCTCAAAGCTGCTTCATAATTCTCAGCTCAGCTCCTACATCTCATAAAACCACTACAAATTCCAGAAAGATCCTGAAGCTTCTGCCAGATCAGCAAGCCATTAGGTTCCTAACTAAACACCCAAGCTTCTTCAACAAGCTTCACTTAAACTCTATTAAGGATCTAGAACCTTCCCCCTAACCTCCTAGCTTAGGGTAGAAGCTAATCCCCTAACTAACTACTTCTAGAAGACTCTTCCTCTAACTAACTTTTGGAGGGAAAACCCAAATTTGAATTCCTAGACCTAGGGTTTGGAAAACCTATAAATAGACCCCTAAGCTCACTTGTTGAAGGCTAATCTTTAATCATTGATTAGTTGTTGAATCCTTAGTTGATCAATCCCTAATCTCTCCCATTCTTCATCTTCCCCAATTTCCACTCACAAGTCTAGTGACAAGGCTTGTGTCAAAACTCTAACCCTAATCCATCCAAAATCAAGAAACTTCAAGATTCTTTGAGTGCAAGCCAAGCAAGTCTTCAAGATCCTTTAGAAGCGGAACCGGTTTTCAACGGAGCACGAGATCGAAGCGATCCAAGACTCAAGAAGCCGAGCGATGCGAGATTCGACGAGCGAAGTTCCTACCTCTTGTAAATCTTGAGAGTTGTAACTACTTGTTGATGTAATAAAGGTGAATATTCATAAACTTTCTTATTTTCAATTCAAGCATTATGATTCATTTCGATTCTTGAATATGTACTTTGTGATGATGCTTGAATAAAACTCCGCTCGTGGAGGAATCAAAACAACTGTAAAATGATGATGTTGATGAATTGTTAAACGTTTTCTTAAGTCTTAAAACAATTGTAAATTCTTGAAAATCGATTGATCGATGATCTAGATCGATGCGAATGTGTTCTTGATTCCTTTCGCACTGTCTAGAGATCAACAATTGATCATTCGACTTTCAAGAAGCTATCTAGTGAATGTTATTCATCGAAAGGACAAAGGATAGGATGAGGAACCCTAATTCTTCGCAAGATCCTTGATCCTCGATGAATTCTACATCGATTTAGCATCAATTTGTTAATAGATAAGAAATCAAAATCTTGAATCTTCATCACATCTACAATTTACTCGATTCCTACGAGCTTTACTTCAAATCTTGAAACCCTAAAGTGATTGGAATTCTATCGAAACTCGATTCTCGATGTTTATCATTTTCTTGATTCTTGATTAGAATAGTGATACTTGAAACTCATCGATAAAAATCTTGAATCATGTTTTCTTTTCTTTTCTATTAAGTTTTCGATTCAAACAAATCAAAATACGAACAAATCGCACAATCCCTGTGGACGATCCGCACTCACTAACGCGCTACATCCGACACCGTAGTTGATTGCGGTCAAATAATTTTTTGATTGTGAATTCTATTTTCTAAACCGACACAATCGGAAATTAAGATCAATCAAATGGCGCCGTTGCTGGGGATCGCGCGCAAATTCGTTTTATATTGAAATTTGAATTGAAAGATTTATTCCATTGTACTTTTGTAATAAAAATTCGCGCAAAATCTAAACGATTTGTTGTGGTGTTTTGCAAGGAAAATCTGGAGCTGCTGTGTAATTGAAATTTTTTTGGAAATTTCCACAGAGCTGGAGGAATCAACAGCAAGCTGCTGTTGAAATTTGGTACAGTGAACAGTACCAACGGTCGCGCACCCGCGGTCTAAGCGCCTCTTTGCCGCGGTTCCGCGCATAGGTGAAGCCTTCGCAGTACAAAATTTTCACAGTAAGCTCTATCTTTCTTATCTCCTTCTCAAATCTGCTCCAAATAATATTTTGTGCTGGTTTCTTTGCAAAAATCGCAGCTCCGCGAAAAAATCAAAATTAAATTGTGCTTGTTTTGATTTTTGTGGTTGTTTGCATAATTAATACGGACATTAAGGGGCAAAGACCAAATCCAGATTAGGTGGGGAGTTCATTACCCTTCCTAAGCCCCGAAAACCGCAAAATTTGCATCCGGATTTACCCCAATTAACTAAAAAAATTCTAGAGATGACTCTAAGGACCGTCGCGCTCACTTAGGACAGAAGAAGGCCGTGGGTAATTCATTGCTTATCCGCGTTTCTCTTATGGTGTCTAAGGCAAGTGTGTTGAAGGGTAGTGGTTACTTAATTAGGCCCACTACTTACGTAGTGGAGAACCTTCCACTTACCTGGCACTTACCTGGCCACAGGAGAGACAAAGAGGAAGTGGAGGATTTATCATGCGTCTTGTCTTCTGGCAGTTAGGAGCGGTCTAGAGATCTGACCTAGGCGACCCCTAGAATTAGGGTTTTGTGTGTTGCATTTGTTGTGTTGCATCATTTTTTTAAAAAAAAAAATCCGTCCAATTTTCAAAACAAACACCGCATTCATTCATTCATTACCCCTAATTATAAAGCCACGCTGCCACTTGTACTAACCCTTTTTAGTACAATATAGGCTGGACACGGGATTCTAGTGCCCGTTTAGTCCGCGTACCCTTTATCGACTCTGAAGTCGGTATTTCTCCATTTACTTCTTCTTTACCCACCACCACACCTACATCGATGGATCCACCTCCATCGAATTTCTTTAACACTAATCTGCCGCCGTCCGTTGGTGCGCAGAATCCACCCCGCATCTCTCTCCAAGAGAGGTGCTATCCATTGCGAGGTCCTCTTTTGACCTGCTTATTCATTCCACCAGCCAACGGGGATAATTTTGAAATTAAACCCCAATACATCAACCTTTTACCCAAATTCCACAAACTCGAGACTGAGGACGCTTGCGTTTTCATTACCAAATTTGAAAACTTATGCGCATTGATGGGTACGTCACAACTTTCAGTGGATGCTATGCGTCTACGACTTCTTCCATTTACTTTGTGCGATATAGCCGAGAAGTGGCTATATAACACTACCGCACACTCTATTACGAATTGGGAAGAATTCGTCGCGGCATTCCTTAAAAAATTTTACCCAATGCAAAAGACAGCTCGAATCCGTAGCGAACTTAATCAATTTACCCAGCTCCCTACTGAACCATTCTCTAAATGCTTTGAACGTTTCAAGGATCTATTGGTTCAATGTCCTCATCACGGCATCCCGAGATAGGATCTTTGCCGAATCATTTATGAGGGCATTAACCCAAACATTAAACAGAACCTTGAAAACATTTGTCAAGGTACTTTTATTACTAAGGATGATGCGGAAGCATGGAAATTTTTAGAAGAGTTCGCTGAAAAATCACTACAGTGGGAGAGTGGAACCAAATCATTGAATAGGGGTGGCGTACACCAAATAGATGTGTCCATAGGTGTTCGAGCTGAGATGGCAGCAATGCAAAAGAAGCTCGACGCTATGGAACACAAATTTTCTGCAGCCTCCCTAAACCTAATGTCGCTCCCCAAAACTGTATGTGGCTGCTGTTCTGATCCATCTCACTTAACGGAAGAATGTCCATTAAACTCTGCGTTTCAAGGTCACGAGCATACAAATGCCGCATTTCAAAGACCTAGAAACGATCCATATTCTTCCACGTACAATCAGGGTTGGAGGAATCACCAGAATTTTGCTTGGAACCAACAACAATCTCAAAACACGGTTCCAAGCCAAAATAATTTTCAAAGGGCTCTTCCACCACAACAGCAACCACTTTAACTCACTCAGCACCCCTACCAGTCACAAAATTTCCACAACCAGGTCAACACTCCTGCACTGTCTAATCCTATGCAGTTGACCGGTTCTGACGAACTCTCTCAATTCACTCAAACCATGAAATCACTCTTGTCAAATTTCATAGAGGTTTCGGCTGAGGTTAGAACTTCCGTCAGTGAGATAAAGAAAAACTCAGCGTCCCAAGCTAAGAGTATCAGATCGATGGAAGCTGAAATCGCACGACTTAAAGCCGAAATGAGCGCGAGAGAAAAAGGGAAACTTCTGTCTCAACCCCTACCAAATCCTGGGCATTACAATGTAAATGACGTCACAACGTTGAGATCGGGAAGAGTGCTGAACAACCATGTCGGGGAAGGAATCGATGATATTGAAAATCCAATCAATAACACCCCGGCTGAGACCTTTCCTCACACACACACTTCTACTTCTGATCCTTGTTCTTCTACCCTACCGCCTTCTCGCGAGCCTATTCTCCATTTCCCACTAGGCTCGACACCTCAGTATAGCCCTTCTAGTTCTCCACAGACGATCCCCACTCCTTTTTTGGGATCACGTCTACCCCCTCTTCTTTCTCCTATGATGGACCCGGCGCTTATTGCGAAAGCTCCTTACCCGAATCGGTTAAGGGGTAATAGAACGAGTCCTCATATAGAGAAAATTATGGAAATGTTCAAACAGGTTAACATCAACATCCCTCTCCTAGATGCGATTCAACAAGTCCCTGCTTATGCGAAAATTCTTAAGGACTTGTGCACTAGGAAGAGGAAGACTCAAGTGCCGAAGAAGGTCTTCATGTCTAATAATATTAGCACTGCTTTTATCCCCCAGCTACCAAAGAAACAAAAAGACCCAGGATGTCCTACAATATCGATTTCTAATGGGGGTAAAAACATAAACCGTGTTCTTTTAGACCTTGGCGCAAGTGTTATCCTACTTCCATATTCTGTATATGAGCAATTAGGGATTGGAGAGCTGAAACCTGCTCACTGCACTCTCCAAATGGAAGACCGTTCAATCACCAAACCAAGGGGTGAACTAGAGGATGTGTTGATGAAGGTCGGGGAATTTTTTTTCCCTATAGACTTCATTGTACTCGACACACAGCCTGTAGCAAACCCCCGGGGCCAAATTTCGGTGATTCTGGGTCGTCCATTCCTTGCCACTTCCAACGCTGTTATAAACTGTAGAAATGGTTCAATGAACTTATCATTTGGAAATATGACCATTGAACTAAACATCTATAAAGTTGGAAGTCAGCCATCAGAACCCTCTGCTCATATTCTCGATGTGTGCTCTGTCCACGAGATCGCTCCCGATAGTTGCGGAGATGAGAAACTTTGCTTTACTGATCTTGACGACATTACCACATCTCTGTTTGATCTCACACATGATCTTAGTGAGGACACTTTTCCTACACTTGAGTCCTACACTCCTGACCTTTCTCCACCCGAGTCTGTATCTTTCACAAGCTCTGACCTTCTTTGTAATTCCAAAAATCACTCGATGATCCCTCCTTCTATCATTTCTCCGCCCGAATTAGATATCAAAATTTTACCTTCTCATCTTAAATATGCTTAGTTAGGTGAGAAGGAGTCTTTACCGGTTATCATATCTGCATCTCTAGCATCAGAGCAATAGAATGCAGTTTTATCGGTATTGAGATCTAACAAAGAGGCGTTTGGTTGGACTATGGCGGACATCAAAGGGATTAGTCCCTTGATTGTTGAACATCATATACATGTGATGGATGATGCCAGACCAACCCGAGAACCACAGAGACGGTTGAATCCCGTTATGAAGGAAGCAGTGATGAAAGAGATCGTCAAATGCCTTAATAGGGGTATTATATACCTAATCTCTGATAGCCAATGGGTGAGTCCTATACATGTCGTCCCTAAGAAATCCGGCATCACTGTTATTACCAATGAGGCAAATGAGTTGATTCAGACACGCGCTCAAACTGGGTGGCGTGTATGTATTGATTATAGAAAACTCAATGCCTCCACGAGTAAAGACCACTTTCCTCTACCATTCATTGATCAAATGCTGGAATGCTTAGCCGGACGAGAGTATTATTGTTTTATGGACGGATACTAAGGCTATAATCAGGTCCCCATCGCCAAAAAGGATCAAGATAAAACCACTTTTACTTGTCCTTTTGGTATCTTTGCTTACAGTAGCATGCCCTTTGGGTTTTGCAATGCTTCCGCTACCTTTCAGCGGTGTATGATGGGGATATTCTCTGATACGGTAGAGAATTTTCTGGAGATCTTTATGGACGATTTCTCGATTTTTGGAGACTCTTTTTCTGATTGCCTATCGAATCTTGACGCAGTTCTTACTCGTCGTAAAGAGAAGAACTTAACTTTGAACTGGGAAAAATGCCATTTCATGGTCCAAGAAGGAATTGTAGTTGGACATGTCATTTCACAAAAAGGCATTGAGGTTGACAGAGCTAAGATAGATGTCATTCAAAACCTCCCTCATCCCAAAAGCGTCAAAGATATTCGATCTTTCCTTGGCCATGCGGGGTTTTATATGAGATTTATTAAGGATTTTAGCAAAATTGCTAGACCTTTAACTCTTCTCCTGGCCAAGGATATGACCTTCCATTTTGACGCGGACTGTGAGACAGCTTTCGACTCACTTAAACACTCACTCACTTCAGCCCCCGTTCTATCGTCTCCAAATTGGGACTACCCCTTTGAGCTGATGTGTGACGCATCCGACTTTGCAGTAGGTGCAGTCTTAGGACATCACATCGAAAAGATGCTACACGTGATCTACTATGCAAGTAAGACCCTGAATGATGCACAAATCAATTATACGTCCACCGAAAAAGAACTTTTGGCGGTTGTATTTGCATTAGAAAAATTCAGGCCTTACTTAATTGGCTCACCTATAGTTGTGTACACTGACCATTCCGCCTTAAAACATCTTCTGGCGAAGAAAGATGCAAAAGGTCGGCTAATACGTTGGATCCTTCTGTTACAAGAATTTGATCTTGTTATCAAAGATAAGAAAGGATGTGAAAACGTGGTAGCCGACCATCTTTCACGCATCTCTTCTTCCCCTGTGACCCTGCCGATCAATGATTCGTTTCCTGATGAACAACTCTTGAGCGTATCCAATGAACCATGGTTCAGGGATATTGTGAACTATCTTGTCACGAGACTTATACCCAACGATTGGTCAAAAAAGGACAAATACCGTTTTCTATCCCAAGTAAAACACTTTTACTGGGATGATCCATGTTTATTTAAATATTGTCCTGATCAGATCATTCGCCGGTGTGTCCCGAAAGAAGAGTTCAAGAGTGTTCTTTCTTTTTGTCATGATCAGGCTTGCGGGGGTCACTTTGGTTCTAAAAAGACGGCGGAAAAGGTTTTGCAATGTGGATTTTATTGGCCGACCTTATTCAAGGACGCATTTGACTATTGCAAAACTTGCACACAATGTCAGTACACGGGTAGAATCTCCCGGAGAAATGAAATGCCTCAGCAACCCATTCTAGTTGTTGAATTATTCGATGTTTGGGGCATTGATTTTATGGGTCCCTTTCCCAACTCCTTTGGGAATTTGTACATACTGCTGGCTGGTGATTATGTCTCAAAGTGGGTTGAAACCATTCCATGTCGCACTAATGACAGGAAAGTTGTCATTAAGTTCTTGAAAGAGAATATCTTTTCGCGATTTGGACACCCACGCGCTATTATTAGTGATAATGGGACACATTTCTGCAACAGGTCTTTCGAGACTTTGATGCGGAAATACTCAATCAACCACCGACTTTCTACACCCTATCATCCCCAAACAAGCGGGCAGGCTGAGATCTCAAACAGACAGATCAAACTAATCCTGGAGAAGACTGTTGCTAAGAATAGAAAAGACTGGTCGACCAAACTGACGGATGCTCTTTGGGCATTCCGAACTGCATTTAAAACCGACCTAGGGATGTCTCCATATAGGATAGTGTTTGGGAAGGCATGTCATTTACCCGTCGAGATTGAGCATAAAGCATTGTGGGCTATTAAGGAAATAAATTTTGACCTAAACCAAGCTTGCAACTTTCGGAAGCTGCAACTTAATGAGCTAAGCGAACTCCGCGATGAAGCTTATGATAACGTTGTGATCATAAAGAATAGGACTAAAGTTTTTCACGATAAAAACATTTTGAGGAAAACATTTTCACAAGGTCAACAAGTCCTTCTTTATGATTCACGACTACACCTTCACGCGGGTAAGCTTCGATCTCGGTGGAAGGGACCTTTTGTTGTGCGGTCTGTATACCCGCACGGGGCAGTAGAAGTAGAAAATGTTAAAAACGGCATATTTTTCAAAGTGAATGGACATAGACTAAAGCCGTATTTTCCACTGACCCCACGGAGGAGCTCCTGTTCTTATAGGAGCCATTTTATTTGGATTAAAATTCCTCCGTCTCACCTTCATATCCTGCATATTACTTCATCATCTTTTTGAATGGAGGTGAGTGAAAAGAGTAAGTTTGGGGGAGATTCTTCACTTATATATTTTGCCCCCACTAATAAATTCCTCCAAGGCTTACAGGTTTTGTAGATATAACGGGTGGCAACAGTGAGGACACTGTTGAAAACAAGTTTGGGGGAGGTTTGTGCTTATTTTTGCATCATGTGCATATCATTTACATAAGCACAAAACATTTCTTTAAAAACTTATAAAAATTTTAAAAATTTCAAAATCCATAAAAATTTAAAATTTTCAAAATATAAAAATATTTTAATATTTAACATTTTTTGTACATAAATAAGATAATGAAAGATTAGATAGTGAAAAATTACATCCATGAGATTAGAAAAATTTAAGAAAACCAAGAAAATTAGAAGTTTTCTTATACGAACTAGTAATAAGTAGTTATGAGCCGTTGTCCCAAGGGTTAGTAAGATGAAGGACGTCACTAATCTGAGGATAAAAATAAGTCTGAAAAATAGTTTCTATTCTGGAAGCCAGACATTTTGAACGTTGATACCCTGCTATTCGCACTTACACACGTCTTAAAGCCTGGGATAGTAGAGGATACCTTGAAATGCTCTTGTCTTAAAGCCAAAAGTATGAAGGAAATAAAAAAATGAAGAAAATATAAAGTGGTGAGAAAAATGGACACTGGTTTTGTTATCACCAAGGTAGCAATAAAAAAATATAGCGATGGTGCCTTTTCACCTAGTGCCCTAAGGCCAACTGGTCTGGGAGTCACTGCTAAGCCTTAGGCGGTGCAAGACGAGAAAAATACACCAAGTAAGCAAGCACAGGAGTAATCGGTCGGTTAGTACCTCAAAAAGTATTAACGGTCGCATGAAAGTGTGTGAGCAATCTCATCTAAATATTCATTAATTAAAAAGTACTGAGGCTGATGGGCAAGAGTATGATAGCTTGAATTGAATTCTCCGGGTGTAGGGATGTCTTTACACACACGCAGGGTTATATGATCGATGTTTGGAAGAAAGATAGGAATGAAGAATAAGACGATATTTTATTGAGGGAGGACGTGATTTCTGACATCTTTTCATGACTATTAAGATAGGGCTTATGACAACCGAAAAGCTAGCTTAGTTGGAAACCCTAATTTTCGAAGCTTTTCTTTTACAATTCTTTTCTTTAAATGTAAATTTCATAATCTTCCTTTTATTATTGGATTTTGTGGGTGCAATCCGCTGAAAACCCTCAGGAGACAACACTCCTCCTACTAGGGACACCTAGAGGTTCAAAGGCTCGTTGTACGTGCTCAGTGCAATCGTGTTGCCTACGAAAGTGTGCTAGTTAGTTTTTCTCTTTCTCTATTTTCTCCTTCTTTTTAATAAAAAGTTCGCTCGAGACGATCGAAAATAAGTTTGGGGGAATTTGATCAGTCGAAAATACTGCATCTTTAAACCGGCAATTTCCCTATCATTTGCACTCATCTAGAAGTGTTCGGCATTCATATCGCAAATCAGTCGTTAAATATCAGATTGCATGTGTTAGACTCTAAAACCGGCACTATAAAGGAAATTGACTGCATTTCATAGCATGGCGTCATTCCTATATATCGCAACTTGTGTTTCGAAGTCTGTGCAGGACATTACAGAAGATCGGTCAAATTTACAAACGAAGACTGTTAAAAAGACGCCAACTCATGGATTTGGAATCTGGTATTGATCTAAGAAGTATTCAGAGATTTAACATATCAGAAAGTACCATTTAAGACATCAGGAAGCAACTCTAAAAATATGAAGCCCCAATCCATCAAAGTGGTCGCGGAACAGCGGTCGTAGCCGCCTTGCGCCGCGATTCCGCGACAGCTTGTCCACATCAGCATCTCAAAGTTGCTTCATAATTCTCAGCTCAGCTCCTACATCTCATAAAACTACTGCAAATTCGAGAAAGATCCTGAAGCTTCTGCCAGATCAGCAAGCCATTAGGTTCCTAACTAAACACCCAAGCTTCTTCAACAAGCTTCACTTAAACTCTATTAAGGATCTAGAACCTTCCCCCTAACCTCCTAGCTTAGGGTAGAAGCTAATCCCCTAACTAACTACTTCTAGAAGCCTCTTCCTCTAACTAACTTTTGGAGGGAAAACCCAAATTTGAATTCCTAGACCTAGGGTTTGGAAAACCTATAAATAGACCCCTAAGCTCACTTGTTGAAGGCTAATCTTTAATCATTGATTAGTTGTTGAATCCTTAGTTGATCAATCCCTAATCTCTCCCATTCTTCATCTTCCCCAATTTCCACCCAAAAGTCTAGTGACAAGGCTTGTGTCAAAACCCTAACCCTAATCCATCCAAAATCAAGAAACTTCAAGATTCTTTGAGTGCAAGCCAAGCAAGTCTTCAAGATCCTTTAGAAGCGGAATCGGTTTTCAACGGAGCACGAGATCGAAGCGATCCAAGACTCAAGAAGCCGAGCGATGCGAGATTCGACGAGCGAAGTTCCTACCTCTTGTAAATCTTGTGAGTTGTAACTACTTGTTGATGTAATAAAGGTGAAGATTCTTTAACTTTCTTATTTTCAATTCAAGCATTATGATTCATTTCGATTCTTGAATATGTACTTTGTGATGATGCTTGAATAAAACTCCGCTCGTGGAGGAATTGAAACAATTGTAAAATGATGATGTTGATGAATTGTTAAACGTTTTCTTAAGTCTTAAAACAATTGTAAATTCTTGAAAATCAATTGATCGATGATCTAGATCGATGCGAATGTGTTCTTGATTCCTTTCGCACGATCTAGAGATCAACAATTGATCATTCGACTTTCAAGAAGCTATCTAGTGAATGTTATACGTCGAAAGGACAAAGGATAGGTTGGGGAACCCTAATTCTTCGCAAGATCCTTGATTCTCGATGAATTCTACATCGATTTAGCATCAATTTGTTAATAGATAAGAAATAGAAATCTTGAATCTTCATCACATCTAGAATTTACTCGATTCCTATGAGCTTTACTTCAAATCTTGAAACCCTAAAGTGATTGGAATTCTATCGAAACTCGATCCTCGATGTTTATCATTTTCTTGATTCTTGATTAGAATAGTGATACTTGAAACTCATCGATAAAAATCTTGAATCATGTTTTCTTTTCTTTTCTATTAAGTTTTCGATTCAAACAAATCAAAATACGAACGAATCGCATAATCCCTGTGGACGATCCACACTCACTAACGCGCTACATCCGACACCGTAGTTGATTGCGGTCAAATAATTCTTTGATTGTGAATTCTATTTTCTAAACCGACACAATCGGAAATTAAGATCAATCAAATGGTGCCGTTGCCGGGGATCGCGCGCTAATTCGTTTTATATTGAAATTTGAATTGAAAGATTTATTCCATTGTAATTTTGTAATCAAAATTCGCGAAAAATCTAAACGATTTGTTGGGGTGTTTTGCAAGGAAAATCTGGAGCTGCTGTGTAATTGAAATTTTTTTTTTAGAAATTTCCAGAGGGATGGAGGAATCAACAGCAAGCTGCTGTTGAAATTTGGTACAGTGAACAGTTCCAACGGCCGCGCACCCGCGGTCTAAGCGCCTCTTTGCCGCGGTTCCGCGTGTAGGTGAAGCCTTCGCAGTACAAAATTTTCACAGTAAGCTCTATCTTTCTTATCTCCTTCTCAAATCTGCTCCAAATAATATTTTGTGCAGGTTTCTTTGCAAAAATCGCAGCGCCGCGCAAAAAGCAAAATTAAATTGTGCTTGTTTTGATTTTTGTGGTTGTTTGCATAATTAATACGGACATTAAGGGGCAAAGACAAAATCCAGATTAGGTGGGGAGTTCATTACCCTTCCTAAGCCCCGAAAACCACAAAATTTGCATCCGCATTTACCCCATTTAACTAAAAAAGATCTAGAGATGACTCTAAGGACCGTCGTGCTCACTTAGGACAGAAGAAGGCCATGGGTAATTCATTGCTTATCCGCGTTTCTCTTGTGGTGTCTAAGGCAAGTGTGTCGAAGGCTAGTGGTTACTTAATTAGGCCCACTACTTACGTAGTGGAGAACCTCCCACTTACCTGGCCACAGGAGAGACAAAGAGGCAGTGGAGGATTTATCCTGCGTCTTGTCTTTTGGCAGTTAGGAGCGGTCTAGAGATCTGACCTAGGCGACCCCTAGAATTAAGGTTTTGTGTGTTGCATTTGTTGTGTTGCATCATTTTTTCAAAAAAAAAATCCGTCCAATTTTCAAAACAAACAACGCATTCATTCATTCATTACCCCTAATTATAAAACCACGCTGCCACTTGTACTAACCCTTTTTAGTATAAGATAGGCTGGACACGGGATTCTAGTGCCCGTTTAGTCCGCGTACCCTTTATCGACTCCGAAGTCGGTATTTCTCCATTTACTTCTTCTTTACCCACCACCACACCCACATCGATGGATCCACATCCATCGAATTTCTTTAACATTAATCTGTCGCCGTCCGTTGGTGCACAGATTCCACCCCGCATCTCTCTCCAAGAGAGGTGCTATCCATTGCGAGGTCCTCTTTTGACCTGCTTATCCATTCCACCAGCCAACGGGGATAATTTTGAAATTAAACCCCAATACATCAACCTTTTACCGAAATTCCACGGACTCGAGACTGAGGACGCTTACGTTTTCATTACCAAATTTGAAAACGTATGCGCAATGATGGGTACGTCACAACTTTCAGTGAATGCTATGCGTCTACGACTTCTTCCATTTACTTTGTGCGATATAGCCGAGAAGTGGCTATATAACACTACCGCACACTCTATTACGAATTGGGAAGAATTCGTTGCGGCATTCCTTAAGAAATTTTACCCAATGCAAAAGACAGCTCGAATCCGTAGCGAACTGAATCAATTTACCCAGCTCCCTACTGAACCATTCTCTAAATGCTTTGAACGTTTCAAGGATCTATTGGTTCAATGTCCTCATCACGGCATCCCGAGATGGGATCTTTGCCGAATCATTTATGAGGGCATTAACCCAAACACTAAACAGAACCTTGAAAACATGTGTCAAGGTACTTTTATGACTAAAGATGATGGGGAAGCATGGAAATTTTTAGAAGAGTTCGCTGAAAAATCACTACAGTGGGAGAGTGGAACCCAATCATTGAATAGGGGTGGCGTACACCAAACAGATGTGTCTATAGGTGTTCGAGCTGAGATGGCAGCAATGCAAAAGAAGCTCGACGCTATGGAACACAAATTTTCTGCAGCCTCCCTAAACCCAATGTCGCTCCCCAAAACTGTATGTGGCTGTTGTTCTGATCCGTCTCACTTAACGGAAGAATGTCCATTAAACTCTGCGTTTCAAGGTCACGAGCATACAAATGCCGCATTTCAAAGACCTAGAAACGATCCATATTCTTCCACGTATAATCAGGGTTGGAGGAATCACCCGAATTTTGCTTGGAACCAACAACAATCTCAAAATACGGTTCCAAGCCAAAATAATTTTCAAAGGGCTCTTCCACCACAACATCAACCACTTCAACTCACTCAGCACCCCTACCAGTCACAAAATTTCCACAACCAGGTCAACACTCCTGCACAGTCTAATCCTATGAAGTTGACCGGTTCTGACGAACGCTCTCAATTCACTCAAACCATGAAATCACTCTTGTCAAATTTCATAGAGGTTTCGGCTGAGGTTAGAACTTCCATCAGTGAGATAAAGAAAAACTCAGCGTACCAAGCTGAGAGTATCAGATCGATGGAAGCTGAAATCGCACGACTTAAAGCCGAAATGAGTGCGAGAGAAAAAGGGAAACTTCCGTCTCAACCCTTACCAAATCCTGGGCATTACAATGTAAATGTCGTCACAACGTTGAGATCGGGAAGAGTGCTGAACAACCATGTCGGGGAAGGAATTGATGATATTGAAAATCCTATCAATAACACCCCGGCTGAGATCTTTCCTCACACACACACTTCTACTTGGTGTGTACGGATATTGTCAATAACATGTTTGGGGTTATGACTTTTACCAACCCCCTAGGACCGCCATGCGATGCTCATAGACGAACGGACCGGACTGTACGGATATTGTCACTGATAGGCTCGGTAGGGTGTCGGGATGAGTTCGCTCATCGATCTCCCTTTTGGTCAATACCTGGTAGCCCGTTTCGTACGGCTAGTACCTCTGACGTGCTAGTGGATAAATCCACAGCCAATGTATTGAAGAGTCTTTAGAGTCCTCCACAGACAGTTTCTCGAGTTTCGGGCGAAACGTTGTAGAGGCCGTATGATATATGGCAGGGTTCGATCATATACGTGCGGTAGTGCACGGATCATGATCGGAGGGATCATACTAGTGGGCTTTGGTTTAAGCCGGATCCTAGTATTAGATTTGTTGGATTACTTTAGTCTCATCGCATTCGCATTCAGTCGGAATGCGGATGCAGGTATGTATATACAGGTGAGGGGTGAAGGGGTTCCTACAGCACCACTATAAGTGTTTGGAGGCATCACACATGCCATATTTAAAATTTATATGGTGCTAGAGAAACAAACCTAAGGATCAAACTAGAAAAGCTAGGGTAACATAACTATTACACAAACACAAGTAGTAAAAGCTAGGGTTTTGAGAGTACAACCTTTGTAGCTCCCTACGCTAGACTCCTTGGCTACTTGAGGGTTGGAAAAAGGGTCACTTGAAATCCTCTAGGTCCACGATGATCCACCCGGAGTCCTCTTTGTCCAAGCTTGAAGCTCCACTAGATCAAAAGAAGAAATGGAAGCTAACACTCTACACTAAAGGGCAAGACTAGTGTAGAATAGTGATGTGGTTTGTTTTGTCACTTCAAAATCCTAACTTGATGACTCTTTTGCTCACAAGAGAAATCTAGAGAGCAAGAGAGAAAGGAGGAAGAAGATGATGGCCTGTAAAGAGCTCAAGATAATGATAAGCATATCAATAAAAAATGAGAAATGAAAATATATATATTTTCTCTTTCTCATTCTTAACCATAGTTATAAAATATCTAGATATTTAGTTTGGATAAAAAATGGACATAGAAATTAAATCATAGTTAAAGCAAAGGGTTAGTGCAAGAATAAAATATTAAACCATGATAACAATTTCCATTTCCATTTTTCTTTTCCAAAAAATAATATCCATATATTTATAAATGGTGTGAGTCTTATATTGCCACCATCCACTATATCAACAACCATGATAGAATTATGTATGCATGTATGTGTGCATGCACATCTATATGTGCATAATTGAGAATAAATGCATACATGCATGCATACAAGAAAAAGACAAGAAAGGGTTTAAAGTGAGAAACTAATGGTCAATGATAAATCAACACTTGATTTAGAAAACCGGTCATATCACATACGACCCGACCAAAAGCAAACCGGCCGATTAATATATGGTATCTCATACGCGCATTTTAACCGGGTCCACCCGCATATCTCATATGCGCACCACATCATTTCACCTGGACTAGGTAACTCCATTGTTGGACTCTAAGACTCGTCAATACGCCGGCAGTGGGTGATGATCATATCAAGCACCCCCAAGCTGCAAGCGGTCAGCTAAACGTAACGGCTACCCGGGTATTGAGCGATCAGAAGAAAACAAGCGAACCTGTCACAACTCCCGTCGAGCCAACCGGCAACACTACCGTACAGTCCGGTCTCTTCGTCAGATTTGCTACATATCGAGTCTAGGGATGGTAACGTAGACCCCAATAACTCAATAAGTCATGCCGATGAATGGTCTATAACAGATCGAGAAACTACTGATAACTCTTATCAGTAAATCTCAACAGCCCTGGCCAGGGACTTACTGATATAGCCAATCGAGCACAGCACAGCATCAACTCCCAATACTGGGAGAGACAAAGCCCCTCCTATCGCTCATCGCCTTCGTGTGTCTCGGGACTCTACCCAACGGCCACCTGTTTGCACGACTCAGTAGAGCCGTGGTAGGGTGGTAATCAAAGTACAGTGGGAGAACACACAAGACTCTATGACGATCTCGGGTCTACAGACTAACCTGTACCAGTGTTACCTTAGAACTGCTATCCGACGATAGATATAATCCCATATAGGAGTTCTCGGCGAATCCGTCCAGTGTACCCAGTCACCACTGAGCACCCGTATACGATCTCGATGTCAAACATCAATGACTGTGGGAACATCCATCGCCCATCATATGGGTCTAGTATCATATACGCTAGTCTACTCTGGTATACCAATGCCCCATCTCGATACACCTACGACTAGGGACTTTTCAGGATATGCTTATAAACTACAGATGTCCCACTAGTATGATCTCCATCATAATCACAGTAGTCAAGCCTATATCCTCAGGGCTTTATCAACATGTATGAATGAATAAAAACATGATCAAGTCAACATGTCAAATAAAGAAGAACCAGATAGCATACTATCATGCCGAGCAAGAATATACACTGAATATATATATATATATATACACACATGTATAAATACATCCACTATCATATAATGGCCTCTAGGGCATACATATATCCAACAATCTCCCACTTGCACTAAGGCCAGTTATTGGCGTATCTCATACCCAACATCTCAAAAAGTCGCTCATGCTGCGGCTGAGGGAGGGCCTTTGTGAATGGATCCGCGGCGTTATTCTTTGTGTCTACTCTCCTAATCACGATCTCGCGGCGATCTACAATCTCCCGTATCAAATGAAAGCGCCCCAGGATGTGTCTGGACCGCTGATGGAACCTGGGCTCCTTGGCTAACGCCATAGCCTCATTATTATCACAATACAATGGTATTGGATCAATAATGGTTGTACCTACTCCTAGCTCCGAGATGAACTTCTTCATCCAGACGGCTTCCTTGGCGGCATCATTCGCAGCAATGTACTCAGCCTCCATCGTAGAGTTTGCAACGGTATCCTGTTTGGAACTCTTCCAACTTGCCGCCCCTCCATTGAGGGTAAATACAAACCCGGAGATAGATTTGTTATCGTCCTTATCGCTCTGGAATCTCGAATCGGTAAAGGCCTCCATTTGGAGATCTCCATTACCATACACCAAGAACAATTCTTTAGTCCTTCGCAAGTACTTAAGAATGTTCTTCACAGTTATCCAGTGATTCTCCCCTGGGTTGGATTAATACCTTCTTACAACGCTAAGTGCATAAGCTACATCTGGGCATGTACATAACATCGCATACGTTATAGATCCTACTGCCGAAGAATAGGGTATAATGCTCATGCGATCTCTCTCTTCATCGGTCTTTGGGCAAGAGTCCTTAGAGAGAGTGACCCCATGGAAAGCGGGTAAGGCACCCCGCTTGGAGTCTTCCATACTAAACCTTTTTAGGATGGTGTTGATGTACCTGGTTTGGGACAATCCCAATAACCTCTTGGATCTATCCCTATAAATCCTAATGCCCAGAATATATGTGGCATCACCCAGGTCCTTCATGGAGAATCTTAGTGATAAGAAAGATTTGACCGACTGCAGCATAGGAAATTCATTTCCTATCAGAAGAATGTCATCCACATACAATACGAGGAATGTGACAGCTCTCCCTACAGCCTTCTTATAAACACAAGGTTCATCTGGATTTTTGATGAAATCAAACTCTTTGATAACATCATCGAAACAGATGTTCCAACTCCGTGATGCTTGCTTTAACCCATAGATGGATTTAAGCAGTCTACATGCTTTCCCGCTGCTCCCACTGTCAATGAAGCCCTCTGGCTGATCCATATAAACGCATTCTTCTAAATCTCCATTTAGAAATGCCGTTTTAACGTCCATCTGCCAGATTTCATAGTCGTAGTGAGCAGCTATAGCAAGTAGGATTCGAATGGATTTAAGCATGGCTACGGGAGAAAATGTTTCGTCATAGTCCAAACCTGGTCTTTGACGAAAACCCTTTGCCACAAGTCTTGCCTTATAGGTTTCTACCTGCCCATCTACACCAATCTTTCTTTTAAAGATCCATTTACACCCCACAGGTTTTACCCCAGGGGATACAACATCCAAAGTCCATACTTTGTTGGTGTACATAGACTCCATTTCGGATCTCATGGCAACCAGCCACTTCACAGAGTCTCCACTTGTGATAGCTTGTTGAAAGCGGTAGGGTCATCATCCTCCATGATGCAGTCTTCTCTGTCACCATCAATGAGGAAACCGTAGTACCTCTCCGGTGGGAGAGAAGTCCTACCAGACCTACGGAGTGGCCGAGGTTCCTCAGTTTCTGTTGCAACAGTCGGTTCAACCAAGTCGTTGTTTGTTGTTTGTGTCTCTAGAACCTCTTCTAGATCCACCACATTGCCATCAGTTTCATTTGTGAAAAAATCTTTTTCCAAGAATGTGGCATACTGAGAAACAAACACCTTTTGTTCCTCCTCATGGTAGAATAGATATCCATATGAATTCTTTGGATATCCCACAAAATTACACTTGACCGACCGTGTCTCGAGTTTGTCCGGATTCTGCTTTTAACATAGGCCGGGCAACCCCAAATCTTAATTCTTTTAAGAGATGGTCTCTTCCCATGCCATATCTCATATGATGTGGTAGACACGGTTTTGGTTGGGACCCTGTTCAGTAGAAACGCTGCAGTTTCCAATGCATGCCCCCAAAATGAGACGGGTAACTCAGCATCACTCATCATGGAACAGACCATATCTAATAGGGTCCGATTCCGTCGTTCTGACACACCGTTGTGCTGTGGTGTGTAAGGAGGAGTGAGCTGAGAGAGAATCCCATTCTCTTTTAGGAAGTTTGCAAACTCAGTACTGAGGTACTCCCCACCTCGATCCGATCGAAGCATTTTGATGCTCAAGCCGGTTTGTTTTTCTACTTCTTGTTTATATTCAGTGAATTTCTCGAAAGCTTCGGATTTGTGCTTTAACAAAATTACATGACCGAATCTTGAGAAATCAACAATGAAAGTAATGAAGTATGAAAAACCGCCTCTAGCCTTTGTAGACATTGGCCCACATACATCACTATGTATGAGGCCTAAGAGCTCAGTAGCTCTTTCTCCGTGTCCAGTAAACAGAGTTTTGGTCATTTTACCCTTGATACAAGACTGGCAAGTCGCATAAGATTTATAATCAAAAGGGTTTAAATATCCATCTTTGTGTAACTTGTTTAGTCTTGTTTCGTTAATATGACCAAGTCTACAGTGGAAAAGAAAAGCTTCATTTATTTCTGAAAGTTTTCTTTTATTAGTGTGTTGTATGCTGAAAACTGTGTGTTGATTTAGGACGTATATCCCGTTATTAAGCGTACCATACCCAACCAACATTTGATTCTGGTGAATGTTCATAACATTGTTCTGCAATACAAAACTATATCCTTCATTGTCTAACAAAGAAACGGATATTATATTACAAAGCATACTAGGTACAAAATAACAAGGGTTCAAAACCAATATACACCCAGACGGCATACCCAAATGATACTCTCCCACTGCAACTGTATGTACATTCGAACCATTTCCAACGCGGAGAGTATGGTCACCTGTCTTCAAAACCTTGCTATTTCTCAGCCCCTGCATAGAATTGCAAATGTGAGATCCTGAACCGGTATTTAATACCCAGGAAGCAGAGTTTATTGAAAAACAGTTTTTTGTCACAAACACACCTGAAGCGGAAGCATCCACATGCTTCTTCTTGAGATCTAAGTACTCCGTGCAGTTGCGCTTCCAATGTCCTGTTTTGTGGCAGTGATAACATTCCCCTTTCCCCGATTCTCCAGCTTTGGACTTGTCCTTCCCCTTAACCTTTTTAACTCCACCCCTAGGATTGGTGGCTTCTTCTTTATCTTTCCCTTGGCCTTAGCCTTTGGGCGACAAGAGGAAGATTTCCCAACACTCAAAACGGGAGTTTTCACCGATTTCAGTGTGCTCTCTGCACTCCTTAACATGTTAAGGAGTTCAGGTAGTTCCTTCTCTATATTGTGCATGTTGAAATTAACTATAAATTGAGCAAAGGTGGAGGGGAGGGACTGCAGAATAATATCCGTATATTGTTCATTGTCCATCGTCCATCGTCCATCCAAGGTCCTCAAGCTCTTCTATGAGAGCTATCATCTTCAGAACATGGTCTCCAACTGGTGTGCCAGGGGCCATTCGCATCTGAAACAGTTTTCTTGATGCTTCGTATCGTAATACACGGGATTGCTCTCCATACAACTCCTTTGTATGGAGGAATATGGCGTGAACGTCCATATTCTCGTGCTGCTTTTGATGTGTATTATCCATCGATGCAAGCGCGAGGCATTTGGCCGTGGCACAGTCAGCGTCCCATGTCTTGCAGACTTCAATATCCGCAACTAAGGATTTTGGACCTGGGACGGGCGGGGCTGGAGCCGTGAGGACATATGATAACTTATCATAAGTCAAGGCAATGTTAAGATTCCTCAGCCAGTCTTTATAATTGGTCCCATTCAGTTTATTTTTATCTAGTAGAAGCTTGAGTCCTGTCATTGGTATCTGCCATTAAGAGAGAGAAAAGAATACACTCAGCGAAAGCTCTTGCAAAGATCAGATTGGTTATTATCTTATCTAATCGATGTCTCCCACTGCTTTAATCAAGTTTTTCTTTCAAACCTTAAAAAGAAAACTAGCCAGGATTAATTACAGTCTACAACTTCGCTAACCGTTCAGCCAGGCCAGTGTCGGTACTTGAGGGAGGTTCCCGGTGCTTTCGCACAGACCTAATTAATATAAACCTCGTCTTCCCAGAGGCGTAGCCCCGTTAACACCTTTCTAGACACCTGATGAGTTAGCTAATTGTAAACTGTAAGATTCTCCTAGAAGCAACTATTTCCCACAGTGGGATCGGGATCCAACCATCATATGGAAGGTATGCAATCTCATTGCAAATTTCAACTATTGAAATTCCCGGTGTGGTTTTTACCCGTAGTACCCATGACCTTAACTATGGTCAACAAATCATAAGCACCAGTCAAGTTCTACCCGTCATTTCTTGATTAATTAGACCCACTAACATGACCCTTAACTATGGTCAACAAAGTCGTATGAATGTCCTAATTAATATGCATCATATGGAGTGTAGGAAGACGTCACTTAGCTACCGTACACTACGCCTTAACTATAGTCAACAAACGTAGCACGACTACTAAGTACTCTACTTCCTAAAATGACGGAGGGTTGCGGATGATTTTTGAGAAAATCTTTAACGCTTTGAACTTGATATCGTCGTAGAATCAAATGCTTTTCAAAAGGAGTGGCTTGAGCTCCGCAGTTTTGAAATGTAGCTTTTTCATAAAGAACCGAGTGGTTTTCAAATCCGATTCTACAACATCTTTTTAGGTTTATTTTCATTACATTAATCATATTAATGTAGCCCCATCATTTAAGTCCTTATGCCAACCACAGAAAAGAAACGAAAATACAACGTACGCTTATGCCATCCGCATTCGCCGCAATGTTCCGTTATGCACCGTTAGGTTACTTAACTAACGGCATACAGGGACGGGACTAACGCGGGTGTAAAACATAAGCAATGTCTACTATATATCTCATTTATAATATAACATTCGTCTCAGATATCACATCACAGTATACAGGCAGCAAAAACACAGATATGATAATATAGGATATAGTAGGACGTCCGTATTTAGTATTTAGCCAACAATAGAAAATACGGATTCCATAGTCGCGATGAATAGCCAAGCCCACACCCCTAGACCCTTACGAGAGCGGCAAGCGACCCTACCAATTCTGGAGTTTAGGAGACCCGGTCTCGACTCCTCGAGATGGCCTCCCTCTGATCCCCAGAACCCGGTCACTTATGGTCCCCTCCTTGGGTCTATCCTAATGCGGAAAAGTAAATAATATACAACACTGGTGACATCAACCTCAACCCGGAAGTGCCCCAAATAAAAGAATATTACATTACATTTGAATTTTACATGAATGAAAAGAAAACTCTCATCTCACATCAAACCCCTCCCGGCTATTCAATCACGACAATCCTACATGTCAAATCTCAGCAATACATAATATCACATATCATCAACGTAAGTAAGTATGCGTACCCCGATTTCCGTTGATGTACAGCAACGAAACCGGCGATACACCACATACTATACTTACGGTCACAGAGAAATAAAATGAAAAACTACAAAAATTGGAATCGTAACCGTCTTTAGTCAACACAAACCCGGAATATCACATATACAAGATTTCATGCCTAACAATGTAACGCTTGCATTTCGGTCTCATCCATGAAAACACCTTTTCAAAACAAGCCGGATAATTCAACAAGATTTCCGATTGTTGCCGAGACCGAACTGCTAGATTTACACGCAACAAATAAATTTGTAGATTCCAATTTTTGTATCAAATATTAACAAACTAGGCGACGTTAAAACATTCGATCGAACGATTGAACACCCAAAGACTGCTCAGAAAGCTCAACACCTGAGCAGATTCAAAAAATACCAGTAACAACACAAAATACATACGAGCCTGCACAAGAAAATAAGGCCCATGAATCACCTACTGCACCGCGGAACCGCCGCGGAAAGGCCACTATGGCAGCGGTTCCGCGGTTGTACGGTCGATTCAGGGCATCGTACTTATTGTGGGCCCATAAAATACCCTGCTGAATTTTTTAAGCATTTTTAATTTGAAAAAATCCAGGTTTTGAAAAAATTTCCGGAGAGCGCCCTTCGGGCGTCGATTTTCGTTCGTTCGAGGTTTTTAACGTCTACTAGGTTACCCTAAGGCTCTAGCTTGGCTCTGATACCATGAAGGGTTCCTACAGCACCACTACAAGTGTTTAGAGGCATCACACATGCCATATTTAAAATTTATATGGTGCTAGAGAAACAAACCTAAGGATCAAACTAGAAAAGCTAGGGTAACATAACTATTACACAAACACAAGTAGTAAAAGCTAGGGTTTTGTGAGTACAACCTTTGTAGCTCTCTATGCTAGACTCCTTGGCTATTTGAGGGTTAGAAAAAGGCTCACTTGAAATCCTCTAGGTCCACGACGATCCACCCGGAGTCCTCTTTGTCCAAGCTTGAAGCTCCACTAGATCAAGAGAAGAAATGGTAGCTAACACTCTACACTAAAGGGCAAGACTAATGTAGAATGGTGATGTGGTTTGTTTTCTCACTTCAAAATCCTAACTTGATGACTCTTTTGCTCACAAGAGAAAGCTAGAGAGCAAGAGAGAAAGGAGGAAGAAGATGATGGCTTGTAAAGAGCTCAAGAGAATGAAAAGCATATCAATAAAAATGAGAAATGAAAATATATATATTTTCTCTTTCTCATTCTTAACCATAGTTATAAAATATCTAGATATTTATTTTGGATCAAAAATGGACATAGAAATTAAATCATGGTTAAAGCAATGGGTTAGTGCAAGAATAAAATATTAAACCATGATAACAATTTCCATTTCCATTTTTCTTTTCCAAAAAATAATATCCATATATTTATAAATGGTGTAAGTCTTATATTGCCACCATCCACTATATCTACAACCATGATAGAATTATTTATGCATGTATGTGTGCATGCACATCCATATGTGCATAATTGAGAATAAAAGCATACATGCATGCATACATGAAAAAGACAAGAAAGGGTTTAAAGTGAGAAACTAATGGTCAATGATAAATCAACACTTAATTTAGCAAACCGGTCATATCACATACGACCCGACCAAAAGCAAACCGTCCGATTAATATACGGTATCTTATACGCGCATTTTAACCGGGTCCACGCGCATATCTCATAAGCGCACCACATCGTTTCACCTAGACTAGGTAACTCCATTGTGGGACTCTAAGACTCATCAATACGCCGGCAAGTAGTGATGATCATATCAAGCACCCCCAACCTGCAAGCGGTCAGCTAAACGTAACGGCCATACGGGTCTTGAGCGATCAGAAGAAAACAAGCGAACCTGTCATAACTCCCGTCGAGCCAACCGGCAACACTACTGTACAGTCCGGTCTCTTCGTCAGATATGCTGCATATCGAGTCTAGGGATGGTAACGTCGACCCCAATAACTCAATAAGTCATGCTGATGAATGGTCTATAACAGATCGAGAAACTACTGATAACTTTTATCAGTAAATCTCAACATCCCTGGCCAGGGACTTACTGATATAGCCAATCGAGCACAGCACAGCATCAACTCCCAATACCGGGAGAGACGAAACCCCTCCTATCGCTCATTGCCTTCGTGTGTCTCGGGACAGTACCCAACGGCCACCTGTTTGCACGACTCAGTAGAGCCGTGGTAGGGTGGTAATCAAAGTACAGTGGGAGAACACACAAGGCTCTATAACGATCTCGGGTTTACAGACTAACCTGTACCAGTGTCACCTGAGAACTGCTATCCGACGATAGATATAATTCTATATAGGAGTTCTCGGCGAGTCCGTCCAGTGTACCCAGTCACCACTGAACACCCGTATATGATCTCGATGTCAAACATCAATGAATGTGGGAACATCCATCGCCCTTCATATGGGTCTAGTATCATATACGCTAGTCTACTCTGGTCTATCGATACCCCGTCTCGATATACCTACGACTAGGGACTTTTCAGGATATGATTATAAACTACAGATGTCCCACTAGTATGATCTCCATCATAATCACTGTAGTCAAGCCTATATTCTCAGAGCTTTATCAACATGTATGAATGAATAAAAACATGATCAAGTCAACATGTCAAATAAAGAAGAACCAGATAGCATACTATCATGTCGAGCAAGAATGTACACTGAATATATATATATATATATACACATGTATAAATACATCCACTATCATACAATGGCCTCTAGGGCATACATATATCCAACAATCTCCCACTTGCACTAAGGCCAGTTATTGGCGTATCTCATACCCAACATCTCAAAAAGTCGCTCATGTTGCGGATGAGGGAGGGCCTTGGTGAGTGGATCCGCGGCGTTATTCTTTGTGTCTACTCTCCTAATCTCGATCCCGCGGCGTTATTCTTTAATTTCCAAACCTAACCTAAACCTAGCAAGATTCTAATCCTAGTCTAAATCAACTTAGTTTTTAGTGATAATTAAAACCAACACCATTTGGAATTAACTCGTTAGAACAATTAGGAAATACACAACATCCCTGTGGACCGACCCGTACTCACCGGCTAGATACCAAGCGACGCCGTTCTTGATTGCGGTAAAAAATATTTTTATCACAACTTCCATCATTCAATCAGGCAGCCATGCATGAGGGAGATGAGGAAACAATGAAGAGGATGAAGAATGCAAGAATGAGCCAAGGGTCAAATGAACCCCTCACCTCTCTCCCTCTCTCCCCCATACCTAATTCTTTAACCTTTTCTTTTCTTTTCCTTTTTCTATTCTTCTCTTTTCTTTTAAAACAAAAAACAAAAACAAATGCAACCCATATATATATAAAGAAAAACAAAATGTCATGATTCAAAAATGAAACAAGGGTGTAACATGATATGGTGCATGTCATGTGCACAAATCAAGCTTAATATACGATTAGTGATATTAAATCGAGATTAGCATTCAAATAGAATATAATTAATCATAACGAATTTATAATTTTCTTAAATCACATAAATTCTTCCAAAAATCACCATTCAATTTAACTTCCCAATATTTCCCAAATTATCGGTATTTAATTATACCACATCATTAAAATATTCATGATATTTATTAATTTAATTATATAAATTCCTAAAAATAATAATTTATTTTTCTGAAATGTTACACTATTCCCCCCTTAAATAAATTTTGTTCCCGAATTTAAATTTAAACCCCTCGAATACTAAAATATTTCCGTAAAATGATCAAGTCGTCGGGGCTCTGAAATTATAAATACATAAAACACATCGTAGCGCAATGCATGCGCATGAAAAACGGGTATATAAACCAAAATCAAAACTCCGTCAAGCATCACACAATCATCGAAGTTATGGTGAAGACACCAATGTCAAAGTCCAATACGAAAACCAACATGATATACATCAAAACTATACATGTACACATCGTTGTAAATTCGTCAAAACATCTGAAGAAATGCATGCCAAACATTTTCAAGTCGTCGTGCGATGCGCGTATCACGGCACAGTGGCGGACGTCTATTGTAAGAAAATAACTATATATATATACACACCCTTTGTTTAACATACACGTCCCGCCGTTTTGAAAAATAATTTAAAAGGGTTTCCTTTGTTAAATGTTTCGTGTCATCTCGGACACGTAGGGAAATACTGAGACTATAGCTCCTTTTTGGGAATCGCTTCGGTAACCATCGATGCATGCGAAAGCATATTCAGGTACTGTCCTCTGACTAGTCCTGCTCAACCACCGTACAAATAGTAAATATCATAAAACATACCGCTCAAGAGAAATAGTACTCAAAATGTGTATAAGAATGCCACATGCGTCTGGGGCGCACGGAAATCGAAATCCATGAATGTTCCATACATGTGCACAGAAACAAAATCTAAGTGCAACGGGTGTGCACGAAAACACCTGTCAATGGCAACGGTGTTCCTGACAACAATATCAGGTGCATCTGATATGCATGAAGAATCCCGATTTATTGCATCTAGTGTGCACCAAAATCGCATCTAGCGCGTCAAGTATGCGCAAAATCCAATTCAAGTGCACAAGGTGTACGAAAACAATATCGAATATCACAATCGAAATCGACGGTATACAACAAAGCTCAATCCAAATAAGGTATACTGTGGTATATAATTTCACAACCATGTGCATCAGCGTGCACAAAATCGAATCAAAATACTAAAAGTGAGTGAAAACTATGCCGAAAGAACAAGTCAAATCACATGCATACCATAGGCATGAAATCAAAATCAATATCTTGAATGATATCAAATCGAAGTCATGTGCAACTGTGGTGCACAAAATCTCATTCATGTAAATAAATCGCCCAAAATACCGAAATCCAAGACGAAAGAAATAGTCCCGCTCTGGCACATCCTCTAAAGATCTCTGGCCAACTGTCATGGTCACTCATAATTTGTCTCGTCGACGATGCCGAACTTTGGCCTACTGGGTGTTCATAGTACGACTAATCCTGGGTCCAAGTATTCTCATTTAATATTTCCAGAAAGATATTGTCGGGGTTTCTCCAATTCTCGTTTCTGCTGAACTGCCCGGAAGTCATCATCCTTTACTAAATCTATTTCATGTTCCGGAACGGCTGCATACTCATCGCGACTCCTTCTAAAAGATATATCCATATTCAACGCCTCTGCTTGCGTATCACATCTCTGATGTCAACGGAGTGGAACGTCATCTCGTCAAAATCTCGTACGAATCTCTTACTCGACTTCTCTCTAATGTCGACTGATTCGGACTCGTCTCTTCGTAGCTGTATGGACTGCGCTCCAACGGCTATACTCATATCTGGAGTCTCCCAAGTAAAGTATCCCATCACATGGTATCCGGACGACGTCGAACTTTTCGATCGATTCGTCAAAGTCTCATAATTTCCCGAGAGCTCAACACTCGAGCACAGTTTAATAATATCCAGTACATGCCACAGTACCTGTGGACCAGCCGTAGAAGGGCAAACCCAAGCCTCATTAATGGCACCGCGGAACTGTAAGGTTCCTAGGCACTAGAACAAGGTTCTACAAAGCATCAAACATGCCGTATTAAAAATTTCCTAGTGCCAAACAAGCTAAGGATCTTTACTAGAGAATTACGGTTAGAAACAACAAGTAAACTCTTTACTACTAACTGATTAGGGATTACAACCTTTGTAGTCCTATCCTTCACTTCTAAAGCTCCGAGTTGAGGTCCCTTCGCTGCGATCATCATGCTCCCGGACTCTAGAGAGGCTCCATAGGGTGAATGAGGCATCCTTGCTTGTAGTCTTCACAATCCAAGATGTTCTACCTTGAGGAATCACAAACCAAAGTTATCTCTTCACTAATTATGGATTAGTGAAGTAACACACTAATCTATATGGCTAGTATAGAATAGGATGATGAAGTACGAATTTTGCTCACTTTAGTATTTTAATTCTCACTATTTTTCATCACATGAAGAAAATCAAGAGAGCAAAATCAATGAAGAAGAAGAAGAAGCTCAAGTGATAATGAATTGTGATGAGGTTAGAAATGCAACCTAGGGTGAGTGTATGTCTCACTAAATCTTGTAGAGACTAAACCATAGGTTAATTGATAAGGGTTAGATTAATAAATATCTCAGGTAAAACAAAAATGGTAGACTTTGTCAATGCATCCACAAGCTTCCAAAAGCTTCATGCATTTGTCCAAAATCCATCTCATTTTTGAATTACCTTAAATAAATATAAACCCACAATTATCAATAGCATGGTGTATGTCTCATACACCCTATTTGCATGTATAACCCAACATGTCATAATAATATATATCACATATATATATAATTTGTGACATAAGAAAAGAATACATTAAACATATATCACATGTGTGTTAAATGTATCCAAATGTGAGAAAATGAAATACTTAAGTCAGCATATATTAGTTAAAGTAATTTAATATATCTAATATATAATTCTACATTAAATTATTAAATCAACACTTGATTTAATAATTCGTCTATATTACATATAACCGACTAATATAATATGTATCATTTTATCGAATCAATACTTGATCCGATAACTCGGCTATATCACATATAACCGGCCGATATAACATATCACGAGAATAGAATACGGTATCACATATCGTATTAATCTCGGTCCCGTACATATCACATATGTGCTCCTACTCCGTTTCTCCTGAGCCCGGAAACCTCTATGTAGGACTTTAAAGACTGGTCAATACGCCAGCAGTAGGTGAAGATCATATCAAACACTCACAAGCCGCAAGCAGTCAGCTAAACGTAACGGCCACCCGGGTATTGATCGATCAAAAGATCAACAAGCAAGCCTGTACATACTCCTGTGAATCCAATCAGTAACATTACCGTACAATCCGGTCTCTTCATTTGATATGTCGCATATCCAGTTTATGGGTGGTAAATGTCAAACCCCAGTAACCGATAAGTCATGTCTATGTGAGGCTCATAACGGGTCAAGAAACTACTGATAACACTTACCAGTAGATCTCCATATCAGCCCTGGCCAGGGACTTCCAGTTATAGCCAATCGAACACAGCGCAACATCAACCAGAAATACTGGGAGAGACGAAACCCTTCCTATCGCTCATTGCCTCCATGTGATTCGGGATTGTACCCAAAAGCCACCATTTTGCACGTTCTCATGAATGTGGTAAGGTGGAAATCAAAGCACAGTGGGAATCACACAAGACTCTATGACGATCTCGGGTCTACAGACTAACCTGTACCAGTGTCACCAGAGAAATGCTATCTGACGATAGGTATAATACCAGTTAGGAGTTCTTAGCTAGTCCGTTCAGTGTACCCAGTCTCCACTGAGCACCCGCACACTATCTTTGATTTCAAACACCGATAATTATGGGATTATCCATCGCCCATCATATGGGTCAAGATGCGTATACGCTAGTCTATTCTGGAGTATCGATACCCTGTCTCGATACACCTTCGACTAGGAAAAGTTATAGGATGTACTCTTTGGACTACCCTGGCCCCACTAGTATGATCTGCATCATAGTCTTAGTAGTCGAGTACATATCCTAAGGGCTTTATCAACATGTGAGAGCAAGACAGTAAACCAATACAAGTCAACATGTTAAGACAAAGTGAAACCAGATAGCATACTATCATATCGAGCAAGAAAGTCCTCTCTATATATATCCAAGCATCCACTACGATATACATCATATGTACAACAATGGCTTCTAGGACATATACATAACTAACAATCTCCAACTTGCACTAAGGCCAGCTGTTGTTGTATCTCATACCCAACATCCCGAAGAGTCTCTCAAAATGTATCTGGGGTATGGCCTTCGTGAGTGGATCCGCAGTGTTGTCCTTCGTGTCAACTCTCCCGACCTCGATCTCTCGGCGATCAACTATCTCCTGGATCAGGTGATTCCGCCTCAGAATATGACTAGATCTCTGATGGGACCTGGGTTACTTGGCTAAATCCACAGCTCCATTGTTATCACAATACAAAGGTATTGGATGCTCAATGGACGGAACCACATCAAGTTCCGTGATGAACTTCTTCATCCAGACAGCCTCTTTGGCAGCATCGTTGGCAGCGATGTATTCAGCCTCCATCGTCGAGTTTGCCACGGTTTCTTGCTTGTAACTCTTCCAACAAATTGCCCCTCCATTTAGGGTAAAGATAAATCCCGAGTGCGACTTAGAGTCGTCCTTATCACTGTAACACTTTGAATTTTCGTTTAGGTAATTTTTCGATAATCGGTAAAATAAACAGTATTTTTCGTAAAAGGTCAAAATAATTATTTTTCAATATAGGCCTAATTATATAAAATTTAGATAAGATATTGCTAGAAATTGGTCACTAAATTGTCACTAAAAAATTTCTAGTCATTTAAATTCTTTTCCTTAATTAATTATTTTTAATATTATTTTAAGCTTTTAAAAATACATTAAATTAGTGATAAATACAAATTTAAATATGTAAATTACATACTTAGGAACCATTATAAACTAAAACCTAGTGTTAACAAAAATTGTATCAAGACTTTCCAAGATTGTAGTTCTATGGTTTAAAAAAAATCAAAATGAAATTAAAATGAAAATTTAATAAGAAAATGATGTGATATGCATTTAATGCCTTGAAAGAGACTTTCTTCCTAGAAAATTCTACACAATTCCCTCATAACTCACCCCTCATCCCTCAGGCCGAAACCTTGCTGCTGCTGCTCCCCAAATTTTTCCCCTCTCTCTTGCTTCAAAATTCTATTAAAAATCCACCGAAATCCACAATTTTCTTCACAAATTCAACACAAATCCCTATTCTATCTCATCTCAAGCCCAAATTGGTTTACAACATGGAGAAAAGAGGTAAATTTGGAGGCTAAGTGCAATAGGTTCAAAACTTGTGAGGTGAAAATTCTAATCTAATTGTTAAATTGTAGTTAAACATGCTAATTTGGAATTTTAAAGTGTTAATTTCATAGTAATTGCTTGTTTTTGAAATTCAAGAAAAGGGTTGCTTTTGTAATTAGGGTTTGAAACATTGTTAATAGATTAAATTAGCTGTAGTGGCTATCTAGTGGGGTAGTTGGGTTGATTATGCTAGATTGTGATCGCTATATCGTTAATTCGCGATGTTTGTAACGAAATTGAATTGTTAATGCTTACTAGGTTTTTCATAAAATTAGAAGGTGATTTAATTGTGATATCTTGACGATACTATTAGCATCTCCTATGACTTTTAGGGTGTGCGAATGCAGAATTTGGTTTAATCGGGTTTTAGTTTTGACGGTTGCTCCGAAACGACGATTTTAGTTAAGGTTTTAGTGGTTTTCGTGTGTGTTCCGCGCGTTTAGTGCACGTTGTGCCTAACTTGTCGACGTTGATATTTTCATATTGTGACTTGCGTCGTTTCATGATGTGTAATCTTATGTTGTGTGTTATGCAATTTTAGGATCGGCTGCGGAAACATCGGACGTGGCGCTCAAAGGCAAAGCGGTGGTTGGATCAGTTTAGCGAGGCGTCCGAGTGAGTATATGTATACATCTATGGGGAAATCTTTTGGATGGAGCGAGGCTTCCCATAGTTAGGATCACTTTATTACTTGCACACTATATCCATAGTTAGTTAGTTAACCATCTCATTCATACATATATCTTTCTAGTTGTCCGTCTGTTGGCATTGCATGGTTATCTATATACCTATGTGTGATATCACCTCTTAGGACACTTACACCATTACCATTGGCTCATGTTGCACGCGCACTATTCATGTGAACACACACGCCTTTGGTAATTGCCATGCCACGAGCACTGTAGAACCTGCCTAGTTCAGTATCAAACACCTGCATCATACATGATACATTAAATTGCATAGCACGTATATACCTCACTTCATCATCATGCTTATATAGATTCCTATCCATAAATCACATTGCATACCTTGACATCATAAGCATTTATCATATACAACATGTTGGATATTATGATTTTCTTGAGGATTTCAGTATTGATGAGATTTCTGGATTTTGGGGAAAATCGCAAGAATTTAACAAAAGCTTATTATCATCATATTTTTTTATAAAGTTGTGGTTTTCTAGTGATGTATGTGTCATCCATCACGAGTTTTCATGTTTTCTGTTGGATTTCGAGACCCGATTCGAGGAGTAGATGAACCGTCTCGGGTACATGGTAGGCCCGATATGGTACCCCGGGGCAAGAAGATCGAGTTGCAGACGATGAGCCTGGCAGGGGAAGACTACCTACCGGTGATGTCTGGCGTGGCGGTTATCCGGAGGATACAGACCGTTAATGTGAGATTTGATGATATGGGCCGATCCGGACTGACGGAGCCCGAGGTATTGAGACATTGATATAGTGAGACATTGAGATAGATATATTTCCATATTTAGTGTCGATGCTTGACACGGTTTTCGGATGATTTCATTGATGGTACCTTGGCTATTGTACATATAATTTTTTTAAGTTAAGAATGCAAAGATCATCGTATTTAAACACTTAAAGATTTCGTATTGATTTTGCATCCATGTCCATACATATTAGTAGCATCGCATTATACTTAGATATGCAGATTGCGACGCATTGCGTGCATTCTTACGATAGCATTATTAGATGTTACTTGCTACTCACGAGCTGGCAACTCACCCCCGTTGTGCCACAGTGTCTTGCAGGTCAGACCCGTCAGCCTCATTGCGGCGGGCGTATCTTTTCATTGGCTTCTTTGCTCAGACTCATGACATTTCTCTTATGTGGGTTGCGAGGACACTTTTATGTTTTTGTACTATCATTGTATCTAGTATTCTCCATCTACCACTTTTTATTTTGTTTATGCGACTTAGTGATGAGACTAAGAGATTTGTGTATATGTGGTTTCTCTGGGGTCGAGCTCACTTGAGCCGACGTTGTGTTTTTCTTACGTTTTGCATTTATTTATACTTATTTGCTTGATATTACATATATATTGCGTGTGGTTGTGATCCGCCTTGGGCGAAGAGCTAGCTCCTATTTGGGGATGCCATTATATCATTACAGGTTATATATCTTGTTGTACCCATTTTTGGGGGCCAGTATTTACAAAGGAGACTCTGCCGAATTTTTCGGAAAATTTTGATGTTTTAAAAAAAGGGATTAATATAACTTAATTGGTTTAAAATCGTTTTCATAAAAGGTTTTCCTTCACTCTTATTGTTTATGGTTTAGATTTTCTGGGCTTTCGCTGACTTAGGTTACGTTACGCCATGAGACGTCTCATAATCTAAGTGTCAGTCACGTTCTGTACCTTCGGGTCGTGACAAAGTTGGTATCAGAGCCGTAGGTTTTACCTTTCTGAGTGTAGGACGACCCTTGGTAGATGGAGTAGGTGACTTAAGCAGAGTGGAGTAGCGTGGGTATGTTCCGCGGCATACTTACGATACAGTACTCCGTCTAAGTGACCTTAGGACATAATTGCTTGTATTTCCTCCTTGATTCCATGCATCCCTTGATTCAATTGCAATGTTCTTATCGCTCCTGTTTCTTATTCCAGCTTCGATGCCGCCAAAGACTACGAGAACTCAGCGGACTGCCGCTAGGGATGAGTTTCGAGCGGTCTCGTCTGAGGCGAGGATCGAGCGGGATGATACGCCTATCCCTCAGGGTCAGATTGATCCACCTTCTCCAGACCGTATTTCCAGATTAGAGCCTGGTATGCAGGAGTTACGACAGATGATGGGATCTTTAGTTGAGTCCAGTCGGGCACAGAGTTCCGAGGACGTTCCTTCCACCGCACAGACCACGATTGTACCTGCTGCCCAGACGGTTGCTCTTGCTACTACTGCGACTATCCCCATATCACTACAGGAGTTTATGAGGCTGAGACCTCCAGCTTTTACCGGCACGGATGCGACAGAGGACCCGCAGGCATTTCTTGATAAGATGGCTAGGATTTGCCGTTCGTTGAGGTGTTCTGATGATAGATGGGTGGAGTTCACGAGTTTTCGTCTGGAGGGCCTTGCCCAGATGTGGTACGATTTAGTAGAGAGAGGCGGAGCTGCAGGTCTACCTCCTATGACCTGGGACGAGTTCACTGCTGCATTTCTTGCTCGTTTTCTTATGGAGAGTGTCCGAGATGCTCGAGCCCGTAGTTTTGAGTCTTTGCGCAAGACTCCTGGGATGACAGTGTCCGAGTATGATATACAGTTTACTCAGTTGTCTCGATATGCTCCGTACCTAGTAGACACTGAAGAGAAGAGGATAAAGAGGTTTGTGTGAGGACTTGACATGCAGTTATTCCTTGCCATCGGCACCCAGCACTTTGACACATATGCAGCCGCGATGGATGCAGCCTTACTTTTGGAGGAGCGCATTTCTGAGACTCCGGTCGTTTCTGGGCCGAAGAGGATTCGTACTGATACGCCAGCCCAGCGGCAGATGGGTAGAATAGATTCTTTCCGGGAGATGGTGGCGGCAGAGGATTGAGACGGGGTCAGTTATTTGGTTCATATCCGCAGACCCAACAGTCGTTGCCAGGATGTTTTCGGTGTAGGAGTCAGTACCATCACGTCAGAGACTGTACCATGGGGCACTAGGGCGCGGCGACAGTGCCACATGTGTCCTTACCACCTTCACACCTCCTTAGAGAGCTCTACTTCCTACCCCTGATGATGCTCCACGCAAGGCAGACGCTCCTAGAGGTCGTGGGTGTGGCGGTCCGGTTCAGAGAGGACGAGCGACAGAGGCAGAGGCAGAGGTAGAGGCAGAGGACAGCCAGCTATTAGTGGTGGACAGGCCCGAGTATTCTCTTTGACTCCTCAGGATGTCCAGGCATCCAATGCCGTTGTGACAGGTGCTCTTCCAGTATGTTCTTTTGATGCATGGGTATTATTTGATCCAAGATCCACACATTCTTATGTATCCACTTACTTTGCACCGAGGTTGGGCCGAGAGTCTTCTTCGTTAGATCAGCCGCTTGTTGTTATTACTCCGGTAGGCGAGTCGTTTGTTGCTCGTTTTGTGTACCGATCGTGTTCCGTTCGTATCGGGGATAGAGATTCCTCAGTTGATTTGATTCTCCCCGATATGCTTGACTTCGACGTTCTTCTTGGTATGGACTTGCTAGCTACTTGTTATGCATATGTGGACTGCCGTGAAAAGGCAGTCAGATTCAGTTTTCCTGGTAAGCCGGTTCTTATTATTCAGGGAGATCGTAGCGCTACCCTTCCCAGCTTGATTTCTTCTCTTCGCGCTGGTCAGCTCTTGCGGAAAGGGTGTCAGGGATTCCTAGCCTATGTTTATGATACTAGATCCACAAAGGTTCTGTTGGACCAGGTCCCTGTTGTGAGAGAGTTTCATGATGTATTCCTTGACGAGCTGCCAGGTTTGCCACCAGAGCGTGAGATTGAGTTCTGCATTGACTTGATCCCGGCACGGGGCCTATCTCTATACTGCATTATCGGATGGCCCCGGCGGAGCTTCGAGAGATGAAGGATCAGTTGCAGGACTTGCTGGATAAGGGGCTTATCTGACCGAGTGTGTCACCTTGGGGTGCTCCCGTCCTGTTCGATAAGAAGAAGGACGGAAGTATGCGCTTATGCATTGATTATCGTCAGCTGAACCGGGTTACTGTGCGGAACAGATATCCCCTACTCCGCATTGACGACTTATTCGATCAGCTCCACGGTGCAGGGTGTTTCTCGAAGGTTGATTTGTGGTCAGGTTATCACCAGTTGCGGGTTCGGAAGGAGGATATTCCGAAAGACCGCTTTCTGTACACGATATGGTCATTACGAGTTCTTGGTGATGTCGTTCGGGCTCACCAATGCCCCAGCAGCATTTATGGACTTGATGAACCGTGTATTCAGGCTGTATCTTGATCAGTTCATCATTATTTTCATTGACTACATCTTAGTTTATTCTCGGAGCCGGGAGGAGCATGAGCAGCACTTGCGTATGACATTGCAGACTTTGAGGGAGCATCAGTTGTTTGCCAAATTTTCTAAGTGCACATTCTGGCTAGACAGTGTCGACTTCTTGGGTCATGTGGTGAAGAGAGATGGTATTTATGTGGACCCGAAGAAGATCGAGGCAGTTCAGCGTTGGCCCAGACCGGTATCAGTTACAGAGGTTCGCAGCATTCTAGGTCTGGACGGCTATGATCGACGTTTTGTCTAGGATTTCTCCAGTATTGCGGCACCGTTGACCGGGTTGACCCGAAAGGGGGTTCCTTTTGATTGGACCAAGGCATGTGAGGATAGCTTCCAGCAGTTGAGGACTCGTCTGACTACTGCACCAGTGTTATCATTGCCTTCAGGATCGAGCGGTTTTGTGGTATATTTTGATGCTTCTCGAGTGGGGTTGGGCTGTGTGTTGATGCAGCACGACAGAGTTATCGCGTATGCTTCTCGGCAGTTGAGGAAACATGAACAGAACTACCCCAATCATGATTTATAGATGGCTACAGTGGTGTTTGCATTCAAGATCTGGAGACATTACCTATACGGCGAGTCGTGCCAGATATTCACTGACCACAAGAGCTTGAAGTATATCTTTCAGCAGCGAGATTTAAATTTGAGACAACGCCGTTGGATGGAATTGGTATAAGACTATGACTGCGAGATTCTATACCATCCGGGCAAGGCGAATGTGGTGGCAGATGCTTTGAGTAGGAGGCCCGGAGGTAGCTTATCTTGTTTGGGCGCAGTACAGACGCAGTTGATGGCAGATTGGCAGGTTTTATGTGACAGCCAAGTGCAGTTCGAGTTTACTCCTACAGAGGGACAACTGGCCCATTTCAGAGAACGCCCACAGTTACTTGACCGTATCCACGAGGCACAGTCCGGCGATGCCCGTATAGAGATTATCGAGCAGATTTGGCAGGGTAGAGTTTCCGAGTTCGTGATTGATGATCAGGGGATACTTCGATTTGGGACTCGACTGTCCGTACCATATTCTGAGGGACTGAGGCGTGATATTCTTGAGGAGGAACATAGATCAGTATACAGTGTTCATCCAGGTTCCACCAGGATGTACCGTGATTTGAGAGTGGTTTACTGGTGGGACGGGATGAAGAAGTATGTTACAGACTTCGTATCGAGATGCCTGACTTGTCAGCAAGTCAAGGCCGAGCACCAGAGGCCAGTCGGCGAGTTGCAGCCTTTGCCCATTCCTGAGTGGAAGAGGGAACAGGTCTCCATGGGCTTCATTGTGGGTCTACCTAGGACCAGTCGAGGGTATGACTCTATTTGGGTGATTGTAGATCGACTGACGAAAGCGGCTGACTTTCTGCCAGTGAAGACCACTTTTGGATTTTCTCAATTTGCCCAGGTTTATATTGATGAGATCATACGACTGCAAGGCATCCCGACTTGCATCATGTCCTACCGGGGCACCCAGTTTACCAGCCGATTATGGCAGAAACTTCAGGAGGCTTTGGGCACCCGATTGAGTTTTAGCACAGCTTTTCATCCGCAGACTGACGGTCAGTCAGAGCGTACTATTCATACTCTTGAGGACATGCTCAGAGCTTGTGTTTTAGATTTCGGTGGTAGCTGGGATCGTCATTTGCCCTTGATCGAGTTCTCCTACAATAATAGCTTCCAGGAGATGATTCAGATGGCACCTTTCGAGGCTTTATATGGGAGGAGATGTCGATCGCCCGTCTGTTGGACAGAGCATAGGGAGAGCGGTATTTTGGGGCCGCGGATCGTACAGTAGACGACTGAAAAGATCCAGCTAATTCGAGATAGGATGAGGTCAGCACAGAGTAGGCAGAAATCATATGCTGACAGGCGCCGTCGCCGACTCGAGTTCGCTGTTGGCGACCATGTTTTCCTGAGGATCTCTCCGATGAAGGGCGTAATGAGATTTAGGAAGAAAGGGAATCTTAGTCCTAGATATGTTAGTCCCTTCGAGATCCTAGAGCGTGTTGGTTCAGTGGCTTATCGGTTAGCTCTTCCGCCCAGCTTCCCAGATGTTCATCCCGTGTTCCATATTTCGATGCTCCGCAAGTACCTTCATGACCCTTCCCATGCGTTTCAGCACCAGACGATCGAGCTAGAGCGCGATCTTTCATTCACCGAGCAGTCGGTGGTCATTTTGGATCGGCAGGTGAAGAGATTGAGGTCGAAGGTTATACCGTCCGTCAAGGTTCTTTGGCGTGGCCTGAACAGCGAGGAGGTCACTTGGGAGACCGATGACGAGACGAAGAAGAAATATCCCCATCTTTTTGAAGGTATGCGTAGTTAAATTTTAAATTCGGGGACCGAATTTCTTTAAGGGGGAAGATTGTAACACTTTGAATTTTCGTTTAAGTAATTTTTCGATAATCGGTAAAATAAACAGTATTTTCCGTAAAATGTAAAAATAATTATTTTTCAATATAGGCCTAATTATAATAAATTTAGGTAAGATATTGCTAGAAATTGGTCACTAAATTGTCACTAAAAAATTTCTAGTCATTTAAATTTTTTTCCTTAATTAATTATTTTTAATATTATTTTAATCTTTTGAAAATACATTAAATTAGTGATAAATACAAATTTAAATCGGTAAATTACATACTTAGGAATCATTATAAACTAAAACCTAGTGTTAACAAAAATTGTATCAAGACTTTCCAAGGTTGTAGTTCTATGGTTTAAAAATAAATCAAAATGAAATTAAAATGAAAATTTAATAAGAAAATGATGTGATATGCATTTAATGCCTTGAAAGTGACTTTCTTCTTAGAAAATTCTACACAATTCCCTCACTACTCACCCTTCATCCCTCAGGCCGAAACCTTGCTGCTGCTGCTCCCCAAAATTTTCCCCTCTCTCTTGCTTCAAAATTCCATTAAAAATCCATCGAAATCCACAATTTTCTTCACAAATTCAACACAAATCCCTATTCTATCTGTCACGATCCGAAGGTACGGAACGTGACCGACACTTAAATTACGAAGCGTCTAGAGGCGCAACGTAATCTAAGTAAGCCGAAGCCCAGAAATCTAAACCATTTAAAAGAAGAAGTAAAGGAAAATATGTTTAAAAGAAACATCAAATTTTCTCAAAAATTTCGGCAGAGTCTCCTTTGTAAAAACTGGCCCCAAACGGGTACAAATAAGAATATATACAAAAGCAATAATAAAGGCAACCCCAAACGGGAGCTTGCTCTACGCCAAAAGGCGGAAACAACCACACAATGTAATAAAATATACAACGCCGAAGGGCGAGGTTTAAAACTCAAAAGAAACTAAATCCACCAGAAACCATAATAATACAAGCGCGACTCTAAGGTCGAAATAAAACAACTGGTCTTTTAAACTATCAAGAATACAAGTCTGGATGATGGAGCTTACTGGATACAAATGAAATAATAAAAGTACAACGGCGGTCCTGATACAAGTGAACCAACCTACCGAGCAAATCACCCTGAATGAAATGATGTGCCAGCAAGCTGCCAAGAAAACCTGTACATCGAAACCTGTAAGAAAAATTTGGCACAACGGGGGTGAGTTGCCAACTCGTGAGTAGAAGTGTAACATGTTAGGATGTGATTAGGGGCTATTTATATTTTTATATATGGTTTTTAGTAAAAAGTTTACCAAAACGATTTTCAAATAATTTATCAAATTTAATGAATATTTTAATAGAATTTATTTAGCCTTGCACACACATGTGCATGTAAACAAGGGTTTAATTGGGATTAGACCATGATTAGCAACCATGGTGGATTAAACCATTTTCTTTAAGTTATTTGGGTTTTAATTAAGTGTGTGTGTTTTTTTTAAATGGAAAATCATTTGAATTTTAGTTGACTTTGTGAGAGAAGGAGAGAGAGTGAGAATGGCATCATGGCTTGAGCCATGCCTTCATTTAATGAAGACAGAGGGGGGGTTAACTAGCCTTAGCTCTCATTTCTTTTGCTTTTGCCACTCATTTTTCTCACAACTCTCACTCATACACACACACGCACTCACAACACAACAGCAGAAGAAGCAGCAGCAGCTCCAGCAGCACCAGCATCAGCAACAGCTCCAGCAGCATCAGCAGCAGCACCAGCATCAGCAGCAGCTTCAGGCATCAGCAGCAGCAGCAACATGCAGCACCTGCAGTAGCAAGCAGCAACAACAACACAGCTTCTTCTCCCTCTTCCTGCATCCTAAGGTCAAGTGAGGTATAATTCTTAGGCTTAACTTCTTAGCTTGCTAATCTTATATGTTAATTAGCTTCGATTAGTGTTAAAAGTGAGATTTAGTGCTAGAAATGGTGATTAGTGTGGACTTTTGGCTAAGAGATGTTTTTAGTGGTTATCCTAGCCTATTTAAGTGTTATTAGGGCCACATAAACTTAGCTTAACCCCAGATTTCACTAAAATACCATAAGGTTTCAATTAGTGCAAAATTTAACGTTTTAAAGCGAATTCTTAGCTTTCTGTAATCTTTTGTTGACCCGGCGGTTTCAGATAAAATCATAGTTAACTGTAGCATACTTTTTAGACCTTCATCACACCACCAGAGAACGAGACCCCCTACTCAACATGTGGCTGCCGATTTATTCTTTCTGGCCGCAAATTGCGGCCAGATGAGGGAGTTTTTGGGTTGGGTTTGGTGGGTAGGAGTCTGCTGTATATTTAAGGTATGTGGTATGTGCAATTTTGTAAGTTTTCACCTGAGTAAGAATCTGGAACCAAATATCGTTTTTCCAATACGTTTTGTTTGCGCGACACGTGTGATACGTAAGTGGGTTCTGTGTTCCAGTGTATCGCGATGTGTCGGGGTAGTTTTATACGCGTATACACACGTTTTAGCGTATCGGACACACACGCGTTTAGTTCGCGACGCGAGTTTCTCGTTTAATTTCGATATCGCGTTTTTGCGAGATATTTGCTTATGTAGATTCTCTATGTGAATTGTAGGTTCGCAGGCGGGTACGTCGGACGCCGCAAAGAAAGGGAAGCAGGTGGTCGGCTACGCTTAGCACGCGACCAGGTGAGTAGATTTAACATCTACGGGGAAATCGCCCGTATGGCGTTAAGCGTCAGGGCGTGATAGGATGTCTAGTCGTAGATGTTTATTTATATTCATACTAGTGCATACCTTCATTGATATATCATACTTGCGCACATGCACACTGTATATTCATACCAGTGCACACATATATTGATATCTTCATACTTGCGCACGTGCACACATACCAGTGCACACATATATTGATATCTTCATACTTGCGCACATGCATACTGTACATTCATATTAGTGCTTACCTTCATTGACATATCACTATTTGCGCACATGCACACTGTATATTCATACCAGTGCACACATATATCGATATCTTCATACTTGCGCACATGCACACTGTATATTCATACCAGTACACACACATATATCGATATCTTCATACTTGCGCACATGCACACTGTATATTCATACCAGTGCACACATATATTGATATCCCTACTTGCGCACATGCACACTGTATATTCATAGTAGTGCTACACTCATATTAGAGTATATATCCATTTGCACATCCATACCTACAAACATACATATGTTACATGTTAGTTGTATGTATGCCCTGGAGGCCAGTATTGTACAAATGATGTATATTATATTGGATGCTTGGACATATATAGAGAGGACTTTCTTGCTCGTCATGATAGTATGCTATCTGGTTGCTCTTTACTTTAACATGTATACTTGTCTCTTTATACTGTCTTATAGTTACGTGTTGGTAAAGCCCTTAGGATGTGTACTTGACTACCTGGACTATGATGTGGATCATACTAGTGGGGAAATGGTAATCCATAAGTAAATCCTTCAAGGTCCCTAGTCGTGGGTGTATCGAGACGGGGCATCGATATACCAGAGTAGACTAGCGTATACGCTTCTCGACCCATGAGATGGGCGATGGATGATCCCATATCCATTGGTGTTTGACATCAGAGATGGTATACGGATGCTCAGTGGAGACTGGGTACACTGGACGGACTCGCCGAGAACTCCCAGATGGTATTATACCTCACGTCAGATGGCAGTTCTCTGGTGACACTTGTGCAGGTTAGTCTGTAGACCCGAGATCGTCATAGAGTCTTGTGTGATTCCCACTGTGCTTTGATTTCTACCTTACCACGTCCATGACGGCGTGCAAAACGGTGGTTTTTGAGTACAGTCCCGAGTCACATGGAGGCAATGAGCGATAGAAGGGGTTTCGTCTCTCCCGGTATTGGGGGTTGATGTTGCGAAGTGCTCGATTGGCCGTGACAGGGAAGTCCCTAGCCAGGGCTGATTAGAGATTTACTGGTAAGTGTTACCAGTAGTTTCTCGACCCGTTATGAGCCTCACATCGGCACGACTTATCGGTTATTGGGGTCTGACGTTTACCACCCCTAGACTTCATATGCGACATATCAGACGAGGAGACCGGACTGTACGGGAAGTGTTACCGGCAGGCTTTTACAGGAGTTGGAGCGGGCTGGCTTGCTGATCTTCTGATCGCTCAATACCCGGGTAGCCGTTACGTCCAGCTAGTACCGCTGACGGCTTGTGGGTGCGTGAAGTGATCATCACCTACTGCCGGCGTATTGACGTGTCTTTAGAGTCCTACACAGAGGTTTTACTGGCTCAGGCGAAATGAAATAGGAGCACGTATGTGATATGTGCGAGACCGAGAATAAATGCGTGTATGTGATACCGTATTCTATTCTCGCGACTTTTTGTATCGGTCGGTCATATATGATATGACCGGGTTATCGAATCAAGCGTTGATTCGATAAGTCGATACGATGGATGTTAGCCGGTTATATGAGATATGACCGGATTATTAAGTCAAGTGTTGATTTAATAATTAAGTGTATAATTGTATATTAGATATACTAATTTACATTTGCTAACACTTATTCACTTTAGGTTTTTTCTCACACTTGCACACTTGAATATATATTAAAAGTGTTTTGTTTTGTATCATGGTTGATGATACACTAAACATGGATGTACAAGACAAAGACCATTCTATTTTTAAATGGTGGTTTACATTTATTTAAGGTAATTACAAATTAGTGGAATTTCTTTCATAAGCATGAAGCTTGTAGAAGCTTGTGGTTGCTTTGAAAAAGTCCACTTGTTTTGTTTTACCTTAGATCTTTGTTTAACCTAACCATTTACACTTAGCTATGGTAAAGTCTCTACAAGGGTTAGTATATGATACTCTCTCACCATGGTTAGCAACTTCACTTGATCATTATCCTTTCCTCTTTCTTTTGTTCATCTTCTTCATTGTGAAAAGGAGAAAGAAAACTAGGGTTTGATCTAATGTGAGAAAGAGTGTGAGAAACAAAATTCTAAAGAGAACCCACTTCCTATTTCTCCATCCTCTACTAGACTAGCACTTTAGTTTAGGGTGTTTACTTCACTATTTCTTAGTTAGTGAAGTAGGAGCTTGAGTCGGAATTCCCTCGACGTAGATCATCTTTGGCCTCGGAGATTTCAAGCAAGGTCGCTTCCTTCGCGTCGTGAAGCCATGCAAGAGTCTGGGAGAAGCTTGATCGCAGCGAAGGGACTTCATCAAGGAGCTTTAGAAGTGAAGGACCGATCTACAAAGGTTGTATTTCGTATTCCCTTTAGAGTAAAGTTGTTTACATGCTAATTGTTTCGCCTAAACTCTAGTATACGATCTTGCTTAGTGTTATTCGGCACATAAAATTTTAATTTTGTCATGGTCGATGCCTTGTAGAGCCTTGTTAGTGTGCCTAGTAACCCTACAGTGGTATCAGAGCCTCGCTAGAGCATTAGGCGATATGTTAACGAAGTTAAAACTCCGAACGAACCCGAACACGTCGAAATCAAACCCTCTCTGTACAATTTTTAAAATCTGGGATTTTTTCAAATTAAAAATGCTTAAAAAAATCAGCAGGAAAATATAAGGAATACTGTGCAAAACGACACTGTTTGGAGCCCAAAGAGCCGCGGATCCGCGGCACGAGCATGGCTCGTACGGCGGTTCCGCGGCCATATTGTGACGTCGCCTTTAACTGTTTGCACAGTAATGTTCCTATTCTATTTCCTGATATTTTTCTGGGCATTTTTATCTGACTCAAGTGTTGAGTATTTTGGGGTTTATTTTGAAATCGCTGATTCGATCGGAGAATTTATTTTTGTTATGTTTTTCCGGAAAGTTTAGAAAGTATTAAAATGTTTGAACGGATATCATTAACTCAATTTTTTCCCTGCACGAAAAACAATCAAGTGTTGAATTTTTATCGGGTTTTAAATCTTTCGGAAAAACGTGCATGTGATGTGACGGACCCTCTAGAAGACAACAAACCTTAACTCGATTATGTGACCGTCTTGAACTGCCCTTTGAATCTTAGGGTTTGGGGCAGTACGGCGTGCCACATGTGAGGCGTTGGCTTGACCCTTCTACGGCTGGACCGTTGCTACTGTGACGTATTCTGGAATTTTTGAACTCCGCTCAAGTGTTGAGCTATTGAGGAAATCTTGGGTATTTGATTATTCGATCGGAAAGTTGAATACTGTCTATTTATCTGGAATATGATACAATATGTGGAATTCATACAGTTAGGCATGAAATGCGAAATATGTGATATTTCGCATTTACGATGTCTAAAGAGATTGTGGATTCCAAATGTTGTTGTTTTACACTTTCTTTTCTGTGACCGTAAGTGTAATATGTGATATCGCCGGTTTCGTTGCTATATGTCAACGACAATTGGGATGCGCATATTTACTTACGTTGATGACATGTGATGTTATGTGTTGCTGGATATGTTATATTGGATCGTCGCGTTTAGAATAGCCGGGGGTTTTTGTGAGATGAGAGTTTTTATTTTCATTCATGTAAATTCAAATGTAATGTAATATTCTTTTATATTTGGTGCACTTCCGGGTTGAGGTTGATGTCACCTTTTGTTTATTATTTACTTTTCCGCACTAGGATAGACCCAAGGAGGAGAGCACAAGTAACCGGGTTCTGGAGTCCAGTGTGAGACCAACTCGAGGAGTCGAGTCCGGGTTTCCTAACTCTAGAATTGGTAGGGTTGCTTGCCGCTCTCGTAGGGGTCTAGGGGTGTGGGATTGGCTATTCATCGCGAACGTTGAATCCGTCTTTTATAGAGGCTCAAAATAAAACACGGACGTCCTAGTATATCCAATGTTTCATATGTTCTTCTGCTGCGATATCTGTGATGTGATCATTTGATGTTCTGTGATAAATACTGTATATAGTATATATGATATATTATATAGGCGTTGCTTATGTTTTACAACCGCGCTAGCCCTGCCCTGCTCTGCCGTTAGTTACCTAACCTAACGGTGCACGAGGGGACATCGAGGCGAATGCGGATGGCATAAGTGTACGTCGTATTTATCTGTGATGTTTAGGTGACTTAAATGATGAGACTTCATTAATGTGATTAATGAAAGAAAAGAAACCTAAAAGATGTTGTAGAATCAAATTTTTAAATAAAAAGGGTAGCTACAGTTTTGCTTTGCATAGTGATGTATATGATATATCCTGCACCTTATTCCATAAGGAAAGAGCCGAGATCCCTTCACCGGGAGTGACCTCTTTAGCAAAACTGGCAGATGTTACAACACTCGGTTTGAATTTTGACTGCTTTTGGAGTTTTGCTTTGCATAGTGATGTATATGATATATCCTGCACCTTATTCCATAAGGAAAGAGCCGAGATCCCTTCACCGGGAGTGACCTCTTTAGCAAAACTAAAGAAAGCCTCAAAATCACTCCATTTCAAAATTCACTCGATTCTACGACGATATCAAGTTCTTTACGCTTACGGTTTTCTGAAAAACCTGCGTAGCCCTCCGTCAATTCGGATAAGTAATATTTAGTATTCGTGCTGCGGTAGTTTGGCATGTGTCAAGGCGTAGTGTACGGTAGCTGATTATTACTTATCTGCAGCATGAGATGCGATTGGATTAGGGTATTCGTACGGCGTTGTTTGGCATGCGTCAAGGGTCGTACGGGTGGGTTTAATTCAATCACGAATTGTACGGGTTGAACTTGACTAGCGGACTATGGGTTGTTTGGCATGCGTCAAGGTCATGGCACGCTAGGGGCAAAAATTTTATCGGGAATTTCAAGTGTTGAGATTTGCAATGAGATTGCATGCTTTCTATGAGATAGTTGGATCCCGATACCCACTGCGAGTAATTGTTACTCCCGGGAGAGTTTTACACAGGACAATTAGCCGATCAAGTAAGTGTCTAGAAAGGTGTCAACGGGGTTACTCCTCTGGAAAAACGAGGTTTACTTTAATTAGGTCCGTGCGAAAGCACGGGGAACCTCCCTCAAAGTACCGACACTGGCCTGGCTGAAAGATTGGCGAAGTTGTAGTGTGTAATTAATCCCGGCTAGTCTTTCCTTTTAGGGTTTGAAGGAAGATTTTATAAAAAACAGTAGGAGCCATCCTGATTAGATAAGATAATAACCAATCTGATCTTGCAAGAGCATACGCTAAAGTGTTTTCTTCTCTCTCTCCAGGTAGCGACCATATCATGCATTAATAAAGATAATAATATGGATGTATTGACCGAACCCGCATGTTATACTGTGCTGGGGAACGTTGGTTCCATTCTTTCTTATAAGAGTTATAAGACTGAACAGGATATAGGGGAATACCAGGATTCTCATGCCACCCGCATGAAGAAAGTACATGTTGATGCATTTTCTTCGGGTGTGTTCGTTACAGAGAACTGTTTCTCCATTTCCTCTATGTCCTGGGTATTAGATACCGGGTCAGGATCCCATATATGTAATCGGTTACATGGGCTTAGGAAAGGTAGAGAACTTGGAGAAGGTGATAAAGACATAAGGGTTGGAAATGGTGCAATTTTTGCAGCTAAAACCGTCGGGGAATATCACCTTGTATTGCCAACTGGTAATACATTGATTCTGAACGAATGCTATTACATGCCGAACCTGATATGCAACATTATATCGGTTTCTTTGTTGAGTAAAGAGGGATATAATTTTGTATTACAGGATAATGTTATGAACATTTTCCTAAACCAAAAGTTGGTCGGATCAGACACGATGTGCAATGGCATTTATGTTCTAAATCAATCAACAGTTCTGAGCATAACAAACACACACAAGAGGAAGAGTTCAGAACTGAACGAATCCTTCTTGTGGCATTGTAGACTAGGTCACATTAATGCGACACGACTAGCTAAGTTGCATAAGGATGGATATTTAAATCCGTTTGAATTTTCATCTTATGACACTTGCCAGTCATGTCTCAAAGGCAAGATGACCAAAACTCCGTTTACGGGACACGGAGAAAGAGTTACCGAACTCTTGGGACTGGTACATAGTGATGTATGCGGTCCCATGTCTACAAATGCCAGGGATGGTTCTTCGTACTTCATTACATTCACTGACGATCTCTCTAGATTCGGATATGTGTTCCTGACGAAACACAAATCAGAAGCTTTTGAGAAATTTAGAGAATATAAACAAGAAGTCGAGAACCAAACCGGAAAAAGTATAAAAATCCTTCGATCTGATCGAGGAGGTGAATACTTGAGCAATGAATTCCTGGACTTCCTAAAAGAGAATGGGATTCTCTCTCAGCTAACTCCTCCATATACACCACAGCACAACGGTGTATCGGAACGGAGGAACCGCACCCTATTAGATATGGTGCGCTCAATGATGAGTATAGCTGAGTTACCTATTTCCTTCTGGGGATATGCGCTTGAAACAGCCATAGACCTATTGAATAGAGTTCCTACCAAATCTGTGCCTACCACTCTATATGAGATATGGAAAGGGAAGAGACCACATCTTAATTATATTAAGATATGGGGTTGTCCGGCCTATGTCAAAAGACAAAATCCGGACAAACTCGAGGCAAGATCAGTCTTATGTAAGTTTATAGGATATCCCAAGAATTCATTGTTGGAGATAGTGCCCTCATAGTCAATTATTGGATCGCAGGTACGTGATTGCAATGATTGCGGAGGACCTATCCCGGTAGCACAGTCTTACTCGAGATGATAGTATGCTATCTGGTTTGCCTTTATCAGTCGTGTACATGTTCAGGTGACTGATTGCATGTTACACTTTGATAGAACCCTTAGGATCTTGCTTTACTACCAACAGTATGATGGCGATCATATACGTGAGAGTTGGGTAGTTTATATGGATATCCTTAATTGTGGTCCCTAGTCGTGGGAGTTTCGAGACAGGGCATCGATACTCCGGAGTAGACTAGTGTGTACAGTCGAGACCCCGACGAGGGGCGGTGGCCGGTCTCACAAGCCGCTGGTGTCAGTTGGATCACCTAAGATGTATACAGGTGCTCATTGGGTTATGAGTACACCGGACAGGACTCGCCGGGAATCTGCTAGTTAGTATTATATCTACCGTCAGATAGCAGTTCCCTGGTGACATGTGTACAGGTTAGTTCATCGACCTGAGGTCGTCATTTGTCTCGTGTGAGTTCCCACTGTGCTTTGATTTCTACCCTACCATGGCTCAGAGGAGTCGTGCAAACAGGTAGCTTTTGGGTACAGTCCCGAGCCATATGGAGGCACGTGAGCGGATCGGCAGGGGATTCGTCTCTCCCGGTATTGGGGGCGAGGTCGTGCTGTGTCTAGGAGAGCCATTACACAAATCCATAGCCATGGTAGGAGATTTACTGGTAGGTACTCCAGTAGTATCTCAGGGTGTATTGGGCTTCACTCCGACATGACTTATACTGCTATTGGGGGTCTGACGTTGCTAGCCCCCTAGGCAGATATGCGATACTCATTGACGAACAGACCGGACTGTATATACATTGTCACTGTTAGGCTCAGTAGGGTTTTCCGGATGAGTGCGCTCATCGGCATCCCTTGAGGTCAGTCCATGGGCAGCCGTTACGCATAGCTAGTGCCGCTGACGGTTTGTGGTTAAACCCACTGCCAGGGTACTGACGAGTCATTAGAGTCCCCCACAGACAGTTTCCCAAGTTCGGGCGAAACGTTGTAGAGGCCGTATGGTTTTATGGCAGGGTTCGGAAAATGCACGTGCGTTTACGCACGTGTCGATTTTCGGACAGTTGATACTGGTCGGCTTTGGTTTAAGCCGGATCCGAGTATTATATTGAGTAGGTATAATATCTTTGTCTCAGTTGCATTTGTATTCGGTCGTAATACAAATGCGGGTATATTTATACAGTTTCGGGGTTGTCCTGAAATTCGTTTCAGGATCACTTTTGGATGTTGCCAGTTTCCAGTTTTCTATCGGCCGTCTTTTAACATTCGGTTAAAGACGGATTTATCTTTTCTTCTGATATGAGTGAGTCATCATTCTAGAAGCTTCTAGAAGTGATGAAGTGGCTAATGAGTCATCTTGGCTTTAATGGTGCATTTATTAAGTGATGACTATGTTAATATGAGTCATGCTTTGCATTATTGCTTTTTGTTTTTGATTAAGATCTTTTCATACATGATATTATTTGTTATGGTCACCTCCCTCCTCCTACGGTCACCTCCCTCCATCAATATATATGGCCGGCCACCCTTGTGAGAAGTGAGAGATTGATTTTCATTTTGGGAGAGAAAAGACAATTGTTTTTGTGTGCATGGAAATTTCATTGCTTCTTTCATTTCCATCACCCGATTAAAATGGCAACTTCATTAACCGATCGTCCACGGACTTGGACGAAGTGAGACAAAGTCATCTACTCATTCTCTACATCATTCTTGGTCGTCTCTTTTAGCAAACTTGACGATCGAGTTGCCTCGAGTCAGAGGCGGGAGCCCGTTTAAAGAACCGATCATGTGGTGCCACCTCGACGAGGAGATCGGAGATCGACGAGATCGGAGCAGCCGCAACGGAGCGTGGGATGATGGTTGAAGAACGAAGGACTCGGATCGTTCGGTACAATCTTCCTACACTCTTTACAGTATGTTAGTTTAGCAATAATGGCAGATCCGGGTTAAAGTATACGATAGCGCCAGTTTAAAAGTTTTTATTCCGCATTTGGCGTCTGTAGACGGCCGGGGCGCTAGCGTAGACTTACAGTGGTATCAGAGCCTCAACATTTTGTTATACTAACTTGTGCTAACGCGTTTAAAACTTCGATCGAACCGAAAAGCAAAAATTGCAAAATTCCTACCTGACAGTTTCTGTTAATTTTAAACGGTCTCAAAATTTATTTCTGGATGTCTTAAAAATCTGTGCAGGGAATTTTAAGAGCTACGACAAAATTTGGGGTCGTGACTCCTCCAAGATGCCGCGGAAAGGCGGCCAAACCCATAGTTTGGCCGCGTTTCCGCGGCCACGTGGGGAGCACGTGCTCCCAAATTTGGTCAGTAGGTTCTGTGTTGGATTTTGGGATTTTTGGTATATATAGTTTTGGCCCAGATTTTGTTACTGTTCACCAGTAAGCTGTGGGGCCCACTTTTTGATATTTGGTCTTTGGTCGATCGAAATTTAAACACGTTAGTTTACAGTGCTTACATTATATCTCCGACCGGGAATGTCATTTGATCGGTAAACCGCGTTTAATTGCTATAGTTCTTTTAGACGGGTTTGCGAACGTGACATTCGCGTTGATGTTCTGTGTTGTGCTGTGTTGTTGCGGATTTGTCGTGGTGGATAGCAGTGTGCAATGGTAGTACAGTTTGTGTTTATTTATACATTTGATATTGCGGGGCGAGCGTCCAACTTGTGGACTGCCGTCACTGCCTGTTGTATAATATTCTTTTGGGGCACGACCAGGTTGCGGTCGATGTACCTATTGTACTATTTTTCATTACTGTACTAGGTTTTACCCCAAGACGGAGTGCATGGATAGCCGGGTTCTGAGAGGCAACGGGTCCGCATCTCATGGCTTTGAGAGGCAGAGGGGTCCCACTCTAGAATTGGCAGACTATTCGCCGCACTCGTAGGGGGTACAGGTTGACCCAAGGAGGGGTGCTCAATTTACCGGATTCCGTGAAGTGCCGGGTGTTCCATTCATTATGCTGTGGGGACTGCCTCGCTTCAGGTTTTGGCGGGTAACTTGCCGCACCCGTAGGGGTCTAGGTTTCATTGCACAGGCTATCCACACGACAGGGGAACGTCGAGTTTCAGCAGCGGCTCTGTGAAACTCGGGGATCCCAGATATCTGTATTGTTCTGTGATGCTTATTACTTTTCTGTAATGTTGCATACTATCACGCCTGGAGCGATTATGTATATTGGTTTATATACTATTAGATGTTGTATATGTTTTACACCTGCGCTAGTCCAGTCCCCGCTCTGTCGTTAGTTAAGTAACCTAACGAGTGATGACGGGACCCAGTGACGAATGCGGATGGCATATACGTACATTTTATTTTCGTTCTTTTCTGGTGTGATTAATGATGGGACTGCGTTGATTCTGATCAATGCAAAGTAAAAACAAACCTGTATACAGTTGTTGGAACAATTTAAAAAGTATTATTGCAAAGACGTTTTCTTTTGTTATGCATAGCGGTATTCAGTGGAATATCCAGCACCTCATTCGACGAGGCAAGGGCCGATATCCCTTCACCGGGACCGACCCCTTGGACAGAAGTTTGCGTCAGAGTAATAACTTCACTATAGTCGATTACATGTTGCTTTGCATAGCGGTATTCAGTGGAATATCCTGCACCTCATTCCACGAGGAAAGAGCCGAGATCCCTTTACCGGGAGTGACCTCTTTAGCAAAAGGTTTTCGCCACTATATTTTAAAAAGCTATCAGGTTCCTTCAGCGATATCAAGTTCACTACGCTAAAGGTTTTTCGCCAAAAACCAGTCGTAGCCCTCCGTCACTTCTTTTGGGTATTCAGTAGTATTCAAGCTACGTATTTTGACCAACGCCAAGGCATAGTGTTTGGTAGCAGCTGGGTATTCAATTGTTGCATAGATAGATGAGTTAGTTTGGGACAGTCGTTCTGCCATTTTGGCCAACGTCAAGGGCATGTGCGGGTGGGTTCAAATTGGCAAGATAGTGACGGGTAGAACTTGGCATGTGACTTATGACATTTTGACCAACGCCAAGGTTATAAGAGCATGGGGCAAAAATAATATCAGGAGTTTCTAAAGAAACTGAAACTTGCCGAGTATGCGCATACCTTCTGGAGTATGAGTAACGTGGATGCATTCCATCACGTTATCATGCGATGAGAGTTGGATCCTGATTCCCACTGATGAGTTGGTTTACTCTTCGGGTGATCCCGATTGATTCTTCTTTAGGTTTGGAGGAGAATTTGACAGGACAGTGGGAGGTTTCCGGATTAGATAAAATGATGACCATTCTGATCTAGGTTAGAGTGCACGCAGAGTGTTTCTTTTCTCTCTCTCTCTTTGGCAGCGACCTTTGACCGACCCTAGACTATGACTCAGTGACCAAGTTGACCGAACCTTCTTAAAATACTGGCTTTTGGATCGTCTATGTTGCATAAGTCATTGCCACTCCTTCTTTTACCCTTTGAATTTCTCAGAACACCCGTATTCCTACGGATATCCACTTCCATTGGATAGATCCATCGTATGGTTATATACGAACTCGAAGGGACTTCTTCGAGGATGGATCCAGGTTCAGGAGAAATAGAATTGGTTTATTCAGTTGTCTTTTATTATCACCTTCTCTCAGGTTGCGAGAGCTCCTTGGTTTAGGAGAGTACACCTATTACGCTTATTGGATAGTCTTATTCCAAACCATAGGCTGGTGCCGAAAGGTAGGGAATGAAGAAAACCAATTAGCCTAAGTAGGGTGTGCAGAAGGTAATATGTAAAGACAAAATAAAGGGATTAGAAAGAGGGCAAAGTAAATTGCGACTGATATCATTCACGACCAAAACCGCGTACTTCATCGCCACTCCTATTTCACCTTTAAAGGAATAAGGTATTATTCAGTTGTCTTTTATCATCACCTTCTCTCGAGATGCGAGTACTCCTTGGTTTAGGAGGGTACACCTATTATGCTTACTGGATAGTCTTCTTCCAAACCATAGGCTGGTGCCGAACGGTAGGGAAGGAAGAAAACCATTTAGCCTAACGATGGTGTACAGAAGGTAACGACTAAAGACAAATAAAGGGATTTGGAGAGACGGCAATAAAATATACGGTTGAAGTCATGAATTGGATTATGGAAGAGGCATTGCTATGAATATCAGGATACCCCTACGAAACATTTTCATGTTTCAGTGCATCGTTAAAGGAAAACTGTTTTCCCGATTAGACACTTACTCCAAGGGTATGTATTTACCAGGTTTCATTCTCATATCTGTATGGTTTTACAGATGATGAGTGGGAGTAAGATATTGGGAATTAGGTGATCATCCTCATTATATCGGAATTCGTTGTAATTGGTGATATTTGAGGAAATCGCCAGGGTACAGTTTTCCACCTACAACGCACAGGTTTTGAGTTGTTCAAACTCAGCGGACTTATACAGAGTATTGTATGTTGTCCAGTGTCCATCAGGACAAAAGGGTAGGTCCTCGTACTATGTTCTATTTACTTATAACTTCTCTAGTATTTAGACAAGTGTTTCGTAGAAATACAAGGTCTAAGTTTTGAGAAGTTGTGGGTATAAGAATAAAGTAGAGAACCAAGTATCACAAGTATCGGGATTCTTCAAAGAGATCGAAGATGTAGATTCTTGTGATTGGTATTCAGATGTTAGTGATAGTTTTGAGAAACGTGTTTCTCTTTCAGATTGCTCATAATTGGATGGATTCCTAAGTTGTGTAATGCTGATTAGCCTCTTTCCATTAAGTTGATATGCACTGAAGACAGCTGCATGGATTGAATCTTGGTTCCAATTAAATAAGTGCCAAAGTTTCTATATTGGATATAGAATAGTAAGTACCTTAAAAGAAATTAAGGTACGGGGAGTTGTCCAGCTTATGATTAAAACCAGACTCTGGATAACTCAGGGCACGATTCTGTAATGGCTGTTTGTGGGTTGACCCTGGTTATGACGAGGGTTGATATTCTACCATTTGGAAGATCAATAGTGATATTGTTCTTGACTTGCCACAGTTTTAGTAAAATGGATCTTTTTCAGAAAACAGTAGTGGGAGTATGGTAGAACTGGAAGTGATTCCAGAACCGCGAACGATTACGGAAAAATTTAATAGGACCTATACATTTAATCAGGTTTGACATTCCAATAGCCACTCCGCAAGTATGGTAGGTAACCTCAGACACCCGAGAGGTAATTCGGTAGGCTCAAGGATGGTGACAGGGAGGTTCTTATCTACCCAGACTTGACACTACTGTTGTTCCAGGTTATGAGACCCGGTAGGAGGGTTGTCGTAGTCAGTGGGAGCAACGGAAGCATAGTGGGCAAGATGCTTATATCTATTTATAGACTTGAGCAGTTATAGCGGAGATAGATCATCTAATTTTGATGTGACAGTCATGGGTTTGACTTCAATCAGAATAGGGGATGGATCAGTTAAGAAGGTAGTAGGGTGTGATGTCATGGTATCTGGATGACATACACAGAGTAGGAGGTAAAATTCCTATACTACGATCGGTTGAACTGTGGTCGTCACACAGTTGTTTCTCCAGACAGGATATGGATATAATATTTGACATTCTGGTTTCTAGATCTATGGTTTTAGATCTGGATTTGGGTAGTTTCCCAATGTGGGTACTTTGACAGATATTCTAATGGTTTTTGGAATAGTTGACTCCTAGCATGGTGGTGTACCTGCAGGTGATGGAGTCACCCTCTCTAAAGGTGTCGTACAGACTAAAGGGGAGAGGGATGTGCATGATTGGCAGATCACTTGCTTAGGCAATTGAGTCAATCATGAGATGTCAAGTACCACACCAAATGTTGGTTTTGCACTAGATGCAATAAGTTTGTATTAATCCAATCCTGGAGAAACATAAGGAAGCAGTTATAGAACATAAGTGCATGTTCTACGGATTTGATGACGGCAGCCTCCTTCGGGAGACGATTATCATTCCAGGCTTCAAAGGTGACGTGGATGACAGAGTGACTGTCAGAGTTTTAGTTTTTCCCTTTGACGAAGAGGGACAGTATTATGGACAGGTGGTCCAAGAGGATACTGTGGGAAGCAAGGTGCCCGATACTGATTAGGTTCAGTGATCGATATAGTCTAAGAAGTTTGGATATGGAGTTCATTTATGAACTAAGGTCCCATCAGATATCCAGACATGTTCTAAGACAGGTATTACTCAATTCGGGAGATGGTTTTCTCCGCGAACTTGAGATTAAGAGAGATACAGAAAGAAACTTCTAGGCGGATCCACTCACCTAGGCTATTTCTCGAACACAATAGTTTTACAAACGGGCTTTGTGAAACTGATTAGTAGAGGAGTTGGATGTTCGGTTTCACACGGGCTGTGAGTAGTCGACATCGCAATATTAGCCTTGAGTGCAAGTGGGAGATTGTTGGAGATAGTGTCCTCATAGTCAATTATTGGATCGCAGGTACGTGATTGCAATGATTGCGGAGGACCTATCCCGGTAGCACAGTCTTACTCGAGATGATAGTATGCTATCTGGTTTGCCTTTAGCAGTCGTGTACATGTTCAGGTGACTGATTGCATGTTACACTTTGATAGAGCCCTTAGGATCTTGCTTTACTACCAACAGTATGATGGCGATCATATACGTGAGAGTTGGATAGTTTATATGCATATCCTTAATTGCGGTCCCTAGTCGTGGGAGTTTCGAGACAGGGCATCGATACTCCGGAGTAGACTAGTGTGTACAGTCGAGACCCCGACGAGGGGCGGTGGCCGGTCTCACAAGCCACTGGTGTCAGTTGGATCACCTAAGATGTATACAGGTGCTCATTGGGTTATGAGTACACCGGACAGGACTCGCCGGGAATCTGCTAGTTAGTATTATATCTACCGTCAGATAGCAGTTCCCTGGTGACATGTGTACAGGTTAGTTCATCGACCTGAGGTCATCATTTGTCTCGTGTGAGTTCCCACTGTGCTTTGATTTCTACCCTATCACGGCTCAAAGGAGTCGTGCAAACAGGTAGCTTTTGGGTACAGTCCCGAGCCATATGGAGGCACGTGAGCGGATCGGCAGGGGATTCGTCTCTCCCGGTATTGGGGGCGAGGTCGTGCTGTGTCTAGGAGAGCCATTACACAAATCCATAGCCATGGTAGGAGATTTACTGGTAGGTACTCCAGTAGTATCTCAGGGTGTATTGGGCTTCACTCCGACATGACTTATACTGCTATTGGGGGTCTGACGTTGCTAGCCCCCTAGGCAGATATGCGATACTCATTGACGAACGGACCGGACTGTATATACATTGTCACTGTTAGGCTCAGTAGGGTTTTCCGGATGAGTGCGCTCATCGGCATCCCTTGAGGTCAGTCCATGGGCAGCCGTTACGCATAGCTAGTGCTACTGACGGTTTGTGGTTAAACCCACTGCCAGGGTACTGACGAGTCATTAGAGTCCCCCACAGAAAGTTTCCCAAGTTCGGGCGAAACATTGTAGAGGCCGTATGGTTTTATGGCAGGGTTCGGAAAATGCACGTGCGTTTACGCACGTGTCGATTTTCGGACAGTTGATACTGGTCGGCTTTGGTTTAAGCCGGATCCGAGTATTATATTGAGTAGGTATAATATCTTTGTCTCAGTTGCATTTGTATTCGGTCGTAATACAAATGCGGGTATATTTATACAGTTTCGGGGTTGTCCTGAAATTCGTTTCAGGATCACTTTTGGAAGTTGCCAGTTTCCGGTTTTCTATCAGCCGTCTTTTAACATTCGGTTAAAGACGGATTTATCTTTTCTTCTGATATGAGTGAGTCATCATTCTAGAAGCTTCTAGAAGTGATGAAGTGGCTAATGAGTCATCTTGGCTTTAATGGTGCATTTATTAAGTGATGACTATGTTAATATGAGTCATGCTTTGCATTATTGCTTTTTGTTTTTGATTAAGATCTTTTCATACATGATATTATTTGTTATGGTCACCTCCTTCCTCCTACGGTCACCTCCCTCCATCAATATATATGGCCGGCCACCCTTGTGAGAAGTGAGAGATTGATTTTCATTTTGGGAGAGAAAAGACTATGGTTTTGTGTGCATGGAAATTTCATTGCTTCTTTCATTTCCATCACCCGATTAAAATGGCAACTTCATTAACCGATCGTCCACGGACTTGGACGAAGTGAGACAAAGTCATCTACTCATTCTCTACATCATTCTTGGTCGTCTCTTTTAGCAAACTTGACGATCGAGTTGCCTCGAGTCAGAGGCGGGAGCCCGTTTAAAGAACCGATCATGTGGTGCCACCTCGACGAGGAGATCGGAGATCGACGAGATCGGAGCAGCCGCAACGGAGCGTGGGATGATGGTTGAAGAACGAAGGACTCGGATCGTTCGGTACAATCTTCCTACACTCTTTACAGTATGTTAGTTTAGCAATAATGGCAGATCCGGGTTAAAGTATACGATAGCGCCAGTTTAAAAGTTTTTATTCCGCATTTGGCGTCTGTAGACGGCCGGGGCGCTAGCGTAGACTTACATTCACAAGCGTATATCTTCTACCATCCCGAGGAACAAAAGGTGTTTGTTTCTCGACATGCCACTTTCTTAGAAAAAGGTTTTCTTATGAAACAGATTAGTGGCGTTGAGGTAGAACTGGAAGAGGTTCCGGCAACACAAACCACAACAGAAGACTTGGTAGAACCAGAGGATTCGGTAGTTCCCGATGAACCCCAGCCACTCCGCCGATCTAGTAGGGTTCCTCACCCACCTGAGAGATGCTACGGTTTTCTCATTGATGGTGGGAGCGAGGATTGCATCATGGTTGATGATGACCCAACTAGCTTCGACCAGGCCATCACGAGTGGAGACTCAGTGAAATGGCTGGATGCAATGCGGTCCGAGATGGAATCCATGTACACCAACAAAGTATGGACTTTGGAAGTTGCTCCTGAAGGGGTAAAACCCATTGGGAGCAAGTGGATCTTCAAGAAAAAACTTGGTGTAGATGGGAAAGTGGAGACTTTCAAAGCTAGACTTGTTGCAAAAGGTTTTCGTCAAAGACCAGGTGTGGACTATGACGAAACCTTTTCTCCAGTGGCTATGCTTAAATCCATCCGGATCATGCTTGCCATCGCTGCATATCATGACTACGAAATCTGGCAAATGGATGTTAAGACCGCCTTTCTAAACAGTGATTTAGAAGAGTGCGTGTACATGACTCAGCCAGAGGTCTTCGTAGATAATGGGAGCAGCGGGAAGTTGTGCAAGCTGCTTAAACCCATTTATGGATTGAAGCAAGCATCGCGGAGTTGGAACATCTGCTTTGACGTCGTTATCAAAGAGTTTGATTTCGTCAAAAACGTAGATGAACCTTGTATCTACAAGAAGGTGGCAGAGAGTAAGGTTGTCTTCCTCGTATTGTACGTGGACGACATACTCTTGATAGGAAATGACATTCCTATGCTGCAATCGGTGAAGCTCTTCTTATCACAAAGATTCTCAATGAAAGATCTTGGTGATGCCTCCTGCATATTGGGAATTATGATCTATAGAGATAGATCTAAACGGATATTGGGATTGTCCCAATCCAGGTACATTGACACCATACTAAAGAGGTTTAGTATGGAAGGGTCCAAACATGGGTTTTTACCCACGATCTCAGGGCTCACTCTCTCCAAAGAGATGTCTCCCAAGACTGATTTGGAGAGAGCTCGCATGCAAGGTATACCCTATGCTTCGGCAGTAGGCTCTATCATGTACGCGATGCTATGTACCAGACCTGATATAGCATACTCACTAAGTGTAGTTAGTAGGTATCAAGCTGATCCTGGAGAGAGTCATTGGACAGCTGTGAAGAGCATTCTCAAGTACTTGCGAAGGACTAAAGAGATGCTCTTGGTGTATGGTAATGGAGAACTCCAAGTGGAGTCCTTTACCGATTCAAGCTTCCATAGTGATAAGGACGATTCAAAGGCGCAGTCGGGATTTGTCTTTACCCTTTACGGAGGGGCGGTTAGCTGGAAGAGTTCCAAGCAGGAAACTGTGGCAGACTCGACGATGGAGGCTGAATACATCGCTGCCAACGATGCTGCCAAAGAGGCTATCTGGATCAAGAAGTTCATCACTGAACTTGGAGTGGTTCCATCCATTGAGCATCCAATACCTTTGTATTGTGATAACAATGGAGCGGTGGCTTTGGCCAAGGAACCCAGGTCCCATCAGCGATCCAGGCATATTCTGAGGCGGTATCACCTGATCCGGGAGATAGTTGATCGCCGGGAGATCGAGGTCAGGAGGGTTGACACGAAGAATAACACAACGGATCCACTCACGATGGCCATTCCCCAGATACAGTTTGAGAGACTCTTCGGGATGCTAGGTATGCGATACTACAGCAGCTGGCCCTAGTGCAAGTGGGAGATTGTTAGTTGTATGTATGCCCTAGAGGCCAGTATTGTACAGATGATGTGTATTATATTGGATGCTTGGACATATATAGAGAGGACTTTCTTGCTCGTCATGATAGTATGCTATCTGGTTGCTCTTTACTTTAACATGTATACTTGTCTCTTTATACTGTCTTATAGTTACGTGATGGTAAAGTCCTTAGGATGTGTACTTGACTACCTGGACTATGATGTGGATCATACTAGTGGGGACATGGTAGTCCATAAGTACATCCTTCAAGATCCCTAGTCGTGGGTGTATCGAGACTGGGCATCGATATACCAGAGTAGACTAGCGTATACGCTTCTCGACCCATGAGATGGGCGATGGATGATCCCATATCCAATGGTGTTTGACATCAGAGATGGTATACGGGTGCTCAGTGGAGACTGGGTACACTGGACGGACTCGCCGAGAACTCCCAGATGGTATTATACCTCACGTCAGATGGCAGTTCTCTGGTGACACTTGTGCAGGTTAGTCTGTAGACCCGAGATCGTCATAGAGTCTTGTGTGATTCCCACTGTGCTTTGATTTCCACCTTACCACGTCCATGAGGGCGTGCAAAACGGTGGTTTTTAGGTACAGTCCCGAGTCACATGGAGGCAATGAGCGATAGGAGGGGTTTCGTCTCTCCCGGTATTGGGGGTTGATGTTGCGCAGTGCTCGATTGGCCGTGACAGGGAAGTCCCTGGCCAGGGCTGATTAGAGATTTACTAGTAAGTGTTACCAGTAGTTTCTCGACCCGTTATGAGCCTCACATCGGCACGACTTATCGGTTATTGGGGTCTGGCGTTTACCACCCCTAGACTTGATATGCGACATATCAGACGAGGAGACCGGACTGTACGGGAAGTGTTACCGGCAGGCTTTTACAGGAGTTGGAGCGGGCTTGCTTGCTGATCTTCTGATCGCTCAATACCCGGGTAGCCGTTACGTCCAGCTAGTACCGCTGACGGCTTGTGGGTGCGTGATGTGATCATCACCTACTGCCGGCATATTGACGTATCTTTAGAGTCCTACACAGAGGTTTTACTGGATCTGGCGAAACGAAATAGGAGCACGTATGTGATATGTGCGAGACCGGGAATAAATGCGTGTATATGATACCGTATTCTATTCTCACGACTTTTTGTATCGGTCGGTCATATGTGATATGACCGGGTTATCGAATCAAGCGTTGATTCGATAAGTCGATACGATGGATGTTAGCCGGTTATATGAGATATGACCGAATTATTAAGTCAAGTGTTGATTTAATAATTAAGTGTATAATTGTATATTAGATATACTAATTTACATTTGCTAACACTTATTCACTTTAGGGTTTTTCTCACACTTGCACACTTGAATATATATATATGATATATATATTAAAAGTGTTTTGTTTTGTATCATGGTTGATGATACACTAAACATGGGTGTACAAGACACACACCATTCTATTTTTAAATGGTGGTTTACATTTATTTAAGGTAATTACAAATTAGTGGAATTTCTTTCATAAGCATGAAGCTTGTAGAAGCTTGTGGTTGCTTTGAAAAAGTCCACTAGTTTTGTTTTACCTTAGATCTTTGTTTAACCTAACCATTTACACTTAGCTATGGTAAAGTCTCTACAAGGGTTGGTATATGATACTCTCTCACCATGGTTAGCAACTTCACTTGATCATTATCCTTTCCTCTTTCTTTTGTTCATCTTCTTCATTGTGAAAAGGAGAAAGAAAACTAGGGTTTGATCTAAAGTGAGAAAGAGTGTGAGAAACAAAATTCTAAAGAGAACCCACTTCCTATTTCTCCATCCTCTACTAGACTAGCACTTTAGTTTAGGGTGTTTACTTCACAATTTCTCTAGTTTGTGAAGTAGGAGCTTTAGTCGGAATTCCCTCGACGTAGATCATCTTTGGCCTCGGAGATTTCAAGCAAGGTCGCTTCCTTCGCGTCGTGAAGCCATGCAAGAGTCCGGGAGAAGCTTGATCGCAGCGAAGGGACTTCATCAAGGAGCTTTAGAAGTGAAGGACCGATCTACAAAGGTTGTATTTCGTATTCCCTTTAGAGTAAAGTTGTTTACTTGCTAATTGTTTCACCTAAACTCTAGTATATGATCTTGCTTAGTATTATTCGGCATATAAAATTTTAATTTTGGCATGGTCGATGCCTTGTAGAGCCTTGTTAGTGTGCCTAGTAACCCTACATTACATACATGGATGATATTGATTCAATTTCAAGAAAATAGGGACCGCATGAGATATTTTCAAACTGGATTCTTTTAAAAGAGCGGTTTTTCCTTTTTACTCTTAGTGTCATACGACACATTTCATAGATTTACGCATTGAGTTTGGATTTATGGGATTTCTGGATTTGAGAACCGTGGTATTATTTTAAGAAAATACGCACTGTTTTAAAAACCCGGTTTCTCTGGATATGATATTTCAGTGCGTCCACCATGAGTTTTCTCGATTCCAGAGAGCTTGTGTGAGTATACCCGATTCGAGGAGTGGTAGGCACCGATTGCGGGTACATGGTGGACCCGGTATGGTACCCCCGGGCAAGAAGACTCGTATTGTTAGACGGTGAGCCCGGCGGAGGGACTACTACCTACCGGTGATTGGTTGGACCTGGCGGTTATCCGGAGGATACTGACCAGAGTTAAGAGATTGATATGGGACGACGTGTACTGCCGGGGCCGAGGGTCGATTCCGCAGACGGAGCTCGTGGGCCGATCCGGACAGACGGAGCCCGATACTTGAGAATTTGCGTGTCGATGCTGGACACGATTATTTTATGATATTTCGAGTGCCGATGTTGGGCACTCACGATTCTATGAGATTTACAGGATTTGAGGGCCGATTGGAGTGACGGCGCCTGAGTTTTTACTGGGGTTTGGGTGTATGGACACAGGTTATTTTCCACGTTGACATTCCGTGTAGATGTTATTTATTCCCATGCTCAACTTTCAGTGTTATACATCTCATCCTGTATCTGTAGTACCTGATAGAGTACACTTGCTATGCATGATTATTGCATACCCTGCTCATCCTATATAGATGTTATTAGATTGCACATGCTATGCACGATTATTGCATACCCTGCTCATCCTATATAGATGTTATTAGATTGCACATGCTATGCACGATTATTGCATACCCTGCTCATCATATAGAGATGTTATTAGATCGTACTTGTTGCATGATATTGCATATCCAGCTCATCATGTAGATGTTATCTGTTGGCATAGGTTAGAGTATCGCAGTACGTGCATACTCGCGATTACCTTTATATGTTATCTACTATTCACGAGTTGGCAACTCACCCCCCTTGTGCCACAGTGCTTGCAGGTTGCCCCTCAGAGTAGTCGCGGCAGGCTGCTTTCTTGCATCTTTTGATACAGATACCACTGCAGTTGGCGCGTGAGCCCTTTTGTTGATAGGTGGGTTTTTATGCGGTATTTGTTTATTTTTTTCAGTTGTATACACCATTGTATCTAGTACACTCCATCTACTACTTATGTATTGACTTAGAGACCAGTTGTGAGGACGATGTATATTATTTGTACTCTGGTTTCGAGCTCGTTGTGAGCCGACTTTATTTATGCAGTTTTATATTTCATATTGTCTTCACTTATTTTTTCTCATTCTTCGCTACGGCGTTGATCAGTCGAAAATACTGCATTTTTTACATGTCAATTTCCCTATCATTCGCACTTATCTAGAGCTGTTCGGCATTCATATAGCACATATTAGCAAAACAGTCGTAAAATACTAGATTGCATGTGTTATACTTTAAAACCGGCACTTAAAGGGAAATAGACTGTTTATCATGGCATCGCATCATTCTTGTGTAGCGCAACACTTGTTTCGAGGTCTGTGCAGGAAATTCCAGGAGAATGGTCAAATTTATATAACAGTGCTGTTAAAGAATACGCCAACTCAAGGATTTGAAATCTGTAAATGATATAGAAGGAATTCAGGGATTCAATATATCATAAAAACACCAAGAAGACATCAGAAAGCAACACTACAAAACTGAAGCCCTAAGCCTCCTACATGGCCGCGGATCCGCGGCCAGAGCCGGCTTGCGCCACGGATCCGCGGTTGATGTGCCTCGTCACCTCCACTACTTCACTGCAGAACTCCTATCTCAAGTTCTACAGCTCATTCCAGCCACTGAATTTCCAGATGACTCCAGAAAGTTCTTCAGTACAGAAAGGGCTCCTTGTGCAAACTAATGATGTCCAAGCTTCCAAAGCAAGCTTCACCCTAACTACCTTAAGAGCCTAGAACCTTCTCCTAACCTCCTAGCTTAAGGTGGAAGCTAAACCCTAACTAACTAGTTCTAAAGGCTTCTACCTAACTAACTAGCTTACAAGGGAAGCTAACCTAATCCAAGCTTCTTAAGGAAGCTAATCATTCCTAAACCTATAAAAAGGACCCTAGGCCTCACTTAAAAAGGTTGTTCTTCATCTTCCACCCACAAGTTGATTGACACAACTTGTGCCTCAAAACCCTAACCCTAATTCCAATCCAAGATCAAGATCTTTGAGTTCAATCAAAGCAAGAAGCCTTCAAAGCCTTTAGAAGCGAAGCCGGACATCATCGGAGCATGTGATCCAAGCCGATCCGCGACTCAAGGAGACGATGCAACGCTAGATTCGACGATCTTGTTCCCTTCTCAAATTCTTGTAGTTCTTTAAGCAAAGTGTAACAAATTGTTGAATAAATAAAGGTGAGATTCTTTTAACTTGCTTATCTTTCAATTCAAGCAATATGATTCAATCTAGATTCTTGAATGATTTGCTTTGTGATAATGTTTGAGTAAAACTCCGCTCGTAAAGGAGTAGAGACGATCGATAGAATGATAATGATTTAGATTCTTTTACAATTCTTAAATCCTATAACGTTTGTAAATTCTTGTGAATCAAATGATCGATGACCTAGTTTCGAGACGATGCTTTCTTGATTGTGTTCGCTCGAAACTAGAGATCAACGATCGATCATTAGATTTACTTGAAGCTAGTTTGTGAATGAGATTCATCGAAAGGACAAAGGATAAGATGAGGAAACCCTGGCTTCTTCGCAAGATCCTTAACCCCGATAAATCGTCGTCGATCTAGTATCAATTCGTTAATGGATAAGAATATGAAATCATTAGATCTTATCACATCTATAGATCCGATCTACTCCTACGAGCCACACTTCGAATGTTGATTGTTGGTTTGGAAATCATCACATCTCAATTCTTGATTTTAATGTTTTCTTAGATCTAGATTTTTCTAATTCTTGAAATTCAATTTACAAATCATGAATTGTTTGTTTTCATTTCTTTAAAGTTTCAACTCATCTAAATCGAAACACGAACGATTACACTTTCCCTGTGGACGATCCACACTTACTAACGCGCTACATTCGACACCGTTATTGATTACGGTCAAAATATTTTTGGTTGTGATTTCTATACAATTTCTATATACACAACGAGAAATTCCATTCATTCAAATGGCACCGTTGCCGGGGATAGTGCGCTAATTGTTCGTATTTTGAAATTTGAGTTGAAAAGTTTATTCTATCTATATTTTTAGATCTAAATTCGCACACACCCTAAACGTGTTGTTGTGATTTGTTGCGAGGAAATCTAGAATCATTGGAGCTGTGGAAAAAATTTTCTGATCATTCCAGAGAGCCTAGAAGGTGATCAGAAACAGAGCCTCAAAATTTTGTGCAGTGATCTGTTATTTCCACCGCGGTTCCGCGGCATTAGTAAGCTCCCGCGGCGGAACCGCGGCGCTACAGTAGCGCTACAGTAAAAAAATTCTCAGGTGACTCCTCTTCTTTCTTATCTCCTCCTAAATCTGCTCCAATTAACAATTTGCTGCAGGTTTCTTTGCAAAATTCGGAGCTCCGCAAAAGCAAAATAAATTGTGCGTGTTTTGATTTTTGGTTGTTTGCATATTAATACGGAAATTAAAGGGCAAAGACCAAATTCAGATTATGTGGGGAGTTCATTACCCTTCCTAAGCCCCAAAAATCACAAACTTGCATCCGTATTACCTTCATTAACTAAAAAATATCTAGAGATGACTCTAAGGACCGTCGCGCTCACTTAGGACAAGAGAAGGCCGTGGGTAATTCATTGCTTATCCGCGTTTCTTTTGTGGTGTCTAAGGCAAGTGTGTCGAAGGCTAGTGGTTACTTAATTAGGCCCACTACTTACGTAGTGGAGAACCTCCCACTTACCTGGCACTTACCTGGCCACAGGAGAGACAAAGAGGCAGTGGAGGATTGATCCTGCGACTTGTCTTTTGGCAGTTAGGAGCGGTCTAGAGGTTTGACCTAGGTGACCACTAGATTTTAGGGTTGCTTGTTGCATTTGATGTGATCACATCATTTTTTCAAAAATCCGTATATTTTTCAAAACAAACATCACTCACATTCATTCTTTCCCCTAATTATAAGTCACGCTGCCACTTGTACTAACCCTTTTTAGTGCAAGATAGGCTGGACACGGGATTCTAGTGCCCGTTTAGTCCGCGTTTCCCCCATCGACCCAAAAGTCGGTATTTCTACATTTACTTCTTCTTTACCCACCACCACACCCACTTCGATCGACGATTCTCCATCGAATTTCTTTACCATTACTCTGTCGTCGTCCGTTGGTGTGCAAAATCCACCCCACATCACTCTCCAAGAGAGGTGTTATCCTACACGAGGTCCTCTTTCGACTTATCTCTCCATTCCACTAGCCAACGGGGACAATTTTCAAATAAAACCCCAATACATCAACCTTCTACCCAAATATCACGGTCTCGAGTCTGAAGACGCATATGTCTTTATCACCAAATTTGAAAATGTATGCGCAATGATGGGTACCTCACAGCTTTCTGTGGATGCTATGTGTATTCGTCTTCTCCCATTTACCTTGTGCGATATAGCCGAGAAGTGGCTGTATAACACTACCGCACATTCTATTACGAATTGAGAAGAATTCGTCAAAGCATTCATTAAGAAATTCTACCCGAATCATAAAACAGCTCGAGTCCGTAGCGAAATCAATCAATTCACCCAGCTTCCAAATGAAACATTTTCACAATGTCTTGAACTCTTTAAGGATCTGTTATTTCAATATCCACATCACGGAATCCCTAGATGGGAACTGTGCAGAATCATTTATGAGGGCATTAATCCTAACACAAAACAGACCCTTGAATTAATGTGTCAAGGCAACTTCATGACCAAAGATGATGGGGAAGCCTCGAAATTCGTTGAAGATTTCGCTGAAAAATCTTTACTATGGGAGGGTGTGAGTCCATCGTTTAGGGGTGGCAATAACCAATCGGATGTTTCCATAGGAGTTAGAGCTGAAATTTCAGCTTTACACAAGAAATTCGACAATATGAAAAACAAATTTTTAGCCGCCGCCCTAAATCAAATGTCACTCTCCAAAACTGTATGTGGATGTCGTTCTGATCCTTCTCATTTGACGGAAGAATGTCCACTAAATTCTCTGTTTCAAGGTCATGAGCATATCAATTCTTCTTTCCAACAACGACCTAGGGACGATCCATTTTCTTCCACATATAATCAGGGTTGGAGGAATCACCCTAACTTTTCTTGGAACCAATCACAATCTCAAAACACGGTTCCAACCCAAAACAATTTCCAAAGGGTCCCTCCACCACAACAGCAACCACTTCCATTGAGTCAGCACCCCTACCAATCACAAAACTTCCAAAATCCGGCCAACACTTTTGCACCACATGAAAACTCTTTGCAATTGACCGGTATAGATAATACCTCTGCACTAGCACAAACCTTGGATACTTTCATGAAACAATCCATCCAAGGGACGGCAAAAATGCAATCTTCCTTCGATAATGTGATGAAGATCATTGTCTCTCAAAATGAGAATATTAAATCGATGGAAGAACAAATTGCACAATTAAAAGACGAAATGAGTGCAAGAGAGAAAATGAAACTTCCAGCTCAACCTCTACCCAATCCTGGCTATTCACATCATGTGAATGCAATCGTGTTGAGATCTGGAACAGTGCTTGACAATCACGTTGGGGAAAAGATTGATGACACTGAAAAATCTATCAATGATACCCCGGCTGAGACCTTTCCTTCCACTTCTATTTCTAATTCCGACCCCAGTTCTTCTATCCCACCACCTTCTTTGGAGCCTATTATCCGTTTTCTTCTAGGCTCGATGATCAGTCGAAAATACTGCATCTTTTAACATGGCAATTTCCCTATCATTTGCACTCATCTAGAAGTGTTCGGTATTCATATTGCACATATTTGCAAAACAGTCGTAAAATATCAGATTGCAAGTGTTATACTTTAAAACCGGAACTTTAAGGGAAATTGACTGTATCTCATAGCATTGCATCATTCTTGCATATCGCAACTTGTGTTTCGAAGTCTGTGCAGGAAATTCCAGAAGAATAGTCAAATTTACAAAACAAACACTGCTAAAGAATACGCCAACTCAAGGATTTGGAATCTTGCAATGATCTAAGAGGCATTCAGAGATTCAACATATCATAAAGTGCACCACAGTATAGAAGAAGACATACTAGGAAGTTTCAAGCCCTAGCTCAGCCATATGTCCGCGGAACCGCGGCCGGAGCCGCCTTGCGCCGCGGTTCCGCGGCGGCTATGCCACATCACCTCTACCTCTCTGCTGCAGTATCCTTATCTCAGTTCATACAGCTCTTCAAGACACTACATTTTCCAGAAAGCTCCTGAACATTCTGCCAGATCAGCAAGTTCCTTGTTCTAAACTAAACACTCCAAGCTTCCACAACAAGCTTCACCCTAACTACATTAAGAACCTAAAACCTTCTCCCTAACCTCCTAGCTTAAGGTAGAAGCTAAGCTCCTAACTAACTACTTCTAGAAGCCTCTCCCTATAACAAACTTTTGGAGGGAAATTCAAATTCAAAATCCTAGACCTAGGGTTTTGGAAACCTATAAAAAGGACCCAAGGCTCACTAGAAAAGGTTGTTGAAAGCTAATCAATCTTTAGTTCTTCATATTCCCACAAGTATAGTGACAAAACTTGCCACTTCCAAACCCTAACCCTAATCCAATCAAGAAACCAAATTCAAGATCCTTTGAGTTCTAGCAAAGCAAGTCTTCAACCATCCTTTAGAAGCGAAGCCGGACTTCATCGGGGCACGAGATCCAAGCTGATCCACGACTCAAGGAGCCGAGCGACGCTAGATTCGACAATCTTGTTCCTTCTCAAATTCTTGTGGTCTTGAGCAATGTGTAACAATTTGTGGAATAAATAAAGGTGAAGATTCTTTAAACTTGCTTATATTTCAATTCGAGCATTATGATTCATCTTCAATTCTTGAATGTATTCTTCGTGATGATGCTTGAATAAAACTCCGCTCGTGGAGGAATCGAGATGATTGTAGAATGATGATGTTGACGAATCTTTAAATGTTTTCTTAAGTCTTATAACAATTGTAAATTCTTGAAAATTGAATGATCGATGATCTATATCGATGCGAAATGCGTTCTTGATTCTTTTCGCACGATCTAGAGATCAACGATCAATCATTCGATTTCCTAGAAGCTATCTTGTGAATGCGATTCATCGAAAGGACAAAGGATAGGATGAAGAAACCCTAATTCTTCGCAAGATCCTTAATCCTCGATAAATCGACAACGATTTAGCATCAATTTGTTAATGGATAAGAAACGGTAATTTCTAGTCTTCTTCACGTCTATGATCTAATCGATTCCTACGAGCTTTACTTCAAATCTTGAAACCTAAATCGATTGGAATTCTATCTTTCTTGATTCTTGATGTTTAACGTTTTCTTGATTCTTGAATAGATTAGTTGATTCTTGAAATTCATCGATATAAATACTGAATCGTTTTTTCTTTTCTTTTATATTAAATTTTCGATTCAAACAAAACAAAAATACGAACGAATCGCACAATCCCTATGGACGATCCGCACTTACTAACACGCTACATTTGACACCGTTATTAATTGCGGTCAAAATATTTTTGGTTGTGATTTCAATACAATTTTCATAATAACAACCGAAAATCATTCAATCAAATGGCGCCGTTGCCGGGGATCGCGCGTTAATTCGTTCTTTATTTGAAATTTGAATTCAAAGGTTTATTCCATTATAATTTTGTGATCAAAATTCGCGCAAAATCTAAACGTGTGTTGTGATTTGATTGCGAGGAATTCTGGAAGTTGTGGAGAAAGTTAAATTTTTTTCAGAAATTTCCAGAGAGCTCAAGGAGTGAACAGCAGCTTGCTGTTGAATTTTGGTACAGAGAGCAGTACCTACGACCGCGCACCCGCGGTCTGAGCCACCATCTGCGGCGGTTCCGCGGCTTAGTGAAGCTTTTACTGTGCATGTTTTTTCTCTGTGAGCCTCTAACTTTCTTATCTCCTCCTCTGTCTGCTCCAAATAACATTTTTCTACAGGCTTCTTTGCAAAAATCGCAGCGCCGCAAAAAGCAAAATTAAATTGTGCGTGTTTTTGGTTTTGTGGTTATTTGCATAATAATACGGACATTAAGGGGCAAATACCAAATCCAGATTAGGTGGGGAGTTCATTACCCTTCCTAAGCCCCGAAAATCACAAAATTTGTATCCGCATTGACCCTCATTAACTAAAAGAAATCTAGAGATGACTCTAAGGACCGTCGCGCTCACTTAGGACAAGAGAAGGCCGTGGGTAATTCATTGCTTATCCGCTTTTCTTTTGTGGTGTCTAAGGCAAGTGTGTCGAAGGCTAGTGGTTACTTAATTAGGCCCACTACTTACGTAGTGGAGAACCTCCCACTTATCTGGCACTTACCTGGCCACAGTGGAAACAAAGAGGCAGTGGAGGATTTATCCTGCGACTTGTCTTTTGGCAGTTAGGAGCGGTCTAGAGATTTGACCTAGGTGACCCCTAGAATTAGGGTTTTTTGTGTTGCATTTGTTGTGCTTGCATCATATTTTAAAAAATCCGTATCATTTTTCAAAACAAACACCGCATTCATTCATTCCCCTAATTATAATTCGCACTGCCACTTGTACTAACCCTTTTTAGTGCAAGATAGGTTGGACACGGGATTCTAGTGCCCGTTTAGTCCGCGTACCTTCTATCGACTCCGAAGTCGGTATTTCTCCATTTACTTCTTCTTTACCCACCACCACACCCATATCGATGGATCCGTCTCCATCGAATTTCTTTACCACTAATCTGCCGCAGTCCGTTGGTGCGCAGAATCCACCCCGCATCTCTCCCCAAGAGAGGTGCTATCCTTTGCGAGGTCCTCTTTCGACCTGCTTATCCATTCCACCAGCCAACGGGGATAATTTTGAGATTAAACCCCAATACATCAACCTTTTACCCAAATTCCACGGACTCGAGACTGAAGACGCTTACGTTTTCATCACCAAATTTGAAAACATATGCGCAATGATCGGTACGTCACAACTTTCAGTGGATGCTATGCGTCTACGACTTCTTCCATTTACTCTGTGCGATATAGTCGAGAAGTGGCTATATAACATTACCGCACATTCCATTACGAATTGGGAAGAATTCGTTGTGGCATTCCTTAAGAAATTTTACCCTATGCAAAAGACAGCTCGAATCCGTAGCGAACTAAATCAATTCACCCAGCTTCCGACTTAACCATTTTCAAAGTGCTTTGAACGTTTCAAGAATCTTTTGGTTCAATGTCCACATCACGGCATCCCGAGATGGGATCTTTGCCGAATCATTTATGAGGGCATTAACCCAAACACTAAACAGAACCTTGAAAACATGTGTCAAGGAACCTTTATGACCAAGGATGATGGGGAAGCTTGGAAATTTTTAGAAGAGTTCGCTGAAAAATCATTACAGTGGAAGAGTGGAACCCAATCATTGAATAGGGGTGGCGTACACCAAATTGATGTGTCCATAGGTGTTCGAGCTGAGATGGCAGTAATGCAAAAGAAGCTCGAAGCTATGGAACACAAATTTTCAGCAGCCTCCCTAAACCCAATGTCGCTCCCCAAAACTGTATGTGGGTGATGTTCTGATCCTTCTCACTTAACGGAAAAATGTCCATTAAACTCTCCGTTTCAAGGTCACGAGCATACTAATGCCGCATTTTAAAGACCTAGAAACGATCCATATTCTACCACGTACAATCAGGGTTGGAGGAATCACCCGAATTTTGCTTGGAACCAACAACAATCTCAAAACACGGTTCCAAGCCAAAATAATTTCCATAGGGCTCTTTCACCACAACAGCAACCACTTCAACTCACTCAGCACCCCTACCAGTCACAAAATTTCCAAAACCAGGTCAACACGCCTGCACAGTCTAATCCTATGCAGTTGTCCTGTTCTGACGAATTCTCTCAATTCACTCGAACCATGAAATCACTCTTGTCAAATTTCATAGAGGTGTCGGCTGAGGTTAGATCTTCCGTCAGTGAGATAAAGAAAAACTCAGCGTCCCAAGCTGAGAGTATCAGATCGATGGAAGCTGAAATTGCACGACTTAAAGCCGAAATGAGTGCGAGAGATAAAGGGAAACTTCCGTCTCAACCCCTACCGAATCCTGGGCATTACAATGTAAATGCCGTCATAACCTTGAGATTAGGAAGAGTGCTGAATAACCATGTCGGGGAAGGAATTGATGATATTGAAAATCCTATCGATAACACCCGGGCTGAGACCTTTCCTCACACAGACACTTCTACTTCTGATCCTTGTTCTTCTACCCCACCACCTTCTCGCGAGCCTATTCTCCATTTCCCACTAGGCTCGACACCTCAGTATAGCTCTTCTAGTTCTCCACAGACGATCCCCACTCCTCTTTTGGGATCACGTCTACCCCCACTTCCTTCTCCTATGATGGACCCGGCACTTATTGCTAAAGCTCCTTTCCCGAATCGGTTAAGGGGTAACAGATCGAGTCCACATATGGAGAAAATTATGAAAATGTTCAAACAGGTTAACATCAACATCACTCTCCTAGATGCTATTCAACAAGTCCCCGCTTATGCGAAAATTCTTAAGGACTTGTGCACTAGGAAGAGGAAGACTCAAGTGCCGAAGAAGGTCTTCATGTCTAATAACATTCGCATTGCTTTTATCCCACAGCTACCAAAGAAACGTAAGGACCCAGGATGTCCTACGATATCGATTTCTATTGGGGGTAAAAACATAAACCGTGCTCTTTTAGACCTTGGCGCAAGTGTTAACCTACTTCCATATTCTGTCTATGAGCAGCTAGGGATTGGAGAGTTGAAACCAGCTCACTGCACTCTTCAAATGGCAGACCGTTCAATCACCAAACCAAGGGGTGAACTAGAGGATGTGTTGATAAAGGTCGGGGAATTTGTATTCCCTGTAGACTTCATTGTACTTGATACACAGCCTGTAGCGAACCCCCGGAGCCAAATTCCGATGATTTTGGGTCGACCTTTCCTTACCACATCCAACGCTGTTATTAACTGTAGAAATGGTTCAATGAACTTATCCTTTGGAAATATGACCATTGAACTAAACATCTACAAAGTTGGAAGTCAGCCATCAGAACCCTCTGCTCATATTCTTGATGTGTGCTCTGTCCACAAGATCGCTCCCGATAGTTGCGGAGTTGAGGAACTTTGCTTTACAGATCTCGACGACACTACCACATCACTGTTTGATCTTGCACATGATCTAAGTGAGGACACTTTTCCCACACTTGAGTCCGACACTCTTGACTTTTCACCACCCGAGTCTGTATCTTTCACAGGCTATGAGCTTCTTTGTGACTCCAAAAATCACTCGATGATCCCACCTTCTATTATTTCTCCGCCAGCATTAGATCTCAAAATTTTACCTTCTCATCTTAAATATGCTTATTTAGGTGAGAATGAGTCTTTACCGGTTATCATATCCACTTCTCTAGCATCAGAGCAAGAGATTGCACTTTTATCGGTATTGATATCTAATAGAGAGGCGTTTGGTTGGACTATGGAGGACATCAAAGGGATTAGTCTCTTGATTGTAGAACATCATATACATGTGATGGATGATGCCAGACCAACCCGAGAACCACAAAGACGGTTAAATCCCGTCATGAAGGAAGCGGTGATGAAAGAGATCGTCAAATGCCTTGATAATGGTATTATATACCCAATCTCCGATAGCCAATGGGTGAGTCCTATACATGTCGTCCCTAAGAAATCCGGCATCACTCTTATTACCAATGAGGCTAATGAGTTGATTCAGACACGCGCCCAAACTGGGTGGCGTGTATGTATTGATTACAGAAAACTCAATGCCGCCACGAGTAAAGACCACTTTCCTCTACCATTCATTGATCAAATGCTGGAATGTTTAGCTGGACGAGAGTATTATTGCTTTATGGACGGATACTCTGGCTATAATCAGGTCCCCATTGCCAAAAAGGATCAAGATAAAACCACTTTTACTTGTCCTTTTGGTACCTTTGCTTATAGACGCATGCCCTTTGGGTTATGCAATGCTCCCGCTACCTTTCAGCGGTGTATGATGGGGATATTCTCTGACATGGTCGAGAATTTTCTGGAGATTTTTATGGATGATTTCTCGATTTTTGGAGACTCTTTTTCGGATTGCCTATCGAATCTTGACGCTGTTCTTACTCGTTGCAAAGAGAAAAATTAACTTTGAACTGGGAAAAATGCCATTTCATGGTCCAAGAGGGAATTGTGCTTGGACATGTAATTTCACAGAAAGGCATTGAGGTTGACAGAGCTAAGATAGATGTAATTCAAAACCATCCTCATCCCAAAAGCGTCAAAGATATCCGATCATTTCTTGGCCATGCGGGCTTTTATAGGAGATTCATTAAGGATTTTAGCAAAATTGCTAGACCCTTAACTCTTCTCTTGGCCAAGGATACGACCTTCCACTTTGACTCGGATTGTGAGGCAGCTTTCGACTCACTTAAACACTCCCTCACCACAGCCCCCGTTCTATCGTCTCCAAATTGGGACTACCCCTTTGAGCTGATGTGTGATGCATCCGACTTTGCAGTAGGTGCATTCTTAGGACAACACATTGAAAAGATGCCACACGTGATATACTATGCGAGTAAGACCCTGAATGATGCTCAAATCAACTATACAACTACCGAAAAAGAACTTTTGGCAGTTGTATTTGCATTAGAAAAATTCAGGCCTTACTTGATTGGCTCACCTATAGTTGTGTACACTGACCATTCCACCTTAAAACATCTTCTGGTGAAGAAAGATGCAAAAGGTAGGCTAATACATTGGATCCTTCTATTACAAGAATTTGATCTTGTTATCAAAGATAAGAAAGGATGTGAAAACGTAGTAGCCGACCATCTTTCACGCTTCTCTTCTTCCCCTGTGACCCTGCCGATCAATGATTCGTTTCCGGACGAACAATTCTTGAGCGTATCCAATGAACCTTGGTTCAGGGATATTGTGAACTATCGTGTCACGGGACTTATACCCAGCGATTGGTCAAAACAGGACAAATACCGTTTTCTGTCCCAAGTAAAACACTTTTACTGGGATGATCCATATTTGTTTAAGTATTGTCCTGATCTGATTATTCGCCGGTGTTTCCCGAAAGAAGAGTTCAAGAGTGTTCTTTCTTTTTGTCATGATTAGGCTTGCGGGGGTCACTTCAGTCCTAAAAAGACGGCGGAGAAGGTTTTGCAATGCGGATTTTATTGGCCGACCTTGTTCAAGGACGCATTTGAGAATTGCAAAACCTGCACACAGTGTTAGTACACGGGTAGAATTTCCCGGAGAAATGAAATGCCTCAGCAACCCATCCTCGTGGTTGAAATTTTCGATGTTTGGGGCATTAACTTTATGGGTCCCTTTCCCAACTCCTTTGGGACTTTGTACATACTGCTGGCGGTAGATTATGTCTCAAAGTGGGTTGAAGCCATTCCATGTAGCACTAATGACAAGAAAGTTGTCATTAAGTTCCTAAAAGAGAATATATTTTCGTGATTTGGACACCCACGCGCTATCATTAGCGATAATGGGACACATTTCTGCAACAGGTCTTTCGAGACTCTGATGCGGAAATACGCAATAAACCACAAACTTTCTACACCCTTTCATCACCAAACGTGCGGGCATGCTGAGATTTCAAATAGACAGATCAAACAAATCTTAGAGAAGACTGTTGCTAAGAATAGAAAAGATTGGTCGACCAAACTGACGGATGCTCTTTGGGCATTCCGAACTGCATTTAAAACCGACCTAGGGATGTCTCCATATAGGATAGTGTTTGGGAAGGCATGTCACTTACCCGTCGAGATTGAGTATAAAGCATTATGGGCTATTAAGGAAATCAACTTTGACCTAAGCCAAGCCTGCAACTTTCGGAAGCTGCAATTAAATGAGCTAAGCGAACTCCGCGATGAAGCTTATGATAACGCTGTAATTGTAAAAGAATAGGACTAAGGTTTTTCATGATAAAAACATTTTGAGGAAAACATTTTCACCTGGTCAGCATGCCCTTTATGATTCACGACTACACCTTCACGAGGGTAAGCTTCGATCTCGGTGGAAGGGACCTTTTGTTGTGCGGTCTGTATACCCGCATGGGGCAGTAGAAGTAGAAAATGTTAAAAACGACACATTTTTCAAAGTGAATGGACATAGACTAAAGCCGTATTTTTCCACTGACCCCACGGAGGAGCTCCTGTTCTTACAGGAGCCATTTTATCTTGATTAAAATTTCTCCGTCTCACTTCCATATCCTGTATATCACTGCATCATTTTTTGAATGGAGGTGAGTGAATAGAATAAGTTTGGGGGATGATCTTCACTTATATATTTTGCCCCCACTAATAAATTCCTCCCAGGCTTTCAGATTTTGTAGATATAGCGGTTGACAACAGTGAGGACACTGTTGAAAACAAGTTTGGGCGAGGTTTGTGCTTATTTTTGCATCATTGGCATATCATTTGCATAAGCACAAAACATTTCTTTAAAAACTTATAAAAATTGAAAAAATTTCATAACTCATAAAAATTTAAAAATTTTCAAAATATAAAAATATTTTAATATTTAACATTTTTTGTACATAAATAAGATAATAAAAGATTAGATAGTGAAAAATTACATCCATGAGATTAGAAAAATTTAAGAAAACCAAGAAAATTATAAGTTTTCTTATACGAACTAGTAATAAGTAGTTATGAGCCGTTGTCCCAAGGGTTAGTAAGATAAAGGAAGTCATTAATCTGAGGTTAAAAGTAAGTCTGAAAAATAGTTTCTATTCTGGAAGCCAGACATTTTGAACGTTGATACCCTGCTATTTGCACTTACACACGTCTTGAAGCCTGGGAAAGTAGAGGATACCTTGAAATGCTCTTTTCTTAAAGCCGATGTATGAAGGAAATAAAAAAATGAAGAAAATATAAAGTGGTGAGAAAAATGGACACTGGTTTTGTTATCGCCAAGGCAGCAATAAAAAAAATAAAGTGAGGGTGCCTCTTCACCTAGTGCCCTAAGGCCAACTGGCCTGGGAGTCACTGCTAAGCCTTAGGTGGTGCAAGACGAGGAAAATACACCAAATAAGCAAGCACATGAGTAATCAGTCGGTTAGTACCTCAAGAAGTATTAACGGTCGCATGAAAGTGTGTGAGCAATTTCATATAAATATTCATTAATTAAAAAGTACCGAGGCTGATGGGCAAGAGTATGATAGCTTGAATTGAATTCTCCGGGTGTAGGGATGTCTTTACACACACGCAGGGTTATATGATCGATGTTTGGAAGAAAGATAGGAATGAAGAATAAGACGATGCTTTATTGAGGGAGGACGTGATTTCTGGCATCTTTTCATGACTATTAAGATAGGGCTCATGACAACCGAAAAGCTAGCTTAGTTGAAAACCCTAATTTTCAAATCTTTTCTTTTACAATTCTTGTCTTTAAATGTAATATTCACGATCTTCCTTTTATTATTGGATTTTGTGGGTGCAATCCGCTGAAAACCCTCAGGAGACAACACTCCTCCTACTAGGGACACCTAGTGGTTTAAAGGCTTGTTGCACGTGCTCAGTGCAATCGTGTTGCCTACGAAAGTGTGCTAGTTAGTTTTTCTCCTTCTTTATTTTCTCCTTTTTTTTTAATAAAACAGTTCGCTCGAGACGATCGAAAATAAATTTGGGGGAATTTGATCAGTCGAAAATACTGCATCTATTAACACGGCAATTTCCTATCATTTGCACTCATCTAGAAGTGTTCGGTATTCATATTGCACATATTAGCAAAACAGTCGTAAAATATCAGATTGCATGCGTTATACTTTAAAACCGGAACTTTAAGGGAAATTGACTGTATCTCATAGCATCGCATCATTCTTGCATATCGCAACTTGTGTTTCGAAGTCTGTGCAGGAAATTCCAGAAGAATGGTCAAATTTACAAAACAAAGACTGCTAAAGAATACGCCAACTCAAGGATTTGGAATCTGGCAATGATCTAAGAGGCATTCAGAGATTCAACATATCATAAAGTGCAGCACAGTACAGAAGAAGACATACTAGGAAGTTTCAAGCCCTAGCTCAGCCATATGGCCACGGAACCGCGGCCGGAGCCGCCTTGCGCCGCGGTTCCGCGGCGGCTATGCCACATCACCTCTACCTCTCTACTACAGTATCCCTATCTCAGTTCATACAGCTCTTCAAGACACTACATTTTCCAGAAAGCTCCTGAACATTCTGCCAGATCAGCAAGTTCCTTGTTCTAAACTAAACACTCCAAGCTTCCACAACAAGCTTCACCCTAACTACATTAAGAACCTAGAACCTTCTCCCTAACCTCCTAGCTTAAGGTAGAAGCTAAGCTCCTAACTAACTACTTCTAGAAGCCTCTCCCTATAACAAACTTTTGGAGGGAAATTCAAATTCAAAATCCTAGACCTAGGGTTTTAGAAACCTATAAAAAGGACCCAAGGCTTACTATAAAAGGTTGCTGAAAGCTAATCAATCTTTAGTTCTTCATCTTCCGACAAGTTTAGTGAAAAAACTTGCCACCTCCAAAACCTAACCCTAATCCAATCAAGAAACCAAATTCAAGATCCTTTGTGTTCTAGCAAAGCAAGTCTTCAACCATTCTTTAGAAGCGAAGCCGGACTTCATCGGGGCACGAGATCCAAGCCGATCCACGACTCAAGGAGCCGAGCGACGCTAGATTCGACAATCTTGTTCCTTCTCAAATTCTTATAGTCTTGAGCAATGTGTAACAATTTGTGGAATAAATAAAGGTGAAGATTCTTTAAACTTGCTTATATTTCAATTCGAGCATTATGATTCATCTTCAATTCTTGAATGTATTCTTCGTGATGATGCTTGAATAAAACTCCGCTCGTGGAGGAATCGAGATGATTGTAGAATGATGATGTTGATGAATCTTTAAACATTTTCTTAAGTCTTATAACAATTGTAAATTGTTGAAAATTGAATGATCGATGATCTAGATCGATGCGAAATGCGTTCTTGATTCTTTGCGCACGATCTAGAGATCAACGATCAATCATTCGATTTCCTAGAAGCTATCTTGTGAATGCGATTCATCGAAAGGACAAAGGATAGGATGAAGAAACCCTAATTCTTCGCAAGATCCTTAATCCTCGATAAATCGACATCGATTTAGCATCAATTTGTTAATGGATAAGAAACGGTAATTTCTAGTCTTCTTCACATCTATGATCGAATCGATTCCTACGAGCTTTACTTCAAATCTTGAAACCTAAATCAATTGGAATTCTATCTTTCTTGATTCTTGATGTTTAACGTTTTCTTGATTCTTGAATAGATTAGTTGATTCTTGAAATTCATATAAATCTTGAATTGTTTTTGCTTTTCTTTTCTATTAAATTTTCGATTCTAACAAAACAAAAATACGAACGAATCGCACAATTCCTGTGGACGATCCGTACTTACTAACGCACTTCATTCGACACCGTTATTGATTGCCGTCAAAATATTTTTGGTTGTGATTTCTATACAATTTTCATAATACACAACGGAAAATCATTCAATCACTCGACACCTCAACCCACCTCTTCTAGTCCTCCACGGACGATCCCCACTTCTATTCTGGGATCGAGTCCACACACAGTTCCTTCTCCTATGATGGACCCAGCTCTTATTGCTAAAGCACCTTATCCTAATCGGTTAAGGGCTAACAAATCGAGTCCACATATGGAGAAGATTATGGACATGTTTAAGCAAGTTAACATCAACATCCCTCTCCTAGATGCAATCCAACAAGTTCCGTCCTATGCGAAAACTCTTAAGAACTTGTGCACTAGGAAGAGGAAGACTCAAGTGCCCAAGAAGATTTTTATGGCGAAGACAGTAGACACAGCTTTCCCCCAACAAGTACCGAGGAAATGTAAGGACCCTGGCTGTCCTACTATTTCTATTTCTATTGAGGAAAAACACATCAACCGTGCTCTACTAGACCTTGGCGCTAGTGTTAACTTGCTTCCATATTCAGTTTATGAGCAACTAGGTATCGGAGAGTTGAAACCAGCACATTGCACTTTCCAGATGGCTGACCGATCAAGCACTAAACCTAGGGGTAAACTGGAGGATGTGTTAATAAAAATCGGGGAATTTGTATTCCCTATGGATTTTATTGTAATTGATACACAGCCTGCAGCGAACCCACGGAGTCAAATTCCGGTGATTCTTGGTCGCCCCTTTTTGGCCACATCCAACGCTATCATCAACTGTCGTAACGGTTCTATGACCCTATCCTTCGGGAATATGTCAATTGAATTGAACATTTACAAGTTGGGAAGTGTACCCTCCGAACCTACTGCTCAGGTCTGTTCTGTCGACTTAATGGATGTCGACAGCAGCGAATTTGATGATCCTCATGATACTGATCTTGACTCTTTTCATACGTTGTTGTTTGACCCAACTATGTATCATACATATACGGACTCTTCCACCGAGATGTCCGGGTCAACAACTAACACCGATTATGAACCGTTTTTAGAGTCTGAAGATCACCCCGCACTTTGTGATGACATTATTCATCGGGGTATAGATGGAACTTTTGAGGAGATCTTCGCTGATGAACTCGCATTTTTGAATGACACGGGTGTTGAGATGAATCATCTCCCAATCAATGAAATTGAACCTCCACCCCTTCTTCTGAACTGTAAAAAGAATGCGAGCAATCCATCACATTCACTGCATCGTCTCTCCAAAATGAGACGCACACACATTCTATTCTACCACTTACCCTTTCCCCACTTCTTCTTCCACCAACCCGAGCACTGCATTGATAAAATTTTTGAATGGTTGGTGTTAACCTTCGGTCTTTAAAAAGCTTGGCATCGACCAAAGATTTTTGACCCCCTCATGTGATTTTCAAAAGATTAACATTGCATAACTCAAGTTTGGGGGGGGCAATTTTTCTGGCTCTTGAAAAGAAATATTTTACAAAATGTGGAGCCAAAAATAAGTTTAGGGGAGGTTCTTCACTTAAATATTTTGCCAAAACTAATAAATTCCTCCCAAGCTTACAGGTTTTTCGAGATTTAGCTGATGGCAATAGTGAGGACACTGTTGAAAACAAGTTTGGGGGAGGTTTGTGCTTATTTTTGCGTCATTTGCATATCATTTGCATAAGCACAAAACATTTTTTTCAAAACCCATAAGAATTTTAAAAAATATTCGAAAAATAAAAATTTTTGGACATAAATAAGATAATAAAGATTAGATAGTGAAAAATTACATCCATGAGATTAGAAAAATTTAAGAAAACCAAGAAAATTAGAAGTTTTCTGAAACGAACTAGTAAGAAGTTATGAGCCGTTGTCCCAAGGGTTAGTAAGATGAAGGAAGTCACTAATCTGAGGATAAAAATAAGTCTGAAAAATAGTTCCTATTCTGGAGGCCAAACATTTTGAACGTTGATACCCTGCTATTCGCACTAACACACGTCTTGAAGCTCGGGATAGTAGAGCATACCTTGAAAAGCTCTTGTCTAAAAGCCGATGTATGAAGAAAATAAAAAAAAAGGTGAATAAAATATAAAATGGTGAGAAAAATGAACACTGGTTTTGTTATCGCTAAGGCAGCAAAAAAAATATAGCGAGGGTGCCTCTTCACCTAGTGCCCGAAGGACAACTGGTCTGGGAGTCACTGCTAAGCCTTTGGTGGTGCAAGACGAGGAAAATACACCAAATAAGCAAGCACATGAGTAATCGGTCGGTTAGTACCAAAAGACGTATTAACGGTCGCATGAAAGTGTGTGAATAAATTCATCTAAATATTCATTAATTAAAAAAGTACTGAGGTGGATGGACAAGAGTATGATAGCTTGAATTGAATTCTCCTGGTGTAGGGATGTCTTTTACACACACGTATGGTTATTGTAAGTCCACGTTACCTCTCCTGGTACTTACGGGCTTGCGGAAATGATGAAAAACGATTTTTCTAGAAGTGGTAACATGGACTCAAAATACGGATCTTTGTTAAACAACTATCTAACAAAGCTAACAAGAGTTTAACCTACTCGGTTAGGTGGTTATACCTTAACTTGATCTCCTTCGTCTTCAACTCCTTGCGGTGGTCGGATCGGCCTCACCTCGTCGTCTCCTTGCGCCGAAGATGGATCCACCTGAAATCTTCTACCTTTGGCTTCTCTTCAAACTAGAAGAAACCAGAACACTTGGTTTGCTAAACCTTGTGAACTAGAATGAGTAGAGGAGTGTGTTGGGATTTATCTCTATGGTTCTTGCTTATCAACACATGAGATAAGTGAACCATAGACTAGAGAGAGAGCAAGAGAAGAGGGAGAGCTCAAGCAAGAGAGAGAAAGCAAATGAGAGAATGAGCAACTCTTTTGCCATCCAAGCTCTCATAATCCAAAATCATGATAACTCATAATAGTAATTGAGTATTATGTGATGGTTCAAGTCAAAATGGCCATATCATTTCATGCACTCATTTTGCAAAAAGAAACAAGCAAGCAAAAGTCTTTGCCATGAAATGATAGCCATTGTAATGATGGTGGTCAACTAGTCCAACCTAATCAACCGGTCAACAAAGTCAACCCTTCATCTCAACCATGACACAATAATACTTAATTAATATTATCATTAATCAAATTTCTCATTCTCATTAGGGTTTAGCAAAAGTCAATGGTCAACTGTCAACAGTCAACAACCCCAATGAGAATCCACTGCCTCTGTCTCTCTGTCAACTGAGCATACACACCCGCATCCGTGTTCCGAGGAACACGAATACATACGAGATAAAACCAATACCAAAACGTACACTAGGATCTGGCTTAAACCAAAGCCCGCTAATGTTAACTGTCCGGACACAAAACGTGCACAAGTGCACGGATGTGACCGAACCCTGTCGCAAAAACCTTGCGACCTGTCGCAAAACCATGCGACCTCTACTCTTTTTCCTAAAGGCGAATAGCTCTCTGTGTGGGACTCTAAAGACTTGACACTACGCTGGCAGTGGGTTTAACCACAGACCGCAAGCGGCACTAGCTGTGCGTAACGGTCCCCAGGTAGATGCCGACAAGAAGACGGACGAGGTGAAACCCATCTGAACTCCTACTGAGCCTGAATGTGACAATCTCCATACAGTTCGGTCTGTTCGTCTGAGAACATCGCATGGCGGGCCTAGGAGGCGGTAAAAGTCAGTCCCTTAATAGCGGTACAAGTCGTGTCGGAGTGTAGCCCATAACACCCTGAGACAACACTGGAAACCTACCAGTATATCTCGCTTGCCCTGGCCAGGGTCTTTGTGTAATGGCTCTCCTAGACACAGCGCGATATCAACCCCCAATACCGGGAGAGACGAATCCTGTCTAACCGTTACTGCCTCCAAGTGCTTCGGGACTGCACCCAACTACTACCTGTTTGCACGACTCCTTTGAGCCGTGGTAGGGAAGTAATCAAAGTACAGTGGGAACACACTCGAGGCGAAGTGACAGTGTCAAGTCAGCGAACTAAGATGTACTCATGTCACCTTGGAACTGATAACTGACGATATAGTACCAACCAACAGTTCCCGACGATTCCTGTCCAGTGTACTCGTAACCTAACGAGCACCCGCATACTATCTAAAGTACGACGTACTGACGGCTGTGGGACAGACCGTCTCCCCTGCTGGGATGAGAAGCGCATACGCTAGTCTACTCCGGAGTATCGATGCCCTGTCTCGATTGTCCTATGACTAGGGACCTGCATAAGGATGTGCTTGTAGATTACCCAGCCCCCACGAGTGTGACTGCCATCACAACGCTGGTAATCAAGCAAAGATCCTTAGGGCTCTACTAATATGTATAAGCAATATGCTAAAAGAAACACAAGCATAAATTGAAGTAGAAACAAACCAAGTAGCATACTACTATTTTGAGCAAGATTGTTTATTTAATTGTGAATATCCCAAGCTTCCATTAAGTAATATACAAACTAGTATGATACAGTAATGGCCTCTAGGGCATATACACTAACAATCTCCCACTTGCACTAAGGCCATGTACTGGCGTATCGAAGACCTATCATCTCGATCAGCCGCTTGAACTGAGTCTGGGGTAAGGCCTTCGTGAGTGGATCAACAATGTTATCTTCCATATTTACTCTCTTCACCTCGATCTCCCGGCGATCTACGATCTCCCTGATCAGGTGGTACCGCCTCAAAATGTGCCTGGACTTCTGATGGGTCCTGGGTTCCTTCGCTAAAGCTATAGAGCCGTTGTTGTCACAATACAGCGGTATTGGACCAACACTGGTAGGAACCACCTGAAGCTCCGTGAGGAACTTCTTCATTAAGACAGCTTCTTTTGCGGCATCACAAGCAGCTATGTACTCCGCTTCCATAGTTGAGTCATCAACGGTTTCCTGCTTGGAGCTCTTCCAGCAAACCACCCCTCCATTGAGGGTAAAGACATAACCCGACATGGACATGTAGTCATCCTTGTCACTCTGGAAGCTGGAGTCAGCAAAGGCCTCGATCTGGAGGTCTTTTCCGCCATACACCAAGAACATCTCCTTAGTCCTTCTCAGGTACTTGAGAATGTTCTTTACTGCTATCCAGTGTTTCTCCCCTGGGTCTGACTGATACCGACTTACAATGCTTAATGCGTATGCTACATCTGGTCTGGTACACAACATCGCATACATAATAGAGCCTACCGCAGATGCGTAGGGTATTGATGATATGCGAGCCCTTTCCAAATCATTCTTGGGAGACATCTCTTTGGAGAGGGTGATTCCGTGACAAGCCGGTAGATTACCGCGCTTGGAATCTTCCATACTGAATTGTTTCAGTATGGAGTTGATGTACCTGGACTGTGAAAGTCCCAACATCCTTTTAGATCTATCACGATAGATCTGGATCCCCAGAATGTAGTTGGCATCGCCTAGGTCTTTCATGGAGAACCTCTGTGACAAGAATCCTTTGACTGACTGTAACATAGGAATATCATTTCCTATTAGGAGAATGTCATCGACGTACAAGACGAGGAATACCACATTTCTCCCTACAATCTTACTGTAAATGCATGGTTCATCTGGGTTTTTGACAAAGTCGAATTCTTTGACAGTATCATCAAAGCAGATGTTCCAACTCCGCGATGCCTGCTTCAGTTCATAGATGGACTTGAGCAACTTGCACACTTTACCGCTGCTCCCACTCTGAATGAATCCCTCTGGCTGATCCATATAGACGCACTCTTCCAAATTTCCATTTAGGAAAGCCGTCTTTACGTCCATCTGCCAGATCTCATAATCGTGGAAGGCAGCAATGGCAAGAAGGATCCGAATGGATTTGAGCATAGCTACCGGAGAAAAGGACTCGTCATAGTCCAAACCAGGTCTTTGACGAAAACCTTTTGCAACAAGCCTATCTTTATAGGTTTCGACCTGCCCATCTACACCAATCTTCTTTCTGAAGATCCATTTGCAGCCTACGGGTTTTACCCCTTCTGGAGCAAAGTCCAAAGTCCAAACTTTGTTGGTGTACATGGACTCCATCTCGGTCCGCATTGCATCCAGCCATTTTACTGAGTCACCGCTCTGAATGGCTTGCTGGAAGCTAGTAGGCTCAGCATAATCAATGACGCAATCCTCTCTATCCCCGTCTATGAGAAAACCGTAGTATTTCTCGGGCAGATGAGACTGCCTACTACTCCTGCGGAGCGGCGCAGGAATGTCCGGTTCCCCTGAACCTTCTGGTTCTACTTCAGTAATAGCTTGTGGTTCTAGAATTTCTTCCAGTTCTATTGCGCTCCCACTTATCTGATTTTCTAAAAACTCGGTTTCCAAGAAGCGGGCATGACGAGAAACAAAGACTTTTTGCTCTGCGTAATAGAAAAGATACCCTTTGGAGTTCTTTGGGTATCCTACAAACTTGCACTGTACTGAGCGTGCCTCGAGCTTGTCCGCATGCTGCTTTTTGACAAAAGCTGGACATCCCCATGTCTTAAAGGTTTTAAGACAGTGTTTCTTCCCACTCCACATCTGATATGGTGTGGTAGGCACTGTCTTAGTAGGAACTTGGTTCAAGATATATGCAGCTGTTTCCAGTGCATAACTCCAGAAAGATCGCGGTAACTCAGCCTTACTCATCATGGAACGAACCATATCCAATAGAGTTCGATTCCGCCTTTCAGATACACCGTTGTGTTGTGGTGTGTATGAAGGAGTACACTGAGAGAGAATTCCATTCTATTTTAAGTAGTCCAGAAACTCGGCACTCAAGTATTCACCACCTCGATCAGATCTCAGTGTCTTTATACTTTTGCATGTTTGTTTTTCAACTTCATTCTTGTATTCCCGAAATTTCTCAAAGGCCTCGGATTTGTGCTTCATTAAGAAGACATGTCCATACCTAGAGAAATCATTTGTGAAAGTAATGAAGTATGAATAACCACTTCGCGTATGTCTAGACATTGGACCACACACATCACTGTGTATGAGTCCTAAGAGCTCGCTCGCTCTTACTCCGTGTCCAGTGAACGGAGTCTTTGTCATCTTTCCTATGAGACAAGATTCACAAGTGGCATTAGACTGATACTCGAACGGATTCAAGTATCCCTCTTTATGTAACTTAGTTAATCGTGTCTTATTAATGTGACCCAGTCTACAATGCCATACGAAAGCCTGATTTGTTTCCGAAGACTTTCTTTTAAGTGTGTTCTGGACACTGAAAATCTGAGCTTGATTTAATACGTATATCCCGTTTTCTAATGTACCTGACCCAATCAGAACTTGATTTAGGTGGATGTGGACCACATCGCTTACAAAAGTAAAATCATATCCTTCCTTAGAAAGTAAGGATACAGATATGATATTACAAGTCGCACCTGGTACATACAAACAGTTACGCAGAATCAATATCTGCCCAGTTGTCAGTCTAAGATGATATTCCCCTACGGATTCAGCGTCCATGCTCATTCCGTTAGCAACCCTGAGAGTCATATCACCTTTCTTGATAACCCTACAGTTTCTCAGAGCCTGTAATGAGCTACAGATGTGAGATCCTGATCCGGTATCTAATACCCAGGAAGTAGGGTTAACTGGCATACAGTTCTCTATCACAAACACACCCGAAGCCGAAGCCACAACATGCTTCAAATTCTGGCTACTGGCTTTGCTAGCCCTGCAATCCTTCTGCCAATGTTCATTCCCGCAACAATAGGAACCTCCCTTTTCTACTATATCCAGTCCCGAAACTTTTGCCCTTCCCTTTCCTTCTTCTTCCTTGGTTTCCTTCAGGGTATAAGCAGAGGGCAGGGACTGTAGAGTAAAGTCAGTATTTGACCCGTTCTCCAACGTGGTCTTCAGGTCCGTGAGCTCAAAATAGCTGGTCTCTGTTAGGACGTTGCCCTCTATAAATGATCCGGCAGCCAACCTCGCTTGAAGCAATTCGTTCGAGGTCTCATATCTTGCGATACGAGATTGCTCTCCATATAAATCTTTGTTATGGAGGAAGATAGAAACTGTGTCCATCTTCTCGTGCTGCCTCTGGTAAGCACCATCAACTGAGGCTAACACGAGGCACTTGGCTTTCGCACAGTCTTTTTCCGATGTCATACGGATGTCAATGTCTGTGACAGGGGAAACTGGTCCTGAGACGGCAAGGGTTTGATTAGTTAAGAGGTATCCCAGCTTGTCATGGGTAATGGACATCTGGACAGACCTTTGCCAATCATAACAGTCAGGTTCAGTCATTTTATTATCTAGATGTAACCTATGTGTGGTCACTGGGTCGCTGCAATTAAGAGAGAGAGAAGAAAACACTCAGCATGATGCTCTTGCAAGTTTAGATTGGTTTTTAATTTATCTAAACCGGATGGCTCCCACTATCTCTCGAATCCCTCCTCAAACCAAAAAGGAAGAATTAGTCAGGATCAATCTCACTGTACAATACTTGCTTAACTGTTCAGCCAGGCTAGTGTCGGTACTTCGAGGGAGGTTTTCCAACGCTTTCGCGAAGTTCCTTAATTAAATAACCTCTTTTCCCTGTGGGCATAGCCCCGCTAACACCTTTCTAGACACCTACTTGGTTTATAGCATTGATCGTTAAGTGAGAAAGTTCCGGAAGAGTAGCATATACTCACAGTAGGATCGGGATCCAAATATCATTGCGTGATAAAACTGAAGGAATCCTACCAGAATCATCACACTCCAAATGGTATGCAGCACTAGCAAGTTTCAGTTCTTTTGAAACTCCAGATGTGGATTTTTGCCCCATGCTCTTATGACCTTGACTAAGGCCAACAAATCATAAGTCACATGTCAAGTTCTACCCGTCGTTGTCCAGGTTGATTTGAACCCACCCGTATATACCCTTGACTATGGCCAACAAAGTAATACGACTGTCCCAAACCAACGCATCTATCTATGCAACATATGAATATCCACCAGCTACCAAACACTGTGCCTTGACTAAGGCCAACAAACACAGCTTGAATACTGTTGAATATTCATATGAAACGATGGAGGGCTACGAATGGTTTTGGAGAAACCGTGAACGTAGTGAACTTGATATAATCGAAGGAACTCTGATAGCTTTTAAAAGGAGTGGCTTAAGCTCCGCGTTTAAAAGTTATTTTTTGAAAGGAAACCAAGTGGTTTTTGAAATTGTTCCAACGACTTTTACTTGGTTTATTTTTCATGCATTAATTTTAATGCGTCCCATCATTTAATCCTACCATTGAATAAAACAACGAAAATATGACGTACGCTTATGCCATCCGCATTCGCCACGGGGCCCCGTCATTACCCGTTAGGTTACTTAACTAACGACAGAGCGGGGGCTGGACTAGCGCGGATGCAAAACATAAGCAACGCCTAAATAGATATCATATATAGATATACACATTCGTCACATGCAATGATAGCCATTCCAGAACACAGATGAACACATTGGATATACTAGGAATCCTCAATCCGTACGAGCCTGTAACGAATAGCGGATTACACGGCCGTGATGAATAGCCAAGACCCAACCCTAGACCCCTACGGGTGCGGCAAACTACCCGCCAAGTACCCGAAGCAAAGCAACCTCCCTCAACACCGTGAGTAGGCCACTCGGCACTTCGAGATACCCGGTAGTTTGTGCACCCCACCATGGGTCTATCCTAGGAGCAAAAACAGTAAAAGAAATTATACAATGACGGCTACAACCCTATCCCGGTTGTGCGGCCATATAAATAATATTACATCAATTACAAATTTACATGAATTGAAAGAAAAAGAAAACTCTCATCTCACAACCCCCTGGCTATTCATCCGCGACAATCCAATGAATTCATATACACATACCATCAACATTACAGATCACAGATATGTATAACCCCCACTAATCGACGTATAGCGATTAGTAGACGTTCAATACATATATCACATCACAGATATAACCCGTTAGCTTAAGTGTTTAGAAGTTCGATCAAAATACGGATTTTTAAGCCCCATAAACAAAATTTGCTTTCTGGAAAATCTGGGCAGAAAAAACATATTGTAAAAATCCCAAAACACCCCACTGAACACACTACATGAAAAATCGTCCACGGCCGAGTCAACTCGGCCGCGGTTCCGCGGCGGGAGCATGCTCCCGCCGCGGTTCCGCGGCGGGAGCATGCTCCTGCCGCGGTTCCGCGGCGCTTTGACCGAGTCGTGGGACCATTTTTCTACAGTGTGTTCTAAAAAGCCTAAGCCGATTTTTAGTGTAAGATTTATTATTTTTTGTACAGAAAACAGAATCGGCAGAAACTTGATTTTTTGTGCATGTTTCGTGACTTTTTCTCCGATCGAACTTCTCGTTACTTTGCTAACATGTTAGATAGTGTTTAACTAGGCTCTGATACTACTGTAAGTCCACGTTACCTCTCCGGATACTTACGGGCTTGCGGAAATGATGAAAAACGATTTTTCTAGAGGTGGTAACATGGACTCAAAATACGGATCTTTGTTAAACAACTATCTAACAAAGCTAACAAGAGTTTAACCTACTCGGTTAGGTGGTTATACCTTAACTTGATCTCCTTCGTCTTCAACTCCTTGCGGTGGTCGGATCGGCCACACCTCGTCGTCTTCTTGCGCCGAAGATGGATCCACCTGAAAGCTTCTACCTTTGGCTTCTCTTCAAACTAGAAGAAACTAGAACACTTGGTTTGCTAAACCTTGTGAACTAGGATGAGTAGAGGAGTGTGTTGGGATTTATCTCTATGGTTCTTGCTTCTCAACACATGAGACAAGTGAACCATAGACTAGAAAGAGAGCAAGAGGAAGAGGGAGAGCTCAAGCAAGAGAGAGAAAGCAAATGAGAGAATGAGCAACTCTTTTGCCATCCAAGCTCTCATAATCCAAAATCATGATAACTCATAATATTAATTGAGTATTATGTGATGGTTCAAGTCAAAATGACCATATCATTTCATGCACTCATTTTGCAAAAAGAAACAAGCAAGCAAAAGTCTTTGCCGTGAAATGATAGCCATTGTAATGATGGTGGTCAACTAGTCCAACCTAGTCAACCTGTCAACAAGTCAACAAAGTTAACCCTTCATCTCAACCATGACACAATAATACTTAATTAATATTATCATTAATCATATTTCTTATTCTCATTAGGATTTAGCAAAAGTCAACGGTCAACTGTCAACAACCCCAATGAGAATCCACTGCCTCTGTCTCTCTGTCAACTGAGCATACACACCCGCATCAGCGTTCCGAGGAACACGAATACATACGAGATAAAACCAATCCCAAAACGTACACTAGGATCTGGCTTAAACCAAAGCCCGCTAGTATTAACTGTCTAGACACAATACGTGCATAAGTGCACGGATGTGACCGAACCCTGTCGCAAAAACCATGCGACCTGTCGCAAAACCATGCGACCTCTAATCTTTTTCCTAAAGACGAATAGCTCTCTGTGTGGGACTCTAAAGATTCGACACTACGCTGGCAGTGGGTTTAACCACAGACCGCAAGCGGCACTAGCTGTGCGTAACGGTCCCCAGGTAGATGCCGACAAGAATACGGACAAGGTGAAACCCATCTGAACTCCTACTGAGCCTGAATGTGAAAATCTCCGTACAGTCCGGTCTGCTCGTCTGAGAACATCGCATGGCGGGCCTAGGGGGCGGTAAACGTCAGTCCCTTAATAGCGGTATAAGTCGTGTCGGAGTGTAGCCCAGAACACCCTGAGACAACACTGGAAACCTGCCAGTATATATCGCTTGCCCTGGCCAGGGTCTTTGTGTAATGGCTCTCCTAGACATAGCGCGATATCAACCCCAAATACCGGGAGAGACGAATCCTGTCTAACCGTCACTGCCTCCAAGTGCTTCGGGACTGCACCCAACTACTACCTGTTTGCACGACTCCTTTGAGCCGATGTAGGGAAGTAATCAAAGTACAGTGGGAACACACTCGAGGCGAAGTGACAGTGTCAATTCAGCGAACTAAGCTGTACTCATGTCACCTTGGAACTGATAACTGACGATATAGTACCAACCAACAGTTCCCGACGAGTCCTGTCCAGTGTACTCGTAACCTAACAAGCACCCGCATACTATCTCAAGTACGACGTACTGACGGCTGTGGGACAGACTGTCTCCCCTGCTGGGATAAGAAGCGCATACGCTAGTCTACTCCGGAGTATCGATGCCCTGTCTCGATAGTCCTACGACTAGGGACCTGCATAAGGATGTGCTTGTAGATTACCCAGCCCCCACGAGTGTGACTGCCTTCACAACGTTGGTAATCAAGCAAAGATCCTAATGGCTCTACTAATATGTATAAGCAATATGCTAAAAGAAACACATGCACATATTGAAGTAGAAACAAACCAAGTAGCATACTACTATTTTGAGCAAGATTGTTTATACAACTGTGAATATCCCAAGCTTCCATTAAGTAATATACAAATTAGTATGATACAGTAATGGCCTCTAGGACATATACACTAACAGTTATATGATCGATGTTTGGAAGAAAGATAGGAATGAAGAATAAGACGATGTTTTATTGATGGAGGATATGATTTCTGACTTCTTTTCATGACTATTAAGATAGGGCTCATGACAACCGAAAAGCTATCTTAGTTGGAAACCCTAATTTTCAAGGCTTTTCTTTTACAATTCTTTTCTTTAAATGTAATATTCATGATCTTCATTTTATTATTGGATTTTTTGGGTGTAATCCGCTGAAAACCCTCAGGAGACAACACTCCTCCTACTAGGGAGACCTAGTGGTTTAAAGGCTTGTTGCACGTGCTCCGTGCAATCGTGTTGCTTACGAAAGTGTGCTATTTAGTTTTTCTCTTTCTTTATTTTCTCCTTCTCTTTTTAATAAAACAGTTCGCTCGAGACGACCGAAAATAAGTTTGGGGGAATTTGATCAGTCGAAAATACTGCATTTTTTACATGTCAATTTCCCTATCATTCGCACTTATCTAGAGCTGTTCGGCATTCATATAGCACATATTAGCAAAACAGTCGTAAAATACCAGATTGCATGTGTTATACTTTAAAACCGGCACTTTAAGGGAAATTGACTGTTTATCATGGCATCGCATCATTCTTGTGTAGCGCAACACTTGTTTCGAAGTCTGTGCAAGAAATTCCAGGAGAATGGTCAAATTTATATAACAGTGCTGTTAAAGAATATGCCAACTCAAGGATTTGAAATCTGGAAATGATATAGAAGGAATTCAGGGATTCAATATATCAGAAAAACACCAAGAAGACATCTGGAAGCAACACTACAAAACTGAAGCCCTAAGCCTCCTACATGGCCGCGGATCCACGGTTGATGTGCCTCGTCACCTCCTCTGCTTCACTGCAGAACTCCTATCTCAAGTTCTACAGCTCATTCCAGCCACTGAATTTCCAGATAACTCCAGAAAGTTCTTCAGTACAGAAAGGGCTCCTTGTGCAAACTAATGATGTCCAAGCTTCCAAAGCAAGCTTCACCCTAACTACCTTAAGAGCCTAGAACCTTCTCCCTAACCTCCTAGCTTAAGGTGGAAGCTAAACCCTAACTAACTAGTTCTAGAGGCTTCTACCTAACTAACTAGCTTACAAGGGAAGCTAACCTAATCCAAGCTTCTTAAGGAAGCTAATCATTCCTAAACCTATAAAAAGGACCCTAGGCCTCACTTGAAAAGGTTGTTTTTCATCTTCCACCCACAAGTTGAGTGACACAACTTGTGCCTCAAAACCCTAACCCTAATTCCAATCCAAGATCAAGATCTTTGAGTTCAATCAAAGCAAGAAGCCTTGAAAGCCTTTAGAAGCGAAGCCGGACTTCATCGGAGCATGTGATCCAAGCCGATCCGCGACTCAAGGAGTCGATGCAACGCTAGATTCGACGATCTTGTTCCCTTCTCAAATTCTTGTAGTTCTTTGAGCAACGTGTAACAAATTGTTGAATAAATAAAGGTGAGATTCTTTTAACTTGCTTATCTTTCAATTCAAGCATTATGATTCAATCTAGATTCTTGAATGATTTGCTTTGTGATAATGTTTGGGTAAAACTCCACTCGTAAAGGAGTCGAGACGATCGATAGAATGATGATGATTTAGATTCTTTTACAATTCTTAAATCCTATAACGTTTGTAAATTCTTGTGAATCGAATGATCGATGACCTAGTTTCGAGACGATACTTTCTTGATTGTGTTCGCTCGAAACTAGAGATCAACGATCGATCATTAGATTTACTTGAAGCTAGTTTGTGAATGAGATTCATCGAAAGGACAAAGGATAAGATGATGAAACCCTAGCTTCTTCGCAAGATCCTTAACCCCGATAAATCGTCATCGATCTAGTATCAATTCGTTAATGGATAAGAATATGAAATCATTAGATCTTATCACATCTATATATCCGATCTACTCCTATGAGCCACACTTCGAATCTTGATTGTTGGTTTGGAAATCATCACATCTCAATTCTTGATTTTAATGTTTTCTTAGATCTAGATTTTTCTAATTCTTGAAATTCAATTTACAAATCATGAATTGTTTGTTTTCTTTTCTTTAAAGTTTCAACTCGTCTAAATCGAAACACGAACGATTACACTTTCCCTGTGGACGATCCGCACTTACTAACGCGCTACATTCGACACCGTTATTGATTGCGGTCAAAATATTTTTGGTTGTGATACAATTTCTATATACACAACGAGAAATTCCATTCAATCAAATGGCGCTGTTGCCGGGGATAGTGCGCTAATTGTTCGTATTTTGAAATTTGAGTTGAAAAATTTATTCCATCTATATTTTTAGATCTAAATTCGCACAAACCCTAAACGTGTTGTTGTTATTTGTGGCGAGGAAATATGGAATCATTGGAGCTGTGGAAAATTTTTTCTGATCATTCCAGAGAGCCTAGATGGTGATAAGAAACAGAGCCTCAAAATTTTGTGCAGTGATATGTTATTTCCACCGCGTTTCCGCGGCATTAGTGCGCTCCGGCGGCGGAACCGCGGCGCTACAGTAGTGCTACAGTCAAAAAAATCTCAGGTGACTCCTCTGCTTTCTTATCTCCTCCTAAATCTGCTCCAATTAACAATTTGCTGCAGGTTTCTTTGCAAAATTCGCAGCGCTGCAAAAGCAAATTAAATTGTGCGTGTTTTGATTTTTGGTTGTTTTCATATTAATACGAAAATTAAGGGGTAAAAACCAAATTCAGATTAGGTGGGGAGTTCATTACCCTTCCTAAGCCCCAAAAATCACAAACTTGCATCCGCATTACCTTCATTAACTAAAAAATATCTAGAGATGACTCTAAGGACCGTCGCGCTAACTTTGGACAAGAGAAGGTTGTGGGTAATTCATTGCTTATCCGCGTTTCCTTTGTGGTGTCTAAGGATAGTGTGTCGAAGGCTAGTGGTTACTTAATTAGGCCGACTACTTACATAGTGGAGAACCTCCCACTTACCTGGCACTTACCTGGCAACAGGAGAGACAAAGAGGCAGTGGAGGATTGATCCTGCGACTTGTCTTTTGGCAGTTAGGAGCGGTCTAGAGCTTTGACCTAGGTGACCACTAGATTTTAGGGTTGCTTGTTGCATTTGTTGTGATCGCATCATTTTTTCAAAAATCCGTATATTTTTCAAAACAAACACAAATCACATTCATTCTTTCCCCTAATTATAAGTCACGCTGCCACTTGTACTAACCCTTTTTAGTGCAAGATAGGCTGGACACGGGATTCTAGTGCCCGTTTAGTCCGCGTTTCCCCCATCGACCCAAAAGTCAGTATTTCTACATTTACTTCTTCTTTACCCACCACCACACCCACTTCGATGGACGATTCTCCATCGAATTTCTTTACCACTACTCTGCCGCCGTCCGTTGGTGCGCAGAATCCACCCCGCATCTCACTCCAAGAGAGGTGCTATCCTACACAAGGTCCTCTTTCGACCCGTCTCTCCATTCCACCAGCCAACGGGAACAATTTTCAAATAAAACCCCAATACATCAACCATCTACACAAATATCACGGTCTCGAGTCTGAAGACGCATATGTCTTTATCACCAAATTTGAAAATGTATGCGCAATGATGGGTACCTCACAGCTTTCTGTGGATGCTATGCATCTTCGTCTTCTCCCATTTACCTTGTGCGATATAGCCGAGAAGTGGCTGTATAACACTACCGCACATTCCATTACGAATTGGGAAGAATTCGTCAAAGCATTCCTTAAGAAATTCTACCCGAATCATAAAACAGCTCGAGTCCGTAGCGAAATCAATCAATTCACCCAGCTTCCAAATGAAACATTTTCATAATGTCTTTAATGCTTTAAGGATCTGTTATTTCAATGTCCACATCACGGAAACCCTAGATGGGAACTGTGCAGAATCATTTATGAGGGCATTAATCCTAACACAAAACAGACCCTTGAATTAATGTGTTGAAGCAACTTCATGACCAAAGATGATAGGGAAGCCTGGAAATTCCTAGAAGATTTCGCTGAAAAATCTTTACAGTGGGAGGGTGTGAGTCCATCGTTTAGGGGCGGCAGTAACCAATCGGATGTTTCCATAGGAGTTAGAGCTGAAATTTCAGCTTTACACAAGAAATTCGACAATATGGAAAACAAATTTTTAGCCACCGCCTTAAATCAAATGACACTCTCCAAAACTGTATGTGGATGTTGTTCTGATCCTTCTCATTTGACGGAAGAATGTCTACTAAATTCTCCGTTTCAAGGTCATGAGCATATCAATTCTGCTTTCCAACAACGACCCAGGAACGATCCATTTTCTTCCACATATAATCAGGGTTGGAGGAATCACCCTAACTTTGCTTGGAACAAATCACAATCTCAAAACACGGTTCCAACCCAAAACAATTTCCAAAGGGTCCCTACACCACAACAGCAACCACTTCCATTGAGTCAGCATCCCTACCAATCACAAAACTTCCAAAATCCGGCCAACACTTTTGCACCACATGAAAACTCTTTGCAATTGACCGGTACAGATAATACCTCTGCACTAGCACAAACCTTGGATACTTTCATGAAACAATCCATCCAAGGGACGGCAAAAATGCAATCTTCCTTCGATATTGTGATGAAGATCATTGTCTCTCAAAATGAGAATATTAAATCGATGGAAGAAAAAATTGCACAATTAAAAGCCGAAATGAGTGCAAGAGAGAAAGGGAAACTTCCGGCTCAACCTCTACCCAATCCTGACTATTCACATCATGTGAATGCAATCACGTTGAGATCTGGAAGAGTGCTTGACAATCACGTTGGGGAAGAGATTGATGACACTGAAAAATCTATCAATGATACCCCGGCTGAGACCTTTCCTTCCACTTCTACTTCTAATTCTCACCCCAGTTGTATAGAAAGTTCTTCTAATGATACATGTTTTAAGTCTTTTCATTATTTTCTTTATTTATTTAATTTTCTTTTCAAAAAAATGATCCTAGAAAAATCTAGAACCATGAAGAGATTTGAGAAAGAATTTTGCATAAACACAGTTGTTTTAAATTGTCATGGTTCACTTTGTAAAATTAACCCATTTCAAATTTGTAATTTACACTAATTTAATGTATAATTAAAGTTTTTGTTAATATTTGAATTTAATTAATTAAGGAAAATATTTTAGTAAACTAATAATTTATAAGTCACTAAATAAACACCATTTAGTAGTAATTATATAGTTAAAATAGGTGTATTTAAATCTATATTGAAAAATAATTATAGTTAAGTTTTACGGAAAATACGGTTTATTTTATCGATTATTAGAAAATTCTCCTAAAGGATTTTATTAATTTATTTAATTATTTATTTATTTTTAAAACGTTACACTATCTCTTCTCAAGCCCAAATTGGTTTAAAACATGGAGAATAGAGGCAACTTTGGAGGCTATGTGCAAGAGGCTCAAAACTTGTGAGGTGAAAATTCTAATCTAATTGTTAAATTGTAGTTAAACATGCTAATTTAGAATTTTAAAGTGTTAATTTCATAGTAATTGCTTGTTTTTGAAATTCAAGAAAAGGGTTGCTTTTGTAATTAGGGTTTGAAGCATTGTTTATAGATTAAATTAGGTGTAGTGGCTATCTAGTGGGTTAGTTTGGTTGATTATGCTAGATTGTGATCGCTATATCGTTAATTCGCGATGTTTACAACGAAATTGAAATGTTAATGCTTACTAGGTTTTTCATAAAATAAGAAGGTGATTTAATTACGATATCTTGACGATACTATTAGCATCTCCTATGACTTTTAGGGTGTGCGGATGCGGAATTTGGTTTAATCGGGTTTTAGTTTTGACGGTTGCTCCGAAACGACGATTTTAGTTAAGGTTTTAGTGGTTTTCGTGTGTGTTCTGTGCGCTTAGTGCACGTTGTGCCTAACTTGTCGACGTTGATCTTTTCATATTGCGACTTACGTCATTTCATGATGTGTAATCTTATGTTGTGTGTTATGCAATTTTAGGATTGGCAGCGGAAATATCGGACGTGACGCGCAAAGGCAAAGCGGTGGTTGGATCAGTTTAGCGAGGCGTCCGGGTGAGTATATGTATACATCTATGGGTAAATCGTCTGGATGGCGCGAGGTGTCCCATAGTTAGGATCACTTTATTACTTGCACACTATATGCATAGTTAGTTAGTTAACCATCTCATTCATACGTATATCTTTCTAGTTGTTCGTCTGCTGGCATTGCATGGTTATCTATATACCTATGTGAGATATCACCTCTTAGGACACTTACACCATTACCATTGGCTCATGTTGCATGCGCACTATTCATGTGAACACACACGCCTTTGGTAATTTCCATGCCACGAGCACTGTAGAACCTGCCTTGTTCAGTATCAAACACTTGCATCATACATGATACATTAAATTGCATAGCACGTATATACCTCACTTCATCATCATGATTATATAGATTCCTAGCCATAAATCACATTGCATACCTTGACATCATAAGCATTTATCATATACAACATATTGTATATTATGATTTTCTTGAGAATTTCAGTATTGATGAGATTTCTGGATTTTGGGAAAAACCGCAAGAATTTAACAAAAGCTTATCATCATCATATTTTTTTATAAAGTTGCGGTTTGCTCGTGATGTATGTGTCGTCCACCATGAGTTTTCATGTTTTATGTTGGATTTCGAGACCCGATTCGAAGAGTGGATGAACCGTCTCGGATACATGGTGGGCCCGGTATGGTACCCCGGAGCAAGAAGATCGAGTTGTAGACGATGAGCCTGGCAGGGAAAGACTACCTACCGGTGATGTCTGGCGCGGCGGATATCTGGAGGATACCGACCGTTGTCGTGATATTTGATGATATGGGCCGATCTGGACTGACGGAGCCCGAGGTATTGAGACAATGATATAGTGAGACATTGAGATAGATATATTTCCATATTTGGGGTCGATGCTTGACACGGTTTTCGGGTGATTTCATTGATGGTACCTTGGCTATTGTACAGATATATTTTTTTAAGTTAAGAATGCAAAGATCATCGTATTTAAACACTTAAAGATTTCGTATTGATTTTGCATCCATGTGCTTACATATTAGTAGCATCGCATTATAATTAGATATGCAGATTGCGACGCATTGCGTGCATTCTTACGATAGCCTTATTAGATGTTACTTGGTACTCACGAGCTGGAAACTCACCCACGTTGTGCCACAGTGTCTTGCAGGTCGGACCCGTCAGCCTCATAGCGGTGGGCGTATCTTTTCATTGGCTTCTTTGCTCAGACTCGCGACATTGCTTTTAGGTGGGTTGCGATGACACTTTTGTCATTTTGTACTATCATTGTATTTAGTATTCTCTATCTGCCCCTTCTTATTTTGTATATGCAACCTAGTGATGAGACTGAGAGATTTGTGTATATGTGGTTTCTCTGGGGTTGAGCTCACTTGAGCCGACATTGTGTTTTTCTTACTTTTTGCATTTCTTTATACTTATTTGCTTGATATTACATATATATTGCGTGTGGTTGTGATCCGCCTTGGGCGAAGAGCTAGCTCCCGCTTGGGGATGCCATTATATCATTACAGGTTATATATCTTGTTTTACCCAATTTTGGGGGCCAGTATTTACAAAGGAGACTCTGCCGAAATTTTCGGAAAATTTTGATGTTTTAAAATAAGGGATTAATATAACTTAATTGGTTTAAAATCGTTTTCATAAAAGATTTTCCTTCACTCTTATTGTTTATGGTTTAGATTTTCTGGGCTTTGGCTGACTTAGGTTACGTTACGCCTTGAGACGTCTCGTAATCTAAGTGCCAGTCACGTTCCGTACCTTCGGGTCGTGACAATCACTTTGGAAGCTCGAATCGGTAAAGGACTCTACCTGTAGTTCTCTGTTACCATACACAAAGAACATCTCCTTAGTCCTTCTCAAGTACTTAAGAATGTTCTTCACATCTGTCTAGTGATTCTCTCCTGGATCTGCTTGATACCTACTCACTACACCTAATGATTATGCTACATCGGGTCTGGTACATAGCATCACGTACATGATAGAGCCTACTACCGAAGCGTAGGGTATCCCTTGAATGCGAGTTCTCTCCAAATCAGTCTTAGGAGACATCTCTTTGGAGAGAGTGAGTCCAGAGATCATGGGTAAATTCCCACGCTTGGATTCTTCCATACTAAACCTCTTAGTATGGTGTCAATGTACCTGGATTGGGACAATCCCAGTATCCGCTTAGATCTATCTCTATAGATCTTAATCCCCAAAATGCAGGAGGCATCACCAAGATCTTTTATTGAGAATATATATGATAAGAAGAGCTTGACCGAGTGCAGCATAAGAACATCATTTCCTATCAAGAGTATATCATCTACGTACAATACGAGGAAGATAACCTTACTCTCTGCCACCTTCTTTTATATACAAGGTTCATCTACGTTTTTTATGAACTCAAACTCTTTGACTACAACATCAAAACAGATGTTCCACCTTCGCGATGCTTGCTTTAACCCGTAGATGGATTTAAGCAGCTTGCACACCTTACCGCTGCTCCCACTGTCTACGAAGCCCTCTGGCTGAGTCATGTACACGCACTCCTCTAAATCACCATTTAGAAAGGCGGTCTTAACATCCATCTTCCAAATTTCGTAGTCATGGTATGCAGAAATGGCAAGTAGGATCCGGATGGACTTAAGCATAGCCACTGGAGAAAATGTTTCGTCATAATCCACACCTGGTCGTTGATGAAAACCCTTTGCAACAAGTCTAGCTTTGAAAGTCTCAACTTTTCCATCTACACCAAGTTTCTTATTAAAGATCCATTTTCTCCCAATAGGTTTTTACCCCTTCAGGAACAACTTCTAAAGTCCATACTTTGTTGGTGTATATGGATTCCATCTCAGATCGCATTGCATCCAGCCATTTCACAGAGTCACTACTCGTGATGGCCTGCTCGAAGCTGGTCGGGTCATTATCTTCCATGATGCAGTCCTCGCTCCCATCATTAATGAGAAAACCGTAGTATCTTTCAGGTGGATGAGGAACCCTACTAGATCGGCGGAGAGGCCGAGGTTCGTTGGGAACTATCGAATCCTCCGGTTCTACCAAATCATCTTCTGTAGTTTGTGTAGCTGGAACTTCTTCCAGTTCTACCTCATTGCCACTAATTTCTTTTTCAAGAAATTCCTTTTCTAAAAAGGTGGAATGTTGAGAAACAAACACCTTTTGTTCTTCAGGGTGGTAAAAGATATTCCCTCACGCATGCTTGGGATATCCTATAAACTTACACATAAATGATCTTGCCTTGAGTTTTTCCGGATTTTGCTTTTTAACATAAGCCGGGCAACCCCATATCTTAACAAAATTAAGACATGGTCTCTTCCGCTCCCATATCTCATATAGAGTGGTAGGCACTGATTTGGTTGGAACTCTATTCAATAGGTATATGGCTGTGTCAAGCGCATACCCCCAAAATGAAATAAGAAACTCAGCAGTGCTCATCATAGAGCGCACCATATCTAATAGGCTGCGATTCCTCCTCTCCGATACACCGTTGTGCTGTGGTGTATATGGAGGAGTAAGCTGAGGGAGATTCTCTTTTAGATAGTCCAGGAACTCATTGCTCAAGTATTCTCATCCTCGATCAGATCGAAGGATCTTAATACTTTTACCCGTTTGGTTCTCGACTTCGTGTTTATATTCTTTGAATTTCTTAAAAGCTTCAGACTTGTGTGTCAACATGAACACATGTCCGTATCTTGAGAGATCGTCAGTGAATGTAATGAAGTACGAGGAACCATTCCTGGCATGTGTAGACATGGGATCGCATACATCACTATGCATCAGTCCCAAGAGTTCCGTAACTCTTTCTCCGTGTCCACTAAACAGAGTTTTGGTCATTTTGCCTTTGAGACATGAATGGCAAGTTTCATAAGATGAAAATTCGAACGTATTCAAATGTCCATCTTTATGTAACTTAGCTAGTCGTGTCGCATTGATATGACCTAGTCTACAATGCCACAAGAATGATTCGTTCATTTCTGAACTCTTCCTCTTGTGTGTGTTCTGTACATTAAGAACTATAGTTTGATTTAAAACGTATATGCTATTATTTAACGAGCCTGATCCAATCAACTTTTAATTCAGGAAGATGTTCATAACATTATCCTGTACTACAAAATTATATCATTTTTTACTTAATAAAGAAACTGATATAAGATTGCATATCAGGGTCGGAATGTAATAGCATTCGTTCAGAATCAATGTATTACCATTTGGTAATACAAGGTGATATTCATCAACTGCTTTGGCTGCAACATTTGCACCATTCGCTAATCTTACGGAATGATCACCCTCTCCCAGTTCCTTGCCTTTCCGTAGCCCATGTAACATATTACATATGTGGGATCCTGATCCGGTATCTAATACCCAGGACGTAGAGTGAACTGGGAAATAGTTCTCGATTACTAACAGACCTGAAGAAGATGCATCAACATGCTTATTCTTCGTTTGGACGGTGTGAGAATCCGGATATGTCAGTATTGCCTGCTCAGTATTATAACATTTATAAGAAAGAACGGGACCAACGTTCCCCAGCTCAGTATAACAAGCGGGTTCGGTCAATACATCCATATTATTATCTTGATTAAGGCCTGACATGGTCGCTACCTGGAGAGAGAGAAGAAAACACTTTAGCGTATGCTCTTACAAGATTATATTGGTTATTATCTTATTAATCAGGATGGCTCCCACTGTTTTCATTAAATCTTCCTTCAAACCCTAAAAGGTAAGACTAGCCGGGATTAATTACACCTTATAAGTTCGCCAATCGTTCGGCCAGGACAGTGTTGGTACTTTGAGGGAGGTTTCCCGTGCTTTCGCACGTTCCTAATTAGAACAAACCTTATTTTCCCAGAGGCATTGTTGGAGATAGTGCCCTCAGATTCAATTATTCGATCACAGGCACGTGATTACAATGATTGATGGAGGACCTATCCCGATAGGACAGTCTTACTCGAGATGATAGTATGCTATCTGGTTTACCTTTATCATCGTGTACTGCTTTAGGTGACCTGACAAATTGCTATTACACGTTGATAGAGCCCCTAGGATTCTTGCTTGACCACCAGCAGTATGAGGGCGATCATATAAGTGGGAGCTGGGGTCTATAAGCATATCCTTAAATGGTCCCTAGTCGTGTGAGTTTCGAGACAGGGCATCGATACTCCAGAGTAGACTAGTGTATACAGTCGAGACCCCGACGAGGGGCGGTGGCCGGTCTCACAAGCCACTGGTGTCAGTTGGATCACCTAAGATGTATACAGGTGCTCATTGGGTTATGAGTACACCGGACAGGACTCGCCGGGAACATGCTAGTTGGTCATATACCAGACGTCAGATGGCAGTTCCCTGGTGACATGTGTGAAGGTTAGTTCATCGACCTGGGGATCGCCATTTGTCTCGTGTGAGTTCCCACTGTACTTTGATTACTACCCTACCACGGCTCAAAGGAGTCGTGCAAACAGGTTTTAGTTGGGTACAGTCCCGAGCCACATGGAGGCAGTGAGCGTATCTTTAGGGGTTCGTCTCTCCCGGTATTGGGGGTGAGGTCGTGCTGTGTCTAGGAGAGCCATTACACGAAGCCCTCGGCCGAGGCAAGGAGATTTACTGGTAGGTATTCCAGTAGTATCTCAGGGTGTTCTGGGCTACACTCCGACACGACTTGTACCGCTTTTGGGGGTCTGACTTTTACCAACCCCCTAGGCCCGCCATGCGATGCTCATAGACGAACGGACCGGACTGTACGGATATTGTCACTGACAGGCTCAGTAGGGTTGTCAGGCTGAGTTCGCTCACAGACGTCCCTTTTAGTAAATACCTGGTAGCCCGTTACGTATTGGCTTATACCTCTGACGTGCTAGTGGTTAAATCCACAACCAAGGTGTTTACGAGTCTTTAGAGTCCCCCACATTCAGTTACTCAAGCTTTCGGGCGAAAGGTTGTAGTGGCCGTATGGAGATATGGCAAGGTCCGATCAGATACGTGCGGAATTGCACGGATCAGGATCGGACAGTTTGTACTATAGGCCGTATGGTTATATGGCAGGGTTCGATCAGATACGTGCGGTATTGCACGGATCAGGATTGAACAGATAATACTAGCCGGCTTTGGTTTAAGCCGGATCCTAGTATAGTACAGTGGAGATTTTGTCTCATTGCATTTGTATTTCGGTCGGAATATAAATGCGGGTGTGTATGCACAGTATCGGGGTTTTCCTGTAATTTATTACGGGACCAGTTTTATGGAGTTGCCAGTTTGCTTTCCATTTCGGCCGATTTCCATTGTTCCGTTCATTGGCCGAAGATTGGTGGAGGAGGGCTTATTTGCATTGTTGCAAATAAGTGGTTGTGGAGGGGGTTCTTTGCATATATTTATATCATGATGGTTTCATGATGGAGCCCATCCTTTGACTCTTTCTTTTCCATGATGGCTTGACCATTGTAGGTTATGATTGGCTTTTGGAGTGTTGGGTTTTGTTCTCTCATCATCACTTTTCATCATTGCTTCCACCCACCCCCTTGTCTTTGTTCTTTCTCTCTCCAATCACACATGGGGGAAGGAGGGCCGGCCATTCCAAGAGAATGGAATGGGATTCATTTCATTGGGGATGTGGCAATTTTAGTTCTCATGGTGCCAAGAAAAATGCTCTCTTGTTCATCCAAAAACAGCCTTTGTTTCCTCCACCAAAATGGCAATTCCACAACCCCAAAAATGAGACTTCTTCACTACACATTCTACAGCGAATCTTAGGCACGTCGACTAGCCAGCTTCGTGCCCGAGTTGCCTCGGCATTGAGGTGGGAGCCCGTAAAAGAAGTAGGCGATGTGGTGCACTTCCGGCGACGAGGAGGAGACGGGACATTCCGCAGGAGATTGGGACGACGACGAGAAGACCGGAGGACTCGGATCTGTCGGTATATCTCTCTTCCCTTTCTTGTAGATAGCTAGGACTAGTTAGCGGTTCGATCCGGGTATTAGTGCGCGGCGGTTTGCCAGTTCACGAAAATTAAAGTTTATCACCGCTTCCGCATTCCGGCGTCGGATTGACGGCCGGGGCGCCGCCGTGCACTTACAGTGGTATCAGAGCCTCGCCATTAACTTAGTCTAGCTTGGTTTAATGTGTTTTGCATTTCCGATCGACCAAAACTCCAAAATCTACATTTTTGTTAGCATCAGTTTCTGTTGAAATTTTTTGGTCTCGAAAATTTTTTCAGGTTGTAAAATATTGATGTACTGGAAAATCTAAGAGCTCTGTAAAAATTCGATGAAGTGACTCCACAGTGGGAGCACGGAACCGCCGCAAATACCCCCTTCCCGCCGCTGTTCCGCCGCACACTGTGGGGATCCCTGCACCAATTTTATACAGAGGCTTTCTGGGGTGAAAAGTGGGGTTTTGGAATAATAACATTGGGCCCAGAATTTCTTGATCTGCTACAGTAATGCTTGGGGGCCCACTTGTTAAAATTTGATTGATCGGATATTTTAAACACATTATTTCACAGTATTTACATTATATCTGCGACCGTGAATGTCACTTGATCGGTAAATCCGGTCTAACTGCTATAGCCCGGTTAGACGGATTTGCGAACGTGACTTTCACATTGATGTTCTGTTTTTGCTGTGATGTTGCGGATCGATCGTGGGGATAGCCTGGATGCAATGCTAGTACAGTTGTGGTTGTATTATGTACATTTGATATTGCGGGGCGAGCGTCCGACATGTGGACTGCCGTCACTGCCTGATTGTATTATTATTTTGGGGCACGACCAGGTTGCGGTCGATGTACCCGTTGTATGTATATTTTACTTTCTGTACTAGGATTACCCCGCGGAGGAGTGCACGGATAGCCGGGTTCTAGAGGGCAACGGGCCCGCATCTCATGGCATTGAGACGGAGGGGGCCTCACTCTAGGATTGGCGGGCTATTCGCCGCACTCGTAGGGGTACAGGTTGACCCAGGAGGGGTGCCCAAGTTGCCGGATTCCGTGAAGTGCTGGGTGGTCCATTCACGGTATTGAAGGGGGCTGCCTCGCTTCAGGTTTTGGCGGGTGACTTGCCGCGCCCGTAGGGGTCTAGGATTTCATTGCACAGGCTATCCACACGACCAGGGGAACGTCGGGTTTCAGTAGTGGCTCTGTGAATCCCGGGGATCCTAAATATCTGTATTGTTTCTGTAATGCTGTACATTTTCTGTGATGTTGCATTTTCTATCACGCCTTGAGCGAATATAATATATTGGTTTATATATTAGTAGATGTTGTATATGTTTTACATCCGCGCTAGTCCAGTCCCCGCTCTGTCGTTAGTTAGCTAACCTAACGGGTAATGACGGGACCCAGTGGCGAATGCGGATGGCATATACATACGTCATATTATTTTCGTTCTTTGTGGTGTGATCAATTGATGGGACTGCATTGATTCGGATCAATGCAAGTTTAAAAACAAACCTAATCTGATGTTGTTGGAACACTTTTCAAAAAAGCTGTTATTGCAAGGACGTTCACTTTTGTTTTGCATTGTGGTATTCATTTGGAATATCCTGCTCCTCAGTCGACGAGGCAAGGGCCGAGATCCCTTCACCGGGAGTGACCCCTTGGAAAGAAGTTTGCGTCAGGGCATTAACTTCACTATAGCCGATTACTTTTGCTTTGCATCGCGGTATTCATTTGGAATATCCTGCACCCCATTCTACGGGGAAAGAGCCGAGATCCCTTCACCGGGAGTTACCTCTTTAGCAACGGTTTTCGTCACTATATTTTCAAAAAGCTATCCGTTCCTTCAACGATATCAAGTTCATTACGTTAAAGGTTTTCGCCAGAAACCATTCGTAGCCCTCCGTCGTTTCAGACGCGTAGCACGTAGTATTCATGCTATGTTTGTTGACCTTCGTCAAGGAATAGTGTATGGTAGCTGCTTGTTACCTTTCTGCTGCATAGGTAGATGCGTTGGTTTGGGACAGTCGTATAGCCTTGTTGACCTTCGTCAAGGGCTTGTACGGGTGGATTCAAATTAACCTGGATAATGACGGGTAGAACTTGACATGTGACTTATGATTTGTTGACCTTCGCCAAGGTCATAAGAGCATGGGGCAGAAATCACATCGGGAGTTTCAAAAGAACTGAAACCTGCCAGATATGCGCATACCTTCTGGAGTGTGATACCGTGAGCGGATTCCGTCACGTTATCATGCGATGAGAGTTGGATCCCGATTCCCACTAATGAGTTAGTTTACTCCTCGGGTGATCCCGACTAATTCTTCTTTTAGGTTTGGAGGAGAATTTGACGGTACAGTGGGAGGTTTCCAGATTAGATAAATTGGTAACCATTCTGATCTAGGTTAGAGTGCACGCTGAGTGTTTCTTTTCTCTCTCTCTTTGGCAGCGACCATTGACCCTACCCTAAAACTTTGACTCAGAGACCAAATTAACCGAACCTTCTTAACACTGGCTTTTGGATTGTCAGAGTTGCAAACCTCATTGCCACTCCTACTTTTACCCTTTTCTCCAGGACACCCCGTATTACTACGAACGTCCACTTCCATTGGACAAAACCATCGTATGGTTAGATACGAACTCGAAAGAATTTATTCGAGGATGGTTTCAGGTTCTGGAGAAAACGGATAGGATTATTCAGTTGTCTTTTCCTTTTACCCTCTCTCAGGTTACGAGTACTCCTTGGTTTAGGGGTAGTACACCTATTACGCAAATTGGATTGTCTTCTTCCAAACCTTAGGCTGGTGCCGACCGGTAGGGAATGAAGAAATCCAATTAGCATAACGATGGTGTGCAGAAGGTATTAAGTTAAGACAAAGCAAGGGATTAGTAAGAGGGCAAAGTAAATTGCAACAGATATTCACGACCAAACCAAATATTTCGTTACCACTCCCACATCACCTTTGTATTTCTCCAGGACACTCCGTATCACTACGAAGATCCACAGTTTATTGGATATTCCATCGTATGGTTATATACGAACTCGAAAGGAACTTGTTCCAGTTCGGGGATGGATTCTGGTTCAGGAGAAATAGGAATAAGGTTTATTCGGTTGTCTTTTATCCTCACATTCTCTCGCATTGCGAGTGTTCCTAGGATTAGGACAGTACACCCATTATGCTTATTGGATAGTCTTCTTCCAAACCATAGGCTGGTGCCGAACGGTAGGGAAGGAAGAAAACCATTTGGCCTAAAGGGGTGTGCAGAAGGTAATGACTAAAGACATATGAAGGGATTTGGAGAGGTGGAAAAGAACTATACGGTTACAGTTGTGAATCTGGAAGAGGCATTACTAGGAATACCAGGATACCCCATCGAAACATTTCGATGTTTCAGTTTCACTGTGTAATGTTAAAAGAAAACTGATTTCCCGATTAGATACTTACTCCAGGGTATGTATTTACCAAGTATGATTCTCACATCTGTATGGTTTTACTGATGATGAGTGGGAGTAGCTTATTGGGAATTGGGTGATCATCCTCATTATATCGGGATTCGTTGTAATCGGTGATATTTGAGGAAATCACCTGGGTTGTTTGCCGGTAGGCAAATATTTGGTTTTGAATATCCGCTGTTGTGCACCAATTTCAAATTGATATATCTGTACGTCTATTTTCATAGAGTGAGATATACCTTTCTGAAATTATGTCTACGACAATTACCTATATCAGTGGATGGTTAGGTAAGGAGCATTAAACAGCGGTGTAATTCTTCTTAACCATAAGTACAGTTTTCAACCTACGACACACAGTGAATGAGTTGTCAGACTCAAGGGACTTATACAGAGTATTGTATGTTGTCCAGTGTCCATCTGGACAGAGGGTTTGGTCCTCATACTATATTCGGTTTACTTATGACTTCTCTAGTTTTTAGACAGGTGTTTCGTGGAAACACAGTGTCCGAATTTTGAGAAGTTATAGGTATTTGAATAGAGTAGAGAACCAAGTGTAGCAAGTATCGGGATTCTTCAAAGCGATCGAAGATGTAGACACTTGTGCATGGTATTCAGTTGATAGTAATGATAAGAGAACTTGCTTCTCTTTCAGGTTACTCATAATTGGAAGCATTCCTAAGTTGAGTAACGCTGATCGGCCACCTTCCAGTTAGTTGACATGCACTGGAGACAGTTGCATGATTTGGATCTGGTTCAGTTAAATCAGTGCCTCTGGTTCTATATTGGATATAGAACAGTTTGTATCTTAACGATGTTAAGGTAAGGGGAGTTGTCCAGCTTATGATTAAAACCAGACACTGGACAACTCAAGGCACGTTTCTGTAATGGCTGTTTGTGGGTTGACCCAGGCTATGAGGAGGGTTGACTTTCTACCATCTGGATGAACAATACAGATATTGTTCTAGACTCGCCACAGTTTTATTAAAAATGGATCTTTTCAGAAAACAGTAGTGGGAGTATGGTAGAACTGGAAGTGATTCCAGAACCACAAACGATTACTGAAGATTTGATAAGGAACCTAAAGATTCAATCTGGATTGACATTCCATTGGCCACTCCGCAGATAAGGTGGGTAACTTCAGGCACCCGAGAGGTACTCCGGTAGCCTCAAGGACGGTGACAGGGAAGTTCTTGTTTACCCACACATGCCATTGCTGTTGTTCCAGGCTGCGAAACCCGGCAGGAGGATGAGTATAGCGTTGTTCTGAACTGGCTTCAGAAGTGTACGTGTATATGACTCTGCCAGAGGGTTGTCGTAGTCAGTGGGAGCAGCGGAAGCATTGGTGGACAGGTAGCTTATGTCTATTTATAGACTAAAGCAGATGTAGCGGAGATAGATCATCTATTTCTGACGTGACAGTCATGGGTTTGACTTCATCAGAATAGGGGATGGATCTGTTGAGAAGGTAGTAGGGTGTGATGTCATAGTATTTGGATGACATACACAGAATAGGAAAAGAAATTCCTACACTGCAATCGGTTATACTTTGGTCGTCACACAATGATTTCTCCACAAAGGAAATGGATTTTATATCAGACATACTGGTTACTAGATCTATGGTTTTAGATCTAGATTTGGGTGGTTTCCCAATCTGGGTACTTAGACAGCATTCTAAGAGTATTTAGAATGGACGACTCCTGGCACGGCAGTGTACCTGCAGGTAATGGAGTCACCCTCTCTAAAGGTGTCTTACAGACTAAAGTAGAGAGGGATGTGCATGATTGGCAGATCACTTGCTCAGGCAATTGAGTCAATCATGAGATGTCAAGTACCACACCAGATATTGTTCTTGCACTAGATGCAATAAGTTGACATTAATCCAATCCTGGAGAAACAGTCGGAAGCAGTTTTAGAACATAAGTGGATATTCTAGGGATATGATAACGACAGCCTCATTCGGGAGACAGTTATCATTCCAGGCTTCCAAGGTGACATGGACGACAAGGAGGTTGTCAGAGTTATAGTTTTTCCTTCTGACGAGGGGCAGTATTTTGGACAGGTGGTCCAAGGCAATACTGAGGGAGGCATGGCGCAGGATACTGATTAAAGTTCAGTTGACGATACAGTCTAAGAAGTTTGGATTTGGAGTTCATTTATGAGCTATGTCCCATCAGACATCCAGACACATTCTAAGACAGGTATTACTCATTTCGGGAGATGGGTTTTCTCCGCGAACTTGAGATATAGAGAGACATAGAAAGAGACATCAAGGCGGATCCACTCACCAAGGCTATTCCTCGAACGCAATAGTTTCGCAAGCGAGCTTTGCGAGACTGACTAGTAGAGGAGTTGTGTGTTCGGTATCACACGTGCTGTGAGTATGCGACATCGCAATAATTAGCCTTGAGTGCAAGTGGGAGATTGTTGGAGATAGTGCCCTCAGATTCAATTATTCGATCACAGGCACGTGATTACAATGATTGATGGAGGACCTATCCCGATAGGACAGTCTTACTCGAGATGATAGTATGCTATCTGGTTTACCTTTATCATCGTGTACTGCTTTAGGTGACCTGACAAGTTGCTATTACACGTTGATAGAGCCCCTAGGATTCTTGCTTGACCACCAGCAGTATGAGGGCGATCATATAAGTGGGAGCTGGGGTCTATAAGCATATCCTTAAATGGTCCCTAGTCGTGTGAGTTTCGAGACAGGGCATCGATACTCTAGAGTAGACTAGTGTATACAGTCGAGACCCCGACGAGGGGCAGTGGCCGGTCTCACAAGCCACTGGTGTCAGTTGGATCACCTAAGATGTATACAGGTGCTCATTGGGTTATGAGTACACCGGACAGGACTCGCCGGGAACATGCTAGTTGGTCATATACCAGACGTCAGATGGCAGTTCCCTGGTGAAATGTGTGCAGGTTAGTTCATCGACCTGGGGATCGTCATTTGTCTCGTGTGAGTTCCCACTGTACTTTGATTACTACCCTACCACGGCTCAAAGGAGTCGTGCAAACAGGTTTTAGTTGGGTACAGTCCCGAGCCACATGGAGGCAGTGAGCGTATCTTTAGGGGTTCGTCTCTCCCGATATTGGGGGTGAGGTCATGCTGTGTCTAGGAGAGCCATTACACGAAGCCCTCGGTCGAGGCAAGGAGATTTACTGGTAGGTATTCCAGTAGTATCTCAGGGTGTTCTGGGCTACACTCCGACACGACTTGTACCGCTTTTGGGGGTCTGACTTTTACCAAACCCCTAGGCCCGCCATGCGATGCTCATAGACGAACGGACCGGACTGTACGGATATTGTCACTGACAGACTCAGTAGGGTTGTCAGGCTGAGTTCGCTCACAGACGTCCCTTTTAGTCAATACCTGGTAGCCCGTTACGTATTGGCTTATACCTCTGACGTGCTAGTGGTTAAATCCACAACCAAGGTGTTGACGAGTCTTTAGAGTCCCCCACATTCAGTTACTCAAGCTTTCGGGCGAAAGGTTGTAGAGGCCGTATGGAGATATGGCAAGGTCCGATCAGATACGTGCGGTATTGCACGGATCAGGATCGGACAGTTTGTACTATAGGCCGTATGGTTATATGGAAGGGTTCGATCAGATACGTGCGGTATTGCACGGATCAGGATCGAACAGATAATACTAGCCGGCTTTGGTTTAAGCCGGATCCTAGTATAGTACAGTGGAGATTTTGTCTCATTGCATTTGTATTTCGGTCGGAATATAAATGCGGGTGTGTATGGACAGTATCCGGGTTTTCCTGTAATTTATTACGGGACCAGTTTTATGGAGTTGCCAGTTTGCTTTCCATTTCGGCCGATTTCCATTGTTCCGTTCATTGGCCGAAGATTGGTGGAGGAG